>CM057816.1:56836258-58141258 GCA_030067965.1 Latrodectus elegans
AAAATCCTTCACTTATGAAACTGACTTTTTCCAAGCTCTCACTGGCTTCTTTGTGTCCAATAACCAAAATGGATTGTACAGTTGGTGACAAGGTGTTGGATGCCTACGCAGATTACTTCGATGATTAACAGTAGGCAACACTTTGTGCAAAGCATGCTCTTCTGGATCATTAGAAATGACAAGAACTTTCTTGTTTACCTTGTAATTCGAATACGTTTTAATTAAGGAATAACTGTGAAATACTTAAAATGAATTAAAGCAATCTTATTTGTTCGCTTTTAAGAATCTGGCAATTTCGAAAGTGATAGTGATTTAAAAAAACACAAGTCATATGATCTCAAAAATTATGTTTTCGTAATATTAAATAATTATAGCAATTTAGTAATCATAGCAATATTTAATAATTTAATTCCGTTGAAAATATTCTAGAAAGATTATTTAAGTTGGTATTTCTGATTTTAAGTTTGCAAAACACTGGATTAATATGTAATTTTTCGAACTATCATCAAAATTAGTTTAATTAGTACATTAGTACTAATTAAACTAATTTTGATATTAAAATAAATAAATTAGTTTAATTAGTAAATTTAGTTAGTACAATAATTTTATTCAACTGCAGTACACAATAGTTTTAATTCATCTGAACGTCAAAGTTTCATTGTTGTGTTTTAATTAAAAACCTAAATTGATTATTACGTATAAATGTAACGTTTCAAATACAATGTATGCTTCTTTAATAAGAATAAATGCAAATTATTAAATCAATTTAAATTATTTTCCCATTAACTATTCAATTGCAAAATATTACAATTTATGGTAAATTTAAAAATATTATATTTATAATAATAAAATACTTTGAAATTTATATCATTCTTAAAGTTACGTAATTTAAGAGTAGTTTTAGCCAATAACGCATAAGATACATTCACGGAATTTCAACAGTTACAATTACTTTAGCATATTAAGAATAATTTAAATAATTAGTTATACTTATGTTAAGAGTATTTTATTTCAATATCATTAGCTTCATAAGAGGAGACTCAATCATTAATTACGCAGTTAAAAATGAAACGAGTTTAGATAAATTTGTTTCGAAATAATATATTTTCATTTAATATGAATAAAGAATGTTACACTTTAATAGATTATCAAATAAATGAAAATCAGCTATTCAATCAATTATTTCCTTATGAAGTAAAATAATTATAGAAACAGTTATTATCAATTTTGTATCTTAAAATGGATAACTCAGGCATGTCTTTAAAAAGAATATTTTTATACAAACAGCTTTAATTTAAATCTCATTTATGCACAAATTGAAATAGGTACATAATTTATTTAAATAGAAGATTTTTGGCTTGTTTAGGTATTATATATACTTAAAATATTTTTGAAATAAATATTAATATGAAAATTTATGTGGGATTCAAGGTGAATTCCTTGTAGTAGTGACCTAAGTATTAGTAAGTGAGTTAAGAGTATAGGGCTTCATAAAATATTTCTATTTCTAAACAAGAATAACGTAATATTGTAATTTTTATGTAATTATACTTGTAAGTAATGTAAGTCACTAAAATATGAAAAAAAGCTTTTAACGAAAAATCTAGAAAATCATGACGTAAAACATTAATACAAATATTTGTTAGTATAACATAACGAAGTATTTTGGAGTAAATTGAAAACATTTTGTTATAAATGGGTAATAATAAATCGAAAACATGAAATAAAATGTATGTGTATAAATTTATAAGTAGGATAAGTAATAGTCTAATAATTGCATAAATAATGAAATTTAAATATAATAATTGTATATAGTATAAATTTTTTGTGGTTTAAGTTACAAATAAGTCTTCTTTATTACTTTTGAAAATAAGTAGGGTAGCGAGTGTGTGTGTGTTTCATTTAACTTAAGAATAAGTGATCAAATAACTTCTTAATTTTAGTATGTGTCACTTATTAAATTGGAAAAGTTAAACTGATAAAAATATATAACATCGAGAATTATTTCTTTACTAAGCAATCATGATTTTTTAACTGTTTAATCAGTGTTGGTATTTTTGGTTTGAAAAGTGATATCAATTTAAAAAAGAATATGCACCATAAAATAGACCCCCTACGGCCTTAGAAGCACACACCTTTTTAAATATGCTCTAGTTTTAGGGAAGTATGTTGGTGCTCATTTACTTGCATCTTTTTAAGTATTAATAATATTCAACTTGATATATTTCATGTAACTGATTATGGTTGTATAGTTAGATGTTTGAAAATGAATTTTTTATTCCCGTTTACATTCATTATTTATGCAAAATTTTATAATTAATCAACTGGAAATAACCATTATCTGCATTTTATTTCTACATTAATTTAAAATATAGGTTAGTGGCTTGAATACTTTCATTTCAATTTATAAGTGAATAAAAGTATTTGTAAGAAAATAAAGTACGATAAGAGTTTATTTAAATAAATTTACTTATTTATGGCACATTTTCAACGATTAATTTATAGTAAAAATTATTGAGAATTTAATTTACTTTATATTACAAACATGTTGTGTGCAGAATTTGATAATATGAGTTAGATAGCTTATTTTACAATTAACTCTGTAAAATGAATTAATTATCTAATATTCTTAATTACAAAGCTATTTAACTAGAATCTGAAATTCTTTGATAGTAATTTGACTCTACAATAAAACTATTTGTTTCTGATTGTAATTTGTTTCTAAAACTTATATATCTATATCTATATATATATATATATATATATATATATATCTATATATATATATATATATAGAAATATATATATATATATATATATATGTATATATATATATATATATATATATATATATATATATATATATATATATATATATATATATATATATATATATATATATATATATATATATATATATATATATATACATATATATATATATATAATATAGTTATTGATTTACATAGAAAATGTAAAAGATCTGATAAGCCTTTAATAACTGACCCATTTCTAAGATTGAAAAGAAACAGAACTTGTCTATTTAAATGATAATACCCCAGAATGCTGAAACCATCTGCCAAGCAGCATTCTTGCGTCCTTTAAATAACATCAAAAATGTTATTTTTCAAAAATTAAATACAAAATCAAAACTGTTAAATAATTTTAAAGAAGAAAGATTGAAGTGGGCGAAGCTGTTAATGTCTTGAGAGGCTACCCGGAGAAATTGAATGCGGATAGTCTGAATAATAATATTTACTACTAACATAATTTATGAATGCAATCTGTTTTTTTCAAAAGTTAAATGATTGATGGCTCCATGATAGTGTATTAAGCCATTAATTACAATAAAAAATATGATCCGAAGGGAATTCCTGAAAATATTGATTCAAATTAGTAACAATAATTGCTTTAACGATAGCTGTTTATTGTGTATTTGTTAAACATTTATCATGCGTATTATGTATATTTTAGTTCGTTTATTCACTTTAAGGAAATCACAAAGATAACTTTGATGAAAAATTTAAACTTTTATAAATATAAACATATAAAAAAGCACTAGTTCTGTTGTATTGTACTATATTATATAAATATACAATTATCACTCCGCGATATTTTTAAATTTCATATGTGGATTACACATCTTGAATAGTATCTGAATTTTCTTTTCATTTTTTCTTTAAATAAATATATTTTACCTTTCATGTAAGTAGCTTTAAGTTTAAAGTATTTAGTTAAAATAAAAAAACTCAATGTGACTGAAAACTTTTCCATAGAGATTTCTATGCTACTATGGATACACACACACACACACACACACACACACACACACACACACACACACACACACACACACACACACACACACACACACACACACACACACACACACACACACACACACACACACATATATATATATATATATATATATATAATCTGTTTTTTATATTTATGATGCTGTTGATTTAACTACAATATCTGGGATTGTCCTCCATCAAATTAATTTTCTTCTTCAAAAATTCTGAATAATTTTTAGATGACAGTAAATAAATTTCGTGAAGTAGTAGAGAAACGCCATTTTCTGTCGTAAAACTAAACTTTCTTTTTTTACCTAGAAATCTGCGCAGGACACAAAAGACGATCTACTGGAAATACGATTGACTCTGGATGTAATAAACCTGAAAATGTTAAAACGTACGAGGATATTTCCCAAAGGATGATTAGAATTTCTTTCATTTAATCGATTTTTGTGTGTGTGGTTAGTTTAATATAATAAATCTTTTCATGTGTCATATGAGAAAGTATTCATTCCTTATCTAGTAAATTAATCCTTTAAATAAATTTGCGAAATTTTTAGAGCTATTTTAATACAAATACGATTATATAAATTAGGTCACTCAGAAATCAAAGACACATAATCCAAAACATAAATGCAGAGAAAATAATTTTTTTGAACGCATAAAAAATTTAAGGTTTTTAATTTATTAATTTGATCAAAAAAGCACACTAATTTTTTTCTAAGATTAGACTGTGGAAAGAAATAAAATATACGTGTAGAATGTCTAAATAAATATGTAGGAATTTAATAGGAAAATATCAACATCTTTAAAAGGTAGATTTGTAAATTTTGGCAACTAAAATGAAATGAGGAATTAATATACGATGATGAAGAATTTTTGTACCTAATCACAATATAAAACTATTACACAACACATTCAGACGTTATAAAAATAGTAGTCTGCCCTATAAATTTGTGTTTATATATATATATATATATATATATATATATATATATATATATATATATATATATATATATATATATATACATATATATATATATATATATATATATATATATATATATATATATATATATATATATATATATATATATATATGTGTGTGTGTGTGTGTGTGTGTGTGTGTGTGTGTATGTTATATTTAATATTATGCTTTTTCTTTCATATTTTTGCATTCTCATTATAAATCTGAATATGGAAAATATGGGTCACTAATATGTTCTATACTCGTAAAAAAGACAATAACTGCGAAATGAAAGTAATCAAGTAACAAAATAAAAATCACAGAACTAGTAAAAGAATAAAAACAACAATATTATGGTTCATATTTGCATAATCTACATAGTAATTTTAAATAAAATATTAATAATTAACATGTTCTTCTTAAACTGCCTAGGTCTAAAAATGCCTTGTGCTCTGATTTTATGCTCTATTGAATGTATTTTACAGCCATTAATAATCAACGATGTAGTCATTTTAGTCCTCATTGTAGAGTTAGACATATTAGATGATCGAGTAAAATTAATTAATCCTTAATCATCGTTCATGACAGTCTCATCAGTATTAAACTTAGGTACCTGCAAGTATTTTGCAGTCATTTGATTAATTGAGTCAGCAAATTCATTTACTTCAATAAAATTCTTTCTCATACATAACTAAAATCATTAATGTGGTTCAAAGAAGGAGTTATATACATTCTTTATTGGATAGCTAAGAGCTGTTTATCAAGCCAAGCTCAACAATTAAATCAGGAATGTTAAATTACTAACTATTGTTTTTTGCAAGGCCTTATTTATTTCTTATTTGCAAGGTATTAATTATTTATATTACAATATTTTACATTCAAGATATAAACTATTGTAATATACATAATTAAGCAAATAATGGGGAAGACAAATTTATAAAACGTGTTACTGAAACGCTCTTTGATAAAATCCTTTTTGTGATAACTTAGTTTTCATATCTGATAGTTTAATAAAGTTGCTGGCTACGTATTCAGCTTTTTTAATTAGCAAATCAATAATAAGTTATGTGGAATTTGTAGCAAAATATTATATCAAATTTATAAAAGTATTATAATGTAACTCATTGATATATAATAAAAAAATTTCCATAAAAATGGAGTGAAGATATCAAAGTAATGTAGACTACAAGTATTAAATCATAAAAAGTGACACAGAATAATTGTAAAAAGTTCTTACAAATTTCTCTACGTGTCTATTTAACAATTCCAGATAATGAAAAAAGTTAAATTGATACAGTAAATGCTTATAACTTATACGTAATTCTTGAAATAGCTGATGGTTGATTAAGGAAAGAAGCCGCCAAAGATTAACTCAGTGTTACTCCAAAAATTCGAAAAATTTAATAATTGATATTTACCTACAAATGACTTGATAAAAATTTCATTTTATGCTAGAAATTCTCACCAGGAAGTTACTTTTAGAGAAATTATTTTCTCAGATTAAATTGATAAAATAGTTTTTATGTTTAAATCATTAATTATCTGAATCACATATAATATTTAAATCATCTGGATCAATATATACTCTGACTTCTTCCCTTGAATCAGGGGAAAAATGATTGTAAAGATATAAGTCTGGACAAACAACTCTGTACTACACGATTAATGAATGATTATATATAGAACATATTTGTATTTAACTAAATCATGTTGCTCGAATATTTATGTTATTTATATGAATATTTCAATGCATTTCTTAATTATTGGTAAGAAATAATTATGTGAAAATTGATTTACAGAATTCTCTTAATAGAGACAGAATTCTCTTTTCTTTTTTGATTTTGAAGGCTTATATTTTCTCTTGACTAAACTGATATTAAATGCATAAACTCAAAAACTTTGTTAAAAAACAATGTGCTATTTGAATTTTGTTTTTTGATTCCTTCAAAAAATTCTAATGTATTGCTATTGGTGATTCTTGTAATTGCATATTTGAAACGAAATCTTGTGAAGAATTTATGAAAAAGCGAAGAGAGTTTTAATGGGCAGTATTGCGAAATATGCAACTTCAATAATGCTTCTGGGTAAAAATCTTTTCCTTTTCTTCAGAGCAATGCAATGAAAATGAAAATTGTGATTTAAACAGAAGAGTTATTAAAGATTTTATTCAACGAAATAAAGTTTGAAATTTTAAAGTAATGAATATGTATTCACTTTCTTTCTTTTTGCCCTCACATATACTTCACTTTAAATGAATAAATACTATTCAAATTAAATATTGTTTCCATAACTTTGATAATAACTATTTTTATAAAGATTAATTTACACAAATGGTATAAATTAAAAATATGAATAAAGGGAGTTAATGTATTTAATTGAACATATATCATTGACTGCAATTCTCATGAAAAATCATGATGAAGACGTAAAGTTTTATGAATGTAGCAAAAAATTAACAATTAAGATAAAAAAATATCAAAGTCCATGTTTAATTACTACTTTAAAATCATTAGGTGTTTAGAAAATATAAATTTCAAGGCAATCTCTCCTTCTTATAAGAAAATAATTAAATCATTACATTTCTCAAAGCAATAAATATTCGCAATATGCAATTAAAATTACACTAAAGTAAGATTTAATTAAATGCTATATTTTCATGAATTTGTAAAAAATAAAACATTTACAATATTTAAAAAACAAATTTTACAATATTTACAATAAACATTTACATATTTACAATAAACATTTACAATATTTACAATATTTAAAGAAAAAATTTATGTAGATTACATCTTTCATTTATAAGTTAGTTTAATATATTTTTACTTTATTTTTACACTAAAAGCCACAAACGCTCAGAAAATGTTAATATAAGATTTTAATGAATCTGAACATTAAGAAATCGAAATTAGACTCATTAGAAAATGAATATTTATTTACATAAATAAATCCATAGACTTATACGTACAATCCTCATTTGTTGTGTTGGTAAAATTGTTTTTGGATTGTAAGTAAGAACTGCAAAATAGAATGAAATGCAATTTATTTCAAGTTTTCTTTTGTTAATTGAAAACATAGTATATGTTGATTTCAGAAATTTGAGATTCTAGCGTCTATAATATTTTAGAATCGTGATTAATGTTTAGTTTATTTCTCTACTGTGGTACTGTGATAGGCTTCACTTGAAATTCTCCTAACTTTAAGACCATAAAATAGCGGTATTATCCTTTTTTTAAAATTGTCGTTTCTGAATAACCACATAGAAAATAGAAAAAAGTATCCAAAATCTCATTTATTTCTACATTTCTGGGTATTTTTTTAAAAAGAATAATGATATTTACTGTTATCTATATATTTGAAAAATATGTTTCCCATTATAGTACCGAATGTGTTTTCGATTTTTCTACTATGTCGCTAATCAAATAAACAATAGAATGTGAATGGATGTAATATCTAATTTTATATTTATAATACATTAAAAAGAATTAAAATCTTCAAGAATTCATTTTTTCTTAGTATTGCTTACATTTTATACCTTATTTCATGATTCAAGACAATACCTTACACAAAGCTAAATTGGTAGTGAATATCATTATCTTTCTTCAAAAGCTGAGTGCTCTTATGAAAAATCTCCACTCAAAAAATTTGGCATTAATAATTCAAAATAGGAGTCTAAAATATTTCGCCCTTTGAGGTACAATTTTGCCAGACTGTATTTATAAATTTTAAAATTCGGCAAAGGAAGAAAATTGCTAAAAAAGGAAAAACATATATTTATCTTTATAGAAAATCAGTAATATAATCAATTAAACTTTTGGGGTCGCTTTTAAATCATGCCGAAAGCATATTGGAAAAATTACATATTCTTAAAAATTAAGAAAACATGTATTTAAATTTTTTTGTGTTTTGTCATTTAGAAATTTTATACTCTTCAAATGAATAAGTGAAAAGAGATTTTTAAAGTAATAAACCAACTACTTACACCAATATTACATATTAAAATAATGTGGAAAATAAAAGAAAAAAGTTTAATATGCAGAACACAGCTTCGATAAAATAAAGATTATGTAAGATACAATAGCTCTCAAATCGAATAATTTCTTGCCACACTTTATCTATTGCATTACCGAGAGATGGTGTATTTTGTTCAGAATACTTCCCAGCTTTAGAAAGGGAACTATATTTTCAAATTTCACTGATTATGTAGGAAGCAAATAGGCTTCAGTTTCTTCATATTAAACTTTTACTATTATTTCCAAATAAATACTGTTTAGTTACCTTTTAAATGTAAATAGATAAAAATGTCTTGAGGCATCCTTTTATGTTCTTATAACCTGTGCACAGTAATAATAAATATCCAATGCGCACTTTTGTATCTTCTTTTTTACATCTGTTTTGTTCCCTAAATACTTATTTTCCACTTTTCAATCATGTGTGTAGTTTTCTTTATTTATACAATAACAGTTTCCATTTTACTTTCTATCATGGGTTTTTGAACATATCAATAAATTGTGCTTCTGATATGAATATCCCAATAAATAGGCATAACCAGATAATTTATGTATGAAATAAAAAATAAAAGAAAAATACACTATATTCCTACTCCGGAAATATTTTTCTACGCGGGTCACTTCAATAGTATTTGAATAAATCATGATCTTGTTCTGTTTTGATATTATTTTCGAATTACTGCGAGATAATTTAGAGAAGAAGAAAATTAATTTGTAGAATACAACTTAAGACAATTTAATAAAGCAATAAGTTGATTAAAATATTGCTTTTAATGATTAAAATCAATTATATACAAAACTTAAAAGAAAATATTTTAAATTATTTTAAGTTTTACTGTGTGGGAGTAAATAAAAATATTATTTTTTTGGGTACATTTTGAGTTTGAATATAAGTTGAAACTGGAAACCACTGGAGTAATTTTTTCATTTTTAGTAGTACAATAATAAAAAAAGTAATCGCGTGATAAAATTATATCAAAGTAATATAAACTTTCTATATGCGCAATGAATCTTATAAAAATTGTTCAAATTTAATATTTATTCTACTTAATATTTTAGTATATCACATATTTAGTTAAAACTAAATTACTTATAGCAGCCACATTTCCAAAACTTATTAACATCTTTTTTTAGATACATAATTTTTTATACTGATATTTATTTTGAAAATGAATCAAAATTTTAAAAGTTAAGTCACATTTAAAGGAAACAAGACATTCAGTAACAGTATTTTCTTAGTTTCAACATTATTAATTTAGGATTATTTTAGATTAAAATGGCTTTAATTCAGGCTTCTTAAATGTAAATAATTAATAGAAAATAAATCCCACATAATGAATAAATAATAAATAAATCAATTTTTCGTGCAATTTCATAATAAATGTATATTCCTGACTACTTATTATGCATTAATTTCCAATTTAAATTATTTGATTTATTTTCAGGCTTGTTTTCTAAAAATAATTAAACCAAAACATCACAATATCATTTAAAATTCATTAGAAATGATAGGAAATAATTTAATTGACTTTAATTTAATTTAATTTTACCTGACTTTATATCGTTTATTTGTTAAAATCAAGCATTTTAAAAAAAAATATTTACAGCAGATATAACGGGAAGAAACTTACAGAAATCTGTTAAGAATCTATATAACGAAAGCATAAATAAAGAGGAAAAAAGAAAGGAAAGGAAATATATGATGTATTTTAATTGGCAATTGTTTGATGAATAATTTAAGGAATACACTTTTGTTGTTGATTAATTTTGTTGATACATTTACAAGTAAATTTTGCGGTATTTTGAAAACATGAATGCAAAAAATTAAAGCTTACACTGTTAGGAAACATCAACGTTTTTTAAATGAAGTTAGTTTCTGATAATAAAATCTTTTAAAATATTTTCAACTGATTGTAATTAAATATTATAAATCTTATCAACGAAAATAAGAATTTATGTAATTCTGTGATATGTGTTCCTAAATCAGGAAAAAGATTCATGTTTAAATGCATTCTTTTCATTTATAACAATAACATATCTCGGCAAAAATAAAATAAAATATTAAGCTTATTCATTTTGAAAGAATTATTAAGGATTAATTAAAAATATTACCAATTTCTAAGAACATACGCCTGTATCATTCTAGTAAATATAAGCAATGTTTAAAGATTTATTAAATTAATTAAATTAATATTCTTAATAATCAAAATATGCTTTCTGATATGATCCAAGTTATGTTACTTTAATTTACTTTAAAAATAAATTGACTTAATTTATCCTATATTTAAAAAAACAAATTTTTGAGAGTAGGAGTTTTCAAAACTTCATGGATTTTCTTACATATTTCTTTGATAATTTATTAGTATGTAACACTTCATGTAATTCTTAATTTTTTCTTTAGCTGTCAAAAGCGAAAACAATAGCTCACTGAATGACGTGTTATTTACACTACTGGCCATTAAAATTGCTGCACAAAGAAGGCGACATGCTACAGACTTGAAAGTTATACGAAAGGAAGAAGGTGCTGTGATATGCAAATGATTAGCTTTTCAGCACATTCAGACAAAGCAGGCGCCAGTAGCGACACCTACATTGTGTTTAAATGAGGAAATTGTTCAGCCGGTTCAACATACACAAATTGCATTTGAACGTTGTTGCCTGGTGAAAAGTTGTTGTGATGCCTCATGTAAGAAGGAGAAATGCGTACCAGCACGTTTCTGACTTTGATAAAGTTCGAATTGTAGCGTACCAGGATTGCGGTTTATCTTATCGCAGTATTGCTGCTCACGTCGGTCGAGATCCAATGACTGTTAGCAGAATATGGAATCGATGGGTTAAGGACGGTAATACGGAACGCCATGCGGGATCTCAAAGGCCAGCTATCACTAGCAGCCGAGTAGACAGGCATATTATCCCCATGGTCGTAATGGATCGTGCAACCACGTCACGAGCCGTGAGTCAAGAAACGGGGTCGTTTGGAAGACAAGTGTCTGCACGAACAGTTCGACGACGTTTGAGCAGCATGACCTCTCAGCTCGGAGACCATGGCAGTGGCATCCCTTGACGCTGCGTCATAGACAAGAGCGCCTTCAATGGTGTGATCAACGACGAACCTGGGCACATGAATGGCACGACGTCATCTTTTCAGATGAATCCAGGTTCTGTGTACAGCATCATGATGGTCCCATCCGTGTTTGGCGGCATCGTGGTGAACGCATACTGGCAGCGTGCATTCGTCGTCGTCATACTAGCCCATCACTTGGCGTGATGGTATGGGGTGCCATTAGATACACTTCTAGGTCACCTTTTGTTCGCATTGACGGTGCTTTGAACAGTGCACGTTACATTTCTGGTGTGTTACGACCCGTGGCTCCACCCCTGTATTCTAGCTCTGCGAAACCCTACGTTTCAACAGGATAATGCCCGACCGCATGTTGCCGGTATTGTACGGACCTTTCTTGATACGGAAAATGTTCGGCTGTGGCCCATATCTGATGTTGCCAGCTCTGCTGTTGCCCATATCTGATGTTGTATCTGATGTCTGGCTGTTGCCAGCACGTTCTCCATATCTTTCACCAATAGAAAACGTCTGGTCAATGGTTGCCGAGCGACTGGCTCGTCACCAAACGCCAGTCACTACGGTTGATGAACTGTGGCATCATGTTGAAGCTGCAAGGGCATCTGTACCTGTACATGCAATCCAATCTCTATTTGATTCAATGCCTAGGCGTATAACTGCTGTTATTACTGCCAGAGGTGGTTGTTCTGGGTACTGATTTCTCAGGATCTATCCAGCCAAATTTTTTTAAAATTTATTTACTTGTTATTTCTAGTATAATATATTTGTCCAATAAATATCATTTTGTTATCTGCATTTCTTCCTGGTGTAGAAGTTTTAATGGCCATTATTGTAGTTTACATCTACCGAATGGTGTTTCTTAAGAAAATATTTCATTACTTAACAGTTTTCTTAAAAATTTCGAGAGTCTTTTAGAAGAATGAACTTTTTTTTTTCAGATAATATCAATGCAAAGTAATTTATTAAAATAAGCAATTTTTTAACAATTTTGTTTTTATTTAGCTATTTTATTAAAATTTCTATTTATTATAATTTAGCGATGAAAATTGCTATGATGTTAAATATTTATTTTAACTTGTATCAATAAATACCTCTCTTACAATCTGTAAGATTTAAGAAAATGATTTTTAAAAATAAAATAATTTGTATTATTTCATATGGAGAGTCAAGCAGAGCATTAAAGACGGTAAAATTGTTACCTTTAAGAATTTAGTAAGAAAACTATATTAATTTCATAGAATTACAAAATTTCTGAATTCAAAGACATAAATTTGTCTTTGAAAGGAAACATTCAAGGATAAATCCATTCCGCGTATAGAGTTTTCTGTAAACCCAACAAATTTTCATTTTGCAAACGTAAGGTATATGAAAGAATTTTGAGATGGAATACCATTTGCAAATATGAATAATATAAATATATTAGCTGCAATAATTAAATTAGAAGAAGATTTGAGAGAGACACTGTATGATTCTAAAGCATACAAAAACGAAGATTATAATAAAAATAGGAAAATCTCAAGTATACATCTCATGAAAAGTTAATTTTTCTGGAATTAAATGGAAAGAAGATGATTCAATAGAAATGACTTCATGGATGTTGGTTCACATTGTAACACATGAGAAAGAGATTTGAGAAATTTCTTAGAAATATGTTGCTACTATAAAATCAGATATAATTTATTTCATATTGATTTTAAAATGCCTTTTTATTTGTAACAATAAAATCATTTGCTGCATTTTAAACGAGAGAGGAATATGTTTGAATTTCACCTTCAAGAATGTGTTTTCCTTTTTCACTAAAATTAAACACGTCAGTGTAAAACTATATTAAAATTTTGATTAATTTTATTATTATTAATAAGTATTTATTGTAGAATAATTGTTTGCTCGTGTAAAATCTAAATGGTATTTTTACAGAAGTTATATATATTCAATATTATAATGTAAAAAAAAATTTTAAAATTAACTTGCTTTTCTATTATTAATGTAGATTAAAATTTGATTGCTTTTATTTGTGTTTCAACAAAAGTTAAGAAAAATTGCTTCTAGAATCCTGACAGGTTTAAGTCAACGCATGATTTGCTCCTTTTTTCATTAAAGATTATACCGTTGGAAATGTATTGTTAAACTAAATGCCTAGAAAAACAAAATACTTTTACTGTTTTCATGTGTTATTGCCCGCTAGGCAATATGAAGCAAAATTTTAAAGACATTTTCTTTCTTAGATGTAGCTATATTTACTGTAATAAGCCGTCATGTTATGGGTAATAAGCAGGTATATTCTGGGTAATAAGCAGGTAGACTCTGGGTAATAAGCTGGTATATTCTGGGTAATAAGCAGGCATTTTATGCAATAAACAGACATATATATGGAGCTTTTTTAAAACTTTAAGAAATTAGAACTTCATTTTACATATGGGATCTTGCATTTTATTTATATTATAATATTAATCAAACTAATTTTCTGGTTAGTAATTATATCGAAGACATTCCCAGAAATATTTAAAGATGTTTTATGTGATCCCTTACTGAGCCATTGCAAGAACACTATACACATCTTCGTACGTATGAAAAAGGGCCAAATATAAAATTTTAAGGTATAGAAATATTAAGAGAAAGCGGTACTTTAAAAAGTCAAATTGGAAGATTCCTAGAAATTACCTGCATAAAAATCTTTGTTATTTTGATCCCAGAGGAAATAGAAATATTGATGAATTTCTCGTTTTCTTTTTCTATTTTAATGGAATCAGAGAGACATTAGATCCCAAAGAAAACAAAAAATTACAAAGCCGTTCTAGACCACTCTGAATAATCTTACAACACAATCAATAACGAAAAGTCGTTAAGTCTATAAAACAAAAGACGTTGTTTACATTCGAAATTGTGAAAATATGATAGCTGAAAATAAAAATTAAGGCAGTTGAGTTTAATTTTTTAAAATAATTTTACCAACAACACTGTGATTTTAGGAAGAATAGGAATAGAATGAGAGAGAGAGAGAGAGAGAATTCTTTTAAAAAAATTAGAAAATGGCGAAGCTAAGCAGCCTATGATGATCTTGAATAATAACATATCACATTACCCAGACTTTGGTACTTTTTGCCTAATATTACATATTTTTTTAGAAATTGGGAAGTGATTTAAAAAGGAGCCAATATTATATTAGATGAAATAAAAAGTCTATACTACAGAAAATCAATTGAAAACAATCTGTTTTCTACTATAATTTTACCTTGCCTGAACTCAATGAGGTTATTCTTCTGATAAAATACACGATCACGTAGTACTAAATAACATCCATATTGAGTCTTTAAAGAATATGTTACCTATACTCATGTGATTCCTTTTGCTTTGCTGAACAGGAGATATCGAAGTAACGTCCTTCTACTTGGGTAAAAACTACTGCTATTTCTGTGTTAAAGAAAAACAGTTCTAGTGATCATATAAACTATATTAATTTATTGTATTACAGAAATAGATTTATCTTTATAGAAATAGAAACACATCCTTCTTTATTATGGAAATAAAAATCATGTCATTTACAAATTATGCTGTGAATTTCAAATTGAGTATTTAACAATTCACATAACATATATAAATTTTATATAATTTTATCAAAAACGGAATACACTTTTGTAAATTCAATGATCTTGATATAATTTTACAATTCTAGTGATCATATAAACTATATTAATTTATTGTATTACAGAAATAGAAACACATCCTTCTTTATTATGGAAATAAAAATCATGTCATTTACTAATTATGCTGTAAATTTCAAATTGAGTATTTAACAATTCCCATAACATATATAAATTTTATATAATTTTATCAAAAACGGAATACACTTTTGTAAATTCAATGATCTTGATATAATTTTACTTTAATACTGTAAGAATAGTTGCAATATATACATGTATAGAAAAACATCAAAGGGAAATTGAAATTTTACATCAATTTTGTAGCTAACACAGTTTGTTAATATTATTTAAATTTTTCAAAAAGGAGCTAAAATATAATCTTATCGTATAATCTTCATAATATAAGATAGTAGAAACATATATAACAAACATATGATATAAAATTTATGATTATTTTAAAATAATTCATGTAAAATCTCAAAAAAAAATGGAATTCAAGTAACATATTTTTCTCTTAAATTAAAAAAAATATTCACTTAACATAAAATTGAACAGTTTTTCTGAGAAATCCCTTTATTTAATCGCTTTTGAACATAAAATATGTTTTAAAATAAATTATTTACTAGATAATATGAGGGCGCAATTGTATATTATTTATCATTTATTTGTTCATTTATTTATTTATTTTTTTAGAGTAAATCTGAGAAATATTTTCAAAACAAAAGTAAAAACATATTTATTACAAAATAATTTACTAGAACATACAGTTAAAAAATATTACATTGATTTTACGATATTTTTTTTAATTAACTCTCCGAAGGTTGGCAATTAAAAGTTGTTTCATCATCAATCATAGTAAGATTGTTATCATGATTAAGTCAAAGTAATATTTAAACTTAACATTTATTTATGAAACATCAAATTTTTGTGTAAGTAATTTGCGTACCATATCATTAAAAGAACCTGAAGTGTTCAGTAAATATACTAATGGACATTAAAATTGCTATACCAGGAAGAAATGCAGATAACAAAATGATATTTATTGGACAAATATATTATACTAAAAATAACAAGTGATTAAATTTTCAAAAAATTTGACTGGATAGATCCTGAGAAATCAGTACCCAGAACAACCACCTCTGGTAGTAATAGCAGCAGTTATACACCTGGGAATTGAGTCAAACAGAGATTGGATTGCATGTACAGGTACAGATGCCCATCCAGCTTCACTACGGTTGATGCCACAGTTCATCAACCGTAGTGACTGGCGTTTGGTGACGAGCCAGTCACTCGGCAACCAATGACCAGACGTTTTCTGTTGGTGAAAGGTCCGGAGAACGTGCTGGACAGGCAACAGCCGAACATGTTCTGTATCAAGGAAGGTCCGTACAATACCGGCAACATTCGGTCGTGCATTATCCTGCTGAAACGTAGGGTTTCGCAGGGCTCGAATAAAGGGTAGAGCCACGGGTCGTAACACAACGAAATGTAACGTGTACTGTTCAAAGCACCGTCAATGCGAACAAGAGGTGACCGAGACGTGCATCCAATGCACCCCATACCATCACGCCAGGTGATGGGCCAGTATGACGATGACGAATGTACGCTGCCAGTGTGCTTTCACCACGATGCCGCCAAACACGGATGCGGCCATCATGATGTTGTACACAGAACCTGGATTCATCTAAAAAGATGACGTCTCGCCATTCGTGCGCCCAAGTTCGTCGCTGATCACACCATTGAAGGCGCTCTTGTTTATGACGCAGCGTCAAGGGAAGCCGCAGATATGGTCTCCGAGCTGAGGGTCCATGCAGCTGCAAACGTCGTCGAACTATTCATGCAGACACTTGTTGTCTTCCAAACGACCCCGTTTCTTGACTCATGGTTCGTGACGTGGTTGCACGATCCATTACGGTCATGCGGATAATATGCCTGTCTTCTCGGCTGCTAGTGATAGGTGGCCGTTGAGATCCCACTTGGCGTTCCATATTACCCTCCTGAACCCATCGATTCCATATTCTGCTAACAGTCATTGGATCTCGACCGACGTGAGCAGCAATACTGCGATAAGATAAACCGCAATCCTGGTACGCTACAATTCGACCTTTATCAAAGTCAGAAACGTGCTGGTACGCATTTCTCTTTCTTACACGAGGCATCACAACAACTTTTCACCAGGCAAAAACGTTGAAATGCACTTTGTGTATGAGGAACCGGCTGAACAATTTCCTCATTTAAACACAATGTAGGTGTCACTATTGGCGCCTGCTTTGTCTGAATGCGCTGAAAAGCTAATCATTTGCATATCGCAGCACCTTTTCCTTTAGTATAAGCTTCACGTCTGTAGCATGTTGCCTTCTTGTTGTACGAGGGTTGCTATTTATATTTCTGGCCTAATAATGAAAAAACAAATATGTAGGATCGAAATTGGTTTTATTGTTTTTCAAAATATTCTCCATGATGATCAATACACTTTTGCATGCGTTTGAACCAATTTTCAAAGCACTTTTTCCAGTCCGATTGAGGTAACTCCAAAACATGCGTTTTGAATGCTTCAACCGCTTCTTCGGGGGTCGAAAATCGTTGTCCACGTAATTTATTTTTGATGTGTGGGAATAAGAAGAAGTCATTGGGTGCCAAATCAGGGCTGTACGGCGGATGACCCATCAGTTCGATCTTTCGCTCCGTCAGAAATGCCTTTGTTTGAGTCGATGTGTGAGAGCTCGCATTGTCATGATGAAGAATGATTCGCCTGTTCTTCTGCTTTTTTCGAATTTCTTTGATGACTTCTGGCAAACAAATGGTCGTGTACCATTCAGAATTGACCGTCCTGCGTTGCTCTAACGCCACTGTTGCCACATGACCGTTAATGCCGAAGAAACAGGCAATCATTTGTTTCGATGTGCTTCTTCCTCGAACAACTTTTGTTGGTTTTGCCTCGTCTTGGAAGACCCATACAGTTGATTGCTGTTTTGTTTCCGGCTCATATGCATAGATCCATGATTCGTCACCTGTGTAGATGTTATACACAGCCTTTGATGTACCTTGAATGTATTTTCCAACATTTCCTTGCACCAATCGACACAAGCCTTTTTTTGAGCGTTTGTCAGATTATGCGGATCCAACGCGAACAAATTTTTTTACGCTCAAATGTTCATGCAATATTTTATTGATGCTAGTCATACTAATGTCCAAAGACGCCTCTATCTCACGGTATGTCACATGACGATCTTGCTTTATCAGTTCACGCACAGCATTGATCTTTTCTGGCACAACAACGGATTTTGGACGACCTGCACGGGATTCGTCCTGGATCGAACATCGACCACGATTAAATTCGTTATACCAATTTTTTACAGTGCTGTAGGATGGCGCTTTATCGCTGTATAAAGAATTAAGTTCATCGAAGCACTCTTGTCTTGACAATCCACGTCGAAAGTTATGAAAAATAATGGCACGAAAATGTTCACGATTCAATTCCATTTTTTGACAGAGAAGAACTTTTCAATTTACTGTCAACAACACAAATAAAGCTATAATGGTAAATCGTCTGCTGAATTTATGTTTAAAAATATCAAACTTTCGATTAAAATCGTCTTCGGTCGCCTAGCAATACTTACTGTTGCCAAGGCCAGAAATATAAATAGCAACCCTCGTAGCAATTTTAATGGCCAGTAGTGTATATTATTTTAATATTTTAGAATATATCTGAAGATAAAATGACTTTGTGAAAGAAACATGTAATGATTTTTAGAAACTGTTGAAACCTATAGGAATTTCTACATCTCTTCATCAGATATATCTCGCAAAGTGGGAATATAATAGTTGTCAATTTGTTAAAAGTATGAAATGTTTAAATCTTTCTTATAGAAAATGTGCTTTGTATTACATTTGTATAAGGTACATGATTTTATTTCCCAAGGTGAATGCAGCCAAAAATAAAAAATTTTAATAGCTATTATTATTTTTAAACTCAAATTCAGAAGCGTGGACAGAAATTTATTTTATAAAATCAAAAAATGTTTCCGATATTTGAAAATCAATTGCAAAGATAAATTTTTAGTTAATATCGTCATATTGTTTTTAAATGAAAGTTTAAAAATCCCTTAGTAAGATTGGCTCTTTATTCACGAACGAGTACGAACTTCTTTTTAGAATTACGCAACCAACCGCGTATATAATCAAATTTTAGTAAAAGAGAAGCCGTAAAAGAAATTTACTTCCTTTGAATGCTTAATTATCTCATATAAAACTTTTCCTTCTCATGAATAAACAATTTATCTTTGTGTGATCTAGTTTCAATAGAGAAAACTTAAGACTCTTAGGTATGAAGTTACAACAACTTTTAGATAAAAAAAGACTTTTAACAAGATTTCTTAGATGCTTTAAATAACTTTTGTTTCACACTATGGAAACTTAAGGAAATATAGGTTATATGAACAGAATAAACACTTAAAAGAGAGGAATATCATTAATATGTTAAAGAGTATGGTAAATATTAATATAGTAAGAATGGAATATACTATAAGAAACCCTTCAAAACATGGAGAATGAAATTTAAGCAAAATACAAATTTATAATCACTGCTGACATTCTCAATATACAAATCAAGAACGATAAAAGATATCACAGTAAAATTTATTTGTCCCATGAAATATTATACAATAATCAAATGGTTGAAATTACAGTCTTTGGTGGAGTACGAATGATGATAAAATCAGTAATTAATGTAACTGCTGCCACAAATCTAGCACTTTAATCAAAAAGGCTTTGAAAGCATCCTTAAGATACAGCTTTATCTGTGGTTTCCACATATTACTTAAGCTCTGATCTATTTTAAGAGTAATATATCCGTGGCCAGTTGTTGTGGAAGTTCTGATCAAGGGATTAAGCTGGCAAAACAAGAATTATCGTATTGAAAAAGGATCTATTCAAGTCAAAACAATTCCGAAAAAGAAGAATGACACAGGTCACGCATATCCTATTGAAATATAGCTGATGGCATGTTCTGAAGATTGGGCAGACCATAACCAACAACTCAGTTTGATTTGGTTTGTTTGTAGCTCAAATGTCAATCTTTTTTTTGGAAACGAAGGCTAATTAGACAAGGATTTACGATTTAAAGTGGATTGCGAACCACCAAAAACATCGAATTCTATTAATCAAAACCACGAACTGTTGACCGCAAACTAAGAACCCTAACCATTCGGCTACCAGCTCGGCCTAGACACTTCAGAAGTGAAGCGTTCGCTTTATAGTAATCGGCATGGGGTATTAGAGTGACGCGGAAGTGAAATACGATGCTACTTCATATAAGGTTACTCGGTACTGAACCAGTATAGTGATATTTAAAGCAATATTTCTGCAGTCTATAAACAAAATGTCTTTAGATTAGTATTCTACAATCGTAGTTTAGAAAGCAGATTGAGGATTTGTCGACATTGACAATGTCTTCCTTTCTGTTATCTCTGTTCACCGCTTACCCCAACATTTGTGAAAAAAAATCCATGGTATTGAATCAATGGTAAATGAAGCAATGTAAATTTTGTAGACTTTCTACTCGGCTACAAAGAACGACAAAGTATGCTAGATGAAACTGATGATGAGTAACACATTGAAGCTAGTAAGTTATGCTTCATTATGTGCCTGAGCGATACATCATTGCCATGAGCATAATCCATAAGAGCAATTTTACCACGAGATAGGGGACCTGTTTGTCGGTCCACCGACTAAATCTACTGATTACAGATCCACATCACAGCTGCTTGGTTACGTCCAATATCATCATTGATTCCACCGAAAGCTAATCCAAAGTCAATGCATCTATTTTCCCTCGGGTGAATCAAGAAATCTACTCGAAAGTCTCTTGGCAGATTCTATAAGGTATAATTAAACAGTTAACGCAGAAAAGAAAACAAACAAAAACGCATAAAAACAATTGCCATACTTCAAATCGACATCTCTTTTCAATGATTTCAGGGGCACTACAGTCTCCCGTGATTGTCATATTCTGTACGATGCTAATGATTTTTATATCATCTTTACAGATACATAATATAAGTTTCAAATGACCTGCATACTTCAAGCAGGGGGATGCATTTTGGGTGGCTAACAATGCAGTTTGTAAAGTATAAATTTTAACATGAAAAACTAAATTAGTTTTTGAAATATAGAACAAAATTATGTATAGGTGCATATATATGTATATATATATATATATATATATATATATATATATATATATATATATATAATATAATATATATAACACTTATAGCCAATATAATTTGTATTAATCAAATTTACTTTATGAATTTAATTCTATTAAGAAATCTTACATAAATAATTTTCATTTGAAAGAATATAAATCAATAATTCTGAAATATTAAACTATTTACAAGCTGTATGACTAATAAAATCCACAATTCAAACACAGAGTAATCAATTTCAATTCTTTCAATATGGAGCTGATTCTTCAAAACAATGAAGATTTTGTTATGAATAAATAATGATAAGAAAGAGAGAATATATAATGAATTGTATAAAATACCATAAATAAACATGCAATAAAAAATGTAAGCAAAAAAGTGTCTATTTAGAACGTTTATATGAAAATGTTTAAGAATATTTTTAATAGTAAGGTACTTTAATTATATTATGAAGAATGTCTAAAATTCACTGAAGGATATTCAATAAATATTTCTCTACTTTTGAACAATGAACAGGATAATGTTCTTGTTAAAAATATTCTAGATTGTATCGCCCATAGAGCCCAAATTTAAATTACAAATTTCTAATGTTTTTATTTTCATTTTTTCATAGGATTATAAATGAAAAGAAGTTAATAATATACGAAATCTTTTCTGATTTCTATTGACTTTTCCTAACATGAAGAAAGAGAAATCAGTACTAAATTTATTTAAAAATCAAATAAATTCATTTTCGCATAGTTTGCTCCGTAATTTACTCAAATATATCGAATTGAATTTCTTAACTTAATCAGATAAAATATTTTACGCATTTTAATATAAGTTACTTATTGAAGGAAAAAATCGACATTTGCAACCGCAGTTATTATCTGTAGTACTTGTAAATAAGGGAAATAAATTAAAAACTTTTTTATATTTAAAAGAAATTTAAGAAATAATTTTTTCTCTTATTTGAACTAGACTTAACTATTTCAATTTATATAATGTAAGAAATATTTAGAACCATTAATGTCAAATTTATGCAAGTTATCTTCGAGATTAGGTATGTCTGCAATAGTATAGAATTATATGTTATAGTATATATATAGTATAGAATATATTATAGTAATATAATATGATGCTATGCTATTGATAGTATAGCATCAAATTATATATATAGAATATATATATAATTTGATGCTATACTATCAATAGCATAGCATCATATTATATTTGTCTTATTCAACAAGATTGAAGTGTTAATGACGAAGGGTTGCAAATATTTGGAATAAGAATCTTACAAATTATTTATTTTATTTTCAGAATGCATATAACTTGATTATTATATAGTTAACAATAGTAGAATTATTGGACCTCGCTGTGTACCTGCCATTCAACGATTTAATTGTGTAAAACACAAAAATTTGTTTTGTTATTTCTCTCTCTCTCTCTTTTAGACTTCCTTCAAATATTTTGCTTCAGAAAGTTTCATGAAATAATTCAGCTTTTCATAAAGAATTTTAACTTAGATTTCAAATATAGAATTTTAAAGCTTTCCGTGCTTTTCCTCAGCAATGTTTTCTTACAAAGTTCTGCAAGTATTCCACCAAGGTAAAGCATTTTGTAAGAATGTTGTGAAGAAAACTGTTATCGAAATTTCCTGGGTTAAAATATTGTAGGAAAAAGGCCAATGGGAGGAAAAAGACCACGAAAACAACCTGAAAAGACGACGAAAACAACCTGAAAAGACGACGAAAACAACCTGAAAAGACGACGAAAACAACCTGAAAAGACGACAAAGACAACAAACATAGGTTTGAACTTTCATTCACCTGGAGAAAAATTAAGAGGGCAGCTTACTTCCATAAATAAGATAGCAATGATCAAAGGTAAGCAACTTAACTCCATAAATAAAAGAACAGTGATCTAAGAGAGGAAATTTGTTTCCATAAATAAGACAAAAACTAAACAAAACAAAATTCAGAAAAGACGAAAATAAAGCTAAAAAACTGTAAAAAAATCTAAGCAACAAATCTTTACCCTAATTCACCTTTTCTTTACAATTGCTATTTTGTAAAATTTGTATTTCTGTATACATCTGCTTAAAAGACTTGATTGATCTTAAATAATATATTTGTTATTTTCCATTAACTTATTGGTTTTCTGCACTAAAAGAGAAGAAAGGATTATTTGAAAGGATGAAAATTTAACTAAGCAATACATTGATATTTTCCTTTATATTTTTAAGAAATTCCTTCATTTAGTTAAATTTGAAATAGTGAAACAAGTTAGTCAATAAAACCTGTAATATATCGCAAATTAAAAAAAAATTGTTATCATTATTTATGATTATTAAGAGTAATATTTTCTTAAACTAATAAAAATTTTAAAACGCTTATTTACTTTTTAATTGAAACACATCAGTTTCATATATTAAAAGTAATATTTTATTAAACACATCAGAAAATAATATGAAGTATTGAAAGTGATACCTTAAAAATATTCATTGTTAAGTCCAAAATATGTATAGTGTTAACTTTCTTATCGTATTTACTTACTTGGTTTATGTTTATCTATATATTAATCTAAAAACAAATTTTAAAAGAAAAACTTAAATATCTGTTTTCAAAATGAAAATATTTTGCTATTTTGCCAAAATATATGATTATCTTAAAATAAATTTTACATACCTATTTAATTTTTCTGTTTTCAGATAATGCTACAGTATACAATTTTGAAACGAATTTTTCCAATCTATAAGGATAGCTTTGAAAAGCAAACTTTTCTTTGAAATAAAATTTACTTTTGATTGTTTGATAGTAAAACATATTCTTATTTTCATATATTTGATGCGGGATAAGCATATAAGACAACTTCAGATATGATTCAGGTAGCTTCAGATGTATGAAAAATTATTTATTTTTGTATATGGGAAGGTTATTGCAATTTTTAGGTACAGTAATACTTTTTAACAGAATATTTTGCCTTAATGTAATATAATTTAGATTTTATAACATGTAATGTATTTTAATATAATATAACTATTTTTCTTTTGTTTAATCAGTGAATTTTTGACAGCACTAAGTTTAATTATATTTTAACCAGTTCTATAAAATTCTGACTTAATTATAATAATATGTAAACATTATACAGTATATTAAAAGCAAAATTTTTAAAATTATTTAAAGTATTTATAAGTTTGTGTTTTAAAATCAAAATTATTGATTACTTGTCAAAACACAAAAACAACATTAGACAATTGTACACTAAGTAGAAATATTAAGAAGTTAAGAAAATAACAGTTAAAATTATTGTTGTTGATTTATAAGAACAAAAGTTAAAATTATTGTAAGTATTAAATGTAATTGAATATAAGAAACGATCGCTTGGTAAATAAACGTTTCAGGATTATGAAACAATTAAATTTGAAAGTATATAATGCGTTAAAAAACAGAAATAATAATCGGTAAAAAGCAAAACTTTATGATGCTTATTTACTAAATCTGTTAACTTGGGGTGAAGAAAGGTAAGGGGAATGGAATATACTCATACCAAAAGCTATTTTCATTTCAAGAATCTGATACCTGCATTTGTTCCTAATTTTAACCAAAATTAAAGCTGATTTAAACTTACTGTAAAGTTTGACTATGTATATTTTGGTACTGATTTCGCCTTTAAAAACAATGGTATGTTGTTTCTCAATTATATTTTACAATATCATCTATGTATAGCCGCAAAGTTAGAGAAAAACATGGAAATCTTTCTTTCTATATTTCTAAGCTATGATTATTTTTTAAAAAAATATCGATATTCACCATTTATATCGATTTTCTTAAAAAATTCCTTTTTGATCACAATAGCGAATCATTTTTGATCATTTCCTGAATATGGGCAGATGTAAAATTCTCTAAAATGCAAATGAAAGAAGTCCCATTTTCAAAATTTAATAATGTTGTAACCACAGGGAATTTTCAACTTTATCTTCTACATTTCATTAGAATTGCGTTTAGTAGAAGTATATGTGAGGCATCGCTTCATAGTGCAAAAAAAAGTTTTGAGCAAAGTAAGGGGGATAGTTATTTATAACTATTTTAATACTTCGCTTACTGAATTGAAATAAATTTTTGCATACTTATAAAAGGAATATTTTTGGAAAATAAATTCTCCTTCTCTAAAAAATCTCTTGCTAAATGTTTTTCCCAAATTATTTAAAGCTTATTGAATTGTGTTACCAGAAAAAAAGCCAAATATTAATTTTCCTCTGAACAATATACCAATTGACAACTATGTACTGTTACACAAATAAACAGTTTCAGATCAGAAAGCTTTTTTATTGTTGATTCACTAATGTGCTTATCCTTAGACACATGCAAGTGAAATATTTTATATCTTCAATATCCTTAATTTAAAAATTTCCGATTTCAATTTTTATAATAAAAAAAATAGGTGATAAAACCGAGAAAAAGCTTTTATACATGTATTCATTTTCCTTAGAAATTTAAAGACCAAGTAAAATTTCTTTAAAAATTCAAACTAGGTTATAAACATTTAAAAATAATAATTTTTATACAGTTACTACCAATAATGACTTATTTAGTTACGTTATATAAATTTCCTTATAGTTATTTATTTTGTATTTCTATTTTCAAAGGTACTCTCTATGATTACAACTTGAAAATTATGAGTAAAAATAATTGCCCCCTTTGATCATGATATAGAAAAAATATTATATAAGTTCAATGACTACATAAATATACAATTTGATAAACATATTAAAGTTTTTATAAAGAAATTTATTATTACGAAATATGAATTCGTATATTTTTCTTAATACAAAGTTTTTTAACCAATGGATTTCATAATAATTTACTGCTAAGGTTCAAGAAATGGAGAAAAAATGTTGAAAAGGAAAATGTTTAATTTTATTTTCTACTTGTTTAAAATACTTTAATATTTTTTAGTTCGGAAATATCGTTTACAATAAACATATTCGATTGAAAACATTTATTTGTGGCTGTCATATAAATGCATGCTATCTAAAGATTTAATTGTAGTTAAAAATAATGTGTTTTTTGATAATAAAAAAAGTAGGTTATATAAAGTAAAATACATATTATTCTCTTTTTTAACTTCTAAATGAATTTCGGATGTAGTAAATGTAAATATAATGGTGGTAAATATTAGTATTTAAAAATTTAAATTGTGAGATTAATATCCTTAAAACTTAGTTAAAATATATTGATTTCAAGTAAATTCACATTAATAGTTGAATTAATTAAAAAATATAAAGAAAATTTAAAAAAATGTATAGTTAAATTGTAGGAAATTTAAAAAGTCTTTTATTTGTGATCGCTTATTTCTTAGTACTTGTAAATTTTAATAGTTATCTTTTCTGTGTATGAAACGGAAGACATACAATGACGTAATTTTGACTCTTAATAATTTGATTAGTAAGCATTTTCGTTTGATATGAAATGAAGATTTTAAATACAATTTATATATTTAATGTGAATAACGTTTTACATTTGAATGTTAGAATATTTTTTTTTGTATAATTATTGATTTAGATTAAGTTCAAGATATTGATAATTAAAAATTTCTCAGATCTTGTCGATGCTCTAAGGGATAAAAGCCATACAATTAGTATTCAAATTTTTTGGATTGAAGTGAAAACTTTGAAAATAATAGATTGTATTTGTATAAAATGCAAAAACAAAATTTAACTTTTAAAAATATCATATGCAGCGTATATTAAAACTTCATATGAATGTTTTTGAATAATAAAAGTATATTAACTTCTTAAACATATCCGAAAAACTGAAATGTAAACTAAAATTCCTTTAACAATTTGTAAATAATAAATATTTTGATTTTAACTATACTTTGGCATGTTTGTATATTTTATTATATTTTTATTTAATTGATTGATAATGATAATCACACAGTTAAATAAATTTATGCTGTTATGTAATACGATGGATAAGAAAATATATTTTAACTTCTAAGTTATTTAATGTTTATTTAACCATTTCAACCTTAATGTAGAAAATGGTTTTCAAAAGTTACATTAAGATATAGAAACTTTGAACTAACCGCCAAAGCTGTTACAGCGAAGTTCGGCTAGTTTCCGATTTGGCCCACCATTATCGCCTTACTATAAGATGTCAATGTCCGATCTTTCCTTTATTTCGGGGTTTGGCCAGGCAATTCGCGAAATGGTATGGGGTGATCCCCCAAAGTCAAAAAAAAAAGGTCATGAGCCAATTTTGGGTGTTTTTATATCACAATATTAATGATAATTATATAATATCTGCCACGGAGGAGTTTTCTGACAAATCTGCCCATCTTAGGCACCTAGGATCGTCCTTCAGAACAAAGGTCAAGGACAGACTGTACCCCTAGGTGGGCTGTAGTCTGAAGTTTCAGCGAATAAGGATCTCACAGTACCAGAAACCTCCTGGTCTCTTATGAAAATTTTCTCACCCTTTTAGAAATCAAACAATCAAACAAAAAGATAATCACATTATGTATTGAATAAATTTATTAAAGAAAATGATCAGTATCATCACTTGTTACAACAATATATATGTATTTTATGATAACAATATATATTTTATCATATTTCGTATTACACAGCAGTTTGTTATTTTTACATATACAGCGAATTGTTGAGCACTTGGTAATGCAATTGCACCGAGTATAGCCTTGGCCGCCGGTCAGTGATTGTGAAGAGGCAAAGGGTTTTGATAATTTTTCCTCTGTGCCCACGGATGCCAATGTAAGTAGTTCCTCTTGCAAAATGGAAAATTCCCTTTTGGAGTACAGTTGTTTGGGTACACAATGTTCTGTTCCTAGCTAGTAGAAAGTACCCTTGATGTTCATGACAACTGCAAGGACATTTCGTGGATCACCGCGACTTCAAACAATGGCTGGTATGCGGATGTGTATATTATCTCCAACTTTCGCTGGTGGAAATTTTGCATCTGAATTTTTTAGTTTATTGACACCTTGAGTTTGTAAGCCATCATGGGCAGCTGACCTCTTACTCGTGATTTCCTGTTTATTATGACACAGCCTATAGGTAATTTTTTCTTCTTTGTCTGCTTCATTACTTCTTCCACAAATTGGGTTCACAACCTTTCCGCAGGATCTTCAGGAATAGGATGAACTACACTCTTGTTCATGTATGTGTTAACATGTGCAGTATGTGTTAACATACTGAACATAATTTGTTCATATTCATATTGTCAGGCAACTGATCAAGATTTTCCGATGTCTCCGAAGCCACAGAAGCTTGTTCGTTTGCTGAGAAAATCACTGCATTTACAGCATAATCCATTTCTTATTCGACGTTCTCGAGATCTTCGTTTGTAACTAAGTAATTGAAGTTTGACATATTAACAGTAAATTAAGTTTGACATATTAACAGTAAAATTTATTCCTTCAATACAAATTATATATAAATTCATTTTTATATAACGATTATAGTAATTCTTTTTCAAATGATTCTTTTAATGGAAATTATAGGCAACTAAAATATAAATAAATGTAGTTCTACTTCTACTTCATATAATCTTATGTCAGTTTACGAACGGAATTACGTTCTGGAAGACAGGTAATAGAAATCTATATTTCTGTACCACTAGTAAACATTCACCCGGCAAATAATTAATATGGTATTAAGCTGTTCATTACTTAGAGTGAATGTTTTTACTAATATAAAATTAATCTTATGTATTGCTTAAGTATGGTAAAATGTTTTACATTTTCTTGCCTAAATTTTTGTTGTTCTATTCATATTGCTAAAATGAATAATTTTTACTTTAGAGAAATGTGCAATTAATAAAGGAGCTATAAATAAATAAAATGTTTCTAAAAACATTAATAAAACATATGACTTAGATTTAAATCACGTTGATAAAATAAATTCCAAATGTTTGCAATATAAAGTCTTATTATATGGAAACGTTGCAGAAATTAGAAATTTTATTAAATTAAAATAAGCGATTATTTTCTAGGCTATTATTATTTCACAGTTACTATTTTTATCATTTTTATCTTGTAAATATCTCATATTTATTATTTGGGAATGAAGCAATTTCAGTTTTAACTTCTTAATATTTAGAAGATTCAAAAAAATAAATGTCATGTAAGAAAATATAAATGCTTTGAGATCAAGTTAAAAACTTATTCGTTTGAAATCAAAATATTTTGTTATTTGTAAATTCATAGAATTCTTTAAAACGTAAGCAAAAAATATGGCGACTTGATGACAAAGAGGAATTTTCAACCGAATGCATTCAAAGCTATGGTGTTAAAATTAAGTGATAAAACATTTAAAAGAAATGAGATAAATTCAGGTATATAAAATACGAAATATATGATTTATTATTTGCATAGCTTTTATTTCATTTGCATGAATTTATCTACTTTTTTATACTTTCACAATTTTATGAATCAATTCTCTGTTAATAAAATTTTGTGGGCACTTTGAATCATATATTTATAAGTTTGACACATTTACTTGAATATATTTTTTCATTTAAAATATACTTATTAATATGTTTTTCTTAAATGAATTTTATTTTAATTAATAATTAATAGTTAATTTATAATTAATTTGTTTTTTCAATAATAATTAATTAATAGGTTTCGAAAGTAATTGAATTTCAACTGGTTTCTACCATTATAAATGGTATCCATAAAGTTTGATGATTTAAGAAAAAATACGAAAGGTAATAAATTTACGATTAAATGCTAATTTGAACAAGTATGAGCAGAATTTGAAAACAATATTCTCACAAAAGTGTAAAATTGTTTATTATTACGAATAATGAAATTTGAAAAATAAAATACTTTAAATGCATATAATATTCATGACATTAAAAGTAAAATGTACACTGCTAGACATTTGCTATGTATGGATCACAAATTGCAATGTAGCATAACATTAAGCGAGACATGAGGCCTAGCAAGAAAAAATATAGTTGCCACAATTTTCAGACATTAGAATAAAGAATATTTATTGTTTTGGAAAGTACAAAATCTGTTAAACATCTGAAAGAAAAAAATGCTCATTTAATGCTGCATACGGAAAAATGGAAAATGCATCTAAAAGTCAGCATGCACCTTGAAGAAAGGTATCAGTACGGGATATGTCCACCTTGAAGTTTGAGGCAACATTCCACACGTCGTATCTACATGTCGCACAACATTATCCAGCAGCTGTTGAGGCAATTTATCCCATTCCTCTGGGAGTGCACGGATGAGGGTGTTCTTGTTTGCCGTAGGATACTTTCGACTGCAACTTGCCTCCTCAAAGAATCCCACACATTTTCAATGAGGTTCAGATCTGAAGAACGTGATGGCCATACGAGGTGTTGAATACCCTCGCTGTCTAGACAATCCTGAACAGCGAGTGTTCGATGACATGCTGCGTTGTCGTCCATAAAAACAAATTTATCACCGACAGCACCACGGAAAAGACGAACATGAGGAAGTTGAACTTCATTAATGTAACGTTGGCCCGTCTTAGCCCCATTTGCAACCACATGTAGGGGCATGTGGCCACTGATCCTGATGCCGGCCCACACTGTGACACTGCATGTCGGATATAGGTCCCTTTCTTGGATATTTTCTGGACGATAAGCAGTACAACTCTCGCACCAGATCAGTTGGTGTTTACAATCCTATGACAAACTGAACCTACTCTCATCTGAGAATAGTACGCATGTCCAGTCTTTTTCAGCCCAATTGCTATGCTCACGACACTATTGCAAGCGCGTAGTACAGTGCTGTTTGGTCAGTGTGACAAACACAATAGGTCTGCGGGCGTATAGTCCTCCTCCCCTCAAACGTCTGGCAGCAGTTTTTCGGGAGATCTGCTTTCCTGAGGCACCAAGAAATTGATTTGCCAACTGCTGAGCTGTGGTGAGCCTGTTTCTTTTTGCTGATAGGACGATATATCTGTGTTCTGCAGGCGTCGTACTTGTAACACGACCTTCTACGTGACGGCTACTACACATTCCAGTAGTTTTAAATGACTTCCACAGCCGTGAAACAAAGCTGTGAGTGATATCGAACTCAATAGAAACATCTGTTATTTTTCACTCTTCCTCTATCTTTCCAATAATTCGCCATGCATAATATCATCTAAGTGATGTCGGGAAGATATATAAAAAATTTCAAGTTTGTCTATTAAATCTTTCCTGTAAAACTTTGACTTGAAACAAAAACTGTCCACACGCGTCAAAACTTTTAAAGCTTTTATAAACGCTATCATGTGATGAACAGACGTGGAAAGAAAAGTACATACGCGTACTTCTTCTTACAATAACCGCACTTATTCTGCTTTTCCACATTTTGCTTCCTTTCATTTTGTGGTTTCTATGGATGATAGTGTTATCCGTCCTTAGCAACTGTCCAGCAGTTTATTTAAAATCTTAAAAGAAACACTGTTTTTTAAAAGTTATTTATTCAACTTCTCATATAAAAATCTAGTTTCAGAAAGGCATCAAGGTTTTTCTTTATCATGTTGCTATTCATAATTTATTGATATATAAAGTTTTGAAAAAAGATAGAGTTATTATAATAGTATTTACATTAAAATAATTTTATTATTATTATCATCATATGTATACCTAACACAAAAGCCTATTTAAAATACAGAGATATCAATAAAATACCGAAAAGTCAAGAAAATCAAGCTTCAAAATTGGGGAACTCAAGTTTAAGAGGTAGAAAATATTTTGGAAGTAAGAGTTTTATAAGGAATATCATGAGAGATTGCCTTTAATTTTGCTACACAAGCAAATGACAAATAACACTAACAATCAAAGGAAATTATAAGAAAATCAGGTCCATGAGTTTAAGATGGTTAATAAAAATAAGATCCACAATCATCTTATCTGTTTGATGCGATGATAAAAAAACACTAAGGAATAAACCACTGATAATTAAAAAGCATTTTATTAAAATAAATTTTTATTTTATGCTGTACCTTATGTCACTCGATGAAGTAAGGAAGTGACCAATTAATTTAAATGAGTTAAGTATTTTCAAATTTTGAGATTGTTAGTTTGCATGTATTTATTGCATGTAATATATAAGCTTGAGAGTTAATATCAACAATGATTTAATTATCAATCTATGAATATGTAAGTAAACTAATGATTTTATATCAGTATATTAATTTAACAATCAGTTTTATCAGATTTATCAAAAGAAACACTTAAGTGGTTTAATTAATTAATTAAGTGTTATTAAATATAGCATACGCAATGTACTATTGACGTAAAAATCGTAATTAATCACAGAAATGTTTTCGCCAATTTACAAAATCTGTCTTAAATAACACAAAGTAATCCATTCATGAAAAATTTTTACTAGAAAATTTTTTGTTTGTAGCAGTTTAATTACATCACCATTGTCTATGTATACAGACAGAACCAGAATACTGATGCTACAATCTCTTCTTGAGAGATGCAGCATTTAATGTTTCTACTCACCTGATACTTGAATTCTGCATACCTGTAGCAAATATTACGTTACAAAATTTCATAACTTCTTTTGCATTTCTGAGGAGATATAAGCAGCTGCGAAACAACAGTTATACTCCTAGTAAGGCCTATTGGTTTATACAATTTAAAAGAATACTGTGTATATGATTCTTCTAATATTTCTCTGTCTTTTGCACACATTCATTAATCAAATTTAGATTGCCAATCTTTTATTTACAGCAAATGAAATCCTCTCTCTTTTTTATTAAATTATTATTTTAAAATATTTAATATACTTCTTCTAATTCTTTTGTAAATTTGCTCAATATACTCACCTTACTTTTTCTCTTAAATTTTACTTCGAAGTAATTTTGAAAATTAATTTCTGCTTTATTCTGTTTTTTTTTGTTTTAAATAAGCTATAGTTAGTTTACAAAATTTTAAATTAACAGTTTTTATATTTTTTATAGCTATATAATTTTTTTTATAATTTTTCTTCTAATTTCTTACTTTTTAATTTATACTAATTATATATCACTAGATACATTTTGTTTTTGAAATTTTTCTTGTATTATTTATTATTAAACATAAAACAATTTTACCAGCATGCATATTTATTTTTCAGAGGTATATACTTAACTCTTTAGTAAACATCTTAAGCACAAGAAGTAAAAATATCTTTTAAGGTTTATATTTTAATACTATGAAAGCATATATTATAATTTTCCAATAATAAATGGTAAAATAAGCATATATATAATATCAGTAGTTCATTTAAAGTCTGTATTTTTTTAATTTAAATTTTTAAAATTTTTTTAATTCTGCATTTTTAAAAATTTTTTTAATTAAATTAAATTATTTTTTATATTAATTTTTGGGAATTAATATAAACAATAATTCCTAAAAATATGTAAGGTTAGGGAATAAGAAAACCTAATGCTAGAAAAAAAAATTTACAACAGAAAAGTAATTTTATATTTTAATATCTTAAGCAACTTTGAATTTAAAATATAAGACTTTTGAAGTAATTAATACATTGTTTCAAAATAAGAATGATAAAGAAGAATATTCATATCTATTTAAATTCTGTAAACATCGGTTTAGTCTAACTAAGCCAAATGCATAATGAGAGCAAAATGTTTTTAATTAGAAGATTTACACAGGCAAAGTGAAAAAACCTAACGCCGAAAGTATAAAAAAATCTGTTAGATTGTTTGAATAATTGTATGTTAAATTAACATTCAAGAAAAAAGGAAGCGCAAATGTGTTTTCATATTTTAAAATGTATAAGGATACATCATTTTCGGTTCTAGTTCTTATTTACTGCTTAGAAAATATTTAAGTTTAAATTTATGATGCAGCAAATGAAGCAAACAAATATATAAAGTTAAAAATTTGAAAACATTTCCTTAAAAAACAAACTTAAATGGCTTGAATAAGTAACTATATAAATAAATGTTTTAGGAAAAACGAAAAAATAAAAATGTATTTTAATAATTTTAAATATTTATATATAAAAAGTAGCATTTTCGACTCTAATTCTCAGTTACTCCTTTAAAATATGTTTTTTCTAATCCTCATCTAGAAACAAACTAAGTAAACAAATATATAAAGTTTAAATACTTTCTATAATAAAAATACAAAAATAATTTAAAGAAATGTCTTCGAGGAATAGTTTTTATGTTAATAATGCTCAACAAAAAGAGGGAAAGAAATGGTGTTTTACATTAAAAAAAAGCTTTTATAAAAACATTTTTGGTTCTCGTTCGCATTTACTGATTCAAAAAATTGTTTATTCTTAAATTTAAGAAGCAGCAAATAAATTAAGAAAATGTGTAAAATATAATAAAATTTATACTATTTATTAAATAAAATTTATACTATTTATTAAATGAAATTTATACTATTTAAAAATAAAGATACTAAAATTATACATTTAATGCAGGCATGTTAGATTTAGATTTAAGATAGGGTGGTCTCAAAAGAACTTAGCACTGCGACCATAGGTCTATTGTACTATATCCCTCAGAAAGCTCTATTTGACCCTTGAGAACATTGATTGAAGCAAAATTCAGCAGACATTTTACAGGAATTTCCTACAAAATCCAAGGTTCAATTGAGTTCTGACACAAGTGCTTAAATCTAGTTACAGAAAAAATGCAGACTTGTTAAAACAGTGTATTGAATTTCCCAATCTCACAATCTTAAAAAATGAGAAAAATATTGATATTATATAAGCATTGAAAGCAAAAAGACATTTGAAACCTTAACATGTATATATGCCAGACAACACCTAAAAAAATCTCATATTTTAGGAGTAGTAAGAAGTTTATTCTTTACCCTAAATACCAGCGAGAACAAACACCACTTCAAAATATCTTGGACTACCTCTGGTGGAAGGATATTCATGATTGTGTTCACTTCTTATATCAGACTTCAGTGAAGTCAGTGGTTTCATTAATCGAGTCTGAATCAAGTAAGATTAGATCACTAACTTTTGGAATAACAACGACATGTATTTATTGCTTAATTCAAAAATTCAGAATAAAATAAAATCAAAAATATAATTTCTTATGACAATAAACATGTTATAAAATGAATACTTTTAATTAGAAGATCTAAAAAGAATTTTTATAAGAAGACCTTCTAGAGTCTTAAAACCATATGGTCAAAACGTAAACGTGGAAATTTTTATAAAGGAAAATGACTTCAATAGATATTAACGCTTTTTTTTCAAATTCATGGCATATAATCAGATATCTATACACATTTTGTAGAAAAATTAAAGCAAATGTAATATTAATAATTAAAAATTATTTACTTAAGTATATAATGATTTGTGTAACTTATAATTCGGAAGTATGTATTCATGCATACATACATACATATGCATATATATATGCATATATATGTATGTGTGTCTGTGTGTGTTTTTAAACTCAAATATGATGTATTTGGCTTAACTGAATTGCCGATTCATGTTAAAGAAAAGCAAAAATACGGCTACAAAATGATTTATCTTTACAATAATATTTGAGTCATTAAGATAGAAATTCTTATAGAAATTTGTCAGAATACATGCCTACAGTATAAAGGTATTTAACATTGCGCATAAGGAAATATAAAATATAAAACCCTCAGTAATTGAGATATTTAATAATTAAAGAAATTAAAAGAGCTTAATTTTCTTTCCTACTTCTCTCTCTCTCTCTCTCTCTCTTTGGAACGTTCAAATTATTGCATTGTCACTTAATATCATTGAATTATCCTTAAGAATTGATTAAACGATTTTACACACAAATGAATGAAGCAAGTTAATGACATTCAGATCGCCTTTTTGTATCGTAAATTCTTTCTGATTGTTTAAATTCTTAAATTAATTTAAAATATATCATGAGTACATTTTCTTTCAATCAACATATACTTGAAGTGTCTATTCTTATAATAAGAATAACCTAATTAAAATTACTTTGAAAATAGATATAATAAAACAATATTGTCTTATGATACATTTCCAAGATTTGCAGACATTGAAAATGATTAAATTTTAGGATGCATATTTATTAACAGAAATTTTAAAATACAAAGAAATAAATGGAAACAGAAAATTTATTGATAAGTCTACATTTTAACATTAGATTTCACAGATATTAAAAGATAAAAATGCAACGTAAAACTGCATTCAAATTTTCTTGGCTCTTATTGGGTAAAAAAATTGAAGCAATCCCTCATCGGCAAGAATCTTCTATTGAAAATGTATTTGGGAGCATCTATTTCTTCCTGACCTATATGTTTCTGTAACTTGTGTCAAAATAATCTCTAAAAATATTGTTAAAGAAAATATTTTTAATTAATACACAACATATTTCATGTACTTTAATTATGTAAGTAAAACAATGTAAGTAGTATATAAAGTAGATATATTATGTAAGTAAAACAATGTAAGTAGTATATAAAGTAGATATAAAATGTAAGTAAAACAATGTAAGCAGTATATAAAGTAGATATAATATGCAAGTAGATAAGATTTGTGCTATGATAATAGGTGTTCTTATTTAAATATTGATTTCAGAATTAGTTTATTGAGAAATAAATAAATTTATATATCACACAAGCCAATTGTTTAAATACTTTAAACTATTAAAAATTGCTTTATGATATTTCAGAATAATTATTTTCAACATTTATACTGAAAATAGGAACTGTATATATTTATCGAAAATATTTTTTTGTATTTAAGAAACCTCTTCCTCAATGTCAAATGATTTTTTCAGCACTTTAAAATCTGTATAAATTCATTTTTTTAGAAAAAGATTAATATGAAACAATTTTTCCTATTTGCTTCTATTTATTGCTAAAATTTTATTAAATTGAATTTACTAAAAAAATTAGCTAGAATCTATTTATTTTCATTAATCTGGATTTCACATCCAATATCATTTTGTGCTATAAAATGTGAATTAAATGTAACCAAAAAATGGGTTTCTGATCACATTAATTGAGAGTCACATGAACCAAAATTCATTAAAAAACTTGTCATTTATGATAATTTAAGTATGAACTAATTTCTGAAGAATTACATACAAGATCAATTGTTAATTGTCATTGTTGTTGTGTTACAAGTGCAAAAAGAGAAGGTAAAAAAGGCGTGTCACATATGGGTCCAAAGGCATGGAGCACTGCCCTGGTCACATCTTCACCTTTTTCCGTATAAAGGATTGCTTGTCGTTAAAAGTTTATTAGTATTTAAAACTATTATTAGTTGTTTCTCACTTTCAAATTTAAAAATATTATAGTATCAAATTTAATTATTTAATTAACAAGTTAAGAATAGTGAAATCAAATTATAATTAATTAAAAAGTAAAAATTATTGTCAAGGTTTCATAATTTAAAAAGAAATCTAATTTTCAAAAGAAATTAATGAAGTTTTATCCATTAAAAGTAGCGATCTTTCATAAGCTAAAATATATTACATATGAAGAAAAATAACATACAAAATTTTATTTAAAATATTTTCATTTTTTAAGTAAATTTTTTTTTCTTTAAAAATAAAGCATCTATCTTTATGAAACTTCTCCTTGATACACAACAATTCCAACACATATTTCGAAAATTAATTAGTTATAAAACTGGATAAGAGTTTTAGTGGTGAAAGGAAAGTAAATCTTTTGTATGCATTTTTTACAAAAAATTAATATGAAAATTAATGTTATACTTCTTTACATTTCAGATGAGTTCACATTGGTGTATTTTGAGAAAATTATTATTAGGAAGGTAACATATAAATTGTAAACACTTAAATTTATTGATGAAGAAGATAATACTTACAATCTTTTTCATCTTGTGATTGGTAAGTCAATTAAAATGGAAATATGAGGTTTAAAAATAAATGCTTAGTAAATTTGTATTAAAATAATAGATATTAATTAGATAGGTTTTATGGAAATAATTAAAATATTTTGGTGCATTTCCCTTTAATGATATCAAAATATTAAATGTTTATAAAAAAATTGGATTTCAACATATATCTGTATTTTAAATAAAGAATTCCCATAACTATTGTAATTTCATTTTATAAAGGATTAAATTGATTTTTTTTGTAATCAGTAGCATGTTTTCAATTTAAATAAAATTTTAATATCCTAGATTATAAAACAACAAACATCCCAAATTATAATAAACTTTTGCATAAATTTTATGAAAGTTAACATTTTCTAAACTTATCTAAAGTTACTTCATTAAAATGCTGCATTACAATGTTAATGCATTTGTATATTATTTTATATTTATTATTATTTATTTTTGAGAACAAAAGATAACGTAACAAACTGGTAGCTTCCTTCATTTCTTCTGACAAAAACTATTATTGTTCACAAGAAATGTTTTTAACCGTGTTATTTCCATATGCACTTAAATTGAATGAATGCGCTTCATATTTTTTTGTAGAATATTTCAAGACTATTCCCATTTTTATAGTTTATTTCTAGAATTATAACTTCAATTCTGGCAAATAATTTTTCAGACGTTACTTATTTCTCAAAAGTCATAAGGACAACCCGCATTTTAGTTATAATATAATATAGGAGAAATGCAACGTAATGTAATAACTTTTATATTTCTTAAGTGGAATTTTCGCGTTTACTTTTCGATTTATTACTAACAATATTTTCAAATTTTTATATTTCATGTTGATAAAAAATATGACAATTCTATTCAAAAAATCAGATAGGAAATTAAAATCTCTTATTTATTGTAATAAGTCGGATAAGAATTTTATATTATCTACTAATGCATTCATGATAAATTAAAATGGGATTTGTTTTGCATCGGCTATTGTATGTTGTAATATATTTATTTTAAATGTTTTTACAGTTTAGATAAAAATATTACAATAAAATAATAAAAGTATTATAAGTGTTTTATTTAAATTTAATGACCACAATGATATAAAATAAATTGTATGCATAAAACTTTTAAATATCATAGCAAATATTTGCAACATTATTTATTCATTCCTGCAAATAATGTACACTAAGTAGTTAATTATTTTTCATCTATAAAATTTCTATAAATAAATGATCCTTTTAAATAAACTTTGTATGAAAAGACTCCATCACCAAGTTATAAATAATTGCAAAAAATCATTTCAAACAAATTTAATTATAATGTATTATGCAACATGGATTTTTTTAGATTTATTTAAAATTGGTTTGTAAATTATCATGTTCTAAAAAGAATTTGGTAAGGAAATTAGTTTAAAATATTTTCACTTATAAAAATACTAGTTTTAACACATTAAACACTACAAGTTTATGCAAATGCGTTTAAATTTAAAACTTAAAATTGTATTTTTGGTATTTAAAATTATTATATAAAATTAACTGAATATGATCCACAAAACTGCAAAATTTAAACTAATGTCTATTGTTCATTGGAAATTAAATAACCGATATTAATTTTCTTCATAAAGTACACAGATCCATAAAATTGTTTATTTTGAAAAAATGTTTGCCCAGTTGACCATAATTTCACGATTATTTTGTTTCGTATCGCTCAATTTTTTAATATTTGAATTTTTATGTTTGACTTTATGTTTTTAATGGGATTTTGATAATTAATTGAGGTTTTCCAAATCTTAAGTATATAGTTGCCATTTATTACTATATTTTCAATATACAATATATTTTTAATAAGAGTAACGTATTTAAAGTAATTTTGTTAAAAGATAACTTATGTTTAATTGAAGTTTGTCAAAAAATGTCAATTAGAATATTATAAAAAGCGCATATTAGATAATGATAAAAATTACAAATACCTTTATATAGTTGAGGACCTTAATTTTTAGAGATTACTACATATAGAAATATTTAATGAATGACTTTATTTCTATTAATGAAGTCATATTAATTGAAAAAAGAATTAGCATGATTTACGGAAGTAACAAAAATTTATTAATCAAAGAAAAGTAACTTTTACACAAAGAAACTTCATGATGAACTATTTAAAAAAAGGCTCATGATAGAAAGTAGTATTTCTTAGCCTGTTGAAACATTTGTTTCGATAATATTAGAGAAACATTTGCTAAAGATGATACTCTGAATTTTTACTTGTCAAAAAATATAGGATAGCAACTTTTTTTTATCGCTTTTTATATGTAATATAATACATTTGGACACAAGTTTTCTGCAAATTGCTTTTACTTAATTTCAAATTTTGTTAACAGATTAGAATGGTAGCCCAATAATTTAGCATGAATACATTGCTGGCCACCGTAAATGAAATACCCTATTTAGAAACATACAAATAACATGGAATTTACAACATGCATTAGCGGAGGTGAGATATGAAAATGATAAGCACTCATCACGCGTGACTGTAGCACTATTTCAAAGCGCTATTTAAGGCTTAGAGATTTCAACGATTTGAAGTTTGGCAATTGTGTTTTTTTTTAGGTTTTTCTTTAAAAAAAAACAACCAATCATACTTTGTAGATAACAGAGATAATTTTTTGATCAAGTATCCGAGTTCAACAGAGGAAGGATAATGGCCTACCGAGTTTTCAGGGAAATCGATAGACGTGCTATACGAAATCAAACAACTGTTTTCAGGATATGTGAACGCTGGATGCTGGAGGATACGACGGACCGACGTGTTCAATCGCATCCACCTCAGTGCACCACTTCATGTGATGAAAGGTAAATTGTGCGCATGGCAGCACTGATCGCTCAGTCACATCATGAACCATAGCATAGCACATTTAAGTCTATAACGCATCATTCAATATCTGCACCTACCACTCAACGCCATTTACAGCAAAGTTGTCTGTCCACAAGAAGTCCATTGCTATGTCTATCTTGATGAATAATAACACACTTCTCCACCACCAATAAAGTGCGATGAAAGAAGAATGTGGACAACAGATTGGAATGAAGTTCTCTTTACTGACGAGTCCCTCTTTTGTCTGCAACACCACGATGCTCACACGCGAGTCTGTAGCTACCGAAGAGAGAAAATGCTGAAGAGCAGCGTTACGCACTGCCACACTGGTCCTGCACTGGATATAATGGTATGGGGTAACACACTTGAACTCCTCTAGTACGCATTGCCGGTACTTCAAATAACCAGCACTACATCATTGTGCATCCTTCCAAAAGTGAATTTGAACCAACAGTGCTGGCTAAGACAAATAATAATTTTTGTAACGGGACATGGACCATTTCCAAGCTATCTGCATAGAATAGGAGTATAATCCACTGACAGCTGTGCATGTTGAGATGGTACTTCTATTTTTTATGTTACAACATGTCCCATCACGAAATCCTGGCACTTTACTACCCCCACTGACAGTCTGAAAAGTGTCTGGCTCAAAAAACATCATCATCAATAAGGCTGCAAAGCTAAAAATTATTAACCTTATAAACTTTCTCCTTGAATATAGGGACTTAATAATTCCAGAGGAATAGAAGGATAATGATGCCCGTGACGGTGATAGACTTCACCTAAAACAAGATAAACCGTTAAATCCGCATTCTCCATCTCTCTCATCTTCTACATTTAGACATTTCTCTCTCTACCTGTAACATTTCGCCTGTTTTTCATCTTCTTGTATATTGTCCATTATTATTTGTTTGCTATTTTCTCACCATCATTCCAGCGCTCTTAGTTAATTAATGAATCACAATTATTGTCATCATGTTGTATTGACCTTTTTTAATGCATTATGTATAGCCTATCTAAGCTTTTAGTATATATAGCTTAGAATTTCATATGACCTAATTTACTTTGATCCGATATACCCAACTATCAAATCCATATACTAAATGCATTAATTATTCATTAATCATTATTACCTTTTTAATTTGCAGTAAGTGCAGGTATATGTATTCAATTCTGTTTTATCATTTTTAATTTCCTTTTGTTTTTCCATTTATTTTCTTTATTTCTTATATGCAAGCAATTAGATTTGTATTTTATATGCCTGTCTTACCACATCCTGCTATGTATTTTGTCTGATATCTATTTTGAGAATGCTTCATATGTGTCCACGTGTTAACTCGCAATCCAATTTGTGTTAAATAGTATACTTTACTACACTCTTTACTGTGTAAAAGTAATAATTTCCAGTATCTCCATATGATTGCAAGCATAATTGTACTGTCTTATGTGTACTGTGTTCCGTTTTCTTTTCTCTCCAGTGGATCCATGAAATCTGGTAAAACCCTGTCAAGGTTAGGTACAGGGACCTCTGCTGGTGTTTATTTTTCGACATCATTCTGGTGTTGGAGTCAGTTGTCCTTCCTTAACTTCAGGGCATGCCAACAGTCATATTTCAACAGGATAATACGTGATCGCAATGTCCAAGGATTCTTTGTCAATCACCAAATATTACTTTCCTGACCGGCTTCTTCTCCGAATCTTTTACCGATAGAAAGCATGTAATGCATAATTGCTCAACGATTGACCCAGATTACATCCTCAGCTTCCACGTGCTGACAAAGTTGATCTGGTATGGAAGCTTTCATAACTTCCACGCCAGATCAACTTTGTCAGCGCGCGGAAGCTGCTTGGTCTGCTGTACTCCCAGAACACATCCAAGTATCTCTGAATCAATGACGAGGCGTATGCCAGCAGTGATCCCCAACAATGATGGTCATTCTAGCTACTGATTTTGGCAAAAATTGCACTTCACAGAAGTCTATAAATTTATTCATTTGATGCTTGGTCGGCATGTTATCTAATAAATAAATTTTGTTGTGATATCTCTTGTCTTTCTTGTTGTTGCAATTTTGGTGGCGAGCAATGTATATTAGTATAAATCTCAGGAATTCGCATGAAGGCATATTTTGATTCTACTCGTCTTAAAAGTAAACTTCATTTATTTTAATACTGAATTAACGAATTTTAATATTATAATTTAACTTATTTACTTAAAATGGAAAAAATTGGGCAAATATAAAATTTACTTAATATTAATATTATAAAGAGTAGAAAATGAAATAAAAGTGGCTTTGATTTATTTATTTTGCTATAAAACTTTGAATTTAATTTTCAAGAGAGCATGTTATTTAAAATGTAAGTATTTGATAATTAAAATTTTTATTCTAATTATCTAGTGATCACTTTTTGGCTATTAACTCAATTTAATTCTGGCATATATAATTAAATATTGGTATTTCTGACTTGTTACTCTATAATTATAAGTTTCTACATTTTATAAAACTTAGATTATTTAAGTAAATATAAAATCGATCTGTGTGTGTTTTCGTTTATTAAAGTAAAAAATAAAAAGGGATTTTGATTTTAATTCTTAAACAATAATATATTTACATAACAATTTCTGGAGCACAAATGTATCATACATTTTTGCATGGGAATTTTATTTTAATACTTAAATAACAATATATTTATCTAAAAATTTCTGGAGCATAAATATATCATACATTTTTGCATTATTATGAAACATATTTCTTATTTAAAAAGAGCACTCAGAAATATTGAAGGATATTCAGGCAATCATTTTTTATCGGAGCAAGAGCTTATACTTTCACGAATAAAGCACTAGTGTAAAAATACTTCACAAAAGATTTTCAGTAGGATTATACAGAATAAAAGAGAATTTTTTGACAGATAAAAATACCATTTCTAGGGTATCAACATTGGCCAAGCTGAGTAATATTGAAGTTTATCCATCAAGCTTCTGAAAAGAATTGTTACATTAAAACAGAAATACAAAAATGAATTTTCTTCTTCAAGAGACATAGGTCTTACATGTAAGGTGTATGGTTGTAAGAGATATCCTTTTAAGTCAGTCACACACACACACACACGCACGCACGCACGCACACAACACACACACACACACACACACACACACACACACACACACACACACACACACACACACACACACACACACACACACACACACACACACACACACACACACACACACACACACACACACACACACACACACACACACTGAATTATTCTCAATTTTTCCTCGCAAAACATTATAAATTAAATAGGTAAGAATGGCATGGCATCTATAATATTTTATAGTACTGAGGATTTACAACTCGGTTCTTCAATAATTTTGTAAAAATAAATGAATTGTTCAGTGAATGCTATTGTTTTGTATATTAACTTGTTTTTATTCCATTTAAGTTGAACAAATAATTTTTGAGGTTAAATATTTTCTTAATGTGAACCACGTGTAACAATTTGTTAAAGTTAAATAACAGATATTCATTATTTGTTTACTTTAAAAGAAAAAGGATGTAATAAGAAATATATAAATTACGGATATAATATAGACGACAAGTACAGAAAGTTTTATATTAAATATTAATTTCTATGTCAATTTATTTTTCTTCCTAAAGCAAATGATTGTAAATAAATTCCAGTGCCTCCCTAGAAGGGTGAAATGCTCTTTGAAGGAAAAAATGAAATCTTTTAGCAATAATTACATGATTTTTTTATATATTTATTTGGTCAATACGAAAATATTTTTCGGAAAAAAAAATTCAACTTGTACTGGAATAAATGGCTGCTTTTATATACATTTATAATACATGGCTGTATTCATTCGAAAACAAAAAGCTTACTAAAGTGTGGAAGAAGTGAATTAATCCAGATATATTTCCTTAAATTACTAAATTCAATGTAAATAAATACTCTTATTTCGTAACAACTTATGGTTCAGAATGGCAAGTAAATGCAGCTGAGAATAAATTGATATAAATAGTGAAATAAAAAATTTAAATTCAACCAAAAATATAGAATCCGGAGAAATTGATAAAAAAAAAGAATCTGCAACAGAAGGGATCTCTTAAAGTTTAAATGATGCAATAAAAAATTAATAAACTCAAATTTCATTATTAATTGCTTAAATTTCAAGAAAACTGAGGAGAATGTTTCAAAGAATCAGATTGAAGGAACATTATGTGATTAAAATGTTTTAAATTAATACATCTATCTGAAAAATATTAACATAAATCATGCCCCAAATATATTAAATCATTTAACAACGCTTAAAATTTTCGCTCCCATTATCAGTTTGTATTCGTTACTTTCTTTTCCTAGTCTAATATTTTGTGACATTATTTAGTAAGCAAAAATTCCCTGCAGGGAAATTTTGAAATGTAAAATTTTCCTTTCGAGAATTTTTCCCGGTAAGGTATTTTTTTTTTAAAAAAGTTTTGCTTTTTAAATGGATTCTCACTACAATTCACTAAGAAATCTGTCCAATGGCATGAACTTTCATTATGTCAATACTTACACATATTGAACAATAAAAAAATAAAAAACATTATTTTTTCATAAAAATTAGGAAACAGAAATGTGACACATTTATAAAAATATATTATATAACGGTAGTCCCAAGAAATGGAATGTCAGCTACAAAAAACCCCGTTAATTTTACAGATTGCGCATATATAATTGTTAGTTCATTGAAGATACATAGTTTTGGTAAATAAGAGAGGCTATAAGAATCTTCATGTAAAATATTGAAAAGTTTGTTTTAAAAAATAGTAGTTATCTTTTTATGGGGAAACAGAACTTCAGGCTTACACTGTAGTGTATACTATGTTCATTGTCCATTACACAATTTACAATTGTTCACTACACTACATAGAGTTAAACATCGTGTAATGAAAACTAAGGTATGTTGAATAGGATTTTAATGTTCACAGTAAAATCTGTCTTCCAGGAGACTATTTTCATAGACATTATATACAATCGTATTCATGTATCTCAAAGAAGAAAACCTGAGAACAATCCCATGCAAACACATCAACAGGCATAAATGCAGAAGACAGTAATGCAAAAAGAATATTCCGTTATTTAACAATGGTTATGATTGTAACTGGGACTTTTGTTTCGAAGATTGCTATTTACTGTTAAATCATTGTATTGAAAATAATTAATTAGAAACATATAAACATTACATTAAAAATAATAAATTTTTTTAATGAAAAACTTGTTTGATAGGTACTTGTTTGATAGGTAATAAACCTAAAGAATAAGTTCATTTCATTTCAACTGAGAGTTATTTTTTTACATAGCGAAAGCACAGCAAAATTAAAAAATAAAAATGCGGGTAATTTTTTTCAAGTGTCAACTGAAACCTAAAAAAAATGAATAAATAAATAAATAAATAAATGAAATATAGTAATTTATTTTTTTAATTTAATATTTTACTTTAAGTATTATTTTAACCTATAAATATAAATGTGAATATATCAAAGTTCAAAAATAAAATGCATTGTGCCATAAATTTTTTCTGTAGTTCAGGCAAAATAATATCAGAAACAGTTAAGTTTATGAAGAGAGCTTACAAAAACAAATATTTTTACGAGTATTAGTTTTCAATTTTAAGATTACATGGTAATTCCAAACGTATCCTCAGAATTGGTTCTAAGTGTGGAAATAGGAAAAGTTGAGGAAAGTGTTGTCTATGATGTGCAGAATGCGAAATATCGGCACATTTGAAATTTTAGTTGATGTGACTGTCTCCTCACAATTCCGTTTTCATATTTCTCTTAAGATTGCTCAACATTTATTTTGATTTACAACATTTTACATACAAATGAGAATTTTTCAAAATAGCAATCGAAATAATTTATGGAGGAATATTTTGAAAATTTCAAATCAGGGGCCATATGGAATACTCACATCTATACAAATACAATGTTAAAATTTATATATTTTTGTATAAAACAATAAATTTAATATAAAAGAAATGCCACATCATCTCTCTGAATTTCAATTTTGTATTTAAACATTTATAATAAATATATCAGATGATATAATTTTTGATTTACTAATAAAATGTATAGTACTTATATTGCAATACTGTATATAGAAATTTTTTATTTAATCAGTCTCTCAAACTCGTTAAATATTCTTCTGATTCAGCAGTAGCAAACTTTAGTTTTTCTCTGGTAACTTTCAAATGTAGGAATCCATGCCCATATTTCCCACCGATCTAACGATTATTTACTGGCTATAAATTCAGAATTACCCTTCAGAGCCCTTGTTAAGCTATAAAGCTTTTTCTTGAATTAATTGGCTGCTGATAGGTATAAGCTTCTGTCTTTCCTGTAAAAACGACAAGCATGTTGCTTTGTTGAGTTTATCATCAACAGAAGTCGTCAAATTGTGGCTTTCTTGCATTTTTAATCACTTGCTATGGCACAAAAATATTGAATCTTATCCCAATTTTTCACCTAATTACCCATAGTAGCCTTGGTGACATAATTCAACAGCCAATTTTGTAGTAATTTTTCCTTTGACTTGGCGTTTAAGTACTTCACGATTTTCTTTAACAGTACAGGCACTGTGTTTACTTTTTTCCGATACTTACTGCATTAATCTGCTATGATCAGGTAATAAAAAGCTTACAATAGACACAACTGTTTACAATAGGAAAATTACAACGCAGTATTTTTAATTCATTGCCAATTTACAAGGTCACATAATAGGGGTGGCGCTTTAATTAGTGTACATCACACAGATAAGAATTGAAGCGTCGGTAATGTATTGAATCTTCATGCTTTATCAGGATTAGAAATGATTGATTAAATTGTCAAGTAAACTAATAACGAGTTTAAACTGGCCAACCAGTAAATTGAAATTTCCTGAAATCCGAAAAGGCATCTACCAATTCGTATTTATGAGGCTTCAATGTATTTTAGAATTCCAATTGTGATATGTATAATAGTTTCCAGTTTCACAAACTTTTTTGAGTACATTCCAATATAAAGAGGATTATTTTTGTCTAAATTAGGCAACTGTTCACGAATTAAGAAGAAATAGTAAAAATACCTTAACATAAGAGAGACTGTTAAAGCTTGTATGGTTGGATAACCAAAGAAAAGTAAATAACAGTGAATTTAATGTAAAATAGTAAATTGTGATAAAAACAATCAAGTAAAAATCCTGAAAATTAATGCAGAAGCATATCTTTTAGTACAACGTGCTTCGTTATAGTAATTTATACCTAATAAACTGTTGGTAGATGTATGTATTTCTAACATAATTATTACGCATACTTTTATTTTATATTCCTTTGTGAGGGTACTTAAATACTTAAAAATTTTTATTCACAAGCAAGGAAATTTCTATTTACTTATATAATTCGTACCACAAGTCTAAATAAAGAAAAATATCTCACATGTAAATATATTTGAATATGTGTTTGCGTTTTTCATAAATTTTGAGAATAATTTTGAGGTTTTTGTAAGCAAAAAAGAAAAATTCTTTTAATTTCGAAAGATTTTTTTAAAAATGCTTATTTCTTCTTCACCATTAAATTATAACAAAGAGAATTAGCATAGAGAGCGAAGAAATTCAGCAGTCGAAGCAAAAATATCATTGTCAAGTTTTATTTTCATTGCAAGCTAACAAATGAGTTCTTTAAGACACATTTATACGATTCTTTACACAAGGATACAAATGAGCTTTTAGCTTGTGAATTTTGAGTCACTATATTAGAGACCTCTGCCAACTACTCTTTGGCGAAGCTGAAAAATCAATAAATTCATGTAGAAGAAACGTACTACGAAATTTTATTCCATAGACAGTAGTTTTTAGAAATTTGTCATCAATTTTTAACAATACAATTAAAGAGTTTTACAAGATATAAATGCAAATAAGAGAAGATTTTTGAAATTTCGAAGGGCTAAATAACTTAGAGTTGAGTACATAGAGTATTTAATCTGCTACCACGTTATTTTTTATTTTACCAGATTTTGATGATTAAATTTACAATATCCAAGCTTTAATTTATCAAATTCTAACGAGATTATATTGCTTATTTATCTATGAAAATAACCTTAAAAATTCAAATGCCAATGCAAGTTCTTTATCCATCTTTATTGAGTCAACAGCCCTTGTGGGCCAAATCCTTCTTTAGAATCTTTCTCCATTCTGGTCATGCTTTTGAAATAGACCCCCAGTTTTTGTATTTATAATTCCAAAATACTCAGTTGTCGACACAGTTGATCCATCTAAGTTTGGGCTTCCCTCTTACGCTGGTGCAGATTGTTTTAGAGTGAAAAACTCTTGATTTAAAAATAATCAGGATTTATTTTGCACTGGTTTAAGTTACTGAACCAAACTATGTTTCTTTCCAGGAAATTTTCTTTTGCGTTAATAAATGAGTTTGATTCCTTAAAAAATAAAAAAGCTACTTAAAAATATGTTATTAAAGGAATTTAAATATTGAAATTTATGCATCATAAATTAACTTTAGTGAGTATATCTACATTGCTTAACGTGCATAAATATTATGATTGCAAAATTGCTCAAGGGAATAATATAAATTGATGTATTCTACTATATCGCATGAGTAATTTAATAAAAGCGTTTTAAGAAGTTACTACCAAAAAGAAAATATTTTTTCTGTATTTGCCTGCAAGCAAGCCATGCAAACCGACCTTTTGTTTCATATGTATATAAAATTAAAATTGTAAAATGAATATAACTTCTACCTTCGAAAAATTCTTCTTAAGCTCTTAATTTTCAGTGTAAAATATATCAACCTACCCAAAATATATCACTATTTACTGAATTCAGTAAAGGTTTCTCTTTCAATTTTACTTTTGTCAAATTTATTACTTAAGAATATAAACTTATTTCACAATAAATAGGAGTATGTATATCTTGAGCAACTACAATGAAAGTAATTGAATTTTAATTTTTTTAAATAGTAAACTTCAGCCCAATATATACTTAAGCGATGAATTTAGGTTTAAATTTCTTAAGTAATTTGTGTTTAACTTAATTTTAGAAATTAGATTGTTTAGTAATTTTATGAATCTGTATTTTCGCATATTTTATGCATTTGTAAATCTTTATGAGTACTCGTTTTTGTTTTATTTTAATAAAATAAACAATATTTAAACGAATGAATAAATAATGATATGAAATGATATTTGTGTGGAAAGACCTAATTTAAATACGTGAAGACATCACTCAATAAATTCATAAAAAACATAATATATAACAGGAAGAGTATTTCCATTCATTTTAGATTATTTTTAGGAATCCGATGTAATATATATGCTTATTGAAACGAGCACGTTGACAAAAGGGAGATAAATCTCCACTTTTACCACAGATTATTAGAAAAATTTTCTTTTCAGGACAATTCAATATATCCACAAAGAGAGATTATTTTTCAAATAAAATATACTCCCATGTTATGCATTTCCAATTAGATATGTTACTTCTAAAGCACTATTAATATAAATAGTCTAAAAATAGATTTGTCATGAATTCTCTTGAAGAATATTAAAAAATAAAAAATTGAAAGAGACATAGAATCATAATTGAAATAATAGATTCCAAATCCAGAAGAATAAGAAAAAAAACATATTATATATCTATATATATATATATATATATATATATATAATATTTTAATAATTATAATTTAAATACGTTCAAAATAATCTATCCATTATTAATAGAAAAATGAAAATCCTATAGGAATTACTAAAGTTTAGTAATTTTGCTCAAAGCACAATGAACTAGTACTGTATGATGTTATTGTAATTTAGAAAATTATTTTTCCAGAAGTTCACAGACTGGACATCTTTCAATCTTATGCATCACTTAAAATAAATATCTCCCAGTAAATATGCTTTACTATTATTATGCTGAAATATATTTTAAACAACTATTTATCATTTCAGATTATTATTAAAATTTATTGAAAAAATTTATTTATTCACTTAAAAAAATTATTTTAACCGAAAGGAATTTTTTGTTAATAAAATTATATGTTTTAGCAAAAATTATTTCAAGCCTTGATTTAATTAAAAAATTGATAAATAAAATAAATACTTAATGTGAATCGTTTCAAATTAATTTAGATTTTAAAGGTATTCATTAATTTATTAATGAAGAAATATATGTAAGACATTAGAATAAGATTAATATTGAGTATAATAGTGAATATTATACATATATATATATATATATATATATATATATATATATATATATATATATATATATATATATATATATATATATATATATATATATATATATATATATATATATATATATATATATATATATATATATATATATATATATATATATATATATATATATATATATATAAAGTGCATATCACATGTATATATATATTTTTAATTATATTCCCAATCGAAATTGATATTAAAATTATTTCAAATTGTTAATGCTTCTTCTTTTTATTGGGATATCATATGTGTGTATATTTCAAGAAATACCTCACTAGTTTTAAAAAATATTAAGTTGTTTTTTGTGAGATTTAAATAGGTTTTCTTATGAAAATTATTTTTGAAATTGCCTTTTGTTTAAGTTTTAAATAAAAATAACTCTTTAAACTAGCATTATAAATGTATAGAAGAATTAAAGTATTTGCAGGCTATTTTTTTAAATATGGCTACATGTTGACTATACTTCTTTATAATATTTACTATCAGTCATAAACTATTCTTGAATTATAGATTATTTAGGGTTATCTTTATTGCTGTCTTTCACAAAAGGTATAGATTATAATATGAATGATACATTTAGGAAAATTTATAATCATTTATAAGTTTGAATTTGCATAAAAATGATGGAAAACAAACTGAAAAAATGTATAAATAATTATGACATAATGAAAACACTTTTGACATATAATGTAGCAAAAATAATAAATAATATTCACAAAATATAAAAAGTAAGTTTATTCTTCATATAACAAATACAGTGTATGCAACATTTATTATTCTAAACATAATTAAAATCTATACAGTGCTAACTGAGAGTTATTATCCTTACACAAAAATAATTCAAAACTGTGATAAAGGAAAATCCTATACAAATCAAAAAACATAATTTTTAATCTTTATCACAAGAGAATAATGCATATTATGACTTCTCATTTCTTAGAATATTTCCATATGGTAAAGTAAATTTGAAACTGTGAATGGAAGGGAACTTGTTTGAAAAATGTATTTTCTGTTAACTTAGCATATTAATTACTAAAATGAAACAAATGTTACTCATTTATTAGTAAATTGTATTATATTATGAAACGCAGTAAGAATATTTGAGCTTTCATTTCAGTAAAAAGCAATTAGCAATACATGGCTTGAAGTGAACTCCAAATTTAATAATTAATAAAAAATTTACATTACTTTTGTTTATCTTAAATATTTAAAATTAATAAAAGTCGAGCTTTATAAAATAAGGAATGGTGTCTACGATGTTCTACAAGAACAACAGAATACACCTAAGAATCAAATCTCTTTAGAATAAAAGAAATGCATTTACATAAAGGTAATAAAAATCTACAAAACTAGCTGCTAAATTAAAATAAAATTATTAATACTTAAACTATTCTGCACCATGTCAGTAATAAAAATATCTTTTGAAATGCATGTACTTGAATTTTTAAAATGAATTTTCTTGGGGGAATGAATTTATGAATATGTCTATAATAATAATGCAAGAATTGATATGTACAGATGAAATTCAATTAAGTAAGGAAAAAATCATTAATATTTTATTTATTATTCAATAACATTATTAATTTCCTTGTTATTTATGAATTAATCTTTTGAAATAATAAAATAAAAGATATTTTTAATCATCTAGCTCTCTATCTATACTGAATATTTTTATTTCATTTGTAATTAACCATGCAAATATAACATACAGTCCCGAAAAATGATATATAAGGAAATATATTGAAATAAAATATTTAATGGCATATAAACTAAAGGTAAACGCATAACTTAAATTCTGATTTTATAATATTTTTAATATAAACTACAAATTAAAAGCATCATTTACTTTTATTCTATAGCAGTGCATTTAAAGGAATTTAAATATTATAGTATATAAATATAAAAAGTTCATTTCATCACAAAATTTTTTCTGGCTATCATAAGTAACATTTTTTTGATTTAAAATCTGTTGTCAGCATAAATTTACTCAGTTGATAAATGAGTCTTGAAATAATGAATCGTAAATGCGTAATGATTATTTTTAAACATGTAGGAACTGAAAAAAATAGGCACCTAAGCACCATAAAAGGGGTATCGTAAAAAACAAAAATAAATTTTTAATTTTATTTTGATGTTATTTTTTGATTGAAGAAAAAATTATGTGAATGAATAGGAATCGTATTTTTATTAATTTGCTTTTGAAACCATTTTTAATAGATTTATTTTATAGTGTGAAACGAATTATCTATTAGTTGAATACTTTTATCTCTTGAGGATTTTTAGTACTTGTTATATAGTTAAGGTAACATTTCTTATAGAATCCTTCAATTCTGTGCATCTGTTATGAATTTTTCTCTGAGTATGCATAAGGTTCAATTTCACTTTAATTTTTCACTATCATCATGCTGATGTATAACTGTTTTAAATAAATTAATTAACGTAAGGAAGTATTCATAACAAAATTAAAAATTAACAAATTTTCGACAAACCCAGCAGTTAAATGTTAAATAATTGCCTTTTTTCATCAAAGTTTTAATCACAAGGTTTATTTTCTTAAAATTAATGTACTAAAAATGCATTTTCACATATTTTTTTATTCGGAATGCTCACAAGTATCAAGTATTAGTAATTCTGTTTAAGAGAATCACAATTATTAAATATCTTATGATCATAATTTTCAGATAAACATTTTATATTTATTAACTATCGTTATTAATTAGATATAAACAATTTATTGCAGATTTCCAAACAGTGCTAAATGCATGTTTCTTATTCATCTATCTTTCATTTGAATATAGAAAGATTAGTTCAGATTAAGCGAAAAGAGAAAATTCATAAAAGAAGTTTTATAAATATTTATTTCTTGTATAATATAAAATGCACTTAATGTGGCGTATTTTCTACTAAGTTTGTTAATTCCAATTCAGGAAAATTCTTTAATCCGCATATTTATAGGCCTTTTAAATTCTTTCCTTAAAATTTTCTCTTAACTAATATTTTATTATTCTAAACGTAATTATACATAAGACAGGAAAAAAGGAAACAATCAAATTAATTTAAAGCATATTCTTATTTTAGAGAGTGTATTATGTCAGTTTATTTACCTATACTTATGCTGTAAGCTAAGCACAATTCAGAACCACTTGGGTACCACCTTTTCTAGTACGAATTTCATTTGGAGAAAATTATCATATTTACATTAAAGACTATCATACTTGTGTTAAAAAAATAAAGAAAATTCAAATGGAATTGATAGTACTTTACAATGAATACTGATTGCAGAAGTGTATATAAAAATAGTGACAGAAAAACAGGGTAGTTCCAAAATCAAAATTTTCTGAGAACAATAAAGTGGCCCCGTTATTGATTGCATATGTTACGTAGGATATATGAAAATGATTCTTGTGGCTGAATAATTGAGTACTTGAAATGTGGAAGTATGCAAATGTAGGATTTGAAGAGCTCGGAGCAGTGCAGAGCATCTTCTGTAGGCTGTAATAAGAGAATAGAAAATATAACGAAATGATTAAAATGACTACAGTAGAATTTAGTTCGCTGTTTTATTCACACCGGTCCATCTTAGCAAAAACATTAATATATATATATATACATATATATGTGTGTGTGTGTGTGTGTGCGTGCGTGTGTGTACATATATATACTCCACTAGAATGATATTCATCATATCCAGCAGCCACTTACATAATATTACATGGCATAAAAGGTTAAATTTATCAGCATATCATTCTGAAACAACAAATGCAATTTTAGAAATCAACGTTTGTCTTTATGGATGATCATGTCTGTCCTCACCATGCAAACTATACTAACTGGTGGCATTAATCTGAAGATGCTTCTTGTTTCTAATGACCATGATCCCTCCTATTTGAATGCGATCAAGCATGTATGGAATACACTCGGATGATAAGTTGAAGTTCATAAAACATCACAAAAACATGTATATCGGAAATAATAGAATATTAACATCTGAATGAGGGTGTTGAATAAAAATTGAAATATTGTGTGTTCATGGAATCCATATCATTTATTCGTCCTCATACCAACTATCTAGATTTTAAATTTTTGTATGGGGGATATATTTCCTAAATGCTCCAAATAAAATAAACTGTAGTTTTATGCATGTTTTTTACCAGCACTTTGCCTTTTGTTTTGTGTATGCCATAATCATACGTCACAAAATGTTCATGCCATACTCATAAATGAACATCATGTGTATGTTATGTTCGTTTCTCAATAAAAATTATATACTGGAAAAATGCCATTGTCTTTAACCTAAAGACATGAGTTTACTGTTACAGAAAGAAACAATTTTCTTAAAGTTAAATTAATTCCAATTAAACAAAAATTTGATAGATTGCTCTAAAGCAAAAACTGGTGGTATTTTATGAAACATATGTCCTTATATTTATAACTCATTACTATGAATCATTTTCTTACTACAAACGTAATAAGTATATATAAATTTATTTTTTATAATACAAGGCAAAACACCATCTTCTGTGTGATTTTAAATAAAAAAATTACTTTTAATCTATTACTATTTCTTTTAATATATCGTTAAAAGAAATAGTACTTAATGATATATACTTTTTTAATTATTTATATACTACATAAATTTTGTGCATCATTCCAAATACGATAAATTTAAAATTCAATATTTACTCATGAAACGTTTTTAGTAGAACATGAATATGATGGTGTAATTTGCATATCTTAAACTTTTACTATTAATGATGAACACATCAATTTTGAATAATAATTTTAATTTCCATCTAAAATTTTTTTTACATAAAATGAAATTTTTTGAGCTATAATCTTTAAATAAAAATATGCAATTTTCTTTATGAAAAGATGTCATTTTAAGATACTATTTACTTGAAAATCGCAGTCATAAAATAATTTGAATAACACTTGATTAAAGTATAAAAAAAAACTTTCTATTAAATGAATAAATATTTTAAAAATAATAAAAAATTTTCCCTAAAGAATGTTGTGATTTCGGAAATAAGTAAGACCTAGAAATATTTTAAAAAAACTTTCAGAAGTTTAATTTTTTTCTATTTCATTATTAAGTATAGATTTCTCAAACTTTACGAATAAATTTACATTTGTAATTTTTTATTAAAAGATACAACTAATTAACCATTTAAACACAACCTAATTAAACTGTTTATTTTTTGTAAAAATGGTTGTTATTATAACAAAATTTCTTTGATTTAAAGGAAAAAGAACGTCTAAAATGTAACTTTTTGCATTTAAAGAATTTAAAAAAATTTTGCAGATAAAAGTACTCAAATGTATGCTTAAAAATGGAAAAAAAACGTTATTTAAATATTTAAGAAATATTGCTTTTGTATATTGTAATTAAAACTTATAAAGTTTCATACATAATTCTTTTGTCATTAAATAACATTTTACGCGTTAGAACAAAATAACCTTTATATCTTGATAAATATATTTTTCTTAAACTTGTACTTAAGCAATGTAAATAAAATATTAAAAACAGCATGTAGAAAAAAACTTAACAACTTTCTTACATTTGTTTTGCAAAATTATAATATTTATCAAAATGGATTGCATTTTAAATTTAAATTAAGATCTGAATACTGAAAAAATTAAAAACAAATGTATCCTAGGAATTGTTCTTAATTAAAGACACTTAAATATTTTACCAAATTAAACATTTAGTACTGAATACAGTACTATAAGCAAAATTCTTTAAGAGGTAAAATTTATATTATAAAATGTGCAAGAACATTTCATAATTTTTTAATGAACAAATAATTTTACTTAAGTGATCTTATGTTCTTGTAGTTCATCAAATGTTCATTTATTTTAGTTGAATAGTATTTACAGTTATTTTAATATGATGTGTAAAATTATATTCTATTTAAAATAAATTGCATGCATTTTTTTAAAAATATCTACTATGATTTATCATTACTGTTGATTCATGTGTGTTTTAAAAAAATATCAAACTTTATTCCCTACAAAATATTAGTTCCTCAATAGAATTTCTGGACTCTGGTAATGAAACCATGATTAATATGTTTCGATAAAACCTAAATTATTTGCCTTTGCATATCAGATGGTTTTGTAATGAAAATCAATGTAAACAATTTGAATATAAATCAAGAATAACTTTTTGTGACGATAGTTCTTAGATAGTAAGTCATATTCAAGTGTTTCTAGAAAAACGAAAGGAAACTTTCAAGTATTAACTCAGATAATTCAATAGCTTATCTGAAATTAAAAGTGTTAAAACCATATAAACTTATATTCAAAATGCATCTTCCTTAAAATCAATTAATAACTTAAATACAAAAACTTCATCATTGTTAATTTACAGGATAGAGACTTAATAAATATAGTACAGGATTACAGCAGTACAGGATAGAGACTTAATCAATACACTGCTTGCTTGTCACCTAAAATGCATTGCGAAGAAAGATCAGAAATATCACATCAAAATTTATCTGAAAAGTATCATGATATGCATTGATTAAATGATTTAAATTACAGCTTCTTGTGAAGTGTAGATTAGGGCAAAACCAGTTGTTAGTGTAGGCGAAATTGTTGACCATACCTACAAGTGCAAACTTAGGAATAGATTCAAAGAGAACTTATGAGTATTCTAGAGTTATAGAATCTCATGAAACTTCGTCATAAAGCTAAAGTTGATCGTTTATTAATATGTAGTGTATCCCGTACTATTTGTTGAACAAGAATGAACCATACGTTTTAGATTAGTTGTAGAGATCGAGTAAATAGCAAGTCAAAGAACCAATTCAGCCAGGAGAAGGAATTCTTAAACATTGCATACTACGTGTGGTTGCCCTTTATTTTGTAAGAATATGACTAAAGGCAAGTGCTGAATGTATCGAAGGACCAAAATCTCTAGCACCTCAAGTATGAGGCAGTGGCTCTTAAATTTATCGTTAATGTATACAAGAAAAATGTGTGAGCGAAATCCAGTAACCATGATATGAGGTGCTGGAGAAGTGTATAACGCAGCAATTCACCAGTATCTTATTTCGATATCTTCTCTATCGAATTCAATTATCCTGGTGTTAAACATAGAACATGATTTTTCAACACAATGTTGTTCCATTGCGTTGTAAATGTTCTATTCTATCATTCATTACATATTGTTGGGGCAGATGTCTAAAATTTTATGTCATGGGTAAATGAAAAAATGGATGTATTCTGAACATTACACACAGCAGTAAAGGAAGTTAAATTGTACGGACTTTCACAGACTGTGCGCTGTTCAGTCCCACAGTTTTGAGTTTATTATTCTGTAGTTCGCAATGTTCAGTGTGTCATTCTGACAATAATTCTCTCATCCAAAAATGCAAAACAATAGAAGTCATTCCAATCAATAGATTTCAGTGCTGAGACAATACATGATAGCAAAAATTAAGCTATCATACTGAATTATGTTATTTTAAAAAATATATGCTAGATTGAAATCGAAGAATATGTTATAAAATTGTTGTAGGAAACTCTTTTACATAAGGTAAATGAATAAGTTCCTTCTGTTTTCAATGATTCAAAAGTATATGTTGTTGTTACTAATACCATCTGATATAGCGGGGCTACATAAGATTCATGTGGCCGTAAACCTTAAAAAAATCAAGGAAATGGAGAGGTCTCTAAAACAACTCTTTCGTAGTGAAATCCAGGCAATCAAGTAGGTGCTGAGGACTATCCTCGGTGGAATTGCACTTCTTACAGGTTGGGAAGAGCTTAATTTGCTCCCTGAAAGTGAAACTCCAAGTATGACTACTGGCAAATCTGCAGGTAGCGGTTTGTTCAGCACGAGACCCTTGCATGCCAAGGACTCCACAAGGATGCTTGCAACGATACTAGTTGTGACTTAGAGGGACAATCAGAACTCTCTCTCTCTCTCTCTTTGTTGACATTAGTTTTGAGGAGAGAAAACAATTCTGAAAAAGTGTGGGTCAAATCTGGAGAGTCTGGTAGGGAAGTACCATCCTTATCCAACTGCTCAGCACGTTCATTGCCAAATAGGCCCACGTGAGAAGGTAATCAATGAATATGGATGTCGTGGGAGGCAGATAGAGCAATTAACATACGAAGGATAGAAACACCAGCTTGGTCCGTTACACTATTTCACTTTCTCAAGTGTTGAATATAGCTTCAACTGTCAGTGAAGATCCAGATTTTATCAAAGGTGTCTCCAGATTTGATATTTTCCAGACCCGTTTGAATGACAAGAAGTTCACTGCGAAACACAGAATAAAAATCTGGGTTTCTAATGGATCTTGATTCATGAACTTCAGCAGTGTAAATAGTGTAAATTCCACTGCTGGCATGGTGATGATCGTCATCGCTACCATCTATGTAGATCTTTAGATCTTCAGCAGGATCATTGTTAATTATCTCCAAAGCCAATTATTTCAAATACTCTGGAGGTGGTTGCTTTTGGTTATTTAAGAGAGAAGGGCTGTATGGAAAATCCCTTTAGGCAGGCCCACAATTGGTTTAACTGGACTGCAAAGGAATTGTGGGTCTACGTTGAGCTTGATTGCCTCAATCGAATGGGCCTGATAAAAAGGACTGTCCTTTAAGATCCGTTGGAATGACAAGAAGTTCACTACGAAACACAGAATAAAAATCTGGGTTTCTAATGGATCTTGATTCATGAACTTCAGCAGTGTAAATAGTGTAAATTCCACTGCTGGCATGATGATGATCGTCACCGCTACCATCCATGTAGATCTTTAGATTTTCAGCAGGATCATTGTTAATTATCTCCAAAGCCAATTATTTCAAATACTATGGAGGTGGTTGCTTTTGGTTATTTCAGAGAGAAGGGCTGTATGGAAAATCCCTTTAGGCAGGCCCACATTTGGTTTAACTGGACTGCAAAGGAATTGTGGATCTACGTTGAGCTTGATTGCCTCAATCGAATGGGCCTGAGAAAAAGGACTGTCCTTTTTCAATCTTTGGTGATTCTGCCAATTAAGTAAAAATTTTGCTGTACGATTCTCAGTGCCAAGGCTAGCTAATTTGGCAAAGTATTTTACAAAATTATATTCCCTTTTCATTTCCAATGGCTGTAGAGTTGTTTCATGAAGTAGAATTTGGTTCGGGCAGCTGTTACGCATACCAGAAATTACTCTGGCTGCACTAAGCTGAAATTTCTGAAGTTTCTGCAGATTACTGGTTGAAGCACAGGAGTATATCTGAAAACCATATTCCAATATGGGTCTCACGAGAGCAGTGTAGATAGATCTAAGGGTGGTAGAGTCGGCTCCCAAGTCTCTGCCAGCGATATACTTAAGGATATTGAGACGACCTCTACTGTTATCAAACAGGGAGTCAATATGTCTATTACATTGAAATTCGGGGTCCACAATAAAACCTAAATAGTTGGGGTTTTTATCACAAGGTATCTGAACACCCCCAATGAATAGCTGAAGTTGGTAGCCCTATAAATATTTATCTGTGTGAATAAAATGAGGTAACCGATTTCAAGGCATTGAAGGTAAGTTTGTGGTCACCCGCAAAATTATTCACGGATTGCAAAGATTGATTTAAGTGTTGTTCAAGAGAAACAACATCCCAACCTGAAGACCACAGTGCTATGTCACCAGCAAAAATAGCAATACTGCAAGTCCCAGAGATCCTGTTCTCAATTCCAGCTAAAAACAAGTTAAAATGAGTAGAGATTAAGACAGATCCCTGAGAGACCCCTTGTGAAAGTTTAAAATAGCAAGAAATAGAGTTACCAACTTTAACTTTAATGTGTCTGTTTCGTAAAAAGTCAAATATCCAAGATAGGGCATTTACCCGGATTCCAAAAGAGTCATATAGTTTGATAAGCAGTTTATTTGTCCAGACCCTTTCAAAAGCCTCAGTTAGATCTAGAAAGGCCGCGACAGAATGCTGTGTGGGACGCTTGTTTTGGGCATCTCTGATGCTCTGGCAGAGGAAAAGAGCCTGGTCCATAGTGTTATGACCTCGCAAAAAGACATATTGCTCTTGAGGGATGAAATTATTTTCTTGAAGGTGATGCGTTATCTTGGAGAGCAACATCTTTTCCATGATCTTGCGAGGTATGCATGTCAGAACAATAGGTCTATAGCTTTCAGGAGAATCAGCAGGTTTGCCAGGTTTTCTTATGGGAATAACGAGAGCTCTTTTCCAATCACGGGGAAGTCTACCACTCTTCCAAGATTGATTGTAGACTGTCAACAGTCGCTGCCTTCCCGCTGGACCCAGATGCGTCAACATGTGGCCAGAAATACCAACTGATCCGGTTGACTTGGAGGGATAAAAATTCTTGAGGGCAAGATCTAGTTCGTGAAGAGAAAAACAGTATCTAAAAATAGAAATGCCGCCAGTAGAGCTGCGGCATCCATGAACTAGTCTTCTGGCTTTAATCTCAGTAAACTTGTCAGTTCGATTGAAGGATAAATGGCTTGTTCTGCTTTAATGATCACCCAATAAATCTGCAGTGGCCTTATCATTCTGTAGGATGTTACCCTGTTGTCCTTGAATGGTGTTAGAGCTTTCACTTTGTGGTTGATTTTTTCCAACACATTTGGTAAGTTTTCATAACTTGGTGCTGGAGTTCTGAAATCTAATTTTTAGCAGAAATCCTTCCACTTTCTTCTCTTTAAATCACAGTATATGCGTTTAATTTTAGCATTCATTTCCTTGAGCTTTGCCCTTTCAGAACTAGTGTTATTGTTCATTAGGGTACTGTGTATTCTATTTCTTTCTTCAATAAGAGGTTTAAGTATTTCAGAACAATGATTAAAATATGGTAAAATTTTTTTAATTTTTCCACTAGGAATGGATTTGCTTGGCAACATAAATGATAATTTGCTTGAAATTGGGCCAGCAACTTTCAGTATCTTCAAAAGAGCCAGAGTTGTTAAAGGCTTGTTCAGTGAACATTTCAAAAGCTTGCCAATTGGCCTTTCTAAAATTCCAATGATGGTTTTTCAAACCTGGTTTTTGAATGCTCTTATTAATTTCGATAAGGATTGGCAGGTGGCCACTGTCCACACTACGAAGGACTTGCCAACTACAAGAAGGAAAGATATCAGAGCTGGTAAAAGTCACATCAAGTGCTTTGGTTGAACTGTATCTAAAGGAGGATTGAGTTGTTGTCCCATCATTAAGGGACAGAAATGACTTATTATCCGTCATATACAGAAGATCTAATCCACGTTGATTGATATCAGAACAAAACCAAGAGGTATGTTTGTCACTGAAATCTCCAACAAAAACAATGCCTTCATCAGAATTGTCAAGAAATGTTTCAGGTAAAGTATTGGAGTTGGGATGGTGGTAGGCATTGATTAGCTTAACAAGGCTGCCTCCCAGGGAAAAGAAATACCCTGAATTTCTAGATCAGAAAGAAGAGGAAAATATAATGCTGTTATAATTAATGTCTCTAATAAGTAGAGCCAATCCGCCACCGCTTCCAGAATTCCTATATGCTCTCAAAATGCGAAAATCCTTAACTTTAAGATTGGTACTCACACTTAGTTTGGTTTCTTGAAGAGCAACAATCTGAGCTTTATAAGTATCTGCTAGATCCAATAATTGATCAAGCTTCACACGCGTGTCATAAGTAGATAAACCGTTGATGTTACATTGAAGAATTCTCAAATATCCATTTCCTGTTAGAGACTGTCGTTGACTTGTCGGACAGAACCCTCTGCCTAAATTCTGAACGCGCCCCTAATTAATCTGCGCGACGGGCGATGCAGAACGAACAATTGAAGAAGAAGAACTCATGGTAAAGGGGAAAGGGTACAGCTTCTGTTGATCAAAGATCAGGAGCATCAGTGGTAGAAGTCTGACTTGGCTCTATCCACCTATTAAATTTAGCTGGACATAGTGGGATGGTTTTCACGCCTAGGGCGACCCTACCAGGAGATAAACTCCCGATGTACTTCACTCATCCCAAACAGTGCCTCCCCCGCCACGATGAGGTGGCATAGTAGGACTTGGGGGCAAAAGAATATGACCTACAAGAAGTATAGATTATTGTTAGTTCTCGAAGCAATACGTGGTCTTACGATGTACGGGACAGTATCCTCTTGTTAATACCAATGTTTAGGATGTTTAGAAGTGTTTTATAAGACCTACTAATAATCACTGTCAACTCTTGATTGAATATGGATGCTCTACGATGGAAAGAAAGCAACGATGGGTTGCCATTTGTTTTTCCTCATGGATTTCCAACCTCATGGGATAAACTCATTTGCTCAACTTATACCGTTTTACCTAAATTCATGTAGACGGTGTCTAATCGTTTCACCACAAAACGTTAAATTGGTTGGCATATTCACAACACTTTTGGCTACAGCCCCCCTCTCAATGTTCAGCGGTAGGGTATTCTAATCAAAGGCCTGTGATCGTCAACTGTGAGCTTCCTCACAGAGGAAAAAATCTATTGATCTGAATTTTTAAAACCAATGGTAGGTTCATTAACAGTACTATCCGTGACGGATTTACATATTTGGAGACTTGATACAACATCTGAAAGCAAACAACACATTAGGAGCTCTTTTGGCTCTCTCATTTTTTCTTCGCTACTGTACGAGTTACTATTGATAAATGTAAGTATGTGAATCTGCTTCTATAATGACTAATAATCTTAATATCAACTGACCAGTGTCTGAACTACGTCATACAATAATTTTCCGTCTTATTCTCTCCTTCTCTTCCTTCAATGGCAAGAATTTTCTTGTTTAACTTGTAGTGATTTTATTATGCAGTTCGTATTCATTTATTTAAAAATATCATTTACCATGTTTATGATAATTTCATTAGATTTATATGCGATTTTATCATTATTAACTTGTGTTATGAATATACTCAAGGTATTAATAAGTTTATAAAAGTTCCTAAATATGTTCATTATTTTCGATCTGCACTAATTTTTTATACTTTGATGATGTGTGAATAATATATTAAGATATTTTTTCTAAATCATTCCTGACAATATTTTCATTCATTCATTTATATTTTATTTAATGATTATAATAGTCTGCTGATAAGGTTTTAGTAACTCTGTGGACGGAAACTAAAATATCCAATTGTTTCATAAAGTGATTATTTTGAAAAAATGCATATATATTTTTATAAAAATGTATGAATGACATTATACAAAAGTATGTAGCATTCATTAAGAATCTATTATGATTTCATAGTATTAAGCACCTTAAAAATAAGTCATAAATGTTATAAAAAATGTATTTAATATTTTAAAGATGACAGCAATTAAGAAACGAAAAAAAAATTAAAAAGCATTAAATTAAACATATGTATTAAAGTATTACTTTTAAATCTAAAAATTAAGAATGAGTGAAAAAATTTATGTATAATAGAAATCCAAATGAACACTATTTAAAATAAACGTATTCTTAGAGTATGATTTTCATTTCTTTTAACGGTCTTTCTGATTTTCATTTCTTTTCATTTCTTTTCTTTTTCTTTTTATTTTTTTTTTCTTTTTTTTTTAAGAATTAAAAGCAAGAAATGAAATATTTGAAAAATAAAAGTGTATTCGAAAAATTATTCAAAATTCTAAAAATGAAAATTATTATCATTATTTAATTTTGGTGTAAAACTATAATTTCTGTATAATAACTAATTAAAAAAATAATTATTATTATGGTTGAATTTAATAACAGGATGTCCAATTTTAAGATGATACAAATATTTTTAGAAATATAATATATATTAATTAAAACTCTGTATTGGGGTGTGAAACGTTTCGTCATTTTTAAATGCTAACTATTTGGGCAATCCAAATTTATTTTCTGGTTAAATCAATAATAGAATTATTAAATTTTGTCTTAGGTATAGAAAAAATTAATCATCATTAATATATATGCAGTATATTTTATATACAATTCTTTAAGTTATAAAATCTATATATATAAATTGTCATACAATTTTTAAGTTATAAAAAAATTGCAACCAAAAAACTATTCGAATTAAATTTCACTTTTATTTATTGATTTGAAATTTCTCAGTAATCATCATTTAGAGTATGGATGGTTTATTTTCTATAATTTAGGTTTTTCATTTCTAAGAATATACCTCTTAAAAATCGATTCGTCTTCTATTCATAACTCTTAGATTTCCTGGAAATAGTTCTATAGAAAAAATAGCATAAAGCATGTTGGTGTCAGACTTAATTGTCACGTTAATGAGACAGTATTAATAACTTAGACATTCTGGATATTGAATTTAAAGTCAGTAATGATAATCTTTCAAAAGATATTATTATTTTGTATTAAATATTAATATATACAGATATTATTAAAACATATAACTGATTTTGATCTCTAATCTCTTCTCCATTTAATGCAAGAAAATGAGAACCTTGAATCACTTTTTTTAAATAAAGAGGGAATAAACTAAAATATCAAAATTAATGTCATAGTTGTATTCTCATATTTTTTATGCTGAAATTTGTTGCAAATTATAAATTTAGTATAATCATCTATTTATATAAATAAATTAACTTTTTTTAATCAAATATAAAGAAAAAGAATTTTAAATGTAAAATTATCTCTTAATTTAAATAAGCAATTTTCTTGTAATGATTGAAAATACAAAAAATATGAGTTTCATTGATTATCAAGATTAAGAAAAATATAAATTTTTTAAAAAAAAAAAAAAAAAAATGTAAATGAATCTTGATAATTAGTAAAATTGTTGATGTAATTACTGCGGTTATTTTCCGATTAAGACAACATAAAAAAAATGATTATGTTGTTACGTTAAATGTGAACATACTTCCGAAAAATTTGTAATTATTAATCTCCATCGGTATATATGTACAAAATACTGAAATTAAAACATATTTATCATTTAATACCTTCTTAATAATGTGTGAGAGAATTTAACCATGATTTCTTAATTTATTTGTTGAATAATTTAGCAAATTATAATATAGTCGTCATTTAAATTTTGAACTATTTTGTAAGGAAATATTTATAATCCATGCATTTTCTCAATAATATCTGTCAAGAAATTTTATATATATGAATGTAGTTAAAGCATATGTATTATCTTATTTAAATCTATCATCAAAATATACCACACTTAAGCTTTTATCAAAAGCATTTGCGATAAATTTCAATAATTTAACTCTTTTGATTTAAGTTTAAAATAATTTATATTTGGTTCATTTTGTAAAGTTAAAATCTCAGCAAATTTAGTAGCTTAGAAAACACTAATAACTATTACATATGTTTCTGTAAGCATATCATTGGTGTCAAATAAAAAATTCGAAACGTTAAATAAAACATTTTTTCACTTAAATTATTCTTTATTTTCGTGAATTAAAATTATCGTACAAACACTATAATAGTTGCTTATGGAATTTATAAAATATAAATAAAAACGTTTTATAACTCCTAGCTAATTACCTCGTAATTGATTATACAGGTATCCTTCTAGATTTCTAAATAATATAAAAATTATTGCAGTTGGCTTTGAAAAAATTGGAAATTGCAATAAATAAAATAATAAAAAGGGAGAAAACATTAATTTAGAAAAAAGTTGGATTCTCAGAAAATACTATTTTAAATATCAGATGCAGCCTGAATATTGTTCAATAAACACATGTATCAATGGAATACAGTTCCGAAAGCATATGATAATTTTAAAATATGGTTCAGGTTAGTAGGTTGGAAGACCACCGTGGTTGGCGATATAAAAACAACAATTCTTGTCACAGAGTCAATGAATCGACGGATAGCATCCTGAGGAAGAGCTCTCCATCCCCTGACAACCGTTTCTCGTAGCACGTTTTTGTAAAAACTACGGATCGCGTCCTGAGGAAGAGCTCTCCATCCACTGACAACCATTTGTCGTAGCACGTTTTTTGTAAAAACTACGGATAGCGTCCTGAGGAGGAGCTCTCCATCCCCTGACAACCATTTGTCGTAGCACGTTTTTGTAAAAACTACAGATCGCGTCCTGAGGAAGAGCTCTCTATCCACTGACAACTATTTGTCGTAGCACGTTTTTTGTAAAAACTATGGATAGCGTCCTGAGGAAGAGCTCTCCATCCCCTGACAACCATTTATCGTAGCACGTTTTTTGTAAAAACTACAGATAGCGATATATGTGTGTGTGTATGTTAATTTAGAATTCAAATTTAAAATAAACACGTACATTTAAATTACTTTAAAAAAACTTACGCGTCTTAATAATTTTAAAAAATTCAATTATAAATCTCAATTCAATTATTTAATTATTAATCTCTGTTTAGTGTTTCATAATTGGCATTTTATTTAATATTATTCCGCATTTATTCTAAATTTTTCATTTTAAGTGTGAAATATTTTTTAAATAATTGTAAAATTTATATAACCTTTTAATATAATGAAAAAAATTAAGCAGTTCACATGCATTGCCTTTTCCTTATTTATAATATATGTTATGAACTAATGTAAAATTAATGAGTTAATGTAAAAATCACTGTTTGTATGAAATGAATGTACAACAAACAAATAATTAATTAGAAAATAAGTATCCTAGCAGCTATAAGGTGTTGTCAAATAAATTTTTTTAAAACATTGCAACACTAAAACTCGAAAGAATATTTGAAATAGCTGTAACATGTAAAATAAATATTTGAGAACACTACTCTTTGATATAATAAATAAGGTAAAGTATTCATTTTGAGCATTACATTAATTTTGGAGTTATGATATTTAATTTTCTATAATAAGAGACTAATTTAATCCCTTAAGTGAAAATGTAGTATATATATTATGTTATTAAAATCATGTCCTTCTATTTACATTGAACTGATCAATAATTTTCACCATTACTCATTGTAACAAATAATAATAACCTCAGTGTGTTGTTATTATTTGTTACAATGAATAATAATAATGCACATATTAAAATATCCTTTTTGTATAAGTTTTTAAAAGATTGTTTTAATATAGATAACTATACAAATCTTGGAATAAACATTAATAAAATACAAAGCTTCTATTAACTCTCTATGTTGTAAAGCAATCAAGAAAAATATGATAATAATTATCATATTTGTAAAGAAATTTTTTAAAGAAATTGATACTGAAAAGATGTTAAATATTTCATTTAATGTTATAAATGTAGGCAAAACTGAAGTTTTATATCTGAACAACATATGACATGAAAGATATATTCTAGTAAATTTATGCTTAGTTAAATGTAATAAGTTAAGAAATTTAAACACAATTAAAATTAAATCTTAAATATATGAACTTTATATCTTGAAGACAGCAATTATTAAGAAAATTGCATTAACTTATATATATATAAATTTAATATGAAAACTCTATAGAGCACTTAATTGGATATTAAATTTTTACATTAGCTTACCAATTCAGATTTGTATTTTGTTCCAAAACTTATTCTAAAATTTTTTTGGTAATTTTTACTTAGTTGTTAAGAGATTTAGACATAAATATTTCTAACATATAAGTCAAAGAATGTAAACAAATGAAGAGTTTAAGTTGATAACTCTCTTTCATTTAAAACAAATAAATGTGACAAAAAAATCTTTTCAAAATAATAAAATTAGTAGAACTGATAGAAATGCGAAAAAGTTGTTTAAAGGAAGAATACTTTTTAAAAATTTACCCCTTCTTATGAGTGAGGCATAATATCACGTGTGTGAAATAGAATGTACAGACCTTTTATTCCTTTAAACCTTAAACTGGAGAAATGTTTCATTATTATATATATTTTTTAGCTTTCTTATTCCAAATAAATCTCAAAAATTGTTATTAAGTTATTGTCTTAGGGAGTAAATGTAAAAATTTAAAGCAGTAAAAAGTATATTTCGAATTTTATTGATTCATTTTCTGTCTAAAGTCATAGATAATTTGTGATTTTGTAGAAATTTTTCACTATCTATCATTTACTCCAGTTGTATGAAGAAGAAACATTGAAGTGAGGATAAAATATTTTACATCATGGAATTTTTTTTTATTTTTTGAAGTCCAATAATAGCGTAACTCCATTACAAAGATTTGCATTTGATATAAAGTGATTGATAAATAAGTTCTTGATGTGGTTATGGACTCATGTTGGAAGCTAACAAAACTTGAACCTAAAATGTTGAATTATCCAACACATGATGAATCTAATTTAAGAGAGTTTTGGACTTTCAGAAAAATGATTCAATATTTGTTTCACCCCTTTTCTAATATCAGGAATTACATGCATATTTTTCCGCAAAAAGTAGTGACGTATTATATTTCTTTTTAACATTGGAAAACTCTGGGGAAAATATCGGTAAAATAGTTAATGTGAGAACTACCACAGACTTTGAATACAAACTATTGTGTGAAATTTTTGACATAGATATAATTTTAGAGAATAAAATGACACACAAGAAAGAAAAAAGCGATTTTATTTTATTGATTTATGGTTAAATAATTATTTTGGAAAATTCATATGTGACTAGAATTTTATAGATGAATTTTTGTAATATCTCTAATTATATACGAATAATATAATGTAACTTATCATTAGTGTTTCATATTCACTTTCAAATTTAGTCTAGAATACCAATCAGTAATAAGCAGCTTTATATTTGAAATGATTTAGGTTATCTTACAAACTTTCAAACTATACGCATTGTGATGACGAATTGAGTGCAGAAACAAAAACGTATACAGAAATATTTGAGAACGAAATTTAATAATTCTAAAATCTGGAAGTATTTATTTTTCTTAAGCATATTAAATCCTTGAACTCTAGAACTGACCGTAAAGATTATTTACTTCTAAATAAGATGCTTGTTAGGCAAGAATGTTGATTATCTAATTTATGAACAAAATAATATGATGAAATTCTTTACGGGAAATTCAGAATTTTGCCTTGTGTAGCCATTTACTAACAATAGATATCTTTATGATTTGCGAATAAAATAAAATAATGCTGTTAATATAATTTAAATGTGCACAGTAAGAAGTCAATCGTGAATCAGCTTTCCTTTGAAAAGAGCTTTAATCACTTAATCATTTAAACCAGTTATTAAACTAAAGAAGAAAATATTGTTTAATGAATAGGATTTTAATACAAGGAATGGGGTTTATGACCCACAGAAGAAATTCATGTTGTATACATGACAAATATTTTCTGTCCGTATAAGCATTGTTGATAGTATCGAATTTAAAAGATAATCTCTGTAATTACAGTGTTATAAATTTCTAAATTTTACTATAATAAAAAGAATCAATTTGATTTAGTAAATTATATTTTGATCTTTTAGTGTCAGTTAAGTTCGTTAGAAAATGTAAGATTTAAAAATTTAAACTAAAATTCTTTTCACTTTAAATAGTTAAAAACCTCCATCTATAAACAATATGATACCTCATCATTGTGACAAACATTGGCAGTTCTAAACTTCGAAACTATAAATTAATGAACATAAATCATTATAATATAAGAAAGTATAAATTTATCATATGAAATAACAAATAATTTCTACATCACAATTTACTAAATAATTCTTCCATAATTTTTTCCATTACTCTGGATTCTATAAAATAGTTAAATACTAATGTCATAATAATTTGTGAAAACTTTTATAAGGGATTTTGAAAGAAAAAAAAACAGAACAAAAGGAAAGAGTACAAGAGTTTAATTTTAAAAACTTTAATAATTATTATTTTGACTTTATAAATACAAAGGTTTTGTTATAAAAATGTTGTGATAGATTTTTTTGAAGTAGTTTCTAATATATGTTCTATAAAACTTCATTTAAAGCAGAAATGCTCGCATGAAAATTTCACCAATTTTCTTTTTAAAATGATTGACTTGAAAGTTAAACTGACTGAACCAGTAATCAGTGATCGTTTTTCACTCATAAATATAAATAATATTTATTAGAATATAAATAATATTTATTAGATTGTTCATTGTTTTCTAATAAATATTATATATATATATATATATATATATATATATATATATATATATATATATATATATATATATATATATATATATATATATATATAATTTGTTTAATATTATTCTGACATATATATAATATTTCTTTTTATGTCCTGAATTAATAAAATATAAAAAAGTTATTACTAAGCTCATAGTCACATTATGAGCATTTTTAACCTATCTTATTTATGACCAAACATTATAAATCAAATTTAAATTGTTTCCAGTTAGAATAATAGTTCCGAATTTCAGTCTCTCTTTTTCTTAAACATTTGGGATGACATTATATTTACTTTTCAATTATTAATAAATGACCAAATCAAAATTTAACAGTTATCATTGTGTCAACTGCATGAGCAGAAAAATGTATTTCCTTTTTCTATACCTATTGTTCTTAATGATTTTGATGTTTTTTTTATTATTTGTGTTAAAATATTGATCATCGTGGTTTCAAATTCTCTGTTAAAATTACTCATTTGCAAAATAATGAATCCTAAGATCTGACTCGAATATCGATTTCTGGAATTATAAGTATATTATTTCTAAGAAAATTACTATTCTATTTACTTTGTTTTATCACGAAAATATTTTCTTTCAAATGTCATTTCTTTAATTGAAACATTGTCTAAAGTGATCATTGTCATTTTTTTCAATTACCTCTAGTAAAAAATGTTAATAACAAATAATGTATCTTTTTGAATTTGTAACATAAAATCGAATGACATTATGGCATTTACTATTGTTAAGTTTATATTAGAAAAATTCTGAAATTATGATGATATGCATATTCATTCATCCGCTGTGTTTGATTATATGAAAAATAATTTGACAAGTATATATGGTATTTTTTTTATCAATATCCATTTTAAATATACCAGAATTTTGTGTGTTCTTGTATCATGATTTTATATAGTTTAGTTTACGGGATTAAAATCCTTATCAATAAGAATACGGAAACTTCTTAGATACTTATTTCTACGTACACGCAGCAATTTGATACATGGACGAATACATGTATTTAAAGAAAAAGTAACCAATTAGAACGTAATACAATTAAATATAAGAAGCAAAAAATGAAAATATGTAATATATTTATAAATGGATTATATTCTTCAATAATAGTTTATAACATAATTTCAATATTATTCATTTATTTCGTGCATCTTTTTCTTTACACTTACACTACCTCTGTAAATACAGTGCAATTCACATAATGCTTTTCATTATTTCTGTTATTGCTTATGAGGCTTTTATTATTTGAGAAAACTGCATCAACAATCTAGTGTTCACATACTTAATATTGCTTAAATTTTGCCACAGATAAAACTCTCTGATTTATTAGAAACCTCATTTCTACAGTGTCAAATGGGTTATAATCAGTATATACACACTAGTCGATGCAAAAATTAAGGAAACGGTTTTTCTAGTGCAGTGTCTCTCAATAGTGTTCCAAAGCGATAAAAATCGTGCCAGAACATCCTCCAAATGTAGGAATATGGCAAAAGTAAAAAAAAAATATCCAAAAAATTCCAAATGCTAAATTTATTGAAAAATGAGCATGGAGTAGAGTGACAAAGATAGCAGAAACATCCATGTGACAGCTTTCTAGCAAGAAACATCCATGTGACAGCTCTCTAGCAAGAAACATCCAGCTTTTAGTAAGGGATATGATCTCCCCTGACTGTTGTGCACGATTGACATCGTTTGTCCATACTGAGCAACAGGTTGTTAATAAGCTGTTGAGGTACTGCTTCCCATTTTTCTTGTAGAGCCAGTCGCAGATCCATAATCCTTACTGGCGGTTGATGGCGTGCCGCCAAGCATCTCCCTAGAAAGTCCCACATGTGTTCGATTGAATTCAGATCCGGGGAACTTGCTGGTCAATTTATGCGTTCAATATCCTCACTTTCCAGCAACTCTTCTACAGCCTGTGTATGATGAGGTGGAACATTGTCGTTCATGATGAGGAATTGGGGACCCATATCATCTCTAAAAAGACTCACATAAGGAAGGAGAATATCATTACAATAACGGGACCCGGTTACTGAACCTCCTTGGACGACATGAAGGTCAGTACGGGTACCAAGCATGATGCATCCCCAAACGAGAACATTACGACCTCGAAACTGGTTCCTATCGACGATGTTGGAGGGGTTATTGTGTATTCCCCGCTATCTCCAGATGTGTATGCGTCCAGAATCTGTAGTCAGACTAAATCTGCTCTCGCCCGTAAAGAGTACTAGACAGCGCTGATGCATCCAGTTCTGGTGTTCTTGGCACCCCACAAAGCCCCTTCTCTGGTGGACAGACGTTGGTGGTACACAACGTACAGGTTGTCGCGCGAATAGGCCACCATTGTGCAGTCTCCTGGCGACTGTAAACCGTGATATCGGTCGTCCAGTCGTCTGTTGGAGGTGACTCGCGATTTTTCCAGTCGTCTGCCGCCTTTACTTTCTTCCTTGTAGGACCATGTACCGATCGTTGACTGCTGTGGTTGCTCGTGGACGACCACTACTGAACATTTGGACAGCTATTCCTGTCGTTTGAAATGCTCTCCAGTTTCGTAAAACAATTCTGTGAGCTATTCCAAACTCCACAGCCACACTTGTCACACTTCGACCTTCCTCAATCTTTCCAATGATTCAACCTCACATAATATCATCTAGAAATCGTCTACGAGGTTCTCAGTTCATTATTTGACACTGATTAAGCAACTCTACTTCGTTTAAACTGATATACGCCGTGCAATAACTTTCACAGAAACGCTGAGCGTACACCGCAAGCTTGCTTACACACTTCCGACATTCCCCCTTTACGTCATGTTGCATATTTTGAGTATGCCCTTGCATACCTGACCGTAGTAGATCTTCTGATTAGTCTTTCGATCTGATCTACTTGTTTATTCCGCTGTTATGCTAATTATTCCATTTCGTCCTTAATTTTTGCACACTAGTGTATATATAAATATTTATATATATATATATATATATATATATATATATATATATATATATATATATTATATATATATATATATATTTACAATATATATATATATAAATATTTATATATATATATATATATATATGTGTGTGTGTGTGTGTGTGTGTGTGTGTTGGGGGACAGGGAGTGGCCAATAATAATTTTAAAGTAATTAATGGTAGTTTAATTAATTAATTATTCTTTTATAACCTTAACACATATATGCAAATACAATATATACAAGTTTGGGATATTTACAATTTTAAATAATACATATAAAGTAAAACATATTAATTATTAAGACAATTATTATTAAGAACTCAAAAATTATTTATTAAGAACTCAAAAAGATTTTCTCGGCTTCTATAATATCATGTTTCAAACCAGAAAATTGCGCATAAAAATAGCTCCATATATTTTTATATTTTGTAAAAGAGCATTACTTTTCAGAAATTACTTTTTAAAGGAATACCTAAGCTTGAATTTTGCTTTCAGAATGGAAATGAGTAAGGGAATTGAAATATTTGTTCGTTTCTATTCAACTTATTTTTTTCTTTTGAATAGTTTTGTAACCTTGATTTTGTAATTTTACACCAATTCGAAATGTTGAAATGTATTTTCTTTTCCTGAAAAGTGATTAAAGGTAAATGAAAACTCTGATTAGTAAAAAGCTTTTCCAAACTTAAAACAAGCCTTTTAAGTACAGTTAGAAACTAACATAAATTTCTGAAGACGAGTTTTAAAATTAAGTAAAATAATTTCTGGAATTTTAAATAGAAATATTATAAATAAAAAAAATTGGTGTTGTGAGGTAATATTAAATAGGAAATATTAAAATTTGAATAATATATTTATTTCAAATTATTCTAAATTCAAATTATAATTCTTTAACAGATATGTATTCATTATGAAATATTTATCTGTAAATAAGTATAAAATTTGAGTCATTTAAATTTCAATAATATTAGAACCCATAGAAAACAATACTTAAATTATGACTGATTAATTATTTTCCTTATAATTATATTGTTAAAGATTTGAGCCATTCAAATAAGGCAAGTTCAGTTTTAAAAAAATAATTTAATAATGTTCCATATTTTCTATTGTTTTTTGATGCTCTTTAATAATATTTTGTAGGAAAATATAGATAAGATGCTATAATTAATAAGAAACATTTTATTGCACATAATTAAGCTAAAGTGAATATTAAAAGGATACCTCAAAAATTAATTAACTAATATTAAATTAAGCTCGCACATGAAAATTTAATTAGAATTAAATTTATGATGCTATCAACATTTACCTTCCATAAAAAATCTATGTTAAGATTAATTTCTAAATTATCTACTGCATTAAACACTAAAAATATATCTTTTTTAAATTGCAGAACATAATGTAAATTTAGCCTATTCTAATTCTTGTTTCGAATAGCTTATTAATCATTCTTTATGAGCAAGGAATATTTTTCCTATTTATAATGTGGTTATTTTAATGTGGATTTTACATAGAATTGTTTCTTCGACAGCAAATGTTATTGATATATTCTTATAAAAACCAGAACGATTGTAATCAAAGTGACACTATTCAGACACCCATTTATACCATTCTTTTTACCCGGTCACATCTTGCACTTAAATAAATCTATCCTATAATATGGGACAAAAAATTTATATGATAAGAATAAAATCAAAATGCGATATTAAATTATTTTCATATTTATACCATAAGATTGTTGAAAAATAGGAATACTTGAACAAAAAGAATTTTGGATTAAAATTCTTAAGTTATTCACAAAACACCCTAAAAATACAAAGAACTTAATTTTACTCGTCTTAATATTTAAGGTTCACATATATAATTTGCATTAAATTATTTAGTTATTATATAATTAGAAATTATATTTAGATTAAGAATTATAATGAAATCAAACTTATAATTTTTAAAAGTTAATTTAAATTCATATGATTATTAAAAACGTAAGTAAGCATCAAAATCATTAATAGTTTAAAGAATTAATTGATGCTTTTAATCAAACGAAATTATGTATTACAATAAAGAAAAGAAATTGAAATTTAAGAGCAATGTTAGTTTAGTTCTATGAAAAACAAAATTGTAAAATGATTTTAATCAAATCTGAAAATAGATTAATAGATAATTTTGATTCCTTTTTTTTTCAAATACAGAACTGCTCTCTTTTTATCATTTAAAATGGAGGAAAGAAATTATTATGATTCCAAATGCTCTAAAAATAAAATTAAGTACTATATAAACGAGAAATTTATTTCTAAAGTTGGTTGGCTTTTTTCCATAAATTAACTCTAAAATTAAATGAAATATGCCAACAACAGAGAGTAAATTCAATTATTTTATTAGTTCAAGTTGTAAAGATCGTAATTTGAAGCCTACTTTTTTATATTGTATTGCCTTAATTCTGATATAGATAAAGTTTCTACTATCAAAAGCCGAAGTGCATTATTACTTATCTAAAAGTATATTAAAATACTGATAAAAATTTTTTCATAATATGTAAAATTAATCATTTGATTTATAATGTAACTGTTAATTTTAAAAATAATATTTAATTTATAATGTTAAAATAATCAGTGTTTAAAAAAATGGAGAGATAAATTTAAATTTAATTAATTTTTATAATACATTAATTTTATATGTCTATAAATTTCCTTAATATATAAATTAAATTTTAAACTTATAATTAGGTAATAACTTCTGTTATGATTTTAAATATGGTATATGTAATTTTAAAACATAAGCACGGCGCAATCAAAAATAACTGATTTTGTTATGCATGAAGTATAAAAATAAAAACCCAATTAATATCTTTAATAGCACAACAACACTCGAGTTGAGATTTCATGGTTGAATAAAAAACATTAATACCAAAGAGTTGACTAAATTCCTTCATTTTGTTTTTACATTAATAAATATTTCTGGTTGTGGATTATAACTTTAGGTTTGTTTCACTACTTAAACATTTTATTTTCAAAGGTTTTTTTTATTCTAACATTCACAGTATATTTTAAGAGAAAAGGTCAAAAATAAAAACATTTTATCCTGTAAATAGGCTTCTACATTTTAAATTGTTTTCAAACTTTTCATTTCAAATTTATAAATTTTAAATTTTTGAAATTTTTTAATTATTATTATTAATATTATTATTATACTTGAAAAATCTAATGATTGTATTCAAATGTTGTGAAGGAAAATATAGTCATTAAAATTTTTATTTTCTGATTTCCTTCGTTTAATATTCATATTTAAGTGATAAGCGTTGGTTTAGATTTTGATTTCACCATTTAAATATTATTATAATGTACAAAATAAACAAGAAAGCTCTTGTGGTGATTTTAATGACCCGAAAGAACATGACTTACAGAAAGTGTAGCCTATTGTTGTCGTCTAAGTAATCTCTATCGGCTTCCGCCGTCTTCTGCCAACGTGTCTCTAGTTGTGCAAACTTCGTGCGGTAAAACTCAGGAGTTTTGGACTAAAAGAAGTTCATGAGTGCTTGGCGTAAGTCTTTCATTAGCGAAGAATTTTTCACTAAGATGATAAGTCAGGCAATAGAAAAGGTGGTTATCTGATGATGTGCAAGGTCGTGTGTGTGAAGAGGACGGCACAAAGTCTCCCACCCAAATCACTGTATGGTAAGTTTCTCCACCAGTGCGACATGCGGCCTCAAGTTATTGTCCAAGAAAAAGTTACCCTTCGGATTAACCAGTGCTGGTTTATTCTGTTGAATTGCCGGTTGCATACTTCACAACTGCTGAAGGTACAGGTCTGTAATAACAGTGTGGTTCGTTAGTAGCAGCGCAAATTCTACCAAACACCAGCTTCATCACAGAGGACTTTCTTATTTACCATATTAAGAGACATATTAACTTTAGATATGCTTTGACAGAAACAGAATGTTAAAAAATTCAGAAATAAAATTTTATGCCATTTTTTTTTAAAAAAAGAGCAATCAATAACTACATTTTTAAAATTTTTAGATATCAATTATATTATTCAATTAAGTATTATTTTAAAATTTTGTTATTTAATTGTTTCAGGAATAAGTCCTTATTTCTTTATATATTATGATATGTTGTAGACGAAATGTGTAAGGATGAAGAAAAATGAGTTTTAAAATGTTGTTATGTATTTTTTTTATACAAGTTATGCTTAAAAATTAAACTCTTTTGAACATGTTAGACGATTTTTCATATTAAAATGCTAGATTAATTGGAAAAGTCTTATACATAAATGTAGTTTACAAATTCAAACAACTTACTAGCTATTACTAACTACAATGCAGTGCACTAAGTATTAAAAATTGTCGCCCAAATAAATATTGATAAAATTTGAGATTTATTTAAAAATTTATTTAGGAGATATTCTACGAAATTAAATGCACATATAACAATGAAGATGAAGGAAACTTGAGGTATGTCTTAATTCCCTTAAGTGACTTCATTTTCTTTAGACTGCTTACTTTAATTGTTTATAAAAAAGCATGCTTTTTAATGTTTATTAAAAGTGCTTGTAGTTATCATACAGATTACGGCTGCTTAAATGTCATTAAATCAATGAAAGGAGAATAATGTGCTTCTGTTTTTAACAATAATATACTGTAAATTATTGTAATTGATTTCAAATATCTCACCAAAACTACAAGATCGTCAGTTAAAATATAATTTAACTACTTTGATTAATTTTTATATAATCAGCTTTAATTAAACATGTAGCTTTTACTATCATTAAAAGACATTAAATGCATTTCTCTGGATTATGAAAGCCTTCCCATTTCCAAAGAGAAGATGGAGATATAATATTCAAAACATTCATTTCGAAGTATGCGTATGACTATTTAACAATGATATGGTTTCGTTGTGAATTCAGTTTTAATCCGTAAGAGAATAAATTTGTAATCCGTAAGAGATTAAAAGTTGCAATAAGACTAGATGTTCTTATTAAGCAATATGTAAATTTTGCAAACTGATTACCACTGCAGCATAGTTTTTAATAGAAATTATGGATTAAAAGTAGTGAAATGGAAGGATTAAGTGTTTATTTTTGTCTGCATTACAATATTATTCATTGCAGGTTCATGTTATTTCTGATTGCAATGAGTGCATCACTTCAATTAAAATTGTTTTTTGGCAAAACGTTCATAAAATGTTATAAGGTACTTGCGAAAGTTTGTGACCTTCGTATTAATTTGCCGTTGATACTCCTCAAATAATTACTGTAGCAAAGGATTGTTTCCAACTAATATTGCGATTTCATTGAGCCAATTGATTTTTTTTTTTTGCGAATTCTTAGGCAGGTAATACCTGTTGACCCTTGCTCGTAGCGCCGGTGAATAAATACCAGCTATACAGATATCATTCGCGAAATAAAGTTAGAGATGAAATTGGTATGGATCTTTTTACAGAACAACGTATTTAGCATGTTTAATTTTTCCATTTACAACCTACCAACGGATTTATGCTTACAGCTAAATCACGTGGTGTATATAAAACGGACACTAAGCGTTCCAGGATAATTGAAAAAAATATAATCAAATATTTTAAAAATAAATTAATTTTCATAGCTGAACACGTATTTTAGAATTTTATTTTCATAATATATATGTATATTTATCGTTTATTGTAATATAATTTTTAATTATTAATAGTTGCTTAGATCTAGATGAGGAAAATTATTTCAAATAAGATAAAAATATCAATTGTATAAAAAGTTATCTGGATTAATCAATAATAATTCCAAAAAAATTTCTTTGATATTTCTCACTATTTTTAAAACCATATTTTCCTTTCATTTAAATCTTCCCCATTGAAATGTTTTATTAAAACTAGAAAAATATCTTTAGATTGAGATATTTTCTATGGTTTAATAAAAATAAACGTTAAAACTTTATAATTTTAATCTAAGCCTTCATTATTTCGAATAAGAATATTTTTTTTAATTTTGTTACTATTGTTTTATATTAGTGCCATTAATTTGTAAGACTTTTAATATAAATAAAATTTTTGTATTGTAATTTTAATAATAATTTATTAACTATAAATTATATAACTATTATATAAAACAGACAACTAGAAAAGGAAATATAATTATTAATTGAATTAGGATTTTTAGTTTAAAACAAATCATTCATATTTGTCAATATTTACATAGTTGAAAAATTGTGAAAAATGATTTCATAGATATTTTAATCTATTCAACTATTATAATTGAAGAATTGATCTAAAAAATATTTTTAAATTTTTTCTATATAGGCTACATATACAATCGCAGCCTCACGTTTTGGAAATTTTATTTAAGTTTCTTACCCACAAGATGGATTAACTATTTTAGAAATCTTAACAATACTTGGATCTTTTATGTTCTAAATAAAATTTGATTTTTTTGATTATATATAATTTCTTTACAATGAGATTTCTAATTTTATTTATTGATAATTACAATTTTATTTTAACCATAACTATAAATACATTCCGAACTTACTTTTATATTAAAATGTGCACAAATATACAATAAAAATTCTTGCAAACGAATAAGCAATGATATTAAAATCCAAATTGTAAATAATCTTTCATAGGTCAGTGCTTGGAATGATGATATTAATCACGTGATCGTTTTGGCAGCTATATAAAACACTAGGAATCCAAATGACAAAACAGACACTCTTCACAAGCATCCCGGTGTACACGTTTTTCTGTCTATCTTAGTTGTGTTGAAGGTATTACATTTTATTTAGAAAAATTTTTTACTCTAAATATATCGAATGTTCTCAATTTTTCGAAGAACAAAGAGTAATCTATAATTTCTTCCAAGAAAAAGGTATTTTGCCTCACATTTGAACTTGCACAAATGCACGCGAAATCTAAATCTACATAAAAGGAAAAGTGCAATATGGAGCCATAATATGTTGAATCGAAAGCTTAAAATAAGCATTCGTTCTGATTGGCCTATCAAGAATTCGAGATGTTGCAACTCTACAATTTATTTACTTTTGAGCTATGGAATTCAGTTTTAATTAAGTGATGTGGATATCAATTGAATGTTAGATATAAAACAATTGATTGGAAGAATTTTATCCAAAAAGTACATATATTGGATCGCTTCTGACAGTAAAAAATATGAATAAGTTTTTTGAAAAAATAATCGAAATGGATGAAAGCCTGTTCATTGAAAGCAAAACTGCGAGAGAATTTTTCCCCAGCAAGAGATTGTTGTTTCAATAGATCTTCAGCGTGGTAAGTCATGAAACCAGTGAATGATAGTAAGTAACCAATTTGTTTTGAATTTTCACAAAAAAAGTCAAAAAAATTTTCATTCCTAGAAACTGTTATGAATGTAAACACAGAAATATGTCACAAAAAGCTGCTAACTTTAACAGATTGTCACTTGTGTGACGTTATTAGTTTAGCTTCTAAAAATAATGTTGTTTAATTTCGTAGATTTCGGAGAAAAATGCAGATTTTCTACAATGCAATAGGTTACTTATTTTAAAAGAAAGCTAAAAAAGCGCGACTGTAGTCAATTTTTAATTTAATGAAAACGTTTTTCTCTTTTAACACATTTTTTTATCTTTTTTTGTCTATCATTAGCTCTTAGCCTTGAGTTGCTTTTCCCCCCTCGACTAGCATGTGATAAAGTGATTTTTTTATTATTTACTTCAACGATATCCTTTGAATTGTTGTGATTTATCATCGTGATCTTATTTAACATCTGCAAAAGTATACTACATTCGTAAATGATTTATTTTCTTTTATCGTGAGTAAATGTTTGAGAACTTATCAACTCAAAAAAAATATATACTTTAATATTAATATTTATAAATCATAAATATTGTTATTCAAATTATACTGTGATAACAAACACATATACTTTAAAATGTAAAGATGTTTCATACTTTTGTAAACTATTCGGAAAAAATGATGTTAAATATACATATAATTGCAATTTTTAATAAAGTTATCTTAAAATTATCTGAATGATACAGTTATTTTGAAAAACTTATAATATGTTGTGAAGACTTAATTCTAAATGTAAAAAAATTAATTTATTTGCTTACATTTATTTGGTCCTTCTGTGTAAAAAATATTTGCTTTATATGAATTTGCCATTCTATGTTTTACTTGTTATGAGTAATGTTCCTGAACCTCCTCCAGCCTTACAATATGATCTACCTAGAGAATTTGAGTTCAAGATCCAATTGATAGAGACGTAAGTATGCTAATGGCAGAGATAGTCTTTGAGGAAGGAGTCACATTATATTTTGAATGGGGGTGCATATTGTAAACACAATTTTGATGTAAATCAGAAATAAAGTTTTGTGGATGCAACCACAAGAATATGCAAGTAAAATATGCTGAGAATCTTGGGATATTCAAAGTGGAAGACATGAAGACAAAGAGATATTCCTCGCTTGTAGATTTGCCAGTTAGGTTACGGACTTGAGAGAAGGAAAACATTGAAACAACAAAACTTTTTCAAGACTATATTAAAAGCTATCGCCAAGTATGTGGCCACCTTGAAATTATTATTATCTCTTTCCTTGGTGACAAATTTGGCGAAGTTTTCACTTAAACTTATGTGTTACCAATTTTAATAATGAATTTAAGATTGATGTAGAAGTGGAAGATATTTAAAATTGTATCATTGTGTACTACAGCATAAGAAGAATATAGAAATAGAAAAGATATAAGTAAATTTTTACTGTCAAAAATTGTGAAATATTCAGAAATATTAAGATTTTCTACATAAATGTAATAAAAAACAAAATTAATAAAACAACATTTGCATTAAGAGTGCTGAAATTGTAATATAAATATTTTTATGTAAAATTAATTGAATGGTTTTTGATATTTTTCTCATGAAACATTTTAAAACCCAATGGAAATCATAAAAGAGAATTTTAAAATACAAGAATATTCAGCTTGGAAAAGTAATAACTTATTTAAAATCTCTGTTGATATCGGTTATATATGACTAAAATAAGAATAAACCTACAATGTAGTTTGACACGCAAAGTTTGTACGTCAAATTTTGCTCGGCAATAATGAGCATTAAAGTATGTGAAAATGAAATGAGAAGAGGGTGGAATATTAAAGAGAAGATGCCAAATGCTCTTTGAAAAACAAACGAAGTCATGACATTTCTTCAACTGTTCTGTCATCCAAGATTTAAATTTTACTTATTTTTGTTATTATGTATAATAACTTTTTTAAATACTATTATTTACTTGTGTTAAAAATTATTAAATTTTGAAAATATTTTTACAATCGAAATCTGATTTCTTTAAGATGAGATCGATATTTAGATTAAGGTTACATACGAAAAAATTAAATACAATTAATATAACTCATTTTAAAAGCATAGGAATATGTTATACAAATATTATAACAACATGGATGGTCAAAAAATACCATATTTAGCACTGAAAATAAGTCAATTTATTTCATGAAATTTTAGTAAATTTACTAAAACTGCTTATGAATGTGTTACAGAATAACATTTCAATCAATTATAAATATCATTTTAAGACAATATAAAAAATTGTCTAACTTTTTTTAGGGAATTATCAATGATATTATTTAATGTTATCTGCTTTTAAAATAAATACAGGTTTCATAAATTCCAGTGTGTATATAATAATTTTCTTTTAATTTTATAATAATTGAATTTTTTCGAAACCTGATAGGTATTTTAAAAATTTTATTTTACTTACAAATTAATTTTTAAAAACTGTATACATACTTAATACATATAATACTACTGATTTTGAGCACATTAGTGTTATAAAAAATTTGATATTGGCTTAAATTTTAGATACATAATAATAAAAATTTAATTAAAGTAAAAATTGTTTTTTTGTATATGGTTATATTTATGTAAGCATTTAACATTTCTTTTCATGTCAACTCTGAAAATTTTGGTATATGTAGGGACATTTTTTTTGATTTGTTTTTAAAGTAAGAGTTTTGATTCGAAACTGCAATTGTGTTCTTTGAGATTTTTAAATTTTTTTACATATCAGAAATGAAATAAACCAGAGATTCTTTAGAATACTGCATTTTTAAACTACTGATAAAACTAAAATAATGCATTTTCCTGCAATTTAAAATAAATTTTATTCTTCACAATTGATTAATTTCCGGAGGAAGTTTCATCAAAAGTATTGAATGTTTCTAATTTAAAGAAAAGGAATCTTGACAAGTGAAAATGACGAAGAATAATTGTTTCAAGATTTAGCAGAAAATTTTATTGATATGAATATGAGTCAAAGCTAAAATTCCAATCAAAAGTTGAACAAAAACATGCATTTGAATCTAAAATTAGAAATGAAAACTTCACATTCAATTTCAGATGAAGCAGTAGCGACAATACCAAAATTGAACAGCAATTACTACTGCGCAAGTTTTCGATTGTTTAAGCAGTATATAGTAAATCCTGGATATGATATGTAGCTGTTTTTCTTCTTGCGAAAATACTAGCGATAAACTTAAAGTGTAAAAATGTAACCATGAATTTTAAAGATATTGTATTGGAAATTATACTTGATATGACATATGTAGTTTTGAGAGTCAAAAGACTGGATTATCACAGATCAAATGAAAGCATCGCCGTCTAAATACTCGAGTCCTATTTGAGAAAGTGGACTCGTATAACTTTCCCTTGTTAAAACATAATATATTAAAACATATATTTTATAAAATATTAAAACAACGAGAAGCTATATGAATATTTTGAAGAAATTATATGGTATTTTAAAAATATTTTAAATAAAGACGCTCAGAAAAAACCCTTTGACAATAGAACTAATAAAAGAAAGGCTGTTAAAAGAGAAAATTATCACCAACACAATCAACTAAGACCAGTCGAATTAAATATAACCATATTTATTATAACTGTTATCATAACAGCCATTTTGCTCATTATTGTATGAAACTATAATGTCCTAATTTTACACTAAATACTGAACAAATGGACATGATACAATTTATTTGCGAAAATATTTACCATTAATCTAAACGAATTTTGGTCTTTTTCCGGTTGCTTTAAAAGTGCAACAAAGAATAATATCATAAAGAATGTAAAGACTAGTACATTTGTAAATAACTTTGTTGATATTTCTATCACATAATATAGGTTCGCACAAAAAATCAATGGGAAAAAAGATAGGAATACCATTACGTCAATGAAGGTATATATTCATTAAATGTGCAAGATAGCTTAGAAGTATTTTATACACTTGTAACCGTAGAGAAATTAAATTTTAATAAATTGTTGTTTTATCCAGTGACTGATATTACTTTTGATAGCTTGATGTAATTATCGGATAATACCATCATTGACTCACCGGAGATAAAAATGGTATGATATAAAGGCAGTTCCAAGATAATTTATAAGAATGAAATAAATAATTTTTTTGTATGTTTCCTAGATAAAAGAAAATTTTTGTGTTAGAAATGGAGACAACCAGAACAATATAAAAACACTTTGAACTTAAGCAAGATGTAAAACGAAGTCATTGAATAAACAACATAAATTTAGGCAATTCGAATGATTCAGATAGCAGTATTTCCGCACCATAAACGCCGATCTGGCAGCCGAATGGTTAGTGCTCTTGCTTTCGGTTCAATAGTTCGTGGGTTTGAATTCCACCTGGGGCATGGATGTTTGAAGTGGTTCGGAATCCACTTTAAACCGTAGGTCCCGGTGTAATTAGCCCTCTTGTGCAAAAATGACCGTTGAACGACAAAGAAACTAAACCAAACTCACACCACGAACCATAATAAAGTTTAGCATGACGGGATTACTTAAGGTATTAGTAATTCCACTAATACTACTTCATCGTCAAATGCTATGCTTGATACTAACGTTGACGATAAAATACCACGCATTGTAAAAAATACCACGCATTGTAAAAACCACGCATTGTAAATACCACGCATTGTAAATACCACGCATTGTAAATACCACGCATTGTAAATACCACGCATTGTAAATACCACGCATTGTAAATACCACGCATTGTAAAAAAATTTAAAGTAGGATTCAAGTGATAACAAAAGTCAATTTGTAAAATAGTCGATTAAGTACTAAATAATTCAAAAGACGAGAAAAAGTGACAAAAAGTGATCACAGAAATGCAGATAAATAAAATATAGTTCCGGTTGTTGAAAAAAAGATTTTAACCAACTGTATTACTTACTTCTATGACCCAAAAAATTCAGAGGTCCTTTAACAATCATCAAAATGTTCTCATACATGTACTAATTTACTATATTTATTGGCTAGAGAAGAAAAATACAGCATAATTATATGTCGACAGGTCACTCGACTGAAAGGAAAACTTTTCATTCTTCAAAAGTTTTCAATAACGAAGAATAATCTGATGATGGTGGTTGTATTACTGAAGATGTAACTCATAAACTAATTATAAACATCAGAAACACATGTCAGCCAAATGATACTGCTCAAAACATAATGGAAAAAATGAATAATGATAAATGGAAAAGATTACAAGTTCAACTGTTTTTCCTGAAAAATCATAATTGATATTGAATGAATGAGGTTATTGCCGAATTCAGAGTGATTGAATGTAAGCTTTCAATGTTTACATTTTGTTTTTATAATAAACATTGAATATTTTGGCATATTCTCTTGCAAACAGTTTTGTTTCATTTTAAAAAATAAGTTTTGATTTTATACTGCGTTTGTCTTTCTTGAATGTCTAATTCTTATAGCTATTTAAGAAAAATATGATTTCATATTTTTTATAGGAATTAAATGATAAAAAAAGAATTCTATATTTTTCAATGAAAATTTGAAGATATATTTCTACATAGAATTGTTGGGATTTCAAACAAATTTCGAAAAATTTAAATATATAAAATAATTTACATTCAAAATTCTGAGATATGGAATAAATATAATGCACGTTGAATATTACTTTGATCTAGACTCATTTAATATTCCTTTCCCATAATACTTAAGTTATTGTATATTCTTTGATTCAGTCAAATACAGTTAACTTCTATATAAACTTTGTGGGCTACTGAATAAATCTACTGATAGGGACTGCCGTTTTATTGTTAAATTAAAAAAAAATATTATTTTACAAATTTATTATTTAACAAAATCTTTAAAAAGAACTAAAAATAGTAAATTTAAAAATATTTTAAGTTTTCAAATAATCTTATCTTTTTTACTATCCTCATTCTTTTACAATTTTTTTATCAGTTTAGAATATTTCTAACTTTAGCACGCAAGTAATATAATAATAATAAACAATTAATTTAGTTTAAAATATAAGCGCTTAAGAAACGTTTGGGTTTAATAATGTAACAATATATTAGTTTAATTTAAAATAAAGCAAATTTATTTTTAAATGTATTTTACTACTGGAAAGTTTTAAATATATTAGTTTATTAAAAGTATGGTATGGGTGTCACACATATTAAGAATTTCTTGATAAGAAACAGATTAAGAAATAAATATTGTTAGGTCAAAGGGAAATTTTAATTTTTTCTGTATGATACCAAAAATGAAATTAAAGAAATATAAAATTGCTTCTTCTTATTCATTCTTCAGTTAAGCTTCCAATAAACAATTGAAGGGACTTGCGATTGAATGGGGCTGATATATTTACTTTTAGTTTGGATTTATGGATAAGCATAAGTTTCACTTAATTTGGAAAAAGATTTCATGTTAATCTATACTACAAGCATATAGATATCTAGTTATATATTTTTTAATTTAAAATAACATTTACTAATGGAACTCTTATTTGGGTATTATTGATTTAATAAAAATACAAAGTGCGGATTGAAATATGTGTCGAGGAATAGCGACCAAATTTACTTATATGCAGAACGGATACATTTTTGAGTAAAAACAACAATAAAAAAATGAAATAAGATAAATATTTTAATGTAAATGTTTTAATATGAAAGAAGTGTGTAAAAAATCAAAATATGTCGTAATTTTATTTTTCTTAGGCTTTTTTTGAGTAAATAAAGTAATAAAAATTAAAAATTTAGTTTACATCATTACTCTTATTTTCATAGAAAATAAAAATTTAAAATAAGATTAGATAAGTATAATTTTTGAATATTCTGCTTTTAACACAATTTGAAAGATAAAATATATACCCGTATGGTTGAAAAAAAGATGTCTTTACTGTATAAAAGCATATATATCCATTTAAATGAAAAAAGATAAACCATTGAAATTCCATCAGTAAATATGTGATATGTAAGAATATCAAATTACAAGTAACAAAATAGTTTCTTCCATTCAGTTGATGAATTATACTGATAAAATGTTTATATTTTATCAGTATAATTAGATGTTTACTATTAATCAGGAGATTTTTACTATTAATCATAATATAAGTAATAGAGTAGTATGAACAAAATGAATTAATTTCAGTTTGGAAATATGTATATATTAATTAAAAATGATGATTTATTTATGTGAATTGTACAAGGCATTCTCATCCCAGTAATACTTTTTTTACAGCATAATTACAGTGTACGGAAATACATTCTCTTCATAAACAAATAATAATCAAGTTTTTAAGTTTAAATAAAAATTTAATAAAAACATTTTCTTGCATGATAGCCTATAATTTCTTTTTGTATTCTGCACATACTTTATTTTACTTTCGTGTACATAAATTAAAGATAATGCAAGTTCAGATGAAGAAAAGAGGCAGAAGCAAAACAAATGTGACACATTTGTAAAGTCTATTTATTATACAAAAGGTAAAGAGAAAACAAGATATTAAATGCTTGACATAATCAATTAAAATTGCGATTTTTACTCTCTGGAGCAAGTTCCAAAAAAGAAACTATTTACAAAAACAAACATTTTTAAAATAGGATATGTACTTTCATTAGCTTAGGAATGTTTTAAAAATTAAATGAGCATATTCCTTTTTATAAATAATGGGAATTTCCATAGATATTAAGGAACATTTCAATTAATGTCCTCCAGAATTATAAGTAACTTGTGTCACTAGGCTTTACATGCAAAAAGACACATTTCTTCTAAAATTTATTTTTTATTTTGAAACAAATGCTTTGAATAGATTTAAATGTTTAATTTATAGCATATACAGGAAAAAGATTTAATATATAGAAAATTATATACAAAAAATATAAAAATTTTTGAAATTCATTGAACACACTTGTCTCATATTAAACAAAATACAAAGGCTCTTGTAAACTTATTGTCTATGGGATTTTGATTATTTGCCATGAATGGTATACGTCATCATAATAAGAGCGAATTTACAAAATTCTATGTGAATTTTTCAATAATTTTAAGTGGTAGTATCAGTTCATTTTTTAGATCACACATACTCTGTCAACGATTGATATAGACGACAGATTGAGAAATTATATCGATGGGATTTTTTAAAGTACTTTATTTTGTGAAACAAGTTAAATACTATCATTAACTTTAAAATATGATTCAATACTAAATGTATCCAAGAGTTAACCTATAAGACGAGGAGATCCATAAGATATATAAGAATTTTGAATTTCATGATCACAAGTCACCAGTCCTGACATACGACTGGAGGTGAAAAAACGCATTTTATATAATAAAATATGTTCGTTTATTATGTTTAGTATGCTTTTCTAGAATAAATGAGCTTATTCGTTTATATATATATATATTGGGAATTTCCCAAGATATTGGGGAATATTTAATGTAAAAATCGCCGTAATCAGAAAGCTTGTGTCAAACGTTCGCACTATATAAAAACAGAATTTAAAACCAAAATTTAAATTTCATAGTAAAATGACTACACTCTGTATATTTAATATATTAACCAATGTTAAATGTGCCCATTACGTTTTATGTAGACTCAGAATTTCCAAAGATATTCGCGAATAATCAAATTAATTACGTTAATCATTAGTTGCTTTTGAATATTTTGCGCAATATATAAAAAAATTTACCTCCTAAAATATATTTATAAGAAATTAAGTACTTTCATTAGCTCAGGAATGTCTATAAATATCAAATGAATCCATTGCTTTTAATATACACTAGGAATTTCAGAAAATATAGGGAAAGTTTCAACTTAAAGTTCACCGGAATCAAAAGCCAATTGTGACAGTTGGACGCACTATATAAAAACAAATTTACCGATTGAAATATGATTTTTGTAATAAAATAAATACTTATGCGACCTTAGGCATGCTTTTAATACAAAATGAGCATATTCGTTCTTTTATAGATTGGGAATGTTCGCAGATATTTATGAATTTTAAAATTAATTTCCTCCATTAACAGAAGTCACTTTTGTCACTTCGTTGCACTATATAAATTCCCATTTACTCCTAATATGTATTATTTGTAATAAAGTAAGTACTTTCGATAGCTTAATATTGCTTAGGAATATCAAATGAGCTTATTACTTTTAAAATACAATGGGAATTTCCAAAAATATTGGGAAATTTTCCAATTAAAGATCAGTGGAATCAGAAGTCACTTGTCACACTTGAGCGCATCATATAAATAAGGAATTAAGGAATAAATTGTATTTTTCATAACAAAATGACAACCCTCTGTTCCTTTAGTATATTACCCAATATCAGATTCTTTCTATATACACAACGAAATTTTGAAGGTATTGGGTAATTTTCAAATTATTATTTACGGGAATCAGCAGTCATTTGTTACTTCTTAGAGCTGTATAAAAATATATTTATCTCCTGAAATCATTTTTTTATAATAAAATAAGTACACTCTTTAGCCTTAGGTTGCTTTTCTATGTTAAATGGCCACATTCGTTTCTATATACAACGGAAATTTTTAAACATATTCGGGAATTTTCAAATTAATGCTTACGGGAATCACAGGTCATATGTTTCAATATCGAGCACAATATAAAATCACATTTTCTTCCTGAAATATATTTTTCATAATAAAGTAAATACTTTCATTAGTTTAGGAATGTTTGTAAATATCAAATGAGCCCATTGCTTTTAATATAAACCAGGAATTTCTAAAAATAATGGTTAACTTCCAAGTTAAAGTTCAACGGAATCAAAAGTAACTGGTGTAACTTCGTGGCATTATATAAAATCTAATTTGCCTCCTAAAATGTATTACCAGTAATAAAGTAAGTATTTTCAGGAGCTTAAAAATGCTTAGGAATATAAAACGAGCTTATTCTTTTTTTTTATATATACTGCGCATTTCCAAAAATATTGGGGAATTTTCAAATTAAAGTTCTTGGGAATCAAAAGTCACATGCATCATTTGAGTGCACAATCTGAAAACTTTAATTAGTACAAAATTTTATTTTTTATAATAAAATGACAAACCTTTGTTCCTTTAATATATTACCCATTATCAAATGAGCCCAATTGTTTTTATATACGCCAGAAATTCTGAAGATACTGCGTAATTATCTAATTATTTATTTACGGGAATCAGCAGCCATTTGTCACATCTTAGCTCTATATGAAAATACATTTACCTCCTGAAATGAAATCTTAATATGAAAATAAGTGCATTCCTTAGCTTTAAGATGCTTATCCATGTTAAATAGGGACATCCGTTTTTATATACACTGGAAATTTGAAAACATATTTTGGAATTTTCAAATTAATGCTTACAGGAATCCCAAGTCATATATGTCACTTCGAGCACAATATATAAATCTATTTACCACCTAAATATATATTTTTTAAAATAAAGTATGTACTTTCATTAGCTTAAGAATGTTTATAAATAACAAATGAACCCATTGTTTTTAATATAAAGCAAGAAATTTCTAAAAATATTGGATGATTTTCAAATTAAAGTTTACCGGAATGAAAAACCACTTGTGTCACATAGACGCAATATATAAACAGAATTTAGAATTAAAATGTATTTTTTATCATAAAATTAGAATCCTCTTAACTAGCTTACAATGCTTAGGAATACCAAATCAGCCTATTCCCTTTTATATATACCGGGAATTGTCAAAAATACTGGGGAATTTACAAAGTAAAGTTCAGCGGAATCAAAAGTCTTTTGTGTCACTTGAGCGCACTATATAAACAGAATTAATACTAAATTATATTTTTATAATAAAATGAGACTTCTCTGCTCCTTTACTATATTACCCAATATAAAAGCTGCCCATTTGTTTCTATATAGTTAAGGAATTTCTTAAGATACTGGGTAATTTTCAAATTATTATATACAATTATCAGCAGTCATTTGTGTGACTTCGGAGATCTATATAAAAATACATTAATCTCCTGAAATAAAATTTTTATAAAAAATTAAGTAGTCTTTAGCTTTAGGATGCTTTTTCATGTTGAATAAGCACATTCTTTTTAATATACCTTGTAATTTTTAAACATAATTGGGAATTTGCAAATTAATACTTGTGGGAATTACAAGTCATACGTTTCACATTGGAACACAATATTAAAACACATTTACTTCCTGAAATATATTTTTCATAATAAAGAAAATTTTTGCATTAGCTTATTAATTATTATAAATATCAAATGAGCCCATTGCTTTTAATATAAAACAAGGAATTTCTAAAAATAATGAGGAATTTTGAAATAATTGTTCAAAGGAATCAAAAGCCATTTGTGCCTTTCAGACGCAGTATATAAAAACAGAATTTAGTATTAAAATATATATTTATAATAATATGAGAATCCTCTGCATCTTTAGTATATTTCCCAATGTAAAATAGTCCATTTATTTCTATATAGATTGTGAATTTCTGAAAATATTGGGTAATTTTCAAATTTTTATATACATTAATCAGCAGTCCTTTGTGTCACTTAGAAGATGTATATAAAAACACAGTTATCTCTCTTGAAAGTATTTTTTATTATAAAATTAGTACACTCTTTAGCTTTAGGATGCTTTTCCATGTTAAATGGGCACATTACTTTTTATATTCCGTGGCAAATTTAAGCACATTTTGGAATTTTGAAATTAATATTTGAGGGATTCATAAGTAATATGTTTCGATACGGAGCAGAATATAAATTCACATTTTCTTCCAGAAATCTATTTTTCATTATAAAGTAAATATTTTAAATAGCTTAGGAATGTTTTTAAATATCAAATGCTTTGAATATAAAACAATGTATTTCTAAAAATATTGGGGAATTTTCAAATAAATTTGAATTTAATGAGAAGTTACTTGTGTCACTTGCGCGTACTATAAAGAATCTGAAATTACTATAAAAATGTATTTTATCTAAAAAAATTAGAATCATCTGTTCCTTTAGTGTATCATTCTATATAAAATTAGCCAAATTATTTTTATATACAATCGGAATTGTTAAAGATACTTGGCAACTTTCTAATTATTATGTAAGGGGATCAGAAATAATTTGTGTCACTTCTTAGCTTTGTATAAAAATACATTTACCTCCTAAAATGAATTTATAAAGTAAAATAATTACATTGTGTAGCTTTATAGAATGGGTTTCCATGTAACATGAGCACTTTCGTTTTTATATACATTGGGAATTTTTAAACATATTTGGGAATTTTCAAATTAACACTTTCGGAAATCACAGGTTATGTGTTTCAATACAGGGCACAATATAAAATCTAATTTTCTTCCTGAAATGTATTTTTATAATAATGTAAATTCTTTCATTAGCTCAAAAATATTCATAAATATGAATGAGTAAATTGCTCTTAATATAAAACAAGGAATTTTTGAAAATATTGGGGAATTTTCAAATTAAATTTCAGCGGAATCGAAAATCATTTGTGTCAATTGAGTGCACTATATAAAACAGAATTAATACTTATAATTATATTTTTTATAATAAAATGAGACTCCTCTGCTCCTTTACTATATTACCCAATATAAAATGAGCCCATTTATTTCTATATAGATTGAGAATTTCTTAAGATACTGGGTAGTTTTCAAATTATTATATACGTTAATTAGCAGTCATATGTGTGACTTCGGAGATCTATATAAAAATACATTTATCTCCTGAAATAAAATTTTATAGTAAAATAAGTGCACTCTTTAGCTTTAAGATGCTTTTCCACTTTAAATTGGCACATTCGTTTTTATATACACTTGCAACTTTTAAACATATTTTGGAATTTTCAAATTAATGCTTGCGGTAATTACAAGTCATATGTTTCACATCGGAGCACAAAATTAAAACACATTTACTTCCTGAAATATATCTTTTATAATAAATTAAATTCTTGCATTAGCTTATTAATGTTTATAAATATCAAATGAGTCTATTGCTTTTAATATAAAACACGGAATTCCTAAAAATAATGTGGAACTTTTAAATTAATGTTCAACGGAATGAAAAGCCACTTGTGCCTTTCAGACGCACTATTTAAAAACAGAATTTAGTAATAAATTATATTTTTATAATAATATGAGTATCCTCTGAGTCTTTAAAATATTATCCGATATAAAATAGTCCATTTAGTGCTATATAGATGGGAATTTCTGAAGATACTGAGTAATTTTCAAATTAATTATATACATTAATCAGCAGTCCTTTGAGTCACTTATCATATGTAATATGTCTCAATTCGGAGCAGAATATAAATTCAAATTATCTTCCAGAAATATATTTATCATAAAAAGTAAGTACTTTCATTAACTTAGGAATGTTTATAAATATCAAATTATAAACATTCCTAAGTTAATGAAAGTATAAAAAATGCTTTTAGTCTAAAACAAGCTATTTCTAATAATATTGAGGAATTTTCAAATAAATTTTAACTCCTTTCAGACTCCTCTGTTCCTCTACTGTATTACCGTATGTAAAATGAGCCTATACATTTATATATAGTTTGGGAAATTCTGAAGATACTGGGTAATTTTCAAATTATTAAATACATTAATCAACAGTTCTTTGAGTCACTTAGAAGATCTATATAAAAATATAGTTATCTCTTTAAAGGAATTGTCCATTATAAAATAAGTACACTCTTTAGCTTTAGGATGCTTTTCCATGTTAAATGGGCACATAAGTTTTTATATACACTGGCGATTTTTAAACACATTTGGGAGTTTTGAAATTAATGTTTACGGGAATCACAAGTTACATGTTTCAATATGGAGCAGAATATAAATTCACATTTTCTTCCTGAAATATATTTATCATAATAAAGTAAGTACTTTCATTAATTTAGGAATGTTTATAAATATCAAATGCTTTTAGTATAAAACAAGCTATTTCTAATAATATTGAGGCATTTTGAAATAAATTTCAACTTAATGAAAAGTCACTTGTGTCACTTGCGCGCTCTATAAAGAAACAGAAATTGCTATAAAAATGTATTTTTATAACCAAATAAGAATTCTCTGTACTTTTAGTATATTAATCTTTATAAAATGAGCCCAATTATTTTGATATATACTGGGAATTGCTAAAAATACTGAGTAATTTTCTAATTATAATATAAATGAATCAGAAATCATTTGTGTCACTTCTCAGCTCTATATAAAAATACATTTATCTCCTTAAATTAATTTTTTATAATAGTATAATTACACTCTTTAGCTGTAGGATGCTTTCCCATTACAAATGGGCACATTCGTTTTTATCAGCGCTGGAAATTTTTAAACATATTTGGTAATTTTCAAATTAATGCTTACGGAAATCACAGGTTATACGTTCCAATACAGAGTACAATATGAAATCAAATTTTCTTCCTAAAATATATTTTTTATAATAATATAAATTCTTTCATTACCTCAGAAATGTTCATAAATATGAAATGAGTAAATTGCTTTCAATATAAAACAAGGAATTTGTGAAAATATTGGGGAAATTTCAAATTGAAGTTCAGCGGAATCAAAAGACCTTTGTGTCACTTGAGCGCACTATATAAAAGCAGAATTAATACTAAATTATATTTTTTATAATAAAATGAGACTTCTCTGATACTTCACTATATTACTCAATATAAAATGAGCCCATTTATTTCTATATAGAATAGGAATTTCTTAAGATACTGGGTAGTTTTCAAATTATTATAAACGTTAATCAGCAGTCATTTGTGTGACTTCGGAGATCTATATAAAAATACATTTATATCTTTAAATTAGCTTTTTATAATAGTATAAATACACTCTTTAGCTGTAGGATGCTTTCCCATTACAATGGGCACATTCATTTTTATAAGCATTGGAAATTTTTAAGCATATTTGGGAATTTTCAAATTAATGCTTACGGCAATCACAAGTCATATGTTTCACATCGGAGCACAATGTAAAAACACATTTACTGCCTGAAATATATTTTTTGTAATAATATAAATTCTGTTATTAGCTTAGGAATGTTTATAAATATCAAATGAGTCCATTGCTTTTAATATAAAATAAGGAATTTCTAAAAATTTTGGGGAATTTTCAAATTAAAGTTCAACGGAATCAAAAGTCACTTGTGTCACTTGATTGCACTATATAAAGTTACATTTACCTCCTTAAATATATATTTTAAAATAATGTAAGCACTTTCATTGGCTTAAGAATATTTTTTAAATTTTAAATGAGTATTTTTGCTTTTATGTATACTTGGTATTTCCTCAGATAATGAGGATTATTTTAATTAAGTCCTCCATAATCAGAAGTAGTTTGTGTGACTTGACTCAATATATAAAAATTCCCTTTTCTTCCAAAATTTATTTTTTGTTTTATAAGAAATAATTAGAATAGCTTTAATTGTTTATTTTATAGCATGTACAGGAAACAGTTTTAATATCTAGAAAATTTTATTTAAAAAGCATCTAATTTTTTGAAATTCTTTGAATACTATTGTCTTATATTAAACAAAGTATAAAGAGTTTTGTAAATTTTTTGGTTATAACATTTTCATTATTTGCCTTAAATAGCATATGCCATTATAATAAGAGCGAATTTATAAAATTCTTTGTGAATACTTCAATAATTTTATGTGGTAATATTAGTTTCTTTTTTAGCTCACACATACTCTGTCAACGACAGATTGAGAAATTATATCGATGGGATTTTTTAAAGTACTTTATTTTATAAGACAAATTAAATAATAACCAATATAAAATGGTTAGTATGATGTTTAATATAAAGTATTTCCCTCGGGCGATGCATTACAAGCGGTAGAATGTTTAGGTATGCTGAGTATAAATCTGTCGATCTGATCTTGAGGAACAGTACACCACTCATCAAGCAATCCTCTCCGAAGCTCCGGGAGACATGTGGGAGGTGGTTGATGAACAGCAATTCCTCGGTCAAGCATGTCCCACATATGCTCTATTAGAATGAATCCCGGTGAGTATGCTAGTCAATTCATACGTATGATATCTTTTCATTGCAGGCATTTGTTTAAAATGTTTGTACGGCGAGGACAAGCGTTGTCATCCATAAACAGAAATTCTGCACTCATGGCATCCCGAAACAAATGTATATGTTGTTCCGGAATGACATTTTGATGGATGTCGCCTGTCATGGTTACATTCTGAAGAGGCATGTTATTTCTGGAACACAGAATAATTTCTTCCCAAATAAACAATCCTGCACTGTTGGTGTTCTGTTGGTGTTAACGGGTACCTGGTCCTCTCCCAATGAATATCCGTCGAGAATCAGACTGAAAGCTAAACCTGGACTCGTCGATAAACATCTCACAAGACCTCTGTAGTGCTGTTTACAGTGCATGATCTCTACTCTAGGCCAACCGCAGGCGACTCTGAGTGGCGGTAAATGGTACACATTTGACATGCCTAGAGCATATAGACCAGTGTGCCTTAAGCTACTGTATAGGGTCTCTCTTGAAAGTGTCGTACTGGTAGCTGAAGTGAGCTGACGAAACATTTCTGATGTTGTGCTCCATCTACTTGTTTTTGCAATAAGTGCTATATACCGGTCCTCATTTGGCCTTGTAACTCGGGAGAGACCTATGCTCTAATGTTTACTCACGTTACCATGATATTGAAACCATTGCCAAAGCCTGGAGATGACATTCTGGGCGATTCCAAGTTCCTTGGATACTTCCAGCTCTGTACATACACATTCCAGACGGTTGATAATTCTACCACATTAACATCATTCAAATGCTTCCTTTGTGGCATAACTCTGTGGTTATTGCACTGAAAAGATTTGAAAGCGTTTGTGAACAAATTTTCTTATTTACAACGATACCTTATTTATCCCTCTCTTACAATCTCGTCATTGTGATGTACTATCCATGCCATCTGGTGGTTTCTTGTAATTTGCATATGATTCTTCAAAATATGTGCGATAATTCTGCATGTGAAATTTTTATTTTAGTATTCAATTTCTGTTTGATTCTGAATTATCCTTTATTTATGAATACGAGTGTAATCTTTTAGTTCACGACGAGTGTAATCTTTATATTGTTATACTCATTTCGCTAAACAACCATCATCAATGTTTGATTTCTTAACTTCTATAAAAGAAAATATAGAAGGTATTTGTAAACGTTTTGCACGAATTTAAAATAAAATACACACGAAGAAAGTTTTTTTATTCATTTACAAACATAGACTTTTTAGAATGAATTTATTTCACTTACATTTTGAAAACGATAATTTTCATTACACAATTTACATAAATTGAATAAAAAATTTCTAAAAGGAAGTCATAAACTGCATATTTTTTATTAGTATTTATTTCAAATACATATAAGTCTATATTTTTAAACGACTTAAAATACTGCGAAAATATGTTTTATTTTTATGTTTGAACCACTCATTGAAATAAGAAATAAAAATATATTTTTGCAAAAAAATTTATTCTTTTCGTAGATAACTACTACTTACATATTTTTAGTTATTCTAAAGGAAGTGAAAGTTAAATTGCATAAGAAATGTTTACATGCCTAATCTCATACAAGGAAAATTTAATAAATTCTATTTGTAACCATAAAATACTATATTATTTAAATAATAATAATGAAATTCTTTAAATAAATAATTTTTCAACTTGTATTCTGCCTTCATTTATATTACAATGCCACATTTCTTTATTTAAAAATATGTATAATGCCGCAAGAAAATATTTAAGTATTTTTCAGTTTAATTTAACTTAAAAATCAAATTAAAGTTATAGAAAAAAATTTAGCAATTAGAGTTCGCAATGTTAACGAAACAAATTTATTTGAATAAATCGAGACATATTTATTGGATTAAATTCCATGAACAGAGAGGTATATGGTATAGAAAGGTTACCTTTCGAAAATTATGTAATTTTATTCACATGTTATACACTTTTATATATTAACGTTCCTGTACTGAAACAATAGTATCATACAATATATTTAAGCACCAAAGTAAATGTCAACAACTTATGGAAACAGCTTATAGGGGCACAATTAACGTAATCATTTTCCCATTTACTTCCAAAATGGTAGGAGCTGCTATAATTTGAATTAAAACTCAAGTGTATATACAAAGTAAACAAGAAAATTCCTGCCCTTTGTAATGATCCAAATGATCATGACCTACAGAAAGTATAGCCTATTATTAGATCTCAAAGTAATCATCTTCGTCATCCAGCATTTTCTGCCAACGTGTCAAAAATTGTGCAAACATCTTGCGGTAAAACTAAGTGGGTTTTGAACGCAAAGATACCCGTGAGTGCTTGTCGCAAGTCAACATCACTTGGAAAAGAATTTGAATGAAGATTACTGTCCAGAAAACAGAATAGGTTGTAATGCGATGATGCAAAGTCAGGTGAGTAAGGAGGATGGCACAAGATCTCCCATCAAAGTAGCTGTATAGTATTGCTGACCAGTGGAACGATATACGCCTTGCTTTATCGATCAAAAACAGTTCACCATTGCGATTAACTAGTGCTGGATTTTTCTAGTGCAATGTCTGTTTCACAGGTTTCAATAGCTACAAGTACAGGTTGGTAGTGACCGTTCGACTTGTTGGTAGTTGCTCACAGTGAACTACTTGTGAAGAATATGTTTTCTCAATACAACTATCAAATATGTTTTGATGGCCTGTCTAAAAGTGCATTACAGCTTTTCAAAAATAAGTAATTTTAAAAAATACTAACAAAATTTTGTTGGCTTGAATTAATTTTTATTGTCTACAGAGTTTTTTTAAAAATATTTACCACATTTTTTATGAAATATAAATGTCGTCCTATCTACCTATCTATCTATCTATCTATATATATATCTATCTATATATATATATATATATATATATATATATATATATATATATATATATATATATATATATATATATATATATATATATATATATATATATATATATATATAATACACGAAGAAAAGAAATATCTATTCCCTTTTGCGGAAAGGAAAAAATCGCAATCGAAAAGTTTTGATTCGCAATAACTTTTTCTTTCATCTTTTGCAAAGAAGTCAACTATTGAATAAGTAGAAACATAAAGTTTTAATATTTATTTATTTCTCCCACATAAAGCATTGAAGCAATGTTAAACGTTTTATAAAGTTTATAAATAATTATTAAACTAATTAAGGTTATGAATTCTAGTAATTTCTTTCTGTCAAACATTAAAATCAAGATTTTTTCTGGGACAGATTTCAGCGTCAGAATAAGAATATTTTAGAAAGTAAGAATAAGCTGAGACATAGAATAAAATGGTATATTGTGGAAACATAATGAATGAAAGTTTTATAAAAAATAATTAGATATAATGATTTTTCACAGACACACACACATTAATAAACATAAAAATAGATATAATAAAATACATAATAGTATTTTTTAAATTTCTCGCTTCAGCATCAATAATCCAAGATATAATGGCTTGCTTCAGATAAATGTATCCAATACATATTCAAAAATTTATTAAATTTAACTCTGCTTTAGGTTTTAAAATAAAACAAATTATATCTGGATGAAAGGCTTTTGTTTCTTATTTAAAATTTTTGTGATTTTAATGAAATTACATTCTCCCTGAATTTGTGTAAACTCTTTTATAAAAATAGCTTAACAATTATTTAATACCTGATATATTAAGTTCTTCATTTTGAGATAAATGTTCTTATACATACTTGATAAACAAAGAAATTTGCATTTTGCAGAAATATTAAAATTTCCTTATAAGACAGAAAGTTATAAAGATATTTGTATTTAATGACCATAAAACTTTGTGCTCTGTTATCCGATCGATATTTAAGAAAACTTAATGCTGTTAAGAAGAGAGATGCTCTTAAAAACACATAAAGCTCGTTTTAATAGAACTTAGTTTATTGAATTTTCTGGTCTCTTTGTAATTCAAGAATTTAAAAAAATGAATTATAGGTTAGAAAAATTTTAATTTTGCAATGATTTTTATTTGTGTAAAATTTTTTTATGAAGTTATGGATGCTCTTATTTTAGAAGAACAGCTTATAAATTTGATTATTTGCTTTATTGTTAGAATCACAAAGCAATATATCTGTGGTATGTAAGTAAACAAAGAGAAGTATCTATCGTTTATTCTATTAAAAATGTAAATTGCATACACATAACAGGTGTTAAAATGTGTTATATATATATATATATATATATATATATATATATATATATATATATATATATATATATATATATATATATATTAATTTTTTTACTAGAATCAGTAAAACTACCGTTAACTTTCGTACTTAAAATTATAATTTATAAAGAATAAAAATAATTGGCACATTTTTCCCATTAAATATTCTTAAGTTATTATTAAAGCAACTCAATTTAGGAATATGAAAAGGTGTCGTAATAATTTCATATCATGTTATAATAGATAAGCTAATAATTGTGTTTATTATCAGAACTCACTATTATGTATACTTAAGCCTCAGTCAACCAATGTTCAGAATAACCCTTATCATGAAGGGTGAGAATCTCGAGTGTCGATCACTGAGACAATCTCTAATGTAGATTGTTCGAAGAATAGTACGAAAAATAACCTTTTGTATGCACTAAGATATGTGAGCCTCAGTCAATTATTATTGTTTAATAAGCCTTTGTGTAATACAATATATTTATAACATATAAGTTATAATAAATATTTTTGGCCAATTATCTTTTAAACATTGGTATGGCTAGTGCTAAACATGAAATTTATATAAATTATCATTAAATAGAAAACATATTATAATGGATTAAACAATTTTCATGATTTTTCAATCATCTGCAAAATAAAGCTATATTTTTATTTATGTATGTGTTTTTTAATGTATGTATCCATAATCCGAAAAGAAGCAAATCTTTCATAAAAACAGTTTGTCAGGAGTTTTGTTATTTTACCATCAATTATGATATTTAGGAGTTTATTATTTTACTGCAACTAATTTTAGTTGGAAAAAGAATCATTGAGAAAATTATAATAGATTTTAAGTTTTCAGCTTTATTTAATTCCCAAAATAATCTGTATTGTTCTTTGGAATTTCAAGGATATCATAAGTCACAAAAAATTAAGTTTTAAGTAAATTTCTTTTTCCATAAGATTCAATAATATTACTATCCATTTTCTGACTATAGCACCAAAGCTTTACTTGCATATACACTACTGTAAAATACAGTTTGATAAATTCTGAACAATATCTATGAAACCAATTCCCCTTCAACTTGGCTTGGTAAAATACCAAAGTATGCTATGATGGAATACCCTTCGGAATTTTATGAAACTCATGTGGTAAAATCTATGAATTTGGAATGTAATATGGTAAATTACCAAATCAATGAAATAAATTATGTTCGGGTTTTCATTTATAGATGTGTGTTGTATATATGGTGTTTACAAAAAAATTTATAATGCACTTTAATATTTTAATTTATGCCTTAAATTGTTAAAGTAATCATAACTATCCATGTTTTAAAATCTCATATCAATGTAAGAGTCTCTTAGAGTTAATTAAAAAAATTATAAGAATTTAAAATAAATGCAAGAGTTATATCATTCCAAATCTAAGTGTCAAAAAAGTTGAATTAATGTACAAATTTCTAGATAACTACAGAAGAGCATCTAATTGCTAATTTCAAATAAATTTGGAAATATCAAATAAATTAATTTTATAGTTTAGTAATACAAAATGAAGATTATTTTGCATGTTTTTATTTAAAACACCGTTGACTCTCACAGCATTTTGAATTACTGATTCATGCAAACGCAGCTTCATATCCACTTCACTGAACTTTGCAATAGGTTGGGGAAAAGAAATTCCTTATTTTTTCGGTAGATGGCAGTAGGGATCAAAATTTCGTAAAATATTGATCAAACAATTTCAAAATTTATGCTTGTTGTCAAGGTAACCTAAATCAATTCTTTTGCTCTTTTTCGTTTGGTCCATTCAGTTGTAAATTACAGGATATTAAGAATGGGAGTCAACAAAGAGAAAATTCAGTACATTTTACAGTTTTTCTTTGATATAAGTGAAAATGCAAATCAGGCTGTTGAAATAATTGTGAATGGTGCTTATAGTGGTGATAGTGTAACAGCTGATTATGTGCATTTTTGGTTTCATGGCTTCCATTCAGGTATTTTTGATGTTAAATATATACCTCACACAGGCAGATCTGCCGTTGAAAATATCAGTAAATCGCAGAAATAATCGAAGTTGACCGTCATGCTAGAAATCGTTGCATCACCCAAATACTAAAAATTGACCATAAATCAGTTTTGAACCTTTTGGACAAAGTTGGATTAAAAAAGAAGCTCCATGTTTGGATGCCACACCAATTAACACCAAAAAACATCAATGGGTCGCATTTCCATCTGCTAAATCTTGGCCAATTGGAATGAAATCGATCCATTTCTTAAGTGGATATTGAATGGGGATAAGAAATTAGTCACGTAAGGCAATATTCTGTGAAAACGATCATGGTCTAAGCAAGTTGAAGCAGTTTAAGCAAAGGCCAAACCAGGATTAACAGCCAGAAAGGTTCTACTGTTTATTTGGTTGAACTATAAAGAAATATTTTTTGAGTTACTACCATATGGCCAAATACTAAATTGCTATTTCTACTATCAACAACTAAACCGTTTGAAGTTAACGATTGACCAGAAACGACTAGAATTGGCCAACAGAAGAGGTGTTGTGTTCCATCAGGAGAACAACAAACCACACATGTCTCTAAGGACTCACCAGAAGCTCAGTAAGCTTGTTTGAGAAGCTTTAATGGATTCACTATATAGGTCGTACATGGCCCCAAGCAAATACCACCTTTTTCTTTGCAAAACTTGTTGCAAAACTTTTTGAGTGATAAGAATTTGTGATCAAAAGAAGATTATGAAAATGGATTAGTATAGTTTTTCACCAATAAGGATCAAGACTTCTATGAGATAGGCATTATGAAGTTACCTTTAAAATGGCAAACAAATTATACAGCAAAATGCTGCGTATTAGAACCAGATCGGACAACCAAAACATGTTAAATAAAGTTTTGAATTTCACTCATAAATAAAGGATTTATTTTTCCTCAACCTATTATTTTCTCTGTCTTTGTGTCTTAACATGAAAGGCTTCTACAACTTGATAAATACTTATTTTTCTGCACTAACTCCAATGATCGTCAAAACATTACTTTGCAAGGGTAAAAAATTAGTTTCCTGTGTACAGCAATTTTCTGAAAAATTATAACGGTTTTTGCTTTCTTGAATATGTCTAAGCCTCTTGACCCTGATGTAATGGGCACGAACGAGTTCATGCAATATTCAGCATACAATGGAAACTTGTAACAATGAATTTTTAATATTACAACCTCTCTCAGTTACAAAGAAATATAATGTTTTTTGTGATCTTATTTACCTTTTAGAAAACGAAACGTTTGTCAGAAAATATGAATTTCGATGGAGGCTGAAACGTAGTTTATCGAAAAGGAACATTACCATTCCTTGATATTGCCTCTCACACTTGGAAAGCAAATTTCAGTCCACTCCCATCACTAAAGCCCGAAAGAATAAATATAATGTGTTTTCGGTTAGCAAAACCATACAACCATGTGTACCATTAATAGTAAAAGAGTTTTCTCGCAGCACAACTTGTATCATACTATATTTATGAAACACAATCTTTCAAGAAGATAATACAAGAGCAGATATTGCAGTCCAGTTCTGACTGACAGAAAATATCATAATTTTGTCCTTAAAAACACTGCCTCCTATAAATTTTTACCAAATAAAAACAGTTATTCACGGATTTCAGAAATATCAAACCGCCATTTCGTTCTAGTTAAGAGGTTAATGAGTTAATATACTTCAGTTGAAGAGTTAGCGTACTTCAGCAATTGACTTGAAGAAACTCTGAAAGATAGGTCCATTTTGATCATCCAATATCTGGATGACACCATGCGATAAGAACCGTTTGTGTTCCAAGGGATAGGATTTGTTTCTCTTAGTTTTGCTCTCCTCTAAGTATCCGAATTATTTTCCTGTTTAATGATTTCATAATCATGCATTGATTTTGACTTACAATAATTATGTTTTCTTATTTGCTTTCCTTAATTTTTTAAATTTTTATTCTAAGAGTATTATCTTATTATTATTAGCCTTAATTGCCCTGTTTTATAAAATTAAGTGATGTTTTAAAATAATATGTCAAAGTTTGTATTACATGATTTAAAAGTTGTTGAATGTTTTTATTAGAATGAGAAATTTATCAACCTTATCTGAATAAAGCATAAATTTTATTTTCCGAAACGTATGTCCCTTAAAGTAAAAATCAGTTTTAAGTATTTAAATTAATCTAAGAAATATTATGTTACATTTATGATGGTTGATATATGACTTTTCAGTGCTCTATGGTAAATTCAGTTATGTTAATACAATTGTAACATGATCTTAAAGTATAAAATTTATATCGAATTTTGTTATTTTCACATTGTCTTCTCATATATCACGAGTGATAAATAAATTTAATTATCAAGATTTCTTGAATTAATTTATAATTCACCGTAATTTTAACGAATGATACAAGGGAAAATCTTAGAGAAAATGTAGTTTCCCGATTTTTTCAGAGTGCTTTAAAATATCACTATTATAGCTTCTAAATATCACTATTTTGGAGACTAGTCAACCTTTAATATTTAATGATCATTGTAACAAATACTTGATTTTAAAAATAAGATATAATATTACAACAATTTAATTTATGGAAAGGAAGTTTATGTGACACTTAATTAGATTGCAAATTGGTCTTTAATTATTTCCTATCATTAGAATTCAAATTAAAGGAAAACTTTTAAAATTACTTTAAACTAAGCTTTTTCGCAAATTATATTACTACATGGAAATGGGTTGAGTTGTATAAACTAAGTCAAACTTCATTCTAATTAGTTATTTTTCTGACGTACTTTTCTGTACTTGATACTAATTAAGTTTTTACCACTTAAAAATACGAACGGGTAGTGTTATTTTTTGCATATTTATATCATAAAATTAAATTATCCACATTTTTGGTATTAATCAAGCAGGAAATGATAGAACTTAATTTAAAATCAGTATTTTAATTAATATTATTTAAATAAATATTTTCTTTGCAAATAAAAAAAAATTAACTTATCTTTTTGGAAAAATAGAATTTCAAATGAAATATTTGAATAATAATGTGAAAATTTAAATAAACATGTATATTATTGACATATTTGGTGTCTTTTCAGTTTAAAACCACACAAAAAATTGCCATGGTAGAAAATTAGTCTTTAATAACTTCCTATGATAAATCTCTACTTTTCGAAATTCTTTTTTGATATAGTTCATTGCAGATGTTTTCTTGTTTCTCTTTTCACTAGCATATTACTTAGAAATAGTTAGATTCACTGGAATCTAACTTTTCTCAGTAGTTGCACAAAACATAGAGCAGTATATTGTATTAAATGCAATTTTACAAAAATTCTATTCTTTCATTTGATTCTAAATCTTAATCAGAATCGGAATCTTTCATCTGAATTCTTTCCTTTCTATTTATATCATACTTAGTCATAAAAGATTCACATTAATTTTTAAAACATTGTATACAGATACCTTTACAATATTATGCAATACATTGTATATAACTATTAATTTATTTCACTTTATTATCACTTTATTTATGTACATAACTATCATTTTATCTAAATATCATTTTATTTCAAGAAAGTATTATTATTTCAAATATATATAAAAAAGAAATAATAATATCAGTCTAATATTTTGTTGAATTAAAAAAATTTTTTTCCACGCTACTATGTATAGCTATATTTCTTCAAAATAATTCAGAAACATATGTATTGGTGTCAAAACAACTTTTAAGTGAAATGAATGTAAAGAAATTTCTTCGTAATTTGAATATTTTATTTTCTAACTAATGATATTAAATTTTTAAAGAGTAGAAAAGATATTTAAGTTAGATTAAGTACTAGTTGTAATCAAATTTTGAAGTTAAATCGACTGAAATTTCAACTAAATGTTCCAATTTCAATTGAATGCTCTTTTAAAAGCTTTATTCGGAAATTTTGGTACTTTATACATTTATAGGATTAGAATTATCACCAAATACTTTGTTAAAACCATCAAAAAGTTAATATTCTATTCTATTTTTATAAAGTCCTATTTTTTAGTATTTATCAAAGTTAATTTTTTAGATTTTTTGTAGTATACATTAAAATCCTAAATAATTAATCAAATATCATTATTTTTTAATTTTTTTCAGAAATATTTTTGAATAATTTCTGATATTATCATTTGCTCATCAAACATGTATCCAAAAATGTAAACATCTGGTACTTAATTAGAATTATTTGAATTATCCAATTTTGGTGGTGATGGGGGGAGGAGTAATACATAAAATAATCTAATACATATTTTTCTTTGTTAAGGATTAAGGCTTTTAAACGTAGTAACTCATTAAGAAAACTGACAATTAAATTTGCAAGTTACTTTGTACATTCGATATCATTGAAAGATAATTATAAACAAATAATTATCTTGAAAACATACATGTCTAAGCAATTTGTTAGTTTTTAGATTTAAATTTTTTATCACTGCAACAAGAACTAACACATTGTTTTAAAAATATTTTTTATTTAATTATTACTTTCAATAGTCTATACTACCGAGTTCTGCTACAGCAAATTTAGGTTCATTAGCATGAAAATATTTAAGAATTCCCTGAACTAATATCGTATTATTTATAGTTCATAAATGATATATAGTATAATTTAAAACTGAGAAACATTAGAAAAGTTAAACACAAGAATTTCCAAGCAAATAACTAATTTATATTTTTATTTTTTTAATCCAATAAAGTATGCCAAAATTTACATTAAGTTTTTAGATACACACCCACACATATAGACACAGAAGAATTAAATTAAAAAATTCCCCTCTACCATTTGATATTGAGCCTACCATATATTTGACATATAAGGTGCATAATTCAATTCAATACAAACATTGTGTCATTTGTTGTGGAAACTATAAAACATTCTTGGGATTTTATGTATGTTTAATAACGAAAGATTGCTGATTCAAGTCACTTTGATAGAGATTATATTATTATTGCGCAAGGACTTGAAAATATTTTCTTCGAAACTACACAACTCTTCTTCTATGAGTACTTATGACAAGTGGTTGAATGTCAACGAAAGAGTAACAGATAGGACGATGTTGAACGTTCACAAATAATTAAAAGCATAGAACGCCGATGTTTTGTCTTCTTGGTAATATAAAGTTGACTTAAATATCGGACTGATTAAAAAAACACTCTGAATCGTGTGCTTAGAAATAATTTTAAATTCAATTACTCTATATTCGGTCGATAACTGAACCACAATTTCCCATTTATCTTAATTTACCTTTCTGGACAGACTCAGATATGAAGTGTTGTAAAACATATGTGTATATATGGATATCTAGCCATTTGACTTATTTAATTTCTGTGTTCACACATTTATCTTCTTAATGTAGCAATTCAAAAAATGCTTGCAAACAGCCAACGAGCAGGGTAGTTTTTGAGATGTTCATTGATTAGATGATAACAGTCCAATCTTCATTCCAGCCTTTATTAAAGTCATTAACATTTTTCGTAAAATTCAAGTGTAAATATTAACTGAAAATGTTTCCTTTCGATGACAATTTAATCAAAGTATCTTGAAGTTTTAAAATTTAAGTTCGTATGTTTAGTCCTGTCCCTTCAAAATAATTACAATTCCATTTATTAAAAATAATAAAATAAAATAATATATATATATATATATATATATATATATTTCATAAATAAATGTTCATTTAATAAAGAAACATTAAAAGGGCTGACTTCATTTCAAACATTTAAATTATTACAATGTAAAAGATAACATTACGTTGAGAAGATAAAATAGTTGGTAAATGCTTTTTTATATTTAATTATTTTAGAACTTCTGAAAAAAGTCTAAAATGTGTTTAAAGAAAACTGATGATCAAAGAAATTCTTTTGTTTAAAATTAAATTAATTAAACATTAAATTCATTCAAACTTTGTGTTTTAAATTTGTAAATGTATGAAAAATATATTAATAAGTTTAAGTTTGAATAACTTATTACGTTTATTGAATGGGAAAAAATATACTATAAATAAAGTTATTAATGCTTTTTCTAAGCAAATATAAAAATGATTAGATTTTAAAAGTAGTTTTTAATTTTACTTCTTGATATAAATTTATGCTATTGTAGGGATATATTAATAAATTACTTTCCTAATTTCTACTAAATAAACTAAAGTATTTATTATATTTATTTATTTTTACAGGTTCAAAGATGGGAAATATTACTATTTATGTTTTGTCTGGTAGAATAGTTATTTGAGTCGCAATAAGAAAATATAGGGACAACGTTTTGTAAATACTTCGGTAGATAAGAAGAAATTCAGCTTTAATTCATACTGATCCTCATCAAATCTGATGATTATTGGGCTTACAAATATATGATATTATAACTTACTGACATCAGTATTGTATTATTCTTCCTTTGTTCTGTTTCATCTCAGTAAAGTATTTTATATGGATGCTTACCCAGTTTTCGGGTTTCAAATAAATATATAAATAAAAAAAAATTCTAAGAAGATTTTGGTTCCCACTCTGTATACAGATTTCCATCACATTATTATGTGCCAAATCCAATAATAATATTTGCAAATTTGTGCAAAATTTAAGAGATGGGAAGTAATACCACTTTGTTTTTAATAATTATTACTTTTAAAAAGTGTTGGAATTTATAATATATATATATATATATATATATATATATATATATATATATATATATATATATATATATATATATGTCCTTTTCAAACTATTTAAAATCTGTGTTTGAAAATATAAAAATTCAAGAATTTTATAAATTACATGAGATTTTTCATAACAAATATCTATTAGAAAAAAAAATTATTTAACTTAATACAGAAGTCAAAATAATATTTTTTAATCAAAATTCGCTTTATTTTTCTTGTTTCTTTTGCTTTATAGTAATTTTAAGAATATATATATATATATATATATATATATATATATATATATATATATATATATATATATAATATATATATATATATATATAACAAAGATAAAAATATAGTCAGTTTTGAATATAATCACGAAATAACTGATTAATTATTATTTCTTTTATAACTTTTATTTAAATCAAGTTTCCACAATTGTCCTAATAATTTTTCACTTCTTAATCTTAAATTCAATTGAAAAATGTTTTGAAATTTAATGAGTAATAAATTATTATAAATTTATGATTATAATAATAATTATAAATTATTATAAATATATATTAAAAAAAATCAAATAGTAAAATTGTGAGAGGATGTTACTCTTTCTAAAACATATTTAATTATCAAGCAAACTTATTTCAGTTAAAAACTAATACAATTTTAAATGTTGAATTAAATGAAAAATATTTTTGAATGAAACATGTAAGAAATTAAAAATTTAGTATTTAATGAAGGTAATTTTATAAATAAATTCTTACATTGAAATGCGCAGTAGAAATGTAAAAATGTAGAGATTAGAAAACTTTACACCTGTTCAATATTTTCCAAAATTAATTACTTATTTCCTACTCTAATATTGTTTTAAATATAAAATCTTAAATAGATAAATATTTCATGTTTAGCAAGTGTGTATTACATGATTTATTTACAATGAAGAAATAAATGTAACTTGTTACTTGCTTAAAATTCAATAATAAAATCAGACATACTTTCAAAAAGTTTTTGTAAAATAAATTGCTAAAAATATAAATTGCTCCTTTAAAATACTATAATTAGTGGAAAAAGTGTTTGAAATTACAAAATCTTAGACAATATAATGATTTATAAAGAATTTTGTTTCATATATAGACTATTGAAAATTACCTCTTAAGGTGTCACTTATTCAAATCATATAGTTTATTATTTAAATGAAATGAGAAATTTTTATAATTTAAGAGTTCACTCAGAAGTTGCAGGCAAAGAGGTATGATTTAATTAACCAATTAATTAAAATTTATGTATTTAATTCATTTTTTCTATTCAAAATTTATGAAATTTTGATGTATAAGAATAAAATTAATCGACATGTTCTTAATTAAAGAAATATCAATTTAAACAAAAATATTTTCTCTCAATTTAATGGCATTATTTCTTGTAAATTTTAATACGTATGGAATTAAATTAAATATCTTTCCTAAAGCAATCTTATCCCTTTTTGGCTTTACAAAAATTTATAAATTTTTATTTAATGGAAAATGAAGGCACAAAATCCTACTTTACATTTTGAATTAAATATGGATATTTACAACTCAAATATCACATTAATTTATTCAAACTAAAGTACTCTAAAATAAAATTGTACTACCTATTTAATGAGATAATAAAAATTATCTTTAGTTTTAACTGTAGGTATCATTTCTTGCAACTAAGTTGCATTATCATTTAAAAATTTAAATTTTTACTTTACAAGATATTTGTTATTTATAAAGAAATATTCTTTAGTGAACTTCATTAAAGATTTTTTTAGGATACATAAATTAGGTTATTATTTTTTAGGATATTATTTTTTGAATAATAATGATCTAAATGAGGGAAAACTATCTTTTATTTTCATTTAAAAAAAACTTAAATATTTATACTTTTAATATGCAATTTTTTTTGAATAAAATAATGATTTTTTTATAACTAAGAATGATGCATCATGAAAATAAAGTTATTATTTAAGAATGCAAATATTTAATAAATTTTAATAATGCGTTTAATTATGCACGAATGCATAATATATTTTTAAATCTAGTATATTACATTTTAGAAAATAAATTTACGTCACAAATTACCATGCTCAAGAACTTTAATTCATTATTTCTACAAAACATGTTTTTACTCATTAACGTTTTCTTTCCCAAAATATTATCTAAAAGATTGCTCTCAATTATTTATTTAAATTATATTGGAGAAAACACAGGAAAATTAAAAAAATAATAAATAATTACTTTATTCTTTGCTTTAAAATTTATATCATAAAAGTTTAGGTGAAAATTCCAACAATGTTATTTCAAATAAACATTGTAATATCACAAGTACAAAGTAAAAACTTGTATATAATCATGAATAATATGTCACATTATAATCATTGTAAGTAACTAACAGAAAGTTTTGGTTTTGCAAAAGTAAATGTTGATGAATAAACTTTTATTACAGAAACAGATAATCTTCAATTCAGAATTTTTTTAAAAATAAATTTATTAGAATCATAAATCAATATTTAACATTTTTAAAATTTTATTTAAACGTAGTAAGGGATAAATTTTATGAAAAGACTTTTTTTATCAAAATAGGTTTAAAGTTATCACTGTCTGTTTACCATTATCGATTTTCCATAACTTATTCCATATTTGTATCATTATTTATTAAACTATTGTTAATCAAGTGACATATTTGATCATGTAATAAATTTAAATTAATATAACAATGAAAAATCATGTGTATCCCCAAGTATGAGATCCAGTTATTTATTGAAAGAATAACAAATAAATTTTCAAAATATTATTCATGGATTGTATTAATACTGTTGGTTTATCTTAACAAAATATCAATTCAATTCCTTGTCCTGCTAAATGATGTATATGTATATGCTAAATCATATATATATATATATATATATATATATATATATATATATATATATATATATATATATATATATATATATATATATATATATATATATATATATATATATATATATATATATATATATATATATATATATATATATATATATATATATATATATATATATATATATATATATAAATATATATATACATATATCTTCTAAATCGGAGAAATGTTTAGTTTCATTTCCCAAGTCAAATTTATTTGGGAATAGTAGCTGGCGCTAACCACATTTTCATCCATAAACTAACTATAATACATTATATCTTGAGTATCACTAAAGTAATATAAGCAACTTCTCTGATAGTTCTAACAGAAAATCCTAAATAAAATTTTTTTGAGACAGTTAAGATTAATTTTTACGCATTCATCAAGAAACAGAAGAAGCTCAGCTGAAATAATAATTCTAGATTTTTCTTGCTCTTCATGAGTAAATAAAGAAATATTAATTATTACATATTATATTGGATTTTAAATTACAATAGAATAGCTAAATTGTTCTTAAAAAACTTGTTTTTTCAATATATTGCAATCAATTATATTAGCAGAAGTAAACTTTTGAGTGGGAAAGGTTTCATATTTATAGTTCATGAATTTTGAATAGAAACGATATGTAACATGTAAATCCTCCAATATAAAATAAATCAGCATTTATAAATCCTAATATAATAGGGGATACAATTCTTACTTAAGCTATTGTTAAGCCTTATATCGAAAGCTTCCAACACTTGAATTTTCGAAGCAAGTGGAGTTAAATTTCTCTTTAGTCATATATCAAAGTTTCATGGTGCTGTCACATAACTATTTATTTACTCAATGATATGATACAAAAACGCCTAAGAGACAATAGAAATACAATGTTTTTCAAATAGTCTGTTCTCTTTTGTGTGAGAAATATTTCTAAGCTTAAATTTCTTTTTATTCAAATCATTGTAAACCAGAATGTGAAATTTTAACAATATTTTATTGATATATTATTTGTTCTAAAAGTAATAAGAAAAAGTTAATTTTAGTTAAAATGAAAAATACATATGAAAGCTATCAACATCGTTTTTCTTCTTTTCTTTAAATATTAAATTAATAATACTTCATTCATAAAACATTTTTGAAAACAATGAAGAGTTTTATTGGATTTTATAAATAATTATAAGTATACAAATTTGTGTATACTTTACAATATTGCACAAAATGTTAATTAAAAAATGGTATAATATAAACACAGCATGTATAATTATTACATTAAAGAACCTTTAATGTTTCCTAAAACTCATTTGTAATGGAAATCCAATACAACACATTGAACAATAAGTAAATAAATTACTGATATAAAATCATGTTATACAATAAAATATTCTTTAAATAAAAAATTGTATTTAATAAAATATCTTATTATAACAGAATAATTTATTATAAATGATTTAAGTATTTTACAACATTTCCGAAAGTATTTATTTTTGAAGTAATCAAAAACAACACGAAAGGAAATAGTTTTTTAAAATAATTAGGGGCCCTTCTGCTGATATTGCTTTCTTTTTTATTAAATTAAAAAAATAAAAAAAATTTAATAAAATAAAAATAGTTGAAAATTTTGAAATATTTATCTCAAAAAATGAGGGAAAAATAGTAAATAAAATATTAACATCAACTACCTACCACATGCAAAAAAAAAAGAAAAATAATATAGAATATCAATATTATATGATTTTTATATAACAAAAATTTTCCTAATTTATTTTTTATTACGTGTGCCTAATATGATCTGATATAATGTATTGAACAATAATTGAATTAATTAGTCACATATCGGATGCATCTAACTCAATAAATTAATGTCTTATTGTAACTGAATACGAAATATCTATCACAGTTAGTACTTCTAAAATAATTTATTATTTAAGTTAAATCATTTTTATTTAAAATAAACAAATATTCATATTTTAGGCATTTTCTTATCACTTCCTTAAAAGTATTGCATTAAAAATAATTTGCTGTATAAATATTCTAAAACAGTTAAGGGAAATATCAGCAAGTTAAAATATCAATTAAAATTAGTCAAAGGGTAAAATTTTACAAGTTATAAAAAAGTAATATCAAAGTGTTACCTTATAAATAATTAATATATAAGCTAACTTCGTCGTATAATCTATTTTTTATAATTCACGTAAACAAAGTTAATGAGTTTTGGGAAGTATATTTTTAACTCAGTTAATAACTTCATACGTGTTCTTAATGTTGACTAAATGTTATAGAGGACAATATACTTATATTGTCTTCTTTTTAGAGATTAAAACTTCTTGATGTTTTTGCTTTTTTTATACAGAAAGACTTTTATATTTCATTTTATCAGACTGTAGTACTCTTTTCTTTTTAAAGTACTTTGATGAAAGTATAATATAATTTATGTCATGCATAGTGACTATCCATTTTTGTATACTTATAAATTAAAACTCTACCTAATTTATCAAATTTTATAATAAAAGATATTTTTTATAATAATCTAATTTATAAATAATTATTTTGAGGCAGTTGAGAGTCTCAGTATATTTCTTCAGAAGTAGTGCTTAATTAGCATACTTAATATGTTTAGTAAAATTCGCGTGATTAATATATTTTGAAGTTTCTTTTTCCTGCATAATTCAACTGATATCTTTCGTTCCGTTACATTTTTATTCTAATTATTTTACGTATATTCCAATCCCTCAGATTAGTACCGATGAAATTAATTTGCACATTATTGATATTTCTTTCTGTATTGATCATCATACGTTCACAGTTATTGTATATAACATATGTATTCATAGTTATGTTCATATTAATGCTGAAGGTATTAGAATAAGAGGTTCAGTGCTAAACAGAAGCAGTTATTTTAACTTGAGATTAAGCAGAACAATTAGTATTCAAATAAATCTCCCTTTGATAATTAGTATCACCTTATACACTTCAATTCAAAGCTTCTTTTCAAAGGAATTTTAATGACAAAGGAACAGACTTTAATGTCTTATGTTTTGTCAAGTAAATCAAGTAAAGATTAAAGCTTGTAATCAACAAAGACACCATTTAAACTTCCAATGGTCATCAGATGAACAGGGTAGTGAGATGCATTCTTACAACTTTTGACACCAAAAGCTTGATAATCTCTCCATTATAATATTATTTGCATATATTTTCTATTATTTTTAAAAATCTCATATGAATAGATGATTTAAAACAAATATTAATTAATTTATTATTTGAAAAATGTAAATATTCTAACCCATGTAATTAAATATATTCTTCTAGGATAAAAAATCATTCCTTATTTCTTTGATGTGATATACATTACTATTACTCTTTTTTAATTTTGTAAAATGCTAATCATTTCATAAAATTTAAAAAATTAATCCTTTTTAAATTTTTTGAAATATTAGAACATTATTTAATATTAATTTTGGAATGCAAATGATGAAGGATTCAAACAGTTCTATTCAACTTAAATGAAATAAATTTCAATATGAACTTATTCAAGTGAATGAATATTTATGTACGTAATTTATTTTTTATTTCTCAGAATGTATTTTTATTATCTTCAATATCTTTAAAATTACTTGGAATAAAAGTAGGTATTGTAAATATCATATATATATATATATTTTTAATTTGCAGAATTTATAAAATTATTTGATTATGTTCCTTTTCATGTTCTGATTACACCTACTACAAATTTTACATCCCTTTACAAAATTAAGTAATATATGCAGTTTTTCTTCAATTTTGCGCCTTGTAATTGTGAATTTTAACTCTAATTAAGAAAAAAAATATTATTTACTTTTAAGTAAAATTTCCATTGAGTATTTCTAGTAAAAAGCTTATTTTAATTAAATAAATATTCCAATATTATAAAATATTTAAGAATAACATGAAATTAATAATTTAAAAATACAATACTAATATACTTTAATAGGCCAAATATATTTTATTGGAAACTGGATTAAATCTACTTTAATTTGATGGACTTTAGTGCTGTTGAACGAAAACAGTTCATTTGTTTTTTGTCTCTAATTTTAATGTTGAATACTTAGATATTTCCTTTGGACTATATCCGAGAACATATCAGTAAGTAATATTTATTAATTTTTTTTAAACAACAAAAATTTTCTAACTGTACCAAATCTATTTTTATAAATAAACTGCATATTTTATTTGAATCAGCTTAATCACTTTTATTGAAAAAATTAACATTAATACATACTGTAAAACATTTTCTTGAATATAATTATTATATTAAATATGTTTTGCATTTTGATGAAATTTTACAGCATAAAAATTTTAAAGTTATTTAAATGATAAAAAAAAAATTACTTCTCTCTCTTCTTTTTTTCGCACAGCTCACAAAAAAGTAAATTTTGTTTTCATGTTCATGTAAATAGAAATCACAGAAAAGTTAGTGAATTTGAGAAGCAAAATTCAGCACTTTTAGAAAACAGCATTATTATCTAACATGGAGAAACACTAAAAGCATTAAACCATGTAAATTAATGGTAGTTAATAATTATAAATAGATTTTTAATGCAATATTACATTTATTTTATATTCGCTTGGTAAAAGCTTTATTTTAAGTGATATTTTATTCGATCGAAAATAATTGAGGTGAATGACAACACCATGAAAAATCAGACATTATAGTGATTCATCGAAATAATACCAGTAACACAAATCCAAAAAAGTTACAGAAAGTTATACCAGGAAAGTCCTTTATTGAATCTTGTGGTAAGAAAAAATGAAATTTCTAAAAACTGGAAACTACTTAAATAAAAAGATTCCCGAATGTCACTACACTAGGATGTTGCTATTTAGCGTGTCAGAAATACAGAGAGACTTATGTCTTCCTAGGAGGCTTTTGAGATTAATGCCAAAATAATCGAATTTGCTAGTTTTGACTTTAATTTCTTTAAAAAGATAAAAGTTTCAGGCTTGCAAACTTCAAATCATTTTTTGGCTGTAAAGGCACGATGAGAGCCTCTATTTCGTCTGTGGATGTTATATGTTTGCAGTGGTGTGAAATTGATATGCCCTGTAAGATTAACAACTCAGATAAGTAACTATACTGGCAAGGGTCATATATCTTTTTTACTACTACTACTCTATACAGCCATTAGGGCTGTCAATTTTAACTTATTCGTTATTTTATAAATTGTTTAACATCAAAATATATACAGAACTTCATATAGAATTATACATTTTCTAAATAAGTGAAAATCACAGCATATGAATTGAAGAATTTTAAATAACTTTAATGAGATACGTGATAAAAAAAAAAAGAAAAAAAACATTTACACTTAATCTTAAGTATATTTATAGAATTAGAAAAATAAATTCAAATTCCTAGAAAGAAGCAATATAAATTTTATAAGTGAGAAAGAAATATTTTGATTTAATTTGAAATATTTTATTTAATAAAAATTTTTTCAATTTTGATGGGAAATTGACTACCCATATTTGCATCTGAATAATATATTTAATAAAATAACAGAACTAAATAATATTTAAGCTTTTATTCTCGAAGGCATTTATTTAAATACTTAGAAGGATAAAAATTTGCAAATTAAAAATCAAACAGATAGTCATTTTGAGAAGTAAAATATCCTGTAATAATAAACAGATTTTTATGGATTATATTTTTATCTGGGTTATGTTATTTATAAAAATATGCAGTTGAATGCTTTTTAAATCGTATGCATAAAAAATATGAAACAAAACTTAAACCCAACAACTTTTTCAGAATATTTTTGATTTTTATCGAAATAAAATTTGAAGTTTAAAAATAATTCTTTTCTAAGAAATGTATTTATTTTTGAAAAAATAAGATTATTAAAAAAGTGCTTGGAGTGTTATAAATTATACTAAAGAATAGAGAATGTTATTTATAGAAAAAAACAATATTTTGAAGAGAGAAAGCTGATTAAGTTTATAGAAAATATTAAATGTTAAAAGTCTATAATTACCTTTCTTATTTCAAGGTATTTGAAAGTAAAGACATTTTTTAAATAAAAAAAGCTTTTTCTTTGGCAAATATTCTAAAGATGCATAACGTTATTAATTTCGTCATTATAATTATGCATTTATATTGAAATATTTGATTCCATATAAAATATAAAATTAAATTTATTCTTGTTTTCTGCAATTATATTTATTTCAATTATAATTATTAGTTATTGAAATTAAACCATTCCTTTTATTTTATTAAATGATAGAATGTTCGCTAAAGAGAAATTACAGAATATTTATGATACTTGTTTCAACTTGCATGTAAATTCCATAAAGTAATTATTTTTAATTTCAGCAATGCATGCTTAAAGAAATATGATTAAATTTAAATAATTAATCTTATTACTCCTAAAATTATTCAATTTTGAAAATTATTCGTATTTTATATAGACATTATTATATTTAACTAAGAGATTGCATAAGTTTAGAAATTTCAATTTTCATCAGTGAAAATTAAGAAATATATTATTGATCATTTGGTAGTTATGATATGAGAATTTCAAATTAAATACTAAGAAAAGTTAAATTCTTAAATATATTAAAATTCCACTCAAATCACAAATTTATAAAAGAATAATGAGTGGTTCTCAAACCTAAATTTCATAAAATTTTGTCCTTAATTTTTTTTTACTTTAAACCTATTTGTGTTTACAAGGAATGTTATAATCATAAAAGTGATTTTTGCTATCCCGTTACATAATACTTCAAGTCATCTTTCTATTTTTCCAAATTTCAATCTTTCAAGTTTTTTTTTATGAAATTTCTAAACTATTTCTTATTCGAAGAACAAGAAAACCCGCACCAGATCCTTACGCAGTGTGGGTAGAGGAAGATGTCAGTCTCCTGTCAAATTCGATGCCATCCATCAGCTCAAAAGGAAGAAAAACGTGATTCAATGTACCATATTATTCGTTTTCATTTCTCAGATGTCTAATGTGTTCTTCCTCTACATATTTAAGACAGAAAAGAGGGGTTTTGTCACAGACACCCGAATAAGCATTCCTATCATTTGAAATTTTTGAGCATGGTTTGAGCTAAAGTATATTGGAAAAATACTTGTTGGATGGTTTTTTTTTTCATTTGAAGCACATTCGAGTCCCTTTCTTCTGAAGTATTCAGGATAGATGACTCTGATCACGATCTTAAAAAAATTGTGTTCTATCACCAACTTTTCATCTGGCTGTTTTTGAAAACTCAGTAAGATTCAGGATCTTTGAAATAGATATACCTACATTGTTATTAATGAAATTTTATCCCTATATAATAAATTATTGATTACGAAAATATAATATGCATTAAAATTGGGAAATATTAAAGCTATCCATTATTTACTACTAAAGAACCAAAAAAAACGTGCTTTTAAGGTTATATCCAGGCAAGATATTTAAATGATCGTATTTATAATATGAAAAATAACAAATTTAAGGGAGCATTTGGGAAATTACAGAAAACCGGTTGCGTAATGGCAGCACATAGCGCTTCTGATGCAGAGATTCGAGGTTCCGTCCTTTGACAGAGCAATGTTGAATCAGTTTTTTGTTTCTTTAGTGGATAAATTAAACTGCGTGCAAAGCACAACTGAAAATTAACACTGGGGTTATATGTTAGGCTGACAGCCTAACCTGTTCAGTTTACTTCGTACTTAAGAGACTAGGTCAGGAAATAGATGTAAACAATTTAGGTATATTGGTTTTCTTTGGGCTATCCTTCCACTGAGTTAGGTAATTTAGCTTATGCAAATTATTACCTTTTAACGTATTAGAAAATTAGGATTAAAAACTACAATGGACAGTTACAAATCTAAATTTGATTTGAGCATTTGAGATGTATTAAACCTACAATTTTAAAATGACTTTAATCTGTGTTATTAATAATTTAGGGAATAATATGTTATTTATTATTTCTGTTATTGTTATACATCTATATTTTGAGTTATTCACTATTTATATTATGTATTTTAAATTCTTCTGTTGCAATTCTTATCAAAAAATTAATTGTGAAATGAATTAATATAACATATATCAGGAAATTATATTCAATCTACGAATGGATATCGAATTAAGTTAAAGAATTTAAGAGGCTTTGTGAAATTGGATTTATTTCCCTTTTTCAATTTGTTTTGTGAAGTAAGCTGCTACAAGCTATTTTGATAATTGGTAATCACATGTTTCATGAAAAAAGAAGAATATTCTCTTTTAACCTTCTATTCTGATCATGATATGATTTTGCTCTGTGACCATCAAAAGTGCTTACTTTAAATGTTTCTACAAATAAAATTCATTTATTAGTTCTAACATTTTCTTACCTTCTTCTTTTTGAGATGAAACAAAAAAATACGTTTCAATTTTTAACTATATATTAAATTTTATCTCACAGGCTGATATTTACTTGGGGTTTTCCTCTAAATATTACTGTATGTAAGAGCTGGACTGTTAAGTATAAATGTTAAAAATTTGCATTATGAAAATGATTATACAAACTTTAAGCAAGTAAAAAATAGATAAATATAAAATTTTTATTTTATTATTTCAGTTAAAGATATATTTTGCAATTTCAAAATATGTTTTTATAATTCATGTAGTTTTAAACATTACAGTTTTAATATTTTTATTAACAGATTTAAAATGATCTATTATAATTCTCTATTACATTCCTTATTACTATATATTTAGATTTTGATTATTCTATTCATCCCAATTGACCAATCAATATAATAGCTCCCCCTCATATAATTTGTATTATCAAATATAACGCAATAATTTGTATTAGCATTACGCAAGTTATCGGCTATAGAAATAAAATTTAGATTTATGTCGAAACTGAGTGTAACAAATAAGTATATTTTGATAGAATTTACTTATCTACACTGTGCAGCCTTCTAAATGTGTCTGTTAAAATTCAAATTCTTTATGAAAAAACTGTTAATTTATACAACACATATATTTTAACTGAAAATTAATTTACAGCACATTTCCTATTCTCCAACTGATTTATAGGTTATGTATTTCATATAAATTTTAATTTTGTTTTTATAAATCTGCAAATCTATATCTTAAGAATACAAATTCTTAGATTTTACAAAATTTAGAAAAAAGTTATATTTATAATCCTTTTTCCTCTCATTTACAACTTCTAATATTAATATTTGTAATGACTGACTGAATAATTTTCATCCAATCAAATTCTTTCGATAAATATGTGTGTGTTACCACTTAGAAACTATTCTTATTAATACATATAATTTGAGATGGGCATTATTATCTCCAATAATACAATGTTAAAATAGCAAATATAACAATACGCATCATAGTTTTTATACAAAAATTAATGGAAGGCAAAGTATAATTTTTTATTACATATATTATATTCACACATTGAAAATATTAATGTTTCAGTATTAATTGTTCATCCAGTAAATCAGATATTAAAATATCAATGTTCATTTCTATAATAAATTAACAAATTTATGAATGATAATTTAAGTAAAGGATGTTATATTAATAAAATATAATGTATGAATATCACAGAATTTATTAAATTAGGATAATAAGAAATTAATTTACTGATATAGTATGACAAACATACTAAATTCACTCCTGTAAATATGGAAAGAGCTGAAAAATTTTGCATATATATATATATATATATATATATATATATATATATATATATATATATATATATAATTTTTAAGAGTCTTGAGTTTCTAGTCGCAAGACGGAAGCTCGTCAGACGTGTATTTAGAAAGCATAAACAGTGCAACTTCATGTCACTGTTCAACAGTCACTGGAATAGAGCACAGTATTTTTCGCCTTGAAGAATACAATTTTACAACTGAGATACATTATGCCTCAATTTTTTATCTATTATTTTTCTATGGTATAAAACACACAGTTATGTCTTTTCTAAATGTACTAAAATTCTTAAAAATAGGCAATATTTACAATCAAGAAGAAAATTTTTGGAGAGGCAAATTAGATGCCCGGATCTTTAAAATTTTAGTTCTATATTTCTGTTTCTTTTTTCTGCATAGTATTAGTTAGTAATATTTATTTGCCTATAAGGTAAAAAAATATCATGCAAGCAGATAAAGTTGAAATTTCAATTTTTGATGCTTTTAGTTAAAAACATAACTCTTGTATTACATTTACTTTGAAACTCTTGAATGATTAATTACATATATAATAATTCATTGTTTTTCTAGAAATCCAAAAACTTTTTGCTTATAAAACCATCTTTATTAACATGATTCATTAACTAACTTTTATGTTTTTATAATCATAAGTGAAATGAATGAATATATAAAGTTTTTATACATATCCTGTGAGAGAGAGTGTATTTAATTATATGTACTAATAAAAAATATTACTTTATTTCTTCTGTCCAGGGAATTATTCAAATATATTGCACATAAAATTATCGACAAAAATTATGTTTCTCGATATTAGACATTGCTTATAACAGAACCAAAAATCTTTCCATAAAAATATTTTTTTTACATTGAAATACTTAGAAACCAATTGAAAAATATCCAATTATTTCTTAGGAAAAAATATTGTTATTTTTATTTTAAGCGATTTTGAGCAGTTTATTTTTTATGTATATAAAAAAATAATTTTCATTTTAATATACACAATATAAAAAAATAATTTTCCATGAAAATAATTTAGTTCTGATATTCAATTATGAACAATTTAAAAATTTAATATTCGTAGAAATAACATCTTTTGTCCTTTCCTAGCAAGAATTTATTAATTTATGATTAAAAAAGATGAATATTTATTTAATGGTATTTTTTAAGTAATAATTGACATTTTCAATTAAATGCCAACTAATAATTTTTATTTTAGTGAATTTTTTTTTCTGTCTGTGTGTTAAGTAATATTATTTTTCTGAATAGAAGATAGGAAAGAGATACTTTTTTCATTTATGTTACGTCCACAGTTATGTAACTTCACTTTGCTTCGTATAAGTTATAAAACAATTGATTAAATAAGATATTTTTTGGTTGAGTTCATTTCCTAAAACATTTTTAAATTTATTCCCAAAAACTTAACGAATAAATCCGTACTATGTAAAATTCCTGTAAATTTTGCATCTCTATTCGAATGTTGATAATTGATTCATTATTTAGGCTTCTTGAACTAGATTTGGATGAGAAACCTTAATGTTAGAAACACTGATCGCAATTTATTGGTTTCACAGGGTGTGCGGGATTTGATTTCAAATAAATGTTTTGTTTGGTGATGCTTTAATAAGTAAATTAATATTAGTGTCTTAATAAATATTTATTTATTATTTCTCAGATAGCTAAAATAAACTAGTTATGGGAAATAGTTATAACTGATTTCGAGAAAAACAAAAACCAACAGAAGACTCAGTCTCCTGTAGAATGATGGAGGTGACAAATGTGTAAACTTAATTGTATTCTCTCATTATCCTTGTTAATTAATTAATATTTATATGCATATGAACAAATATCACAAAAATATTCACTTAAAACTGTTGTAATTTAATTTTGATTTCATTTTAACTTTATATGATTTTGTAAATGATTTTATATTAAAATATATTTGTTATATTGTAAGTTTACAAAACTAAATAATTTTTACTTGAGTAATGATTTATGATATTAATAATTACTTTATTACACCTTCATAAGAATGACATTTATTCTTATAGTATTTAAGGAAACAAACCACTTGTGTGTGTGAGATATCATCATATATAAGTTACTATGTATATCATAATAGAAGTTATAAACATGTCATCTTTAATGGCGATTAAAACAGAGGATTTATGTTAACGTCCAGAAAACATGGTGAATTTCCAAATTCGACTTTGAAAGCATTCGAGCTTAATTATCTTACCTATAAAAATAAGGCTTATGAAGAAGATTTTTTCAAAAGTCTAGCCAGTAGAAAGAAATGATAAGAATGTATAGATTTGGATCTTATCTCTAAAAAATATGGCTTATGAAGAAGATTTTTTTTCAAAAGTCTAGCCAGCAAAAAGAAATGATAAGAATATATAGATTTGGATTTTAGAAAAAAGAATCCCTTTTTTAATTAGCTGCAATGATATATTACATAATTAAAAGCATTTAAGATGATAGAGAGAAAGTAGTAAGTATTTATAAAGCAAATATTATGATATTTTAACCACATATTTTTGATAAGATACAAACTCTGGAATAAAAATATTTATATAGCTCTTAAGCAGCAGAATATTTCAAATATGCAGTTCGAAAACGCATTCACAGTGTCAAATCTAGGAATCTATGCCTGATCATGGTATGAAGATGCCCTTGGGGGGTAGGGGCGAAGTATGAAAGAAACTTGCTGCAAGTAAGATCATCCTATGAATGAAGGGATTCCGTTATGCTACAATAAATTCTGCTCCTGAAATAGAAATAAGGTAGTCTTATAAAATCTGGTTTTTTGGTCTTCGAATTTGAAAAAGCTGCAAATTCCCTCCTTATGAAAACACCTGGTATTTACTAAAAGCATCTTTGAATGTTTGGGTCTTTCTTGGGGAGAAATTTATTTTTGCTTTCTTTGACTTCTTAAAGGTCATTTATTTGACTTCGTAGGACCATGTGGAAAATAAGTAAGAACTTATGTGATTTAGTAGGTCATTTATTCTGCTTTAGTTCTAAATGGAATTCCTAGAAAAAAGAATTCAAATCAGACAATTCAAATTAATACTATTAGTACTGAAAAATCAAAATCATTATAAATCAATTGTTTTAAATGCTAAATTAATTACTCTTGAGTCCCCAAAAATTGAAACAAAAAATATGGAAAAGAGTTTTGAAATAATAACTATTTATGTGGAAGAGTTATTTTTAGGGGTATTTTAGATTCAGATGGAAAATCTATTTGATGAGATGTATTTTGAAAGTGAAAGGAAGTTAAAATTGAATTAGGTTTCTGAGTTAGAGTAGTATCCGTCAGAGAATTAGTATGAAACTAGATGATAAATTCTATAGGTTTCTGAAAATAAGGTTAACTCTTTCTAATTAAATTTTTAATAATTCTTTTATCATTACATGATTTTTAGTTCTACAGAAAATTATTGAAATAGTAATGCTACAGAAGATAAATTAAGTGAAAATAACTCTGAAATCCAAAAGGAAAATTGAGGAAGGGTTACAAATGAAGAATATGTGATTTAAGATAATAAAGAGTAAATAGCTATTTTAGCTGTAACATAATATAGTATTTAAGAGTGAAGGAATATTTCCTTGAGCTTCAACGAAATGGGAAAACTTTGTCTTCTGTTTGGACATCGGCTAAGAAGAATCTCTCTTTCTTCGAAATAAAGGTAGTTTTTTCTCATTGTGAAACAGAAGAAATTAGGAATACAGCCCATCACATTCCGTATACTGGAAATGTAGGTAAACATAGAATAAGATAATGAATAAAATATTTCTCTTTCTGACAATCAATTAAGTATATGAAACCTATTTTGTTTAAATTGTAAAATTTGTCAACTCCAAAAGATTGTTATGTATAGAGACAAAATTCCTCTTAAACAAGCAGTAAGAATTGCAATTATATTTAGTGTTAAAGTGGGGAGTGTTGATTGTGTAGTTTCGTTAGAAAACTATTTCACCATGAACGCCGATATTTTGTTTGTGCTATTTGCCAGGACGGACTCCATTCCAAGAAAGAATATCAGTGCAAAAGATTATTTGCAATATTTTTATGGGAATATTTAATAAAACTGGATTCCCCAAGTTGATACATTCTGGTCAAAAAATAAATTAAACATATTGGATATTTTAAGTTTATTACCAAGATTTCGTATTCTAGGTTATCTTATGAGTATGAGTGCTTTGTGGAGCAAAAGAGCAGGAGACTTTTATTTTAAACAACATATCCAAGAAAATAGATCAAAATCAAAACTACAACTAATTTTTCATTTATTTGCTTACAGCAAAATACCACATTATATTAAAAGAATGCCACTTTTTCAATCAGAATTTAGACATAGTCCACCTAAATCACTGTCATTTCTAAAGGAATAATTGTCAGGTGATGCATACTATTAGTTTTTTTTTTGTTAAAGTTTACTTATAATATTTAGTAAAAAATGTGAGTTAGGCTGATGTAATTCTGCTAAACATTATGAGAAATCACAAGAAACGTGTATTTTTAATTCAGTTTGAGAGCTAGAACAAAAATTCTTTAGTTGTGATGAAATGTTATTGCTTTAATTATCACCATTGTATGTGCTGTTAAATACATGGATGGGACCAGTTACCACAGATAAACTCACTCATTCAAATTCATGTACAGTTGATTTAGAAGAAATAAGTACCAGTGAATTAGAGCTAAATAAACTTCTACTACATGAGACCATATCTAGACGTCTGGATATAATGTTTGAGCTCTTGTGATTTGCATATTCACCAACTAACCTAATAAACAATGCAATCATAAACGTTAAAAGACAGCTTTAAAATTCAAGGGAAAACTTAGGTGGCTCTATAAAAATGCTTCTGTTAAAATGTTTCGAAAAAATACACAAATATGATTAATTGCGTATCAGATCATGCATGTAATGAGAGGCATTCTGTGCAGGTAAATGCCGAATGTACTCAGAAGAAATTAGGAGCATATGATGTTTCAATAACTATACATATTGAAGCAGATTAGTTAGTTCAAAAGATTTTCGATTTGACATAAATTAAGGCCAGTGAAAGTGACTAAGCATATCTAGTTGTCTGTGTGGTAGAAAAGGATAAAAGTATTACACAATCTATTGACCACTGACTTTTAAACAGTTTTACAATTCCAGATGCATATCCAGAATTTTAAAGGAAGTGCTATTGCAATTGGTAATTCCATATCAGTGTTTGATTTAACTAAGGACTATTAGCATATTCCTATGAAAGAAGAAATTGAACCTTGTAACGAATTTGTTAAATATTTTGAGAATTACCGATAGTGTGTGTAATCATTTCATATGAAAAGTGTCGAAATAGGTATTTGGAAATCTATGGATAAGATGTTTACATCTTACAAAACTTATTTTTGGTTTCATATATTGATGGTGTGGCTATTTATTCAACAACTTAAAATAGATATATGAACAACATTGATAAACTTTTTAAGCACTAAAACGCCAGCCTCCTTATGAATTTAGAAAAAAAATGTGATTTTGGATAAGCAAATTTAAAATGCTAAGAGAATGTAATTGAGTCTGAAATGCATGCTCACCTCAAAAAATGTAGAGATAATACAAAATTAGCAAGACTCACCACGAAAAACTAAGATATCTTCTTAAATCTTGAAGTTACTATTGGAATTATTTACCAACATTTCTCAGATTGTATTGCCTCTTAACAGCTTAATCAAACTTAGCATTACCAATAAAATCTTTTGAGATGACATTAGAAGAGACTTTGCTTATCTCAAGAAGGAATTTATAAAAATGGCAACTATGCATACTTCAATAATGAATCGGCACTTTCAACATAACACAATAATTTTGCACCAGATGTTGATATCTATTTGGCATGTTGACTTGGGTAAAGAAATGCTCATATCTTTTTCCAACAAATTTACATCTTTTTCTAAGAAATTGTCTTCAAAAAAATTGATAAATCATTGAAGTGAAGAATTTTGTCTTTTGGAAAGTTTAAAAATGTTCAAAGTTTGGGTGTTTGGAGAACAGATGAAAATCATTTTTGACTACAGTCCTCTTATTATTTTGATAATTGATCATCTCATATAGCTAAGCTATACAAATAAACTTTTTTCTTAGAAAGGTACAATATAAATGAAGCATGCTCTAAAGGGTCAAGTTATGTAATAATGAAGTCCTGTTTATAATGAAGTAATTTGACATATGACGTAGGACTTTCATTTGAAATATCTATTAATATGTATATTGTATTATTACACAGGACTACAAAAAAAAAATTTTTTTTTGGTGCTTAGGATTTTAGAGCAGATTTTAACTATATTTTTATTGCTGAATCTAAATATGAAAGCAGTTTTTCTGTATCAGCTCTAGATTTCTAGATAAATTCACTTATCTATCAATGCTTTTTTTCTATTTAGTACTTTCAAGTACAAGTGTTGTAAAATTCATACAGGGAAAGATTCTTGTATATTTGCCCTTTTGTCAGTCTTCTTGTGTAACCAATTGAATTTAAAATAATAATATTTAGGAAATAACTATTTATTATTTTAATTCATTTATTATAAAAAGAAGACAAACAATATGAGATATATAACTGATTAGTTGAGAAATTCTTAATAAATGGGATTGAATCCTACTTATTAGTGCTATCCAGTTAGTTCCATAGAAATCCGATAGATGGAGATGTCTGTCCACTATCTGAAGTGACCTTCAAAGCTTCAACCGCAGTTGAGAGTTGAGAATAGTTCGTGAATTCCGGCGGTGCAGATAGATAGATGTTAGCGTCATATGAAATTTCTTTTTAGTAACGAGTTGTTAAAAAGTAAATCTAAGTATTTGTGTTGTTGAATAGAAATAAAATGAGTTCAAGTAGAAGAAGCTGTGTACATCATCCTGATATTTTTTGCTACATATGCGGAGAATACACGCTACTGGAAAACAGAAAATCTATTAGTGACTTTGTAAAGAGGGCTTATCTTGGATATTTTGGTGTTAAACTTGGTGATCAGGATAAAACCTGGACACCACATATTGTCTGTAAAACTTGTACAGAGCATTTGCTACAGTGGACTACCGGGAAAAGGAAAAGCCTGAAATTCGGTGTACCAATGGTTTGGGGTTAGAGAACTCCTGGTAAAAATGGGTCTTCTTCCTGAATATTTTCCAGATGATTGGCGCCTATTTATTGACAGCTCAAAGCGAAGTTTGAAATGTGTTCTTCTACATAATGGGAACAAATATGGCTCAATACCAATTGCTCACTCAACGAAAATGAAAGAACAATATGACACCATAGATTTGGTCTTGGAAAAAATAAAGTATCGGGAACACCAATGGGTGATTTGTGTAGACTTAAAAATGGTTAACTTTCTCCTTGGACAGCAAAGTGGCCACACAAAATATCCTTGTTTCTTGTGCCTCTGGGATAGCAGAGACAAAGGTCAACACTGGGTTAGAAAATAGTGGCCTAGGAGAGAAAACATGGATGTTGGGGAAAAGAATATCATCAACGATCCTGTAGTTCTACGAGAGGAAAGCATCTTTCCACCACTGCATATCAAACTGGGTCTAATAAAGCAGTTTGTAAAGGCTCTTAATAAGAATGGATCATGCTTTGCATATATAGAGAAAAAATGCCTCAGCTGAGTATGGAAAAAATTAAAGCAGGAATATTTGATGGCCTACAAATAAGGCAGCTGATTAAAGACCCTGACTTCATAAATTAAATGAATGAGATTGAACAAAAAGCCTGGAAATAATTTGTTTCAGTATTCCAAAATTTTCTGGGTAAACACAAAGCTGAAAACTATGTTGAATTAGTCAATGAAATGCTGAATAATTTCAGATCCCTTGGGTGTAACATGAGCATTAAGGTGCACTATTTACATAGCCACTTAGACCGTTTTTCTGATAATTTAGGTGACATTAGTGAGAAGCAAGGTGAAAGATTTCACCAAGATATAAAATGTATGGAGGATCGCTATCAAGGAAGATGGGATACTCATATGATGGCAGATTACTGCTGGACTTTAAAACGGAATTGTTCCAAAATACATTCAAGAATGTCACGCAAAAGAAGTTTCCGAAATGTTCAGTGAGTAATTTGTTTAAATCATGACTTTTTCTGTTTTCTTTTGTATTTAATAAGCAATATCTATGTAATATAATAAAAATTCCCTGTTTAATTTGTTTGTTTAAACCATGGTTTTTCTTTTAAACTAGTGTAATGCATGATTCATTAAAATGTTGATATCTTAAAAATTCAAGCTGATAGGCAAAAATTAATGGCATATTTGGATTCAGCGCATTGAATTCATATAAATCACCTCCAAAATCTTTGGCACCAAAACCACTGTTGACCAGTGTTATTAATTACAATAATTACATTTATTTTACTGTATCAATAATAATAATATATGTATAATATTTTTAAAATTTTGTATCCTTATTGTTTCTTTAGATAATCAAGAGGGCTTTCAGGTGCAGCAGCGCCTGAAAAAATGATAAGAAAACCCTTGCTCACAAATCTATTTCCTTTCTTAGAAATTTAAAATATCGAAAAATTTATGAAACCACTCTTCCGCACTACTTCCCTTGCCCTTGTTCACTACTCTATAAAGATCATCATCATCATCATCAAATCATTATTTTAATAATTGCTTATTAATTATTTCTTCAAAAATCTATTCAGAAAACATTTTCAAATGGGACACTATTTGAAAAAAAATGGAAAAAAATTAAATACATGACAATTAAATTATTCATATTTTTGTAATCGAAAGCACATGATGATTTTATAAATAATTGAGTTTTGGATGCATTTAAAGATTATAACTGAAAATAATTAGAAAAAAGTCTCAAGTATATTCAGTTTAAATACAAGACTTTGCTTCCATTTATTAAATCTTTTCCTTACTCTAATATCCATTTTATTGAAATTTATGTACATGGCAACTACTTTTATCATTGTATTATTCTTTCTTAATAATCAGCGACAAGCGTAGTGTTAAAATAGGCGCATTTAGATTAATTTCTGAAATTATCTTTCTTAAGCTATGCTTGAAACACAAATATAGATAGAATAGTTCCGAAAATGGGAAATGCCAAAGATTAAATGGTATCCGATATTTATTTTAATTAAGATGTCGAGCTCACGGCAGTAGAAAATCTTTATTAATTAAAAAGCCTTGAAAACTTAGATTTATGCAGATCCATTTCAGCCAGAAATCATTGTTGATAAAGCATCGTGATAAGTTATGGAAAGGAATTCTTAGAATATGCTTAGCTTATGAGTATTTGAAAGTGATTTTTCAAAGAAAAATGCATATAATATATTAGAGAATTGTACATGCGTGTATTTCAAGAAAGATTTAAATTTTAAGTAAAAAATAAAGTCTACAAAATTATATCGTTTCTATTTTTTGAAATAGAATATTTTATTTTGCATTTCCAATTAACACATTTTTTGGATTGTTATATAACAAAATTAAATGTTAGAAACTAGTTGAACAATGTTTCATTCTTGATGTAATGTGGTGATATCAATTAAAATGTCTTTATCTCTAATTTAAAAAGCTAAGATTGGAAGTTTTATATTGTTAATTTCAATAATGTTATCTCGATATGCTTACACACACACACACACACACACACACACACACACACACATATATATATATATATATATATATATATATATATATATATATATATATATATATATATATATATATATATATATATATATATATATATATATATATATATATATATATATATATATATATATATATATATATATATACACATATATAGTAGCTACAACTTTCTTTATCTTCTTACTTTTGCTTGACTCTTAAAATTTAGGTTTTATTCAAATTAATACACTTTATTTAGTTGTTAATAATAAAATTTTCCTTTAAAGAACTGAAAACATTATAAAGAAACTTGTTAAAATCATGTAAAATAAAAAAGGCATATTTAAGAAATAATGTTTAATAGTAAATTAAATCAATTTCATGGATATCAAATATTTTTAAAATATATCTTTTATAGTATAATTATTTTCCAATAATAAAATTTATCAATCAGTCATACAGTCTATCTATTTATTGATCTCTCTATGCACACACACACATATATGCATATATATAAGCTAAATACCCAAACAATCATGCTGCGTATATAACATTCAAGGACATCCGGACAGTTTTTTAAAAATGTTCTGGTGCACAATCGTATGCTACACGTTTCTCTAGACGAGGAATGAAACAGGCTAGACTAAACTGGGAAGCATTTGTTTCAAGAAGATTTGACATGTTTAGTCGTTCAAACTATATAACTTCATGTAAAACCTACTAGGTAAATATCAAGGATGCTCAGATAGATATTTATGAAAACAGTCGACTGATGCTTACAGATGTTAATGCATTTTGTACTGCTGTCAGGCAAAAAGGATTGTTTGAGAATGTTGAAAATTCCTTCTCTGCGAAATGTCGCCTTATTGACTAAATAATACTAAATGAAGAAAATCGCTACTTATTATTCTTAATTCACAGATTCTGCTGCCCTAAGTGTTTCTCGCAATATATTTTGTGATCAATTGATTGCATTTTATTTTATACACGTGTTAAAAGTGATTAAATTCTAAATATAATATAAGCCATGGCGCTGCATGAATAATGCCCATTTCGTAAACTACCAATTGTGTGCTTATAGAGAGAGAGCTGCTTCAATTTTATTGAAAACTACCTGATCTATTTATGGCATTTGTGCATTTTATTGACGTCTTGCATTGCTGTTTGATATGACCAACGAATGGGCTTAGGGCAGTCGTCAATCAGCTTTGGAAAGCTTAGATTTACTAAGAATACGACGAGTAGGAAATCGCTGTTCGTACAATCATCGTTTTCCGCACTCCTCTTTTGCTTCACCTTATGTGAAATGTATATTTGCCACCTCCTTATACGTATTCTAAAGATAATACTTGAAGAAATGATGTTCTGCCATTTTAAAAGACAATTTTTGCCAAGGTATGCACTATAGTATCGAACACACATTACTTCATGTATATATATATATACATACATACATACATATATACATATATATATATATATATATATATATATATATATATATATATATATATATATATATATATATATATATATAATATATATATATATATATATGTATATATATATATATATAATATATATATTTACAAGGTATTCATTATTTATTGCCGGTGTTCCCATACCTCATAACTTTCGAGTTAAGAATATCACGCTGCTAAAACCGATTACATATTCGTAAATTATAACTCAAAGAATTTTACGTAGCAACAATGCAATCTTAGCACATTTGCAGTCTGGTCAATTATGACGTCATAAATAAAAATGCGGATCATGTAAAAAAAAGCAATGTGTGTATTGTGGTATTTCGAAACTAAATCTGTCATAACTACTCAATGTTGCTTCAGAACCACGTACCAGAACGATCCTCCTTTTGGATAATTCTTTCAGATGCTGATTTACACAGTTTTAGGAAACTGTTATCGTTTTAAACAGTAAGGGAAGACAGAGCACTTCGCCGGAAAATGTTGATCACATCCAAGAAACGTTTACACGCAGTCCACGAAAATCAACAAGACAAGCCGCTGTGCACTTACATGGCATTAAAGAGGTGGATCAAACCATGGTCTCGGAGATCACCGGATTTAGCACCACTGGACTTCTTTCTATGGGAGTTTGTCAAGAACATTGTGTACCAGACCATTGTGCCCTCCTTTGATAAATTGAGGCGCAGAATTATTACCGCGATTCAAAATGTTACCCCACAAATGCTGGAGAATCGAATTTCATTTCGAAGTGTTAAGAGCCATGAGGAGCAGCCACGTTCAAAATCATTAATCTTTTTAAAATAATTAATAAAATTCTTTGAGTTGAAATTTACGATTACGTAATCGATTTTGATGCAATAGATTTATATATTTTATTCGAAAGGTATGAGATTCGAAATCAACGACAATAATTAAAAAAAACCCTGTATATATATATATATATATATATATATATATATATATATATATATATATATACATACATACCCACATACATGCAGTTGTGTGTGTGTATGTAAATTTTCTGATGATAGCTATGAAATTGGAGAAAAATTACTCTTGTCAATTCGATTGAAAGCTCATCTCTATGCAACATATGCAAATGGCAGACATAAAACGACATAGGTTTTGTTATCATATGTAAAATTGAGTTGAAGTTTACGCCATCTGTTGAAGACAACAATAATAGGAAAATTGGTGATTCTAATTAAGCTATTCTCTGCTAGCGCAAATGAGCTCTTTCATGAAATAAAGCTGAAAAAAAAAAGATTTTTAAAATTTTCTCGTGTTTTTAAAGCACAGTATGTGTACTACATGCATGGCTCTTTCAATATTTTTTAATATTTTTTAATTTATTGTTTTTTTAAATTTTTACTGCATTTAATTAAATTAATTAATTTTATAATATTTCATTTATTTTTTAATTAATTTTTTTAAAATATATTATAAAAAATATTTTTATGTTATTATATACATATTATAAAAATATATATTATATTATAAAATATTAATTTTATTTATAAACAAAAATTAAATAAAAGACAATTTTTTAATACCACAAATTTAATTTTATCAGATTTATTAGGCTAAAGCACATAGAAATTTGTTTGTTTTTTTAAGTGCAATTGGTTTCTTGAATTCTATTTAAGATTTTTATTCCTCTTAATCTTGTACATATGCTTTTCATGAACTTTTAATACATTTCATTGTAAATATCTGATTAATTTTTAACTATTATTTAAAATTTTATACGGTGCAGAAATGTCCAATATTGGATCTTGCATCAGAGTAAACCTCATAAAATCTCTCACTATCTCCCTTAGATTGTCTTTGTACAACCTTGGGATACATTTTAAAAATGATGCAATACTTTTAATAACATTGTAAATATCACGGCAAGTAATTTTGGAAAAATAAAATATTTAAAATTTAGGGATTGTAGTTTAAAATATTTACTAGCCTATACCAATTACATTTAATAATTTAAATGTAAAATACAAAAAAAATTTCATTGAATTATATTATAGCATAAATTAAATTTCCATTGATAAAGTACATAAAAACAATTTATTTTTATTGAAGAAATTATTTCTTACAATTTCCTTTATGCGTTAAAAATTGTGTTTAGATTCAAGATTATTGTTTTGTATTTATTTTAAGTAAATATTTTTTCTTTCCAGTGATTCAATTTTAATAGATGAAATTTCATATTTATTTTTATGCAAATATATTTGTATATTCCTACAATTATTAAGTATGCTTAGAAAAGTATACCATAAATATTTATTTTATGAGGTTAATGCTTGCATTACTCAACTCCCTATTGCTTATGGCTATTTTTCTTGAATTAAATTTTCATGAATTATTCCAAACGAAAACTTAATTTTCGGAGTTGTTGAAAAGAATATTTTTAACAAAATGAATGTAGCGAAATCAGAGAATTAAATTAGTTAACTATCACAATAATTATTTCACCATACATAAAATGTTATCTTAATTTCTCTATTTATTTCAGCTTTACCTGCTATACTTAAAGTGCAAATAATTATTATGTCTATAAAAACACCATAAATAATTCCTAAATATTTCTATGACATCAAGTAAAAAAGTGTATTTAATTAGGTAATCGTATAAATTTGATTATAACATCAGTAAATATACAAATTGCGTAAATAAAATGAAAAACAAACATGTTTAAGGAACAATAATAGCAGTGCTATATCATTCCTATTAATTATTATCTACACATAAAGACATGTTGAATATTTATTATTTATGAATTTATCTAAATCGTAAAATTAAGCTTGACTTATAAAATCACCCTAAAATTATTCCTATAACATTTTTATAAGAATGCAAATGTTATCTCTTGAATATCTCTGTTTTTAAGCAGAAAAAAGTTAAGAACATTCATATTTCTGCTCTAGTGAAGCAAGATACGGGTTTTTCAAACATTATAATTCATATATTTTTACAAACTTTTTACATAAGAAAGTATATACAAATACAATATGATACATGATTAGTTAAACATAGATATACATATAAAATTATTAAAAGCACCTATTAACGACAATTATTATTTTGTGAATAAAATTGTGGTGTTGTACATCTATATCTTTATTTATATATATATATATATATATATATATATATATATATATATATATATATATATATATATATATATATATATATATATATATAATATATATATATTATATAAAATATATATATATATATATATATATATATATATATATATATATATATAAAATATATATATATATATATATATATATTGTTTAATAACTGGTAATGACAAAGTTTTATTCAAATACTAGATGTATGCCCTAACACAGGTTTCCAAACAATGGGTCTTTCGTTAAATAACTTAACATATTTAACGAAGTTACTTGGATCTCAAATATTTTAAATAAGCAATTTTTAATTATTTTTAATTAATATCATAAAATGAATATTTTTTGTTTTGTATATGCAAGATAATAATCTTACTGATATTCAAGCATTAATAAACTGCAATTGCGTTTTCCCACCCACAGCGAGCAAGGGCGTACACCGGATAATCTAATGAGAAAGAATCACTTGTTTCCCGGATAAATTGATTCATTTATCTTTAAGGGATCCCTATTCCAAGAATCCTTCTCTGATCACTATCAAAATAAAAACAAAGCCCTTTTTACTAATAGAGGCCATTAGCAGTTATTTGTGATCCCAGGATATTTAGAAAATTTATCGGTCTTTGCAGACGATGTAGTCGTAAAGTGTTGTTCATCTCATATAAATGAAACATGTAAACGAAATAGAAAAATTTATGTTTGTAAGCTGAAATTTTTAAAATGAAAGTGCAAAGGTCTTAACGATGTTATTTATTTAAGTAATTTGATTTCGGTTTCTCTATGATACAGTAAAATGTTCTGTGGAAGACCTTAAATTAAAATTTGGAAACCTTCAATTTTATGTATTTAGAAAATGTCATATGAGATTTAGATTATTATAGCTTCATATCTTTCAGGAACAAACTAACCAATTACAATAAACCAATTACGTTTTTAAATATATCATAATATAGTTTCTGGGAGTTAATAAAATGAATTACGATGTGATTTTGCGGTATGTTGTAAATTGAAATATCTAAAAGATTTGTAATATTCATAGGATTAAATGTGATAAAATTTTAAGAGATTGCGAGAAAACTTAAAATGTTATTCACTTTCTCAAAGAACGAAGTGAAAAGTCATAATTTATTTTAAGATATTTGGCATAATTTGAATAGAAGTAGCTATTAATATAATCTCATTCTCTCAAAACATAAATTAACCTTAAAATATTTTATTCAATCATAAAAGTTTGGGAAGTTGTTAATTTTTTTTTCTATATTATATGGTTAGATTGATTTTTTTAAGCTTCATATGAACACACACACACACATAGAATAAGATATTTTTTTAAGGTTGGTGAGATTAGTGAAAATAAAATAAATATATTTCTTGAACATTTGAAAATCATTCGATCTAATAGTTGATATTCCATGTAAATTACTTCATTAGTTATAGTAAAATTAGTCTCAACTTTTGTTTTGACGCTTGAGAATGATAAAGACTTAAAAAAATGTGTAAAATAAAACCGTCAAAGAGAAAAATTTCTCAATCCATGCATTTTGAAAATAATATATTAATATTAGAACATTTGCTCTATGTCACCTAGAAAAGATGTATACGTCTATAAAATATCTTATTTTATTCAAAAGTAAATTAGTGATGTTAATAAAACGAATTATGCCATTTAGATACATGTGGAGAAATTAAGAACCATTCATATTTAAATATCTTTTTCAGAAAATTAAAGTTATCACACAATGTTAACTACTATTATTTAATCGGATAACAAAGAAAACCTATTCAAAGAAACAGAAAATTATGCTATTCAAACAATCGTACTTGGAAATTCAACACCGAAAGTAAAAGTTTAAGAATCTTAGTCAACAGGAAATTTACTATCACAGTATTTTGAGATATAAATATGAAGCTTCAAGGAGACTTTTAAGCCATCGTGAATGCAAATGATATGAGAGATATATTAAAAATGATCGAAATATTTTTTCTGTCCGTAGTTTCTGTGATTTGCTATATGAAAAAGATGTAGATATCCTAATGATAAACTTCTAGTTGGGCCACCAAAATGATGTTTGTAAAAGAACTTTACTTTTCCAGGAACAATCTCATATAAAAATTCTAAATGAATAACAAATATTTGTCCGAATCATTTGAAATTATGAGTAAAATTTTCTTTGAGATAAAGTCAGATCTCATCGACATTAAAAATAATAAACTAAAATATATAGAGAGAAATTTCTAATTTCCGGGCAGAATTTACAGTACTTTTAACACATATATCTTTCGAGGAATTTTAGTGCTTATATCTTACTATCTAATTTGTAAATGAGTAAAGCTCTGAGTAACTTAATTGCTGTTCATTGTAGTTGAAACTACTTTAAGATAAATTGTGGATATCTTTATCCAAAAGATATATCGCGACTAATTATTTTGCGGACTTTAAATAATTAAAATACCTCAAAATATTTAATATCCTTTCAAGAAGTATCTGCTGAAATATTCTGAAATCCATTGCTAAGTTTAAATAATGTTTATAATACATTTTTGTATTTTTTAACACTATTCAAATTTAATCAAATATTTAATTGATAGTTTAAAAATATTTTCATTGCTTATTGAAGTTATTTATGTAATAGCATTTATTTGATATCCTAAGAACTAAAACAAATCTGAGTTAAATAATTTCTCTGAAAAGGGCAGGAAATCCAACTGTTATTTAATGTTAATTTAATAATTAAATTAGCTGTGGTCAATTTTGCAGGACAAAGTGGTAGACAATAGTAAAATAAAAAAAAACATTTAATATAACTTTGGTTATGTTATTTAAAACAGATAAACAAACAACCTACTTTCTAGAAAAAATTTAAAAGGATTTAATGATTTAAAATTTTAATTTTATTCTTTTCTGAAATCATTTACTGAAAAGTTTTAAGAAATGCATTACATTAATAATCATTACACAACAAATATCACAATAAAATTTATTTAGAAGATTTGAACAAATATCATATGTTTAAATTTAGAGACTTCTGTGAAGTGTAGTTCCTGCCAAAATTAGTAGCCAGAGTAGCCATCTATGTTGGAGAACTCCACTCCATGTGCCTCGGCATTGATTCAAAGAGACTGTGGATATGTTCTTGGGGTACATCAGACCAAGCAGCTTCAACACGTTGCCAAAGTTTATATGGAGTTGCAGATGAAGATGTAATTTAAGTAAATCACTGAGCAACCATGGACCACGTGTTTTCTATCCTTGAAAGATCCGGAGAGCAAACCAGCCAGGGAGGCAATTCAATCTGACAATTGATGAACACTTGGACAATGCGTGCTACGTATGGTCATGCAATATTCAGTTGAAATATGTCGGTTGACAAGCCATTAAGTTAAGGAAGGACAACTAGCTCCAACACCTTTGAGATATTTCGCTGGCTGCTTAAAATACCGACAATGCGTACTAGATGAGTGCGAGAGTGATATCCTATACCACCCTATACCATAATACCCAGTACATGATCAGTGTGGCTGTGCATCACACAGCTGTACAGCATCCTCTCCCCACCGTGTCTCCAGACAAGAATGCGATCATTGTGGTGCTGCAGACAGAGTCCTGGTCAATAAAAACAAATTCATTCCATTCTGTAATTCACACCCTTCTCTAATTGCCCGATTATATCATCAATATAGTTCCAATTGTTTGAGGACAAAATGAAGACGCATTTACAAATCTAAACAAATTTGTGAAATCTGAAAGTGTAATTATAATTGGTGAGGAACATTAGGAATTATGTTTTACCATTTGATTAGTTATTACTAGAAAATAATATACTGTTAAATTCCTAATTTGAAAAATTTTGGCTAAAAATAACAGACTGCTTTCAAACACATGTATAAAGTAATAAAAAATTGAAACTAATAATTTTATAACCAAATTCTTATGTGTAAAATTGAACGAAAAACGTCGTCGTGTTGTATGTGAGCGTTATAACAACACTTTGTCTCTCCATTCTACAAATTTTTATTTTATAAAATTATATTTTCAATTTTACTTTCCTCTAACGTTATTTGCCTGAATGCTGAGAGGTATTAAACTTTTACAACAAATAAAAAAGGGGAAACAAATACATAATATATTTCTTTTTAGAATGCAGTTGCTAAGCAAATAAAACATGAAAATATATATTCTTTGATATTTCCATTTCTTTTTAATAGAATTTCCTATTTCTTTATAATATAACAATTTTATGCTGCTTAGTAGAAACGTTATTCTTTTCAGAGTTCAAGTCAAAGTTACTTTAAAGACAGGGTGTAGATTTCTATAATATTCTTGGGTGGGTGATTATTAAATGGGTGCTTAGGGAAGTTATGCATTTCCTTCCTCCGATATATGAATCTAACTCATTATCTTTGATAGTTTATTCTGGACTTCTATACTCAAATGCTTTGCAGGACTTTCATATATATATTCATATATATATATACATATATATATATATATATATATATATATATATATATATATATATATATATATATATATATATATATATATATATATATATATATATATATATATATATATATATTTCTATAGTATTTTGCAAATTTACATTATATTTATATTTTATCAATGGATATTTTCTAAGTATAGAAATATAATTTAATACTTAATCAGTAAATCAATATTTGCTTGAAATTTTCTCTTGAATTGAAGAAATGGTTAATATTTTACATTCGTTTTCAGTCAGCAATTCCTTATACATATAAATTTCAGAAAATAAATCTAAATTAAACTGAAGAAATATTCATGCAAAATAAGAGCTCAGTAACTGAGAACCTTTTAAACTACAATGTTTTACAGATAATTAATATTCTAAATATGATGTATACAATATATTTTCTCAAAATGTGTATAGTTTTCATTTTGATATCTGCTTTTGTTGCTGAATTGTTTGTTTTTATTTAATTCAGAAGATCAAATTAATTCTTAATTAGTGGCTTAATCGTAATGATTACCAAAATCATGATATCAATTCCTTGTATTAAAATTTATTTATCTTACTATATCAAGTCACCCATGCGGTGACAGGGTGTGAAAGAATAGTCCCAATGGAGCTCATTATACATATAATGAGCTTCATTATATGTATAATGAGCGTAAGAGCATATTACGTATGATTATACGTAAGCATATTCATATGTAAGAGGCGATTAAAATGGGTACCCAGTGTTGGGGGGTGTATAGCCCGGCACCCCTGCCTCCAGGGGGCTTATAAATATAGAGGCCTGGTCCTCCAGGTTGGGGTTTTGGCGGAAGCTAAAAATCTGTGAAATCTTAATTGTTGTGAAGTCTCATGAGAAAAATTTAAACATACATTATAATGTAAGGATGAGTAATTTAAATAAAACCTTTGAAACCAATTAATTTTTTAATTTATAAATAATTCTTCTTTTTGCATTCAAAACTCAATACTTGAATATTTGTTTGGGAATAAATTTCCAGAATATTTTGATTTGACAAATTCGGTGATGAAATAAATGATTATATATCTTGACCTGTTGATCGCTAATGCATTTTTCCTTATTTAAGAATGGTTTCTAACACTTACAAATAAGAGAAATATAAATGGAAATCTCATAGGCCAATATATTTCATTACTTGTTTCTGTATTGAAACTTTATTGAAATAATTATATAAATTAAAAAATTAAAAAGGAATTGGAATCTGTATCCAAATCAAATAAATTTAACGATCAAATTCATTTAAATTTTTGAATCATATGCAAAAAAGATTTTTTTTATTCGAAACATGACATTACCGGAAAATGTACACTTGTGACAGTCGGGTTAATAGATATAAATCTGATATCTTAATGATGGGAAATGTTTATTTTTACATTGGACATTCTCCTATATTTGATTCTAATAAATATTTTGTAGGAACAAAGTTTAAAATTTTTAGTTTTAAATTATTTATTTTGGAAGCAAATAGAAATTACGGAACATTTGTATGAAATAATTTCAAAATTGTCGTAATCTTAAATTTAAATCATAAATTTATTTTCTTTTATTTCTCATTTATAAAAACTTCTATAGATTTTTATTTGAGTGCAATGTTTTTAGAAAATGTAGTTTTCCTTCCAAATATAAGAGTTATACTTGAATCTTATTATACGCGCATTATACTCAGTAATCTTTCATGTGTATAATTAGACTACATCAAAAATGCAAGCAAAGAAGATTGTATATCATTCTTGTTGCAAAATGAACTCAGAATGATGTAATTTTTGATTTCTGAGTTAAATTAATTTCTCAAATTATAATTATTCCCTAAGGAAATCAATTTTGTTCTTAATTCCTCGTATGAAATATTTATTTAAAATTCTTTCTCCGAAATATCTTATTTTTTAAGATTTTGAAAATGTGGAGCTAAATAATCCATTCAGAATTAACAAGCATCCTCCTATCGAAATAATTCTGCATTGGACTGTTAAACGAAGATGCTAGTGGCATGAGAAGGGAATCTTACTAGAGTAATTAATAGATGATAATTAATCATTTGTGTATGAAAAGATGTCATGACCTGAGAGTTCCAGGATATTTGTCTTCGTATTTCTTTATTAAATTGATTTAATTTTCAGAATTTGTGATACCAGTAATCTTATTCCAGCAAATAATATGTCCTTTTAGTTATTTATTTTATATAACTAGTCTATACAATATCTCACAACAGTTTATTACAGCTATGATTTTCTACTGATTTATAATGACTTTTAAAACATTTATGTTTTAAAAGTTTTCTTTCATATTTTACAATTTTTTTAAAATTAATTCCTTACCTTATCATAATTCTGAACTTTCAATACATTTTTTTTATAAGAACTGTATAAAAGAAGATAAAAATAAGCATGTATGTATTGTAAGCAGGTTTGTATTAATTGAATTGCATTCAATTGTATTTTGTAATTATTGATATGAGAAAGATGACTTAAACTATTTGCATCAATGTATGCAAATCCAGAGCTGTGTGATTAATATTACATAAAATAAATATCATGAGACTTTAATAATGTTTTAATGCATCATTTAAGTTAAGTATAATAATTAAGTAAATATAAATAACAGTAAATTGCATCAACACAGTAAAAATATAATTGAAAGATCAAAATATGTAGAAAATGCATTTTCAAAACAATGCAAAAATTCGTTGAAACTCAAAATTTATTTAAAATTTTTTGTTTTGTAAAAAATGTAATATATAATAATCATAAGTTTTAAAATTTTAATAAAAAAATAATTGTTTGAAGATATTTTCCAAGAAACATTAGTAAACAATTATGCATTTTTCCATGAACAATTGGTTCAAAATTATTTTAGTTTTTTAAAGTTTTACCAGTTGTAAAAGACATTTCTTATCAAACATGAGTCTGAATATGCATTTAAGAAATTAATGGCTTACTAATAAATTTCGTTAGTGTGGGAAATATATATAAATCGGTTTCTGTTGAGGATGTAACATTCATACTTGGAAAAATGAAATACTATTGAGTTTTACAGACTTTTGCATGATTTAAAATTTGTAACAAGAAAAATTTTCTTACACATTGCTTATGGATTCCATCTGTTATTTCTGATAGACTGATATTTTTATTTTTTATTTTTATTGCTATGTTATTATTATTATGACACAAAATCAAAAAAAAAACATTGAAAAAAAGGGAAAGATAATAATTCATTGAAAGGCAAACTAGAGTATTCTAGGTGTACTGATATACTGAATTTACTATGTTATAAATTGAAAATAACTACAGTAAAACTAAATTAATATTATTGGTATAGAATGCATGTATTCTTTATTCGTGAAGCTGTGGATTATTTTATTTCATGCAATGTAGGCATTATAGAGAATAAAATCAGCCCGAATCATTATTGAAAATTTGTAATTGCGTACTTACAATATACATAGTTTAAATAATATTGTAGTTATTTTCAATAAGATATTGATTCCAACAACAGTTAATGTAAGCATGGAAATAGTTGTTTAGTAATGAAAAGCATTGTTTTAAAAGCTGAAAGTTAATGCTTTATGCATGAATATTCTGCAACTTAATTAGATTTCTGTTTCAATATTCCTTAAAAATGAAGCACAGAATCGATAAGAAATCGCTATATTACATTAGCCATTCTGATATATTATTATTTAATTTCAATTAGTCATAATTGATATCTGAGAAAAAATATGATAGGTATCACACTAATCAGACATATTTCATATGCATTTTATTAATAAATTGGGGAAATAACTATTTTTTTGAAGTTCCAAAAATCAAACTACACACAATAATAAAATCAGTCTTAGTGTCATAACTGTAATAACAGAAAATAAGAAATAAGAGACTCAACTTTTAATGGAGTAGAATTATAATTATTTAAACGAAATAATTTGTCAAATGTAAAAATTTCAAATAAAAGAAAATATTATAAAAAAATTAAGTATTTAGCTGTATATAAGATTTAAAAAATCCTTTTATTTTTAATGCTCTTAGAATCAAATAAAATTAATGGTGGTGAAAGCAATAAAAGAAAGAAAAAACTAATCAAATTAAAAATCCAACAGGTAGCCATATATTAATGTGTGTGCTTTGTACATAGCCACCAAATTGTACTTATAGCATTCCTTTAGGGAGTGAATACATTGAAAACAGAAATTCATTCCATTGATCATATGTTAGCCCTTTATTTTTTATCTCTTTTGTAATTCTTGATGAAAAATAAATTTGTATCTCATAAAATACCAGCACGTATTAAAAGTTAAAAAATTTCCAGTTAAAAGTTACTTTTATAGTTCAGCATGACGAATGAAAAATTTGAAAAGCTTTAAATTGCTACTAAATAATATAGGCAAGCATGTTCATAATTTTCACATAAAAATAAAATAAAAGAAGTGTCGGAAGTAAAAAAACAAGCACTAATTCCAAAAAGTTATTTCCTTAACAGGTTTATAGAAAAATCAAATAAAATTTTTTTATCACGTTTTCTTTTCTTTAACAAAGCTTACCATGATCAATAATAAATGAATTCTTTATCAGAATTCCAATATATCTCTTTTTTTATAAAGAGCATGGCATTTCCTATTTGTTCATAAAAAGATAAAATAATCATTTAACGTACAAGGAATCCAATGAATCGCAAATTTAAATATTCTCTCTGTTAAAAGTACCCTATTTAATTTGAGCATCTTCAAATGTTTTTTAAACAAATGTTTTGTTAAAAATGTGAGAATGTTTTTTTAATCTTTATTTTTTTAATGATCATCTAACAGGAGTATTAAATAATTCAAAATTTGTGCATTCACCTATTCATGGAATGGATTAATTTAGTCAGGATTGAATTATCTAATTAAGGAAATTGCCATTAATATCTAATGTTAGTTTCAGATACACTTGTTTCAGTTTTGTCTCTTAAGATTAAATATTCTTTTTTAATAAAAGTTAGTAGTTTGCTTAAACACATTAAAAATCATTTTAAATTATTAACTCTTTTGCAATCAAAATTATAAAATCTTGTTTGTCAGCGAACTTATGAGGAATAAAAACACCTTAAGTCCAATTATTTTAATTTTCATCTTCAACTAAACTAGAAGGAGATGGTATGAGGAAACTTACAGAACTACTTCTTAAGAACTAAACATTACAAGATTAAACAAATAAATAAAGGCATCTGAATATTTTTACAGTCAACAAATATAGAAAAGGATTAAAAATATCTTAAAACTTATTTAAATACTTATAATGATGTAAAATGTATCACAAAATCTAAATTAATCTTTGAAACGGATGTTTTTGTCTATAAAATACGGATAGCTTTATGGAAGTAGTGCTTTTCAAGCATTTTATCGCTTACGAAATATACTTCACACACAGTTACTTGATCATGAGTTTAAACTGTGGGAGTTTAATTTTTTAACAATTTTTATGTGTACAACTAAATTTGAATATTTTTTAATTTGCACATATACCACTTTCATTTGCATCAAGGTCATTTTTCTATTTTTTTACTTATTAATCTGAAGTATTGATTGATTTGTTTTTGTTTTCTAAGTTTCTAAAAGATGCTAACTTACTTGACTGAGAGTGATGACACCATGAGTGACCCAGGACATTTATTCAATTCAGGGATTTATTAAAGGGCACATTTTAGAAATAATACTCCCACAAAAATTAAGTTGAAGCTGATAATACTGTGCCTAATGAGTTGCTAGAAATAACACTGGGAATAAAAACGAGTTCGATTTTTCCAATTGTTATGTAAGATCTGATTTACCTTAAATTTTTTTAATTTATCACGCAAAATATGAATTTTACAGTTAAATAAAACTGCAAATAGGAAACAAAATGAGACAAATGTAGCTTTCTGTTCGTTGTTCATGTCCAGAAAAATTAAGTTTTATGAAAAATGTTGATTTTATTTGCAAATAAATTAACCACGGTGCTTATTCTTAAATATTATGTATTGAAAGGTAACTGTTCCACAGAAGCATTTTTTATGTTTTTCATTATGACGCATTTAAATTTATGATTAAATATTCCTATTTTTTTATTGCTCTCTTTATGTTAAAAACATCGTTATTTGTTGATTTTTAACCTTATCCTTTTTACTTTTGGCAAATGGAAGCTTATTGACCAGAAAAGTTAAATTTTCTGTTATTTTTGGTGAAAAATTTAAGGTGACTCAGAAATTAAAGCACAAAAAAGCTAAATGATTACATAATATAACTTTTTAAGAAATTTCCTAATTTTTTGTATACAATCAGATATTTCATACCACTACTTTCGGTTTTGGGGACATAAATTCGATAAGACATTTAAAGCATGATTAGATTTCACAAACCTATAATTACTGAATAATTGTCTTCAATTCAGGGCAATAACAAAAATTATAGTTTGATATTCAAGTATCTTTCACAATGTAATCCCGCAAATAAGTATTGAAAGCATCTGGCATGGATAATCTGAAATCCTCTCGAGTTTTACAAAATCTGTCCACACATTAATGTTCCTCCATTCAATCAATGAACACGTGAATAGATGTATATTTAAATTCATATTGCATTTCTGAAAAGATATAATTGTCCACGGTACCTCAGTCTCGTGTACCTATAAGAAATGACAACTGATATATCAAGGGTTCAATTTGAAATCAATTTGAATGCTTCTTAGCTCAGAGATCCCCTGTTCCAAATAAAAGATATCCTATATATATTTATTTTCATACACTCTTGATTTTTATATTGCTTATGGCATTTCATATAGTTTCGACTAAGGTAATTACGCTTTTTAATTCACTGTGTTATTTTTATATTTACTCCATTAACGAAGTAACTCTATTAATTATATACAGTGAGATTTATTGTAAGTCGTAACCAAGTTTAATATAGCAGTTCATTGACTCCAGTATTCTGTTTAGTAGAGATGATGCACAATTAGCAAATAGAAACGTTATGGTCTACATTAACATTATTAATGGTGGTTGACCCTTTTTTATTGAGCTCCATATTTTATCAGTAGCAGTTACATTAAAATACGCGCCTGACAGAATTAATCGTTATCTCCAACCTTCCTTTGTTATTGGTTTTCATCTCAGGCTGATTTGGCTTGACTAACGGGACTTTTTTCAAGCTTGATTCTTACAATTGGAGAATTTCCACTATACTGAGTCATCAATATAGTTTGCAAAAATATCAGTATAGATGTTTTCATTTCATTTGGGATGGTACTGTAGATTTGATCACATTGGATTTTATTCTTTTTTTTTCCTTTTAATTGTTTTGATAAGAATTTCTTTCATCGCGGACGTAAAGTGATTCATAATTATCACATACATCATTCTGATAAGAATCAAAACGAAGCGTGTGATATTTACGAACCTTAATACGATGTTTTTGTTTGTTGCTTATAATTGATCATTCGTGATAACAAATTCCAATTAAAAATACTAGGTACAAATGAATTGCCGTAAGTGGAAGATTTTTTCCCGTTATTTTAATTTAAATACAAAAATTATTTGTTATTGAAAATTTTGTGTTTTGGAAAATTTTGATATTTTATTTGATCTTAATGATTATGGAAATATTAATGGTAAAAATGTATTTCATGAATCAGTGTGTGCAACAGGTGAAATATTTTAAAAAAGCCATTCAATAAAAAATATTCTCAAATTCTAACTAAATCAGTTTAACTTTAATTAATATTATAACTGATACAAAAAGCATGAAATGGGAATGAAATTTTCAATTTACCAAAATATAAAAAAAGTTTGGAATACATTGAATGCTTTTAAAAGACTGTATTGAAAATATTTCTTAACTGAATATTTGTTAAATTTTTCAGAAACAGAAAAATATAATATGTCATATCAATAGATAGAGAGGTATTTCTCCATTATTTTACAAAATGATAGAAATTTTTAAAAAATAAAAAAGAATGTCAAATCTTTCTGCTTTGAAAACTGGAGGTTAAAATAATTTCAGAAAATTTGCTCATTTCTTACTCATCATTCTTTAAAAAATCATTTACATTGTTAAGATTTCTACTGAAATTAGTTATTTTGTCATAGAATTGGAAAAACCAAAAATTAAAAAAAATTAATAAAGTTCTAATTTTTCTTCAATGTGAGCTGAAATTAAATTAAATTTTTTTGATAGGTTATAATATAACATATTTCTGCAATTTTCAATTTCAGAATATTCTTCCAGAAATGTCTTCCGCATTTTTAAGAAAGGTAACTCCTCTTGGACGTGTCTATAAAGCATTATTGTTCATCTGTAATCAGAAAATATTTTTAATTATGTTGTTTTTTTGAAACATGATTACTATTTTTTGTCACATACTGATGGTAAAGGACGAATTGCAAAAATTCGGGAATTTGAAAACTGTTAGTTACCATTTTGTAAAGTAACCTTGACTTGGAATGAAAAGGTTTAAAGAAAATGTTTTTGTTCTGGGAATATGATGTGCATAATGATATGGGTTATTCAAATGTAAAAAAAATTCTTTTGAATCAATATTTTTAAAATATATTTGAAAAATCATACTCTGGTCTTGTGATCGAATCATACAATTAGAAGCTAGAGGTCTCGGTTAGATGTCAGCTTCTGAAGTACAAAACACAAATAATGTGCATCAGATTCTAATTCTCGTCTTCAGAATAATTGTTTCTGTGATTTCTATGATTTCATTACAACATAAGAATAGGATAAATAATGTAGGAAATTGCTTTGGAATTTAAAATACACTCATTGAATATTAAAAAAGCTTTACAATATTTTTAAATTTATGGACTGTTTATTAAGTTGCATCAAAGATGTAACTGAAAGAGCAACTTGAAAAATGGGAAAATTATCTTGATGGCACGTAAATATTTTATTAAAATCGCTGAAAATAAGTGCTTGTTAACTCATTATGATTTTGCTAACCAATAAATTTTTACTTTAAGTCTACATCGCTTCATACTTTTATAGTTGATTATGCTTCTATTTGGAACGTAAATTGTGACAAAATTTTTCTGGACAATCTAACTTTGGGGTTATTAGAAAAGATACCATAATTAATAGAAGTATGCAGAAAAAATTCAGAGAAGTTTTGCAGCATCTAAATTTTACTGTTATAAAGTTGTTAAAATTAAGATTAAAAATGAATTTTTTCACCTACAAAATGCATAACACATATTTTAGTTAAAAGCTATTTATGTATAATTAAAAGAATTTATGTATAATTAAAAGAAATTATATATAATTAAAAGCTACCATGCATAATTTATTTTATAAATTGAAAAATATTATCCATACTCTTCAGTTTAGTTGAATCTTATTATCCATGTTTATAATTCAGACTAGAATTTTTTCTATTTCTTGTAGAAAGATAATTAATAAAACAGCATTGCTCAAATGGAAAGAGTTAATTCTAATGTTAATGATTTTATTTTACTCTAGAAATTAATTTAAAAAGAAATAATAAAATGCTATTTTTATTTCAAAGAGTCAACTTAAAATATATATTACATATATATTCAATCCAGAATAACCTTTCTTATAATATTTATTTTTGCAATAAATATGTATGAAGGGAACCGTTCCTTTAGAATAATGTTTCATGAGTTAAATAATTGCTATAGGTTTATGCACTGCAATTAGTGTCTATTACACTATTTATTTGTATTTCCATATTTAATTAAATATATCATTAGTAGATAATTAATTAATATATCTCATGTCATTTTAATTGAAATTTAATTAGTTTTATACATCAAGCATGTTATAAATCTTATAAAATAATTATCATTTCATTGAAATGTGCTTGTATCTATCGAGATCTTCCATTTAATAAAATTAAGATAGAAATATATTGTGCACTAATTAAAATGTATTACAAACATAGTAAGTAAAATAATGTTATACCAGTTATATATATATATATATATATATATATATATATATATATATATATATATATATATATATATATATATATATATATATATATATATATATATATATATATTTAAATTTAATGCCCATCCTGTGTGAGTGTGTTACAAAAGAATTCCTACTGAATAACTTCTTATTAAATGGTTTTAAGCTCTTCGCTTATTTTAAATGCCTTTTAAGATTAAAGAAAAAAGTATTTCTGCATTTTTAAAACACTGTAAAATGACAAAACTACAGATAAAAAACAAACTTATAGCACTTCAAATTTGTGTTTCATTGATTTTAAAATGCAAATTCAACTTTTTTTTAAAATTATCTTGCCGGAAAATGTTTCAGAAGAAAGTAATTTCAAAAGGACTGCACATTTTCCAAGTCGTTTCCTTTCAAATTTCAAAAACTGGATTAAAATTCTTTTCTAGCAACAAATTATTTTCTAAAGTGAGGAAAGTTATTTGAGTTTTTGTATGTGTTAAAATAAAAGCTTATTTATGTGTATCCGGCATTAAAAATTAAAAGCAATTTTTAATGCCGGATACACATAAATAAGCTTTTATTTTTTGCTATTAGGTAATCATTTATGAAGTTGTTTTTAAAAGAAATACAAATGCATCGCATTTGTTGGTATTAAATCATGGTTGAAGATTTAGAAAAATGGATTCTAGACTCTGCTTTTTACATGTATTTATATCAAGAAGAGAATTCGGGAATTCACAACCTTTTCTCTTTATTGCTGCATGTATAAAATAGATTATGTGTAAAAAGCATTAGTAAACATTAGATGTTTAAATATTTATGTTTATATATTAACAGTTTTCAGTTCTTTGATTACCTTTACATAATATTCGAATATTTTATAGAGAAAAATTTTAATTTTTTCAAGCGTTTTGTTAAATAATAAGACTTAGTACAATATATTATTCATTCCTCAACGCATAAAAATGTATGGATTCTTAAATAAAATTTGTTTTAATTAGCTTAAAATATTTAATAACAAAACAAAGCTGAGGGAATAAGTCATTAATATAATTCTTCTAAATTAGATCTATTCGCTTAACTTGAAGATCTTAGAAACGATATGTGAGGAAATTTCATTTGAAGGGATTTCAATCACACTTCCATAAAGTATGAACTACATTTAATTTAATTACCAATCAATATACTATTGTTATATTAAAAAAATCTAAATGTTAAATTTTGAATTAAAAAAAGGTAATAATTGCTGAGAGTAATTTTTTAATATTATGTTGCTTACTCTTTATATCTACAATTCTTGAAGGATTGACATTCTTCTGCCCAATGGCTCCTCTTTTTCAAATGTCTGACCATTGTCTTCTAATTTTTTATACTCATTTTTTTCTAAGCACTTTCACAACGCTTAGTATTATTTAAACACTAATAAAAAACATTGATTTTTAAAATATTCTGCAATTTATTTGAATTAAAATACATGTGACAGCTAGAAATCTGAAATTACTCGGTTATCTATTACTGCTAATCGGCTTTACAATTTATGTAATATTTTACGGAGTTTTTCACCAAACAGCTCCCCTTTTTCAGATCCTTGACTTTTGAATTTTTCTTTATCTTCCAAATTTTGATCTCAGTTAATTTAAAAATAAATACTAATTAAATTTATTTATATAGTTTAATTAATATAAGAAATCTTAATTAATCTAGAATAATTATAAACTTTTGATGGTAATTAAAAATGCTATCTTGTGTGTGTGTGTGTGTGTGTGTGTGTGATTCATATAGAAACAATAATGTATAACAAACTTATCAATTTTCAAATCTGAACCATTAATCTAAAATTATATTTAGTTTCTATCATCTTTAAAAATTCTCTCTTAATTAATTTAAAAATAAAGAAGCTTTTTTCCCATGAATTTGATGTTTCCATAAACATGAATTTAATACATTTAATTAAAATTTACATTCCTTGAAATAAGCAATTTATGTGGTTGTATACAATATTACTGAATATTTATTAGATCCCCTCAATATATTATTTCCATAATTTGAGAAGCATTTAAAAGTTTAAAATTTAAGGATTTTTTAATATTAAATATGTTTGTAAGGAATTCAGATGCAAACATAAGAATCTGAGATAAATGATTTTCGAAATATAACATGAATAAATTTTAGAATTCCTATAGTGGTATTTGTGTGATGAGCAATATTATGTAATATAATTAGGATTAAATAATACCCAATGCTCTAAAATCTTAGAAGTTTTAAATTTCTAATTTATTTTATATTATATTCAAAGATAATTAATAAAATATATTACATAAATTAATTCTTGAAATATTTGTTTAAATTAAGCGTAATTTTACTACTAAAAATTTTAGTCTATGTAAGCAATTTAATTTTATTTTTTTAATTATTAATCTCTCTAATTTGCATTTGGGCATAAGACTAAGATTAATTAAATTAAAAATTAATCCTAAAAATTAATTAAATTAATAAAAAATAATTAAATTAATTAAATTAATAAAAATTAATTAAATTAATTCCTAAAATTAATTAATTAATTCAAAATGTGAAGATTGTATATTAAATTTTAAGAACCATTTTCAAGAAGGAGATATATATGGTGAATGAATTACATTTGATTAATTTTTATCCCGTATTAAAATATAAAATTTACCAATACTAGAGGATATTTAATTTTTTTTTTCAATACAAATATTTTTAAAGTATAGTAGAAAACTTAAAAGTTAAATATTTCACAATAATCTGTATATAAAAATTAATTCAATCTCTAATAATTATTTGCTACTTTTTATTGTTAAACGTATTTTGTTGTGGTTTAACTTCATCTTATATTTGTTAGAACTTGTCACATTAACACTAGAGCATAAAACGTAACTCAAGGATGATAGAAAGAAAAATGTTGAAGGTAATTAACCATTATACTTATGATCAAAATGAAAACAGTTATAATATTAAATAAAAATTGAATAGAATAAATATTGCTTCAAATTTAATCATTGATACTAACATTCCTTTCAGTATTTCTTCCATGATTTTCCCCTCACGTTAGAATAATTTTTCACTTGATATTTAACTGTAAAACGTGTTAGATAAAATAAAAATGCTTTCTCAAAACATCGTACTTTAAAAGCAAGTTCAAAGTATTTTTAAAAATTGATCTTTTAATTTTTTGACTACAAGTAAACATTTACAAGTGCTGATTCTTATACATTAAGTGTTGCATATTTTTATTTAATTCAAAGTATATATTCAAATTTAGTTCATTTTGTATGGTACTACATTATGTACTATATCATAATTAGTTTTATAATTGTAATCAGTTATTTTTCTCAAAATAATAAATGTAATTTTCATATATGTGTCTTCCCTTTCCAAAGCTGTAACCATTATGCATCTACAAATATGAGATTTTTTTCAACAATATGCCATATTTTTTTTTGATTTACTTTACTTCTCTCACACGAGCGACTGTATTCTACAAATAGCTATCAGACAGCAAATTACAGATTTCATTTATATTCCCATTAATCATGCTTATAATGTAGAAAAATCATTTTTCTTAAATTTTTTTCTAGAATTATTTATTTTTTTAAGCATATACACAGTAAAGTTACAATAATATTATTACCTGTCAAAAGCCAGAATAATCACATTTCTAAGAGCGTACTGCTGTGAGACGCATTGAAAACGAGGTGCTTAGGTTCCTGGAGGTGGAATGTTGAGCCATATTGTCTCCAGTGTCATGGCCAGCTGTGCTAAATTAGAAACGTAAGGATCCATGTTGTGTGCAACCCTATCAAAATAATCCCACAGATTCGTCACAGAGATCTCGATCCGTTTTAGTTAGGTGAAGTTTCTGTTCAGGGGAGAATGGCAAGTTTATCCTGGTACGATTTGAACCAAGCATGTGTTCTGTAAGCTACATGACAACTCGAAACATTCAGATAGTAGATACCATAAAATCAACATCGTATTATTTGGGGATATTGTAAGATGTTTTATATAGTGTGATGCCTCTAAGACCACTGCGTAGCTGTTTTGCATGGATGCGGTAAGGTTATAATAAGATTTTGAAGAAGGTTATTCTTCTCCTGAAGATTAACATCCAAGTCCTGGATTAAGAAAACGGTCCCCGCCTTTTTGTAACCTGTTTAATGTGTCCCGAATTTGCTCGATTCTATTTAATTCTGGAGATATGCTGATCCTTCCATAACAAGCGTTGCTACAGGCTGCTATAGGTGCATTATTACTGATGAACAATATTGCAACTATAGAAGTCTGCTAGGACCAAGCCTACTTGTATTGATCCATTATGATTTCCACAATAATGAGTGAACAAGATTTTGTTTTGTTTTTTTTGTCGCTCAAAGGTCGTTTTTTGCACACGAGGGCTAATTACACCGAGACCAGCGGTTTAAAGTGGATTCAGAACTACTACAAACATCCATTCTCAAAGTGGGATTCAAACCCACAAACTGTTGAACCGAAGGCAAGAGTGTTAACCATTCGGCTGCCAGCTCTGCGAGTGAACAAGGAGAATGCCAGGAAAACATCCCCAAGGTTATAATGCCTTTCTATTCTGGACTGTTCCGGAAAAAGTTGCAAGGTGTTTAAGGTTACAGAAACACATCCCCAAGGTCATAGTGCTTTTCTAACCTGGACTGTTCCGGAAAAGGTTACAAGGTATTTCCTATCAGAGGTTTCGTATATGCAAACGTCCACCTATTCAATTGAGGATAAAACGTGATTCATCGGAGGACGATATTAAACACCACTCAGTGAACCTCAAGCTGCAGTAAATTGTTTTTATTTATTTAATTATATTTGTTATTTAACTAATAATTTACTATTCAAAAAAATATTATCCTCAACATCTTGCAAAGATAAGAAATTAAGTCTAACTGAACATCTAAAGAAATTAAGGTCATTAAATTTTAAAAATTTTGTTTTAAAACTCAAAATTTTGAACTATTAATTTTTACTATAGGCTAAGGAATATAAATCAAAATAATATGAAGAAAAGAAGAGTTGCAAATGTAGTTACATTGTACAAAAACAAAGATTGATAATGGTAAATTAGAATTTTGTATTTACTGTACAATCCTTTTTGAAACATTTAAAAATTTTAATTTAAAGTATTTGAAACTATTTCATGTATTTCTATGAAATAATTTTTTATTTAATAATAATAATACTTACTTTTCGAAAACTATAACACAATTTTTCAATGTTAGAATAATACACATTTCTTAATCTGAAATTTCCTATCTGTCCAAAAAGAAACTCGCACTTTATGAAATTTATAATTATGAATTGATTATTAGCAGAAGGCGAGTAAACTTAGATTTTTTTTAATCGTAAAAGCAATTGTAAGTATTCTATCCAGAAAATGCATAAAAAACAATTTATGGAATATTTTAACTATAATATAGCAAAATTTTGAAATGCTTCTGGAAATCATTTCGTATAAGATTATTAAAATCATTCTCCATATATTGGTATTAATTTAAATTTACTACATATTTAAATACTGTTTTTTAAAATTTTCGTAAAGTATTTTTTCCAAAAATATATTTTTTTATAATGACTGCACATTGTTTACGTTAAGCATGTAATTCTTAATAATTGAAGTTGTTTAAGAAAATTTAATTGTCCTAAAGTCAAAGATTATAAAAATCTAATGAATTCAATTCATCATACATATTTGAATAACAGATCTATTTTAAATATATATTTGAATAAAAGATCGATTTTTAATATTTAAATAACAGATTGATTTTTAATATTTGAATAACACATTGGATTTAATATTAATCGAAAATTAATTTTTATATGTATTTGTATCTTATATTATTTTATAAATTTGAATTTTTTAAAGTATATTTTTTATGTAAATATAAATACATGGATGTATAATTTAAATTTCATCAATAAAATCATTAACAAGAAGGAAAACTATTTTTAATGTTTTGAAACTGTTTGTCAGTAATTTTCTATTTTTCATAAAAAGGAAATTTCCGTATCTTTACAAGTATAAAATTCCAAACTTCTTAAAATGTAAATCTATTTATATAGAACGAGGAAGAACAGTTCTAATTAAAAATGAATTTATTCATTTTTTTAAATTCATTCCTTGTGTTAATTTAAATTATTATTTGTTACATTGTAAAATATATCCTTATACTTATTATTTCGTTTAAAATAAGGTTATAATCAAATTCATTTTGCCATTACACTTCAGTATTTTTCCTTAATAGCATACTTTAAATTTAAAGATGTTTTGCTTTTTAAATTGCCAGTTATTTTTTAATTTCAAAAACATCAATTTTTAAGAATTTGCTTCATCGATGATTGAATACTTTTCTTCAGTTGGGAACAAAATTGATTTCATGTAAATAAAATAACAAAATTATTATATTAATACAGGAATGGCTTGAAGAATTATCTTCCCCTTTATTTTGAAAATTAGAAAGCGTGTCAGCGTCAGACCACTTATACTTCAATTCAACTTTGAAGAGAATGTAAAATCATTTCTGTCAATCAAACAACTATTCACTTCATAATGTCAGTGTGACATACTTGAATTAAATATGCTTTATTGAAACTCAATTTTCTCTTTAAAATATGTTCAGTTTGTTCTCTTTACAGAAGCTCTTGATTAAGCTTTTGAGATATAATATGTATTTTTAATTTAAAAAAAAATATGTTTCGATTCTATTTTTTTAAGAAACATTATGCATTTATATATTTTTCCTAAATACATAAAATATTATTTAAAATCGTATACTAAGAAATAATTTCTTTTTATAGGAAAAGTGGATTCATTTGCTGTTACTTTATTATGGGGATTTTTAAGTTAAAGGAAAAATCTTTACAGCGCATGATGAAAGGTCAGTTGCATCATGGAATATGTTTTTATTGTACTGCAGTATTCCTTAAAGCTAAAAATAATTTATACATTCCAAAACACAAAAGCATACTTAAAATATGGTTATCCAAATTAGTAATTTCTTGGTAAATTAGTAATTTAACAAAAAAAAGATAATATTTTTAAATGAATTTTTAAAAATTATTCGTCTCAAATACGTCATTTTTCCTTAATTGACACTGCTTCAGAAAGTATAGATTGTTTTGATAAATAAACTATTCTCATTCACAGACATATCAATTTATGAATGATTACATTTTTGTTGTTATAAAACCTGAAGGAAAATCAATGAAGAAGAAACATTGATTTTCCTTCAGGTTACTTGTAATAACTTGTAATAATAAAAAAAAAAAATTCTAAGTCCCGAAAATGTCCTAGAATAAGTGGAGGTCGAAAATGGATGTGTAACATACAAAATCATTTTAAACACATTATTTATGAAAAGCATTTTCATAAGTTTGATTTAAATTTAAAAAGCAAAAATGTCATTTTTAAAAATTGGCATAAATCTATTTATCGAAAAATTGTAACTAATTGAAGTCAAAGTTACAATCGCCTCCAAAGGCGTAATATTTTGTGATTCTTGTAGTAGGCATAAGTATGAATATATCTTTAGATACTTAATTGTATTTAATAAAATATAGCAGAAATATCTAGCAGGAATCTTTATTTTTGATCTTGAATCAAGAGTCTCGTTATACGATAAAAAATCAAATGCCAGATGTTTGCGATCTAGTTTGTTTGTCGCTCAACGGTCATGTTTTGCATACGAGGGTTATGTAGACCGGGAGCTACGGTTTAAAGTGGATTCCAAACCATCACAAACATCCATGCCCAAGGTGGGATTCTAACCCACGAACTGTTGAACCTAAAGCAAGATCGCGTTTGAGATCTGGAACATGTATATAAAACTACAATTCAAATTTGGATCTGATTTATATTCTTATAAATCTATTTTAAATTTAACAACAAAGACTACTCAGACTCTAGTTGTTTCAATAGTCTCTGATTTTTTCCTGATTATTATTTTCATTATAAAATCTCATAATGCTAAATTTTCCTAATAGCATTTAAGAATTAATTTATATCATACTGTTGTTCAGAAAATTTTAATGAAGATTACTGATGTAAGTTTTTTTCTCGTAACATTGTTAACTTTCAAATTTGACTTCTTGAAGTTTTCTTCTTTCATTATCAATAAAGATAATAATTCTTAATATTATTGAATTTTTTTTAGGAAAGGGGTCATTTATACTGTCTGAAAAAAAATTGGTCATTTTTAGAATACATGATATATTTCTATCTCTCTGTCTCTAATATAAAGGAAATTATTATGTAATAGGAATTACTCATGGCAAACGATTCTTTCTTGCAGCATTTTGAGTAATTGATAATTTAAATATCAAAATACTTAAAATCTTTATAAAATAAATGACATTATAATGTAAAAAAAATGAGTCATAATATTTAAAATTAAAAACTCAAACTCAATATTTTGACTGTCACCATGAAAGTAAGACCTATGGTACACATATCTGTTTTTTGACAAAGGATTCTAGATTTTGAAACATTTTTCATTGTTCGGTGGTCTGTCTAAAGCGAACTATCAATTTACCTGTTTGTAAATTGTTAACAAAAATAAATACATTGTATAAATTTAAAAACAAAAAATAAATATTTATTGCTTAAAAAAGTGGAAAATTTGAAACAGTTTTAAAAGGAATATGATTATTATGAAATAATTTAATAATAACAAAAATTTAATCCGGAAGGGTGGGGTTCGATTCCAATGCCGCCAAAGACCCACCGATTACATGCAATATCATTAAATCCGTGGAATCAAAAGTCCCGTGTCCGGTAGCTGACAGTCACCATGGGTGTAATGGTCTTGAGAAATTTACTCCTCCTTCAGATCAATGCCAAAATTGAGGGAGTACATCCTATTTTGCTGCCATCTATCGGAGGATTTGAAGAGCAAAAAGTCGTACTTTTTCCTTCATGGTGTTCTGATTAAATGAAAGATGCTCCCACTTGACTTAAATTCGTATAGCCAAGCATAGCGAGCTCGGCTTGTCCAAATGTCATTAGTAACAACAACAACAACAAAAATTTTAATATTTTGGTTTCTGAAAAAAATTTTTAAAACATATGGAACATCTCAAATTTCCAGAATTAAGTATTTCTTCTTTGCCCTAAAATAATTTAAAAAATGGAAAACAAACCTAGCATTAACAACCAATTCCATGTTCTTTTGAAGCATACTAATATGAAAAAAATAAATACAAACATTACAAAATTGTTGCAGAAAAAGAAAGAGATTTTGAATAACTCATTTAGAAATCTATATGCTCAACATTTAAAATGTGAAGAGTGCATGTGATTTTGCAAGACCCTTACAAAATTGTTTGCTTTAACATTTTAATAGCATGTATACTGATAATGATAAATTCTACGATAGTTTTTCTATATGATATAAATAGTTGGTGTCATAAATTATTTTACTAAGCATCGATTCTATTTCATCAAGAGAAAAGGAAATTCTAGGATGATTTCTTAGATAATAAATTAAATTATTTAAGGTGTGTTTCAATGAAAGTAAGTATTTCGCATAGAGAAGCTTAGAGAACATAGAAAACTACCGAGATACCATACTCTTACAATCTGTTCTATAATTAAATAAGATTCAGACATAGTGACGTCAACATTTAACAAGATTTTGTTCATTGTGTGGGATTAGGGAGGGATTATGGAGTAGGATTAGGAAATAGTATGCTTAGCTTTATCAATTCTGAATATCATTCCTTTATTCATATTATGTATCTATAATATTTCGTTTTTCCCAAATATACTTGTAAGTTTCTTTGTCTTTATAATAGGAGAAAGTATATGTGGAGTTATATAATTACATAATGCACAATAGAAAAAAGTTTAGAAGTACTAAAGCTTTATATATTAATTTAGCATAGCTGTTCAAAAATACATTTGTATTAAAAATATTAAGTTTCTAAAATATTTCTGAATATCAAACGTTGACCAAAAATTTTTATAGGTAATATGACTTATTAAGTTAACTTTTATCTATCAATATCAATAACACTTATGAAATAAAATAATAAAAATATATTTCATTAACAGTAATTTTTTTTCTTATGATGATTTAATTTATTAAAATATTTTTATTTTATAAATTGAAAGGAATATTTTTTACACTTTATGAACAAGTTTATTTTTTAAAGTTTAATTCGCATATTTTCGGCATGAATGATATTTCATAAATATTGGTTATGTGTATTACAAATATGTCTCCTTGCAAATTGTTTCCTGAATATTGTAGTTTTATACGTTTTCAGTATCAGTAAAATCAGTTTTGAAATCAATTTACTAATTAAGGATTTGATTGATAATTTAGGCATATAAAACTATACAAAAATAAGATAAACATTTTTAAAATATACAATTTAATTGTGAATATGTTTGTAACACTTTTATCTAAAGTATGTAAAATATCCGTATTGATAAAATATTCTTGAGAGTGGGAGTAATTCACTAGGATGAATAGTTCTGCACATTGTATTATGTCTAAATTTATTTTCCGCATTTTTTGATTAAAAATTGCATGTAAATATTTAGTGCCTGAAATTTGAAATAATGAATTAAAGCGTAAGTCCTTAAAATTGAATCTTTCGTTAGAAAATGTAATTTGAAGATTTTGATTTGAAGTATCACAACAAACAATAGAAAAAAAACTTATTGTTACCTATATGTGTTTCTTTTTTAAAATATTCTCATAAAATCTGCTTCTCTCATTTTAATAAAGAGATGTTAAAAATCCAAAGGTGCATATCAGAATAAACATTTAGTTTTTCATAAATTCTTTTGAGGAAGAAGTTTATTTTCTTCTTTTAAAATTTCTTATGTCATAATTTGTTTATTACGTATATTTTAAATTATATAACAATGTAACAGTTATTTTTTTATCTTTGTATTTTACTTTGTAAGATTTAATGTAATTTATAATATTTAAGAGCAATTTATAGTTTATAAAAGAAAAACTGTCTATATTAGTTTAAATATATATATAATATATATATATATATATATATATATATATATATATATATATATATATATATTATATATATATAAGGAATATTAATAATGAATAAAATGTTGAAGCATAATTTTTAGAATTTGTTAATGCAAAATATTTCAGAATTGGATTTGTTATATTATTAAGAGGTGGAAGACCAGACTTGGAATCAAATATAATCCGCGTAAATTATGAATACATTATTTGTTTTTAATGTTAACATAAAATTTTATGCAATTGTTAGAATATCATTTCATAAACCTGCACATAAAATAAAATAAAATTAAAACGTTATTAGTTTATCATAATGTATAATTCATTTCGTGAATCATTTTAGAATTCAAAATACTAAATCCAATAAAATAAAGGGAATTGGATTATGGTTTTAATATGTACTCAAGAGGAATTCATTTTGATTTCTTTAGATATACTCCTAAAACTTAACGTTTATGAATTTGTTTCTTATAATGTTTAAATTGCTTGATATGAACTTCAATTTAACCAGTTTTATTCCATGAATGACGAAAGTTTTTAAAGATTTATTATAACTGATTGTGGAATTTGATTTCAGAACAAGCGTTATCCTTTAAATTAAAATAATCAATGTAAAACTTTAATGAACATATTTATAATCATTAAGAAAATTATTATATCGTATGTAATTAATAAATATATAATTTAACTATTAAAGTTTTAGAAATTACTTTAAAGTGTTTAAATTTTAAATATTGACATAAATATAACTAAATTTTCATATTTAATTATCTTTTTCCCATAATTTTTTCTATATATGTTTTTAAACTCTTTATGTAATATTGATCAGAAAAGATAATTGTTCTTTGAAATAGCTTCTTATAAATGTTTTATTAAATACTATGTGAAATATGATGTTATCTGGAATTATAGAAGGTACTTTTGCTTATATAATGAGTTGAAGATTGTATTAAAAGTGACGAGTGTTTTTACTACATTTCAGATAGGTAAGTGAAGGCTAGTATAATCCACGAGAAATAGGTTATATTTTTTACCAAGTTTTTTTAACTGTTATGATCGATTACTCATTTAAAGAACAATATTATGAAAATTAAAGAAATGCATAAAAATGTGTATTTAATAATATTTTTTCAAAATTTTCTACTTATTACATATTTATTGGCACCTATTGCATGACGCTGTATATGAAAGTATAATATTTGATAATTTCATACATTACACACACTGTAAGCGTAACGCAGAAGAATCTTATATTACTTTTATTACAATTAATCTTTCATCATGTTGCCAAAAGTTTCTTAGAAAAGATAAAGCGCGTGTCTTATATCTTGAAGTTTGCAACATTTTCTTCACAGCACAATAACATCATCTAAAAAATTGATATCTTTCTTTTATAATTTATAGATAAAGAATGATTCCCTAATATCATTCTTTTTTTAGCCAATGGTCTCTGTGTTACAGGAATACATCATACAAATAGGCTAATTAGAGTATAATTCAGTACTTAGATCTCAACTGAATGCTATAATATTTTAAGTAGTTTTATTCAACATATTTATTAAATACTAAGGAAAAGATAAAAACATTTTTAGTATTTTTCTACACAATAAAATACAGTTTCAATTATTAATAAGCCTAATTATGGGTTAATTAGTTATTAATAGTAAAGATATACGACAAAAGTGGTCAGATTATCACTGTGGTAAAAACATAGAAAATAATTTTCAAACAACTTTTTTAAATAAATATCATAGTTAAGACAAATGTAAGAAAAAATAGTCCATTAAGAACTGCATGATCTTAATTTCATATTTGAATTACGATTTTAAAGCCACTTCTCGCTGTTCATAATGATCACAAGCGAAAATTTATTAAAAATCTATGACAAATTAATTTTCAAGTTATTATTGAAGATCACTTGTAATTTGCTTATGCAACCAGATTATAATTTTCAGTTCTAGTTTTTGTAAAGTAAAATTTCAAAATTATTTTTATACTTTGAAATTGGATACACAAAAACTTTAATACGGTTTTCTTTTATGAATAAAATCAGAAAATTTTATTACTTATAACAAAAATAGTTCTCTTAAAATATTTAAGTTTTATATATTTTAGTAATTAATTGAAAATATTTCTTTTTTACAAAATTAAAACTATGAACTTGTGATATAAATTAGTCTAAATTAAGATTTGTGGATGTTAGTGGTTTCATAAAGCAAGTTCATGTGTAAAAATAATGAATTGAGTTCATTTTTATAACCTAAAATCATTAAATTATAGCAACACTATTAATAATAAAAATAATAATTAACTATAACTTTAAAATGATAGGCATTCTGAAATTAACAGACATGAGCAACCAATTAAGAAATAAAATGAAACTCTAACAATTAAGCTTATATCTAAAATATGTTTTTATTGACAAAAATAGATTATATATATATGGCTGCAACATATGTTGATTTTTTAGAATTAAAAACTGAATTTTCATTTTGAAAAATGATAAATTTCAGAAACCTAATAAATAGTTTCCTAACTTTTGTGTGTGGTTTAATTTAATCATACTTTATTTTATATTTCATATTTTGTAAGCAATTTCATCTAGTCTTTAACTTATGCAATATAAATGTATGGTTTCACTTATATAATATAAATTATATGTACATTCCGAAAACAATAAATTTTATAATTTACTGGGTATCTTTCGAGCATCTAAAATTTTATTCATCTTTATTTTCTAAAGTAATAGATATATTTATATTCATATAAAGGAAAAAGGAATCAAGCATTTTACATTTATAAAATTAATTAACTATAAGAACAAAATACAAAATCCGTCATATGCATTTTTTTATAGTTAAGACATCTTGGATTTTATGCTCATATAGTGTTCTCTTATGAACTTTTTCGCTATTTCCAAAAATACAAATGAGATATTCGTAAGTAAATATTGTGGCATAAATCCTCTTTCTCCATGGTGATAGTGTTACCTAAAATGACAAAACTCGTGTGTTAACGTATTTGAGATTGATTTTTGAAAACGAGTATGAACTGTCACACAATGTCCACTGCTAAAACGATAATCTCATTCCAATATTGTGTGCTATTTGAAGACAATTTTGGGACAATGAAACTTTGCCATCAGAAATTAACTGTTTTTTGTCACATTTTTAATTTACTGGGTATGAAAAACTCCTGAAAAGTATATAAAACGCTTGTCTATCTACTACAAGAAAACAACGAAATGTTTTTGCTGCTCAGTGATTCTTTTGTATTATCTCATTATTTATGTATCAACGTTCCCATGCTTTGGTCAATATTTGCGTTTAAACAAAGATAATTGTGAAATTGAATATTTAAATTTTAAATGAATTTTATTATTTAAAATCATACATTATTAGAAAAATTACAAGGTGCTTATAATCCTCATAAACTCATTACTCAGTCAGAATTATTACCATTAGAAAATGCCATTAATTTAAAACGATAAAATTAAATTGATAATAATTATGGAAAATGAATAAGTAAACTAAAGTATTACATTCTCTTGCTTCATTAAAATATCATATTACATTAAACATGCAATTAAAATGCTAAGGGAAAATTTAGTTTATACATAAATACTTTAGTATAAAATTTAATTTCATTTAATAATTTTAGTACTGTGAAAGTAATATTATCTATTAAATATAATGTGGAAATTAATCAGATTTTTCAATTGCCGTTTAGTTTGCTAAAATATTACAGCTTTTCTCTTTTCAATTATTAAAATGCACAAATTCACCATAAATTAAAATATATTTAATGCACTTTTAATTAAACGAGTGAATTGAGCTCTTAAATAAATGATATTTCGATTACAGAATGTAACAATAATTGACTGAAATCATGATGATAGATCAAAAGTCAAAAATCAAATATAGAAATATCTATTCAGATTATTTAGAAAAGTTAGTCATATTTAAAAAAAACATCTATCACAAATAATATGACAATGGATTTCATTTCTCTATTATATATGAGCAAGCTAAGAAATCCGAAAGTTGTGCTCTTAATACAACTAAATCAAATTTAGAAAACGGAATTTTATTTAACTTTTTGACACTCCTAAGAAAACTTTTTTATTAGAAATTATGAAATAAAATTCTGAACTTAATTTTAAAAAATTTATAAAATCGTATATTTAAAACTAATATGCAAATAATAGTGGATCATTTATTGTTAAAATCTTCAAAAGTTAAAATATGAATATATATATTTTTTTCTCTTTAAGAACTTCTTATCTTATTGTAGCTAACTTGGAATCCTTGATCATAAGCCTTTAATAATTTTAAATCATTAACATGTGATGAAAAATATTTGAGTAGACATTGAAACTCATATTTTTAGTTCTTAAAATTGTAACATTTTAATCAACTGATTGGTAACATATATTTGATATTTTTGGATATTATTTTGTTGTGTTATACACAAAATTTTATTTAAGAAAAATAATGTTGTAGAACACTTAGTGTACTACCATTTTAATTGAAAGAAATTGTTTGTATACATTTGAATATTAAAACGAAAACATTATCAATTTTTTATTATAACAATAAAAACATTCATATGTTTAATTAACGCATTTAACAAGGCCATGTTGTAATGATTTTGTTTCAGTTTGCCTGCTTTATTTTTTCTAAATTGATATGATAAAACAATATTAAAAAATGTAATAAATATTTATGCACAAGAACTCATAATATTACAAAAGGAGTAGGATGATATTTTTCAAAATACAAGCTTTTGCGTTCAAACCCCGTCACAATTGAGCAACGGCAAACGTATGTTTGTACTTCTGAAATTATACATGTTGGTGTAGATGCTTAAAAATTGAATGTTTCTGCATTCACAATATTTATGACATATGTTCTCGGAAAGCAATTACGTTAATGCATCAAAAAATCTTTTGTTGTATCAGCTAAAGGATGCAATAACAATATAACACATTTTTCTTCACAAAAATCTAAATGGTGACCGATTGGTAGAAGCACTCTTTTCGGAGAGCAAAGGGTCATTTGCAATCTCAGTCACTGTTGAGCAATGACAGATGGATACTGTGCTTCAGTTTTTTTTGTATGCATAAATCTAAAAGCAAATCCTTAATAATTGTCATGTTTCCACCTTTAAATTTTATTTTTTACTATGTGAACATAGCCTACCAAATATAAATCTTGAAAAGCAAATTTGCTGTGTATTGATAAAGAAGCTATTTAGCATTTCATTACTAGTCTGTCCCTTATGTGGTATGCACTAGTATTTATTTTAGATTTGTTTTTTCACACTTTACCATGCCTTTCTAAGTAGAAAACATCATCACATTTATAGTTAAGTAGTGAGAAATGGTCATTGTGGTATTTTTCTTTCGATGGTAACATTTGGGTAACGAGTTTTCCGGTTTTCTTCTTGAGAAATGTGAATATATTTCACTATTTATGAAATATTCTACTTGAAGAGAAAAATCCTGGACTTGATAAAATAGTTTACAATATCCGATGACTTTCAGATTATACGATACAGTCGCAGTTTCTATATTACATGCTTTTGGATTGTCATTGTGTTGGCCCATTTCCCCAAATATAATCTGTGCATTTAATAACTCTTTCTCCTCCTTCATTCAATATTTTTATAATTCTGTATGCTTTTCATTGTTTTTATTTTGTGAATTTCTTTCTTCATCCTTCGCCTTTCCCGTAACAAAATTTGTGGAATCAAATACAAATTATGTTACTGTAATAATTTACAATACACATTTTTGAGGAAACCGATGATTTTTTTTTGCATTTGATCTATTTAGGGATAAATTGCTGGCTATTTCAAATACAGAATATTTTAATCCTTGCGAATTAAACATGTTGACACATTTACCGAGCGGTTCCTTACAAAATAATCTTCAGTATAAGCGTCAACTAAATTTTAATCAACAGCTGTTAGTACATAATGCTTAATGAAAAGTGCTTACACGTGGGTGCTATCTTGTGTGCCTGATCTCCAACTTGAAGGTAATAGCACGTTTATTTGAAATGTTTATCCTGGTACTATGTAGAGATCTCTCTCCAAAACACTTAAGAGTTGTAATTAATTTTCAAATATTTACTCGATGTAAGGAATGAAATTAAAATTGTCATTTAAAGTAATATTTAAATCTCATTATAAGCATCTATATATTCAGATAATTAAGTTGAATCAAAATGAAACCCTTGCATTATAAAAATATTGAATAACAACGTTTCTTTCTTATCTTAGGTATAATTTTACATGTTTATTTATTTAGAGGGCTATAATAAATACAATTAATTTTTAAAGTGAATATATTTATCAGAATTATATTTCCATTGATGTTTCCTATAAAACTTGAAATTAAAATAAATGATTTTAGAAATAAGCTAATTAATGATAAATTTATCTCTAGGTTGACAATAGTTAAGTAATGTTTCTTTTGATAGTTAAGTTAAAATTAGGGTAAAATATTTTAAATATACTAAATGCACTTATAATATTTTTGTGTTTCTGAATATATAAATATAACATACTCAATATATTCATACTGTATAATTGAACAAAAAGTTTTTCACGTAAAAGTGTGTAAAGTCTTATGTGCATGTATATACACTGATGGTAAAAATAGAACACTTTTATAAAATATGCTTTGTATTTTAGCACAATTTTAATGTAAATGTTTTATTAATTTTATTAATATAACTTCTTTTTTACTTTCAATGAATAAGTTTAATCTGACATTAAGAAAATATTATAAAATTGTACTATTTGGTCTATGAAAAAAGTAGTAGGACACCTGCAAAATATTCTCATTTTGGAGTGTGTAGTAGTTTAATATGGTGAAATCATTGTTTTTTAAACTGTTTTTCTTTCAAAAGATATATTTTGTCGAAAAAAATCTTAATTTCTGTACAGCTAAAATGCTTCGGAGAAAACTTTTAAGCAAATTTAAGTAAGGTCAAATTGTGTCATGTAAAGATGTGATAAAGTTATAAGAGATATTGCAAAGCACTTACTCATCAGTTCATACGCTGTTTCTAACTTCTTAAAAAAATCCAAAAAAGTCAGAGGGAAGGAAAGACTGGCAGGCATAAACAATTGACACTACGGGATCAAAGAAAAAGCTTTAAAGAACTTAAAAAAATGTATAGAAGCTTTGAAAAAGTACAACCATCTGACACCAGGTATGTAACCAGAAAAAACTTTACAACTAAATAAAAAGACCGAATACATTTATATTTAAGAAAAGAAAACACCATTTTAAATGAAACGAAAAGAAAATTGAGCACCGGCCAAAGAACACGTGACATGGAACTCTGAATGGACTTCAGATATTTTTTCAGATGAAAAAAAAATCAATATTGATAGCCCAGATGGTTGTCAATCTTATTATCATTGTCTGGGTACACATGAAGAAACTTATTCTACCAGAGAGTAAAGAGGAGGCAGTTTAATGATTTGCATAATTGTTGGCTACGTTGGAAAGAACAATTTATTATTTCTGGAGGAAAGACAGAAGCATACAGATTACATTCAAATTTTAAATTCAGAGCTTCTTCTCTGTGACACTATGCTAAACAGAGAAAATTGGGCATTTCAGCTATTTGGATCATCAATCCACACGGACATTGGAATTAAAAATAAGTATGAAACAGATAATAATGATCAACATAAACTGCTAAATGTACAGACCTATATACAGTTAAAAATACGTAGTCGCTAAATTATTGGCGTGCTTACGTCAAAGGCAAGCAATATAATCTTGGATCGAAATTAGAGAATCTTTGAATTGCATTACAAACAATTTTTGTCAAACGAAAATTCAAAACTTATATCATTTAATAGCAAATGGAGTCTTTGAGATAATTAAAGCAAATAATAGGAAACATTTTTATAAACAAGATTTTTTATTTTCATTTTTTAGAACTGTCCTTCTACTTTTTTCACATAGCATGATGTGAATGAAATTAAATTTTAATTGTAATAAGCAAGTTTTTCCTGTTACAGATATAGTTATTTCATTGTAAATAAGTTTTTAAAAAGTTCTGTATTAAAACTACACTACTGGACATTAAAATTGCTACCCAAAGAAGGCGACATGCTAGAGACGTGAAATTTATACGAAAGGAAGAAGGTGCTGTGATATGAAAATGATTAGCTTTACAGCGCATTCAGACAAAGCAGGCACCAGTAGCGACACCTAAATTGTGTTTAAATGAGGAAATTGTTCAGCCGGTTCTTCATACACAAATTTCATTTGAACGTTGTTGCCTGGTGAAAAAATGTTGTGATGCCTCGTGTAAGAAGGAGAAATGCGTACCAGCACGTTTCTGACTTTGATAAAGGTCGAATTGTAGCGTACCGGGATTGCGGTTTATCTTATCGCAGTATTGCTGCTCGCGTCGGTCGGGATTCAATGACTGTTAGCAGAATATGGAATCGATGGGTTCAGGACGGTAATACGGAACGCAATGCAGGATCTCAACGGCCACCTATCACTAGCAGCCGAGAAGACAGGCATATCATCCGCATGGCCGTAATAGATCGTGCAATCACGTCACGAGCCGTGAGTCAAGAAATGGGGTCGTTTGGAAGACAAGTGTCTGCACGAACAGTTCGACGACGTTGGCAGCAGCATGGACTCTCAGCTCGGAGACCATGACTGCGGCTTCCCTTGACGCTGCGTCATAGACAAGAGCGCCTTCAATGGTGTGATCAACGACGAACCTGGGCGCACGAATGGCGAGACGTCATCTTTTCAGATGAATCCAGGTTCTGTGTACAGCATCATGATGGTCGCATTCGTGTTTGGCGGCATCGTGGTGAACGCACACTGGCAGCGTGCATTCGTCATCGTCATACTGGCCCAACACCTGGCGTGATGGTATGGGGTGCCATTGGATACACGTCTCGGTCACCTCTTGTTCGCATTGACGGTGCTTTGAACAGTGCACGTTACATTTCTGGTGTGTTATGATCCGTGGCTCTACCCTTTATTCGAGCCCTGAGAAACCCTACGTTTCAGCAAAGTAATACACGACCACATGTTGCCGGTATTGTACGGACCTTCCTTGATACAGAACATGTTCGGCTGTTGCCCTGGCCAACACGTTCTCCAGATCTTTCACCAATAGAAAACGTCTAGTCAATGGTTGCCGAGCAACTGGCTCGTCACCAAACGCCAGTCACTACGGTTGATAAACTGTGGCATCGTGTTGAAGCTGCATGAGCATCTGTACTTATACATGCAATCCAATCTGTGTTTGACTCAATGCCCAGGCGTATAACTGCTGTTATTACTGCCAGAGGTGGTTGTTCTGGGTACTGATTTCTCAGGATCTATCCAGCCAAATTTTTTGAAAATTTAATCACTTGTTATTTCTAGTATAATATACTTGTCCATTAAACATCATTTTGTTATCTGTATTTCTTCTTGGTGTAGCAATTGTAATGGCCAGTAGTTTATTTTGTAAAAATTCATAAATTGTTCTCTTATTTTGAAAAAACATATTTTCCATCTACTTCTTTCCAGCATTTTATATATATATATATATATATATATATATATATATATATATATATATATATATATATATATATATATAAATATATATATGACTTTTTATCACATGATGTCAGTCAGGTAGACATAAATATGCATTGAGTTTGCTTAAGTGAAACCCATGAGTGAGCCGTAAAAAGTCATGATTGTATACGAATTAAAACCATTACGTTTTACTAACATTCAAATATATCACATTACGTAGATTACCAATTAAATTCATTTTGGTAACACATTGTTGTAATGGAGCCTATTTTCAAATGAATTTTATAAATCAAAGTATTCAAATTTCACAAAAATTTACTTTTTGTAATTTACGTTTAAAAAAATTGCTAAAATTTACGTTTGGTTACTCTTGTAAAATCTCTGTTAAATTCATGCAGCTATTTCATGCATTAAATTGCTTTGTAGCTTCTAAGAAACAAAAATATTTATACTTTACTTAGTATAATTACTCAACAATGCATTGGAATTTCATTATTTTTCATCGAAAAATATATGGTTCTCTTATAAATTTTGGGGGAAAAAACATTTTTGGCTGAAAGTGAGTCATGTTTGAAGAAATAAATAAAAACTTATTAGAATTTTTTTTTAAAAAAATGCATGTTCAGAAAAAACATCAATAAATTTGATACTACAAGATTAAAATTATTAATAACTTTGTTCGCTTTCTTTCGCCTTCACAAATAGATTTGCTTAATTTTCTTAATGTTATTATCTCTATGCAACTACAATTTTCTTTTGAGCATTCATTCTACTGGAAAAACTAAAACTAAAAAAATATTAATTTTATTAATCAAAGGAAGACATGATTTTAAGTTTCTGCTTTATGTAAACAATTATTTTTTGTAGCGGAAAAAAAAATATTTTTATAAAAAGTCCAAATTTCTAAGGAACTATAATTTTTCTTAGAAACATGTAAATTGAAATTTCTAAAATGTATCTTTTTCCCACATGAATAATTTGATATTACAGTTTTTGTTTTTATTACTTTGTTATAATTGTAAATATTATTAAACATTTAGAAATTGCAGGGTAAACTGTTTATGAGCAAAATAAATTGGACTATATGTATAATTTTTGAAAATTTTTTAAAACACAACTGAAAAAAATAATTATTTCTGTAATTTTTGCTTTTCATGTGAATAATGGTACATAATTAAGAAAACTAATTTCAAAATAATAACAAGACTTTTATTATTAGTACTAAAAAATAAGTAGATCAAAATATTATGAATAAAACAGATAAAATCAATTAATTCAAAACAAAAACATACGAAGTATTTAAAGAGTTATGCAGAAAAAAAAGACAATTTTTCAGGTGACATATATACATTTATTCATTGTGAAATTTATTCAAGAACATTTTTCATCATGAAGTTCAATGTAAACATTTATTGATAATAAAGCAAAATGTCCTATCAATATTTTAAATTTAGTAAATTAAAAGTTTACTCTAAGGAAAACAATTAAAACATTTTCTAAAATAACTAACATTGCGTATCATAAAATTCCTTCTAAATTAGTCCTCTCTATATTGAAATAATTTACTTCTTGATTAATGAAGCAAAATAGCATAATACATAAGTTTAATTCAGTGTTTTAACAATAAATAAGTTTCCTAATAAAACAGATTCATAAATTTAAAATATCCTCTCGTTAAACTGGTTATGAAAATTTACGATAATTTTCGAATATGCACAATTCCTTCTTCATCTGTGATTTATTAAATTAAGCATCAACTTTAAAGAATAATCAATCTTTTAAAATATAGTTACTAGTAGAGTAAAAGTATATTACACGCTACATAGTAACGGATACAAATTTATAAGAAAATAATGTGTAAATTTACATTTAATAAAAAATTTCAATAGTTATATTTATATTTTAAAATTCAATGTATATTTCTTATCGTAAATTGTTTTCATATATGATTTTTGAGCAGCTTTGATTTCATCTCAGATTTTTAACATTTTTTTAGTTTTGACTCAATTATTTGTTTATTTGATATTTACACATTAGTGTCACTGCAGCCAAGTTTTTCACCGAGGCTAATTAACGCCATTGAAATCATGCTTAGATATTATAACAACAAAAGTAATGTGAGTCATAGTAGCCTAGTGATTCGGGTATTGGCTTTACGTCCGGAAGGCTAGGGTTCGATTCCCAATGCCGTCAAAGACGCACCGAGTGTACGTTGATGAAGACACTTATATAATCTATGAAATCGAAAGTCTTATCGTTGGTCATTGAGAAGTTATCATGGGTACAATGGTCTGGAGAAAAGTTATTCATCTTTCAGATCAATGTTAAAATTGAGGGAGTGATTCCTCCGGTGGTGCCATCTATCGAAAAATTTAAAGAGCAAAGTCGTAATTTCACCTTCGTGGTACTCTGCTACACAGACGCTCCCTATTGATTTAAATTCGCATAGCCAAAGTATAGCGAGCTTGATTTGTCCAAATGTCATAATTAACAACAAAAAAAGAAAGTAATAAGAGGAAAACATTTTTACTAATATATTTTATTTGAACAATATCTAATACTGCTCTGATTAATAGTAATATTAGCTGCAGTGACTCTAATACAAATATATTATTTATTTTTAGCTAGAGAATTCTTATTCAAATTATGGATAATTTATATGAATTAATTAAAATATATATAAGAAACAAATTTTCAAATATCTTAATAAATATTAAATAAGTAAATCGTAATGCAATGAAAAATGATTGAAAACATATTACTTCTGCATCCTGACTGCAATTGAAAAAGTCTTTTACCTGGAATAATGTTTGACCCTATTACTATCTACACAAATTTATTTCAATTCTTCAACGACATTGTAAATACAGATACAAAAGGGAGATATTTAAACAAACATTCTGCAAGTATAGAGGGGAGAGGAACTACAACATATATATCTAGCTCACAATTAATCACTAAATAAAAAATTTGATACTTTAAAAATATAAGGGCTTAGGTGAGGTATGTTTTCCCAATTTCTTCTTAACATAGAAGAAAATTAAAATACTGAACAGGGTAGAGTTAGGGATATCATCAAAACTATAAATTCTACAAAAGTGCCACCCTTTTTCATGATTATTTCCTTAGAAGTGTAATATATATAATGTGAAGAGAGAGACTGCAAAGTAGCAAAAGTATTTTTACCAATGTATTCAAAAAAAAGCATTAAAACTGCTACCTGTAAGATTCGTGAATGTCACTAAATAATGTATTTCATATATTAGAAGAGCATAAGGGATGAGATAATATATTTTTGCACAATTTATTTTGGAAGAAAATCAATACAATTAAGTCAGTTTCTTGCGCAAAATGGATTTCAATGAGAACAATCAGAAATAAATATCTCTAAAACATCTTTTTTTTAGTACTTCCATAAAAAATAAACTATAATAACCTAAGAGAATGAGTGAGTATGGTACTTTTCGATTAATACCTCCGTTTTTTTATATTACAGAAATCACATATTATTTATGGAGAAGCGAAAAAAATATAACGTAGATACGATGGTTTTATTGGCTCAAAATTTTATTTTAAATTTCATATATATCTCAAATAAGATTTTTTTTTTGTTGAAAAATTGACTAAATAATGATAAACAAGCTAAATGCTAAACAAAGATAAAACTAGTTTGTGTATGAGATTGCTTTTGATAATTTTATCGGTTAAAATTAGCATTACGGTCACATATCACCAAGGCTAAAAAAACAACCAAATAAAGCAAAATTTTATTTTGTTTCATTGACAAAAAGTATTTATTACATTATAATTACGCAATCAATCAACAATGCTATTTCTAAGCAGTTTCCACCAGAAATAAACACTGGCGTTTATCAATAAGTAATAACTTTTAAGTTTATAAAATGTATTGAATTATTTTATTCAAATATAAAATGTTTGAATTATTTTTTAGAAGTTCCCAAAAATATAAGCTTTTTCAACAATACATATAATAATTGTTTAAAACTGTTATTTACGGTATTTCCGGTCTCGCTACGGTGATTAATTAAAAGAGTGGGTATATTTAATCATATAAAGTAGTCCTCAGATTTAATCTTACTAGTGCAAGTGTTTTTTTTTTTTATAACTGGCAAAAAGGGAAATATTTCTAGAGGAGAAATTTTTCTCAATATGGTTTTTACGTTTTGGAAAACAAATATGTAATTTTGATAGATAATCATGAAATTGATTTTTATAAAAGCATTAAATTTGAATATATGACTATTACGTATGAAAAAAAAATCGCAATGTTTGTCTAAGTTTATGGCATACATTTTACCATGAGTTTACGTCATAATTATAAAAATGGTAAGTATGAATAACACTTTACAATATTTACACAATAAAGTAAAATTATAAATAGCAAAATTGCTTTAAGAATAAAATATTAATAAAAATAAATATAACCACTATGTCAAATTAATATTTTTAAAATAAAATCTTAAATTAATAATTGCATATTAATATTTTTAATCTTATTATTTGACATTTGCCTTCTTTAAGGGAGTAGCAGATTAAAAGAATTTAATTTATACATCACATTTTTGACAAGCAGTTTGAAGATCCTATACTTTAATAAACGTACAAGCATTCTTTCTGGATAATTACACTATTATAATACTGTAGTCGCGTTATAGTCATCGCCTTTAATATTTTACTGGCAACATTTTTATAATCAGTAAATTTAAGATTATATTAATATAGATTGTGTGTGATTATAGTAAAATATTCTTAAATCCCTTGAAATATATAATACCATAATAAAATTAGCTATTTTTCGTGTAATTATTTTTAAATGTTCAGTAAGATTATATTCATTGCATTTGTATGTATTTGGAAGCATGTTTTGTATGCTAACTACATTGAAGTGAATGATTTCTGAGAATACAATATTTTAATGAAAACTATTATATATTACTTCGCTAAGGATACAAAAAAAACTGGTTGTTTTCGGAAAATCCCCTAATAATGCAAGATTTTTCTCGAATAAGAAAATGTACATAAAAACAGAATAAAAAGAAAATTGAGAAAACTATAATCAAAAAAATAATGAAGGGAATTAATTTACTTACAAAGTTAAACAATTATTTAAATCAATAAATCCTTTAATAGCTTTGCAGTAAATAAAGATTAGGTGAATAAAAAATACAAAACATACTTTGTTATTGTCAGCAAATATAAATTATTTTCCTACTAATTATTTTTGTAGCTTTTGTATATAACAAATGAATTGTGCTCTTTTTCATTGTGAAACATCAATTAAATATATGAAAAAATAGTCAGAACTTTGGTTATAATTAAAAAGGGAAATCAGTTTTTTTCAAATTATTTAAACGTATTAAAAAGCAAATATACACAGATGAATATATTAAATCCAAACCAAAAGACAGAACAATAAGATTTTTCAATAATACTTTCACAAACATCATAAAAGATTTTCTGAATCAGATTTCAAAAATATTATTCATTTTACTTATTAATTTGCTCACCATTATTCAAGTTTTGTTGAATGGCGATAAGAGAAAAAAATTTATTTTAAATTAAAAAGTAATTGATTGTTAGAAAAATGCTCTTTTTGCTATTAAATATAGTTAATTCAAGAGAATAGTTTTTCACTACCTAACTATTTTATTAAAATTATAGTAATATTTAATTAAGATTCATTAAGAGATTATTTTTCTTCATTTGTTAAAAGTTTTTTTAACGAAATGGTTTGTCAAGTCTTGATACTTTTATGTATCACTTAGCACATATTTATTCTTTTATTCTAATATTATCAGTGTAGTTCAACCAGAAAAGATAAACACACATTGAATAGTATTTAAGATTAATGTTTGTTTTTAATCATTAGACATTTTTAATGTGACATTGTTACATAAAATAAGGATGGAATAAAAAATAATTATACAAATTTCTATGCTTCTACTTGGTTGTCAGTAAATAAAATAAAAAATTTTTTTAGTTTATAATGATTGTATAATTTCTGTAAAATGTGTGTGCAATACATTTTTTTTAGAAATAAGTATTTTAATTACTAACCATTACTTAATGATTAAACTAATAATGTGTATAAGTATTACTTTTATATATGATGTAAAATAGAAATTTATATTTTAAATAAATTTTAGTTCCAATGCAACAGATCATTTGTGATAAAATTCAGGTGAAAGTAAGGACACGAACTTCAGAGAAGTTACGGTGATCTTCATATGCATAACTATTATTAAGCTTTTTGTTCATTAATTCTATTATTATCAGGGTAATTTAGCATTGAAAATAAGTAATAAAATATTTCTCAGCTTCATCAGTATATTGAACTGAAATAGTGTTGGATCACCGATAAGAATCCTTTTAGACATCGTTAAAGTAAATTTAAAAGTCCCATTTCAGTTATATATATATATATATATATATATATATATATATATATATATATATATATATATATATATATATATTATCATCAAATATTTGTATTTTAATTGCATTGTTAAATTTTGATGATTTTGAAATTTGTAATTTATATGTATATTTAAGGATTTTTATATTACTCACACACACAGAACTTACAATTATTCATACATTTAATGCTCCGCAACGTTTAAAATATTGCATTTTTAGTATTTTAAGGAATAATTTATTCATTAGTGAGAAGTTGGAATAACATAGAATTTACAAATTAGATATTTTTTCTAATATCAATTTTTGGTGTGTGTTATCTTTAATATCCTATAGATTAAACTTAATAAATACATTACATATTGTGGGATTGAACAACGGAAAAGATGAGTAGGCATCAAGCAAAAATTAGTATATTTTTTGCTAAAAGAATTTAGTTGATATATAGAAGATACTTATTAAATTTTAGATGAATTTTAAATTTAACTTTATTTAATTTTTCTTTACATATTGAGATTTATAAAGGTTTAAGGAATGCATAAATGTTATTATTTTCTTAACTCATCAAAATGAATCTTTATCATTATCTTTTCGCACCCACATTATATAAAATAAAATGTGATCATGAAATGATGTAAAATTATTACCACGCATCAATAGTCCTTTAAGGTCTTTGACAGTGTGAAACTATTTGCCATGTTTTGTATTTAACAGGTTGGAAGTGATAAATATTTCTTTAAAGGGCAACTTTTATTACAGTAAATGCACTTTTAATTGTAAGATATTTTGTCATTGCCTAATTTTTTCGGATTTCATCATTCCTTCTTTCATTGAATTTTATTTATTAGATTTTATCGCAAATTTTGAACCTCACATGTTTATTATAAATGCAATTTTAAACATTTTGTGGGATAAAAAAAATTAATAAAAGTACAAATTAATGGACAATGAATTTCTTCAAAAATGTTTTATTGAAAAATTACAATAAAATTTAACACACTTTTATAAGTAACATGTAGAATAATAACGTCAAAGTATTCATAGAAAATATTGATTCTCAAAGTAATATGTACCACAGGTTTTTTTTACATCATCTGAAAAACATTAAGTACAAATGACTAGATTTTCATGAATGTTATGTGTAATGACTATATGATAAAAAAATTGTGTTAATTTCATCAAGAGTTTACTAATTTTTAAAAAGAAAATTCGTTACTTGTTCTTTATTTACGACCGATAAATTAAAGAAAAATGCTAACTGTCGCCAACTGAAGTTATTGACTTGAAACGAATTGACAAGATTTACCGAGGTTTTTCCATCTTTGTTAAACGTATGACGTTAGCGCTCAGTTATAAAGTTTATAAAGTTAAATTCCATTTATGTTTTAATAAATACAATCAAAGAATTACGGTTGCACCAAAGAGCATTTCAATGTTAAAAACATTTCAAATGAAAACTCTATTGTTTCATCAATGGCACCTTAAAAATAAATAGTTCCAAAAATTTAAATCACAAAATCTATTGCATTAAAAATTAATACTCAAATGAATGATGATAATCGTTAAACTCTTAATGAAAAATTATCAAACGATAAGTAATCTAAAAATGCAACGAAAACTTTATATATATATATATATATATATATATATATATATATATATATATATATATATATATATATATATATATATATATATATATATATAATATATATATATATATATATATATAGAGAGATATATATAGATACATATATATATATATATATATATATATATATATATATATATATATATCTTTATATAAATATATCACCGGACAGTTGTGGTAAATCTAAATTGAGGAAATATAATATTTTCCCCATGCTCTGTAAAACTGGAAGAATTGTCACTGTAAAGCATAAGGCCAATATCTGCCCATACTTTTGTACACTATTTTCTTTTGCATACTTCATTTCTTTTAAAATATATTTTGAGTAATTAATAAAACCTATAAACTTCGTGCAACTTATACTTAAAGAATCTTTGTAATATTACGCCTGAAAATCCAGTCGTTTTAACTTCTTTTAAAATATTAATATCTAACAAACACATTCGTATTATTTAATATAAATTCTGAAGCATAAACATTAAAATTAAGTATAAAAATCTGAAAATTATAAAATTTTTCAGGCTATTTGATTAAATTCCTGCAAAAGATTTGCTTGATTTGACATTTGACGACAAGCTTGCAAAACAATTCAATGAAATTTTTGACTTTTGCAATCTCTTAGTGTAAAAATATATAAAATTCTTGTTAATACATCATTATAAAAGGATTTTGACACTTAGATTCATGCAAAAATCCCTCCTTTTTTTATTATATTATGCTTGTTAATGGTAGTTAGTTGAAAATGCTTGTTATGTTCATAAAACTATGTTTAAGAAAATTTTATTCTTAAATTTACACCAATTTCTTTCAAAATGAATTTAAGTTATTTGAGTAAGAGTATTTTAATATACGTATTCAAATAAAAATAATTATAAGAAAGAAGCATTAAATTTAATAACTTTTTCTTAAGACAGATCCGGTGTTGTTAAATAATATATGATAATCAGAACACAATTAAAATTATTTTCAGAACTATATGTATGATAAAATGGATACACTCATTAGACATATAAATAACAATAAATTAGATTAATGAAACTAATTTCGTTGTCAATATTTTTAATCAATTGATTGAACTAAAATCATTATTATATCCTCATTAAATATAACTTATTTTAATCTTAAATGTTACAGGATTTGATGTAAGCTATGAGTAGATAAATTACAAAATTACGTTAGAAACACGAATACAATATAGCCAGTTATGTAAGTAAAAATGAAAAATTTAATACACACATCTAAAAGCACATGTATATAAATAAATACTTTATAACACTTAATTCATTAAAATGATATTTTTTATGATGCAATATAGTCCGTAACTGATCATGGTAGTTGCATTTAAATGCCACTGAAATGTACCCGAAGAGTTGCCGTCAAATTCTTATCACACTTAACTTGAAGTTCGTTAGAAGGAGTCTGACAACTCTGTTGCATTATTTTTTCATCGCATGCTGTAAAAGGCATTTTGTACAAATGCCCTTTTAACATATGTCAGTCCACGACTTCCAGATACTCTGTCTCACTTCTGGTACTGGAAAGTTGTTGCAATTTGGTATGGATTGCTTTCATGGGCATTCTATCATGTGGCCTTGTTTGCCAGCAAGCCTGCATTAACTGATACACATCATCAGGGCAAGACTGTGGACGAGGAAGTATTTTATTGGAAGTGACTTGCTGAATAACCTGAAAAGCAATATAAATAAAAATTATTTGCTCGATTTTTTAATTCTTCCAAATTTTTTGCTACTACACTTATTCTTTTGGTTCGTGTAATAGATTTAATTTCTCATGTTAAAAATAATCTATTTGATTTTATTCGTTGAGCAGTTACCATGGGTGTAAGGTCTGGAAAAAGTTTATTCCCCCATCAGATCAATATCAAAATTGAGGGAGCGGATATTTTAGGGGAGGGGGCATCTATCGGAGGATTTTACAGCAAAGTCACACTTTCACCTTCGTGGTGCTGTGGTTAAACGAAAGACGCACCCTACTGACCTTAATTTCCATAGCCAATGGTATAGGTAGCCTGGCTTGTCCAAGTGTTATAATTAACAACAACATTTGATTTTAATTGAGAAAGTTAAATAAAGAAAAAAATTATCAAACTAAAATGCCGAATTTTTTTTTCTCTTGTGCAACCAAAACAACCGTACTTCTATATACCAAGAGGAAAGTTTATGAATTTTGGACGGAAAGGTTTTCTTACATAAAACATTCACAAGCATTTTAATATAAAAAATGTCTGTGCAGTAAGATATATATTTTATTATATGGCATTAACATAAATCAATTTAACTGTTTTCGTTTTTACAATGGTAAATTATTCAAGTGGAATTCACAATATAGGAAAACTTTGGTAATAGATTTCAAGTATAGTATTGAAATTGCAATTCAGTCAAGCCGTAATGTAGAACCATGGTCGTGACAAAGCAAAAAAAAAATCAAAAATTAGAAAAAGATTCAAAATTATCATTGAAGCCATTAGTATTTTATGTTGTGTTGTCTGATGAATTTCTCTAGAGTATGAAAATACAATATGGAGTACCTATTAAAAATAATTTGATATTCATAAAATTCGTGTATTCAGACTGTTATTCGTTTAATATACCACTTGAAAGTATTTTTAATATTTTACTTAAAACACGGGGACAGAACTAACTAAACATACAAGTGCATTTATTTTTTGTTGTAACTCACAGTTTACAAATAATTTCACACACAAATTATATTAAACATTTTATATTTTCAGTGAATATAAATTTTTAATTATTACACAGATAACGGAATAGCTTCATTTCTATATGAACTCCGTTAATTTTAAACAGACTTAAAACACTTTAAGATTCATTAAATATTTATCATTATTTTGAATACAATATTTTAGAAAGCAATTGTTAAAAGCTGTCATTTTTAAGTTTTGTTTTCATGCTATAATAATACATAAATGTATTTATTTATGTATTTGTAATTTCTTATAATATTATTTTGGCAAAACTAAGCATAAAACGATTGAAAAATTTTAAACAATGATTTTCTATAGCTTGAATAATAACTCATTTGATTTATTTGGCCTAAATTTTAATTGATCATATATTGTGATCATCTGCATCACATACCATTATTTCTTAGGTAAAATATTAACATTATATGTGTGGTAAATGTACCTATTTATTTGTTTTAAATAAGTTAATTTTTTCACAAGGAAATAAAAATACTCATAAGGGAAATAAGCAAGAAATTGACATTAATTAAAAATAAAATTCATTCAGAAGTTGAAACACGTATTGAATTTACTTATCCTACATATAAGTAAATTCAGAACTTCACATAAATATGTTTTCATTATAAAAATGAAAATATTTTATAAATTTAGATTTTACGTTACATATAACTGCTATAAGTATAATTGATTTAAAATGGTAATTACCAATTTAAAAGAATCATAGAGTAATATAAAAAAGTAAAAAGTTGTTTTCAATTATTGATAGTAATTTGGGTTCTCATGTTGAAGAAAAATTAAATTTTATAAGATACGAATTTCTATACATTTTATTCATCTTATAAATATTTTTATCATTCCGGTTTTAAGAAATAGTTGAACTTATAGTAAAAGTCAGGGTTTTCCAAAATGAAACATTTTATTTCATGATGCATTCATCTGGAATGTATAAAAACATACCTAAATATATAATTTAGCATTGCATTTTAGTTTTAAATTTTAATATGTCCTCGCATATCAATATATTAAAAAGCATTACTTAATAACACACTTTAAAAGATAGATACAATGTGAAACTTTAATAAATCTAATGTTACTAAATTGTCAAAAAACATGTTTTTAATTCTCAATTTGCTCTTCAATTCGCTTTTATTTTAGTTCTAATATATTTGAATTTAACAGATTTTCACTTTGAAAACAATACTCCAGAACTTTCCAAAATTTTAAGTTGAAACGTATTTGGAAATAATATTTATCTTGAAATTCGTGAGATTATATTTATACAATGATTGAAGATAAGTATTTGATCAAATTTAAATATTCTTTCATAAGAAATAGATAAAGGTCAAAAATTAATGTATTTCTGAATGTAGTAATAAGAAGTAATTTTAACAGCATTTATCAATATTTTTATAGGATTATAATTATTTATATAGTTCAGATTGAACACATTCAATTGTTCTTCAAAAATTATTATATAATATTTATTTGAATGTAATATTTATATTATATGCGATTCTATTATCCAACAAAAATGCAAAAAAATAATAATTTAATAGCTGATTAAAACTGTGAAATTTTTTAAGCTATATAATTAATATTAAGCTTCACAATTATAAAAAGTGTAAGTTCTCATTAGAATCCCTTTTTTTATTTTAATTACATTTATTTATTTGCCATCAAAGAAATTCATGTAAATGATATAAAAATAGCATTCCGTAAATGCAGGATTTTAATTTTTTAAAAGTAGCTAAGATGAAAATTTAAAATGTCTTTTATATAAACCAAATAAATTAGTTTTTTTAAGTAATTTTTTTTTTCAACATGGTTTGAAAAATTAAGCAACACGATAAATTTACTGTTATATCATATTCTTAATAAAATATAATATTCGTGAAAAAAATTAAAAAAATTTATTTTTACTTATATAATTTGTTACAAATAATTTTTAATAACTAATAATTGCAACCTTACATATAAACACGAACAAATATGAATTCTTCTCAAGATTTTGGTTTATAATTTATTCTTAACTTATATAATTATAATAATAGCAATACATGCGTTTATGCATTTGTATGCCTTTCACTATTTATGAGTATTTTTATTAGATAAATACTCACTTCGTGATTGGATAGCTCGTACCACGGTTGCTTTCCCAGCGTGAATATTTCCCACATCACGATTCCGAAACTCCAAATGTCAGACTCCGTGGTGAACTTCCTGTACAGGATACTCTCCGGGGGCATCCATCTTATGGGGAGCATATTGTGTCTCCCGACCTTTTTCCGGAGAAGGACAGAAAAACATTAATCAAGGATAAACGCCAAGAATATTCAGCAAGTGACATGAAAGATGGTGGTCAGCCACTTAGTGTGAAAATGAAAAAGAGAATCTTCCAAATGGACTAATGATGCTCTCCTATGAATACTGCTGTTTATCGAACACAACTAAACAGAGGTTTTTGGCAAATATTCATTTTCCTTAAGTTACATATACTTTAAATTAATTCAAATACAGATAAGTCATTTATGAGAAAATACATTTAGACTAATGTATACACAGATACATTTTAAAATAATTTACGATTATATTTATAATAAAATACATATTAATATTTCAGATATTTTGCACAGAACTTTCTAAAAAATTACTTCCATAATATTACTTTTAATATATGCAGCAAATATCACATAAAGCAATTGCTGATATGTTGTCATATATAACTAAAAGAATCTTAATATGTTTAAGCTAAAGATATGTCATTGTAAAATCATTTTGTATATGATTTAAAATTCAGTATATATATATATATATATATATATATATATATATATATATATATATATATATATATATATATATATATATATATATATATATATATATATATATATATATATATATATCATATATATATATATATATTATATATATATATATATATATATGCCCATAATTTAAGGATAATTCAGAATCACACAGAAATTGAACTTTAAAAGAAAACTTTCACATATAAAATTAACACACACATCTTTTGAAGAATAATACGCAAATTACAAGAAGCGACAACCAGGTGGCGCTGATTGTACGTCACAATGACGGGACTCACAATCAGCGCCACCTGTGTAAAAGAGGGGTATACAAGGAATGGTTGCAAAAAAGTAAAATTGTTCACAAGCTTTTTAAAAGTTTTTAAGAGTGTAATAACCGCATAGTTGTGGCACAAAGGAAGCATTTGGATGATGTTTAACGTGCTAGAATTACTGGTCTTGTAAAAGGTGGACGTGCTCAGCCGGAAGTTTCCGCGGAACTTGGAAAAGCCCAAAGTATAATTTCCAGGCTTTGGCAACGGTTCCAAGATGATGATAATGTGAGTAGACAACAAGTTCACCCCCGAGTTACAACGCCGAATAAAAACCGGTATTTGGAAGTAATTGAAAAAAAAATAAAAAAAAAAGAGGAGCACAGCATCGGGATGTTTCGCCAGTATGTTTTAGCTACCAGTACAACAGTTTTAAGGCAGACCATATACAAAGGCTAAGAGCACATTGGTCGTAGACCTGTCAGAAATTGTGTTCCACTTAACGCAAATCACTATCGCCAGCGGTTATCCTGGAGTAGAGAGAATGCATCGTGGACGCCGTAACAGTGGTCTTGTGAGATGATTCTCGACGAGTCCAGATTAGATTTAGTCTGATTCTCGTCGGAATTTCATATGGATAGGGCCAGGTACCTGTTACCACCAAGAGAACACCATTGAACGACACCGTTACGGTGGTATAGGAAGGAGCATTTGGGGAAGAATTATTCTGGATTCAAAAACTAACCTGCATGTTCAGAAAGTAACCAATAAAGGCGACATCTATCGGGATGTCATTACATGTACGTTTGTTTCGGGGTACAATGGATGCAGATTTTTGGTTTCTGGATAACAACGCCCATCCTCGCCGTGTTTACATTGCAGGCGGTCTTAAATCAGAGGATATCACCCGTGGACTTTCCAGCATACTCACCGGACTTAAATTTAAGAGAGCATGTGTTGAATATGCTTGGCCGACGAATAGCATCCCGTCAACCCTCTCATACATGTCTACTAAAACTTCGGAGAACATTGCTTGATGAATGGTATAATATTCCCCAAAATCAGATCGATAATTTGACACTCAACATGCATAGTCGTTGTACGGCCTACATTGGTATTATGGTAAATACATATTCTGGGGACATACTATGTATTTACCATAATACCAACCATGTTATATTGGTTTTTATAAATAGGTTACTTTTTTAAATTTGCTCCAAGGAGTAAAAATCGCAATTTTTATTAATGATATCAAACTTATAGCAATATTTTACCCTGTTTCTATCTTTGTCTGAACTTGCATTATCCTTAATTTATGGAAACGTGTGTATATGCAGGTCATATAGTGAGTATATATACATGCATACATACATATATATATATATATATATATATATATATATATATATATATATATATATATATATATATATATATTCGTTATAAGTGAGTACATTTTTTATCTAGAATAAGATTTTATATTATAATTAATAACCAGTTGTTATTTATAATAATCATATTGAAAAATGTTTTAACTTATTTTGTCAAATTGCTTTAAATATTTATTTACTCTGTAATAATCTGTACTGTAAACATCCCTTGACATCCCAAAATCACCAATTTTTGTAACTAGTTGATCTCCAACCAGGCAGTTCCGAGTTGCCAAATCTCTGTGGACGAAATGTTGACTGGCGAGGTATTCCATTCCTGCTGCTATTTGGCAAGATATGTGTATTAAATCTGGAATAGTTAGTTGTGGGTATTTGTGGACTTCAATATCCGGTTTTGAAACTGATGGAGCTCTATCCCTGAAAAAATAAAACCAATGTGTTTTCATGATATTTAAACCTTTTCAGAATTAAAAGATGTCTAGAATCAAAACACTTTTTTTAAATAATTTTAATAATAGATTCTAAAAGAAATATTTATGATGGGTACATCTCAAGGGCAGCCGGAAAAAGATTATGAACATAATGTTGATTTCTGTTTTTATTTATTTTGATTATTTATATAAAATTCAACAAGATTCGTTTTATTTTGTTTTATTGAAATTTCATGGAAGTATTTTTAAATTTTAAATACCATCCTAATATTAAAAAAAATATTTTTTTAGAAAATTGATTTCATTAGCATTTCAGTTCAATTACTCCGTTTAGTATGAACTGAAAAGAAATGTCTAGAAAGTTAAGTTTACTTCAGTATGCTTTTACTCCGTGAATCAACAGGATGTTTTATTATTTTTTTCTGTATTTCTGTAAGATTTAGAACGTAAAGTTAAAAAAATAATTAGATAATATCATAAACATTTTGCCATGTATAGGAAGACTTTATGATATTCCTTGTAATCTTCTCAAAAATTCTGAAGGTTATAAAAAAATACTTGCAAGGAATCTTTATAAATTAAACATATCATCTTCTTATCTGAAATACCAATAGCAATGCGTGGCTTAAATTTTTTATGTGATGCAGATTTTTATTAAAATTCTTAGATATTTTTTTTTAATTTGTGGTGCTCTTTAGTTTAAAATTATTTGTTTAACACTTCGTTTAACAAAGAAAATTAATTTAAAAGTTCACAAGATACAAGTAATTTTCACGAAGAACAAATTGTGAGAAAGAAATAATTTTATAAAATAAAAACTTCGAGAAAAATTTGGAAAACAAAATTTTTATCACATTTGAATCATGAAACATTGCTGGCATTTGACAAACTTAATTTTGGATAAGAAATCTTAAGGAATCAACCATTCTTAAATCAAATCAAACGCATGGATGGAAAAAGTAATCCAGCAGCCTTCTACTGTTATGATCACAGTAAATGTCCCCGTAACTACCATTGCGTTCCATGTTGTTTAAGTACCAAATAAAAGTGAAGTAAAACTAAAACTATTAAATCTATTGTGAGGGCGCGCCAGTCAGCGAGAGGAAGTGAAAGCGTGGGCGAGGAGAAGGAGGGACAGAGAACTGGGAGAAAAAGCAGAGATCTCCGGACGATCAGGATGTGACAGTATCAAAAATATGTATTTACCATTTTATGTTTTGTGTTAGTCCGTTAATGTTATAATAAATATTTGTGCGTGTTCATAATTCATGTTAATTCTCTTATTTAACACCACTGAAGTTTTCTGCAGCTCTAAAGTGTTTTAAGTCACGCTTGGTACGTTACAATGGTGGCAGCGGTGCCATGCCACAAAAAGGAAATATAAAAAGGTCCATCATACGAAGCGGGTGAGTGATGTTTGCCAAATATATATATTTTATTAGTTGGGATCCTCTATTAAGATATCAAAATAAAAAATATTGTTTTTAGAAAAAGTATGCTTAAGTTTTAATAATATGATTATTAATTTAATAAGGATCTGTGTTTTCTTGAACAGTAATAATTTTGTGTACCACGTCAGTGATACATGCTAAAACTGTTTATGCGTCAGCAAATGAGTACAAATGTCTGCGTCAGCAGAACTGATTTGAATAATTTGAGAGTGTGGTATATAGGTATCACGCCAGTGATAAGTATTATACTGTATAAAATTGTTTACATGAGTAAACGAAACTAAATTTTTTACGCCAGTAAAAATAAATTAATTTCTTTGTCAGCAGTACTGAATTTAGCTGTATGATTGAAGTGTGTCACGCCAGTGATAATTATTTTGAGGTATAAAACTGTTTACATTAGTAAACGAAATTAAATTTTACGCCAGTAAAAATAAATTTATGCGACAGCAGTGTTGAATTAAATTCAAAATTGATAAATGATAATATTGTATATTAGAGTGTATTGCTTTTTAAAATTGTTTTACGTCAGTGAAATAAATTTTTATTGTATTGATCCTTGTGTATGTTATGATTATTTTAATTAGTGTTATTATTCTTCATTTATATATGGATAAAGCATTTCTCTAGAAACTGTATGAATTCATATGTTCTTGTTCTCTAATTAAAAAAAAAATCGATTTATTTAAAATAGAGTAATACCTAATTGTATCATACGTAATAAAAATTTGTTTTGATTTCGATTTCCGTTTGGAGTCGAGAAGTCTGTGGGAGTGGTTGAATGAAAAGAACCACAGGAGTAACGAAATCGTTACACATTTTTTTTTGTTGCTTTTGATTTCTGAAAATAAAATAGAGTAAAGAATATTATTTGATATTTTGCACTTTTTTGTACACTGTCATAAATATTTTCTTTATTATAGAACTTTTGTTTTAAATAAAAGAGATGAAAGTTTGATTTGAATAAAAATAAAGGGTATATTTATAGAACATATTTAAAGTTTTGTTTATGTTAATAATTATTATTGTTTAATAGAATGGCATATTTTTAAATAATTTGATTAAAGATTTGAAAAGTAATTAACGTTTGGATTTTAAATCTATTGTTGCAAATTGTGTTTAATGTGAATGTGTATACTATAATAGAAATAACTGTATAAATTAATGCTTATTGGTAATTCATTTTGAAACTAAGTTGATCACTATCTATTTTATAACTGAAATGCTATTATTATAAATGAATATATTGATATAAATGTAAAGCGAAAGTATTTGCTTATAATTATTTCCAATTTATGTTTTGGTTTCTTTTTATTTGAAATTCTAAAATGATTGGGTTTTAATTCACTGTGTGCTTATTTTATCATTTTAATGAGTCATTTCCGCAGTAATTCAATTAGTGATTTTTAGTTTGAAAATCAAAACTTTGTCAGAATTTGTTATTCTTGAAAGTTTAATTTAATAAATTCACTAAGACGTATTAAAATATTTAGCATTAAATATGACTTACTTCGCGAAAGGAAAAAGTCAGATCTTTTAGACTTGGCTTCAGAGTTAGGTATCGCGTTGGAACCTGATGTCACGAGAGTGAAAAATCCGAAGCTCATTACTGGAAGTGCTTCATATGATGAAGAATTTACTAAAGCATTGTTAGAAACAATCATCAATACCAGAAAAGAGTTAGAAGCAAATGAATTGGGTTAAGAAAGAAAGAGAGTTGGAAGCAGAGAAGTTGCGATGTGAAAATGAAGTAAAAAGCAGCAAATGGAATTTGAACTGGAGAAATTGCGAATAGAATCAGGTCTTTATGTGCCGAAAACAGAAAGATTAGGGCCAAATAATATACAGATGGAACTTACAAGTCGATGCCTCGTTTCGATGCACAGGAATGCGATATTCTGTTATATCTTTCATTATTTGAAAGACAGGTCAAAAGGATAAAAATCGAAGAAAAGGATATGGTTTCATATCTGTTACCCTCTTATGTCGTCAGACATTGTGGAATTAATTGCCAGAATTCCAGAAGAAGAATTCCGGAAATTATGAATATGTGAAAGAGGTATTATTAAAGAAATTCAAAGTGAATGCAGAAGGATTTCGGCAAAAATTCGTTCAGCACCAACGAAACCCCGATAAGACATGGCGAGATTTTGTTTACGAAGTGACAAACTATTTCCAGGGTTGGATCGACGGGCTGGAAATAACTGATTTTGAAGGACTTAAGGATCTTATAATCACCGACCAAGTTAAGAAAAGAGTTCCTATGGAAATAAGAGACCATTTCGTCGATGAATGGGGAAAGATAGAAACCATCACTTTTAGCGGACAAGCTTGATGAATACGAAAGTGTACGCAAGTCATTTAAGAAGCAAACAGGTGCACTACCTAAAGTTCCGACCCAAATTTATAACAAATATCCATTACAACGGGACAGCAGAAGGTATGAGAATTATGGAACGTCTCGTACCGAAAACAAGCGTGTGAATTTCAAGTCTCAAGAAGAAATTTCTAAAACTCGTCCTAAATATGTGTGCTATTTTTGTGGTATGGACGGACATGTGAAGAAGTTTTGCCCAAAACTTTCAAAAAACAAAACTGAACAAGATGTAAAGAAGAAGTTTAACGTAAATAGAGCTGCAGTGAGATCCGTGAAGGAAAGGAGGAAACAAAGCAATCGGGAACGGCTGTAGTGGCCAAAGTATTGGCTCGCCTTCTTGAAACATAATTGTTGTAAATTTCTTTAATTTAGAAAGAATACAGATAAATGTTAATGGAAAACGAGCAACCGCCCTGGTAGATTCAGGAACTGAAATCACGGTGGTTAGAAGTAATCTGGTAAAGATTTCACTTTAGAAAACAAGCCATCCATTTATATAAAGGAATTTTCGACCTGCAGAGAAATGTCCTTTAGTAAACATACCAATGAGTTTATATATAGGAGGTACGGGTGAGGTCGTGCATGAAGTTGTTCTCTGTGCAGTTGCTCCTTCACTCGTTGAAGACGTTCTCTGCCGCCAGAAATCAAAAATGTGCTAATGGGAACTATTGTTTCTGAATCGAAAATATCCGTAATAGACAATCCCAAAGGTGAATGTGAAGAATTTGATGATATACACAAAAAACAAGAAATGGAAGATATCGTTACTGACGAATTTACAATGAATGAAGCTTGTGTTGCAAAATTGGAAAAAGCTCCGGTGAAACTTACGAAAACTGAAGAATTTCTCAAAGAACAAGAAACTTGTAAAGATCTAGAGGAAGCAAGGAAAAATGCAAAGGAGGAAAAGGGAGGATTTTATTTCAAAGATAAATTTTTGTTCCATAAAGAAAAATTTTGGGAGAAACAACAAACCAATTAGTTTTACCAAAATGCCGAAGAAAGGAAGTTCTAAAACTAGCTCATTGCTCTGTATTTGGTGGTCACATGGGAGCAAAAGAAGACTGCTACGAGAGTAAGAGATATTCTTTTTATTGGACTGGTCTTTCAAAGACATAAAGAATTTTTGTGAAGCTTGCAAAGACTGCCAATTAACAAGGAAAATTAAAGTTAAAGATAGAGCTCCTATAACTCCTGTAGCAAGACCCGAATAGCCATTTCAAGTGGTAAACGTGGATATGATAGGACCAATTGAGCCACCGAGCTCAAAAGGTCATAAATACGTTCTGTGCCTGGTAGATCAGCACACAAGATGGGCTGAAGCTGTTCCATTAACAAGTCTTACAGCCAAAGCAACATGTGAAGCTCTGTTGTCAATATTCATGAGAACTGGAGTGCCTAATGTCATTGCATCAGACAATGGGACTAATTTCAACTCTGAGCTAACTAAAGAGTTTGAAAAGAGAATGGGATCAAGTCCGAGATTTTCTACGCCCTTGTATCCGCAATCCAATGGACTAGTGGAGCGTTTTAACCAAACTTTTTAACGAATGCTGCATCATGTCATTCTCGATGAACCTCGAACATGGCATACCAAAATTCCTTTCATTCTCTGGGCTTACCGAGAAGTGCCAAATAGTACCACTGGTGTTGCTCCATTCCAGCTGTTGTATGGGCGCAAACCTGAAGGTCCACTCTCAATTCTAAAGAATACATGGACTGGAGAGTTAGAAGGTCTTCAACATGATACAACCTGATTTCAGTATATATGGAAAACCTCAAAAGGAAATTGGAAGATGCTGCTTTGAGAGTCAAAATAATCTCTCAAATCAAACAAGATAAGATGGCGCATTATTATAACTTGAGATCTAGTTCAAAGACATTTAAACCAGGTGACAAAGTTATTGTCCTTCTTCCAGACTCTAAGAATAAGTTATTAGCTTTCAGTTGGCAAGGTCCAGGGACCATTACAAAAAGAAAAACGAACATTTATTTCTTGTTAAAATGCTGATAATAGTTTTAAACATGTGCATCAAAACAAGATTAGAGAATTCATCGCTGAATCGAACACCGTCAATGTTATCTTCGAGGGAGAAGAAGAGTTTGGGATGTTCAAACCGTGCCAACTAATCATGCTGGAAAGATTATTCCATGAAAATCTATATTACTTAAAGATGTGTAATTTGACAGATATTCAGCAAATTCAATTGATAAAGCTTCTTGAAAGCACGAGAAACTGTTTACAAGACCCTTGCAACCAGTGAAGGTTGGAGAACATAGGATAGAACTTTTTATCCAATACCACCCGACACAAACCACATTCTTACAGTGTTCCTATGTCATATCGAGCAGAAGTAAGCAGACAAGTTCAAGAACTTCTTGATTTGAACCTGATCGAGCCATCCGAAGCTGAGATAATCTTATCCAATTGTGTGTGTAGCAAAGAAGGATGCATCAATCAGAATGTGTGTGGACTATAGAGCTCTAAATGCAATTACAAAGGTTGCGAGTTTCCCCATGAAAGATATGAAGGAAATGATATTTACTGCAGGTATGGCTCAATATTTAACTTGTCTAGATTTACAAAAGGGGTATTATCAGATAAAAATGAATGAAAATTGTAAGAGCTGACTGCTTTTTCCACTCACGATGGAATATACCAGTGGATTATGCCTTTTGGGTTATCTGTGCATCTGGTACATTCCAGAGGGTTCTAAACCAGGTATTGAGGGATCACTTTTCATATGCTCAAGCATATATTGACGATATAGTCGTCTATTCGAAAACCTGGGATGAACATTTATTACATTTAAAAATGTCATTACAGAGTTAGAAAATTACAAATTTTCTATCAAACTCGAAAAATGTACCTTTGCAGCTAAGGAAATAAAATTTTTAGGTCATAAAATAGGAAACGGTAAACACGCACCCGATAATGATAAAATTTTAACCATAAAGAAATTGAAACGACCAACCACCAAAAGGAGGTTAAATCAGTTTTAGGATTGATGGGGTTTTATCGAAGCTACATTCCAAATTTCGCAGAATTAGCCTCGCCGTTAACGGAGATAACTAAAGGGAAAAAGTCAAATAATGTTAATTGGGGAAAAAGAGAAGAAGAATCTTTTTCAGCACTTAAAAAATTTGCTTTAGAAGTAACTGCAGGTATCGACCCCGACTGCAGTAAACCTTCCAGATTCATTCGGACGCATCTAACTATGCAATTGGTTGTTGTCTCACACAAAGGGATGTTAAGAATAATTATAGACCTATAGCCTTTGCTAGTCAAAAATTTAATAATACTCAGAAAAACTGGTCGACGATAGAAAAGGAAGCATATGCGGTTTTATTCGGTCTGAAAAAGTTTGACAAATGGCTACACGGTACAGTGGTCGAGATCGTTACTGACCACAACCCTTTAAAATTTTTGATTGAAACTACTCCTAAGAGTCCCAAACTAACAAGGTGGGCACTAGCGTTACAAAGATGGAATTACAAAATAATTCATCAACCTGGTATTTTCCATCTTGGGGCAGATGCTCTATCCAGGTTAGAAATGAACGAATAAGATTTTTTTTATGTTATCTCTTAATGTTTATTATGTATTCTAATAATAATTCTTGTTATGTATTTGAAAATGTATAATATCTGTATGCAAATGATTGGTAAGTTGAATTTGTTGTCAATCTTTTCTGAATCCCACTAACTTTTAAGTATTTAATAAGTTTTTTTTTTTTCTTTTGGCAAACATCAACTCATGTCAATGGTTTAGTAATTTCAACTTTTATATGGGACTAAACAATGTTTTTTTTGTTTCTATCTGCAAGTGAATAATTCCATATCAGGACTGTTTAAGTAAAACAAGCCTCTGCAGAAGCTAGTTTTACTCTTGGCGGCGGCGTGTGAGGGCGCGCCAGTCAGCGAGAGGAAGTGAAAGCGTGGGCGAGGAGAAGGAGGGACAGAGAACTGGGAGAAAAAGCAGAGATCTCCGGACGATCAGGATGTGACAGTATCAAAAATATGTATTTACCATTTTATGTTTTGTGTTAGTCCGTTAATGTTATAATAAATATTTGTGCGTGTTCATAATTCATGTTAATTCTCTTATTTAACACCACTGAAGTTTTCTGCAGCTCTAAAGTGTTTTAAGTCACGCTTGGTACGTTACATCTATGTTGTTACCTGAGGAAATTGTTCAAGTCCCCGTACTCCATGTATTCGAAGAGCATCATTCGTGCCTCTCCATCGATGGACACACCATAAAACTTGATGATATTTGAGTGCTGCAAGTTAGCCAGCAACTCCGCCTCCCTCTCGAAGTCAAGTTTGGCGTCTTCGATTTCAGAGTCTTTCAAGGTCTTCACAGCAACAAGTGTTGTTGGCTCGTCTGGGGTCAGATAGTCTGCGGTTCCGAGGAAAACTCGTCCAAAAGCACCTTCTCCCAAGGTTTGAATGAAACTGATCTTCTCTCTGGCGATATGCTTAATTTCTGAATAAAACAAAAGCAAAAAACATTTGATGCAGGAAGATGTCTTATAATTGGGACAGAAAGGAAAATAATTACTTTGCAATAAAAGCATTTGCAATTTTACAATTATTCACCTTTAATGAATAATAGAATTGCATATATGTAGAGTGTAACAGACCGATATTAACAATATTGACAGTAGATGGCGCTGCTGCCCAATTTACAAAACAACATCAAATGAGATGAGGATAGTGATGTGAGAAATGGCAAGGAAGAACCATCCGGTTCTTAAATACGTTTGTTTTGTACCACCCTGGTACTATGCACCCTTGATTTTATTTTATAATTATTAAGTGTTTTCTTTTTGTATCTAATCTTAATTATGTGTAATGTAATAAATGTTTGTTTTGTTTTAACTTCCATTTTCTTACGTCGCTACAAGAGTATATAAACATAGAATACAGTCTGAATGCAAAAAAAAAATTCAATCAGCATACACTTGCTTATTAAATATAGGCAAAGACAATTTATAATGTATGATTTTAATCTTTGATTTATTATTATATTGATTAAGTAATTTGGTAGATGCATTGTACTGATTATATGCATTTTTTTAAGTTTTGATTTTATTTTCGTTATTTACATGTCAGGAAAGGAAAATATTTCATTAACTTAAATTAAAATATTTTGCATGTTCATTTCTATGTTCTTGTTTTACACACACACACATATAAACATAAATGACATAGAGGATTTATAACATATATATATTATATTATCTAGATTAATTACTTATATGAATAGTTTTTGAAGAAACTACTTTATTTTATGAGTTAGAATACTACATTATATATATATATATATATATATATATATATATATATATATATATATATATATATATATATATATATATATATATATATATATATATATACTGAAATCTTTTATTACTATTATCTTTGATTTAATTTTTAGTCGTGTTAAAAGATATTAATGAACTTATTTTTATACTTTTTTGTATTTTATCAGATTACAAAATTTGAATTAATGATTTTTTCATTTATTTGAGATAAATTTAAAAAACCATACATTAGTAAAGAAACCGATTAAATATTGTATTATAATATTAAATAAACGAGATGTGTGTAAAGTGAAAAAAATTTAATTTATAATTTAATTTTTTAGTTAATTTTATAGACATACTTTTATTATTAAATATACGTTTAAAATGTTTACATACATTTATAGATATTTATAGATATACGTTTAAAAAAATGCGTATTTTATTGATAAAACTTTTTTTCTTTTAAAACAAATATTATTGTTCTTGAGAAATAAAAGAAAATAATTAGTTGAAAATTGAAGTATGTGTTATTTCTGAGAATTCGCTTTGATAAGGATAAGTTTCATTTATTTTTTAAAATTAGGTTAGGATTACTGCGATAAGTTTAAGATAAACTATATATGCCATTCCAATTCAGGAATGATATATATATATATATATATAACCAATTACCTCACAAACGTGAACCACGGGCAAATTCTCAAGAGGTCCACACCTGAACCAGTACGTTTCTTTCCAAGATACTCAAAGGAATGTATATTGGACGTTCAGAGTTTTAATAGTCAATAAATCTTTTCACTTATGGTTCTTAGTTAGATCAGATATATAAAACCCAATAATTCTTAATTTTTATGATACCATTCTCTTCTGTATATGGTGTCCTCTACTTGTTTAATACAAGTAAAACATTTTGGGGAACATGTGTACAAGAAGAATGTTATTTAAAAACAATTCCTCATTGAAAATGCTGGAAAGTTATATAATTTATTTTCGTCGTGTAAAATTTCATATTGTACAAGTGGGATATTTTTACGAAAGCAACATACAAATCATTATATATGAAAATACATCACAAAAAAGATTTCATTCAGAGAGCAATACCTGTTTTTTTTATTTATAAATATTAAAAAAATAATATTCTTGGAAAGAAATTATTCTACATTTCTAAGCTTTCTTCTTGTCTTTAAAACTATTTCATTGACACTTTTATAGCCCCAGACCATGAGCTGTATAATTCTATTTCATGATTTTATATACTTAGTCCATTAAGACACATGGCGACTGCGTTTTATTTTGAAAGTCACTACAATAGAAGCTAATCATTACTGTAAGTTAAAAAAAAAAATAGGAAAATTTTTTAAAACGGTAAATGATTTATCCTTTTTGAAAATACAGAGCTTCTTCACCACTCTGAGCGTTGTTGCTACAATCTGATAATGATTACATCGATTTGAAAAAAAATTCTCGTTTAGGCCTAATTTCTAGAAAGTTTCGATGTGATGAACGCTTTGGATTCACGAAGAGTCGAGGATAACAAACAAAGACCACAAATATTTCTTAACTGACATATTGCACAAAGCGGAATAATATAAAATGCTAACCCCAGACGTAACAAGTTTCAATAAATGCTTAAAAGCAGAAAGTATGGAATGTAATTAATATTTCCAATAAAATTATTTTTTGTCATTTCTTACTATGAAACCTTCTTTACTTTCAGTATTATTCTTATAAATTTTATTTTACCATAATAATACAATACATTAGATAAAACCATTACCTGTTGTAAATTCCTTATAATTGTCTTTAGAGTAATTTGGATTTTCTACCATCTGTGAAGAATTCAGAAGAATTCTTTCTCGAAGCAGTCGAGCTCTTTGACGATGGGGACACAGAAAAAACAGGAAAGGAGATACTGGAGGATTCTGGTCTGGGGAATTTCGATATTTCTTCCACTGAAACAAGCATATCACACCCATCACAAATGCAAACACAACGATAACAACGCTCGCAGTTACACCGGTGGATATCTACAGAAGGAAAAGAAAGTAACATTTTTTCCTTACTAACAAAAATACGTTTAAATAAATTTTTCATCTCATGAATTTAAACATAGCATGTTATAATTTTATAACAGGGAATTTTTGCCTCTATAAAATCCCAGATTATAAATATTTATCATCAATAAATTATTTATGTTATTAACGGCAAACTTTACATTTAATAACTATGTTTAAAAATCTATATTATTTTTTTTTATTATTGAAAATAATTGTAGTAAATTAACTGGTAATTTTTTTTCGATATTAATATTAGTTACATGCATATATGTAATATTACTTTTCCAAAAATTTGATGAAATTATTATTGCTAATAAAATAATAAACTATGCTAAAATTTTGAATGAATTTTACCCAAATTTTATCTTTTATCTAAAATTAATTCAAATGCACTTACATCATTTACTATTCAAACAAAATGTATGAAACAAAAGTATATGGCCAAAATTTTAACCTAAGAATATTTTAAAACCTAGATTCATCCAACTTTAAGTTTACTTTTAAGGAAAATATGCTATTCCATTGCTTACCAAAATAGAGTTTTTGGTTTTTTCTTCTACTTCTAGCTCTTTGTTAACGGGTTCTTTTGGAGGAAGTCTTCCTTGAGGAACGTATGTAGGCTGTGCAATTAAAACATGATCTGAAAAAAAATGTAATTAATAAAGTCTGGAATAGAAACATTTAATACATAAGTAATATATTTTTTATACTACTTATATATAAGCAGATACCGGATTGTGAAAGCGATATTGCTCTGTGGTGTAAGTTAGTTGATGCTTAACTTTATTCAGAAGGCAAATTTTAAAATAAATAACATGTATTGTAGATAACACATGAAAGCATGTATTGCAGACAACACATGAAAGCATGTATTGCAGACAACACATGAAAGCATGTATTGCAGACAACACATGAAAGCATGTATTGCAGATAACACATGAAAGCATGTATTGCAGACAACACATGAAAGCATGTATTGCAGACAACACATGAAAGCATGTATTGCAGACAACACATGAAAGCATGTATTGCAGACAACACATGAAAGCATGTATTGCAGACAACACATGAAAGCATGTATTGCAGACAACACATGAAAGCATGTATTGCAGACAACACATGAAAGCATGTATTGCAGACAACACATGAAAGCATGTATTGCAGACAACACATTATGAGGACAGAAACTGCGCATACTCTTCGCATGAGATGTAGAGAGCAATTGTTGTGTGTTCGATTCAGATTTCGTTGAGAGAATGCATAAACCGCGCCTATAAAGTGTGCTGATTGGTTGGGTACATTTCATGAAGTTAATACCATTGGCACAGAAATTTGATTGACAAGTTTTTAGTTTCACAACGCGAATTTAAGTGTTTTGTAATATATCAAGGTTTTTTCAGAAAATATGTGATGAGTCACCAAAACTCTCTCAAAGGCATGCCAATATTTATGTTTTGTTTTAAACATGTAAAATGATAGCATCTGAAAAAAAAAAAAAAAAAAAAAAAAAAAAAAAAAAAAATACAAGAGGTGTGCCATTTATTTCCATTATTCTTTTGGAAACAAAACACTTTTTTTTAAATTGAGTGATATGTAAGTACAGAAAAATGCTAAGCGTAGCAACCAAAAGCATTCCTAATTTACAATAATTAAATTGATTAATAAAGCTTATTTTCTTTAATGCAGAGAAATAATGGCAAATTAATAAAAAGATGCATGCAGAAATATCAGCATCATGGTTTGACAGACACAGACAGAACATGAAAAACCCGTGAACTCACTAATAACTTAAGCTAAAATTCCAATAAAGTAAGTAAAAAATAATGAATATGGAGGCACATTCTTAGATATTCTTTGAGAGGTGAAAGTAAGAATGTAAATCGTGTATGGCTGTAAAATAGTGTCAGGGATTTTAATAGATTGATTGATGCTTGAGAATCAAGTTGCAAATGATTATGTTTTTCCAAATATGATAAAATAGTAAACTAAACTCTTGAAAATAAAATAATAACATGCATAAATATATTTGAGATATTTCCTTAATATCGCAATCATACCTTTTCAAAAATATTCTGTGGTACCATCTTGCCACGCATGAAAAGTATAATTTTTTAACTAATTTACATAGGAGTTAAATTGCTTGAAGCTAATTTACAGAGGAGTTCTTTGTTTATTGAGTAATTTAATTTTAAATATAAATGTAAAAGTTTTCGATGATTATTTTCCGACAAATAGGTTTAAATAACTCCAATAAAATATTTTTGGTATAAATTAATGACCATCAAAAGTTAAATGTATCTCTAAATACTTCAAAATCATATTTCTAATGAAAATTTTAATAACTTATTTATCGTGATAGTTTATTCCTAAAAAGCGATTACATTGAAAGTAAATATTTTGCTTTACCTTTGTGGAATTTAGCATCGATAGTGAAATTAGCTTCTCCAAGATAATTTTTGGCCACTAATGTATATAGACCTTCATTGACTTGTGAAGCTCGTTCTAATTGCAAGCAACCTAAAAGGAAAAAATAAATAAATATAATTTGAAAGCAAAAAGCTCAATATGATTGTTCCTGCAACTTTTTATAATTATGTTGGCTTGCCCAATAAATAGTTTTCATAGTAATTAAAAAATTAACTTACCATCTGCAAGGTATGAGTTTTTCATTGTCCAAGCGTTCTCTAAATCTCTTATTAGATGATTTTGCAATGATTGTCCGTTAAAAAACCACGTTCTTTGTGGCTTCGGAAAGCCAGTCACCTGGTAGTAAATGCACCAATAAAAATTTTTCTCAACGCTCATTTGGCTTATTTTTGGAACGGCTAAAAATAAAGGAAAATAAATAGTTACCTCAGTATTAAAATATAATACTGATAAAAATTGCTTTTTTAAATAGGAACAGGGTGAATTTTACATTAATTTCTTCAAAAGTGACCTCAAAAAGCTTGCTTATTAAAAAATAATTTACCAACAAAATAAATCTTTCCAAAGTGTTTCAATTCACAAGATTTATTTCATGCAATATATATTTTCAAAGATAAATGTATTTATTTATTTCAATGAAGATGTTTTTAAATCTAGTTCATCTTAAAACCCATATCATTTTTAGATTAAAATTAAATGGATGTTATTGTTTTAGAAATTTCATCATTAAAAATAAATATTTTAAGATTTTAATAATTTATTTAATTGAAATTCTTTATTAAAAATAAAACGAAAGGTTAACATATGTGAATGAGACGCATAAAAATGTGTAAGAATTTATTTGATATATATTTCTCTAATTTACAATACTTTTGTAAGAAATTATTTTATAAAACTAAAATTTTAGATAATTTCTTATTGATAAAATTATGTTTATTTTGCTTAATTAATATATTGTATATCTGTACAAAAATAAATTCGATTTTTACTTTTTATAACTTTTAATCTTTTACTCAACTTTCTGTTTGAGATACATGTAATTTTTGTTTGAAATATAGTGCCAAAATTACTAAAACATTTTACTTAAAATACAGATTATCAATTTAATTCAATTTTGTTCATAATTATTAAATTTATATGTATACAATGGTGGCCACACAAAATTGTTGACACTTTTGGAAATATTTATGTTTTTGAACTTTGTATGCTTATAGAAAGCGTTACGTTTCACAAAGGGCAAACTTGTATCTTAAAGAGAATTTATTACTGAATTCAATACGAAACACAAAACTCAATTATTTGCAACACAAAAAAAGTTAAACGATAATAGTTATCGATATACATTAGATTGTAATGATTGCAGTGAGTTACAACTTTTCGATAGGATTGATGTCAGGACTGTTTTCTAGCTATGACAAATCACTCTTTTGATATTTTGGCCGTGTAGCAAGGAGCAGAATCCTTGCTACACGGAAAAATAAACGAAGCATTGTTAGGAAAGAGATCTCTGATGGAAGGTAGAAGTTTTGGTTCTAGAATAGTGTCAATGTATTTTCTGGTATTCAGTGTCCCATCGATGACATGAAGGCGACCAATACCATCTGCTGGCATGCATGACCAAATCATAACACTAACAGTTGCTTGAATGCAGTCAGGATGTAGCTCTTCTCCTATTCTATGTCTTAGATATTTTCGCCCATCACTACCGAATAACGATAACTTAGTTTCATCATTCCATATAACTTGTGACCACTGATCATCTGTCCAATTAATGTGTTCCTTTGCCCACTGTAGTCTTTATATCGTCTTTATATTCAATGCTGAAAATTAAGATAAGGCTTTTTTTCGTGGAATTCAACCTCTCTATCCAACATCTGTTAATCTTCTCCTGATTGTTCTTGAACTAACAGAAACACCAGCATCATTCAGATCACTTCTGATGGCCGTTGATGACATTTTTCTATCTTGAAGGCATTGTCTTCTTATTTTTCTTTCATCAATAGATGTGGTGCACCTTTTTCGGCCTTTTTCTTCTTTGTTTTTTATTGAATTTCTCTCCAGATAACGAAAACAAAATTTTTGGACTCCAGATGTAGTCACTGAACCAACGACCCGTTTTGCAATTTCAGCATAGGATAGACCACTTTCTCGTAACTTAATAATATTACAACTCTTTCTAGGTGTGCAATATACTCTTTTATTTAATGTCATTGCTTCTTGACTAAATGTTAAATATTTTTACAAAAATTCCTACTTGTAATTTCAGTGTATAAGAAACAGATATGAAAACTCTTGCTGAAAGTGGCGCCCATCAAATAAAAGGGACCTAATTTAAGCCATAATTGCTTCCTGGCATCATGTAATAAAGAAAGAAGAGCTTAAAACCCTTGTTAGCTCAATGAAATGTCGATGTGAAGCTGTAATCAAAAATAAAGTGTACTTCACTAAGTTAACTAACTGCAATCATCACTTTCTAATGTGTATCAATAACTATTATCCTTTAACTTTTTTGTATTGCAAATAATTGAATTTTGTTTTTTATATTGAATTCAGTAATAAATTCTCTTTAAAGCTTTAAAGTGATACATGCAAGTTTGCATTTTGTGAAACGTAACATTTTCTATAAGCATACAAAGTTCAAAAACATAAAATTTCCAAAAGTGTCCACAATTCGCCCACCACTATATATATATATATATATATATATATAATATTTACAAATATGTACAAATTTTATCTTTCAGATTTATTTGATATCAAGTATATATTAAATGCGACAAATATATGCTTTTAAATGTTTCTTTTCTTAATGCAGATTTATAAAAAATTGTTACTTAAGATTAGAATATAATTAATTTCATTATTTACATCCCATTTATAAACCATATGTAATTATTTATCTCAATTTGGATATGTTTAATTTATTAGTATTAATATTTCAGTTGAAATGGATATTTTTGAAATAGGAAAAATCAAATTTAATTTCAAAGGATACATTTCCTTAAATAATATTCGAAGAAGAAATAAGTGCTCTATTAATCCCATTATAATCCAAATAAAATATACGAGAAAAGTAGATTTTCAAGATTTCACAATCATGAACTAATATATATTAAAATCATTTCAAGAATTTGTTCTTAGAAACAACTAAAGAATCTTTTCTAATAAATTCAAAAATTTGTTCTTAGAAAATTATTCTTATTGCGCAATTTTAAATATTCGGAATTTATTCCTTTCCATTCACACAAAAAAGTAGAATTCTTGGGAATAGTTAAGGTGTGATCAGACTAAAAGGAAAATTAATATACCAGCTTTAAACAGTAGTTAAACTTTTGACAGGCAAAGTAATATATCCTTCAAAGGAAAGAAAAATAAATATCACCTTATTGATCATTTAAAATATCTGTTCTTTAATCGCATAGAATTAAAATTCCAAAATACTGAAAAACACCATGAGAGTTCACACTAATAGGAATATGACAGTGTGTTTTTTCGAAAATATGATGAATATATATATACATAATTTATTTTATATATGCACATTTTTTAAATATTTAAAAAAGGCGATTATTTTTAAACACGTCTTCACATAGAAAACTAATTTTTTTTTACCAGGAGTGATTAAATGAAGATGTACGAAACGTCGTAATAACAGGACCGTTAACATATATGTTTATGTCATTATGGAAGAACGTAGATATACATCTAGAAATGCTATTGGAGAGCCATCTTGAATCGTGACAGGCGCAGGAGAAAGCAGAGACTTTTATCAAGAGAGCTGTTCAGTTGATGCTGTGAGAACAGGATGGAAAGCACAGAAAAGCCATTAAATCTGATGTTTGCTGTTTGAAACTCTAACGCCTACGCAAGTCCACCTGGAACAAAATGCTAAGGCTTCTTACGGAAGGTGTGGTTGTACTTCGTTATAACGATGCTCCGCACGTATCCAAAGTCACACACGTGGAACTGACCAAGTTCAAGTGGGAACAAATTGGCCATCTTCCCTGTAAGCCAGACATGTCGCCCTGCTATTTCTATGAGTTTAGTTTCCTGAAAAAAAAAATCTAAAAGGGAAGCTGTTCAGCTAGGAAGACGAATTCAAAGACGCTGTGCAAGACTGGGTCTCGTTAAGGACACAAGAATTCTGGGAAAAAGAATCCTTCTGCTTGTTATTCATTGGGATCTTTATTCTCAGGTCAATGGTGCAACCTTTTAATAAAGTCTTCATTTATAACCACAGTGTCATTTCTCACCTTTTCATTTGAACACCCTTTGCATTTATGTAAAATTTTAAATATAATTCATTTAGCAACCCTGTTATTTTATGCATGGATATCTCATTTAGTTTTTCACAAAAAAATAGTGATTACTATTCTCATCATTCGCATAATTTTATTATTATTGTTTTATTATTATATAAAATGATTTTTAATCCCAAAATAATTTTCAATGATTTTTTATTTGTTATTGATAATATTCAGTATATTATGATTTGACAGACGGCAAATGAAAGTAAACATTTTTATTTTTCCTTAATATTTTTATTTTATACTTAAAATATAACTTTATTATTTTTTTATAAATATATGACTTACTTATCAACGTAGCCTTTATTGTCATTTTTATAAATATATGAGGAACTACGAAATAATAACTTTAACATTAGTAAATTATCAACATAATAAATAAACAGTTCAGATATACTTTAAGTACCTCCTTTCTTCATATTGCTTGCTTGTGCCAATATACATTGCATTGAAGAAATATCCATACTAAATTTAATTTTCGAATTCAATTTACAGTAGCTTTTAAGTATTCAATGTCAAAACAGCAATGTTATTCAGAAAATTATTTATATGAAATTCCAATTGATTTAAAAAATATTTTTTAGGAAACATAATTATTCCAAATCTTTCCTTTTAAGAAGTAATACATTATATGTTTTGTTGTTCATAAAACAATATGTTTACATTTTTCCAATGGCTAGAATTTGGGTGACGAACCCTATGCCACAACAAAGCTAGAAATTGCTACTCATTTGTCATTACCCAGTTGGCACCTGTGAACTTAGTCACTGAGGCGAGTAGCGTTGTTCGCGCCATACCACTACAAATCTGTTTATAGGGTGGGCCACATTCATACATCATCCCAGAAGAAAGGACAGAGGAACACAGAGAAATAAAGTAACATCCATGTCCGAACCGGGATTCGAACGTGGGAATCACAGCTCAGGAGTCAGGAACGCTAACAGCTTAGAAATCAGTTGGTTTTTTTATATAAGTTTTATATAAATATACATTATGTGCTTTAAAAGAGGTTAAGCTAAATTCTGATAATTTTAATAACTCTATGTATTCAATAAATAAATTTTCAGACAAATACAGTACTTGAACGAAAAATTCTATCTGATTAGGCACTCACCCCCTATCTCAAGAACAACTTCAGCCACTTCTTGTCCAATATCATTCTCAGCCAGGCAGGTCACCACACCATTGTCGGCACCATGGGCAATGTATATACTCAATATTTGTATTGTGCTGTTGACATCATAAAAGAGGCTATTAAGGATCTCAGCGCTGATATTCGTTTCGTCTGTGGGCACTAATCCAAGAAGTTCGATATCACCAACTGAATAATTTGATTGCAAATTTGAAGTATTCCAGTAAACAGCAACAGGTGGATCTCCAGTGGCAGAACAAATAAGATCAGCAGACTGAGACTCATTCATGATTAATTTTTCTGGAATGACCGACACTTGAGGGAATTCTGTAAAAGTAAATCATTTTTAGTTGCAAAACATGGAAAGAAATACTTCTATAATAAACACAAAAATCCATCTAAATCTCGCTAACTTAAATAAAATACCTTAAATATTCTACCTGATTTGCAGAAATAAATTAGAAATTATTTATTTATCTGCAATCACACATTTTGAATAAATTTTGTAATATTTATTTGAACTTTTTGAATATTATTTATAAAAATTCATTTAGGAAATGGTGTATAAAAAAATTTAAATTTTTTTTAGAATTTCTGTTTTTCATTTCAACGTTCATATTCAAATATTTTATAATAGCTCTTTAAAAATGATTTCTCAAAAGATAAAATTGTAAATTTTTTAATCGTATATTAAATAAATGCTCTGTAATAACTTAATAAATACTTATGTCAAATGTTTATAGCTATATTTCAATAAATAAGATGAATCAGCAGATTGACTCCTACTTACCACGTAAAGTTTTATATTTTTGTCTTAAAATTTATTAAAACTGTAACCTGAGTAAATATTATACGCGTGTAATTGATTTATATAAGAAGATAGTTTCGTATATTTGTTGCTATTACGTTGGAAGCCACATATTACGATTACTATGTTTCAATAACTAACCAGAAATAAAATTTTCATTATAAGCAAATATATATATATATCTGTGTGTGTGTGTGTGTGTGTGCATGCGTGCGTGCGTGCGTGTGTCTGTGTGTGTAATAGTCGCCCAACCAGTGTGGTGGTTACAGCCCTCGGCCAACCATTGGAAAAAATGTATGTGTAATATATTTTTATATAAATGATTTTTTATCGTATAAAAAGTTCATTTCAAAATAATAGTCATATTTAAATACGTAATACACTAAAAGTTTGATAAATATCATATATATTGAATACATTTTAACAAAATCTTCAAGGGAATGTATCTTTTTTAAATGTAAGTACTCACCACACAAAGGAAAACTGACATTCACTAAAATCCGAATTACTCCAGTCTCTGGTTCAGTGCAAGTCACTTGATCCCAAAGTGGTCCCAAGATTTTCTTGTCCGACATGGCTAATTTCTGAAGCCACTTAGCACTACAATTGCAAGAAATCGGGTTACCGTCTATGGATCTGTAAAGTAAAAAAAAATAATAATAAAAAGCTAAGCTTTTCCTATTTACTTTTATTATAAGAGGATTCCATTACTAAAATACTAACAAAATTATTTTAATTCGATATGTAATGGAAGACAATCTTGGTTACGATATAGTGCATCCTTTAATTCGTAATAATAGTGAGTGAAATTTAAACAATGATCTCAGAAAATTTGAAAAAAAATTAGTATTAAATAAATGTAATTAAAAAAGATGTTTAATCTTTAATACAATCAAATCAAAATTTAACTTTACATTTTTCCCATGCACTCCACATCACATAACTTGTTACTGTACATAATCATTCATCATGTACCCCAAAAAATACTCTTTTTCTTAAAGAGCATAATACTAGAATATTTATTATTTTCAAGGAAAGAGGAAAACCTAGTGTTTCCCAGTACATAGTACTCCTAAGTATCTAACTATCGATAGTTCATCTATAAGTTTCCAAGTATAGTACACTAAAATATTTATTATTTTCAAGGAAAAATGAAAACCAATTATTTCGAAGTATTGTATATTTAACATTAGGAATCACTTCTAATGAAAGGAAACGATTAGGTTGATTTCCCGGTAACATTTAGTACAATCTACGACATATTTACTTATTAAATTGATTCATCGTTGGAGTGAAATGTATGAATTTAATAAGTAAAACATCTAATTTAATAACTGATGGCATCTGAATGATTATGAATATTATAATAAACCAAGTGAAAGCTTTACAAAATGCAAAATATTCATTGCAAACATTTTTAATTAATAAAAGAAAAGACATATGCTATACATTAAATATTTTCAAATAAAGATTAAGCTGAAATCAATTTTCAGTTGATTGATTTTTATTTATCTGAAACATGTTCATGTAAGAAGTTCATTAAATTTATATGGGCCTAGAGATTTGTGTGATATTTCCAGAAATTTTCTTTAATGCATATATTTAATGCACAGTTTTAGAACATTTGTGAGTATTATATTTTAGGGTAACCAATTCTTTCAAATAAAAAGCTAGGTAAACAACAAAAAACATGAGTAAATCTAGACATGATGTAAATTATAGATAAATTTTCAATGCATAGAATTTATAGATACATACTTATATAAATTACAATAATACTGATATTAGACAAACAAAATTGATTTTATATTCAATACATTAGTCCGTATAAATTATTAAAATATTCCTTAATATGTACTCGATAAAAATAAATTACCTACCTTAGAAACACAACTTCAGAAAGCAAAATTTAGCTCCACGATTCAGTGCAATATTCACAGATAACTGTGAAATATTTTGCTTGCATGAACTTACGTCTCGAAAAATCAAAAATGATCATTTATATTAATAATAAAGAATTAAAATAAAAATTTGGCTATGGAGAATAACAAATGCAAAAACAAGATGGATAAAATTATAAGACATTATATGCTTATTTCAATTTAAATGAGAGAAAAAGTTTATTTGTATAAGTTATAGATAACTTTTTATTTATTTGAATAGTTTCATTTACTCATTATCTATCTGAAAACCAAGCCAATCAAATAATTCAACTTATTTATGATAAATATTTTAGAAATTTCTAAACATTTTATTAACAGTAATATGATAAAGAGAAAGCTATCAGATTTTGGGAACAGATTTTAAAGAAATTGCAGTTTCCAGTAGATATCAATGAAAGTGAGCAAATATAATATGAGATGGTGAATTAAGGCTATTTGCAGAGAAAATAAACAAACAAATTAACTAGATACATTTCGGGCTACAGGTGTTACAAGTGAAATAAATTCAAAAGACTTTAATCCTTAGTATCATTTGATTTCAAGACAAGCTTACTTATTTGAGTTCCAGGCAACAGACTGAATATTATGAGGTCTGGCGACTGTTGAAAGGTTTGAAGTATGATAATCAATCACAAATTATACTCAATTCCTAAGCTTTTATTATTCTGAGATTTCGCTGTTATGGAAATAATTTCAAAGCAACAAACGATTGATCAAAACCATGCCTTGATTCATACGATTAAATAAATATGATAAATTATTCTCTAATTAATATTACGATTAATTAATATAAATAGTATCGTTACTCATAATATGGTTAGAGAATTACGATTTTCTGACTGAACAATGTATTGTTGATGTAGATCATAGGAATATAAGAATCTTTTAATAAGTCTGACACAATTGCAGCAGTCATTAGTAAAATAATAACTATTTCTACTGAGCTGAAAAGACTGAGTTAGCCTTTTCTGCTCAGTAAATGTATTTATGGATGTTGAAGATTTGTATTATTTTATATTTAAACAATCAAAATAAATACAATTCAAGTATCATTACTAATACACTACACAAGACCATAATATATGATATATATTGTACCGCCAATATACCATTTGACCCTTTTCTTAAAATTGTATCCACTGAGGTGTCGGTATTCCGTCTCTAACGTAATTTCAAAGTATAAAAGTTCTAATGCACACAAGTGGTTTCTTTATATTATACCTTTTTAAATGGAATTGTTTTAGTCTTAACAAAGATTTTTTGAGAATTCCACAGTGACTTAAACTTTTACACAAAGCTTTGAAAGAAGCATTCAGTATCTAAGAGCAACTCTAAAAAAAGAACTGGATGTATTGACCATCATTTCATTTCAATAGATGATAAGCCTGTCTATAAAGCTACCTTGGTCAACAGCTGACAGGATAAAAATTTGATTAATTAAGGAATAACCTAAGCACTCTCCGGAATTGAAATACATTCAATATTTTTGAAGCACTTTTGAGAATGCTCACATATTTGAATAAAATATTAGGTTAGGGAATAAGTTCGTAACTTTTTTACCAAAGACATTTATTTAAACAAAAAACAATAATTAAATTAATAAGTTAACAAATAATATATGTTCCGTTGCTGTTTACAACCTCTTCATACATATCGACCAATTTGCTGATGCCGCTACGCCAAAAATAGCCTGGTCTGGTGTAAAACAATTTTTGTGCCAATTTTTTATGAACCTCTTTGTTATTTAAGGTAACGCCCTTCATATGGTTTGACAAGGAGCGGAGAAGATGGTAATTGGTCGGTGCAAGGTCCGAAGAATACGATGGATGCTGAAGGACCACCTATTCTAGCTCTTGAAGTACGGCTTTGACCACTTGTGCAACATGGAGCCTGGCATTGTCGTAATAGAATATGGTTTGACCATGCCAATCAGGTCTTTTCAGTCGAATAGCCTCATTCACGCTGTGTAGCTGAAAAACGTAGATGAGCTCCTTGTTGACTAAGACATTCTTTTAGAGCATTTCTCAGTACACCATGAGGTCCTTAAGAAGTGGCTCAACCACTACTTTAACACCTGACCAGTCAATGTTTGGTGGAGCGGCATCAACAAATGGGTCGAGAGGTGGGATGAGGCTGTAAACAGCAACGGTGAATACATAATTGATTAAAGTATTGATATAATTATTGTTTTTGTTTAAAAATGACTTTGGTAAAAACACTACGAACTTACTCCCCAACCTGAAATATTCTTACAGACTTAAAAATTATCTATGGGAGAATAATCATTGTTTGCCTTGTAATATTTGAGAACTTTGTATAAATTATTACCAAGCATAGCAAATTTTCTATGAAACCATTAGATAAAAGGTGTGTCACAAAAGTTGAACTGCATGCAATTTTAATGAAAATTTATAAACTTTCTGTTAAGCATATTTCTTTGACCTTATTTAACATATTAGGAAAATAAATGTTACTTTTATGTAGTTCTGAAATTTATTTCAATATATATATATATATATATATATATATATATATATATATATATATATATATATATATATATATATATATATATATATATATATATATATATATATATATATATATATATATATATATATATATATATATATATATATATTAACTCGACATATTTCATCTCATTTGAAGTTTTAACTATTCCTCCTTTCTTTTACTTTTCTGTTGGATTCTGTTATGGAAGTAAGAATAGAAGCTTTCAGTAAATTTTTCTAATAAATCTGTCATTTTGAAAAATGTTGTTGTTGTTCTCGTGTGCCAGCTAGGCTGGCAAATCGGGGTGCGCTGCTTCACTTTTCCATCTGAACCTTATTTGGTGTGGAGTCCGACTTCTTCAGACACACACATTCCGTAGGAACCTGTTTATAGGGTAGGCAATCATTTTCACCCCATTCCACACAAGGAAAGGACAAAAACAAGATAGAGAGAGAGAAAGTACATCCATGCCTGTACCGGGATTCGAACGCAGGACCTCCCTATCCGTTATCAGGCACGCTGACCACTAGACAAATTGGCTGGCTGTCTTTTTGAATCAATACCATAATATAGTTTCATGCATAAGGGTATTTTTCGAATTTAAGAAAATTTATTTTTTTTAAATGAGGAGAGTTTCTTATAACGCTCAATAATTCATTGGGTAAAATTTGAATATTGGAATATATTTATAAATATTTTATGGACATTTAAATTAAGTTTATTTTAACTTTTAAAATATGGTTTTGCTTATATGTTTAACTATGTATGTAATTATTTAAAAATATTCGTAAAGCATTTATTTTTTAATAAACATACGACAACTTTCCCCAGCCGAAAAAAGTTAAAACGTCTTATACAAAAAAAATGTTTACGATTCACATTATCCTTTAACCAAAATTCTTGTTATTTCTATTAATCGATTTTATTCTATTTTATTTTGTTATTTTATATTCTATTTTAAATTGTGCTTACATTTAGTACAAAGAGGAAATATAATATAATTGTCCGCAAAAGCAAATTTAAATTCATAATAGGGTTGTGACTATTAGAAACTTTATTACTATGTCTTAAAACAGGTTCTAAAAAAATTAAATAACTAGCTTTATACTTTAAGTTTTGAAACTCAGATTCTGATCCACTTTCTAATTTAAATATTAAAATATTATAAATTTTAGATTTAAATCTTAGCACAATGAATAATTTTTATAAAGCATAAAAATACATTAAAAAATTATTGATCGTTTCTTTTCGTATATGTATATAATCACAAAGAATTTATACTTAATACCTTCATTTGAAAATAATACAGTTTTCATAAAATTTTTATTACCGTGTTATATAAATTCATTTTTACCAACAAAAGAAGTTAATTGCGTATAAATGTAACGAAAAAATAACATAATACAAACAAATATTTCAATGTATCTAAAAATGTATTTCTTTTAAGATAAAAATTATACACTTAAAAATAATTAAATCCTATTTTTAAAACATTGAATTTTTTCATAAATATTAGCAAATGTATATTTTAAGTATTGTAATTAACAATCATTACATAAAAGTAATAAGATTGTATGCAAAAATAATTAAAATTTTTAATTATACAAGTATATTTAGTTTAAGTGTTTTTTTAATTACGAATAAAAAAAATTTATCCCTTCAGTCAATATTGCTTAAGAAGTCTACGATATTTTAATAATTTCAACGTAGATTATAAAATAAGTTTCAAATACAGTAGCAAATAAAAATAATATGTTCTGAAGATTAATTCCTATATTTTAATTGATCATTCCTTTTCTAAGAATGAATTTAAAATTTGAATAAATTTTACTGTTAATTTATTTATAATTAAGCATATTAAACTGAATATAATTTTATTATTTATCTAGCACTTAAAAAATCCATAAATATGTTTATTATACAATGTAACGATAACTTTGTGACATTGTATAATAAAAATTGTAACGATAACTTTGTGACATTGTATAATAAACAATGTAACGATGTTTATTAAGCAACGATTAAGCATCGATGTTTATTATACGATAACTTTCCCCTGCCGATTTATATTTGATTTATATAGATTTATATTTGAAAGGAAAATTCATAAATATTATTTTAATGAATTATTAACATTTTAGGCTAGAATGTAAATTTTCAAAAATATCTTAAATCATTTTAGTGATACAAAATACTTTCTTCTTTCTAAAACTAAACAATGAACAATCACAAAATATATATTTACAGTTCTACTAGTTTGAGACCTTTAAACAGCTTCCATGGCAAGACAGACACGTTATTCTGGCGAATGTTTCTGAAAAAAAAGACAACCAAATTTAAGGTGATACTTATATTAATTAACAGTAAAATTATAAGAAAAACCTTCCCTTTTGATATTTATTTCACTATTATATGAGTAGCTAATATTGTAAAAACATTTGAATATTTTCGAAAGAATAAACAATTTATACGGCATTACTATATTTTTAACACTAAATGTTGTATTCTAGTTTTATTTTACTAAAAATTAAAATTTTGAAATTAAGTGCATATATTAGTAAACTGTAAAATTACAATTCATATTCATTTTATATGACGTACATGTGTTAAAAAAAGTTAGAGAATATTAATTCTCTTTTATTTATTCTGACTGTTTTGATGGCATAGAATCTTATGAACAAAGAGCGTGAGCAAATATTAAACTCCTTTAACATATATTTTGCTGAAAGTAAACTTAGCTCGAAGACGCCAAAAGCAAAATACTGTCAAATGTGATAAAACTTAGGAATATGTTTTTTCCTTCACAAAAATAAATGTATTATAAGTAATTAATCAAAAAATGTAGTATGATATTGGCGAAGTTATCTTAATGGAGTCAATTCATCATTAGATGCTGCGTCAAAACTTATCACTTTTTTATGTAGTCAATATATCAAGAGTAGACTATTTACTTCATACATTATTGTATATTTTCATATTTGACTTTTGAAAAATAATTTTTTTTTATTTTTAATTTAATTAGGGAATAATAAATTTATAGCCACCATTTCTTCTTGATTTCTTATATGGTTGAATTAGAACGAACAAATTCATGCCCATAATTTTGTTAGTCGAATTTCAATAGCGTGGAGGAATTTGAGAGGAAAATATTTCAATTAAGAAAACAAAAGCTAAAGGAAAATGTTTACAATATAGCCTGTATATTATATGCTGTATAAAAATTAACTATTATATCATTCTTTTTACTCATTTATTCAATACCTAATTTTTTTTTTTTTTTTTTTTTTTTTTTGGAAAACACTATATGCTTATTTTTAAAACAACCAGTTCCGCATAATTATTGACAACAGAAATCAGAAACCCACACTAAAATCTATACTAATCTTCAAATAAAAAATTTAAAGAATTTGAATTTCAACTTAAAGCATTAGTATATGCGTGACAGTTATATTTTAATAGAATTTTAATTCAAATAAAGAACAGTTGCTATCTGCGTGTTAAACAGTTAATTATAGGAAAACAATTTACACCAACTCCATCGTAGTAACCTTATCTTTTCAATTATTTTCGAAGACAATATTTGTTTTTAAAAGCGCGTGGTCACAAATAGCGTTTGTTTTTGTATTCATTAAGAATTAATTAATTTAATATCAACCAACATTATGATCATCATACAAGGGAAAGTGCAAAACATATCTAAGTTTATGAACAAATTAGGTAAATCGAGTAATCAAGAAAGCTATTTTTGCTACTTGATTTCTATTTATGAGATATTTATATAAAATCAGTATTATTTATTACAGCTTTAAGTGAAATTTGGCTGTTTTACTACCAAAATAGCTTTGTGCTTTTATTTCTTGTTCTCAAATATGTAATTTATTTCATACCTAACTGTTTTTTTTTTTTTTTGTCTTTCCATATTTTATTTATTACTAACTTCTTATTTAGTCACTATTTCCATTTTTCTGAGAAGAATATTATTCTAATATATGTGTACCAAAATAAAAACAGTTTTTTTATATTTACTTTCAAATTAATATATAAAATTCAAAATAAATGTATTAAATGAATGTTAAAAACATCAAAATAATAGTGTTCTATTAAATAAGTATCATATTTATAATTTCATCCACTAATAATTTATTAAAAAATTATAAGTAAAGTAAAAAAATATTTGTTTTGGGCACTGAAAATGCAACATCTTGCAGAAAGAATGGGAATCGTAACACTTGAAATGATACATTTACGACAATGATATATGTGGGTGGAAGTTTAATATTCAGAACATGAGAATAACAAAAATTCAATAAGAATAACCACTGATTTATATAATCAGTGGTTCACATTTTATTGAATATTTTATAACCATATTAATTAATTTTGCTATTTTCTTCTAAGATTTATCTGACAAAATAATTTTTCTTTTATACAAGAGAAACAGAGCATTTTTTGAAAGTTTTAACTCAAATAAAATTTAATATCCAAAATAATATTGATGCAGATAAAATTAAATTACTTTCTTATTGAATTTTGAATTATAAACATAACTGAAAAGAGAAATATTAAGTAAAATAACTGTTTTTCATTATTTGTGAAATCTGAAAGACAAATATATAAACATAGGTAAAATATAATATGCATGATACTTGTAAAATCATTTTCATAAACTTTTATTTCTGAATTATATTAAAAATTTTGAAAACTCATACATTTGGAAAATAAGCTAATATAACATATATATAAGTTAAATATTGTTAGAGTTTTTTAGAAAATCTTACACTGAGCATTATGTATCTATAAATAACTAAAAATAATTTTTGCTTGAAAAATATTATTGAAATTATTTACAATTAATACTTACATTTCTCTTAGCTTTCTTGTAAATTGGAAAGCGTTTGGTGTTATAATATAGAGGCCACTACTTTGAATAGTTCTGAAAGCAAAGAGAAAAAAAAACTTATTTAATTTAAAAAAAAACTACGATTTGGAAAATTTTAAACTTTTCTTAGAGAAATAAGCACACTTTTTATAGCATCTCAATAGTACAAAATTGTTGTGAAACATTTCGTATATTTTTGTATAGTGTATCCTAAAGGATATATTTTATATATAATGCACAAAAAAACGAAGAAAAATTATTAGTTCACATGCAGAAAGAAGCATATGAAAAAAAGATATATTTTCATAGCGTAACTGAAATACAGAAGCATTTTCTTAAGCAATGCTTTTAACTGACAAAATTAAAAATAATCATGTGTGTGAGTCAATAATTAAATGTTTATATAATTTTAATATTGAGAGAGCAAGTAATGTTAAAATTTTACACTTATAATTTTATTTGGAAGTATAAGTCTTTCCTTGAATAATTTGACTAAAGACATATATTTGTTCCTTATTATGCTTCAATCATATTAATTAAAAAATACAAATAAAATTTTGAAGTAAAAATATGTTTGATGTTATAAGAATTTATTAGAATATGTTGGACATTTATATTATGTAAAATGTAATATTATTTATCTTCATTTTTTTTGTACTTATTTTTACTCTCCCTTAAAAAGCAAAAGGTTTTTTATCTATTAAAGTGTTTTAGTAATAGGATAGAAAAAAAATGCAGTATTTATTGCTCTATAATTAATATATTTAATTATTTATTGCTCAGTGTCTAATAAATCCTAAGTTGAGTTTCGTAATTATTTTAATTAAAAACGAAACTTGTCGAAAAGTATTCAAATTTCTCATATTTCGTAGTATTTGTCTTTTTTAATTAAAAAGGTCGAGAAAATAAATCGTGTGTTGAAAGGCATCACACGCTGATTCTGGAAATGATTCTGTAATATCATTTCCAAAAATTCCTGATTCTGTAATATCATTTTATTAGACATTTGAATGATAACTGTACACAACAATAACATGTTAGCAATTTACTTTTTTTAAAAATAATTTTAAATATTAATTTCAAAAGTAATTAATGTTATAATAATTTCAGATAATTGTGCAGAAAAATAAAATGATAAGTAATTTACTAACTACGCATTTTCTTCAATCATATATTGAGAGTTATTTCTAACAAAGTATTTGTATTTTATGAGCTTGTTTTGCAAAAATGATTTGCTTGAAATCGTTTGCCAAACTTATTCTCTTAGTATATCGTAAAAAAAAACTATTTACCGAATTTGCCTGATTCTACTAAGAAAGAGTTTTCTTCTACAAATCTCTATGAACAACACATTCAATTTTTATTTAATAAAGTAAAATTTTGAAGCTATTTAAAATACTTTCATATTTTCATTGTTTGAAAAGTGTCTTAGTCATTCATATAAAAATCAATAATATCACATAAATGCTATTTCTATATTCATAGTTTATATAAAAAATATTAAGGCCTAATATATAAGGACACACAGTACAGAAAGTAAAAAAAAAATGAATTTGCTCACAATGCCGAAGCTACACAAATTCCAACAAACAACTATAAATTTCCAAAACATCTTGTGATCTTATGTAATCTAAAAGTAGATAGAGTTCTTTAAAGCTGTTGTACATTTAGAAAATAAAATCAAAGCAAATTTATTTTTAATAAATCTGCTTGTTTAAATATAATTTTTGAAATAATCAGTACTCTTTTTAATTTAATAGATATTCTATATCGATTAGTGTAGAGACATACTCTTCAATTACGCTATACAAATTTAATGATAACTGGAGATGTATTTTAGATGTGATTGTGTGAACACATCTTTGACATCTTTATAGCCAAAGTTTACGCTTTCTTCACTCTTCATTCTTCAAGAAAACAGATATTTTTAGCTTGCATGCATACTCCTAGCTCCAAAATATTTCATTGCATCAAAGACGAGATTTTTGTAAAGAATTAAATTCACGAGTAAACAGCAAGTCTTTGGCATTCTATTGAAAATTTATTTCCATTTAAAGAAATCAGAGCAAATTTAGAAAACCCTTACATGTTTTGTGTATTATATACTATATTTTATAAAATTTCAGATGACTGTAAATGTATTTATTAAGATGAAATTCATGGAAAGAAAGGTACAATCTCAGAAAACGACTTCACCTTATAAATGCGGTTTAAAACTACCAGCTGTTTGGATGTGCTCAGTAATTTCAATAAACATAAATAATCAACAGAAATAGCTTATTTAAATAGAAAATAAATTTCTATCTTGCTTGAGTTCTTTTAATGCTTTCTAACAATCTTTCATTATAAAAATAAGCTTTAATTTCATATGAGCTAAATCAACAATTTCTAAACTATGTGAATTTTAGAAATAAAAATTCAAATTAAGCAATGCTATAATTGTAAAAACTTCATTTTAAATGATAAAATCAAAGCCTCAATGCATTTTAATTTATAAAATTGCGCTATATGAAAAGCGCATGAACACATTGAAAATGTTCCAAATTTAACGAAACAGAAAATAAAGTTCTTTATATTAAAAGCAAATTTTTAAAATTTTGTTTTCTCGTTTACTGTCTTTTAAATTAACTTTCAATAGAAGTAGACATTAGTATTTTAATTTCGTATGTCCTTTTTGAAATAGAATATTTTCGGAAATATTATTAAAAACATTATGAGTTTAAGAATATATTGCTTTTTAAAAACTTTATATCAATGAAAGAAATGTACATAAATTTATTTAGTATCTAGTAACGCATTATAAAAGAATACGCTTATTAAAATTTCAATTTTAGAGTATTTTTATAAATTTATATAAATAAGATATTTTCTATTACGTATGCAAATCAAAAACATTAATTTACAAATTCAAATTTTTTCTTTTAGTTTAAAAATGTAATACACAAAGATGATCATGAAAATAAAAAATTAAAAAATACCAGAAAAACTAGTTAATATAATTCATTTTTCAAATGGTAATTTAATAAATTCAAAACTTATTGTTATGCAGTTTTAAAATTTATTGCAAAGTATAAAATATATGATAAAGTAATAAGCAATTTTCTAAAATAAATATAAGTATAGCATTCATATATAGAAATATTTGATGTGATATATTGATAATTAAATGTCTCAATTTAGAATTTATATATTATATAAATAAATATGTATAAATTTAATTAGATCGTAATCATTTTGTATATAAGACGTTTCAATACTTAACTGTATAATACTAAATTTAAATTATAAATCATTTAAAATACAAATAAGTTTTCTTCATCCTGTGTAAGTAAAAGCTTTTAGTCAATTGTAATACCCCATACATAACTTGGAAATATCACAACTACACTATTTAATTAAAAGTGAAAGTTTAAACATACATCTTTAAGTTTGGCGCATGAAAAGCAAACGCTCACGCATGCATAAATGCTAAAAATTAAGATAATGGTACCCTAAAGCTGTTTTAATTTCTCTAGTGTTTAAAAGATAACTAAAAAAAGAGTGAAAAAAATGTCATTAAAAAGAAACAAAATGAATTTAGACTTCTCTAGGACATAAGTTTCCCTCTCTTATTAATTGGAATTTCTACTCTTCAGTTAGACTGTAATCATTGAAATAATAAATTATAAGTTCTGAGATATCATTCTATATGTGTATTACTTGGTTACATTGCAGTTTATTTACATTATATATTATTGATAAATGTTGCTAGAATTTAGTTCTGTTATAATATAATACATTTTATTTTAAGCTTTATAAAATTTTCCTCGTTATTAATTATTAATTTATTTATTCGGGTAATATATTAAAATTTTTATGTTAAACGCGAATAACATTATGTATAGTTGTATGCCTTTTCACTTATAAATTTTTGTGCTTGAAAAATTGAAAATACTTAAAAATGTATTTGGATTGGATACTGACTAATCAGAACGTTAAAAGAGTTTTTAATTCAGCATTGAAATTGATTTTATTTCTATGTCTAACATGGTTTAAGATTAATTCTTTCTCAATCCCTAAATTTATAATCAATCGATATTTGCATAGTAAAAAATTTTACATTTTAATAGAAAATGAACTTAATAGTTATTAACAAACATAAATTACTATAATATTAATTATTTAAAATGATTGTCAATGATGAATTTACCGAAAAATAAAAAAATAATTGCCATTTTATCTACATTAAAATCTAGAAAGTTAAACCATTTATCTCTTAACATTAAACTATAACTTAGAGTTTAATTTTCAGAAGAGTAATTGTTTTAAAAATTTGCGTTGTTTGGTTAGATTAAATGTTATGATAAGTAACGGATAAAAATAACTCCGTCATCTATTATTTAATTTTAATCTAAGTATATTTGAATAAATAGTTATATACTTTAATATTCTGAGGAAAGTTTAGTAATTTCATAAAATCATTTCCAACATATTAATACACTTCTTGTTTTGAATAACCTTCAAAATAATAAAAGAAATCCGAAATGGATTAAAAAAAGTAAAGCAAATTCAACAATTATAGAACAATCCATAGACAAAAAGTGATCAAGAGCTTCATTTAAGTTACCTATATTAATTATTGTTCATAAATAATTGAAAAATTATAAGGAAAGAGGAAACAAAATTCCGATCATTATGTTTTTGAAAAACTATGATATAAATAATTAAATATTAGCTTAAAATATCATTCAAATTTGTTTACATAATGATTTATGTGCAATGTGTATACTTGTACCTAAATTAATATAATAATTGTAAAACTATAAATAATTATATATTTTAGTTTTTATGCAAGTATTATAATACAGATTTGATAAAATTTACATATAATAACGGCAACCCATCAGGATAAATTTCTTAGATGTAAAAGTTGTAATAAATTTTATGACTTTTATATATCTAATCATTTTCTATTTATTTTACACATAAATGAAATTTATAAAAATTATCAGTTGTAAAAAGTAATTAAAGAAATTTAAGGAATAGTCAAATGAAAATATTTCCGTAAAAACTAAAATGTATAATACTTACAACTTTTCAAGATTTGGATAAAATTTCAACTGATCTTCGGATAATATGTGGAAATTTGGCTGATTTTCAATGAATCTGCAAAAAAAGTAACATTTCTTATCCTACAACATATATAAATAACAATTTTAATCTAACAATTTCATATCTGTACGTACTTCAAATATTCAGTATTTTTGCCTACTTTACACTAAAAATATTTCATGTTCACAAAATTACAGGCGAGAAAATTAATTTTTTATCTTTTATGAAGTTTTAAGACATAATAATAGATTTAAACTTACATTTTAGCTTTATTTTACATACTCATAAAATAGACCTGAACATTGAAAGGCAAGTGAAATTGAAATAGTCTAATATAAAATAAAATTACATAACAGATAAAAAGTAATGGGAAATAAAGATTATTTATTTATATATTTTGTACATTTTGTTCATTTCATTTATGTAAAGTATATAAAATAAATTGTTTCAAATTTATATACTTGTAAATACTTTTTATACATGTTTTTATGAATTATATTTAAATATTTGTCTGCGTAATTATTAAACCATAATATTAGTGCACAATTTCAAATTTTTCTCCGAAATATTATTAAGTAAATCATTTTTATTGCTTTTATTTGTAAAAACAAAAAATGCCACATACAAAATATTTGCTATATTTCCATATAAGAATATTGTTTGTATAGGAGACACTTTATGCACATACGAACAAATCTGCTTAAAATGTTTACATTTTATTCGATTCTGTGTTTTTGATAAAATTTTAATAAATAATTTAGAGATTGTCATAATAGCCGTTGAAGAAAATGAAAAATTTTCGGATATTCTTAAAGCAAAATCATTTTGCAGTAACAAATCAAAATATACAACATAATTTTCACGAATATTTGTACATCGACTATTTATATATAATACAAATATTATTTTAAAGCCAATATTTTCTCTAAATTTTGAAATATCATATTAATGTAAATATTTCGTATAAAATGCATATATTTTTTAACTAAAAATGATCAATTTTGTTAATTACTTTTGTATCAACAGTATATTTTAAAATGTTATTTCAATCTTAAAATAAAATATTCTAGAACATATATCACATCATGATTTTATTATATATTAGTATTTTTAATACGTTTTATGCGTTTGAATATAACATATAAAATAAAGTAATTGTAAATTTTATTCGCGATGTAAATTCTAAATAGTTATTCTTATATAAATTTCGTATTTAAAAATGATTTCTTTGGTAAGGTAAAAAAAGATTACAGTAATTTTTTTTTTCAATCTAAGTATAAATGATTTACTATAGTAATACATAAAGTTAAATTTATATATACATATATATATATATATATATATATATATATATATATATATATATATATATATATATATATATATATATATATATATATATATATATATATATATATATATATATATATATATATATATATATATATATATATATATATATATATATATATATATATATATATATATATATATATATATATATATATATATATATATATATATATATATATATATATATATATATATATATATATATATATATATATATATATATAAGGTTATATATATAATTAATGTTTTATTTCAGAATTTGTGATCAGATTATATATTTTGATAAAGTTTCACAAGTTTAGATCATATTACGCTGTAAATGAGAAATGCTATCGACTATCAATAGATTAAATATAAATAACTAGTCTGAAACAAAAGTAAGAAATTTTCATCATAAATATATTTTCGCAGATTAAAAGTATTTGATATGTAAATATGATTTAACGAAGCTGAATTTTAAAAAATAAAATAAAATGACTTCATTGATCTAAGCATCATTTATACTACACACATTTGAAATAAATAAATTCTGAAATTTTATAAACACCATTAGTAAAGATAGGCATTGTAATTAAACTGTATGAAAATATATTTACATATAATTTATTCAGTTCGTTTTACATGAAAATGATTTTTTGTGATATTTTTAAAGATATTTAAATTGCAATTTGGAGTTTGATTACTATTCTATAATCTAGCTTTTAAATTAAATTCAGTTATACAACTCACACCAATTCTTTTAAAATATAAATGTTCATAAAATTCATATCTTATGTAATTAAAAATATGGAACACAAGGAAATTGAAATGGAATACTTAAAAAATAATTATAGTTAATATAAGTATTTTCGATACATAATTAATTTAATTAATTATAGACTTAATAAGAATCAAATTTGGGCAACGTTTTTATAATCAATTCCATTCTAAAATTTTGATTTTTATTCTGAATAAAACTTAAGCAAAATTTAGTATTGGCTTGCTTCAGATAAGCTATTTTTTTAAATAACCAGGTAAATAATATATTAAAGTAAAATTGATATATGTAGAGTTCTTTACTTTTAATTTATAATTTACGTACAACTAATATATTTCAAAACATTTTTATTCAAACAGGAGTTAATGAAATCTCTTCACAAACATATTTCCTAAATTGGAAGATTTAGATAAAAAATATCATCATGTTACTATTTTAATGCAAATTTTTTGTTATGACTTAAATTAATATCAAATTTAATTAATTAAAATTATATAGATTTAAGTTTTCTTATAAATATTAAAATAAATAAGAAATTCAATAACTTAAATTTATTATATTCTTAAGTTAAAAACAATTATGCTAAAATTAGACACATGTTATTAAATTGAAGATAATCCATAAAAACAAGGAAATCAAACGAGAAAGAAACTTGGCGTCTGAAGAAATATCACAATCATGATCCAGAGTTATATGCATACTACTTGAAAGCTCTTGATAATGCCGAGCTTAAGCCACAATGACAACAAAATATGAGAGAGGTATATAAGATTTGTGGCAAAGAAAGGAACATGAATATATAGACCATACTGTCCCAAACATCAGCTACTGATACTTGCATTTTAAGGCAAACGAAGTACAGACGTTTGGGGCATGTGGTTTACATGCTCGCAAGCCTGTCGGATGCTCTCCGCTTCCAGAAACTCACTCTCGTCTGAGGTTAGTTCAGAGTAGAGAACATAAAATGTTGACACCATCACAGTGCGCTTGTGCTAAGTTTTCCGACAAGTTGAGGTTTAGCTTTCAGTCAAATTTATGTCACACGCTTATTTTGAATATACCAGATATCCAAAACTACCAAGACAACACCCTTAACGCGAAAGTTACTATGGTTAAGAAATACTTGTTAATGGAAGCATTATTCTGATCCCCAGAACAAATGTGTACGTTTAAATCAGAATCATGGCCAAATTGATTGGGACATCATTGATGAATTACGTTCTGTTTACTTAAGGATGCCGTGGGCATAAAGTTCTGGATTACAATGCACATTCTCATACTTCAAACAACATCAATCATTGCCTTTAATCGGTAGATATCTCCTGTATGCATTCTTACCAGATTTAAATCCGATAGAGCCTATGTGAGGTGTACGTGGGCGACAAATTATAGTCTATCAACCATCTTCTACATCTGTACATCTCAACATGCTTCGACGCTTCTAGTGCTGTTTTTCCTAGTATGGGAGACATGCGATATATTAACCCTCATACCAACAACATGCTGTTCAGTTGTCTTTCAAATGCTTAACGTAAGCATAATCGTGGTTTTTATACCTGGTACCATACGTAGGTCCTCTCTTTCATTCTTTCTCGTTTATTTAATACATGAGGTTTAGGAATTATTTATGATATTACCAATTCATTCATGATCATATGTGTAATTTTGAAAACAAAAAATGAATAATTTCTATAATAATAAATTAATTGAATTCATTAACCAATAAATTATGCATATTGTATCCTTCTAAAGGATACTTAACGAATTTTTTTGGTGAAAATGCTATATTGATTTCAAACACAATAACATTATAATGCCGAAAATATAAAAAAAATAATTTGCTTAAAATAGTATAACTATTCATTTTTTAATTTAATTTATAATTTTTCTATAGTAAGATAAGTTTTTTTATTAACATATAATTTTAATATTTATTGTATATTTTAATAATACGAATGCAAAACTATCATATTCCATATTTGATCTGAAAATTATTGTACTGTTTTGCTTCATTCATAAATATTTTACAAATCTCGAAGGATTAATGTTATTTTCCTTTTTTAACGACAACTGAATAAGAATTAAACACAGATGGGTAACTTTGAAAGAATAATCCAACTGTAGATGGGAACTTCAGATTATAATATTTTTATTATAATTCCCTAAAATTTCAATAGCTCTAAAATTTAAAAAACTTCAATTTCTATGTATAAAAAAATTTAACAAATCCGCTAAAATTTTAATTTAGTTCGGATATATGTTTTTTATGAGATGAATATATAATAGTTTACATTATCGTATATATATATATATATATATATATACATATATATATATATATATATATATATATACATATATATATATATCTATATCTATATATATATATAAATTTCAACCATTTTCGCAGAAATAATAAAATAAATTTCTTTCTTTACATAGAATGAATTATTGTTTTTAGAATCTTTTTAAAAGTTAGAAAATTTGTGTAATATGTATCCTTTTAAAAATTGACTATTTGCATTAAAATTATAATTTAACTTAAAAATATCATTCTACATAACGTTTGTGAGAGAAAATTGCTAGTAGACATTATTTATTCCATTGATATTGTTTAAACTGGGCATCTTTAAAAGAAAAAATCACATGTCCCTTTTAATTATAATTTTATGTTACTATAGATTTTTACAAAGAGAATCGTTGAATTTTATTCTTACTTTAAGTTAAAAGGAAAAAATTAGAAGAGAAGAGAATTAATTTAAAAATTTCATAAAATTAAACGGCATCACATATTTCTGAAACTATATCTATTTCAGCAATTTTAATTATTGAACAGAAAGTTAAAAAAATGAATCATGTTTCAATAAATATTGTTGTTGATTTCAAAAACTGAATAGTACTTAAAATGACCTAAACTAATCTTAAAAGTAAAGAAAACAATAAAATGTTTGTAACTGTTTAATGAATTTCAAACTTAAGAATAAATTGAAATTTATGTATTTACTGTTAAATTATTATTTTATTATAAAAATAATTTATAAATTATTAAAAAATTATTGTTAAATTTGACCAATCCCGTACTTCTGAAGAAAACGGCATACATCATTTTTTTCAGTGAATGTTGTTTTTTCACCATTGTCGGCATGGGATCAGCTTCAAAAACCTATACTTTGCTTTCTTGACGTGTTGGAACGTCAAAAAAATGGTATGTACGTTTCATCACCTGTTACAATTTTAGAAATGATGCGGTGACCACCATCATTTAGCAAATTTAAGAGTTTCCTAAATCTGACATGACATGCTCCTCTTTTTGGTGATCAGTTATATTATGGGGAACCCAACGGCAAACTTTTTATATATGTAATTTTTCATGAATGACTTTGTGTACGGCTGCGGATCCTATGTTAAGTTCCTTCGGTATCGTTTGATAAGTACAGCGATTATCAGTTATTAACATTTTTCGTATGGTAGGCACATTTTCCGGGATTACTACGGTGGCCTTCCTGTGTGTTCTTCATCCTGAAAAAATTTGCGACCACTTCTAAATTCTCTAAGCCATCTGAATACAGTAGCACGAGCTGGAGATTCATCACCAAATTCTAATTGCAACCGTTGAACGCATTCTTCGTGATTTAATCCTGCTTTAAAATTGTAGAAAATCATAGTGCGAAAATGTTCTCACGTCAACTCCATTTTATCTTCTGTTTTAAATTTATTCTACGCTAAAAAAAGTTGAAGTAAGTTAGTAAAAAATCGTCTTCTGTGTTAAAATACTTTGTATTTTAAAATTAAACAGTTATTTTTATTTTGTAAATTCTAGTCTGCGCGTATCTCAAAAATTTCAGAGTAACCCTCGTATATGTATATATGAAGAAAAAGAGTAGGGAAAAAGCCTAAGCCCTAACAACATTGAATAGTTTTAGTCGATTTTATTGATAATTTGATGGACAATACAAAACAAATTGCATTGCACTTTAGTATATGTCTTCAGATAAGTGCATAAGTTCCTACGATATGTTTATCTGGTCTCAAAATTAAGGAGACCAAAAGTTATTACCGGTAACCAGGCAATATATAATGACTATCTGCACATTGACATTGTTTGCAGTTAAGTTCGACGTTCAAACATAACACAGACTATTGTATAAAATCAACAAGTTGCAGTAAACACATCGTATGCTCTTTTCAATCGATTTTCTTTTCTGTATGTTTAATGTGTTGTCTTTAACGTTTGGAGGCATCTTCTTTCGTTTTAAGTAAGCATAACTCTCAGTATCGAACTCAAGATGAACTTTACAGCGAAACGCTTCTGAAAATTTGCTTACGATTTTTAAGATTTGCATTAATTCAAATAATATATAAAGAAAACATTTAGTATAAAGCTATGCATAGTTAAATTTAGAGTAAGAGCCGAAATTACTTTCTAAATAGGAGTTTTAGTTGCGAAAGTTTGCTGACCTTTCATTATGTTTATTATAAAAGTAGTTAATTTACCTTCATTAAAAAGCTTAAAAAGAAAAATTTTACATCCATTTCTTCTTTCTTTTTTGAAGTAAATCAATCGATAATGAATAAAAGTATTCTAATTATAATGTTTAAGAAAATTGTCATGTACTTTAAAGCGGTTTAAAAAGGTGGACATTTTTATTTATATATTTAAGGATGTATGTCGAAATAAAATAATACATATTTCAAAAGCAATGAAACAAGTAAATTATTTGAATTCATTTAATTAATATAAGAAACATTTATTTTTTATATAAGTTTAGAAAATAAGTTACACTTATTCCGCCAGAGAAGGTATCATTGTGAAAGAAAAGCCAATCTTGCACAGATGATAAATGAGTTCTACGGCTTAAAATTTGTATTAACTTCATTCGAATTGTTTGAATCGTTGCTTAGTAGTACGAGAACGAAAAATGGCACGTGGACTAGAAATTGGTGTGTTCATGATGGCTTCTTTATTCATTGATTTTGGAAAGCAAAGGAGCAATTTGCACAGCTTTCCTGGAATTCCTTTGACATTATTCTGTGGAAGGCAGTAATTTCTCAAGCCACATCATTGCTTATGATGAGACATTATTGCATCACTTCACTCAAAAAACGAATCGATTGTCGATGAAATGTAGGCACACATAATCGCCTGTGAAAATAAATTCCAAAATTCCCCTATCAGAGGGTTAAGTAAAGTAAACACCATAAGAGGTCTCTTTACCTAACCCTGAAAGGATTTTACCAGATTTGATGAACCCGCTGGAGAAAAAAGTAAGCAAAGTCGTTGAGCTAGGTGGTCTGCCATTTCGTACCCTTCAAATCCTATATTAGCCTTTATACAACAAAGAGAGATGTTTTGTTGGTTGCTAAGTTCCTCTTGAACTTGACTGGCTAAAGAACTGATGGTTTTCTGATTGAAAAGTGAATAGAGACTTGCTTTACTAACTGACCAGACGAGTCAATTCTGTTCTTGGTTTCTGGGCCAGTCTATAGCCTGCTTAATTGCGAACAATTCAGCCTGGAAGTCTCAGCAATTGGCATTCAGTCTGTAATGGCTACTATATTTTTCGATTGTGAAGAAGCTGTCTACAAGAAATTTATGCTTCAGGAAACAACCATTAATACTGACTCCTATTGTGAGACACTGAATATTACACAAAGCAATGAAAAATAAGTGACGTGGAAAGTTAAGGATAGGAGCTCTGGAAGCATCTATCGTACAGCTCGATTTGGTGCCCTGTGACATTCATGCTCTCGACAAGCTCGAAGAACATTTATGGGGAAGACAATTTTCCAACGATGACCAGGTTCAGTTACATGCTATAAGCTGGCTTAAGGACCAAGGAGCAGAACTGTCGCCAGGGCATCCAAAGATTATGACGAGAAATGGTGTGTTGTATGTGTGCCATATTATATTATAGCGCAATTCTCAATAAAGTGTTTATTGCCTTACATTGTTCAAGTGTAACTTGAACAATGTTTTTGAAGAAATCCTTTGCAAAAAACTTATGTGAGACATGGCTGTTCAATAAAATAAACAGCTGCTACTAAAATAATAAGGCATATAATATAAAATGAAAAGTTATTATATCAAAACCATAGTTATAATTATAAAATCAATCAAAATAATTGTTAATTTTTATATATTTTAAAAATCATTTCAAAATGAAATATTAAGTGTAAGCAAGTAAAAATGACAGCAAAAAAATTGTGTTATGTATATAGGAGATCCATATTCAAGGAAAGATAATAAAAGGAGAGAAATAATAACTATTTGAAAAAGATATATAAATATTTTTGCTTCTGGATAGATGTGTTTTATTATCTATTATATTTATAATATAATAGTAGATATTAAACTCTTATCAGAAGGCAATTGTTATTATAAATAGCATTTATTTCAGTAAAATAAAAGTTAATAGATAACGAAAGAAATTTAGATTAGAACAGCATATCCTCTTAGAAAAAGTTTAAGTGAGAAATTAATGTGTTCAGTTCAGACCTTACTATGAAAATGCATAAGCCTCATCAACTAAATGTGTTAATTAGTTAGATGACTTTTATAAATTTAATATTATTGAATAGGTATTGCGTTAGATAACCTTTAAGTTTCACTTTCGGATTTCAAATTTACTACAAAAAATGTGGCAAGTTTAATTGTGAATTTGATCGAGAAGTACATTTTAATTACGATAACTAAGTTAAATGCAACAGCATAACAAACATTATCACCCAAAATTAGAATCGAGATTGTAACCTGTTGAACATAAATACAGAATGCTTTTTCAATCAAAATACAGTAAATTTTTGCAGAAAAATTATGGGTAGATCAAATGAAAGGGAACTCGGTGTTCCAGATGAAAAAGATTTTGCTCTCGTTATTAAGGAAAAAAATACTGTTTCAGGCCCACATCTGAAAAACTCTTGTGGTCACATATTTTTCAGAGTTAACTGATCTCCACAAAATAGCATACCAATGTTTAGTTTTTGTTTTACTTGACCAATCCATAAAATTTCATCACACATTTTCAGAGAGAATTTCATTTTTATATATCACATGATAAACTGAAATTGGAACATTTTCCCTCAGACCATAAAAATTTAAGTAAAATTAAAATAGATTAAAATTTGAATTACTAACGTATTAATATAACAAAGGCAGCAAAAGAAATAAAATGAAATAAGCAATTGGTAAATATGCGAATAAGACGATGATAATGTTACACTGAATCTCGTTAGATTTTATAAGAATTTTTTTTTGCCTTGCTTGTTAATGTTGCACTTAAATAATTATTATCTTAAAGTATTTTGTGTGTGTTTATGTGTGTAAGTCAAAATCTGTCAAATTAAAACACTATAATGTTACAAGAAGACATAAATAAAACTATTGCTGAGTTTAAAACAAGTTTCTATATGTCTAAGTCATATATATCTAGAAATTGTAGTTATTAGGATCATTATCATGAAAATAGCACATGTATACCAACATAAGGAAATCAAAATGTTGAAACAATTGATTAGTGTCAGTGTCTATGAAAAGAAATGTTTACGCATTACTTCATACAAAGAGTGGGAATAATTTCATAAGCAATCTCAAAGTATTGGTTCAAAAACTCAGCTCTGTTGATTGGGATGAAATATGTGTTTCACTCATATAAACAGCATATTAAAATTAAATATTTAAAATTTTTTATGAAAGCTCAACACATAATATTTTTAAAATTTAAATTATCAAAAAAATTCGCTTTAGCTTCACAGTAAGTAGGATTTTGAAAAAGCTGTTGGTGAATTACTTAATAATGGACAAGTAAAAATTATTCTACAGATTAAAATAAAAAAGCAAATGTTTAAAATATCCGTATTTAAAAAGAATGTGTTCATTAATATTAAAAAATATGTACATGATAGTGTACAAAAAAATATGATACACAAGAATTTTCTTCTCGTGTACTACGTCTTTTACCTAAGTATATTAATATATCAGTTCACTTAATAAATTATTTGATTACAAGTTATATGAATATCTTACTCCTCGGTGTGATATTTTTGTTGACAGTAAAGAAACCTTTGCAAGATTATTTGAAATAAAATCTTTTGTACTACGTGAAAAATAATTAGTATTCTGCTTCTGCCTTGATAGTCATCACGTACAAGTGTGACTTTGACGTGGAAGACAAGTCCAATACTGCAGCAATTGTGAAAAACTCCACCGCTTGGCAAAGGAACATCATGATTGCATACGATTCTAAGTTAACTTTAATTTGTATTCATGGCTCTATGACAGTCCAGCTTTACGTAACTGATGTGTTGCTGCCGGTGACACTGCCCTATCTTCAGGTGATGCCTTTATCAGCAAGATAACTCCCGACCTCACATTGCTCACATCAGCCAATATGCTCATCAAGGTGCACAGTTGTTTCATTGGCTAACGTGCTCACCAGATCTCTCACCAATCAAACACGTTTGAGATATGATAAGGACTCAGCCATTTGCAGACCAAGCCAGAGCTTCCTTCAGAAGATTTGCATTTCGCAAATGGTTGAAAGGAAATGGAGAGGATAGTCCTCAGGATACCATCCGCACTCGCATTATCTTTGTGCCTAGACGTATTTGCTTTTTCTATCGCCTTCCATGGTGGTCCTACAACTCCTTAGCACGACCCTGTTATCTCTATATTATGCGTATCATTTTGAAATACATTGCTTATTGTTCAGTACTGTCTTTCTTTGTTTGCCGAGTTTTCTCACTTTCTAGCAATTTCCTCTTCGCGTTGTATTTCCTATGTCTGGCAGTGTATGCTCAGTTGGTGATTCTGGAGAATAAATAGGATTCAATTCTCAAAAATCACAAAAAAGATTCTCTGATTTAAAACTTTCATTGGCTTACGGTTGATTCAAGGTAAAGAGAAACAAACACACTCTTTGGGCAAAGACTTCAGTCTTTTTGTGATTTCAATTCTATTATTTGTAAATTCAAACTAGTCAATAGTCACGGGAAATACATATATTTGCATATATATATATATATATATATATATATATATATATATATATATATATATATATATATATATATATATATATATATATATATATATATATATATATATATATATATAATATATATATATATATATATATATATATATATATATATATATATATATACATACTGCCACATGTAATTTTAATCGTCAAAGTAATTTAATATGTTATTAAATTCCATTAGAGTATTTGAAAACTATCAAATTTGATTATAAGTAGTTACTTTCTAAATTTTGCTTCAAATTTGCTTCTTAAAAAATAATTCTTCATTATATTATCTTATAAAACAAAATTTTAGCAGCATACATTCATATTGATATATTCTGTGATTATTATAAAAATATATATTGCAAAACTAATTTATAAACATCAAAAAAAATTTAATTATCTTATGAATAACGATTCGTAAATTGACTTACACAGATTAAATTTATGGATTTTATATCTCACTAAAATTAATTAAAATAACATAGATTTAATTTTCAATTTTTATTTAAATTTTTTACTGATCTTACTTCCGATTTTAATTTCACTTCCGGGCAAGTGTTTTCATATAAGGATAATTTTTATATTAATATGCATTTATATTTGAATTCATTCCATTTTAACCACCAAATGATTCATAAAATAGAATTTAAAATTTAGTAGCTCAAATATTATTTTTATTTTCTAAGAATACACTAAAATTATTTTTTAACACAAAATATTTTGAAAGCAAAAGTTTATTACTTTTATACTTTATTTTTAATTTTTTTCTTAAGAATATTTTTTTAACATTGTTACAAATATTATAAAAGAAAATTCATCTTTTTTAAAAATTTCATGTTTGAATTGTTTTTGTTTTCATTTTTGTAATAAATTCTTTGCTTTAATTTTTCCAAAATCATTTCTAAAATTTTACATTTTTAAGAGTATATTGTTTATATAGTTTATGATACCATAATAATCACATATTGATTAAATAATCGTACAAACATTGGAAGATAATTATTAATTGGTAGATAATGTTAAAATATATGTCCGTATTGAAAAATTAAGAAAATTATAAGCATTTAAGCGTCTGAATACGTTAGAATTTTAAATCAAGATTTTCGTATAACAGTTTTCTATTTTATTTCTTTAGATTTCAATATAGGTTACTCCTGAATATATTATCCAACTGTAGTTACTCAGGTTATTGAATAGAAGCCGTTTACATTTATACAATGCGATAAAATACTTTCTACGGGAAAGTGAATATTTTCTTCCTCTCAAAACTAATTTAGTTTCTTAAATTGAAAATTTCCCAAGAAAAGAGTTCCACGAATTGATAGTGGTTGAAACTTTTATTGGCATGCATTACTTCTATTCATTCCTGGAATAATTTAGTTTTCACATAGTTTCAGTTCAGATTATTTTAGAAGTTTTCACCAATTGTGAAATGTAATAATGTTTCTGCATTAAAATCGGGATGAAAAAATCATAGACATATTAAACCGACTTAAAAGCAGAAAGACCGCTTTAAATTAATGCTAAATAAAAGTAATATTCTTAAAAATTTACTCACTTTTGCTTTCATGTAAATAAAACTTAACATGCAAATATATAGAATATAACTTTATAATTAGATAAATGAACCTTGAAACAAAAACTTCTAGCAGTTTACAAAAAATCTTCAATAAAATGCATTATATTTCAAAAAAATTTTAAAAGATTTCGTGTGTTTGTTTCCTATCTCAGTACACATTGACAAAATTAATTAATAAAATTCAGTAACTATACATAAAAAGAAATACCACAAGATGAGTTAGCTAGTTTTTTTTTAAATTTACTCTTAAAGGAATTTTTTTCGAGACATATCATATTGGTAAAATAAACAATTTTAAAAATGCATATCGCTTCGCATGAATAAAAAATATCTTAAAATGTCACAGACTTTTAATTTTATTTGATATAACATTCGTTTCTTGCCAAACCAAAACAATTCATACTTTTTTAAGCAAAAACATCCTAACAACGTTATTTCCAATTTAGTTACGTAGTCTATCGAGGTATGTTATTTGATTAAAATGAAATCAAGTTCAGATTTTAATTAATGGATTGGATTGTATAAACATCATACATGTCTATAAATATTTCTTATTTAATGCTGAGTATTTATATATAATTTGTTTTTTTGAATATGATGATCTTGTTGTCCTGCCGATCGATGGCTGAGTGGTTAGCGCTCATGACTTCTGAACTGTGGGTCACGGGTTCGAATCCAGGCTCGGATATCGATGTTTCTTCTTTTTTTTGTTCTCTCTGTGTTTCTCTGTCTTTTCTTCTGTGATGACGTATGAATGTGGTCCACCCTATAAAGGGGTTTGTGGTGGTATGGTGCAGGCAACGCAACTTGCTTCCATGACTTGGTTCACAGGTGGTCGCTGGGTAACGATAAATGAGTACCACAGTTTCTGACCTTGTTGTGGCATAGGGTTCGTCACCCAAGTGACCGCCGTTGGAAAAAAATCTTGTTATTCCTAATAATTTTATCATGCGCGATATTTATTTGTTTTGTCGATTGTTTTAGAATTTGTTGGTTTCCCCATGTTCTCACAGAGAGAAATCTGTGTCGCCGCATTGACGTCTGCGATTCGCTTCTCAAACATCACGAAAATCATCCGTTTTTGAAACGCATCATCACTGGGGACGAAAAATGGGTCGTATGCAACAACGTCAAACCCAAGAAATCATGTAGCAAAAAAGATAAACCGGCTGAAACCATTTACATAGCCGACATTCAACAAAAAAAAAAAGATAATGCTGCCTGTTTGGTGGGATTTTAAAAAAATCCTTTTTTTTTTCAGCTTTTAGCTTTTACCGGATAACAAAACCATTAATTCCGAAGTCTACTGTCATCAGCTGGACAAACTAAATGATGCACTTCAACAGAAAAAGCCAGAACTAATCAACAGAAAGTTGTAGTGTTTCACCAAAACAACGCGAGACCTCACACAAGTTTGTTCACTCGCCAAAAGCTTTTACAGCTTGAATGGGATACAATGCCACACATTCCATATTCTCCAGACCTGGCACCATCGTATTATCATGCGTTCCGGTCACTCCAAAATTTTTTAGACATTGAAACCTTCGCTTCAAATGAGGAAGTCAAAAACCACTTCGATCAGTTTTTTGCCTGCAGAGACCAAAAATTTTATGAGCGTTGAATTATGCTACCACCAGAAAGATGGCAAAATGTATTGGACCAGAATGGCCAATGTATAATTTAAAAAAGTATTTACTCATTATACGAAAACTGCCTTTCCTTTAAACAAAAAAAAACGAAATTACTTTTCGAACACCCAGTATTTTTTTAATTACATTTTATAACGTAAATTTTCATAAATCCGAGGTGTTATTTCTTATAAAGCAATGTTAATATGTAGATAATATTAACACTGCTTTATAAGAAATAACACTTCGGATTTATGAAAATTTACGTTCTTAAAATCAAATTAAAAAAATAATTCACAGTTATGTAAAATGTATGAAAGTATAATTTATTTCAAAAGGCAATAAATTCTATTTGTGATAAGAAATAAATTCATACATATTGATTTAAATGGAAAAAAAAGATCGCTGTAATGTCTTATAGGAAGCCAATCATGAATACTTTATTTTAGATATGATTTAATATTATAACTGTGATTTAATATGATTTACTATTATTGAAAGAAAGTAAAAAATATCTATTTTTTTATCCTCATTGTAAATATCAAAATAAAGAAAGAATTAATATCACATTTCATCATGTTTCAAAACAAACATGTTCACTCATTGAAATTTGAATCTTTTTTGGAAATTTAAGCAAATGTTTATATTTATGATTTAGGAATTTTTTTTTAGTTCAAAAAATCTATTTGTAGGAAATCCATTAATTGTTTTCCTTTTATCTTAAGATGGTGATTTTTGTTATGAAGAAAACCTTATCATTTACAGGTATTACAAATATAAAGATAAGATTTTATTTATTTATTTTTAATTACATATTTAATAAATCAAATTTTATGGACCATTCTCACGATCATTCAGGAAGTCCAAAAAGTTAATCCAATAATAAAATATGTATATCATTAGAATAAACAGATTATTCATATATTTTAATAAATTATGTAGAAATAAATGTTATTTACTTTTATGATTTTATAGAAAAATACGTTTGCTTCAGTTGAAGAATAAGAATTATACTTTGAATTGAAGTTTTTATGTGATAGTATTTAATAATGAATAAATAAATAGTTTCTTCCCTTGAGAAATTTGAAGCACTTAGAGTAGTTTAAAGTTAAATAACAGAACTATTTGCAGATAAGCTAGAAATTAAATTAAGAAAAAATAAGATAAAGAATACATAAACATTGTGTTATTAATTAATTAGTGGTAATGTATTTTACTAAACATGCAAAGCTTATTGAAATGGATTTTATTGTAAAGTAATGCGAATTTTGTGTTTATTAAATTATATAAGAATTTAATCTATGTATACATTTCAGTTACTTGTTTGACAAGAAATTTTATTACAAACAATGTTAGCAGCATTTTGTGATAGATAAAAATGGAAATTTTGAAAATTTGACTGCGAAAATATAGAATTTAATAATAGGACACAATTAATTGAAGTTTATAAACGCACACTACAGTAATGTGTGTGCGTATTTGTTTGTTTGTTTATTAATGTATAACAGAAAAGAATAAGTATGTTTATAAAAATTACTAATTTCAGACAGCTAATTATCATGAAAATTGGTTTCATGCAGTTATCTTAAGTTTAGAAAACATAACAAACGAAAGGAATGCAATCAACACAAACTTTGAATTTTTGTAGGGGAATAGCATTAAATTTTATATATGGTGTTCAGAAAAATTTTCGTTTTGTAAAGTTGAAATTAAAACCCATTTTCTTTTTTCATTATAAATTTAAATTTGTTATGGTGTTCGATAGAAATATTAACCATTCATGACATTTTTTCTAATTTGAAATATAATTTTTTTATTATTTTTATTAAGGGTAATACACCTTAATATAAGTACCCTTGAATTAATTTCAATAAAAATGTAAAGCATTTTTTTTAATTAATAATCAAGTATTTTGCCAATATTTAATGCATTCTGCTTAAACATTCATTGCTAATATTCTTCAATATAAAGATTGTATTAAAAAACTTTAATATATGTGCACAAAATTCATTTATTATTATAATTTATTTCAGAAAACTAAATTATATATACTGTTATATGACATACCACTATAAAGATATTTCTAAATTTCTTTATTGTATTGAAAATAATTTAAAATTTCTTAAATCAATTATATTATACTAGTATACGGTTTTATTTAATATGTGTGATGGTAGAGATTTTATAAATATCGAAAAAACATGTCTGTGAACATAAAAAAATATTTTTAATGGTGATGTTAAGCATATTTTCCAATTACTATTTCTTAAGATAAATGAGAAAATTTGAATTTTAATCTCATAGATTATTCATATGTTTCTCAAGAATTATATAAAATGTTTTTCAAGAATTATATAAAATGTTTCTTATTTTTTATGAATAGTGTAATTTAACTAAATTAATTTCGTGTAAATAAATGTAATACGTTCATATTATTTTAAGGGATTTTTAAACATACAAGATATTTTTCATTAAAATATATCGTTATAATATCAGGAAACAAACATTTTGTTTAAACAAAATTATTTTTCAAATTTAATTTATATGTTGTACTACCCATTTTTCCACATAGTATCAAATTCGATTCTTTATTAAAATTAATCAGGTTTTGAAAGAAAGAGCTTTTGGCTCAATATAGTCGGTAGCTTAACGGCAGAACACCGGTGTAAGGAAATTTAACATCTACAACGTAATTCTTTCAGTGAGTTCTTTTTATAATTTGTGGGACATAGTCATGGATCTATAAATAAGCAACTCGCAAAATTTACAAACACCCACCATGAATAATATGCATGCTTGAGGCAGAAGTATGTAGTGCTCATTGTTCGAAGTAGCTAACATCAAACCGGAGACCTTATGCTCCAATGAATGGTGTCCTACTAGTAGGTCGTTGTACCTAGCAGAAAACAGTGTACAGCTTATAAAAAAATTTCATCCTTTTTAACCTTAACAGCTTCTTGCAGTTTATACACTGAATCAATATTTGTATAAGTTTGAATAATTAGTTGACTCACAAAATAGAAAATTCAAGACTGTAATGTTGACTTAACAGTTATAAATCTTTATTTTGTTTTCTAACCGAAAATTTAATTGATTAAAACACATTAAATGGAACATGATTTAGCTCAACTTTCTAATTTGTCCCCTCTAAAGTAGAATGAAAAAATATAAATGTTAGTAAATCAATTGTTGATAACCATTTGTGTCTGCTTTACCAGTAGCGTTTTGGAGATTTGGTTTCACAAAAAGTCTTTCAACATTATTATTCTAATTCCATGTATCAGCCGAAGAAATCCTTAAACTAATTGGTTTTAATTTATATTAATGCTAATTTAAAACCGATCAGTTTATTTTAAAACATCTTTCACTCTCAGATTTAAATGCATATTAATTTAGACAAATTAAAAGGAAATTTATAAATTTAATAGAACTCCAATTGAATTGCGATTTGAATAATTATGCTAAAAAATAGCAAAAAAAGCAAGATATATATATATATATATATATACATAATTACATTACATAATCCTTAATGTGTACTTTTTATATAAATTCATTATGTATATGCATTGAAAGAGTAAAGGATATGCTCCTAATTATTTATACTTTCAATTTACATTTCATTATATATATATATATATATATATATATATGTATATATATATATACTATATATACTATATATACACCGAAGAAACATTGATTAAATGGAATTTCATGCAGACGAAAAAATAATTGTGTTAAAATATCCTTTCAGGTGATGAATTACTTATTTAATTGCATCCAATTTATTTAATACTTTAAGTCTTCATTTTGTTTTAATTTCTGAAGAGCAACATATAAATTTAATTGTCATGTGATCCAAATTGTTTTATATATATGTTCGGCTGACAAGTTTTATTCAATTACCATCATTATTATTCTCACATGATGTGTCTAATATTTCAAGATGATTCTTTATTCTCTCTTTCACGTCTAATATTTTCCATAAAAATTGATTTTACTTTAAGTATTATGAATAATAGTTTTCAAAAACATTAAGATCTTACTATTTCTCTTGAAAATTCTCAGAAATTTCATAGAAGCAGTTTTTTTTATGTTTCTGACTCAAATAATTCGCTTCAAAAAAACATTCTTTCAGATAAACAAACAAAACAAATTTGAATTTTTTTATAATACAGTCTGAACTTTCTCTGCAACACAAATTTGGTTTGCAAAAACTTTTTTCACAGAAAAATTGTTATGACTTATGCACTCAAAAAGGTTTAAATATAAATGTATGTGGTTTTATATTTTCTTTAAACTAAGTCTTCGAAGAATTGCTTTGTGTGAAACGCCTTTCTTTCATTTAATGATTTTCTTTGAAGAAATTTAACCTTTCAAAATCGGCTTGAATTTTGAAATTATTTATTCTATGTATTGTAATATTGAAGTTAAAATTTTGGGTTGTTTTATAAATTTGAATCTTACTTATAATACATCTTTTGAAAGTTTTTCAAAATTTTATTTTCGATAAATAATTAAATGAATATAAGCATTTTAATTACTATGGAAGAAATTTTATGTTAGTTTATTCATTGTTATCTTGAAATAAATTTTCATATATTGGGTACAGTAATATTTTACGACATAATTTAAAATTAATTACTTTAAGAAAAATGTTCATGCATATTTTTTCTTCAGAAAAAATAACAAATAAACTCTCACAATATTCTTATTTTGTGGAAATAATGAAAAAGCTATATTGAAATTTTATTTTTTCAAAACTAAAATTTTACAATGTAGCAGATACTAATTACGTTTATCCATATACATATATGTATATATATATATATATATATATATATATATATATATATATATATATATATATATATATATATATATATATATATATATATATATATATATATATATATATATATATATATATATATATATATATATATATATATATATATATATATATATAAAACAAATAAATTTTATATATATATATATATACATATATATATATATATAGAGATTCATATATAGCTATAAATATATATATATATATATATAAATATATTAGAAATTCAATTCTAAAACCTAGATATAACTACAGAAATTTTAAAGAACTTCTAAGCTTTTGGGATAACTTCAAAATTAATTACATAAGCAATTTAATATTTATGTCTTAAGGCATAAGCATAACTATTAAACTGCTTAAAGATATAAGCAGCTTAATACTAAAATCAATATATTTAAGTTAACATATTTACAGATTTTACAATGAAATGTATATCTCTTTGCTGCACGACATTTTAAACTAATAGATTATAGTAACATAATTACACAGCAGATTATAGAGTAATATAGCAATGCTTTATTTTCCAAAAATATTGTTACATTCGAAATTAATTATTCATTATATAATATCCTAAATATTTTTGCTCAGTTTTATTTCTTAATAATAATCACAGTATTCGCAGGGAAATACATTTAATTAATAAGCATAACATTAGTTTTTCAAGATACGTGAGAAATCCGCTTAACTTGAAATACATTACATTAAACTAATTTCAAAATTATTCTAATAAAAAGTTTTTATTAGAATAATTTTTAAATTAGTTTTTATTATAGTAACATAACCAATATCAAAAAATCAGAATTGGCACATATCGCTTATAAATGTTTCATTAACAAACAGTTCAAAGATATCTAAACAGATTACGAAATTTTTACATACAGTTATTTTCATGCACTTGAACTGAACGAATTAACTTTCGAAAATATATTTCACTAATTCTAGCGAGAAACGTTTTTTGGTATCTGTCATAAATATGATACAGATAATTCCTAAGTTTAGACTGATTTGATTACATTGAGCTATATTTCAAACTCAGTGGTTTAAACTTAGAAATTGACTGTATTTTTAAATTAAAATTGAGATAATTGAACAAAAAATTTGGAATACCATTATGATTAATATTTATCAACATTATTTGAAAATTATGCCTACCTTTAACATCATAAGAGGATTTAAGAACACGAACACAAAAAAAGATGCTCAACTTATTTTAATTGATCTTGTATTTTTAAGAAACGTAAGAATCACAAGTAAACTTATTTTTAATTTTCAGATAGCTATGTAAAAATATGAATACCTTTGAAAGATTGTAGTTATTTGAGTCCTTAAAATAAGGAGAATATATTAAGAAAGATAAATATTTACTGGTTTGACGAAGGGAGGGAGAATAAAGTTTGTAACCATTTTAAATAAGAATGTTTGCTTTACTGAGAATTTAAAGATTGAATGTATATTGATAAATTCCAAGATCTTAATGTTATTAATAAAGAACATCATAATGGAGCATTGCAAGCGCAATTTTTTTGTACTAATAGACATGAATGATCTAAAGGTTGAATATTGGAATATCTGGGTATAAAAAAAATTTATCATGAAAAAGTGAAAGTACTTTACCAAAAACTATTATACTAAATAAAATATAGTTTTGTTTATATTCAGTAAAATTATCTTAAACAACAGTTAAGATTTATGAATTTTTCGGATAATTTAAATAGAATGACTGATACAATTTCTTCTAATGTGAAATGTTAAGACATTAGATAAATTATATAGGTATACAAAATAAAGTAAGAAACCATATTTTTATGTACAGTACTTCTGAGCTTATACAATACTCCGTATAAGTTCATAAGTATACAATAGTATGTTCAGTAGTTTTGAACTTATACAATACCCTGTTAACCACATATGTATGTACAAAACAGGGCTTGAAAATATAAATTAACGATAAAATCAAATATTGCCTGCTTAAATAAACTGAAAAAATTACAGAACAGCAGTCTGATCTTCAGAAGAAAAGATTACCGGTCAAGTCACTCCAAACATTTTTTAAATAACTCTCTAAATATAATCCATGGCCGTCAAAGTTAGGAACCATCAACTTAGAAGTTTAATGAAGGACCAACGTTAAAAAATCAAATGTTTCATATCTTGAAGTACTTTTTTGAGCAGTCACTTAAATTCTTTAACGGTAAAATGAATCGAAATAGGTTCTTTACAAATTTACCTTTAACAAAAAAATGAGAAATTTTAAAATTAATAAAGTGGATTCAGTCTCAGAAATGCAGTCTATGGCAACAGTAAGAACGAACTTTTTTGTGACTTCACAGCATTATACAAGAGGAAATGTATTCCACATTCTTTCTTACTAAAGTATTATAATGAAAGGTCTTCTAATACTTCTTTGGGAATTTAATGTTATAAAATCTAAGGATAAGTTTAGGGCTTTTTTAGTTCAGAAATCATACATTTCATTTCCATAGAAACCGTGATGAGCAAGTGTGTAAGTAATACGGATATCAATTAATCTATATCCAAGCCAACTGATTAACAGAGTTTCAATCATTAATTTATCGTTAATAGTAATAATGCTCAAGATGTGAAGAATAGAAGAAAAATCAAAAGAAATAAGCTACTATTAAGATGATGTTCCATCAACATTGACACATTTGAAGAGAAGATGTATAGACAGAAGTTTTTCCAGTAAAGCTGCATATTCATTCCGTATACAATGTTTAAAATAGAAAACATCAGAATGGTTTTCTAAATAACAAAATACGATACAAAACCTATTGCTCATTCTGCCTTTATCTGTAAAGAAAACCATACTAAATTTCCTTTCAGTAGTCTATTTATAACTTTTAACAAGACTAAGGCTTATACTCTTCATTAGTATAAACAGAGAGAATAAATTCTAGCATCTGCGCCAAGCTAATGTTCATTAGTATTTCCATTCAAATATCTTTCAAGCAAATTTTAGGTATTAGGAGACAAATCAGCATACCTTAGAAGTTTTTAGATAGATGACCGCCAAGCATTATTAAGCATCTTTTCAAGTCAATGAAAATAAAAATCCTTGTAAAATTAATTTTTCTTTCTGAGTTACAAAATATTAATAAGATGAATGAGAACATGTTTAAGATATTACAAGAAGTAAACCAGAATAAATAATAATAAGAAAATATCTGTCTTTAATACCAGTTCTTTCTGTGAATGAGTAGAGTGGGTTTCAACACATTTTACCAAGATAAGTGAAAGTCTAATGTAAATAATAAAGAAAATTAACTGTTTGTTTTTTCTTGTACTAGAAATCTAGTACTAAATACGTATTAACTACAACTTGCTATTCCTCATCAATACTCGCAATGAGATTAATGTAGCCGCTAATTATTTTCATTTTCTAGAGAATCCAACTTAGAGTGAGATAAGATATGCAAATAACCACTTCTGAAATCTGTCTGTTTATAAATTTAAATTCAAATTTCACAGTACACAGAAATTCAAAATTACCAAGATAAAAATAATTTAAAGGAGTATAATCAAAATTTCATTAGAAAAGTACTTTTCTGCTTTATGCAACACATGCAACCACAGGAAATGTTGCTTTTTTTAAAATGACTGATCTTCAATTTGATTTCAAACTTTTGAAAGTTTTTAATATTTTTAATTTTTAAATTCAGTATTTGCTTAAATATTAGTTGCATGATATAATAATTTTACTATGTATGTTAAATTCTGCAAAAGTTGCAAATTTATAAATATCACATGTTTCATTTTAAAATTCTTTTGCGATAGAAGTGTTTTAAAAAATATTTTTGTTATGAATTTCATTGCTATGTTTACTTCTAAATTCAATAAAATAAGAACCTTAACTATTCTTAAATTTTCACAGATGTATAAAACTTTAAAAGAAATCTAAAATTGAAGAAAATTATGTATTGGCTTAATTAATATGTCAACCTAATCTCCATTGAAATAAGAATAGGAAAACCATAAAAGTATTGAAGCGAAATTAATAAATATTGATCCTTATTTTTAAGTTTAATTTTACTCGTCTTTAATAATAACAGCAAGACAATCAAACGATAGGTTTTTGTTACATTTTCGTCTTTAATGCCTTACATTTAAATAAAATGAAAATTAATAAATGAAAAAATATGATTAATCACACACACACAAATGTAATTGTCTAAATTGACGTAATAATTTATAAATTAATGAATACACTTTTTAGATGTTAATGTTTGATCAAATAAATTTAAATCTGTATAGCCCTATAGCTTGGAAAAAGTTTATTTGCTTTTAATAAATTTAAAATGATTTAATTTGTCTGGAATAATTAAATTCTTAATTAGTTTAAATTTATTTACCTAAAATTAAATAATAACATATTTGAGAATCACTCGTTTCTTTATATTTTCAAAATATTTAATTGTTAACATAACTTGATTTTTGCTCCTCAGTGAAATATTGTTTCAGATGATTTCAAAATTTTTTCCATGAATTTATCACTTTAAAATTTTTTATTCCGCTTAGCTGAGAAATATATTAAACATTCATTCATTTCTATTTTTACATTGCAGTAATATATCAGACGAATTTTCCTAAAATTAAACTTTGATTAACTTTCTAAAAGATTAAATTAAATTAATTAATTAAATTAATTAAGATTAATTTAAATTAACTTTCTAAAAGAAACTGAAATTCCTTTCCGCTATTTTTTTTCACCGAGATCCATTTTGGAAGTATCTTTTTTACATGCAAAAGGAGATATAAAAAAATCTTAAAAAAAATTTTAAATCTCAATTTTTTAGATCTTTAATACATGAGCACATAACTTTTTACTCAGATTTCGGTTGAAAAAATGTACTACATGAAATTAAATAAAACAAATTTTTGACAAATCAGTGACACAAATTATTGCTTTGAAATTGTAAAATGAAACATTTATTACTTTGTTTTAAAGAACAAAGTCTGAGGAAAAATATAATTTGGGAGCATATAGTAGAAAATTGAAAAAAATTGTTTTTTACTTTATATGTAATTTAAATAATTTTATAAAAGTAATTAATGTATTTACTTATTTTTTTAAATTTTAACCAGTATAAATAACATATATATATATATATATATATATATATGTGTGTGTGTGTGTGTGTGTGTAATATCTTAATTATTAATTGTAAGCCATTGTAAAACCATTTTGTATTTGATTTAAAATTTCAATTTCGTATATCACTATATAAACAAAATTAATCAATCAACTTTAAGTGCTTTCCACCACAAAAATAATTAATACAAGCCTAGTCTAGTTAATATATATATATATATATATATATATATATATATATATATATATATATATATATATATATATATATATATATATATATATATATATATATATATATATATATATATATATATATATATATATATATATATAAACGTCTTGTACATGTTTTGTAGTCTTATTTATGTTTTTTTGGAATTGTCTGTTTTCTTTTTGACAAATGTTTATGGCCATTACCGAAAAACTATACTTTGTGCCAATTTAAAAAAAATTCACTGATGAATCTGTATTTGTTGGCATTTTATTTCTATTTTCCGTTTGTTGGGTTTATTAAACTGAATTAGTACCATTAGTACTTTTGACGTTCTCCGATTACACGTGCTATGTATTTAAAATTACCAGATACTTGCCTATAAAGCGTAGAACGGCAAAAGAAACATACCTTCACATCTTGCTTTCTTTTATTTATATCATGTAACCTTCACTTGGAAAAATCTATTAATCCATTTTCAAATGTTTTTGAAGCTGTGCTTTATTTTTATTATAATATGAGGCATTATTATAATATGAGGTTTTTTGCCTATTAATTTTTTTATAACATGACCGATGCATCAACTCATCTCAAAGATATTTGTTTGGGATCATCATTAGCTTTAAGTAAGCGGAAAAGAATTTCTTTTTATTACTGTCAAACCGGGATAGATTGGCTATGCTATATAAGCAAAATAATTTTCTCTTCGGCTCAGAAAGTTATTTTTTTCTAATTGTGATTTAGTTAAGAAGAGTTTAATTTTTTAAAATATTTTATTTTAAATCAATAATCTTTAATTCACACTAAATGGCTAAATTAAAAACAGAAGAAATACTTTGTACTGTAAAAGTATTCTCTCATGAAATTTTGCGATTGACACTATACACTCAATTAAATGACATTCCTTTAGTATTTGCTTGGTTCTCAGATTGCACATATGCCTCAAATTGCAAATCTTGTATCATGACTCATTGCTTATATTGACGCTTTTCATTGCCGAATATCAATATATTATTCTCTTTCAAATTTTTGTTTAGCTCCTGATATGTGTGTTAGAGAGAATGAGGACTTACTGATGATAACACGACCATGGAAAATATTTGTTTCCTTTCGCTGGATAGTAATATAACTAGCCTATGCTCTTGAGCTTTGTATTTTTTGGCAATAATTCTGATTTTTCTCGATTAAATTTGTTTATAGGAAGTGTCAAGAACATTATTACAATTAGCATTTCCACGGCGTTTCTACTTGAGTTGAACAGTGAGCCGAAGCATTTTTAGCTGCTGAGAAATTTTTTTCAATTTAATACCCAAGTTTATGGGTACCAACAATCAGGCAATTATTTTGTATGGATTCGATAACTGTTCCCTTATCATGTTATGAAACATATTTTTGATCCACCTCTTTTTGCTTTCATTTATATAGAATATGATTTAAATAGGCTTTTTATATCATACTTATATCATGCCAATCCCAATCAATATCTTATGTAGATACCATAAAAGGACATCATACAGAAATCATTTGCTTAATGCCGAAGATCGTGTGGACTGTTTTCAGCCATATACTATATACGTATGTATGGTTGCTTGTTTGTATGAATCTACATATAACTACCTGCATGTATCTGCATGTTTGTATGTGTTTACATGTACATGTATGCATCTGCACATACATTGCAGGATACTAAGAAAGCATATCCATTAGAAAAATCTTAAAACGAGGACCCTAAGTATACCTTGAAATAATTTTCAAATGTTTTTAAATTTTGTACAGATTTTCAAAAACAGCCTTAATATGCATTTATGTACATGACATAAAAGTACAATGGAAAATCTTTTATAAGCCTCAGAACCAATTACAGACAATATGCGATTCATATTATTCATATATAATTTCAATTTATTATATGTAATTTGAGGGTGAATATTCGGTCAATTGAAATTTAAGATATATTTTATAAAGCGCATTTATTCCTTTGCTTGCATTATCAAAAATAATATGCTTTATATTACAAAACAACACATTTAAATGTTAATGGTGACTGAAAGTTTTTAATAAAATTAACCTGACTTTCAGTAACTAATTACTTTTAAATATCAATAATCGTAATACTTTGAAATTTATTAATTTGTATATTTCTATTTGTTATTTCTATAAGTCTTTTACAGAAATTTAAGCAATATTTCTTATTGCAACCAAGGAAACATGATGATTTAGAGGCTTGGATTTCACTTCAGGAAATTTTGGAGTTTTATGTAAAATCACTTTATTTTCATCGAGTTATCGCAAATGTACAAAATAAGCAAATTGATTGACCTAATTACATCAGCCTGGTCTCGCCACCGTTGAAGAGGAATTCCAAACTTTGATTATGGTTTTAAGAAGATACTTCAACATTACAGAAGAATTTATTATTATTAAATTGTAAATCTGGACCGAACTAAGCAATTCAGTTGTAAGCGGGATCAAATTTATCACTGCAAAAATTGAAATTATCATCGAAATTTCAATACGGATTTCAAAATATTTGTCTCACAAGATCACGTATCTCCTAAAATTATTATTTCCAAAAGAAGCTTAAATACACAAATTTTAAGTAAATGTAGCATAAATATGAATCTTATGAAATAAAAAAAGCTATAAATTTTTATTCATTTATTTTTTTCTATCATTTCCTAATGAATTTGACTTTTATATATCTTATAGGTGAAATAGTTTATATGTAATTTGAACATAGCTTTAAAGGACAACAGATATAATTTACGTACAGATTGTGTTTTACTCGACTGAAAATTTTGCACGTAATTGTTTTTATATGTACGCATAGTCTTTTATTTAATAAATTTAATTAATTAATTCATTATTTTAAAATAACCTAAATACTTAAATGGAAATATAAATTAGCATTCTGAGTTCATTGCTTTTATTTAGTTGATAAATATTAAATACATGCCTCACAAAGAAACAAATAACAGTGAATGCAAATAATAATTTAATAAAATGCCTCTTAATATTGTGAGAGGAAATCATGGAATATATTTTATAAGAATATTTCATATAAAAGTTTAAATTTCTGTTAATAGATTATTAAGTTTTCTTTAAAAATCATTCCTTCAAAAATCCATTCATAAAACTGTATTTAAGATATAAAAATTTAAAATATTGCATAGGGAGCTTTAATATTAAAACTCAGTAAAATATTTGTTCCATATATCAAGTTGATTCATAAGTCACTTTTGTTGTAGGTGTTTGCTCATTTTTGTGCAGAAGGATGTCATTTTTGCTATTGACGAGTGAAGGACACTTTTCAGGGGAGTTTTTCTTGAATTTTTTGCAGCTGCTGAACATATATACCCACAGTAATCGTTAAATTTGGCTTCAACAACTCGTGGTAAATTATTCTTCGACAATCCCTCCATACATGCAATAAGATTTTTGCCATGGGTGCATGCTTTCGGATCTGGTAGGGGATGATTCATCCTTATCAATTTGCTGACTATATTCTGGTAGGTGACCTGTTTTTCATCGAATGTTACAATCCGGTTTAAGAAGGGCTTTACTTTTATTCTTGACAGCAGAATCTTGTCGATTGACAAGCGATCTTCTTTATTCCGTTCACAACGATTGTGAGTTACCAATACTCTTAGGTTGCTGACTTTCTCTAATTTCTCGAAATGGCGTATAACGAATGGCAATGCATTCAACCTTTCTGCTGTACATCTTGATCTGACGTGGATTTAGCTCCAATGCTGTCTTTAAAATGTTGTCATTAAAATCGGAAGAACGTTTTCCCCTCGGTTCTCTTTTATCTTAAGTCATATCTCCATAACGGAGTTTTACGAACCAATTTCTAACTGCCCGAACAGTTATCAACACTCTGCATATTTTTTAGCTATCGCCTTAGCAATATATTTCCTTATTTAAACTTCCAAAGCATCACATGTATATGAATATGTACTTTTTGGCTCTCCATTTCAGAGGACGAAGAAGTAGATTATTTTACCGTAGATACAAAGTTGTTTACAACATACTAACGGAAATCTCATGAAACTAATGGAAACAAAAACTTGCCATGGTAACTCATAGTGGGTAAATTCGAATAAAACATTCTAAATTGTTGAGTTGTAAGTTTGTTATGACTCAACTCGATATTCGCAAACTTGTAATGAATGTCTTAAATATATATGTGTGTGTGTGTTATTTAATTTCGGAATCCAAGTTAAGAATTAAATGTTCAGAGAAAGGGCAGGAGAATGTCACAAAAAATTCTCCGATATGTCAAATTAGATGTCAACAACCATTACTGGTCCTTATGGCCAGTAAAACATGCAGTCATTTTACTTTGTTTGTAAGATAGAGTTGAAAATTTCTTTAATTGTATAGTAAAAAAAAGTTTCCACACAAAAACTTATACATACTTTCAGTCGTACTATTAGATATAAACTCAAAGTGATTTAATTCAATGTTACATATACAGCAAACATATTATTAACGTATTTAAAAAAAATTGTATTAATATAATATCTTTATTTCAAAGCATGCTTATGTAAGAACAGTTAAATTGTAAAAATATTCACAATTTCTAAAATTTTCTAGACAGAAAAGTCCTATAAAATTTATTTGAAAAATACAGTTTACTATATTTAAAATATAGTAAACTGTATTTTTCAAATAAATTTTAGTTGCCTCTAATTTAATGGATAATATAATCTAATAACTTAAGAATTTAAAAAAAAAAAATGAAATATTCTCATAAATCTGCTTTAATTAAAATTCTGTATTAAAAACATTTCTTTATATTATTATATATGATACATTTCTGCTTTTTAATTAAGTAAAAATACGTATCGGTAAGTGAAGTTAATTCATCCATTTGCTCTTTTTGAAACTATTTTGTGTAATAGTATACTTATCAAAATAATTTCAATATCTTCCTTTATGTATACATGCTTTTTCGAAAAAAAACACACAGTAATTTTCTTTTCTTTAGTAAACATGGTTTCTATCTTTTCGCATTCTTTGAAACTATGTCAGATAGCTTGTATGCAATTATTTTTAATAGAAAGAAAGAATAAGCGAATTTACTTTTAACTGAAAATGCTTAAAGGAAAAGCAGATAGATAAATCAAACAAAAAAAGTTTGAAAAATCTTATGGATCATTTTTTGAGGAACCATTTTGTTGGAAACATTTTTACGTTATACAAATACTTGTTTTAATAAATATTTGAGAAATTTCATACTAAACTGAATAAAATTTCTATCAGAGCAAATAATTTTATTTTTTAGATTGATCCTAATATCGTTTGATTTGTTTGATGTAGTAATTTTTCTTCTCATATCTTTCTGTAAAAAATACTGAACATTATTTTATATAAAGAGAAAATGTGTATTTCACAGATGTACTATATTTAAACTGGTATCAGAGTGATTAAAACACATACAGAGTAAAAACATATGGATCTTGCATTAACATATCAAGAACAAAAAATGGAAATTGTAAACGCCAACAAAAAAAAATTTAAATTGCTTAGAATTTGAATAAAATATTGTATATAATTCTGTTAAAAAATTATTACAGATAATTATTTTAAATTTCAAATAATAAATAAAGCATATTCTGTTAACAGTCAAATCATATTGTTCCTCGATTTTTGTTGTTAAATATAATATTCAACGTAGTATCGATTTTCATTAATTAAGAAATGTGAATTTAGTTTGAAGTTTAATAATTAACTATATTTATTTAGGCTTTAAATCAAGAAATGAAGAAAACTAATAATTTTTCTTGTGAGCATTAAATGTATTAATTGTTGAAATAATCTTATTTTATATGAAGCATTAATTTATTTCAATATTTTGATACATATATGTAAAGATCAACACATAAAATCAATTGAATATATTAATATATGACGTCAAAAAACTAAAATTTTATGACTATTTGTCTTTAGTGAAAATTTTAAAACAATTAAAGATATAGTAAATGTTGGCATTCACATTTTAAATTAAAGTAATGTCGTTGAAAATATTTGAAATATTTCATGCTAAGTAATTATTCTAAGAATATTATGTCATTTTTATGAAATCATGGCTTTTAATAAAATGTGATGTAAAAAGAAGAATAGAAATTTATAGTATGTATGTAAGTGTTAATATATGAATAATATGGATGAACAGTAATAGTAGCAATGTAAACTAAATAGTGGGAAATAAAACTTAAATTTAAATAGTGGGAAGAGATACAAATCATAAAATTGTATTTATTTAACAAATACAGTCTACTTTAAATAACAGAGGTTGGTAAATATTTAATACATTTCATATTCTTTACTTATAACAATCTTTACTATCAGTATCAACACAACTTATACACTCCTGAGTTTTAAGTCAATTAATTATATATATATATATATATATATATATATATATACATATATATATACATATATATATATATATATATATATATATATATATATATATATATATATATATATATATATATATATATATATATATATATATATATATATATATATATATATATATATATGTATGTATACATAGATATACATACATATATATACATACATACATATACATACATATATATACATACATACATATATATATATATATATATATATATATATATATAAGAAACTATAATATATTACCCATATTTCTTATATAATATTATAGTTTCTTTAGAAATATCTGTCCAATGACTGCCAAAAGATTGGTGATAAACCAATCTTTTGGCAGTCATTGGACAGATATTTCCGACTGGTAAAAAAACCTGTATAAAGAAATAAAGTGCAGGTCAGTGCAACAATGAAGCATTTTCTGTACCAAGGAATCTTGCGTTTAACATAGCGCAGTTATCCTGATAAAATTCAGCGTTTCGTAAATTTTAAATGAAATGTATAGCTAAAGAATTTTATGAAACATATCTGTAATAAACAATCTTCAAGTGCCGCCAATGAGAACTACTATGACAATGCGCATGAAATGTTATTCTACACTATCATTTTAAATGATAAGACAGTATAAGCATGTGGTAATTCAACACATTAAATTCCATTCCTTTTTAACCCAACAAGGATTGAAAAGAACAGTGAAATAAAATAGGCATTTAGTGCACAAAATGTATATCTCTTAACTATTTAATGGTTGCAAAAAATTTTACAAGTTTCTTTACGTAAATATTCCAAGAAGACTGTTATTTATGTTATTTGACAGAACAACTTGTTCATTATTTTTCAAATTAGAAAGTACATTCATTGATCGATATCACAGATTCTCAATTTAACTAATACGTCGGTAATACAACTTTTTGTTGACTTGGTTACTGAATGGCCTCATATAACTATAATTGGCCTCTTATTTCAAAATAGGAATTTTTTAAAGCTAAATCTAAAGTTTTTACATTTAACTTTTGCAAACGGACTCCATTGCAAACGGGCAGTACGGTGCTGTCTGGTCAATGGGACACACACAAGTCTGCGGGCGTATAGTCCTCCTCCCTTCAAACATCTGGCAATCAGTTTTTCGGGAAATCTGCTTTCCTGAGGCAGCAAGAAACTGATTTGCCACCTGCTGAGCTGTGGTGCGCCTGTTCCTTTTTGCTGATAGGACGATATATCTGCCTTCTGCAGGCGTTTTACTTCTAACACGACCTCCACCGTGCCACCTACTACATATTCCAATAGTTTTAAATGACTTCCACAGCCGTGAAACAACGCTGTGAACCTTGTCACAATCCCTGGCAGCATTTGTTATTTTTCACCCTTCTTCGATCTTTCCAATAATTTGGCTACCATAAAATCATCTAAGTGATGTCTTCCCGACATCACTTAGATGATTTTATGTGGCCAAAAATTCCATGTTCGTCTTTTAAATCTTTCCTGTAAAACTTTGACTTGAAATAACAACTTCCCACATGCATCAAAACCTTTACAACTCTTACGAACGCTATCATGTGATGAACAGATGTAGAAAAAAATACTGCATACGCATACTTCATCTTACTATATGCCGCACTTATTCGAATTTTCCACATTTTGCTTCCTTTCATTTTGTGATTGCTATGAATGATAGTATTTTCCGTCCTTAGCAATTGTCCAGCATATTAAAATGAACAACTACATTAATATTTGTGAAAAAATTGTATATTTTTATCAGTTTGAAAGATCTTTTTACATTGATTGCCTTTTAAAAGTGTTTTTATAAAGATTTTTTATCTGAAAGGTAGCTATATGAATCATTCAAGAATATTTTTCTAAATCTAACTGAACAATTATTCTCAGACAATATTTTCACCTTAAGTAGGGATTCTAAATTTCTGAAACGAAATTAAAATACTTTTATATTATTTGGATATAAGGATCAAAAACTATTTTTTTAATAAATTCCCATAGAAATAATTTAGTTATAAAATGGCTTTATCTAAATTTTTATATTTTAATTGTATATAAAATTTTACCCTGATCAAAACAATAGTAAAAATGCGTGTTTTTAACAAATCTATGCATTGATTTATTCCAAAATATTGCATCAAAAGGAATTCATGATTTGAAGTGTTGTAAAAAAACAAAACATGTATCCAAATCATGTGTCAGAAAATTTTTTTTTGTCCCTGACTTCATGATGTCAGAGAAATTAAAAATAATATAAAAAAAACTTTGTTATGAAATTCATTTATTGTTTATAAAATCTGGCATGAAAATATCATAGCTGCGTAATATATTTGAAATGACAGTTTTGAGTATTATCCCATAATTTAAAAATGGGAATTTAGTAGTTTAGAAGTAGATAATATTGTGATATAAATATGATTTTACAATATATAGCTATATAACTGATTTAAAAAATAAGTACCATTGAACAAGCAAAAACGGCTGTATGTTATTTTATACAAATGGCAACCAAATTATCTCATTAATTACATTTTTAACTGGAGCAGACATTTTTACTTTGCTTCAGAGATGAATGTTTTGGGTAACATGATAAAATATGTTTAACAAAGCAATCCAAAATAGCTTCATTATATTATATTCTGTGCACAAAAGGTAATGGTTTGGTTTTCTTTCGAAGATACCATAATGACCTCGGGAAGAAGAATGTTAAGCACTCAATTTAAAATAATAGGAGTTAAAGGTTGCTGAATCATGAATCAGTCTTGACTGAGACACCTAATATTATTTTGGTATGGAGAGTTGAAATTCTCGTTCATTCGGGAAACACCAGATCATGTATGTTTAGATTGATGATGAAGATTAATATCAACATTGATATAAGAAAAAGAATATAAATAGTTTGGAGTGATATTTTGCCGTCATATATACACTCATGTCTATAAATAAAGGATAACTCAGAATCACACAGAAATGGGAATATAAAATAAAAATTTCACATGTTTATCTATTTTATACATCTTGAAGAATAATATGCAAATTACAAGAAACCACAAGATGGCGTTCCACACAATGACGAAAGTGTAAAAAGATGGGTATATAAGAAATGGTTGCAAAGAAGTAAAACTGTTTACAAGCTCCTTAAAAGCTTTTCAGGACAGTAACTGCATAATTATGGCACAAAGGAAGCATTTGGATAATGTTTAACGTGGAAGAATTATTGGTCGTCTGGAATGTGGACGCACCCAACAGTCTTGGATAATCCCGAGTAACTTGGAATCACCCAGAGTGTCATCTCCAGGATTTGGCAACGGTTCCAAGATGACGGTAATGTAAATAGACGTTACAACACAGGTCACCTCTGAGTTACAACACCGAAAAAAACCTATGTTGGGTGATTACTGCCAAGATGAACAGAGCATAGCATCAGACCCGTTTTTTCTGCTGTTTTCAGCTACCTGTACGACAGTTTCAAGGCAGACCGTGTACAGACGCTTAGAGCACATTGGTCTATATGCTCGTAGGCCTGTCTAATGTGTTTCTCTTACCGAAACTCCCTGTCACCTAAGGTTGGCCTGGAGTAGAGAGCATGCTTTGTGGACATCGCAACAATGGTCTTGTGTGATATTTTCCAACGTGTCCAGGTTTAGCTTTCAGTCTGATTCTCGACGGACTTTCATAATGAGAGGGCCAGGTACCCGTTACCGATAAGAGACTGTCTCAAACTTTTAATGTTTTATTAAAGGCAACACAAACGCTTAAAATGTCATACCATGATTTTAATTCCTTCCTAATTCTATTTTAAGGATCCACCATAATATAATTTGTGGATCGAAATGAAACAAAAAAGCATTCGCTCTCAAATAATGCTTTTCGGTACTTTGAAAGGAATAATATTCCTTTTTTGATCTTAAATGAATCTGGATCATTTTAAGCTGTAAAGAATGTATGTCGATCAATAGAATTTCATCATAAAACAAAAAATAATGAAACAAAGTGAAAAAAATTATTCTGATGTATTAAACTGAAAATTTTAGTTTCGTTTTTAATGGCCCTATCATGTCAGTGAAAATATAAAATCATCTATATTTATCAATAATTATATTCTTAATTCAATGAACGTTCGTCTTAAAAATGTGTGTACTTCTCAGTGCAAAATTTAATTGGCAATTATTTATTAATTTCTGTGGAAATTTAAATGCTTATAATTTTATTTTATCTTTCTATGAGTTTCATAAATTCAATTTATTTCTTAATCTTTTTTGAATTAAATATATTTATGAACACTTTAAAATTTTTACTGCCATCGATATTCCCTTGATCAGAAAAACTGAAATATATTCTATTTTATTTATTTACATATTTTTGCTTTATTTCAACCCCTGTCTTCTTTAAATCTGGAAAAAAATTACTTTTAAAAAGAGTTTCAAAATAAAATATTGTTTTCTATCATTTTATTTGTCTTTTATTAATATTATGAAATTTCAATTTCCTTTGATTCATGTCTATAAATATAAAAACATTCATGTGTGTGCGTGTGTGGATAGTCGCACTTTGATCTGAAGAATGTAAAACGATATTTCCTATTTATTTTTCAGAAACTTTACATTCTACTAAAGGTTTTTATAAAACATTGAAAACTTAATACTAACTATATTGTTTGGAATTAAAGAATCATAACAATGTTCACAAAAAAGAGCCCTATAATTTAATTCCCCTTAAAAGCAATCGTATATTTATACCATCCTTTAAAAAGAATAATTTTTGCTACGGGTAATAGTGTTATCGATATTGTTATAAAAAATTTTTAAAGTCATAAAAGTTGACACATGTATTTAAAAAATGAGAATATTTATATTTAGAATAATTTTCTAATTTAAAAATTAAACTTTTGTGATAAATTTAGCATAGACATGTTTTAAATAAAGAAAATGATACTAATTATATAATGTAGTTTGTTACAAATCACAGTTACAGGTATAATTCATTTTATAAATAAAAATATTTTATGATTTCACTAATTGAAAAATACTATTTAATCTTAGAGGATCTTAATTAACTTTCTTTCAAGAGAATTCTTTGATAATTAAAAGAATTCGATATACAAAGAAATATATTTCTAAGAATGTTTAACTTTTAATTGGAAGATAATTTTATTTACTTTTCTCAATGAACTATTTCATTGAAAAACAACATTCATTTACAGATTATATATGAACATAAATTTTGTTTATTTAAAGTTGTTAATCAAAGCTGGAAAATTTTAATTAATGAAATGTTGAAATTTATATTTCCATACAAAAATATACTAAGTAAGTAAAGGTAATATTTTCAAAATGCACGTGCTATATATCTAATTAACTATATATGTGTATATATATATATATATATATATATATATATATATATATATATATATATATATATATATATATTATATATTTTAACATTATAAGTTTAAGGATACATTACCGGTATTTTTGGTTGTTGCGTAATGAGATCACAGTTCATCGAAGAGGCCTGATTAAAACAAGATCCGAAATTTAAAATGGATTTTTAAAACTGATAGAAGTATTCAACTGCAAGGTGATAATCAATCCTCTGAACTGTTAAACCCAAGAGAAGAGCGTTTATCGTTAACAGCTGATAGCTTAACTTAAATTTCCAGTATATAATATGTATTTTTAACAATATTTTATCTATAATATTAAATATGTATTGCTATGTATGTTAAACAAATCATAAGAAAATTATATACGAGTGTAGTGACGTAAGAAAATGGAAGTTAAAACAAAACAAACATTTATTACATTACACATAATTAAGATTAGTTACAAAAAGAAAACACTTAATAATTATAAAATAATAAACAAGGTTACATAGTACCAGGGTGGTACAAAACAAACGTATTTAAAAATCAGATGGTTCGTCCTCCATTCCTCAGATCTCTACACTCATCTCCTTTTGTTATAAGTATACTGGGCAGCAGCGCCATCTACTGTCAATATTTTTAATATGGGTCTGTTACACGAGCGTTTTAAAACAAAATAAATTTATTATTATTATCGTTTGAAATACACTACTGGCCATTAAAATTGCTACACCAAGAAGGCAAAATGTTACAAACGTGAAATTTATACGAAAGGAAGAAGGTGCTGTGATATGCAAATGATTAGCTTTTCAGCGCATTCAGACAAAGCAGGCACCAGTAGCGACACCTACAATGTGTTTAAATGAGGAAATTGTTCAGGCGGTTCCTCATACACAAATTGCATTTGAACGTTGTTGCCCGGTGAAAAGTTGTTGTGATGCCTCGTATAAGTAGGAGAAATGCCTACCAGCACGTTTCTGGCTTTGATAAAGGTCGAATTGTAGCGTACCGGGATTGCGGTTTATCTTATCGCAGTATTGCTGCTCGCGTCGGTTGAGATCCAATGACTGTTAGCAGAATATGGAATCGATGGTTTCAGGACGGTAATACGGAACGCCATGCGGGATCTCAACGGCCACCTATCACTAGCAGCCGAGAAGACAGGCATATTATCCGCATGGCCGTAATGGATCGTGCAACCACGTCACGAGCCGTGAGTCAAGAAACGGGGTGGTTTGGAAGACAACAAGTGTCTGCACGAACAGTTCGACGACGTTTGCAGCAGCATGGACTCTCAGCTCGGACACCATGGCTGCGGCTTCCCTTGACGCTGCGTCATAGACAAGAGCGCCTTCAATGGTGTAATCAACGACGAACCTGGGCGCACGAATGGCGAGACGTCATCTTTTCAGATGAATCCAGGTTCTATGTACAGCATCATGATGGTCGCATCCGTGTTTGGCGGCATCGTGGTGAACGCACACTGGCAGCGTGCATTCGTCGTCGTCATACTGGCCCATCACTTGGCGTGACGGTGTGGGGTGCCATTGGATACACGTCTCGGTTACCTCTTGTTCGCATAGACGGTGCTTTGAACAGTGCACGTTACATTTCTGGTGTGTTACGACCCGTGGCTCTACCCTTTATTCGAGCCCTGCAAAACCCTACGTTTCAGCAGGATAATGCACGACCGCATGTTGCCGGTATTGTACGGACCTTCCTTGATACAGAACATGTTCGGCTGTTGCCCTGGCCAGCACGTTCTCCAGGTCTTTCACCAATAGAAAACGTCTGGTCAATGGTTGCCGAGCGACTGGCTCGTCACCAAACGCCAGTCACTACGGTTGATGAACTGTGGAATCATGTTGAAGCTGCATGGGCATCTGTACCTGTACATGCAATCCAATCTCTGTTTGACTCAATACCCAGGCGTATAACTGCTGTTATTACTGCCAGAGGTGGTTGCTCTGGGTACTGATTTCTCAGGATCTACCCTGCCAAATATTTGAAAATTTAATCACTTGTTATATTTCTAGTATAATAAATATATTTGTCCAATAAATATCATTTTGTTATCTGCATTTCTTCCTGGTGTAGAAATTTCAATGGTCATATGTGTATATTAAATACACATTTTGTCATGCATTAAATTTTAATCTACAGAAATGTTTTCATGCAAACTTGTACCCATAATATTTACAATTATTAAAATATTTACAATTATTTCTGCAAAACAAAAAATCATTATTACTTAAAATCATATTTAAAAATCACTCAGAAATAGCATTCATTTATTCAATTTAACAAATTCAATTCATGTATGTGACGAAAATTTCTGGTTTCAATTGAGTGTCTTATCTAAATTTAAAAGCTAATCTTATTAATAATTTCAAGTGGGGATTTCCGAAATTTTAATATAGTTTTAAAAATCTGTTAGTTTAAAAGTAATTTAAAATAATATGAGTTATTAATTAAATATAAATGATAGATATTTCAAATATGCTTGTGCAATATTTTAGGCATAAATAACAGTAAATGAAGTACAAAATATGAATCAAACTTATATGTAAATACTATATGAAATTAAATTTTTCCGTGGTAAAAACAAATAATTATTGCATGATGTTTTTAAATTGTGCTTGTATGAAAGATAATATCATAGTGATGTTTTAATAAGGTGTTGAAAATAAGATTAGTTATCTTAGTTTCATCTTCAGATAAAAGTTATTAGTTTTTATATTGAATGAATTCAAACTTCAAAAAGATCAAAAACTGTTCAGGGAAAAGAAAGAATGATGATAATCAAATGAGTCGCTTTCGTTGATATTCATGAGACTGATATCATATTATTTTGTTTCCCCAAAAATTTCTGATTTATACATTTGATTGATATTATTTATAATTTCTGAAATTTAAACCTCATTAAATGTGTGATTCAAAAGGTACTTAATCGAATTTTTTAAACATTGATAGCTTTGTTAAAACCATTTAATAACGTATCGATATATATTTAGGCATGACGTTAAGTAATAGTCGTCACTCTGTTTCATCTTTCTTAACTTGCATAATTTTGTCATTTATTTCATATTAAATAGTCTAAAGTATTCTGATCAATCTCTATTTTAATTCTGAAAACACAATAAAAAATAAATCTATACTTGTTTAGCCAAGTATGAAGGCAAATCGATAATTTATGGTTGTTATAATTATAGGAATATTTTATAAAATCCCATATAAATTTTATTTCTCTTCGTAATAATTTATAATAATTATTAACCAGGTATACTTCAGTGAAAAATACTCATTGAAGATTGTTGAAAAGTAGCCACATAAATAATATCGCAAATTTTACCATTATTACTCATTACATTTCCTTTAAATTTCAAATGTAACAAGTTCTATTTTTACGATTATTAATCCCACGCATTTAAAATATAGCTGAACAATTAATGATTGGACTTGTTACACTACATTTATAGATGCAAAATAAACCTGGAAAGTTCCATATCTTGCAAAAAGTGAAGTTTGTATCATTTGTTACTACTCATCATCTAACAATTCTTCCCTTGATCCATTCTTCCAGGAATACGATTGGTTCAGCAGAAAATCATGACAAAGTTGCAGATACCATGATAGGTTCATCTCAATGACTGAGATCTATAAAGAGGTAGTAGTAATGATTGCGCAGTTGTCCTCCAAACGTGTGCCGGTTTTGCTGTTGGGGAAAGAGGGGAAAAAATTCATCAAACTATATCTCTTTCTTCCAGTTTTCAATCGATCAAGTTTACATCAGATGACGTTTGGCATTAACATTTGTGATATAAGTGACTTAAGAATTGCTACTTTGCTGAAACTATTATATTTATGAAGATATCTTCTAATTGTAATCATTGACACAAAAAAGTCCAGATGCTTGTGATTCAGCTTTGTAATCAATTTTACAGCAGCAATACGACTTAAAACCAATCGGGTTCTTTCATTCAGTTTATTGTTTTGAATGATGTTTTACTTTTCCGAGCTTGGCTTGCCACACTGTCTGTCCTTACTGAAGTTATTGTACTTCAAGATAAAAAACACACAAAATGTAAGGATACTTTGCTTACGCTTACCCCAAATACACGAGCTAATAAAATTTGACCACTTTGTGGGCCAAATTTTAGATTTTAGTGATCTCTCTAGTTGGTAACTAAAATCTGACAGCTCCAAAATCCAGTTGGACAAGTAGATGATATTCATCTAGCAGGCTACTAAAATCTGCGAGATCAACCATTTTATAATTTCGAAAAAAATCAAGACTTATAGAATTTTATTAAATTTTCTTCATGATATCATAACGTATACATATTTCTTTTTATAAAAGAATTCGAGTAGCTAATTATTTTAAAACACTCATGAAAGAGTTTTAAAATGTCACTTTATTTATTACTGTTTTATTACTTTGATAAACACCTATAACTTATCCTTTAACATCAATGAATGTTAAAAACATCCTTAATTTTGCTATTTCCTTTCAGAAAGTATATAAATATTTATGAAATTGTGTCAAGGTATCATAAGTAGTCTATGAAAAACTATTAGCTAGCATTGTTTATTGTTTTTGATTGTTTTACTAATTTAAGTTTTAATATTTATAAATTTTCATAAAATTAAATTATGATAGATTAAATTCAAAATAATATATTTTATTTGTTTTTTGACATAATATTTTTAATTGATCTTCATTTCTCAGTATTTCTCGTTATGCTCAAAAGGAGTCCATTAAAATTATCCTCTTAAATTAAAATTTGTAGTTCGAAATGTTTAGCATCATGTTTTGTTATTTTATATATGCATCAATTTGAAAGTTGAAACAAACTTTATATTAAAGCATAAAAATCAATAGCACAACTCTATAATTTTTTCTAAAATATATTAAACGAATGGCTCATTGTTAAATTCAATTCGATAGCGCATTTTCTAGAATAAATGGACACAAATATTTTACCTAATGAATAACATTGATTATTGATGAAGATTTGAAAAAATTCTGCATATTTACTATTAATCATAGTTTATTTTAAATAAAATAGCGCGAAGTGAATTCAAATGTAGATGTTATGAAGTTCATTTAAAGCAGAATTTATCTTAATATTCCTTTCTCCGTTTTTAAAGTTATATGAGGAACTTATCACTTTCGCTGAGTATCATAAAATGGAATTCATTGAAATTCAATTAAAACTCTATTGGAATTTTTGCAAAATAATGTTGCTTCAAGCTATATTTCCATGTTAATAAAAGTAGCAGAAACTGAAAATCTTATCAACTTATAAGTAATATACGTTAACCAAACATACATTGGGACACATTGGGAAAATATTTTAAATATCCTATTCAAGAAATCATTTATTATTTAAGAAATAAATTTAAGAAATTGTATAAAAATATAACTAGAAAAAATACAAAACACACATAAACACATAAAGGGATTAGGAGATCTAAAATGTCTTGTAAACATATTAAAATAAACTATAAAATGCAATTAATTTGAAAATATGAATTTAAAAAATTGATCTTAAAACATATAAGAAAGACATCGTATTATATAATTGTAATTTTTTATTAAATAATTATAATTTTATTTTTTGAATTACTTGAACAATTTCTTACATCTGTGTAAAATTCCTTTTAATAATAATTAGATTTAGTTAAAAAAAAAACTACATTAACTAATTTCCTTAAATTTTTAGCATACTATAAGTAAAATAAGTCTGTATATGAAGGAAGTTCCTAAGCAGAGTAAATTAATGTGATAATGCTGATATAAAATATGTATTTAAATTAGCTCTAAAAGTTGTATAATAACACTAAAAAGTATATTTTTACGAAAAATTCAAAAATTCAGTTTTTATTGCACAAATATAAAATTTTTAAGTTTGAAAGTTTAATTTTTGTCATTTATTTCATTTTCATTCTTTACATTTTTTAAAAAAATATTGGAAGTTTAATTTATTTTCTTAGTTATTAGAAGGAGTAAAGAAACTTTGATCAAAATCAAAAATAATTAATTTTCAAAGTTTACTTTCATTTCTGAATAAGCGAAAAAGTATCACAGTGCCTATTTACAGAAACATAAATCCAGTTTTAAGTCAAATATTGTGCATTAACTTCAAAATTTCTTCATATGGTACATTGAAGAAAAATATAGGAGAAAATATTACGAAATATTATAAAAAAAATATCAGTTTCTTTTGAGAAATGTTACAAATAAAATTAATATACCAGGAATTACTTGCCAAAAAAGTAGTAATTAAAAGTAGAATTAGTTGAAAAATAATTACTTTGCTGGAAGTACCTTTTTCGTTTGGGAGGGAAAAAGCTTCAGGTGTCTTCAGTTTTATATAGGAATCCATTGTGTCGTTTTTCAGAAAAAGTTGTTCAGATGAAATAGCAAGACTTTTGAGAAAAAAAAATATTAAGTAACGCGATACATTTCTCCTGACGAGTGACATTAGAGAGCGCGTCCCAAGGTTAACAACAGTTCTTGATTCCCATGGAAAATGGCATGGTTTGATTCATATGATAAGAAGCTCGCCAAGATTCATACTGTAAAAATGTTCCACATGCTAAAAACCTTTGATAAATCACGAGCGAAAGAAAATGATCAGATTCATGTGATGAAGACTATATCCGCATCTATAAGTGGTGAAATAAATAGATAAAAATATCTCAACACCATGAAAAAAGTTCGTTGGGAAAGAAAGTGTTTTCATTTTGTTTAAAAATTTCCTTATTTGAAAAAAATGAGTTAGTGTGATTATTACTTATAGATTCAACTATAAGTAATAATCATATTAACTTATCGATGAAAAAATGTTGTTTTGTAAAAGATTATTACCTCCAAAGATATATAGGCCAAAGAACTATTAGATGTCAATAATATACCAATGAAAAATATAGCATCTTTTGCTGCATATGGTGCTCCTAATATGATGAGTAAGAAAAATGGCTGCTTAAAATTTATGAAAGAGATGAGAATCCAGAATTGTTTCTTCTGCATTGTATTATTCATAGAGTAAACTTGATAACTAAAACCATCTCGTCTGCTCTAAAGGAAGTAATAAAGTATATCAGTACTATTAACGCAAATACCAAATGTGATAGTACCTTCATGCCGTTTTGTGAAGAACATAATGCAGGCCATGCAAGAATTTTGCTTCAGAATTTGATGGCTCTCTAGAACGAACAGCTTTATGGAACTATCTGACACCCTTAGAGATTTTTCAAGGGGCAACTTGCGACTTTTAACAGTCGATGGTAAAGCAAATTTGTGAGCTATTTAGCCGATATCTTCCAAAAACTAAATATATTAAATAAGCAAATTCAAGGAGCAAATAAAACTCTTGTTCATGTAAAAACGAAGATACTTAGTTTCATTGACCATACTGAGTTATGTCAGAAACATATTGAAAACAAGAACTTTGAATAATTTCATTGGCTCCAAATATATGAAGTAAAAACTTGTACTTTACTTGTTATTGTCGATCAGAAAAACCTATCAGTTAATTTTAAAAAAAAAATTTCTGGTTTAAAACAAATTGATTTTTCAGCTACGATGGTGCAGCCAATGTTAGTTGATTTATCTGATACATGCAATATCAAGAACTCGCAGAAATGCAAAATGATGAGTCAGTTAAAACTTTATTTAATATAACATTGAGCCATGGAATAGCCTTGTGAGGAAGCAGATATAAATACCCAAATTCAACAAAATGTGAAAGAAAACTTCATATTCAGCTGAATGTAGATTTAACATTTTATCTACATTCAGCTGAATATGAATATGATTTACTGGTAAAAAAAAAATAAATTGTATGGATCTAGCTCAGTGGGGTGATTTGAGACTGAAGCAAACAAAATTTTAACCTTACATAATAATCTCTGTGCAGCAAGTATCAAGCATAAGCATCTTATTAAATTAAAATATTATTATAGAAAAATCCTTACTAAAATTATTTTAAATTTGAATTTCCCTTTTTCATTATATATTTCGAAATTTTACTCACTGTGTTTCATTTGCGATTTCCTAGCTGTTTCTTTCTGTTGTTTTCATTTAAGTTTTTTAAATAAGCAATTCAATTGTTTAATATTGAAAATTATGTATATGTTACAGAAGGGGGCATAGGAATTTTAGAAAGGCTTAATTGGGGCATAGAACAAAAAAGGTTGGGAAACACTGGAATAAACATTTACTATTTTATATTAAAAAAGAGTTATTTCCCGTGAAAGTAACAGTAAATTTCCCGAAAATAAAATTGAAAAAGTAACATGAAATTAATTCTAACTTTTTTAAAGATTAAATATTAATTTGTCGAATTATCTACTTGTGGTATTTAGAAAAAAAATATTTTTGAGCTATCCGAAAATTTATTTTTTACGCAATTGTTTGGTTGATCGTTAATTGTATTGCAACTATTTATAAGGCTAAGTTAATAGTTTAATTATTGTTTAATGATTAAATAATTGATTTATTCAAAAAATACGATTTGCTTAAATAACGTATTCTACTACTCTCATAACTAAACAGACTTAAAATTAAACTAACAAATAATTTATATTTGAACTTTCTATAAAACAATATAATTTTGAAAAAAAAAAATCTTAAGTTAAACTTTATTTTTCCTTTGATGTACTTGAATTATAATTAATAAAATGGTCAAACAGAAATTTTCTGGAAATTTCTGTGCATGTGTCAAATTAAAATCTTCAGTAAAATCGGTATTCATAAGTTTTAACTTTATGTTGCACTGAAATCAAACATTCTTCCATCCCGTGTTTGATAAAATAGCTGAAGGATTAACGTTTACAAACGAAGCAAAAAAAAAATTGGCAATTAACATGCAAGGCAAATGTCAATTTTTTTTACTCAAAATTATTATTTATTTCGTCAAATAAATTTTCAAAATAGTGATGCATGTACTATTTATAAAAACTGCTTTCACATGAAAATGAAACCTAATTTTTCAGACTTATATATTATTTATTAAAAGATTCATGTCTTAATAATGCATAAATAAGTTATTAAATTAAGTACTACTTTTCAGAAAGAAGCTTAATTAAGATAAGATACTTTATAACGCGTTAATGTTAATTCATTTCTCTTTTTAACTTACTGTACGATATACTAATTCCTAAATTTGAAAAAGAATCAACAATTAGAAAACAAGCAAAACTATTTAATCGTAATTTATCAGCAATACAATAGTGGTGTAGAATATTTAAATGAAGAATTATAATTAATTTTTAGACTTTGAAATAAATTGCTATTTTAAAATTATTTTCTGAAGAAAGCAGCGGAACATTTAAAGAGAACAGCATATAATAAAATTCGGTATTAGTTTTTAGTTTTATTTATACCACTAAATTTCTAAACAAATGTTTTTAAAAATAATTGCTTGTTAATTAGCTTTTAGCAAGATTAGCATGCGTATATTTATTTAATAATACTACTGTGAACATCTTTATGCAATTCCCTGAATATTAATTAGAAAATTATGTTATTTCATTCCCTAATGTTAGAGGAGCAATTGAATGGTTTTAAGAAAGAATTATTGCAAGATTACTTCACAAACATATTTATAATTTTTATTTGATTGTAATTCTTTCAATTTTTAATATTTTATTAGCAGCAAAGCAGTAATATTTTCTCTAAAATATTAAGAAATAAAAGTACGTTTATAAAAAGCATTTTAATTGAATATATTATTCATAGAAAGAAACGTGAATTGTTCAAGATCAATTGTTCTCATTGAAATTAAGTTACATTTTAATACTGTAGCTATACTCATCTAAGAATTTTACTTCCTTGCAACAGGTTTTGCATTCTGTATACTTAAAGAAAATTCCTGCATATAACATCGTTTGGAATATAGATAAATCAAATATGATACATCATAATTTGATATGGTTTAGAATATAAATGTTATTCTGAAAATAAATAGTCTTATTCTTTTTGTGAAAAAATTGGTAAATATTTTTTCGTCTCAAAATGTTTTTTATCACATAGTAAAAAAAAAATGCAACAATGCAAAGTCACTGAAAAAATTGGTTAACGTTTTTTCGTTTCAAATTTTCTTTTATCACCTAGTAAAAACAAAAACAAAAGAATGCAAAATCGCTGAGTCAAATCAGATGAAATGAATAATATTTACTTTATATTTTGCTTAGTTCAGCAAAGAAATTGATTTGTAAATTATATAAATGGTTTAATTTCAGTAGCAGATACTTGACAAAATGAACATTTTGCGTTCATAATGTGTTTAATGCTAATTTGATTTTAATGTAAACAATAAAATAGACTTCAGATTTGGATACAAAAATGCAGTTTCATAATAAAACTGACTAAACCAAGGATATTTTAGAAAACCCTATAGTGTTGTAACAATATAACGCTTTGTGTGTGCATTATAATTTCTATTTGGCATAACATAAAACAAATGTTTATTCTGAAGCTAACTTTGTTTTTCACAATAACGAAATATTTAAGCCAACAATAATAATAAAATGCTTGTCGTAAATATAAAATATTTTAAGGAGTTCTCCTGGAAAATATAACACATTGAAAAATAGCATTTTTATTTAGTAGGAAAGAAGATTTATCTTTTTAAATATTTATGTTTTTCTGCTTAAGTTTAAATTTTCATTTTTCTCAATTTTAAATTCTTCTTCTCTTTTAAAACATGTACGTTTTTTAAAGTAAAATTCAATGCATTGCATTTTAGTTAAACATTTTATCAAATTCTATAACACTTAGAAAAAAGTACATCTACTTCACAAAATCTCATTTTCTTTACACATTCGTCTTTTAGATTAAGGAAAGATTAAATGCACGATTTAAAAAATATTTTACTTTGAATTCTGCGCGTATATTGTTAAATTTAACTCTTTTTAGCCAGAAAATGTGCGTGCACATTCACAAATGTGCACTTATATTATAATGCACTTATAAACTTTTCCATTTCATTAATTGTATTGGATTACTACTACTTTCTACTGAAACAATTTTCTCTTATGCATTAACAAATCTTTTATGCACAAGCAATTTTTCTTATAAAACTATAAATTGTACAAAAACTACTGTTGAATTGCATTAGAAATACTGTAGAAATGTTTTAAATGTGCTCAACACTTTTATAAATTAAATTCCCTTTAACAACATTCCTTAAAATACTATATTTACTTGAGAATAATTTAAAATTATATATTTGCAGTAAACAATATAAAAATAGTTTATAATTTACAGTTCAAATTTCAAAAAATCAACACATTTTTAACTATGTGTAAATTTTACTACAAATAAGATTCTTAAAAAATGGATATAAATGTTCCCTTATTACATATAAAAATTAAATGTATTGTACGTTTGTAAAAAATCTTGATATTTCGTGGCTGAAACAAGAATTCTGAAGAAACATTTTATCATCTTTTTGCAATAATTTCTATTAAAAAAATCCCAGTAATTTTGGGAATTTCATTTGATTAAAAATATTACCGAATTCCTAATATAGTTTATAAATTGATTGCTTATCAAAAAAATTCTATAATTAAGAGGAAAAAATGAGGCAAAGGGCAAAATAATGATTTCAGAAATCTGTTATGTGGTATTATTAATCGATCATGCAAAAAGAGGTATTAAATCACTCATAAAAATTATGTGAATGTTTTAAAATGCACACATTTATTGGAATATAGTGAATTAGAAAAATAAGACTTCGAAATAAGACCTAAAATGTAATAAAAGTAATTGAAAATCTATGATAGTCTTTTAATTTTTAGTAATATCATTGTGTGGTAATGGAATAATACATTACACTTTAAAGTTGAATTATGTGATCAATATACTGATTACACAATCATAAAAATAATTTTCATTTTATATTTGCTATATATTTCTCAATTTCACAATAAGCGTTGCTAAAAATGTATACATTCTTCTATATGAAAATGTAATTAATAAAATTTTCTACTATAACAGCTGAAGGAATGCGATATCGCCTTTGTTAAAAATATTATTAATATTTCTTTCTGTTTTAATAATGGATTGCTGTTTATCCATCCAAAATTAACATAACATTTTGTTTGAAATACTTTTTGTGAAAAAATTGAATTTTTAGGCTTAAAAAACAGTCTAATTTAAATTAAACTAAAAATTAACACATTTCTAGAAATATAAAAATTTACGTTTTATCTTGGTATAGTGGTAGGCACTGTCCTTAGATCATCAGTTTTGAATCTATAAATTTTAACAATGGGAAACGGATGTACTTCAGCCTTCTGCAATCATGATTTTCGCTGAGAATTGCTTGAAATGAGCTTGAGAATTATGTGGGTCTCCTCACATGGGACAGGTACATATAATTACGGTAGAGTAGTGAAAAATTAGAGAGAGATTTGGCTATTAAGCTTTCTCCTTTTGTGGAAAGGTTGTTGCTCTATCATTCTTCCCTAGACTTAACCCATTATAAGGCTGTGCTAGTGAGATGGGAGTAGCTGGATAAGAATCATCGTAATTTCGAAGCAGGATCCAAGCAGTAGCTTTCTCAATACTTGGCTTGTTCCTTTCAGGGGTATCTTTTCACCTAGAGGACACCGTGACCATGATTTATATAATGTGTTCTCACTGTCGTTGGACAACACAGCGGATCTTCGTTTAAGTTGGGATTTGAACTCACTATTTTTCGATAATAAGAACAACCGCCTACCACTTCAGGCCAACGCCACCTCCCTAAAGTCATGCCAAAAAATTTGCAAGAAATTTAATTTTTAAAAAAGTAAATTTCATAAAACGCAAAAATAACTTTTATTTGGAAAATGTAGCGTTAACACACCATATAATTATCTTTGTAAACTATTTTTATAATTTAATAAAGGACATACATCCGGAATGACAATTAAATATTCATTTATTAATAATTAAATATTCAATTATTCATTTATTAATTCATTTGACAATTAAATATTCATTAAATATCTCTCTAGTAATATGTATTAAGCTATTAACGATTCAGCTTAATACATATTCCAATAAAATGCACTTAATTTCCTGATATTTTAAAGAAATAAATAGCTGTAAATTTTATCATCCAAAACTTGTAACATCAGTTATGCAACCATCATAACTTTAAGTCATGTAACTAATAAAGAAAAATGAATTTAACTCAAAAATAAAATTAATAAAAGCAAGGTAAAATACTTAAAAATATCTTCTTACTATCGTTTAAAAACGACTTTTTTAATCTTTTATGTATTTCATGTAATTTTATGTAATACATACGTTGCCCCAATAGGGAAATATTTATATCTATACGTGAATACACAATTACTGTCAAAAGAAGAACATTAACATAAGCACTTAAACCTTAAAAACTTAAGCACACACACAAACATTACACATCTCTATATTTAATAATTAGATTTAAAATATTTTAACCATATTCTACGCATTTATTAAAAAAATTTTTTCTAAAGTACAAGAGAACATATTTCTATCTGAGAGAATTTTTGAAAATATCGGTGAGTTCGCATAAAATCAGTATTATACTGATCTACTCCAAGTATATTGCCTTTTAGCAAACTGACTTTTCAAAATAAGCTTATTTAACATATTGTTTACTTAATATTAGATTAGATTTTTATCGCAGAACATTTTTACTAGAACGATTCATTAATAAGAATTCTCCTAAATAATTTCTAAAATTATTATTAATTCAACTGATAATAATAGTTTTTATTGTAGGAATATTTATAAAATGTTTTTTTCATGCCTACGTCTCTATTAATCACATAAAATAATAAATTTCTAATTTAATGAAACTCTGGGATTTGTAAGAAAATCTCTGAATTAAACAGATTTAATTAATTAAATAGTTTTACATATTTCAATTGAAATTATTTTAATTGTCTTAGAAAAATAAATGTTAAATGAAATAATATTCTAATATCAATGCTTAAGACTAAACAAGCAACAACAATAAGTATTATGTTATATATGTACATTCTAATGTATTAAATAATACTTAAATAATTGGCTAATACGACATAACATACATAGGAGCATCAAACATCAGTTTTATTTGAATGTGTGTGTGTGTGTGTGTGTGTGTGTGTGTGTGTGTGTGTGTGTGTGTGTGTGTGTGTGTGTGTGTGTGTGTGTGTGTGCGTGCGTGTGTGTGTGTGTGTCAACTTTATTTTTTACTGAAACAGGATATTTTTGTATAAATTTACTTATAAAGTCCCCTAAATGGACTATTTCTCATAGGTTATATGAATATTGCATAAAATAAATGAATTAATTGCATTATTGCATCAATGACAATATGTATTATTAATAGACGTTTTTCTTCAATGAACCCCGTAAAAAGAAAGGAATTTTGTGGTGTAATAAAACAAGTAACTTACATTTTGGTAATCATGGTTCTTTCTGATTCCGACGTTAGAATGGGAAGAGATTGTATGCTATCCATTCTTTTACATGTGACGCTTTCCCTGCGACACCAGCATGTTCCCGCACACTCCCCGGCGTCATCCACGCCATGTGCACGGTGTGACCGAGACACATTCTTGCACGCAATCCACATTAACACCATCATCAAGAGAAAAAACGTTTGTAACACGATCATTTTGAGAAGCTCAGTTCTAATTTAATTTTCCACGAGACGACTTGCTAATATACCTTGAACATTCGATGGAAATATTTTTAAGAGAGTGAGATAAGAGGCTTTCTAAGTGTATTTATATGCATACAAATTTTTATCCCGAACTAACTTGCATTCTGCTTCAGAAAGTCTTATTTTATTACTGATCAATGCTGAAAGTGTTTTTTGGAAAAAAAAGAAAACTTTTGAAATTCGTTCAAAGTTACTTTAAATTTTATATTCTGAAATTTTCATCACAAAATATAAAAAAAAAATATTTATTTATTCAGTTGAAGCTCGTAATAACTTTAGATATTGGGTATTTGAATATATGAAACTTAACTGAAAAAGAATATCTTGATTGATATATTTTTTGACTAATTACATTGATAAAATATAATTATTCCAAACTACGTTTGCCAATTAGGGAAATGAAATGTCTTTAGAAAAATGCAATGGAATAATAATTCAACCGAAACAGGAGTCTTCTGATTGTCTTTGTGTCCGACTTGAAACACCCACGCAAAAGCAGATGTACGTTAGTAGAGGAGACTGCTCACAAACCAATGCTTGTCATCCTCTCACATCAATGAGGGATTTTTGTTGATAGGAAAATTCAGCGTGGTTTACTAAGAAGTCGGTTGCCATGGTAACAGCAGAAGCGCCATCTGTTGGTGAATAGGGTATAGAAATCCTTATCAGAAAAGAAGAAGTCGAATATATCTTCACATTATTACCCTACCTAAAAGTCGATAGCAATATTAAAGTTTAACCAAAATACTATTTTATAAAATTACTACTATTTTATAAAATTTTATATTGTAAGAAAAATGAATTCTTTTTTGTAATGATATTATTTTCCGATTGCAATATGTTTTAAAACTTATACTAAAGACATTTCTTTATTCTGGAAATAATCTTTGTAAATCAATTTTATTTAAAAAAAAAAAAAAAAAAAAAAAAAAAAAACATTAAAAATTTACATTTATTTATGTTGATACTTTAGTAACATTTACAATGAAAAATATTTAAAATTTAGCATGATGATTATGAAAACAAATTCTGTTAAAATTCAGCAAGGAAAGTCATTATCACAAGTTAAATGATAATAGAAATAATTAGCTAAAACACATTACATTAAATAATTATTAATAAATTTTCTCATCTGAAATACATATTTTTATTTATAATAGTAAAATTTATCGAAATTATATTAGGAAATTATCTGCCTAAATTATTATTTTATCTTTTATTTTACGTGAAAATTATATGTATAATGAAATAAACAACGTAGTTTTAAACTTTTAAACTTTAAACAAGATAAGAATTTCTAGTAAAATCAAAAAATAAAAGTCTCATTTTAAAATTCCTATTTTCTACCAAGTTAAAATGATATAACAAGATTTAAAAATTGGCCAAAGCATTCATTTTGTTTTCAGATTTCATGTTTGTATAAAGCTATTTGAATGTGTTTCCAAAAAGTCCTATTACTATGTTAATAATATTGGAGCAAGAAACATGCATCAAATTAGTTAGGTAATTTATATTGATAAATAAATACTTTAATATTTTATAAAGAATCTATTTCCCAATAAATCACACTCACATATATCTCTTTCGCATATTTTTTATCATTTTAATAATATTAGCTGACAAATTATACACTTATTATGAGATAATGATAAATCATGAGATTAAAGTGTTAATTTAAAATAAAATATTTTTTATTCATATACTTAAATATTTTGATATAAAATGCACAACTCTACAAAAGATATTGATGACATTAATAAATATATTTTTTACATTATTGTATTTATTTAAATAATGATTTTTTGTTACAATTTTAAGAATTTAAGAATTTAAAAGTTAAAAACGACAAATATTGTGATTCTTTCATAAAAAAAACATCTAAATAAATATTTATTAAAACAACCTAATATTTGAAGCTTTTAAATAATTTTTAGTTTTAATAATTGGAAAGCAACATAATGTATCAGTTCTGCATGGATGAATAGTTGTAGCTTTTGCAAAAATATTTGCATGAATAAAAAGTAATTTTAAAGTATTTTAAGATATATTTTGTCATGAATAAATACTCTGGTGGACAATTTTACTTTACGCATTTATCATAAAAATAAAAACCTTCACTTTTAACTATAAAGGTAAAGTATTAAACCAAATACTTTGTCATACAAGTTTATACAAAAACTTTATAACCTATATCAGTCGTATACAAATGATAACCACTTTAATACATTTGCTATAAGATGCAGTATCAATACAAAAAATTTAATTAATAATTAAGAAAAGGAAAAAATGTTTTAGAAATCATTATCACCCAAAAAATGTTTTGGATGCGTAGAATGTATGCGGAATATTTATTTTGGAGAACACTGTGTTATATTCTTTCTTTAAGTACCATGCGATTCCAGAAACAAAATTATAATTAACTAAAGAAATTTTGAAAACATTATTAGGTTTTTATTTTAAATGATAAGAAATTAACAATATTTATTATAAGCAAATTAAAGGTTAAATAGAAGTATATAATCTTATATCAAGAAACATAAATAAATTACCGCAGTCTATGTAAATATGTTTCAAATTTTAGAAGCATGAAAGTTTTAAGAAATAATTTCAACACAATTGTAAATTTAACAATAATTTCAAAATATTAAAAATCAAGTTTTCTAATCTGATTGTCTGAAGACTTAATATGAGGTCTTTTTATTATTGAAGTTTCGTGATAGAGGTATACATATTTAAGAGGATATACATAAAAGATTTTTTTTAATAAATTTAAATTTAATGATTTTTTTACATTTAGAAAAGTTAATTTAGGTATAGATAGAAATTGTTATTTTCATTTTTATAAAGTTTCAAATTGTTTGAGTGAACCTTAATTTTGTTGCATCTGTTGCTTATTGTCTGTATATTTGGCCTGTATCAGATCAGCACCAGAAAGTTATTGACAGACAATTATCTGTAATAGTAAGAGGATTGGATATTAAGACCAGCTTTGAAAATCCGATGCATCCTAGAATGTGATCTGATGAAACTGGATGTTCCCAGTATGTTTTACAAGTGGGGTAGATTTCTCTGCCAATATTAAATTAATACAATTAATGTGGCACTTTGTTAGCCAAGACAAAGCAGTCGTTGGGCTATGGTCATTTTTAATTTTCAGCAGTGTGCCAGGGGATGCCTCTGTAATATGAAATAATATGAAAATAGGATACGTCTTACCAAACTTAAAGATTTTTCTTTCGAATATAGTTCTTGATAAGTAAGTGAAGAGCCAGTGGCTGTTTCATTCTCATTATCTTTTTTAACAGTTTATAAGCTTATTATGACTGAGGTTGACATGCGATGGTGTTCATTAAAAATGGACATCATGGGTATGAGATATTGTCTTCATAATGAGCAGAATAAGTACGATGGTTCCATCTTTTAGCAACGACTAAAGTGTAATGTACAGCGGCTGTTCAAAAAATTCCTAGTTATCTAAACTTATGATCATAAAACATGATAACAGCAAATCCTAGATTAAACCGCAATTAAATCACACTTGAATACAGAACATAGGATTGCGTTTCTGTACTGTAGTCTCAACAAGGGGGTATCTAATAAAAATATACTACTGATTTTTCGACCTTCTTACGACTGTTTCCAGAATAGAAATATAGTGCATCTTAATTAATGCACATAATAATTTCCAGACTCTGCTGTTTAAGATAATATTCACTAAGACATTGAATGTTTACAAAATGGAAGAAGATTATCAATATTCTTTCTGATGGATTAATACAAGATATCGAAGATAGAGGTTCAACCTTCAAAGAGATTAGGTTTGAAGTTTCTGCTAAGCCAAAAGGATCGTAATTCGTGAGTTTTTTCTTTTTTTATTCCTGAGCTAAGTGTGCAAGTAGAGGGAAACTGAATACTAAGTACCTTAATTATAAACTTTAATTCATTTTTAACTTCATTTCTTCGATTGAAATATCTTGTACATAATGGATGTTCCCAATATCTAAAATCTGTTCAAGTTTGAATCTAGTATAACTGTTGTTGAGAGTTCATTCATGATACACTTTAGGATTTTCAAAGATTTAAACTCGATAAGAAACTGTACATTGCTTCTCGAACTGATCTTCTAGTCTAAACCCGAACGCCACCCTGAATATTCTACCTGACAGACGATGCAGCAGCATCTTCAGATGTTAACAAAACTATAAAGAGGAGGAAGTGATCAGTTTCTACTGGTCATAAAAACTGGAATGGACAAAACTTGAGGGTAGAAGTCTTTCTTAGTTCCTTTACCTAAAAGACTTAGATGATCATAATGTAATGTCCTTCACTTTTTCCATATTCTTTCCTGAAGATTACTCTCCGGTCATACATCGCTCATTCCTCCCAGGTGTACTCCCTCTCCAGTCTGGAACGTACTTTGAGGCGTTTCACAGGACAAAAGAGGTAATCTTTGTCTTAAATATTTTAATTATTTTTATTCAAGAAATGATGTCATAATTTCAAAGAATTCGATGAAAGTAATTTTAAGAACATAAGTAAGGAATATTAATTGTAATCTTTCGTTTTAACTACAGATAGCAAAATCTGACTTGAAGAAGGAGATATTTCTACCAAATTGCTGAAAGATTTAATATTTCCAAAGAATCTAGCATATTCATGAAATTTTGTAGAAAAATGTTTTATAAAATTATTTATTTAAATAAAATAATTAGTGCGTTTCAACATTATTATAATTTTTAATATACTTGATACCCATACAACTTTACTATTTAATTTTTATAGAATGGATATTTTGCATAATACTTCTTAACTAGTATTATTGCAACGGATATATGTAAACATAAAAACAATCAAGAAATTGGTGCATTATTTGATGTGGCGGATTATGCCCCCATTTACACCATAGAAATTTGTCATTTATACCTCATATTTTAATATTCTTTCAATATTTTGCGTTTCTTATCTCTCATTTATTTAAAATATTGTTTTTATTTTACATAAATTTTATGTAGTTTTAGGCCTAATATTACATGTGAGGTTATCAAAACTTATTGATATATTAAAACACTGAATGGTTTTAATTTCATAAATCAGTTGTAAGATTGGGAATGTGCATACAATCAATTTGGAATTGAATGTTAGAAAATTTGGCTGAAGAATACACCATCGAGTAATATGATATAATTATTTTGTTTTTATTCAAAATAAACTATTTTTACCTTATCTGTAGTTAATATTATCACTGAAGTAAATATGAAAATGAATGATGAAAGACAGATATTGTTCTAAATTATAAAATAACGGAATACATATTATTAGATGTAATGCTGAGGATGTACCACTATTTATTTTTAAATATTCTTTTTATGTTATCTTTAAAATTCTGTGAAGCAGAAGAAGGGAAATCAAGTAACTTTTGAAGAGGATTTTAGCATTATTTACACAAAAAAAACGCATTGAAAAATTACTTAAAAATAAAATGTTGCTATCAAAATGTGATAGCAAAAAACAAAGGATGATGCAAAATTTGATACATCAATAACTATAGAAATATAAATGACCTTTAATATATAAAATATTATAAATAGGTAATACCACAGCCTCTAAAATTATATTATTTATAGAACTTATAACAACAAAATTTACTAATTTTATTGATAAAATACATATTAATACAAGCGTAAAAAGCGCTGATTCATTGCATAAATAAATAAAAAGAAATGAAAGCTGGAATATATACATCATGTAAAAAATCTGAAGATTTAAATCTGCTGATTTCATTATGGTATTTTCATGCACAATAACTTATACAACAGATATTACTATTTGCTATATACATATGCTTTTTTTATAACGATAGTAGGCGCTGAAATGCATTTTTATCCAAATCTCTTAAAACAAAAATTCAAATAATTAAGTATAATTTTACTACGGAACTTAAAATTTTAAGTTGCAACTATAAAATTGCTATGATTATTTTGATTTTTATTACCAGAAGAAATGATTAAAAAGATTACTTTGATAACTTTAATTTGTTCTTTTTAGAAATTATATAATAACTATAATAAGGATAGCAAATATATTTTTATAAAATATTTTTGATTTATCTCTTATTCTAAAAAGTTTACTTTTAAGGCTATTTATTTATTTTATTTTTCTAGTCATATACGTCATTAATTATTACCTTTAGTGTTTCATTTTTGTTCACTTTTTAAAATTTTGAAATTTTTCTCTTCTTGTTTTAAAATTAAATAAATTAAAGTAATCGATAAATATTATTAAAGGATTTCATAAATATTGACTTATAGAACGTTCATTTACTGATGTGTTCTTAAGTTCTGTTAAAAAATTTTCTAAGGATCCAGAGCCGAGGAGACTCTGGATCCGAAAAGCAAAAATATTTTATAATTAAACTATTATCTTTTGACAATAATTCCATAGACGAGTGAGTGTGAGTTTGCCCTTAGAAAAATACTTAGGGATTTTTCTCTTAAGGGAAATTTAAGGAAAAATTAATTAGAGCACATATTCTGACGGAAGTTTCATTTATCTTTAATATTTGAATTAAAAATGAAGCTTTATTGTTGAATGCGTTATTATTCAAAACAGCTCATAAAATTTCTGAGACGATATACTTTTCTATGATTGAAAGTTTTTAATAGTGTAAATGGGTAAATCAAAGTTTAAATGAACTTTCATGCTGCGCATCTAAAATATACGTGAAAAATTTTACTTCAAAAAAACAGAGAAAGAAGATGGAAATTTAAATGTGGAAGTTATACACAAGATAGTTCTTTTTATTAACCCTAAAATAGTTGTTTCCATCGTTCAAGTTCAGAGCATGATTATGTAATTTTATTACACTCCTCATTGGGGCATAGGTGCCGTAAAATGTAGGATGTAAAATTCTAAGACTCTCAATTTTTTGCGGATTTTCTTATGTATCTGGCAACCTCGTTTTTAGTAGGTCAAACATATGGAGACATATAAATTATGCAGAAAATTCCATTTTGGTAACATTTACGTCCTCACACACACGCACCTCACGATACATTATCTTGGCAACATTTCTTCATCGCCAAAAAAATCAGAATTTGGAATCATGGATGATATGGCATCTGAGCCCTCTTTGGTTTAAAATATCCATGAGCTCAAATGACTACTACTCATCTACATCGTACTGAGACGGCATCGCAAATCCAACTTTTAGACCAATTCATTGCATGCCTTTAAATTCTCTTTTTGAGTGTCTTCAGCGATGAGAAAAAATCCATTCATGATTTTTACTAGTCATAAAGAAGTATTTTTAATTATAATTTTCTCCGTTTGTGAAATTTTACAAAATCATAAAAATTATAACTGTTGTTCCAAATAATTAGCTTTTAAGTATTCATCTCTTTAGCGACATTGATTTCAAAATTGGATACGTTGAAAATACAACAGAAGAAAAACAAAATGAAAAAATCAAAATGAAACATTCACTTTTATGGTTAGTTTTAATCGCCAAGGACGATTTAAATTTTTTAAAAGTTAAATGAAATAGAATTCTAAATAAATAATTGCAATATTTGCAAGAAATTTCTTTTTAATCTTAAGACTAACGTCTTGCCTAAGCCAATATTTAAAAAAGTTGACTTTTATTGGGAATAGTCCCTTTAATATCAAAAATAACGAAAATTTTTAATATTTATTTGGATATTTTTTTCCTTATAAGACATCACTACATATATAATTTGCATCTGGGATTAACAGTTGTTTCTATAGAATAGATTAAACTTTTGATCCTTGCTTGTTGTTGTTTTGTGGTATATAGACATGCACAATAAAGGGTTAAGCTGCTCCGCTTTTACAGCTGAACCGTAATATATCTGGAGTCTGACTTCCACAATACTCACAGCCATGAGTACACGTTTACAGGTTATGTGACCATTCACAACCCATTCATGCAAAGAAAGGACATACATGACCAAAATGGGATTCAAGCCCAGGACCCTTCTATCCGCTGTCAGAGACGCTAAGCAGTAGACAGAGTGAGTGACTTTCTGCCTGTTGAAGAAGCTAAAAGAAGTGTTGCAAAATTCCTCTTAGCGTTAAATCAAACATCTAGGTATATAGTAAAGCAAGCATCAATGGCCTAAGCTCATAGTTATAGTCAAACATCTTGGTATATATAGTAAAGCAAGTATCAATGGCCTAAGCTCATAGTTGTAATCAAACATCTAGGTATATAGTAAAACAAGCATCAATGGCCTAGCTCATAGTTATAATCAAACATCTTGGTATATATAGTAAAGCAAGTATCAATGGCCTAAGCTCATAGTTATAGTCAAACATCTTGGTATATATAGTAAAGCAAGTATCAATGGCCTAAGCTCATAGTTGTAATCAAACATCTAGGTATATAGTAAAACAAGCATCAATGGCCTAAGCTCATAGTTATAGGCAAACATCTAGGTATATAATAAATCAAGTATCAATGGCCTTAGCTCATAGTTATAGTCAAACATCTAGGTATATAGTAAAGCAAGTATCAATGGCCAAAGCTCATTGTTATACGTATACAGGCTTGCACTGTTTTGAAATAGTATTTAATATCTTTATTCTGCTCATACATTGGTCTTCGAAACATCGTTTTTCACATATGTAAGATTCCATATGGTTTTTTAATTTTTTTCAATGCTTTCAATTCAAATCATACTTAAGTATACGAGACAACGACGCGCATACATGATGGAATATTTCCCAAACTATTTTTATACTTCCTTTTTGGAGATTGCACCAGGTAACAAAATTTAGAATCTTGTATAATGAATAGAACTTCGGACATTATTTTTTCTAAGAGATCACATTTAATTTTATCACTCTTCAAAGTTTCTTCCAACCTTTGGTTTTTTTCTCGTTTTGTTTTTCATAACGAATTTTTATTGAATCATTCTTTGCCTAGGTAATAGCTTCGTAATTCAACCACCAACACGCAATACATTTGAAAACCAATCGATCATAAATTAAAACACAGAAGGAAGAATTAAAAAGATTTGTAAAAGGAAGATAATCTTTTCTAGATCTTTAAGTATATATTAATGAAATATGTACAAATGACTGATTTATATCATGATATATTGCATTTATAGAAAAAATGTAGGAAAATATATTTTACTATATATATATATATATATATATATATATATATATATATATATATATATATATATATATATATATATATATATATATATATATATATATATATCCTGCATTTAATAGTAACTATTGACCTATTACACCACTATTAACTAAAAACTTTAAATAAATATAGATCCATAATAAACGTTAACTAAATAAGAATGTGAATCAAAACTTCACGAAGATAATTCTTGACTTTAAAATTAAAAATATGTAAATATATAAGTCCTTAAATTTTCATTCATGTAAATTAATTAATGTATAGAATTCTAATTGATTTTGTCAAGAAAAGGAAAGATGCAAATATACTTGATTATATTAAAAATATATGAGAGAATATTCTTGAAATATTGTTATTATTAAGGATTGTAATTTATATATACCTGATAGAAAATATATATAAATTTATTTTGTATAAAGTATAATCTTTTTTGAAATAGTCATTGAATTTAAAATTCGATTTAGAGCTTACAGTTCATACAGTAATTTTGGAGACTGTTTTTCTTGAATTCCTCTAACTATTTATTAAAACAATGGTAGTCATATATGTCATTCATATCTCTCACAGTATTACTTAACGATGTACTAAATAATCTAATTGAATTATTCACAGTATTACTTAACGATGTACTAAATAAACATTGCACTTAAGAGGAACAAAAGTTCCTCTTAAGTGCAATGTTTCAAAATTTGGGATACGCTTGAAATTACATCCTTTACAAAACACTTTTTAAAGAGACAAGATAAATACATATTTTTTTTTAATTTATAAATTATTTTGTGCTTAACTCAGACAATGAAAATTTCCACTTATCTTACTCTGATAACTTTAAGATTTTACTTATAAGCCTTATTGGAGAAGATAAAAAAAAGCTTAGTAAAATGTTTTATTTACTTTAAATAAAATATTTTTTAAGCTTTTCCTCTATCTTCTCTGTAGTTTTGTCTTTATTTTACGGGCTTCCTGGTAAAAATTTTCACCATTAGCAAAAATTGACAAAACTCAATTTGTAGAAGTATTTAATATTTAAATTATTTTTTATTCTTTCGAAGAAAAAAATAATTTGAAATTTGCTATAAACTTCTCAGTGTTCAGGTGTATTTGAACATATTAATATGTTAAAAACAAGTAATAAACAATTTAATATTATAATATACAATTTTAAATATTAAGAAATTAAAATTGTGTATTGTAATATTTACAATACTTATAATAATTGAAATAAATATTGATAAACATTATTTGCAATGATGTCATCTTGCAGAATGTTTCTTTTATATGTGCTGTTTGATTAAACGTTATTTTTATTATATTTATACATGTAACAAAGACATCATTATAATAATCTGTTTTATTCTTTTATTTATTACACATGCACTGTTTCCTATTAAAACCATTTATATTGAATAATACTTACTGTATTAAATTTGGAGTATTGATTGTTTTTCCTGTAACTATTTGCCTAACATGGTATTAGTATTTTATCATTATTTATATTTTGATGTACTCAATGCTAGCACGACCTTTCATTAATTGCATTTTTAAGCAAATGTCACTGTAACTCGTATAGTTAAATACTTCTAAATTCGTTGTGGCAAGATTAGTTCAATATGTTGATTAAAATATAATATTTAGATGAATAAACACAGATAAATTTCCTAATATTTAGACACGGAGTTAAAATTAGGATTTTATGAGTACTTAAGTAAATATGATTTTGAAATTAAATAAATATGAAAATCTACGTAGGTATTTCTTTGTATTTAAAATCTCATAAATGAATATATTGAGGATGAGATGAGTTTTTTAAAATTTTAGTTTTCAGTTTGTGGGGCCCCGAATCCTAGATAAACGCTCTAATAAATATGATTAAATTTTTTATATTATGGTCCTAATTGAAATTTTATCATAAATAGTTTTTTGGGATTCATCCATTTTTTAGTGTTATTAAAACTGAAAATTGGTAATTTCCAAACATCTGAGCATTGTAAAATTGAAAATATTTTTCACAATAAAAATGCACTTAAATCAAAACTTTAACTAAAAAAATTAATGTAGAAAACGTAAGTAATAGCCAAATTTTCTCATTATCATTTATAGTGTATGAAGAAATAAAGAAACTTAACAAATCAATTGTGTTAATCAAAATAACTATATTTATAAGAATATAAATAAGAACTCTTAAGAAAATAATGAGCATTATTTCTTATTTGAGTTATAAATTATACAAAAATAGATTAAAATCATGCCAGAGTTTACATTAGTTGCTTTTCCTTTCTATTCGAAAGCTGAAATGCATAAGCCATAATCGCTTGATTTTTGCATATCACAAGTTGGGGATAGTGAAAAAATGATCTTCAGTCATATTTTCAAAAGAATTAGTTTTTTTTTTAATTGTTAGATCTTGAATATTTCCTTAAGAAAGGTGCTTCATAACAATTTATATCCACATTTTCGGAGCCCTTGCTCTAGAGGATTGTGTAAAATCTGTCTTTAAGTAAGCAAAAATAGTAAATTAAGTTGATACGATCGGTCCATCATAACCCATACTACTTCTAGATAGATATAATCATATATATGTGTGTGAATACGAACCAATTTATATATAATTTATAATGTGTATATGTTAAAGTCTGAATGTTATTTTACCAATTCCTAAATAACAAATAATTCTCTATAGTTTGCAGAAATTTACTGAGTTATCGTTATTAGTAAATGAATTTTGAAAAACAATTTAATTATATATATATATATATATATATATATATATATATTAATAATAAATTAAAAAGTTTTACAGAAAAATATTTTTAATTCCAAGCATTTGATAATGTAAATTGAAAGGTAAAACAAAATCATATTCTACTTTTAAAGATACTTTATTTTTGTTGATCCTAGTGTTTGATTTCTCTCTTTTATAAAATGAATCACTAATTTACTGTAAAAATATTTTTAAGATGATTAATCATTTCGAAATTCTTAAATATACACATTAGAGGAATCATAACGGAAAAATATTCAGATCTATAAAAATATTCTTTTTTGAGAAATAAAGAATTGCGAAAGAAGTTTTAATAATTTAAATTAAATTTGATTTTTGTAATTAAGACTTGAGCAAAAAATAAACTTTAATATTTTCTTCTAAGCCAGAAGCGTTAAGATAATCTTGGCAAATAATATTATGAAAATAAGTTCAAATAATAACGCAAAAACTATGAAAAGCATTTATATATTTTAAAGTAACATATTTATTGAAAACAAACCGTTCGATAGTTTAATAAACTCAATTTTTCTCAATTAGAAAAATTAATGAATATTATTTATAGTATTAATAATATATTACCTTTATTAATTGTCTTTATCAAATCTTAAAGTTTAGTATATTAGGTACTGAAATGACTAAAACTATCATCATTTATATTTGGGGACTGGTACTTAAAGTATTAGTTATCATAACAAAATGCACGTTTCCACGTCAATTTCAACATTCAAATTTTTTCGCTTCTAACTCTCAATGATCTAACTAACAGCTGTGGTTCAGATGCAAACAAATAGTAAAAAATAAAGGATAATTTTTAAATTAATTTTCACCACTGATTTAGTTCTTATGCTTTTATTTGAAATGAATTGACTTGCAATATTAATTTTGATGTAATTTTAATTAAATTTATTTCATTTTTTTAATATTTAAAGAAAGATAACGTTCGTTCCTTTTGTATCAACTTTCAAATATAATTGAAATAGAGAAAAATTATTATAGAGTCCATTTGATTTTTATGCTAAATATTGTAGATCGAGAACAGACGATACGCAATACAATTCCGGAATTACTCACATTAAGCCATACAATCGACTTATTTTCTAAATATTTTTGATTAACAACTTTTGACATAATCTGCCAATTTAACCATTAAAATTTTAATTCATATTCATTGTTAAAAATTATTTACTCTGTTCTTACTAGTTTATATTTTCTCTAATATATACTCTGAATAAATCCAAGATGTTAAAATTAATATTTTTAATACATACATACACACACACACACACATATATATATATTGGTTCGTATTCACACACACATATATGATTATATATACTTAGAAGTAGCATGGGCTATGATGGACCGATCGCATCACCTTAGTTTATATTTTTGTTTACTTAAAGATAGACTTTACACAATCCTCGAGAGCAGGGGCTCCCAACGTGTGGTCCGTGGACCCCTTAGGGTTTTTTGGGGGGTCTGTGACCACCTTGGAACAGATAGCTTAGTGCCGATGGATGTGGCACCCTGCTCGATTTTCTGTAAATTACGGGGATCACGTGTGTATCGCCTTACGGCGCTCGATACGGAGAAACATTTTAAGCTTGATCTTCGGAAATAGCGCGAGCTCGGCCGACCACCAACCAGTGTGCTCCCTGCCTTCTATGCTCTCCTTGCTTTGTGTGTTGGGGGGGGGGAGTTCACCCGCTTTTTCTCGTTTTGCTTGAGACATCATTCAATGTGGAATTTCTTTCGTGAGTGCACCATTTGCTTTTTGCACAGTTTATTACTTCCACCATGGATGGTTAGCTAAAATCTGGATCATTGAAGAGGCTAGCAGTATCTCCATCACCTTCACATCAAGTAAAGCTCCCGGTTGAAATTAATGATGAAGGAGAATGACCACAAATAAAGAACAGTCACATAAAGCTCCACAACCGGATCTATTATGTGAAAACTCTGCAATTTCTCTATTAGTTGTAGTACCCTGCGGAAATGGAATAACTAAAAAGCGTATGTACAGCGAAAGTTATTTAAAAATGGGCTTATAGAGACAACGGAGGGTAAAGTTCAATGTGTAATTTGCGTGCAAGACTTTTCGAACAGTTCGATGGTTCCAGTTAAATTGCGTCGTCATTTTGAAGGTACTCACCCAGACTTTCTTACTAAAGTAATCGATGTTTTCAAACGAAAGAACACTGAATTAGCTGCTTCTCAACACTACCTGAAAACTCATGCAAAAACAATTAATGAAGACTCACTAAAAGTTTCTTTATTGGGGTTGCAAAGACAGGCACGAAGCTCATACCATTGCGGAAACCCTTATAAAACCATTATTTAGTGATATCTTTTTGTATGTTAGACGAAAGGACAGTAAAACTTATATTTTTAATGCCACTATCAAACAATACTGCCAAGAGACGGATAGTTTACATGTCAAATGATGTCAAATAATTTCTGGTTTCTCGTATCCAACACAATTCATTTTCTCTCCAAACAGATGAATCTACTGACGTTGCGGTATTGGCGATTTTATTGACTTTTGTTCGTATATGCATACTTGGGAGGTTTCGTAAAGGACATCTTTTTGTGCAAACTACTACCTGTCCATACAATAGGTGCTGAAATATTCTTTTTCATTGGACGATTTTTTAAGAACCACGAAATTCCATGGTCTAATTGCATCGATCTGTGCACAGATGGTGCAAAAGCTATGACAAGTTTAGTGGTCGAAGCGATAACAAAAATAAAAGGGAACTCGAAAAATGCAGTAGTTGTCATTGTGTTCTCCACAGATGTGCTTAGCTAAGAAAAAATGCCGGCATCTTTCAATGAAGATTTAGCTGAATCTATCCAAATTATTAATTACGTAAAATCACAGTCGTTGAAGTCAAGACTTTTAAAAATACTGTGTGAAGGTAGGGGAAGTCTTCATCATTCTCTGCTTCTCCATACAGAAGTAAGGTGTCTGATGTGGGAATGCACTTTCTCGACTATATGAATTACGATTAGAAGTCCTAGTTTTAGATTTAGAGTACAATAGTACGAAATTAGCAGAGATTATTAATGTCGAAAGCTGCTTATGTATTCTTGCTTATATGGCAGATATTTTCTCCAAACTAAACGAAATGAATACTTCACTCCAAGGATAAACTATAACAGTCACTGCAAATGACAAAGTTCAAGCGTTCAAGAGAAAAAACTTTTGCCAATATTTTGGGCAAAGAGTGTGGATGAGGGTGAGGTTGAGTATTTTCCTCTTCTCAACGATTTTTGGAAAGACAAGGCTTTACACCTTAGTAACAATTTGTTTCATGAAATCCTCGAACACCTCCTAAGCCTGACGTCATCGTTGGAGTATTATTTTCCAACAGCTCAAGTGAGAAACTGCAAAATTACAAATGGGTGGTCAACCCATTCACTGCATCCAAAAAGCCGAACATTCTTTCGTCGAATGAATATGGTTGTTGATTAAAATTTCTACAGACTCGACCTTGAAATCTGTGTTTGATAGTGATGGTTACCCACACTTTTGGATACGTTTGGAAAACAAAAAATTCTACCTCCCTGTTAAAAAAAGTAAAACAATTTCGGCACCAAAACTAAGTGCCGAAGTTGTCTAAATGCTGAACCTGACATTCGTCTCCAGTTGTTAAGTATTGAGCTCTACTTTTCAAAATTGTGTCCTCAGAAACAACCTCAGCCTTCACATTAAAATTCCATTATTATTCTTACAGACTCATCCCTAATAAAGAAGAAAGCATCGTGTTTCGTCAACAAGCAGTGAATTTTCCCGGACTATAACTTTTATGGGTATTTGTTTGTACTTTCTATAAATTAATAATTAATTGAATTCTGTTTGTATTGATATTTTTGTTCTGAAAATTAAAAAAATATCCAATGAATGCTGCTTTTCTTTGTAATATATTACCCTCCACTCAATTAGAAATATCGCCTTCCGAGTGTGATTAAATACAACAACAAAAATCTGAATACAGTGCGGGAATTCAGATTAATGGTAAAGTTGTTTAAAGTTGTTTCCATTCATCATTAAATCAAAGACTCTTGATTCATTGTGGGGTCATTAAAAAAAGAGCACTTGCATTATAAAGTTTTCAATTACGATGGGCTTCGAGCTGAATTTTACTAGTTACTGTGCGCTTGATTGATAGGAGTCCACCGTGGAGTTTTGCCTAAAAAAGGGTCCGCGAGCTAAAAAGGCTAGGAGGCCCTGCTCTAGAGAGTTCTAAAATTATCGGTCATAAAGAACACTCTGACTTGACTGTAAGGATTTAGTTTAGTCAGTTGTTGTGGACAAGTCAAGTGCTTAAGAATTTTTAAGCTAATTTCAATATTCATTGTCTCCCGATCATCATCTGTAAAGAAAAGAAAAAGAGCAAACAGAAAACTATTCAAAATATTATTAATCTAATTGCACGAAAACATATACATTTAATAGGATTTTATAGATTATGGTGCAAAAATAAATAACTAAACTGTACTTAGAATCCTTCTGAATAGGGCGGTAGAAATCTTAGACCTTGTAAGAAAATGAATTTTCATTTAAACGTTGTTAAGAAATCAAAAATTAAATGTTATTTTGGAGTTCTTTTATAACACATGGAACTAGAAGATTAATTCCTTTTAAGGTTGTATTCATTAACCAAAGATAACTCTCAAGTCATTGTAACCCGATGCCAATGTCATGAAACCTTATTTATCAATGCCAAAAGTGTAAGTTATCCACCAACATTTAACTCTGAGTTAACCTACTGATTTCTGAGAATTAAACCTGAGTTCTTTCGTAAATAAACATGGCAGACATTGTGAGCGTAGTTTGAATCTGCGTCTTGAATTATTATTGAAATTTTTCTGCACCATGTACGAAAAATTTGCCTGCTTAATAGAAGAAAATACATAATTAATGTGATTTTACTGCTAAAAAATGTATCTAGTTTATAAACTAAACTGAACAAGCTGTGTACATCTGATTTCTAGTAAAATTTTTTGCATATGATGCAGAAGGCGTTTTCAAATTATGATGTAAAATGCTGCATTTCAATAGTTAGCCTCTATAACTTTCATTCCAAAAATATCCATCCTGACATTTTGAAATAAGTCTTAAATTTATTCATGCTATTAGTAAATATTGACTGGAAATTTTTTTCTCATTCGTTATGAGTTATTCTTTACATGGATTTACTTCAAAATTAAATATGCTTTTTAGTTATTACTAAGTGTCTAATATTCGATAACGCAATGCATGTATAAATTTAAAATTAACTTTTATTTTACATAAAAACAATAAATTCACTCTGCTTCTGCTTAAACAGTTGCGCTATAATACTTAATATGGCATTACAATAATAAATGTATATAATGCTTTTGATTCCTAAAAACAGTTGATTTCCAGTTCTCAAACTGAGTGAATAAGGTATTAAATTTCTAATATAAGTTAAAAGAAGATTTTTGTTTTTAAAATTTTTAACCATTATGCATCACTAACTACTATTCTCTTAAGCTATCACAGGGCAAACAGTCTTTAGACTTTCAACATTGTTGTCAGATAGTTCTAACAGATTTTTAGGACAAATAAAACAGGATAGTTTGCATTGCATATCGGATGATTTGTACTGGAATAAGCGTACAATAAATTTTGTTTAAGATGGATAATGTTACTATGCTTAACAAGTACTAGATATAGATTTGATTAATTAGCTATATAAAATTTACGTTTCATATAGTTACATAAACGGTTTAATTTTAGATTATTTTTAAATAAACGATTTACTTAAATGACCTGCTCCAAATACTTTACATAAATTAATCTCAATTATCATTCGTGCCAAGTTCAAAAGATGCCTGCCACAATCTTATAAACTTCCTACTATTTGCTTTCGTGTGTTTTCTTCAGAACTGAATAACAGAGCATATCGGCAATGATCTTTAATGTATGCTCTTAGGACAACTTTCAGATTTCATTACAGTAGAACAATTCTCATTGTCTAGGAAAACGTTTCGAGAAATCAGCTTTGTTCTGTGAAGTTTAGTTACATTCATTAAGAAATATGCATACATATTAGTGCCACAGCAGTCAATTTCACGCCAAAATTAATTTGGTGCTTGATATATAATTGATAAAATTAAAAATAAATATAATTAAAAAATATTTTTCTAATAATAAAAAGTGTTAATTGATAATAATTTAAAAATTACAATTTTTTAAATAATTATTTTCTTAAAAAGCTGAGGGGACATTAATATGTCAGTATCAAAATATAAATCAAATAAAATTATGTAACATTTATCGGATGCGTCAAGGCAAACATTCTTTCTTTAAATTATCTTTTATTACTTTTATAGTTTCTTCAACCTATTCACAACTATTTTTCATAAAAGCGTAGACATTTTTATGCTAATTCAACTGTTCTACATTTACGATTAAATTAGTAAGTCGGAAATATATTATTTACTATTGAGAGAATTTTCCATGTAATTTTAAATGCAACTGATTTAAAGTTTTTGGAATAAATCAAGTAATATGTAAAATATATAAATCTTTTCTCGAATAATAAATATTATTCCTTTGAACTCATTAAAAAAACTACTAGTTATTTCAAATAAAGCTTACTTTAAAATAATATCATTCAAATATTTTAAATATAAATTATGAAATTCAAATGTAAAGTTTATCATTATCTTAGATGAAAATTTCTGAAAATAAATTTTTTTAATTATAAATTTATTTTACTAATAATTTTTTCCATTTATTTTTGATCAATATACATAAAGTCTTGATACTTGAAAGAAGAATGGTTGTGAGTATTGACGGCTTCAGGATGGATGATTCAACTTATAAAAGTGCAGGTGTTTACTGTAAGCTGCTCGGTTTATACAAAATCATCACTTTTGCTACCACCTTCATTGGTGAAATAGCCATAAATCATTAAACACTCTAAGAAATACAACCTCGCCTAGGACTCTTTTGAAAAGTGTTTTTTATCAGATTTTAAAACTGACCTTTACGTTATTAATTCTGAAAGTGATTCCCGTTCCTCAGTTGCTGATAACTGCTTTGATCTACTTAATAAGCTATCATGTAGAGGCAAAACGGTTGTTCCTCAACGGATCGCACGTTGTGGTATTCAGAGAAATGGCCCTCGACTTTCTGGCTAAGAAAGAGCTTTCATGTAAAATTAGGGAGGATATTGATTTCCTACAGCTCTAAAATTGCCGTGATCTTTTAGAGCGATTAGTCACGACCAGAGTTTATAGACATACAAAACATTGTTTATTTATATTTCTATTTTACCCTGTTTTTGATATTTTAATTTTCTGGTAACTCTGCCACCGAAAAAAAGTTTTCATAAAACTCAGTAAGCATTTTTTAGTTTTTTAGATTTCAGTAGATTTTTCAAGGTATAAAAAATAAATTGTATGTTATGCACGGAAATTCACTGCAATTTTAATAACAAATTTAGGCTATTATCATGTCGTTGTTAAGATTAACAACTGAAGACTATTGCTATATATTTGAACAGTACTAAAATATTTTTCACAAAAAGGTTTTTCGCATATAGTTGGTCTCATATTCACAAATATTTATCAGTTAAAGGAAGCAATTTCTAAATACAAATTATTTATCATTAGCTGACTTTGAGTTAGGATCCTTCATTTTGTAATGCACAGTTCCACCCCAAGGTTACTACAAAACCAATACTAGTTGTCTTGAACTAAAAAACATCAACTTTGTATAAAAACTTTATTGATATTTTTAAACATGAAATATTAAACAGAAAGATTTGAAAGCAGCACACTGCGACTAGGAGCGCTATTCTACTAAAGTATATACTTGAACAACTCTTGCCACTCACATAAATTCGATAGTAAAATAAAGCATGTTGCCAGTAACAAGGTTATTGTAAAAATCATAACATAAATTTGAACAATGAGAAAAATAATAAGACAAAAGAAAACAAGAAATATAAATATTAAATGCACATCCTACAAATACAACACGCTTTTTAGTACAGGGAAGATTAACAACTGAATTCATGTTCAACATTTTTATTGTTTTTTTATCTTTTCTAAAGATAATTTATAGAAAGAATGGCTAATTCATCTGTCTAAAGGCAGAATAATTGAAAATCTATCAAGAAAGCAGAGTAAATTATATGCTTGAAGAAAGCAGAAAGTAGTATGTCATTTCCTATGTTCTGTTGGAACTGAAATAAAATATGGAACATTTCACTCTGAAATACACGTCCTCATACATAGGCTAGACAGAAACTATTTTAATTAAAATTCCTAGCTCAAAAAGATTACTTAACAAACGAACTTTGTTTAAAATATCTTAAGTTCCATCCATGTACTTGTATTTACTGAAAAGCATTTATAAAAAACTAGCTACTTTTGAGTGTTAAGACTTAAATCAAATAAGAGATAAAATATTTAAAATAGTTAAGAGAATATATTACATTTTGGTATATTTTATAAACATAAATTAAAATCCAGTAAATAAGTGTAAGAAGAGAATTTCAAAATATTTATGCAAATGACCCTCGTTGCTTTTATGCCTGTAGTACATATATTAAGTTAAAGTTAAAAAGCCAAAATAAATATTTTAAGGAAATGCTTACGATATAAATTCAGGAAATTACACATTTTTATCTTTATTTCACGTGTATTCTTATAATGTTATTAAACTCACCATTTCATTCCAATATTTCATAATGAAAGACTGTTAGTAGATATTAGAAAATTGTTAAAATTCAAGCATATAATGGAAATAGAGAGAGTTGATTTTCAAGGAAGTGTTTACAAGGAAATGGTTCTAATTATGAATAAGCATTTATTTTAAGTATCATGTATATGTTTATTCAACAAAGTATTACTTAGTAGAGTATGAAATTAGGAAAACGTATGAAATTATTGAACAATGCTCAACAAAAGGGATATTATGAATATTAAACCACTATGAGACGTAAATAACAAAATATTACTTATAATAAATGAAAAGGTATCTAATTCTAAGCTTTTATTGAAATTAAAAATTTTAAATATTAAGTAGTATAGATGGATATTCAAAGTAACACATCAGCAAAATATCAAATATGAACAGGAAAATAAAGGAATTCTTTAGATAAGTAGAAAATAAAAACTAAATGGAAAATACTTTATGAATTATGGAATTATTTTATGTAAATTTATACCCATTTCTTTAAATAAAATTTTTATAGATATTTATAATATTTTGTTTCAATTAAAGAGATATTGTTCGTGGTACATTCAATAAAATGAAGCAACTAGGTAAAAAAACATTAATAAACTATATTTTTACCATTTTCTAAGTGATACTCATTAAGAACAATTACAATGTGCATGTGTGTGTTTTAACCAAAATATCAGTGAAATAATAATAATAAAAAAAATATTCAACGCATGTTTATATGAATAGTTTTAATTTGTTAAAACTTAAGATAATACGAAATTCTGTTTTATATTTCTTAAATTCTGTAATAAGTTAAAGTAATTCTTTTCTTATTTTTTCTACATGCATTTAAAAAAAAAAACAAACCAGGTTCATTTGTATAAACAGAACTACAATTAGTCAAGGAAATATTCCTAAATCTTTTAATTTCGAATTTTATACTTTACAGATTTAATTTACCAAATTTTTATTTTCATTCAAAAATTATCTGTCTGAGTGAACATTCAAATAAGATTGTATAAATATCACATGCTTGAAAAAAAAACAGGTCTCTACTCAGCAGACTCTTGAATAAAATTAAATTAAAATTTGTTTTCTTTTAACGACGAATAATATATTTATAAAGCAGGTTTCAAATGAAATATATTTCAGGTAAGAAAATAAATTCAAGTGAACTTCAAAGTACCAATTCTGCAAAAAAAAATTAACTAAAACCTAAGTAGTTATGCAACTCTTAGTATATTAAGAACAAGTCGATTTGATCAGTAATCATCTATGCTTTGTAAAAATTTCTCTCAAAGTTGTTTCAGAAAGAATGTGAAAGCAGCTTAACAATTTGAGTGTAAATACCATCAGATATTCTTTTGTCATTACGATGAGTCCTAAATTTAATACTGTCAAACATTTTTATTTTTATTAGTGAGTACATATTACAAATGAATAAAGAACATTTTTAACATCAAACTATTTTATTAAATTTTGGTATTTTCAAAACATCCTGATCATATTTTGTAACAAATAAATGATGTCAATTTGTTTTCATATATTTTTTATAAATGTAATGAGTTTGAGATTATTTCATTTATTGATTTTGATAATATATAAAATTTGTGTGTATTTCAGTCTCCATATATTATATTGCATTATATGTGAGATGGTTAGCGGCCTAGGCGTAATTTAATTAATTAACAATTTTTTTGCAGACTAATATATAATTAATATTTTCAAATACAACAGCATACAATTTTGCTGCATTTATAATCAATCATCTTAATAATACTAACAAGAAATGAAGTTAAAATTCATGAGGGAAGGAGCAGCTGTCTCACTGCTATCAAACACAATATCTTATAGTATCTTACTCTTTCGACTTAAGTCGTTTGCTGGATATGTTTCCTCTCTTCTGTAGCATCTTCCTGAGTGGAAATTTTTAATAGTGACGTCGTCTATTGAATAGTTCATCCACTAAAGTTCTGCTTTCCTGGAATCGGCTGGCTCTCCAGATGTATATAATGTATATAAAAACAGCAAAACAAAGAAGGAAACAATCAAAGCAGGATAATTCTCTGAAAATACACAAATATTGTATCCAGTGTCTTATCGGCATAGATCTGAAATAAAAAAATGAGTCAGTTTATCTTTAAGCTTTATTTTAGTCATTTCAACTTCAGACTGTTCTTCATCAATACGACTTTAATTTAAGCCTAACTTGCATAACACGTCCTCGTCTTTTGGCATACTATACCAAAATTTTAGATATTCAGCACTAGTCGTGGAACAGTAAAGACCTTCATGACTTTCTTCTTTGATTACATCACAGGTGTTGCCTCCTTTAACTTTTGTAACTATGTAGGATCCTAAATATTTTGGCTTTAGTTTTAAGTGTGATCCAAACTGAGTTCTTTTTAATAGCGATATATTCGTGAAGAATAAGAAACCCATCGTGAACACACAATATCGTTAAACCGATTCGTTACGGATGATGGAATATTGGCTGCAAACTGGTACTTGAAGCTACTGCACTATGAGTGCGATTAGTGAGAAAATTGTCTACCACCCACGCCTCCATGTCTGATGTGTTTACTGTTTTTGGCCTTAAATCTGTAAGCCCATTTTCGAATTAGTGGTGCCATTTCACAATGGCTGGACGTGACATTGCTCGTGACTCATACAATGACGATATTTCACAATGAATCTTCGCGCTCGTTAAATTCTTTGGCCTTTCCATAAAAAAAAACGTACTGTTTCAGGGAATTTAACGTTAGAGTATGTTTCCAGATGACGTGCAATTTTTTTCCTCGTACTACGCTGCAAAGGTTATACAATCCAAATAAGTTACTACGGTTCGAAACGTGGAACTCTATTATAGTCCGCGTAAGCTTTGCTGTTCTTTTGCAAAAATGCCATTACTGGTGAGACAAATGTAACTTGCTTTCTGAACGCCCTATATCAATTTTTGCTTTCATCTAGTTGGTTTCGTTAACTTCTATAAGTTAACAGAGTTTTTAAACTTACGATATATTGTAATAATAAGAATTGTAAAAGCTGTGCATTTTATTAAGAGCAAAATTCAAAATTTAATACATAATTTAAGATATTTAGCTGAGTTTATGAAAAAAACAATGATTCCAGTAAAAGAAATTAGAATTTTAAAAATGGTTTCCAGTCAAAGAATTTTTTTATGCAACTATTTTTAGTAGAAATTTCGGTTTTTCAGTTTTAGTATTTATTCTTCATTAACTTTTTGTCTTGAAATCTTTAAAGAAGTTCGCAATAATTTACACTTTATTTCTCAATATATTAGCGAATTCGCACTCATATTCAAATTTTACGATATCGCATAAATTTATGAAATAAATTCCATTATGTAACGTTGTAACTCATCATTCAATATTAATGAAAAATTGTAATGTCAAATAATGTGAAAGAAATTCTTAGGTGACAAAATAAAAATTTGTCAAAATAATCCTAAATTAAATTCATTAAGTGGCTTTTAATTGGAGTGCCATATCTTCCCTGCACATATTTTAGTGTATATGAATTTTAAAGAAAAGAAGTCCTGAGAAACTCTTTTTATTATTTTTTTTTTTTTTTGACATTTCGTATATTTTTGCAATTACGGAGATTTTCTAGCCAGTTAGGTATTCCTTGATAATATATCTTAACCATGATACTACACAGCTATCATTGTTAAGATTGTTACTTTAGTTTCTGCTATATACTTCTAGAACTCATCGCCGGTACGTTAAACAACAAGTCCTAAATCTCTTTGCTATTGGAACCTGATTCTTCATTTCTTCCATATTCTATAAAGATAATATTCGTATAGCATGGAATGTTTTTTTTAATTCCTCAAATTGAATTAATTTTTTAGCCTGCTTATTCTTAGATTTATCTCCAATCAAAAACGTGTATTTCATGCTTAGAAAACAATTGGCGCGGAATACATCCACCGCTGTTTCAATATATCAACTTTGGTTATATGTGGAAGCCACTTGGACTGTTATACTTCAAGAGTACATCCAAATAATAATGAGTTCAACCAGAGGATGACATTGGTTCTGTCTAACAATGACATCAACAATGACAATTTGTTTTGTCCTTATTCAGATTTCACACGAGTCTGTAATTGAATAATTTGATCTTTGTATAACGTATTATGTATCAAATAAATTTTGCTATATCCTTAGCTTTTATTAGTGTTGTATTTTGGTTGGCCTGAAGTATATAATTTTTTATAATACAATTCTATTTTTACGCAAGAATTAAATTACAAGTTTCATAAAAGGTATCAGAAAATTTAATAAGTGACTTCAACTATCAGAATCAATTTACAAATAATTTTTCTGAAAAAATTATTTCCAAGGAAATTTTATGCATACTTTTCACACATAAAAATTAGAATCACATCACTAATTTTTGATTAATAAAATAAAATAAGAATGCAGAAATTTTAGGAGTAAGTTAAAGAAATTTTCTGTATGCAAATATAGTTTATATTTTTGAAGTACAATATTCACACTAATTACTATAGCAGAAATGTAAAAAAATACAAAAAATGCTTTTTTATTTTCTCTTTATATATATATATATATATATATATATATATATATATATATATATATATACATACATGCATATATATATATATACATATATATATATATATATATATATATATATATATATATATATATATATATATATATATATATATATATATATATATATATATATATATATATATATATATATATATATATATATATATATATATATATATATATATATATATAAATCAATTTAGTAACAGTATTACCCGTATATATAAGATGCATCGTTAAATTTGCATTCTAAAAAAATATTTTGCTTAAATTTCTAGAATATGCCTGTGAGGTTTTTCATAAAATAATAAAAATATACGCAAATAATTAGAGTTTTCAGAGTTCATATTCGTGCTGGAAAAAATATTTCATTTTATAAAAATCACAAGTATACTAAATTTATCCTTTGTGAGAACCTATCATAAAATACTTGAAATACACAAATGCTTACACATTTTTCATAATAAAGAAAAACATTAACGGAATATCTAATGTATCCTCATTTCAGAAACAAAGCAAAACTGAAAGAAATGAGGAGTAAAAATAAAAATACGTATTCTCAAATATGTTGATAAGTTCTTCCAAAATTTAAAAGATTTTAGGAATAGTTTGTTTCTCTTAACATGTGCTTATTTCTAGTTTATGTAAATTTTTTTTCCTTAATTTTTCTTTATTTGAGTAAGGGAAACACTTCTAGATAATTCTAGTATTACTTTACAAATTCTAAAAGATAGGAATGTCTTTTTTAATGTTTATATTTTGAAAGAAAATTTCGCATTTTAACTAGTACACTGGTTTATTATAATTACGGATACAAAATATTTTTGGTGTGTATAGTACATTTTACTGTTTAATTACGATACAAAATATGCATAATTTTGCATTATTGTATTTTAAAACAACATTCAAAGTTAAAGAATAAGAAATGCAATATTGACTCATTGACTAGGCAAACTGAGAAAGACTGCAACGAACAATAATTTATTTATATTTCGAAATGATATGCATAATTCAGAGCGAGAATAGAGTCCGTTTTTCGATTGCAGCTGTTCACGTTGCAGGGAATGTTGGCAGATGCGAGCAATGAGTGATCGTGCGTTATCTTGCTGATAAATATCATTGGGCACGACTTCAATTCACGCGTTCTGGTGTCGCTGTGGCTTCACCAGCACTCCACAAACGTTCCACAGTTCCTTGTTCCAATTACTATCAAATCAGCCGTTGCATTGTGGATACGTCTAGGTTTCTGTCAACTTCGATTTTTAGTAAGGACAAACCTGCCCTTCTCAGTGCTATTACCATGCCCCTCGTATACTCGTCTGTCTGCGGGATCTGACTCCGTTGACGATGGATTGGTATTCTATGAAATTACAGGCGTCCATTGCGGCAAGAACAAATTCCCAACGATTATTTTCCAAGCCGTAATAAAGGCGCGAATATTGTGGGCTGGAATTAGGAAAGCATGCAGCACGCATTCTGTGGATGTTTGGTGACACCTATTTATATGAACAGTTGTTTCCCATCATGAAAATAAATAAGATCAAATCGCACAAGACTTACAAATAAAAACCCCTCCTATCGATTCTTAAAATAATTACAACGAATATGATACCTGATATCAATAAGCTTATCAAAAATAAGAGAAGTCAGTTATATGGATGCTAGAGCTTAAAATAATTATCCTCTTTTATAACTTGGATATGATTTTTAACAACTGTATATTATATACTATATAAATAAATAAATAAAATGTTATAACAATTCAGTATGCATTTTATTTTAATTTGGCCCACCTATACATTCTTAATTTAATACAATAATAGTTTTAATAGATTTTGTACATAAAAATAGAATGGTTATCAATCACACTATTTTAATCATGATAACTCATAGCATTCGCAATACATATACTCGTGTTAGGTTAACCGACAAATTTTCAAATTTTAAAATATTCATTATGTAAATTTAAAAGCCACAATATTCATTATGAACTTAAAACTAGATTCTACATTATTTATGGATGTATTTTGATGTTGGACATATTTCCAAAATCACAATTCTATAAAACTGCCAAAAATCAATAGCGTATTTCTAAACTATATAATTTAACTACAATTTATTTCAATAATATTATATGGTTATAAGGTTTTCAAATATCTTTTTATTTTAATTATATTACAGCAATTCTAAGAAAATTCTAGAAATGTTGTGGTGTAACATGACAGTTATATATATATATATATATATATATATATATATATATATATATATATATATATATATATATATATATATATATATATATATATATATATATATATATATATATATAAGTGTATGCATATGTATATTAATTTTAGAAATAAATTGAAATAAATTGATTATTAATTAAATTACAAAACATTATTAAGTAATTTTATCGCTTGAATATTCAAATGTTAAAATCTTTGTTGTAAAATTTTATCCTTTTAGCAAATGTGAAATGCTATAAAATTAACGATGGAATATTTTAATATCGTTTACCCAATTAATATATATTCATAAAGTAATATAATTGCAGACTTTATTTCCCGTTTAAATTTTAAATATAATATACTCATGCTAATTAAATTCATTTAACACGTAAATTATAACAGAGACTTTATGAAACAATTGTTAGGAAATGTTAATTAATAGATAAGTTTATCCACTGAATATATGTATAAAAAATCACTTTATTATGCAAAACGCAGTTTGTTTTATACTTAAGTGTGTATGCATATCTGAAATAAAATTTCTTTTCAATCAAAATAATCTATTTAGGAAAATACATTTATAAAGCTTTTTAAAATATTAATGAAATATTACACAAAAATGAAATTTTAGCTGTGAATGAGTTTGCCAAAATTTGAAAATTATATAAATTCATTTTAACGTATAATGATATTTTAATGGTTTATTATGATAATAGTTTTTATAATAACGAATATAAACTTATTCAACAGATTTATCTAATTAAAAGTGTTTAAATTAATTTAATAACAATTTCAAGTTTCAAGATGCTTTAAAAAGTTATAGAAACATTTTCAAGCACACGATAGACCTTTTTTTCCTGTAAAACTACCTTGAAATACTTTAAAAATTCACTTTTCCTTACAAAATTATAAAATTTTTAATTAATATTTATTGATAAACAATATCAAAAAGATATCTGAAAATGTATTTTTGCTTTTAATCACTTTGTAAATTAGAATGTAAAAAAAAAAAAGATTTAAATAAATGGAAATATATATGTCCTGATATATTAATTTATTCCTGTTAGAAACAAAGCTTTTTCAGGAAATTCTATTTTAACATACTCTTGAGATTTTTTTTAAATTTATGTTTTCGAATATTATGTTGATTTTCCTCCATTTGCAATTCTCAGAAAAAGGCAGTAAAGATCAATATTTGAGTTGATATTTTGTAAGTAGTAAACTTAATTTTGTATTTCAGATTGCTCTTTCTCAGAAAACATTACACTAATAATAAAATCAAGTTTCTTTTTGTCAAAAAGAATCTGATATGTAACACAGTCATTTATTTTTTATATGTTATGAATAAATAAATGAGTTTAAATGCATTCCCTTGTTTTCAATAAACACTGATTTAAACACCATATCATAATATAATAAAAATACTACATTTATGAATTACAAACAAATGTTGATTTTTTATCACCCTTAGGATTTTGAGGGTAATATGTTTCAAAAGTCCTTATAATACGTCATGTATAATTTATTTTTTTATTAATTTATCATTTTGTTTTGTATAAATAGATAAATGAGTTCAACTATATTTTCTTTTTATATACGCTAACCTCAATGATAAGCTTTTGATAATTTGCAGAAATAAACAATTGTTTGAAATAAAAATATCAAATTTATGGTTCCCTTTAAATAATATATTGAAAATATACACTGACAAACAATTTAATAAAAATTACTAAAACTTCAATGAAAATAATTGTATAATAAAATAATTTAGAAGTTTTAATTCATGTCTAGTAGTCTAAGTGCCTGTGTGTGTATGTGTGTATGTGTGTGTGTGTGTGTATGTGTGTGTGTGTGTGTGTGTGTGTGTGTATGTGTGTGTATGTGTGTGTGTGTGTGTGTGTGTGTGTATGTGTGTGTGTATGTGTGTGTATGTGTGTGTGTGTGTGTGTGTGTGTGTGTGTGTGTGTGTGTGTGTGTGTGTGTGTGTGTGTGTGTGTGTGTGTGTGTGTGTGTGACTGTGGATAAGGAGATAATGGATTCGAATCCCAGTTTGTGAATGGATGTACTTTCTCTCTCTGTCTGTAATGCCTTTGTCCTTTCTTTGCATGAATTGGTTGTGAATGGTTGCCTAACCTATAAACAAGTACTTATGGCATATGTGTATTAAGGATGTCAGAACCCATACCAAAATTTGGTTCAGTTGAAAAAGTAGAGCTGTGCTACCATCAATGCCAGCATAGCAGCACACGACAACAACAAAAACATTTCATTAAAAAATAGAATTTGAATCATAAAAACGATTTCCGACAATTTCGTTCCTTATTAAAGAAATAACAAGACAACAACAAAAAAAGAAGGATTAATTGATACATATTATAAAAACTTGCATTAATGTTACATAATGTACTCCAAATATAAATTATTAAGAATAATTAATTTTCTTTAACTAAATTATATTAGATCAAGATAAAATTTACTTTGCAAAATAGAAAGACGCACTTTTAAAAATTTCGCATCTTATGTTATTTCTTCGTAGCAGCAAACAGTTTTTTTTCTAGTAGAAAAAAGAAATTATTATCTAACTGCAACCGCGACATCTAGCTGAATGTTCCTTATAGCAGAGCATTGGATGCTTACACTCCAAAGTAATTTTTGCTTAACATTTAAAATATGATTAAACGTGTTGACACAATTTAAATTTTTCTAGAAAAAATAATGTTATTCTATATTGATGTTTATGTTTGAAACAATAATATTGAATACATTAATGTGACATCATGTATTTTAATAACATGTAAGACTATTAATGACAAAATTATCTTTTTTTCAAATGACCGATATTTTATCAACAATCATTTCACAATAAATGTTAAAATTTTATAGCAAATGACAAAAATATATTAGTTTAAAAAGTATACTCTGTGGTATTTTTTTAATAGGAAGTTTTCCAATATTTTTTAAATAAAAAGAATCTATTTATTTTGTCATTCATTTCTGTAGCGTTTCTTAAAGTATGATTTTTTTAAAAGAATGAAATGCTTCTTTTATAAAAAAATCCCGTATGAAAAGCGATATACAATTCACTTTTCATACGGGATACTTTTAATTATTAGAATGCTTATCTTAAGAAATTAAAAAGGAACTTCATTGAATATGCATTTATGTAATTACAAAGAACATTGCTTTTTGTTTACATTCTTATATTTATGCAAAGACAAAGTAAATGATATTTTAAATTTTTATTCCAGAATAAATTTTTAGATAAATTTAAATGACTATAATGACTTTTAATAACATAATATAGTTTCATAAAAACTACGGTACGATTTACAAGATATTATCCTGATTACCAAAGTTCTTCGTTAATATTATTTTTTAACAACATTTTTCTTTCATTACTCATACATTTGGACTGCATGTATACATTGCCTTTGAATAATTTATTTAGAAGCTTCTGTTGAATCATACAAAGTATTTATATTTTAACCATAATAAATTACATTTACTTATTATCTTTCAATTTTATTATTAATCATAAAGTGATTGTTTTTTTCGCTCCAGTTGAAATGTTGATTGCATCACTTTATTATAATTCTCATTGGTTTAAAATATTCATGATGTCAGATAACGTTTCATCTACATCACATTGTATTCAAACAACATCATGTAGACGAATTTGCTGCCTTCTTACAAATCGCATTCTTTGAGAGGCTTTAAAGAAGGCGATTTTCACCATCAAATATCTGAGAATACTGCCGAAGTTCATTTTGTTAATAAAACGATTTTTTATATGAGGACCAATGGTTGGTTGGATTTTATGGCGCAAGGTCCAAAATTGGACATGTTGCGCAATCATATAAGAACCAAAGTATCGGTTTGAGAAGCATTGATTCAAGCCATTAACACATTGACCATAGAACAGAAGAAAGACAAAAGGAAAATGACAAGACGTATCATCCACTTATTGTTAGTTTAAATCGACAAGGTTGATTTAAATTTTTTTAAATTTCATTAATTAGTAGAATTAATAATTGAAAAATATTGGTAAACAATCACATTTAAATATTAAGATTAATTCCTTGGTTAAGTCAACATTAACTTTTTAAATATTTCTCATAATCAGAATTGTTAAGAAAATTCCTGGGGTAGTTAAATATTTATATGTATTTAGTAACTATAAATATTTTTATAGATTTAATTATGCTAATTTTAATATTTTTTAATAGCTCGAAAATCCAAGGGAATATAAAATTTCAAGATAACAAAGAGTTAAAAAAATGATTGTTGAATCATCGATGTTGTACATTTTGCTATCATCACAGTGGTGAAATATATACTCTAAATAATTACAGGAAATAATTTTTGAAATTTTAAATTGCAATTTTCTTACGATCTCTTGCAATTTTCTGACGATCATCCATCCCTTCCAAAAGGAAGAATTTATTCCTTTATTGCACTTGGCTCCTTGTGCCAATTTTTATTGCATCCTTTCCTTTATACTATTACAGCTTAGTTTGAAAGGAAAAGAGGAAACTCTTAAATTTAAAGTGCAATAAAAATATACATATCTATTTTCTCAGGGTTTGGTTATGTCGTTTTACACTACGATACCTACTTCAGCTAAGTGCAAGCAAATTGTGAATTTCTTCTACCAATATAGGTCTGATACATGCTTTCCGATTCTGGGGTGAGTATTATATGCGATATCGGTACTATTGCGGAATTGGTTAAAGTTAGTGGCATCATCAAATTTTCTCTGAATTCAAGAACTCAATGTTACAAATACATTAATAGCATAAAAAATTAGAAATTATAGTTATTAAAATTATTTTACATATGAGAGTTCTTTGCCTTAATGTTAATTCAAATTTCTTTGTCTTAATATTGTTTTTTTCACACAGATTATTAATAAGTAATCTTTGATTCTGCTACTACAAAATTGTTTTTTAGTAAAAAAAATATTTAAATAATTTATCTTTAAACTTTTTATTGAACAAATATTTTGAACGAAAAGAACTTAATTTAATATAAATAATATGTTTATAATCTGTTGAACAATTTAATTAAGGAAAAGGAAATTTATTTCTCAAGTATAAAAAGTATTTTAGGGACTCTGTTTGCCTATTAGTTAGGGCATCGTCTTTCCGTCTGGAAGGACTTTGCTTGATTTCTAATGCAATCATTGACCCACCGAGTAGATACAGTTTTAGTGCTCCTTAAATCTGTGGAATCGAAAGTCCTGTGGTCGATCGTTGACTAATTACCATGCGTATAATGGTCTGGAGATAATTTTCTTATCATTCAGATCAGTGTCAAAATTGAGGGAGTGAATCCTTCGGTTATGCCATCTATCGGAGGAGTTTGAAACAAGTCGCACAGAGTTTCGCGGTGCTCTGGCTAAGTGAAAGACTAACTCTACTGACTTCAATTAGCATAGCTAATGCCATAGTGAGCTTGGCTTGCCCACAAATTATTAAATGCAACATGGATAAACAGCGAAAGTAAGTTGAAATTGAACAAAAATTTTATCAAACAAATATTACAAACAAAAAACTATTGTGAATTAAAAACATTCGGTACACATATGAATTGACATCGGTAAAATATCAGGCAAGCAGTAATATCAGCTTTGTCGATACCGTTCCTATACTTTTGGGCCCACGTTTGACCATGCTTTGACATGTTTTGAAGGGTAATTGCACTGCTTCTTGCCGATGTCACTCCCATATCACTCGTATCGGCAAGTCGATTTAGGTCCTTATTGTAACCCGCATTACTATGTTTACTGAGAAGTGAGTTAATTAGATTTTACAATACAGAATCTTTTTGTTTCATCAGAAAGTTATTTTATATTTTGTTAATTCAATAAATTTTGTAGATATAATTCCTTACAATGATTCATGCAATTTTTCCCTTTTCCAAAACATAATTTTTATTTCTATATTCTTCAATGCGTGTCCTGTAGTAGCAAAATTTACATAGTCGATTCTTGTATGTCATTTACAGATACAATTACCTATTTAAAAAGTCAATAGATTTGCCTAGTTCATCAATTATGCTAATTGCCTTATTGTTACAAGCCAGTCATTGGATAATCATTAATCAGATGTTTGATATTAATATGACACATGTTAAAAATCTACTATCATCTACTGATCTGATTATTAGTATGACATGTTAAAATTTAACATGTCATACTAATAATCAGATCAATAGATGATACTTATTGTTACAAGCCAGTCATTGGATAATCATTGATCAGATGTTTGATATTAATATGACATGTTAAACATCTACTGATCATATGACATGTTAAAAATCTACTATCATCTACTGTGATCTGATTATTAGTATGACATGTTAAAATTTAATCATTTTTGTTGTTATGAAGACAATTTCGTACAAGATATGTGTTGGGGCATTTCCCTGTTATAACATTGTTTCACGGACCACGAATAAAGTATTATACATATAAATTCAACAACCACTGCACCATTAATAGGGAAAACGAAACTTCCGGAACCTGTATTCAAAACCACAATGCAACATGTCAGATGATGGACTGCAGAAACATACATTAGCAATGTGCTATTTCCAAATTACTTATAAAAAAATAGTAGACTATCTTGATTCTGTTAACATAACAACAATTCGTCAGAAATGAAACAACTTATAATTTCTGAGAGCAATTTTACGCTTGATCACATCATCTCTTGCATTTCTTCACATAAAGTAGCATCAAATAATTCTTGCACAAATAGCTAATTCATACTACAGCAAACTTCAAGGAACTGCTGTAACCTTTGTCTTGAAAGGGCTTTATTTTTTATTCGTTACTAAGATGTCTATACATACATGTATAAATGGTCCTTTAAATCAATGCTTTCAAAAAGTGGTTGGTTGATATTCAGCAAGTTATTTAGTGTTATTTTCTTAAACACGTTAATTGTATATTGTGAATCAAATATAGATACTCAACACCAATATAAGCGTTAATAATGCAATAAAATAAACTGCTCTACCCTAATTTGCTAAATTTCTATTCTTCTTATTAGCAATCATTTCTCATGCTTGACACATCACAATTATATTACCATAATGCTATGAAAAATTAATAAATTTCATGTCACAGTATCTTTCTCGGGTGCATAAAATCAACGCGTAAAGAGTGTCACTTCATTGTTGTTTTAATAATGAGCAATATAGATTGTAATATAAATAATAGAATTTTGTTAAAAATTACTTTTTAATATTATTGAAAGAGTTAAAAATTAAGTGTAAAGATTTTAAAGAAAGAAAAATGTACTCGCACTTGAAAAATTGGTTTACATGTTCAGAGTTGGTTTCAATAAAATGAGTTTAAATTAAAATTTTAACAATTTTTTTTTTCATTTGTAATAAGCATATTTATCTAATAAACTATATTTAAATTAAATTTTACTATAAAAAAAGATTCAATTAAAATGAAATTTTCCGAAATGTTTTGAGAAAAAATATTTTTAAAAAAGTAATTTTATTGGACATTTTTTATTTAAAACTGTTTAATAAGATATAGCATATTATCAAACATTGTTTTTTAATTTTTTAATATTTCAATTACAGTACATTGACATTAATTTAGCACTGATAAACAACATATGAAAATATCGTAATTTTTGACCAATATTTTTAAATATCTAATTATAATTAAAGTCTGAAAACATGCCAACAGATGCCGGAGAAGTTATCGTGTCTAATTTCGAAACTGTCCCTGGTTCGGGTACGGATGTTTCTTTCTTGATTTTTATTTTTCTTCCTTTATAACATCACTTCGGGGCGAAGATGGCACACACTCTGGTAGCCCCACTGTGTGAGATGACACCGCTTCTCCCATTATAGAAGTAATTAGGGCAAAGGCCTAAGGGTAGCCGGGCATAAAAAAACGCCTGAAAACATTTTGAAAATTTCATTTCTAAAAACATAGATCAAATAAAGTATGGAGACAAAAATTCGAACTTTACTTCATATGAATTTGTAAAAGTCCTCTCTGGCAGTTACAGCAGTTTTGGGGAACGAACATAGTTTTTCTCATTCCATTTATTGCATCAAAAAGAAAAAGAATGAAAGTAATTCATCATTTGAAGGAAATGATATAATATTAATCGAAAGAAAGGAATGCATAAAATTCATTCTTTTTAGTAAAGAGTTTTCATGGTGTTTGTTTATTTTAAAATTTATTTCATAAGAAAAAAATTACTTATCAGCTTAAAGCAATAAATGTTTTTTGTACTGTGAGAAAATTCATTTTTCAAGACCTTTCAAAGAAAATATTTCCAACAATTCCAATTTATTTATTGCAAAATTTATTTTTCTGAATAATTCCGATTGATAATAATGATTCTATTTTATAAAAATGATGAATGATTCCGTTTGTGTTGAATAATTCTGTAAGACTATAAAATCATATAAATCTTAATAAATGTGAGTTAAATTATGATGCATTTTACTAAAGAAATAAACTAGTAATTTAATAGATTAAATAAAAAATATATTAGATGATTTAATGCTTTAAATATAACCACATTCAAGAAAAGCTATTTGATTAAATAATTAGAAGTGAAACAATGTTGTGACTAAAAAATGAATTAATTTAATATAACTTATTAATCCAGAGCTTAGATAATTTCGAAACATAATTTTTTCCTACATCGGAATGAAATTCCTTTATGAAATTCTAACCCAATTTTATGTCATATTATTATTTATTTATGGTTGTAAATAATTTTTAACTTAGTGATTTAATTTTAAAAGACTGATAGTTAATTGTTAATATCTTAAGATAAATATTTACGTACAATTATTAAAGTTTGGTGAAAGAAAACATGAAGTAAAGAACACAACTTAATATATTTCTATAAGTAACAAACACTAACAAACATTTTAATAGATCGAATATACTTCCCAAGAATCTAATTTTGAATATTTTAGTGATTTTTGTGACATTTTCAATTAGTTTCGTATGAAAAAGTAGTATTTCTATAATATAAAATTACAAAAAGTAACAATAAAAATGTTTCATAACAAAAGAAGCTTTTTTTAAAATAATTTTATCGATCTCTTAATTTTATCAAATATTTTTGTCGAAATATGCAAAGCAAAAAATTGTAAGATATTGGAGACATAAGTCCTAACTACAAAGTTCTTACAATAGATAGGAATATTTTTTCATAAAAAATCAAAGTTAATCACAGTGAATTGTGAAACGCACGCACTTAATGAAAGTTTCCCTTTAATGATGTTGAGCCAATTACTTCTACAGGACCAAAATTAAACCGTGATTTATGAGGCTAATTTCTGTTTGCTTGACACAAACTTATTGGTTTTTAAACCAAGTGGAAGAAAATTGGACATAGTTAATTTCGAAGTTCACTGACTGTGTTTGTGGTAGAAAAAAAATCCCCCTTTCTCAAATTATATACAGAACTTATTCAATTAAAATTTTGTATAATTTTCGATAACTAAATTAGTCATAAAGTAAAAGTATACCAAAGCTTCTTTTTGTGTACATTGTAATTAGATATAAAACTGGTTAATTTAATAAAGATTAATTAAAATGGGTTTTTCTTTATTTTAATGAAGGTTATATGTCTGAAAACTTAATAAACATAAAAACTGATACTCTTCATAAACTTATTTTGTATTTATTTATTATTTAAACATTAATTAATTAAAATTAATTCATGTTGACTTTCTAAAATATTCATACGTGGAAATTTTTCTAAAATTTTGAATAATTGTTTAAGTTTAGCAAAATGACTTATTATAATTAAATAATATAATTTAAATAAAAAAGTTAAAAAAAAAGGATTTCTTTATTTATATGCATGGAAGAATTAAAAATTATCAAATTTTGTAATTATGGGAATTTCGGACTGTTTTTCCAATCACTTTACAAACTTTCTATGCAAACTATCAAGTGTAGATTATATTAATAAAAGTTTTTAATTCCAAGCTTTTGATCTTGATTAATTATTAGATTGTTCGGAAAGTCATTTCGCTTTTCATGAAATTGAAAAACTGCAGCAAATAAATCTTGTATTGCATTGCACATTGTCTATTCTAGTCCAATAGCTTTTACCATCTTTATGGCCGTAAAATGATTCCACAGCCATAAAGTGGTTGGTTTTTGCTAACAAAAAACTGATCCACGTAGGAAAAACGAAATTACTTTCCGAACAACTCAATAAAACGATTAATGATAGAATTGACCTAAACATAATAGAATCATCCTAATTTTTTTAATCGCAAATTATTAAAATTAAAATCTAAGAATAAAGACTTAGGTGAATATTAAGATGACAGACTTTCTATTAAACTAAAAATATTTTTTAAAATGTATGTTAAAATTTATTCTTATAAAATTAAAAAATCTTCATAATTTTTCAATACGATAGTTCTTGGATTCACTATTATCTGATAGAAACTTATGATCTAAATATGATTAGATGATATTTTCCAATACGATTCATGGTTTATAATCATATAAAATTCAAGCGATGGAAGATGGGTAACACATTTAGACTTTCTTACTGCAAAACTTTTGGAATAGATGTAAGATAGGTTTCAAGTATATTTGCTACAATTAATAGAAAAATTACTTTTAGAAGAAAAGATGGATGTTGAAATTAGCAAGGCTATTTAAAAACACCACAGTTTTAGTCTCAAAAATTAAGAATTATTACAAATTAATGAAATAAAAATACATTGTCTGCATACAGTTCTTATTATAATATTTATAAATTTGTATGCTTATACCAAAAAATAGGATACATGAATATCATATATTGGATAAATTAGCTATAAAACATTAATTGAATAAAATGCACTTTTTAATTTGTAGTGTCCTTGTTTCAATTATGATACAAGCTGTATTAATTCTTCATCTAAGTTTAATGTCGATTTTTAGCGACTACTATTAAAATTGTCTTTATATATAATATATATATATATATATATATATTATTTGGATGGAATTTCGGACTGTGGGAATTATGGGATGGTAATTAATTTTGTATGAATAATTTTTGATTCCCAAGAATTTACCCCAGTCAGTTTCTAAAAAATAAAAATCCTGGGCAAAAGATAGGTTTATTGCATATAATTAAATGCGTCGTCCTTAATGCAAAGTTAATGCTTATTATTTCAAAATGGTAATAAAAATATCAATTCAGATATCATAATTCATTTAAAAGTAAAAATTTACATTTTCATGCTTATTACTGTCTTATATCTGAATTTTACCATATTCCATAAAATTGCATGTAATTTAATCCGGGAGTTCATTTAAGCATGCATATAAATTTTTAAGATTCATTTTTTTGCTTGAAATCTTTGTAAAATTTTTGCAGTGATTCTCTGTAAAAAAAATTTGTATTAATTCTGTGAAAGTAAAACTTTTATTAACATAATTATAGTAAAAGTTGTTTTACTATGATTAAGTTTTTCAGGATTAACTTTTTTGCTATTCATTATAAAAATAAAATCTTGTAGATTAAATTAAATATAATACAAACCTTCCTTGAAACTTTATCAAAATAATAGAAGAGCATTACTCAAAATGTTTTTAACGTGGTAAATTTTTAAGAGTAAAAGAAAAATTTCTTGATAAGAAAATTAAAAAAGATCATTTAATAAATTTCAAGCAATATTACTGAATACAATGCTTTTTACTACTTAATAAGAGAAATGAGTATCACTAAATAAAGCTTAATGTGTATGAGCTTAATATTATGAAATGTGATCTTAAGTTAATTAAACATTTTTGCAGTAAGATTAAAAATTTTAGATAAATATGAATGTTTCTTAAGGAACGAAATGTAAACAAATTAAAATGTATACACAGAAAATTTTTTTACATCTTTCTTTAAAAATGCATAGTAATAAAAATAATAAAAAAGCAAAGTATTTCTTTATTCAGTTCTAAAGAATATTTTATGATAATCTGCTGCCACGCACACACATAAATTATTATTATACATTCACATATAAATTAATTGGAAATTTTAGATGAAAATGCTTAATCAGACGTAATTTTTAAGATTTTCTGTATTTGTTGTCTCAATTGGAAATTTTGCATGCGTTAAATGTTTTAAATAATAAACAAAATTTTACTCTTACAAATTTAAAATCATTCTTAATTATTAATAACTGCAAAATTCTGACTTCTTCGTTTTCCAAAATTCTAAATACATACATCATAAACATAAAAGGATATTAAGTAGAATTACACACTTTTATGCCAAAAATTTTAGTTATTTTTCGTTTTATAATTAGTTATTTTTGAAGCTGCATATTTATATAATATTTTAGAAATGTAATTAACTTGCATCTAAAACTGTAAATACAGAATATGCATAATAGAGAAGATTCAGATATAAAGACCTGTATTATCTCCATAATATGCAATTTAAATGACTGTTCTGTAGAATGTATTCGGAAATGCATAAATTTTTCATAATTATTTCATCTTATCTTATATAACCTCATATATCTTGCGCTCTATTAACTTTATAATATAAATACCTTAAAATAAAAACTTAAAATACAAAAATTGTAAAATAATTATATCTTTTCGTTATTTAAATCCCTTTGATTTGATTATCAATGAATCCCATTATCAATCAATTAATACTTTCTGATTCTGACCATAGAAATCCACTTTCTTTGAGATTAAAAAAAGTATTCTCCCAGAAATAGTATTATTATTATATGTTATTAGAGATAATTTTTAAAGTTATGTCATTTTCTGCCTCTAAAGTGACAAAATTTTAAACAAAAATATCAAATGAAACTAAACTTTATTAAAAATTTAAATTTTATTGAAATTTATTTCAAATTAGAATTTTTTTTTCTTATTTTATTAATTTGGTCTTGAAAAAAAATTCTATCTTATATTTACTATCTTATATTTCATCAGCTTATATTTCATATGTAAAATGAAAATGTAATTTTCTGATAAGCAATCTTGCACAAAAGTTTTGAAATATCTGTGAAATTCTAAATTTTATAAAAGAAAATATTCCGGAATGCAGCTAAATGTTTTTTAAGCATATTTTAAAGTAAGAATCTTATGTAAATGATTGCAAAAATCTTTTACATGTTAATAAGTTCATAATCTGTAAATTAATACACACACTGCAATTTATTTTTCTAATATTAAACTGTGTATTTGTAACTGTTAATGGCGTGTCACAGAAAGTTTTGAATATTTTTGAGGTCTTGTTGAAATTACCATAAGCATCAGTTCAATACAGCAAATTCTCATTGGAATTTAGTGCTTTTAAAATTTTAATTTTGGAAGGAATAACTATTTTTTTCTGGAACTTTATCAGAAAAGTTCATAATTAAAGTTATATTATTTAATGAAAAAATATGTGGTTAAATATTAAAATATAAAATTATTTATTCACATTTTTCAGCCATTCGTATGAAATGTGTAATATTTAGACTGAAATATAATATTTGAAATTTACGAAGACAGTCTTACAACCTTAAAACCTGTTTTTGAGAAATAAATTCCAAATATTATTTCCATATCCAGTTTAAATATTTTCTGTTGAATTATTATGTATTAAAATCTTCATTTAAGTAATGTATACTATAGCACTACCTTTTCATGTATAATACACAAGAGTATACATTTTTTTAAATATTGTCGATTTTTCTAGGAAATAATTTGAACTGATGCTGAAATTTTTAATATAATATTAATTCTACTTTTAATATAATATTTATTCTACTTAGAAACGTTTATTCATTTAATTGGACCTATTTATCTGAGTTTATGTAATATACATTATAACACAATTTAAACTATATTTAATAAACATTTACAAGTAAAACGTCATAAAAATTTCCACATATATTATAAGAGTTTTAAGAATCATGAAACTTTCTCATAACGCTTATATCAACAAGGTATTGATTTTAAGTGGTACGCGGCAATAAGATGTTAGCATTCTGAGTCTGAACCAAATAAATATATATAATTGAATTATTACAGTAAGTGAACTCGCTTAATGAAAACCATAATTCTTCTGTAAGATTTATTTCGTAATAAATACTTAAAGTATATTTATATTTTAAATTCCATAACGGTAATTCAAATTCAAACAAATAAGAAAAATTCTAGTTATCAAGTGAAGACATAATGCAATTTTCTTGTGAAATTTATTTAAAAACGTTTGTATATTTTCCAAAACATTTAACTCAAAAAATGAGTTAATAAAGAAAATATAATAATGATTTTAATAAAATAATGTTATTTTATTAATTATTTATAAGCCTTTTAGTGGTGTAAATAAAATAGATGAAATCAATTCAAAGTATTAAAAATCAAGTCAAGAATTTTAAGCAAGCATTTATAAATTGGCAGGTAAATTTGTTTGAAATTGATATCAATTTAAAATAATTAGAATTATGTACGTACAGAGAGTTGATAAACTTGGAAAAATATATTTTTCTCCGTAAAAACTTGAATGGTTAATAAAAAGGCGAACTATTTTAACTAAACATAAGCAGAATTCACAAAAGATTTAGAGTCTGTTCTAGCTTTCTGTAATACTGCCTTGAGGAAAGCTATTTTCCAAAAATTATATTCATGCAAATAACTACTTTCTTCGCAATTAGATTCAGTGTGTTTGTATCAAAATTCCTTCTATGTATTACATATTCATCAGCTTCATTGGGATTTCAACATAAAATGGATTCCAAATTCCTACAAACATTGGCAGCCAGTGATAAATTAAATCTGTATTTCCTAAACTTCAAAAAAAGTTCTTAATATTCATTGTGCATTTCAGCTATAACGCCAATCAATTTGGGGGCTTAAAGCACCATGCCCTACATACTTTTCAAAACTTGAAGTTTTTAATGATTGTGTTTATTTTGAGAAACGTGAAAATAATTGCATGAGATTTTGAACTTCAATAGTTGGAGGTTTGGCTGTTAATTTATTTTCAGTAAGAATTCTTGCATTTCTACAGCCAATTTCAGGCAGCCAAAGATAATTTAAGGATATCAGAGATAGGCATGCAACAGTTTTTTTAATGTTTTAAAATGCTAGGAAGAAATTAAGATAAGGAATCACTTCAGTGAGTTTCAAAAATTACATTTAATTTACTAAGGAATTAAAACTTTACTATTAACAACATGCTTATATTACATCGTTTGCATCTTACAATATTTTTAACTTACATTGGTGAATATTTAATATATAATTCCTTTTTTAGAGCACATTTGAAGAATAATTTCTTTCTTACATATTTTAGCATTGTATTAATAATTAATATCGGAATTATAAATACAATAACAATTCAAATTTCATAAAAAGCGCTGAAGTTTCAAATATCATAAAATTGTAGAATAATGAAAAAAATGGAATGATTTTATTTTTCTAAATTCTTTAAAATATAATCACACACACTTTTAAGACCATAAGAAATTGTTTCCTTCTCATAGACATTCAACTATATAAATGCAAAATATGTCAAAGATAATTATAAAAAAAAAACTTGTTTTCGTATTGAAATTATTATATTTAATGTTTTCTTGGTTAAAATAAATTTAGAAAATACTCATTAATATATTAATTTAGAATGCATGTCGATGTGTATTTGTGGACCAATAAAATACTTTAATATATTCTGTCACTTACGTTAGCATAGATATAAAATGTTATATGCATATAATTAAAGGAAAATCATTGCACCATTATAAGAGTACGCTAACAATAATTAATCATTGGAAATAAAAATTCTTTATTTATTAAATTATTTTTAAAAATTGAGTCAACCTGAAAGATATGAGAAACAAAATTTTTATCGTCTAGACAGCTTTTTAAATGACTTTGACACCTAATGTAAAACTTCAAGGGCCTTAACTAAGGACCTTATGACAACTTTAAGTTTTTGATAAAATGTTTCCTACAATATTGAATTAGAAATACTTACTGTTAAAGCAAAACATTAATTCGAAATGAAAAAAGGGTTCCAGAAATTCTCTTTTAATTCGTAGAAACTCGTTGCAAAAATATCTCTGCACTACAGATATTTTATGTCTGTATCTGTATGAAGAAATGTTTCTTTTAATTCAAAAAAATTGAATAAATTCGTAATGTATCCAATAAACTGATAATAATTCAAAGATTTTATTCAACTTTTTTATCATTTTTATAAGGCTTATAGAATCACAGTTATAAAACTATAGAACTATAGAAGGAACTATAGAACTACCTATTATATATATATATATATATATATATATATATATATATATATATATATATATATATATATATATATATATATATATATATATATATATATATATATATATATTTATATATATATATATATATATATATATATATATATATATATATATATATATATATATATATATATATATATATATATATATATATATATATATATATATATATATATATATATATATATATATATATATGTATGTATGTATATATTATTTCATATTGTTTTCAGATAATTACTAATCAAATTTCAGATAATTCTTGAGTATTTCCTTCAGCTAAATTATCGCATATTTTGAAAAACTGTCAGTTGTAAAATTCTAAAATTTTGTGATTATATATATATATAATCACAAAATTATCTATACATTTATATATAGATATATATATGATATATGTATGCATATACATAAAGAAATAAGGATTGTCTCAGACATCTTATAATTATCTTTATCACAAATAAGGATTGTCTGTAATTAATAGTCATTTTATAACAAGCAATCAATTAAGCTAATACTTCACTCCCATTTGCGTCAAAAGCATCACTGATTAATTTTCAATTAAATGAGAACTTTTATCAATTTATTTCCTATTGTTTTCAAATATTTGAATAATCAGATTTCAGATAATTCTTAAGTATTTCCTTCAGCTAAATTAGCACATATTTTGAAAAACTGTCAGTTGTAAAATTCTAAAATTTTGGGATTAAATTCTCTTTTAGGGAATATTAGATAAATTGCTTTTAAAGAAAAGCTCATTTCATACATGATATTTTAAAAGTGCGCACAAACATGTGGGAAAATTTTAAAAAACCTAACTAAATTTCAATTATAAGTTTAAGGACAATGAAAAAAAATTTTTAAGGGAAATCAAAATAAAATATTTTTTAAAGCTGCCCCAGCATTCGTTTCTTTTCATTTTAAATGAATACAAATTAACGCTTTTAAAAAAAGTAATAAGTTCCTATTGCTCACTTAAATATAAATAAATTACTTGATGAAATGATTATCAAAAATTTATTCCAAAATATATTTCGTATAACGTAATCTATTTTATAAAATAAAGAAAATACTTTCACATTGTGAGTTCTTTAACTTACATATTGATTTTATAAACTGAAGGTGAAAATATATATGCCGTAAACTACATTACTTTTGATAAAATCATTTCCTGAGAGTAAATGTTTCTTTATTTTCCATTGCATGTAAAATTTTCTATTTTAATAAAGTCTAAAATCAAAAAAAAACGTGGAAGAAGTTTAATTGAGATTTTTTGCTTCCGACTCTACTTATTTTTAAGGCCATAATACTCAATTATTACATATCTTCTCCTATCACGTTTCTAAACTGTATGCTTAATCAAAATTAAAGTAATTCAAGATAACGAGTCAAAAATTGAAGTTTCTCTACAATAACCTACAACCATTGGTTGTTCAAATGTGTATTATAATATTTACCTAGATTTCTAGGAACTTTCAACTAGATTTTACAAAAACTCCTTGTGAACTTATCTGTCAAATACTAATTAGCAGAATTTCTCAAGAATTTAAAAACAAATTGCGTAATTGAAATATGTAGTAATAACAAACTGTGTAATGATTGTATGTTTAGTAAAAGCAGAAATGTACATTGAATTTAAAATTTAAAATAATTTGAATATGGCAAAGAATCTCAGGCATACATACGTAAAATGTAAATTTTCCTTAATATTAGTATATTTTAATGCAATAATTTTTAGAATTTTATATTGATTTATAATTTTCAAAGAAAACAAATGAGAAAAAACATTATTTTCATTCAATTAGTGAATAGAAAGTATGTAATATTATGAAAATTTTGTTTCATTTAAAAATTTAACTGTAGAGAAAAATTTTATTTTTGAAAGTTTTAGCTTTGCTTAAAAAAATTATTCACTATATTTCAAGTTCTCGTTTATTAAGGTGTACTAATTCTGATTGATTAATTGTACTAATTCTGTTTGATAATTGAGCTTCCACTAAAAAAATATGTTTCACTATTTATAATTAAGACACATTTTTTATTTAAACGGGATTTTAATATTATTTATTCCTTCAAATTTAATAAAAAAAAGGGAAATTAGAAACTGAATTTGCAATAATTTTTTAAAATTAAAATCATTTCTATACATATTAAATAAATAAAAAAACAAGAAGGTAAAAATACCAAATATTTCTTATTAATTGTTATACTGTAAATCTGCATAGAATTCTATCAGTAATATTTTTATCCAAATACTTCTCTTAAGTGTACTGAATTTATTACTTTCTAATTTTTTTTATAAATTCTTATTATTTTTATTAAATATTATGCATAATATATTTGATCTCCCTAAAGCGAAACTTTTTACGTGTATTTAAGTTATATATTATTTTTCTACTGTTCTGAACTGATGTGTTAATGATTTGAAGTGAGACAAAGAATGAAATATACACTACTGGCCATTAAAATTGCTACACCAGGAAGAAATGTAGATAACATAATGATATTTATTAGACAAATATATTATGCTAGAAATAACAAGTGATTAAATTTTCAAAAAATTTGGCTGGATAGATCCTGAGATATCAGTACCCAGAACAACCACCTCTGGCAGTAATAACAGCAATTATACGCCTGGGCATTGAGTCAAACAGAGATTGGATTGTACGTACAGGTACAGATGCCCATGCAGCTTCAACATGATGCCACAGTTCAACAACCGTATTGACTGGCGTTTGGTGACGAGCCAGTCGCTCCGCAACCATTCACCAGACGTTTCCTAATGGTGAAAGATCTGGAAAACGTGATGGCCAGGGCAACAGCCGAACATGTTCCGTATCAAGGAAGGTCAATACAATACAGGCAACATGCGGTCGGGCATTATCCTGCTGAAACGTAGGGTTTCGCAGGGCTCGAATAAAGGGTAGAGCCACGGGTCGTAATACACCAGAAATGTAACGTGCACTGTTTAAAGCACCGTCAATGCGAACAAGAGGTGACCGAGACGTGTATCCAATGGCACCCCATACCATCACGCCAGGTGACGGGCCAGTATGACGATGACGAATGCACGCAGCCAGTGTGCGTTCACCACGATGCCGCCAAACACGGATGCGACCATCATGATGCTGTACACAGAACCTGGATTCATCTGTAAAAATGACGTCTCGCCATTCGTGTACCCAGGTTCGTCATTGATCACACCATTGAAGGGGCTCTTGTCTATGACGCAGCGTCAAGGGAAGCCGCAGCCATGGTCTCCGAGCTGAGAGTCCATGCTGCTGCAAACGTCATCGAACTGATCGTGTAGACACCTGTTGTCTTACAAACGACCCTGTTTCTTGACTCACGGCTCGGGACGTGGTTGTACGATCCATTACGGCCGTGCGGATAATATGCCTGTCTTCTCTGCTGCTAGTGATAGGTGACCGTTGAGATCCCGTATGGCGTTCCGTATTCCGGAACCCATCGATTCCATATTCTGCTAACAGTCATTGGATCTCGACCGACGCAAGCAGCAGTACTGCGATAAGATAAACCGCAATCCCGGTACGTTACAATTCGACCTTTATCAAAGTCAGAAACGTGCTAGTACGTATTTCTCCTTCTTACACGAGGCATCACAACAACTTTTCACCAGGCAACAGCGTTCAAATGCAATTTGTGTATGAGGAACCGGCTGAACAATTTCCTCATTTAAACACAATTTAGGTGTCGCTACTGGCGCCTGCTTTGTCTGAATGCGCTGAAAAGCTAATCATTTGCACATTACAGCACCTTCTTCCTTTCCTATAAATTTTACGTATGTAGCATGTCGACTTCTTGGTGTAAAAATTTTAATGGCTAGTAGTGTATATTTAAAGTGTTACATGAGTAACAGTATATATAGAAATAAATAAAAAATTTGCTTTAAAATATCACTAAATAAAGATATTAAATTTGGCAAGCAATATAAAAAATTTAAATTAATTAAATTAATGTTATAATGCATTTATACATTTTACAGAAAGATCAAACATGTGCGAGATTAACATGCATTGAAATCTTAAATACATGCCATATATTCACCAATATACCACGCCAGAATGATATAAATGTTAACAAAATAACCTCCTATCCTGAATTCAAATTTTCCCTTCAAGAAATTGCCAATCTTTGTAATCGAAGTAATGCCTTTTTAATCTAAATAATCAAATAATTATTCAAATGATGTGCTTAATATAGAGGTACTATTTACCTCTGAGGTCGTGGGGGCATGCTACAGATTTGTTTAGTTTGAATAATTTCAGAAATTTATAACAAATATTAAAAATATAGCTTATTCAGAATGTCCACGCATTCATCTAGGATTGCATCACAAACCATTATTATTATAGATATTACTCTTAATCAAGTAGAAGAATACGATGGAAAAATCTAGTAACACACAATAATATTATGATATTCCTTTTTGAAAATCTAGAGCGTATGAATAATTGATCAATTTTATATAGATAGGGTGATCCAATGTGTTAGATGTTTGTATGTATTGACATATAATCATAAGCATTCGTATGTTGTGCATCTATATCACTTGACAGTTGGAAGGTTAACAGCAGTTTTCAATCATTATAAATTTGACTGATGTTCAAATTTAAAATATTACCAGGAAATTCACAATCAATTTTATTCTTTGTAGGTAAAAATTCATTGTGCTAGCAAATGATAGCATTGTGAGTGATTGGTATGTGTTTTACTGCGTTCCGTAGAATTTTAACATTTATCTCCTTAGATTATGTACCAGATACAAGTTTACGTGGACAAAGCAAATATCTGGTTCCTAAACTTGTTTAGCAATTTATTTAATAAATTTATTCAGTAGTACGATCATCATTATTTATGTATTTAAAATGTATCAATTCAGTGATTACATCTAGATAAATATTTTTAAAGGAATAAATTTCCTTGGTAGTTTGAAAATGATATATCATGTTTTCTTGCTATATAATTTTTCCAGATATACACCAAAGGCATGTAAGGTTTTGCACATTATACTATGAAATTTATTTTACAATGTGTCATTTTGATGTACTTAGAATTTTCTAGGTATTTTAAAGCAAAGTAACAGTGTCAAAAATTTACTAGGTATGGTTCAAATCATCAAGGATTTAAAAGATGTTGAGCTATTAAATGCATATTACTACTACTGGAAAACATTATGAATGGTATTTCTTACAGATTCTAATGCTTGGCATAAGTGTATATTGTCAATGCTTTTAATAAAGCTTAGCGTGACTTTTTCTGTTACATTTTAAGGTGTTATAAGTTGTTTCATATGTTATCTGCAAATAATAATTTAAAAATTTTAGTACAAAATTTCAATGTGAGTTTTGATGCTAGAAATTCAAGTATTTTATTTCATATGATTTTGATACAATTATGATATCTTGGAAAACATAAGAAACAGTAAGTAAATAAAAATTGCTCTCGTTTAGCTGTTTTATTTTATTTTTTTTTATTTTTTATTTATTTTTTTTATTTTTTGAAAAGAAAAATAACTAAAATGTTGAGTTTTCTTACGATATATTTACATACATAAATATGAAACCACACCTAATGGTAATGGAAAAGAAAGCTGAGCAGCAGTCCTTCCACATTTGCATGTTTAAAGAATTTTGCAGAATCCTTAGACACATTTTTTACTCGCCAGAATTCTATTTGTATATATTTAAATCGAGAAAGATTCTTTCTTTTCTCTATTGTCTAACGAGACGTATTTTGTATGCGAAGTAGAAAATAAAAAACTTTACAAGTTGACTATTTTTCATTATGAATTCAAACCTTATAAATTCTACAAGGGGAATTCACAGTGTGGAAAACTAGGAAACATTTTCTAAAGACAGACAAAATACCAAAACATGAGAATTATATAAACCCTTAAAGTAATATCTGTTTCATATTGATATTTTAGAAGGTAAAGATGAATCCTATTTCTAAAATTTTTGTAAACTACAGTAAAATTTATCTTTTGTAAGTGATTATATATATATATATATATATATATATATATATATATATATATATATATATATATATATATATATATATAATGCAATAAAAAGTTCAATATTATATAACTATCTTAGATGGTGTATTTATAGAATTTATTTAGGAACTCGATACTAATATATATAAGGGATACTCTAAGTAATTTTAATTTGCAAGTAAGCCATTATTTGCTTAAAATAGTTTATAATTATAACAAGCACAGCATTTTCTTGATTCATTAGAAATTTGAGGGTAGATAAAAATTTTCTTTGTGTGTTCTAGTGGTAAATATATTCTATATGATTCAGAGAATATTACTTTTCAGATGGTACTTTTATTGAAAGAGCAGAAGTGAGGAAAATTAAAATTTGAGTATGTATTTTTTTCAAACTATTACAATTTACAAAAGAAATTGGTCTAGTTTACCATGAATCAGTGATAAAACAGTAATTTTTGAAACAGGACAGTCTTGAATTGGATCTCAAATATTGTGTAAAAGTAGAACATAAAGGTAGCGTTTCTGTTTTTTTCTTTACATATTTCTATGATAGAGGCTATTATGAGAATTTTGAAGATCTTTTTTTCTTTCTTACTGCAGTGAATACGGTAATCAATCTATTAAACATCATCTCATTAAGCAATATTTGGCAAACATTCAAATGCTTTTAAAATGACCTTTTATCTTTTGGTTATTCAATTACGGAAGTCAAAAAAACTGACTGTCTTGGAAGATAAATTCAGTTGAACTGAAACAACTCAATAGAAATATCTGTTACAATAATATCTGTCTTCAAAATGAAAGTTTGGAATTTCCCATGAGCTCTGCCTTATGATGCATGAATACGTGACTTTACACTCGAAAATTACTCCTGAAGGGCAATTTACATTGTATATATGAAAATGTCTTATAACGAACTCTGATAGTGGATTGGCTTTAACGAGGTGTAAAAAAAATGGAAATTGTATTTTTTATTTAACACAAAAAGAAGAAATGAAGCAGACAATAATCCTATTTGTGGAACCAATATATTTGCATAGGTATATAGAAATGGATGTGTTTTCACGTGGAATGCCTAAAGATCAGAAATATATACAAGGATATATACAGTTCATTTAAAATGAACGAAATATACTGAACGCAACCATTCATTCATTTACGGATTTAGTCGACAAAAACTATATTTTGATAGTATATATCAAATTTATTAATGCTTCATTTCATTGTTATCAATATGGAATTATTTATTTTTTTCTTCTATATATGTAATATCTATTTTTTATTTGAAAGAAATATAAAATAGATATCATTATTTTGCAAATTATTTAAAATAATTACTATGTCCATACACTTTTTATCTGAACATTTATCTTACAGTTTAAAACTCTTGAACGCCTCAGCAGTGCAACAGCTGGGGCAAAAATGGTTGGAACAAGAAACTGTGAAACGTATGTTTGCGTGGTGCCATGGAAGCCAGAGTGACATCAGCACACATGGATACTCGCATCCGACGGGAGGCACTGACGGCCTAGCAGAGCACCTCTACCAAAATTCTACAGCATGCGGAAAACAAACTGTATGCTTCAATAGCGAGCACAACCATTTGCCGTCTATTGGTTGCTAGTGGTTGTCTCTCATAACTTACGTTAAGAAGACTGCCATTGTCTTCACTGAATAGACGCCCAACATCTGAAATAATGCCGGATTACAGCGATGTGGTTGACGGTATGGGTCAGGATCGTCTTTTCAGATGAGTCTCACTTCTGTTTCTTCAGTGACAGTCATGGTGTACGAGTGCGGCGTTGAAGCGGATACAGGTCCAAACCTCCATCAACTGTAGAGCGTTCCGTGTATTACATCTAGACATCAAGATTTGGGGTCAAGATTGGGTGCATCACGTAAGATTCATGGGACCGCACATTGCTTACAACAGTCAATGAAGGTGTACGGCTGTTCCCTGGACACAATGCTCATCAGATCTCTCACCAATCAAACATATTTGGAATATTATTGGATGTCTTTGGTAGACTCTGCCTAATTTAGAAGACGCACTTTAGCTTATGGTTGATAGGAAATGGATAGTCATTCCTCAAGAATCCATCCTTACTCTTATTGACTTTCAGCATAGAAGTGTTGCTTCGTACATCGTTAGTATCCAACCGAGTTTTATCACTTACTAACAACTCCTTCTTGGTGTTATATTTTTAATGTTGGTGTTACATATCACATCTTGCACTTAAATTTTCCTTGCATCTAACTGTGAGACTCAAATTTCTCATGAGATCCTGTTCTAGTGCTAGTTTAATATACCAAATAATCAGCACTTTCAACTCTTCATTTCACTTATTAAACGCTAACTGCTCATAAATGCTTTCAACTTTGGTTAAATAGGAAAATGATTGAGGCTGCTTGAGAGTATTACAAATTTACTTTTTGAATTGATCCAGTATTCATTAGTTACAGTAACAATGTGAGATTGGGTTGAAGTTACGAAGAGATAAAAAATACCACTTCAAAATACTCTTCACCTTTATTTTTGGATGTGTTCCAGCCTTTTTCTATCAGATAATAATAATTTACTTAAATAAGCACAATAATTAATGAGCTTAGTGGGAATGGAAGCAGGTAAATATACTAATTTTAGTTTTTGATTTTTGAATTCAATCCAAGTTAAAAGCAATCTAAGAAAATTCCTTGCTAATTGAGTGTATTTCTAATCCCAAAATTACAATGTTAGCATACGTGTTGGTGTGAATAAAATATTTCTTATTTATTAGAAAAAGAATGAATATTATATTCCAATTTTTCACTAGTTCGGAGAACAAATATAACAACCTAACTCATGAGAAATTATATTAAATTACTCAATGAAGTAAAAGTATAATATTAACTCAAACTTTCACTATTACTCAAACTTCCACTTTATTAAACTTTCACTTTCACTACATGGCAGCAAATTTTATTTGCAAAACAGCAGAAAAATTATAAAGAACAAAATAAAAAATAGCAGCAACGTAAAAGGAAATGAAATTATTAAAATGAAATTCCAATCCAACAAAATTATTTTGCAGATGAATGCAAATTAAAATATCAAATAAAAATTTAAAAGAGTTTTATTTTTTCTTTAACCCTCTATAATATGAATGCTAGATATTTTTAACTTTTACTCAATGAAGCGTTACATATTCTTTACTAAAAATATCAAATTTCTCCATTTACTTAAAATATAATAAGATAAAGTGAGTACCTCATTAAAGCATTTTATTTTATCCTGAATTATTATAACTTTTCTGATGACTAAAATAATCAACACCCTTTTTCTTCAATGCAATTTTTTTTGTACTTTATTGTATAAATATGATTTTGTCTAACACAAAATATATCACGTTGATGTCACAATAAACAGATACAACTCCAACTCATACACCGTCTCATTCATGATAAGAAATAAATGCTCTTTTAAGTGGTTTTTTTCTAAGCAATTTATATCATTAATTTATTTGTGTAAAATTTAAAAACATCACTCATCGCTTATTGAAATTACTTATTGGTAATTAAATACTTTTAAATTAAGGTCTAGTATAATAATTTTCATTCTTTTTTAAAATAATTTTTCAAAATCTTAGATTATTTACATATGTCATTTCATTTGCAGGATTTTTAAAAATTAAATTCTAAAATTTTCAGAAATAAGCATTTTAATTTGTTTTTATTTAACAAAAAGTAGTAGTGGTTTTTAATTTTTTTGTATTTATTTTCTATGCATAAAAGTGTAATTTCTTTTTTCTAAGAAATACAATGTATCATTTATTTTATTACTTTTATATATTGAATAAGTAATGGAATTTCAACTAATAGTTTATGTAAATTTTATATTACTTTCTAATTAAACATTTTCGTTTTCTTGTCATTTTTACTGGCTATGAAATATGGAATTTACTTAGTTTCATAAAAGTGCTTTTTTATTTCATGATATGAACAGTTATATTTTAAATAGTTAAAACGTTTTACTTTCCTTTACAGTATAAAATAAGCAACAACTCCACTTTCTTTTACTTTCTTTAAAAAGAAAACAGTTAATCAAGTATTTTGTATTTTCGAAATTTGCTGGTTTTAAAATTCATATTCTTTAAAATGGTGACTCAATAAAATTACGATTTACTTTTTGGACATAAAATAATTTAATATAATTTGCTAACATTAATGACAAATGAAATCAGCATGGTTTCAAGTACATTGAACAGTTTATTACATTAGGTATAGAAGCTGGAAAATTATAAAACCCCCAACGCTACTGTAGATTCAATAAACTGCAATAAACTTGACAATAATGAGCTTAAAAAGTATTCAGATAATAATTAATAATTCTGCACAAATTAATTATCAGTATTAATTCTAATTCCTTTTTTACATCTTATCATAGTGTATGCATACAATGAAAGAAAAGTTTTCCCAGATTTACTTCATTACTTTCTTTTATATTACACATACTTTATTTTTCACTCTTACTTTTATTAATAAATACTTTCAAATAATATATGTATTAATAAAAATGATGTTTTAAATGTGTCTATTTTTAATTCCTTATTATAGCTATCATCTTGTTAATAAACGTAATTGTAAAAGTTAAAATAGTTGCAACATATGTGGAAATAAACTAAATAGGTTGCCAGAAACTCATAGTGTGAAATAACTTTCTCATTATGTTTCAAAACGTAATATTTCTAACAGAAAATAGTAAGCTATATAATGTAAAGAGGTATTTAGTTCTGTGTATGTGATTTGCATACGCAGAACAATTAATCTTACTGTTGCCACATGTGCGAAAAACAAGTGTAAAATACCTACATCTGATCAGGATAAATTGTTGAACTTTACTTTGCTTCGTCCTCGCTATCGGAAGTCAATGAGTTCAAATAATGACTAAACTGAAAATTTGTTGTTCCACAAAACACTGATTGGGCATATTAAATATGTCGCAGTCGCAATGTCCTCCAACCGAAATGATATCTCTTATCTGGCAGGTCATGCGGTAGGGAATATTATTCTAGGTCCCTGCTTCTGAATTATCAAGGCTCCAAAAAGGCTTCTTTCACATAACTGTTAGGTACATGATTAGGTACATAGAAACATGCTGGTGAAACAGTAACTTTTTCGTAATTAATTATTATATCTATTTGTTGTTATTGTTATTAATTAATAACAAGGACAATGAACTAGCTCACTAAAATCCGAAGAAATTAATTTTTCTGCACTATATTAAGCAAATTATACGTTAACATAACTGAATTTCATATTCTCTTTGTATTTTCATTTTATATCCTCTATGTCTTTTCCTCTGTGTCTACTCTCATCCTCTTTGTCTGCATCTTCTGTGCTTTCTTGCACATCTAGTGTAGTACTGACTGGAACACTGTGCTTTTATTAGGCTATAAGTTTCATTTGAGCTATATTTGAAATCTATTTCATCCTTGTACTCGTGCTTTGAGATATATCGCACATATTTTTCTGGAGGAATGGGGTTAGTGGAAGAAACAAAACGAATAGTAGTGTGAGAAACATAAGTTGCAAGCATTGTGAGATCAACATCTACATACTGTTCAAATGACTCAGGAATTTAATCAAAAGAGGTCACTTCTGCGCGTAACAAGAGTAACTTCTGAGTACATACTCCTGAAGTTGCATATAGAAATTAAAAATTAGTCGAAACAAATGTAATCTATTTCAAGGATAAAAATTTAAGTTAAGTTAAATTAAAATTAAATTCAAAGTAATTTTATACAATTTACTTTGAACTTCTTTGGATAAACGAGAAATATGCCAAACTACAGTATGAAAAACATGTTCATAATTTGCTTTATTAGCCGAAATTTCTATAAGAATAGGATTTAAATTTTAAGCATCTCCTGTAATGCGCTCCAATCCTATGGAATTAAAATGTATAAAACATAAAATTCTGAATTAAATTATCTATAACACTAAAAAGCTTTTAAATGTCACTGAAAATTTTTAGATATAAATAACAAAATAAATTTATAATAGGAATTATTAACCTTTTAACTGTCATGACCAACATAATCTAAAAATGTTCCGCTTGAATAATAGTCATTGTAAAATGTTTTTAAAAGTGTGTGAATTATTTTGCTATATTCGAACATGAATGGTAGGTTTCAACGGTTACAAAAGGTTTTAAATGCTAGAAGTTAATGTTCTCAAATCATCCAATGGTATTTATTAAAAATCAAAATAACTCGGCAGTTATACGGTTAAGATACAAAAAAAAGAATATAATTATCATATTACAGATAAGAAAAATTAACAAACATTTAACAATACTATTCTATGCACAACTAAAACTTATAAAATATATTATCACCGAAGATTAAAAGGTTAGAGGAAAAAACGTTTGGGTCAATCACATTATGCAAATAACAAAGAGTCATTTAGGAGTTAAAATATGAAATTTTTTGCTGATTCCAAGCATAAAGCTAAAATAATATTATCTATACCTGGTTTGTGATGGGAAACCATTTTCTTTACATTGAACAAGGAAATGTTTCTTATGGTAAAGCGAGTTTTATTAATCATGAGTTGATATGCTAAAATCCACTGTTTTTCCATTTCGTGGATGTGAGTACAAGTTTTAATTTATAGTTAGATTATTGAATTGTATTGTATTCTTCTTAATTACATAGTGAAATTTCATTTATGTGTTTTAAGAATTTCTCTTCAAACTGCCTTTTGTAATCTTTATATGCATCTCAAGTAAGATTTTAATGTGCTAATTTAATGAACTGAACAGAGAATTTTAAGCAGGGTTATGTGTGTGTGTGTATGTGTGTGTGTGTGTGTCTGTGTGTGTGTGTGTGTCTGTGTGTGTGTGTGTGTGTGTCTGTGTGTGTGTGTGTCTGTGTGTGTGTGTGTGTGTGTGTGTGTCTGTGTGTGTGTGTGTGTGTGCAAATATTCGGAATTTTTCATAATTTTTGTGATCATGCGTTATTTTGTAAATGCGCAGTGAAAATTGTGGCGTACGTATTAAATGTCATCATAAGGGAGAAATATTAAAATAGCAGTACGTTCAAAGTGATACGCAAAGGGTTTACGCAAATTTCTTTCTAATAGCAATAGCATTGTTGATGTGTTCGATATGTAGTGGCTGTAGTGAGTCTGTTGTCTGTTAAAAACAATTTTGATATTAAATGAAATCTTTTCAAAAATGATGTAAATATGATTTAGTGTAGTTTAAAAACTGTTTTGACGGACCAATTTCTTTAAAAATTTATATTGTTGCTATATTGTTTCTTAAACGAAAATGAGTTCAATGTTATGTCGCAAAAGCTTGTATACAAACATAAGCCACATTGTTTACAAAAATTTTCCCGTGTTAGTAGCAGTTTTGTGAAAGAGGAAATCATTTCGTCTGCTTTATGCTAATGAATATATTTGATGATAATATATAAACTGACAAAATGATGATTTTAACATTACAAAAGAAGGCAAGAATATCTGTGTTTGGGAAACATACATTGTGTGGTGTTTCCTTATTAGTGCTCATCTTGTATTCAGATTGTTACTCATCTCGTACTCTTTTTATATTTTTTATCATAAATGAAAATTAACGGGCTTTGTCATCCATAAACAGAAATTCTACACACCTGTTGCCTCGAAACAAACGTATATGTTGTTCTAGAATGTAATAGATGTGACCTGCCATGGTTACATTCTGAACATGCAGATTAATTCTGGAACCCAGAATAATACCTCCCCAAACGAGCAATCCTGCACCACGTAATTCAATGGTGTTCTTTTGGTGGTAACTGGTACCTTGCCCTCTTCGTATGAAAGTCCGGCGAGAATCAGACTGAAAGCTAAACATCGATTTGTCGGAAAACATTACACAAGACCACTTTGCGGTTTCCACAATGCATGAACACACTTTATAGGCCTACGAACATATAGACTAATGTGCTCTAAGTTTATGTGCACGGTCTGTCTTGAAACTGTTGTACCGATAGCTGAAGAGAGCTGACGAGACAGGTCTGATGCTGGAATCCGTCCGTTTCTTTTGGCAGTAACTGCCAAATACCGATCCTCATTCGTCGTTGTAACTCGAGTGCGATCTGTACTGAAACGTCTGCTCACATTACCATCATCTTGGAAACATTGTCGAGTCCTGGAGATGACACTCTAGGCGATTCCAAATTACTACGATATTTCCTGCTGAGTACGTGCACATTCCAGACGGCCGATAATTCTGCTAAGTAAAGCATCATCCAAATGTTTCCTTTGTGCCATAACTATGCGATTATTGCACAGAAAGGCTTTTAAAGCGCTTGTGAATAATTTTACATCGTTGCACCGATTCGTTATATACCTCTCTCTTACACTCTCCTGATCGGGACATACTATCAGCACCATCTGGTGGTTTCTTGTTATTTGCATATTATTCTTCAAGATGTGTTTGATAATTCAACGTATGAAATTTTTATTTTAGAGTTAAATTTCTATGTGATTCTGAATTATCCTTAATTTATAGACCTGAGTGTATTTCGAATGATAAAATCAGCATTAAAATGTGTTTCCTTATAAAAAAAATAGTTGAATATCAGTTTTTTAAAGCAAATATTTTTATAAATGAGAAAAGGAGACAATTCTGTATAAAAATAAATTATCACTTATTATCAACCAAATACTTTACTTTATTAATTAGTATGAAATATAATTTTTGATCTATATTGTCAATTTTTTTCATAGAATTCATTAAAAAATTTGATAGTAAAAAAAATTTTATTTTTTAAATAATTTTTCATTTTTAGCATTTTTTCACTATTTTTTTCTGATTTATGCTTATTAATCTAATCAGATTTTATAAATATAAAAATACATTCACCAAAAAGAATATTCTATATTATTTCGTTTTTTTTTTTTTTTTTTTTTTTAAAAAAAAAATATGATTAATCAGTTTTAAAGTTACCGTGGGAATCTATTGCGGTAAGGCTATAATCCAAAAGAAAGAGACAAAAAAAAAATAATTTACATAGAACGTCTTTAACCAAAACTTGTTTTTAATCATGAGATAAAAATGTATATTTAAATAGTTCCTTTTCTTCGATAAAATTACACAATCAAGTTTTAAGTATCAAGTTATTCAGAAATAATTTGAAAAAAAGTTTAAGAAAAAAAGTGCTTTACTTACGAATCGTATGATTAAAGACTAATTAAAGTATCCATAAAGCAGTTTATTCTTGATATGGTTTTAACTCCGAAAAGCGAAGATCTACTTCTTGGTCACATTGATCCCGTTCTAGTTATTTCGTAGATAAATTTATATATATTATCGCTGAATAATTACTATACTCACAAAAATTATTCGTTCCTATCGTTATGTAACACATATCTGTTTTTATTTATGAAAAATAAACATGCATTTTTTATATTTAGGACTGTATTAACCTTTCATTTCATAGTTAAAACTTCATTTGAAACTGCTATTGTATAGTTTTACAAACATGTAGGAGTTTTATGAATTCGGTTAATGAGATACATATCAATATGTTTTTTTAAAGCTTTCTTCTAAATTGTGTGGATGCACTAAATATATTTAGTGCATATACTATATTCCAAGAGATTTAATTTTAGATATAATATACAAATATTTTTAATTACATGAATAGTTTTTGAAATTGATTTTTTTTAATTATTTATCTATGTTTTTAAGTTATTTAAAATATGCTTGAAATACCATTTTCTCCTTTTCTTAATTTTCTTTTGAACTCTGCTAATGGTCTTTATGATACTAATGATTTTTTCCATTTATATTAACAATATAAAAAACACAAAAAAAATTTTTTTTTTACTTATTTTTTTAACACACTTATTTTTTACAAAATTTATTTAACTTATTTTTTTATATAAAATTTCTCTTTTGAAATCATATTTGTTACCAAGACCATTAAATGTAATAACATGTTTTATAAATAATTTTCTAGGGCAACAAAAGAATTAACTTTTTTATTCCGGTAAAAGCGTTACTTCTTTTGTTGCCCTAGAAAATTATATCTATTAATTAAATTAGTCTATAAATTAAATTAAATTATATCTATAAATTAAATTAGAAAATTATATTAAAATTATAGAAAATTATATTATTATATCTAAAAGTTATTCATGTTTCATTCAATTAAAGATCGGGTTGCTGTCATTTGAAACTCAATTTTCTGCTACATATTTTTAAGCCCTAGAATTTTATTTGATAGATATTTAAACAAAAAATAATTTCTTGATTACTCAAAAAGTAAATTTTTTCCACCCCACAGCAATATTTAGCTACAAAAGACCTCCAATCAATTAGAAAGAGTGAATGAAAGGAGACATTCACAAGTAAACTCTGAGGAAAGTTTCTTTAAGAAGGATCTTAGTTTTGGTATCCATGACTGTACAGTTCCTTTTCTACTAACTTATCATGAAGTGTGAACTTTAGCTAGGAATTTTTATCTTTTCGCCAACTTGTTTTTCACTCCTTTTTCGATTTTCAATATTTTATCTCAAATTGTAAGATGTTTTAAATCGTTAATATAAGATTCTTCACTCATTATTCGCCAAAATTTTATTTATGCCAAATTACTGAACAAACTAATTGTAAAATTTCTTTATGATGCTAAGAAATAATAAAACTACAGGAGTTTAGATTAAAATGTTGATACACATTCCTCAAACGCTAAAGATAAACATAAATAACAAAATGTTAACTTTTATAAAACTAACAAAAAATTATAAAAATAACAAAAATATATTTTTCCAAAAAAAAAAAAAAAAAAAAAAAAAAAAAACAATAATTTACTTTGAGTATATATACGTAAGAATGAATAGTTTAATAAAATTATTCTTTCCTAGATGAGAAATAGAAATTTTCTTTTTAAGGTGGATACATAAACTTCATACATAATGTAAGAAAATAAAATGTAAAAGATTTAGAGAACTATAGCTTAAAAAGTAAATAAATAAAACAATATTAAGGAATGAAAATACTTTATCTGCATAGGGTTTAACTTTTCATAAGAGATTACTTAATGTTGATCACCATATCATGGTATACTTTATCTTATCAAGTATTATAATATCTATACTTCGTTAAATATTTAATTATACTCATCTATTTAATCCTTACATTATGTATTTTTTAATAATAATAGTAATTTAATTCATATTACTTAGAATATTTTTATTCTCTACCAGAAATATTTTTTATCAATAGGATCAATTCATTTTGATGCAAAATGTTTTGAATGAATTATTTACGTTATAATCAATAGTTTAGCAATTTTATCAAAAAATGGGAAAAATGTTTCGTAATTTATCAGGGTATAGCTTTTATTAAAAATAACACTTGAAATATTTTAAGGAAATTAATCTATTTATACTATAATTAATTCCTTAAAAAATCAATAACTATAATATTTTTGCTTTATAAAAGTAAATATTTTACTTTATGGGACATTACTCAGGAATTATTAAATTTTATTTAAAATAAACACCAATATTACAGGTTTAAAATCTATAGAAACAATAATAATGCTTAATATTTAGAGGATATAAGCACAAACAATATCATCTTCACAAAAGACTTTAAAGAAAATCAAAAATATCTATAAAAAAAACTAATTCTTCATGTGGTATCTTTTACTGTCGGATAATTTCCGGAATTTAACCAAAATTATCTGATTCTTAGATGATTAAAACAATTTATTTTTGATAAGATACTTATCAAAGCTCTAATACATTTTGTTAAGGTAAAAGTTTATAAGCTTTTACCTTGATAAAAGAAGTTATTAAGAAGTAATTTGATAGTTTAAACACAAATTTTATAACTATGTTTATAGAAAAATGATATGAGCGTTTATGAGGAAATTTTAAATTACAAAATGTAATGATAATTACTCTTTATAACATATAAATTTCAAGTTTTAACAATTTATATTTTTCAACAAATCATTAAAAATTTCTTAAAAACAATCCCCTAAAATAAATTATTTAAAATATTTTAGAAACATTTTATTCATACTTAAGTCTCATTATTTTAAAGCAGTGATTTCAAAGTTTTGCCTAAATGAATCAAATAATAAAATAGAAGCTTCGGAATTGAAAGATATAACGATATGTGTTATGTAAGACACATATATAGTTATATAAGATATATATATGTATATGTATATATATATATATATATATATATATGTATATGTATATGTATATGTATATGTATATATATATATATATATATATATATATATATATATATATATATATATATATATATATATATATATGTAGCAATCATAAAACTATCTTTCACACTTTCAAATGAAGTTCAATCGATGAATGTGTTTAATTGAAATTTTAATTAGTAAAACTGTTAAACCATTTAGTTCATCCATTTTATTGCATTTTAAAAGCAAAATTTTATACTAATATAATATCCTATAGGATTTTGTAAAAGAATTAGAGATGAGGGAAATAACCGTGATTGAAATAACTTTTATTTTAATATCAACTTAATATGTAGACTGAAAGATAATCATTGAATATCTTGTTAACTTAAGTTTTCTCTTCCACTGCCCATCTCAATATGCATAAAGCTTTATAGGTAGATAGATAGATAGATGGACAAAAAAATTGAAAATAAAGATATAAGTTATAAATTTAATAAGATGTAAATAAAATTAAATTATGTTATTCATTTAATTTCATCAAATTACACACATAATATGTTACATAAATTGGAACATCTGCCTTCTCTCAGAACAAATTATTTCGTATGCTTATCAATGCATATTTTTTAATATATTTTGCATTAAAAATGCAAAATGCAGCTTAAAAATATTACAAAAACTGTTTAACACGAAAAAAATAAATAATAGTTAAAATACATTTTTTATGTGAGATAAATAAATGATTTATATGTATACACAAACACACACACACACACACACACACACACATATATATATATATATATATATACATATAGATTAATATAGATACAATAGGAATACACTATATGGATATAGATATCATATCATACTGAAATTTCTACTTCACACACAAAATATAAATAAACATTACTACATTATTTAAATTCAAGATCGATTATTAATTCCTTTGCCTGCGTTCTATAATATTTTGATAATACCTAAATTTGACATACTTTATGTAAAACTTAATATATAATATCTATCATGAATTTCTATGGAAAAATAGCTTAATATTCCCTGAATTAGACTATTTTTTCACATTATCATTTTTTATTTTCCCATTATTATGGCTATTTTTTCCACATCATTAAATTGTTATTTTATATTTTCATGCAATACAGTTGAAAAATGAAAATGAAAAAAACTAAAATGTATTAAAATTTTACTTAATATATTAATTGAGCTCAAGTGCATATCATTTTTCTTTAAAACGGAATTAAAAACCAAAATTGTCACTTGCTGTTTTAAAAATCTTTACAATTGTGTTAACATTAAATGAAGAGAAATTTATTATTGACTGCTTATACATTAACTGCATGATGGCAGATGATCCATGAATTGGTTACTCAGAAGTATTATCTTTTAAAAATAGAATTCTTCTAGATTTTTGAGACCTAAATAATTCAAAAGGTTTGAGCATTGAAATAGTTTTTAAAAAGTCAAATATTTGACATTCATACTGGGATATATTTTAGAATTTTTAAGGAATATATTTTTAAACAAATTTTGAGATTCTCAAATCAGATTTTATATTAAAATATTCTCCTAAAAATATTTGTACAAAAGTTTTTCATTTTTCTTAGGAAAGTCTGCAATTTAAGAAAGCTAAAATTATTTATTTTTAATTTTTTTAATACATATTTCTTCTATATTTTATTCATAATACTAAACTGTCTCCGATCAATACTATATTCTAAAAATATTGAAAGATAAATGTAGTTTTTTATTATTATTTAAACTTGTGAAATCAAATGAAAATCTCAACTGTTTCCTAAATGAATATTTTAAGCCAATTCGAAGTTTTTATATACAACATATTTTGCGTATTTTAAGTTTGTAATAAAGTATTTTAAATCTTGATTTAATTAAACCGGTATCCGCTCCTTTAAGAGGTAAACCTTTCTTAATTTTAGCTTTATACATCAATAAATCTCGTATTCGCTATTCATTAATTTTTTATTAACATTTATTTTACATTATGTATATCACAAATATTACAAACATCTTATCAATAACTGTTTAAATAATAAATTTATATATATATATATATATATATATATATATATTATGTATATATATATATATATATATATATATATATATATATATATCAAATAATTGTCTAATAATTTGTCTAATAAAACGTAGCATAACAAGCTTTATTTTTTCATATAGTTATATTATGCTAATCAAACAGATAATTTACAGTTTTAAAATATATTTATTTCACTTAATGTATATGTATCTTTTAAAAGATAATGATAGAATTTATCATGTATGGCCAATAAACTTATTTGCTATGGTAATAGTCCCAAGATTCAAATTTAAATGTAAAATTAAATTTTAAATTGGATAAATGTTTTAGAGGGAATAACACAGAATAGCAAATAAATCAGAATTTAATAAGAATATTTTTAATTTTATTTATGTTTCAAGAATGAAGGAAATCCTTATTAACCTATTAGTTAGTTTTCATAAGTAGAAAATTTAATGCTCAATTTGTGAAATCAATATATTTTGGGTTGAAGTTTATATGTATTTGATAAAATTATTAAATAATCTATCCGACAATAATAATATTGAAAAATGTTCTAAAATAAAAAATAAACATTATATTTATAGATTTATAGTTTTTTTTCGTTAGAATTAAAAGGATTCCTTAAATTATAAAAGATAAAACTAATAAAAATATTTTTTTACAAAAACTAATTTTTCATATAATAATTTTATAATTCTATTCCAAAGTATTTAATTGTCCCTTTTAAAAGTTAAAAACAAACATTTAAATATTATTGTATGATATTTTTAAGGGGCTCTTCAGGATCACTGATAAATTTTTAGACTAGTCAGAATTTTGAGCTCATAGACTGGTAAGCCAAAGTGTATTTCATATTGAATGAATGGAATAATATTTACGTCTCTGACAATGCTTCTTTCAGTAGAAATCGCTATTGTGAGGTGATCCTTCACCTTATGCGTCTGTCCTGATAAGATACTGCAGAAGATTTCATTTTTATGAATGGCAATGAACATCCACACGTTACTCTGGTTGTGCAGCAGCTACTAGAAAGGAAAAATATAACTCTTGTGAATTGACCACATACTTTAGTCGTTTAAATTCGATACCTCTGGAGAGTACTTACTTAGGGGAGTCAATACTTTACTTAGGATATACTTAGGGGAGTCAATACTTTACTTAGGATATACTCAGGGGAGTCAATTTATTGCACAATTAACTCCTCCTGGGAACACCCAGAAATCAAAACAAATACTGAATGGGGAATATCCTCTCTAACCGCAAAAGTAGTTAAACAATCTGGTGCGATTTCTGGAGAGAAGGAGGGAAGTATGCAATTCAATAAGGGGAAGTCATGCAGCATCATTTGTTCTTTTTTGCATTCGTTGAAACATTCCTAAAAAATAAGAATTGTTATATGCACTATAATTTTATAGTTAATATGTAAATGATATAAATTTGTCACTTAAACAAATATTTTTAAAATTCAAAGTGAATTTTTATCTAACAATATAAAGAAATAAATTTTGTAGTATTGAAGTTTCTCTAGAGAAGATCAAACAAACAAAAAAAAATACAAACCTTAAAGAAATGAATATAAATTGAATCTTCATCATGGTATATATTACAAAACATCTAACCCGATCATTCTATGTTAGGTAGGCCAATAGTAATTTTATTCTGATATTTGAAATGTGTATTAAAGAGAGCGTTAACTATTCTAAAAAATTCTCGAATATTGAATTTTAACTATTCTCAAAAGTACTTGAAAAGACTTTAGTTATCTACAGTCAGAATTTAAATTCTTCATTTCATTGTCATCAATAATAAACAATTTAAAATGAAAAATGGAATTCTGAGATGTATTTTATATTTTTATCTTTTATATTCCATGATATGTTTTTAAATGTGACAGTGAGTCTAATTTTATTATTTTATCTGACACTCTTCTGCTGAAAGTATAAATTGTTTGAAGTAAGTGGAAAGGAAATCGAGTACGTTTTGCGTCGAGAATATGAGATTTTTATTCCATCGCCACATTATTGATTTGATGGAATAATATCATAGATAAAGATTTTGTCAATATTTATTAAAATAAAAATCACAAATATGCAATTGCAGAAAAAATATTTAAAATTAATTTAAATATAAAACACCAACAAAGACATTTGCTTTCTCGATTGAAATGCGAAGCAGGAACTACAGAATGTTAGTTCATTAAAATTCAAAATAATTAAAGTAAATACATAAGTAATATATGACATTAATATATATATATATATATATATATATATATATATATATATATATTAATAATATCTTAGAATTGTTATTTTTAATTTTGTTTTAATTATAATTTTCAAGAAATTTATTAATTTAAGATTGTTTAAGCAACATTACCGTGAGTTTTTATTGTTAATTAACTGTAGAACTTTTCAATGATACAGTCAAGAATATTAACTTAGTGAATTTTTCACAGCAATGCTTCTCATTGTCTTATTTAAATGATTGAAACAGGGAATTAACTTAGTAAGATTCGTTCCATAAACTTCACCATCGATTTTAACTCCGGATAATTACGAGTCAATATACTTGTCGTAACGTGCTAAATTTCCTTACAGGTAATTTAATTTGTTCCAATTAACTTTACTACCAATATGAGGAAGAGAATAACAATAGACATTGAATTTTCTGTCTCAATAACATCTCGAATAAGTTTCAAGAATGAACTCAAGTAAAAATCTTTGGTTAGGTTATTCCAATTAATAACCCATTTGATATAATATGAGGTATTAATAAAAAATTAAATATTAACTAAAAGTTTCGAATTTATCGATTATGTAGGTATTTTATTTGCAAGTAACTGTCAGAAAGAATTCATTTCAAACTAATCTAATTAAAGATAAAAAAATAACTATAAATAAAAGTTTTTAATCGAAACACGTTTTACATTTATGCTAAATATATTATAATGGCTTTCTTATTCAGCACTATTCATTACAGGTATGATATGTATTTACTTGGGTTAAGTAAATTAATTTTAAAAAATACGCAAAAAGATTGCTTAAATCTTATTATAATGTTTCATGTAATTATTATTTTGTTCATTCAACATTTGTTTGCAGTTTTTTAACGCTTAGAAACTTTAATTATATTGCATGTTTTAAATATTGATGAAAAGGTTTCAATTAAAGACAGGTTAATATTGAAAAAATAATAGCTATATATAATTGCGATTTATTTTTATAGTACTTAACTGTTACTCGTAAAGTATTTTAAATAACATAGAAAAAATTTTAACTTATTATTAATTTATTTTATCTAACATGGATATTAATGTATTTTTTCTTAATTCCTGGTATTTGTGTAACAGAAAGCTGAAGAGTATATATAACTGCTGGCTATTTTAAAGTTCTCCAAATGATTGTGGTTGAAACTTTCAGGAATGAAAATAATATTCAGTTTTTCAAAAGAGTAATTTTTAAAAACGCACTCTCTGAATTAAATTTTTTTACTTAACAGGAACACAACATCAAACTGTCATGGAACTGTTGTATTTAAAATACATATAATTTGTTAATATAAGTATCTGACTTTAACTGCAATTTTTAGCTAAAGAACTACACAAAAACTTGAATATCTTTTAACATTCGGGTTTCCACAAAATCTAAATCATTAACTTATTTTACTAGTGCTTTCACCATAAGATTTCAACCTCTTTTTATGGAACCTGAACAAAAGCATGAAATACTATGGCCTTAAATGACAACAAAATTTGATAATGAACAATTAATTAATACAAAACAAATTATGAACGTGTTTGTCATTTTAATGTTCCCAAACACGTTTTCCTTAAGACCCGGTTTTCTTTTTATACTCCTTGAGAGAACTCTCTTAACCTTTTCACTAAATGTTATAAGAAAGTCAAAAGTCCTTATCGAGCAATATATTCCTAAAAAAGATATTATTGATTGTTCCCTAATGAGTGAATGCGTGAATGTTACCATTTATAAGTACAAATTTAATTCCCCCCCCCCCTACGTAAATCAAATTTTTTTATTTTATACATTTTTTTTTGCTTGTGAATGTTTTCATGTCAATCGTATACCAACAATAAATTCATGGTTTCTCTTAATATTTCATTTGCCTAATTCTTCATTTCTGAGCAAAGACCCTAGTGGTCTACAAACGTTAAAAGAAAAACCAGCATTTTGCACCTAATTTAAAAATGAATCAATATAAAACATCAAATTTCGATGGCACGTTCACAAAAATGTATGCTTTTATTATAATAAAGAAATTTACATTAGAAAAACGAGTAAACGATTTACAACAACAACAACAACAATAAAAATTATGCCAAAAATTTTAATTTCAAGTTTTAAAATGTCATAGAAACATAGAAAAAAAATTTTAATAAAAGATATGCCTACCTCTATTTGAAAGGCATTGATTACATCGACTACCTGTGCTGTCAATTAAGTTGTCAGCTACCGAAAGGGGAAGTGAAGACGAGACAAAGCTAATTTCCAGTTTTCCTACAAACCTTGAAAAAGGATTTAAAACTGCTATCGGTCTACCAACGTATTTCCGCAGATGCTCTATGGGGTTCTGATCTGAAGATCAAAATTATTATTTCATTTTGTCCAAATCAAGGCTCTCAAGATATTAATTAACAGCTAGAGTCATGCGTTATCAACCAACACAATAAAATAATTTGGAAATTGCACCAGCGTTTAAATAAATATATGGATCAAGGATCTCATTCCAATGCCTCACACGAGTTACAGTTCCTCAAAGGAACAAGTGCGGGTTAGTCTGACCAGGAGTGAGATTCCTCCCCAAACCACTATTATACCACCGTAGTAATTGCGTCTTTCCATAGTGCTGAATTGATGGTATCAGATGATTTGTTTAATCAGCACAGTTTCTGAATGACTGCCCCATGGAAATCTGAACTTGATATATTTTAAAGCGCTTAGCAGCATCACTTTGTAATAGATTTATATCAAGATCTGAGTTAATCAAAATTTGATAAATCAAATCTCATATGTAAAGTGATTAGTAAGCTTATTAAAAATATCAGGATTTCTTTCTTTTATTAGTTATTTTATTCTTGATACGAAGAATCATTTTTTTTTTTAATTTAAATTATTATATACACTTAAATATGTTGGAAATTCTAATACAATTCTTCCCATAAATAAGAGCAAATATGCATCTTATTTTAAAATCTTATAAGTTTGCGATTAAAAATTAATGACAAGTAAAATTTGGTTCGGTATCAGAGATTTTAGTCTCAATATTATGTATCATATTTTCAGGTTTTATTAATTATATTCTTAACTATAATGGACATTCTAAGTTTTAGCAATAGTAAAAAATATTAATTATATTTTTATGATGAATTTCATAAAACTTCAATACTCAATCTGCTAGCTAAATATGAGAAGTAAATTGTAAATAAAATTGAAAGGAAATTTAAGAATGCAAATGATTCTTAAATTATTTATACATAAATATAGGACATTTTGAGAAGTGTTAACTATTATTTTATTTCCCTGTTATAAGGTAAAGTATTCTTAATATATTATGTAAATAATATTGTAAGAGAAAAAAAAGATACATAAAAATATCCATATTAAAATTTGGATTTGTTTTTATTCCAAGTTATCATAAAGAAAAAGAATTGAAAATAAATAAATATTAAGTTTTAATTATACCTTTATAATTCTTTATCTTTATATTCTATAAATTTTCTTTAATAATACCTGTTTTTTTATTTCTTCTTATTATTATCTTGCTCGTGATTATAAAATAAAAGTGCATTTAATACAAAATAAAAGTTATTATAAAGTAAAAATGCATTTAATGCAAAATAAAAGTGATTATAAAATAAAAGTGCATATTTCTTACAGGGAAAAGAAAATAGTATAACGTAGATAAGATGATTTTAAGGGCTTAAAATTTTATTTTAAATTTAATATATTTCAATCGAATTTCTTTTTGTTCGAAAATTGACTAAAGAATGAAACACAATGATGAACAAGCCAAAGCAAGTTGGCACAAAAGATTATATAGTGATAATTTTGTTGTTTAAAAGGAGAATTAAATTCACAAATAATCAAGATCAAAAGACAGCCAAATATAATAAAGTTTAAGTTTGTTTAATAGCAAAAAATGTACTATTACATTACACTCACTCAATCAATCACACATCTGATTGGTAAACAGTTTCCGCCAGATATAAACATTGACCTCTAACCAAGTTTTGTCAATAAGTGACAATTATTTAGATTATAAAATGTGAGTATAAAATATTTGTAATATCTTTTATTAGTCTTTAAAACGTAAATCTCATTTTAAACAATATACGATGCATGCAAATGGAATTTTTACGATTGTAATTTGCGATTTGTTTCTTTCCAGTTGAGGTGATTACCGTAACGGTGTATAATAGGAAAGAAACGTATTTTTTGTATTCTTTGAATTTTTCTCTTAAAAATATAAAAAATCATGGAATTGTTGTGTAAGGAACAAAATTTTTGCTCATAAAGAAAGCAAAAATTTTAAATGTAATAGATTAGAATACTTTACCGTGATTATCTAGTGGGAAAACATCATTAATATGACTAAAATATTAAGGCATTATCTAAGAAATTGAAGAACACCATGCTCAAAAATCTTATATTTTGTGGTCTATTGTATTAGCACTAGTATAGCATGATGAAAAAAGAAAATGCCAGCACATGTATCGATCTCATTTAAAACCAAATTTGTACGTAATAGACGAACGTTTTTTATCCTGTATCATATAATAAAGGACTGCTTAGTTAACGTCATAAAATCCTTATTCTTTATAGTCCAGTGTGTCCCTGGTAATAGGGAAGGTTGGGAAAAGAGCACAAGCAGAGTTATCGACCTCGTCTAAATCCAGTTTGAGCATAATAATGTTCTTTCCAAGTTTGAAGTATAAAAATTATAATATGCTTTTGTTATTATAATATGCTATTAAAATTATAATATGCAATGATATATTTAAATTACTGGAATATTGGTGTATTATATTTAATTTTCAATGCACAGTACAGGAAAACACATACATAGCAGATGTAAATATTGGATTTATTGTTATTGAAAATTTTGGGGAATTATGTCACTGAAATTCATAGTTTCTCTTCACAAATTTTATTACATAAGTATTTTTATATACACGCAAATAAAAATAAATTAATTTTAATAAATAATATTTATGTGTAATCGAGTTTCTTTATGTGAAAGTTAAAAAGGAAACAATTTTCTAAATATTCTGCCAATACTATATACAATTCAAAGAAATTCTTTTTAAAGTTTCATGGATTGTAGTTTACCAGATGATATATTAATCTTTAATAAAACTGAAACGTTTATAATTTAATTCTAAACTTTATGATGAATAATGCAAATATTATACTAAATAATTAATTTTCAATACATTAAATGTCTATTCTATAAATTAATTAAAAATCTAAAAGTAATATAAAACAATAATTTCTTATAAGACATTTCTTTTATTTGAATTTTTTTAATTGTTACTATTTCTCTATGTAACTATAACTGTATTTTCATTTGATTATACTAGAGGGAGATAAATTAGGAAATATTATATGCTTGTTCAGTTTGAAACACATTTACGTTAAAAATTTATTAAATTATTTATAACAATATCATATACATAACACAATATTTATTAATACTTAATTTCAAACAAAAATAAATGAACAATTATACTACTGTTTTTCTTCTATTTGAAAAGTTATAGAACAATAAATTTCAATTTGAATAAAAAATATCTTTTGGGAAATGTTTTATAACATTTTCTCTTAGGAAAAAATCTATAATTTTATAAAATAATACAAAAAACACGTTTAAATTTTAAAAAACAAAGTAAATCATTTCTTTATTTATTATTCCAGGAAACACTTCTTTTCATTTAAAGTAAAATATTGATTTGAGAACAGCTTAACTTCATTCTAATCATATCAACTTTTTTTGATGCCAAAATTTAGTATGATAGAAAATATTATACATATTTGAAGATAATTTTACACATAAAGTATTTAAGAAGTATGTTTATATATAAATCATTATTATTTTAATATGCTATTTATTTAAATATGATTTATTGTATTTAAACGTTTTATAATTTATAAAGTTATACAATCGATGGGTTGAAATATTAGTTTACTTATTGTGAACATGAGTTTTTAAATAGTTATAGATGCAGAAAAATTATAATAATTGGTATGAATCCAATTTGAAAAGCAAGGGGGCTGTCTACAAATTTCAGCAGATTTAAAATGAAATGGACTTAAGCTATTGCATTAATTTATCAGGAATAAAAAGATATTCTCCTTGAAACAACCTATTGATTTACGAACTTAGATTGCGTTTTCGAGCAGTCTTGTTGCATCGGAAAATGTAATGCCCAAAACGAATCTGTCAAGTTATTGCTGTAAAGGTGTCAACATGGAAACTCGATGTAGCAACAATTCAACATATACTTTTGTTATGAACTGAGGCATTTCGATTTCCTGCAGTTGGAATCGGAAAATCTATGCTTGAGGTTTATTTTGATTCTGTAGTGTGTAATAATTTAAGAAATGATATTTAAAGCAATAGAATGTGATAATAATATCATATGTAAGTAATAAATTTGTCCAACCCTTTTTATTTTTATTGGTTAATCAATATTAATTACAAAATAAATATCCTTATAATACAAACATATGTGAAGTCAAAGATCTAATTCATATCAGATTTTGTTTAATCAATTTTCTGATATTCAATCAAATTTATAGCCTTTACTGCTTTATAACATTAACAATATCTCTATTGATAATTTTATTCAAAAACAGAAATATGAAAACATATAAATATTTTTTTAAGTCTCATAGTACACACACATTCATAGTATTATATTTTTAATATCACTGAATATGATAAAATGGAATAGTGCCATAAAATCGCACATTTAAATATAATATACTCATTTACTTTTTTACGAAAGTAAATTATAATCTGAAGAATCACTATTTTTTGCTGAAATATCTATAGGCTATGAATAATAATGATGTGATAAAATGAATTATAATGATTAACTAAGCATTATCATCATTCATTTTATTGCAAATGTATGCTTTCCGTATATACAAATTTATCAGCTTATTCCCTACTATATAAATATATTTTCATATTTTCTTATAACAACAAACGAATAGATACTCAAACACCAACTTTTTATTTTATAATATTTTTGCAAGCTGTAACACTGCACGAAATCGGAAACTATTTAAGTCAGAGGTTATTTTATAGGACATAAAATTAAGCAAGAAAATTTATAATCATTTATTTCAGTTCAAATAAATGAATCTTTTCCCCCTGAAAAGAGTTTTCCTACTAAAGTAATAACTTCTGTCTCATTAGAATCATTGATTTAGTGAAATGACGCTGAAAAAGAATGATGAGAAGAACGTACTGTAGTAAACTAGATACCAGCGCTAGACTAATCAGAAAAATGTATTGTAATGTCAACGTTTAAATAGCTGATTCTTATAGAAAATTAAGAAAAATTCAAGGAGTAAATCTTTGATTCTCTGTGAAAAATCTGTGTTCCTATATATATATATTTATATATATTCAGGAAAGTAAATTATAATCTGAATATATATATATATATATTTAGGCCAAAAATTGAACCAGTGCTTGTCTGATATCTTCTTTGCTCTTGAATTGTTTGCCCTGCAAGAAATTTTGTAAGAACAGAAACAAGTGATAATTAGATGGCGCTAGGTCTGGGGAGTATGGTGGATGCGATAAAATTTCCCAGCCTAGCTCTGCGACGTTCTGACGAGTCCCCAAAGCAGCATGTGGCCTGGCATTGTCATGAAGCAGTATGATGTCCTACCAATTGAACATCACCGGCCTCTTTTCTTGGTGTGCTGCTTTAAATTTATCCAATTGCTGACAGTACCTCTCCGAATTTAGCCTTTCGTTTGGTTTCAACAGCTCAAAATGCATTGGTCCTCGAATGTCTCACCATATACACAACATTCTCTTGTTCGGACTCAATTACGGTTTAGAGGTAGAGGGGGAAGGTTTTCTGGGTTCACAATATGCCCTTTTTCTTATGATGTTTTAATCGGTAATCCACTTTTCATCGCCAGTTATGATCCGGTGCAAGAAGGATTCGATTTTGTTGCGTGCAAGCAGAGATGTGCATATGATGATTTGATCATTCAAATTCTTCTCACTTAACTTGTGTGGCACCCATCTCGGATACTTCCACACAAACACTAGTTTCCGAATATGGTCGGAAATGGTTTGTTGAGCTGAATCAAGCATTTCCGCAATCTCCGAAGTTGTCAAAAAAGGATCTTGCTCTAACATGACCTTGACAGTATCGTTGTCGATCAAAGATGGTCGCCCAGACGTGGCTTATCAGAAAGGTCGAAATCGCCTATATGAAATTATTTTAATCATCTTCTACATGTTCTATCAGAAACTGTACCTTCACCAAACACTTTCAATAAATTTCTAGATGCTTCTGCAGCATTTCTTCCTTTTTGGAATTCGTACAAAATACAGAGGCGTAAATGAACTTTGTCGGTAGCCATGGGTACACGATCGCGTCTCACTTAATACTAACAAGAATGAGCTTCGTTTTAGTTCATCTGCGACGAAAATGTGTATACATTGTTAGCGATCAAAAGAGAGAGCCAAATATGTGTCGCAGGAATATGCGCATACTTGTTGAAACTGATTGTAACCGGAGCAGACATAACTTTCCGGTAGACATATACACATACAAATTATAAGTAAACATTATATGACTAACGAATAATCCTGGTGTATTTCAAAAATGATAATTTATGTTTGATTTGATTTGTACAATTCAGATAAATGAAAAAATAAATGCCTTCAATAAAATAAATATATTCTTTTAATTTGTATCAGTCAATTATGATTGAAGAATGTGTTTTTAATTAGATAGATATTTAATTATGATGCAGTTGTTTAATTACAATACATTTTACGTAGATAATAATTAAATAATTGTGTTTTAAACTCATCAATTAATTAATATCAAAATTTATATTGTTTTCTATTATTTTCCAGAAGGCTATAAAGTAATCCAATAAAAAATAATCAATATGCCCTATTATTAAAATTTAGATTCACCATTATGTATTTATATTGATTAATACAATCATTGACATTCTTAATATTTGTAATATGTATATAAATAAATGTTTCCCTTTTAAATAATGAAATGAAAACATATTCGTTAAAAATGATGGTATATACTTGAATGTATCTTATTTTTAAATTTTATGTGCCATTCCAACATATTGAGAAAAAAAGTATTAATCTTTGAAAAATGTCGTTATCTATAACGACATTTTTCATTTATTTAAAAAAAAACAACATTTAAAAATTATAATGATAACTTTATAATCAAACTATTCATTATAGTCAATTTATTCAAAATAATCAAATTATTCATTTATTACAAATTTACAAAATTATAATGATATTTTAAGTGAAAACAAAAATTTGTTTCTGTAATATAAAGATATAAAATATTATAATAACCCTTTTCATGATTGCATACCTTTGGTATTTAAAAATTTTGCGTAGGAAATATATTTTCCTTTATAAATCTATATAAAATCACAATTTTGCTTATGACCGTATTGTGATATATTTTGTTATTTTACTTATGATGAGTAGCTTAATAATATTTTCAAATTTATATATATATATATATTATTTCGTTATTATATTACTCATATATTTATATTATTTATACCATCAAGTAAAATAAATATATCAAAGTGTGCGCAAATTCTTATTGAGGAAATTGCTTTAATGAGTCTTTTCAAACTATTTAATGTGCTGTTTTGGAATTGACTAAACTTACTAAATAAACTAGATACTTATATACTCTTTTATAACTGCATCATATACTGATTTGCAACCACATTTTGTTACCCAGAATTCCATGCATGTCAACAAAATATAATACTTAGTTCCTTACTTCCGCGTTCGGTTTGAGTGAAAGAAAGAAAAGATTTCGAAATTTATTTGGATTAATATCACGTTTTTGGTAACACAATTAAAGGAAATTAATTTTTCTAACTATAGTTTTAAAATTTCCTTTAATTGTGTTACTATAGATAAGAAACTTGATCGATATCAATTGTTGATATCGATCGAGTTTCACATTTTATTACTTCTTGACGTTACATATTTTTTTTTTTTTGAAAAGTAGTAATTAATATGACAAGATCTTATTTAAAATATTTTGAACTACAAACTTTATGTATATATGAGCTTGCATTAAAATAAAATTCAAATAATTATCTAATAAAATTTTTCATACTACATTGAAACGATACTTTTTGTGATTTTTTTTTTAAAAAAAAGTAAATATGTTAATTTATAAAAGGGGAAAATTACGTATTATTCTTCAAGTAAGATATATTTTTACTTAAAGTTTCTATACATTGTTCACATTCAAATTTATGTTGATTAAATCTGTTTTCTTAATTTAATATTTACTGCAAATAATCGGTTTACCCGCAATAGCCATGTCTTTCAGTTCCTAAAATAATTACGATTTTCCTGTACTAATTATACAAAGCTTTTATGGAAGATCTACTAAAATATGGACATATTGCAGTACATAGTTATATCAATATGAAAATCTTAATTTAAAGTTTGAGAAATTTGAGGATTATTTTTATATTTATTAATTGAGAAATATTCTATAATAGGCTGTATTTTTATCACTTTAGTCAACATTACATGAAATATGTAATTTATATTAAAATATGTTATAATATACTATTCGCAATATATGTTTATATACAAAACATTATCATAACCAGTTAGTTTTGTATGCTCCATTTCTTTATAGAATACCTTAAACAGGATTTAAAAGACAGGAGTATACTGCTCTGGCCAGTTTTCGAAGGGGTCACTTCAGATCATTAAAATTTTCTGAGAGCATCAAAATTTTTGAGATTTCTACTAATTGTATTGCAGAACATGTTAATAACAAGATAATAACGATAATATAACATGTTAATAAAAAGAACACATCCTTGAGTGCCAAGGCTGTCCAAGGACGATTTATGTAACGATTCTTTAATGGTACTTGATTTTTTGAAGGGGGCAAACATTGTGATCCTAGTCTGGAGCAGGCAAAAAGTATATGCAAAAAGCAACAACCTATCTTTAGCATATTATTGTATCTATCAATCAAAATTAACACCCAAATACGAATGAAATACTATCTAAAAAGTGTTCCATATGATTTTTAATCGAAGAATATCTGAATGATAATTATTATAATTATATCACTGTCACATAGAGACAAGAATTCGAACATATGATCTATATTGAATTAAGAAAACCATTTACCAAGATATATTTTTTGATAAATATTTCAAGGATTTTCCCATAATATTAGATTTAAACATTAATGTTTCGCGTTTAGGTCAAAGTTATAAGAACTGTTGGAAAAGAGGATTATTTCTAAAATAAAATTAAATCACAGGCAATTTGCTTACTTCATATTTTATTTTAGTTTTATTATTAGCGCATAACTTAGAGTCTTAAAAAACTTACTCCTTTCCTTATATAATTTTTCTTACTTCTTCTAAATTTATCTTGTAAAAATAGATGTTTACATAGATCAGTTCATTTATTACTAATTAGAGACAATTGTGGTTTTAATTTCAATTAAGTATAAGAATAACAGTATGTGTTCTTATAACTTGGGAATAATTTCAAAAATATAGAGAAATTTAAATGTTATTTCTTACAATGGAAAGATAATAAAGCAAAGATTAAGCAGCGGAAAGCTGAAATTATTTCCTAATGTGTATTAATTTTATTAATGTTTACACACAAATCTCTAATTTTTACATAAAATCTATTTATGTATCTTAACTTATATGAAAAGTAAAGAAATCTTGAAAGTAATATCTTGAGATTTCATCTAGAGAGTTTTTGTTGCACGATTCTTAAATCTTAGATATTAACTAATCTAGATTTACCTAATTTTGATTTACTTTTTTATATTTTTAATAAAATTATATAATTAAATACTTTTGGAAAGTAAAATGAAACTTCAGGTCTAACAAGTAGTCTTTGTTTATATTTTCTGAGAATGATTACACATTTTATTTATATTCAGAGGTATGGTTACATAGGTAAATAATTAGGTAAATAATTTAAAATTTGATGAAAGTATATACTATTGAGAAATTAATTTAGCCCTGATGTATATTGAATTCGCTAAATTAATTAAAGGTTTTAAATAATCTTTTCTAATGTGATACCTAAAAAATCATAAAATTCCAATTACAATGAATTTATTCTACGTGTGATATTTCTTAAGAGTTAATTTTAATCTTTCAAGAATGATGAGTTTTAAATCCTTAAGGAATGGAAACTTATTCCTTTTGCGGACAACTTCTCATGATGTTTTAGTGAATAAAGATACAATTTCTATGCTTTTATCAAAGATAAATAAAAGAAATCTATTTTATTCGATATTAAAATTTTTTTAGTTTATAGAATAGCTCTTAAAATAATCGTTTAAGCTAAGTTTAATTTTCTCTCTGAAGAAATCTTATTTAAAGTGCAAGATTCAAATGTCTAGCTCTATAAACGGAAACTTATTAATAAATAAATATATTATCATTTTTTATAATTTCAATTGTTAATATCAAAGCATCACTTGTGGTTTTGAATTTTTGAATAATTTATATTACAAATACCAAAGTGAAGGCTAGTTAATTCTATACAATTAAATCACTTACTCAATTACAATTTTTGTTACTTCTGCCTACATAAAAATGCTAATTTAATTATATATAAGTAAAAACATAATATATTGGTTTATTTTTAAAAAGTATAACTATTCACTGGCAGTGAAATGTGAATCGATTTGGCGAAAAATACCAATTATCAATTTACTATACAAGAATAAGTGTTATATGTCACTCAGCAATTTAAGCAATTGATTTGTAAACCTAATACATATGGAAATTTTACAGTTTTGGTTATAAAATCGAATAAATATATTAAATATTATAATTTATTGAATTTATATTTCCTTGAGTGTACATTGCCTTTGATGTTAATGCTTTAATTTAAAGAAATTTAATTAAAATTATATAAGTGATAGTTATATTTCTTATTTTTAAAATAAATGTTATATATTTATATCAATATTTTCTAACTAATTTAGGTATGCCCAGTGATTTATATAAAATTATGAGAATGGAAATTAATTAATTTTCTTCGTATTTTAAATGTGTATGTTCTGAAAAGAAAATATTAATTTGAAGTAGTTAAAAAATTTGGTGAAATAGTTTCGAAACTTCTAAGAAATTTCAATTGGTTACAGTTTTAATGAGGAGGAAATAGGAGTCAAAATATATTTAAATTATATGAAACATCAATGAAATATATAATTCTTCAGAATTGTCCAAGTTTAACAAAAAATATATACTAGATAAAAACAGTCTTTGTATTAGAAAATATTTCAGAAAATAAAACAACTAAAATTTATGCGATAAATTATTTTAAAATTCATATATTTAACTTCAACAAGATTGTAAGAATAAAGAAAAGAGTTCGCTGGTTTAGTTGTATAAAAATTCAGAGATAAAAATATAAAAACAGACAATTTACTATTATTTTTTTAATTAATCGGAAGCGATTTTATTCAAGCAATTTTGAAGAAATTCATTAAGAATCCAAGAAAATAAATTTGAATTACTTTAATTTAAGTGATTCAGAAAATATTTATCAAATGATTAAAGAAAATACGCATTCATATTTTGAACAAGGTAAAGAAAAAATACAAAAATGGTATGAATACGCTAAATGCTGTGTTTTCATTTACTTTGAAGCAAGCAAAGATGTTGTATGAAAAGGTTTGGTTGTGTGAGCGATGTGTAACTTCCTTCAATAATAGTTAGTCACCTTCAATAATAGTTAGTCACCTTCAATATTAGTAGTTTCCTATAGTTAGTCAAATTTCTCATCACCCATTTAGAATTTTTGTCTCAAATGATCTTTAGCAGCTATTTTAAACTACTATTCAGGGTGTCCCAAAACGACCGCATAAACTCTGCACAGCTAAATTCCTCGTTGGGAGTACATATAAATTGCTCTAAGAAGCGTTCCTGTACGATCCCTAGTTTACGAGAAAAATACAAAAAACAAAGTATGACGTCACTACCAGTGTAAGAAAAAAACACTTTATTGGACATATCAACAACAGTATTTTCATCTTCCCAGACGATAATGTTTAAAACGATTACCGAGCATACAGCCTCATGCATGCGCGTGCGCCATGGAATGACGTTAAGCCGCCTTTGAACTGGTATTTGACAACCTGTAAGCCACCGGTAGTCTTCGTTTGGTGGCCATGTATTTCGTTCGTGACTACTGCGAGGAATACTTGATATACGGCCGATGTAATGGAAATGTCTTACTAACTACTAGGGAGTATGCCCGTCGATATGGGCTGCATATACTGCTGTTGATATGTTCAATAAAGTGTTTTTTTCCTTCATCCATAGTGACGTCATACTTTATTTTTCGCATTTTTTTCGTAATCTATGGATTGCACAGGAACGCTTCTTTGGGCAGTTTTTATGTACTCCTAACGAGGAATCTAGGTGTTCAGAGTTCATGCTGTCGTTTTGGGACACCATGTATAAATTAATATTGATGATTATTTGCATGCATTTAACTACCTAATTGATTTCATATAGTTTCTAAATAACTCATAGACTCAAATTATATTTTCTTCAGTATATATTCTAGATTTTTTTCTTTCTGAAGTTAAATTTTAGTTGGTTAAAATACATATCAAGGAGTATTATCTAGCCGAAATTTCCAGATTAATTTTCTAACAGAAAGAACGAAATGTATCGAATTAATTGATAATAAATAAATTTAATTATTTTTAGAAATATTACCTATAAAATATATTTTTATTAACAAATCTCCTCATAAAATTATAAATCTATCACCAATTTCTTTACTGAAAGATTATTTGGGTTATTTTAATAAATGATGTTAGTAATTATATTGACTCAGCCAATACGAATCAATTTTTTTCATCAAAAAAACATAATTTTAAAATAATATCATGTGCCACAACTATTTCACTTCTTTATGATATTTTAACATCTTGGTTTCTTACTTAAATTTTGAAAAGCAATTTTTAAAATTAAAAGGCAACATACTGTTATACATGAGGTACTTTTACTGGTTTATTATGTTATAAAATAAGTATCTTATAAAATAAGTGTATAATAAGTACCTAAGTTCTATTTCATTGTAAGGTTGAAACTTTGCCCATTATCGTGAGTTGATAATTTACTATTCCTTTCAACTCTTTTGTATTTTCCGCTTATTTTATTGTATTAAATGTTTGTTTTATTAAAAATATCATTAATAGAAGTTTCAGAAGTTATAAAAATTTTGTTTCTGACTTTATCTTTTAGATGATCGTTTACTCCCAATGTTCCATCAATCTCTTTTAATTTGATTTGATCAAAAAACAAAGAAATAAAATTTCAATTTTCTCTATAATCATTTGCTCTTTCATGCAAGGTTACACTTTATTTTTGATTTCTAATGAAAAATTAAAATGATTTTTGAAAATTCAAATGATTTTTAAATAAAGAACTTAAGTGGACATATGTAACACTAAGATCTTAAAAAAATGTTATTCTTTTAAACAGATTCGATATTTTTCATTTAATTATTTTTTGACAAAAGCCTTAGTAAACCTCCAAAACCTTTTTGAATTATTTAACGTCCACAAATGGGAGACTTTCCTGGGAGATTTTCATAGATATTTGGATATTTTTATCATGGAGATAACACAATAGCCTCCAAAAAAGAAACCTAAGCAGCAATCCGACAGACATGCATGTGCAGACGGTAGAAGTACAACATTCATATCCCATTGTTCAAGAGTGGTTCAAATGAATCTTGTGACCCTTAGCCTAAAAGAATGATGCACCACAATTAAGTCTCGGTTTAATGATTTGTTTAAAAAAAGAACTTGTTTCATTAGCGTCAATCAAATTTTATGCAATATTAAATATTAAAATAGATCACTTTTTCTGGTCAGATAGTTATGTAACACACTATTCTTCTATTTATCCATTGATAAATTTCAAAAATAGGTAAGATGCAAGTAATTATTTCATGTGTGTGTGTGTGTGTGTGTGTGTGTGTGTGTGTGTGTGTGTGTGTGTGTGTGTGTGTGTGTGTGTGTGTGTGTGTGTGTGTGTGTGTGTGTGTGTGTGTGTGTGTGTGTGTGTGTGTGTGTGTGTGTGTGTGTGTGTGTGTGTGTGTGTGTGTGTGTGTGTGTGTGTGTGATTTTATAGATAGGAATTTCTATCCTATCCTATTTCTAATTTTAGGTAAAAATATTATATTATAAATTTTCTTTAAATAATTTTCCACATAATTGAGAAAAATATATTTCATTTGATTTATTAATATATATTCCTTAAAGAAATATCTAAAAAAAAAGTAATATAAGCAAAAGAAAATATTGTTGTAAATATTTTCCTTTCTTGTAAACATGAGCAATTTTTGAGTTTTAAACTGCAATAAAGGCTTTAAGCTTGTTTACATACATAACTCTCATACTTTACATGAATTACAGAATATATATATATATATATAGTAAAGAAAGAATGATAGAAATTTGCCTGTGACTTTTAAACTAAATCGAAATAGAAGCTGTTTTTTTTTTTAAATGATTTGAAATTTATTGCTTTGTTTATCAAAAATATTTTAATTATGTAATTTTTTTATGTATATTTAAGTAATTTTTTATATATTTATGTATTATAAGTTATATATAACTGTGTGTGTGTGCGTTTAAAATTTAAGTATTACTTAAATTTTAACTATATGAAATATCTGAAACTATAAAGTCGAAATAGAAAGTATTACTTTATAAAGTTATTTACTTATTATAGTTATTAAAGTTATTATACTTATTTGAAAGTATTAAAGTATTACTTTTCATTTATACATGTATTTAAAAAAAAGATGTGTTAAATAGTAAGAACTATGAGAAATTGTTTTCTGAAATTTTTTTATTTAATGGATTTATAGGGCATTCACACATACATTTGTTGAAATAATAATTAATAATTCTGTATTGCGTGAGATGAAGTAAAACTGAACTTGAATGTCGTTAGTATCGGCTACAAACTAGAATAAAATGTGATGAGTATGAAGAGAAAACAATAATTGCTCTCTTTTATGAACTCCATTTCATCAATTAAATAATGCCTTCATTTCATCTTAATAACGCATGTACAGTGATAAATATTTATATTATTAATAATACACATACGACAGACAAACATTTCAGTAAAGGAAGGTATGTCCTAATGAATGAGAAAGTTATTTTAGTCTTGTTTTATTGCAAATTTTTTAAATTTCTTTTAGAGCAGATTTAGCAGAGTTTTCACTTTAAATAAAATAAAATGTCAGTATATAAAAATGTTACCTTAATTAAATTAAAAATTTACAGAAATATATAGAATATTTAAAAAATAGATCCATAGTAAATTGTTTTGAAAAGCTCTGTTCAATCCTTAATTCTCCGTTTTTCCTTTTTCTTTCAGTGTAAAAACTATGGATTTAACGATATAAATGCGCAACACTTAATGAAATATTTTTAGCTCAACAATATTCCTTGAATAGAAATACAAAGTGATCAATTTCAGCTTCAACTTTAGAAATGACAGTCTTAATAAATTTTATCTAAATATTATGCTTATTTGTAGTTAAAATGTTTACAAGTTATATAAAGCAGTCAAGACTTTGATCGCTCTCTGCATCACAGCTGGTCTAATTTTCAAGGGATATGTAAAGAGGTTTTGCATCCAAAATAAAAACCAAGATGTGAATTTACGCCAGTCAGAAACACTTTTATGGGGATCGATCGTAATAAATATAGAAAAGCGAAACAAATTCCTCGGAGATGTTTATTGAAATGAAAACTCCCTCAGCTTGCTCTCTTAAGGAATGTCATGAGAATCTAAAGGGTAAATGTTTGAAAATATTTATGAGGATCATGCTTTGAAAATGTTAAAGCAATAAAAAGAGAAAACTCTTTCTTCGATAAAATGTTTATACTGAATGTGTAGCAGTTTTACTTTCGGCTCATAGAATAAGTTGTTGATTTAGTTTTTCAGTTTTTTACTCTTCCGATGATATTTCTTTAAATGTTAATAAAAAAGCTTTTGTATACTATTATACATCAATTTCCTATTTTAGAAATAAAAAATTTCTTAATAAATCTAAAAATAATTTTACTTAATGTGAATAATCATAAGATACTTATGAATAATGTATATAAATAAAACAGCATATTCTCATTATTGTACTAAGAATTTATGCTTTATATTATAATATTATTCTATTTTAAAGTTTTCTTAATAGTAATTATGAGTAACATATATGGTTACTTTTTATAGACGAACTGTGAATTTGAACTTTTATTTTTATTAGAATATGATTATCTGTTTGAATTATAGCTATGAAATCCTGTTAAAAATCACCATTTAGGCTCATATCTCTTTTTCACAAAGAACATAGAGAAATGAGTTCCACATTGCAACATTGGCCCGTCAACCATACTGAAAAATATGATTTAAATACCATTTCAGTATATTATTATTCTGTGAAGATTGCAAAATTTCTGTACTCCCTCCCCCCGTTTTTTAAAATTAATTTTTTTTCTCATATTAATCACAATATTATAATTTTATAATTAAAAGTGGTGAATAAAATTCACATGAATATAGGAATAAGAAAATAAATATTGAGTAAATAATGATCATAGTAATATATAATTTACTGCAATGGATTTACAGATTGATTTCATTTCGATATCTAAGGTTTAGTGTTAAATAGGAGTATGTTAAATACATGTTGTTAGTTCCTATTGTCCCCCCCCCAAGTCCTACTATGCCACCTCATCGTGGCGGGGGTGGCACTGAACGGGATGGCTGAAGTACGTCGGGAGTTTATCTCCTGGTAGGGTCACCCTAGGCGTGAAGGCCATCCCACTACGTCCATCTAAGGCTAGTAGGTGAATGGAGCCGAGTGAGACTTCTACCAATGGTGCTCCTGATCTTTGATCAACAGAAGCTGTACCCTTTCCCCTTTACCATGAGTTTGTCTCCTTCAATCCTCTGCACCTATTTGATTGTCTGGATTTCACTATAGAAGAGTTTCTTGAGAGACCTCTCCTTTTCCTCGATTTTTTTAAGGATTACGGCCTCATGCATCTGATATAGCGGAGCTATTTCAGATGGGATTAGTAACAACAGTTCCTATTGAATTTTTAAGAGAAATATTCATTTATTAAATAAAATGCAATATTCTGTAGGTACAGAGCTGCAAAGACCTCATATTTGATTCTTGTTAATTTACTTAAATATAAGACTTCTATTAATAAATTTTATACAAAAATTCAATTACCAGGTTGAAAAAAAAATTTCTCATAGTTCATTTAATGTTTCAAGAAAACGTACGTCAAATATTTTATACAAAGATATTCACACTCGTATCATACATGAGGCTTGAATGTGCTGAACTCTAGTACAAATCGTTCCAATTTTACTTATACTATTCAACTGCTTTTCATTTTGCAGAGACATCTAGTCAATTTGTGAAATAGGCACTGAAAAATGTTTGGGTTATCTGTAAAAGGGAAAACTTCGATATATTTCAAATCTTGTATGTATCTTCAAGTTGTTCAACATGAGTAATAATGTCAGAAGTATGTGTGTAGTTACTTAAAGGAAAGATTCTCCTTATCACTTTTTTTCACTATATATTCTTCATCTTGTAGCAATTACAATTGTTAATATTTATGCATTTGGTTGATGAAAAAATAGTGAGAGTACTTATAAAAATGGCATCATTAATAATCATAAATCCAGTCATAAATTTTACAAAGAAATTAAATACCAATTAATGCGTTAAAAATATTTTTCCAAATAATGCTTTTAGTATATGAATGTGTTACTAGATGTATTTTTTGTTTTGTGAAATCTAGTATGTCATTAAGGGTAGCAATTTTGTAAAATTTATCTCATAATATTCTTTTCTCCCTTTTGTCACTAACATTTCTTTTTAAACAATAATATTGCACAAGCCTTAGAAATTACTCTTGAAAAATATTTAAAATTACTGTAAAAATCCAATGATATATATATATATATATATATATATATATATATATATATATATATATATATATATATATATAAAATATATATATATATATTTATATATATATATATATAACTAATAAATGGAAGCACAGATAAATTGTTTGTAAAAAGACATAATCTTATATACACAGAAATTAAATATCATTTAACTTGACTTTTTTTTATATTTTTAAAAAACTATAATAAAAATATTGATAATTATTTTTTTAAAAAAATAATTTTAACACCTGTGCAATATTGTTTTTATTTTATAGTACAAAAATAAAACAATGAAATCCTCGGTCAAATTTTATACCTAACATAAATTGATACATATATATTAACTAATTAGTAAAAATTAAATTTACTCATTACGTTTATTTAATATATAAAATTCTTAGTTAGTGATATTAAGATTTTTAAAAAAATAGAATGTTTTCTCTGTAATTTTCTATTTTTACGTATTTTCAACTATATCATCAATCTATATGCTATAATTATTCTTTGTTTATTAATTTCATAATTGCTGTTATTAGTGAAATAATTTTATGCATGATATATGTAGCATCATAAATGAAAACGATATGCTTTACTTAAACATTTCTTAAAAGTAAGCTTTCACTTATGATTTCTTTAAAAATATTTTATAAACTATATAGCTGTACCCCATGTAGAACGAATTTACTTGTTGGTTTGGAGAAATTTCATTTGAACTTATTTACTCTCGTAATTAAAACATCTTTTAAGTGAAACTGATACAAGATTGTCTTTTATACTTAAGACTAGTTAAGTTTTGCTTTTTTCAAGATCAAAGAATTTCACAAGAATGTAAACCTCAAATAAATGCCGTGATTATTCTGAATTTTTAAAACAGTACATTAATTTGAGGAACAGTTTTTGTTTGTTTGAAATGAAAATAGAGATGCATGCAAAATCAACCATTCTCTCATTCGTGAGTGTTACGTATTAATTACGTGAAATTTATGTTAATTTACACACACACACACATAAATATATATATATATATATATATATATATATATATATATATATATATATATATATATATATAAAATACCATAAAATATGCTCTTTTAATTACGTAAAATTTATGTTAATTTACACACACACACACACACACACATATATATATATATATATATATATATATATATATATATAAAATACCATAAAATATGCTCTTTTATTGAGAATGAGTTGAAATCAAGAAAACAGTTTGTACGTTATATTACATAATTTCAAAAGGATTTATTATCAATACATTATCTCAGAGATTAATACTATTTCTTTCCGATTTCTTATTTAAATATTTAAGAATAAAATTTATTATTTATGACTATTGATTTCTATATCTGATGTATTTTATTAACGAGTTTGAATATGAAAATATTTACTTAATTTAAACAACTGAAATGTATCAGATTTAAATATAAAATTCACAAATTTTATTTAAATTAATCACAAATTCATTATAACGAATTTGATTTGCCCACACAAATATTGAAAAGTTTATCATTATTTTAAATGTTAGCTTATGTTTATTTATCATTATGAAATTTAATAATAAGCTTAATAATTAACACAAAAGATATCAGTATCTCTAAATTTGCTTGAGAATAATGGAAGTTTAATAAGAGAGAATACTATACACCTTAATATAGTATATATTTTTAACAATGATGTTCTATATATTCGGCCACACTACATTAAGCATTCCTTTAATTAGAAAATAGGAAAGCTAAATTACTTTTTAAGAATAATAAGTTAATGTTTTTATATTATTTTCTAAAAGATTTAAAATGGTGAATTAACATACATTTTCATAAAAATGTTATAATTAAATTGAAAATACTCAATATTTGTAACTTGAGCAGATATTATCTTCGTCACATCAATTATGTAATAACGATATATTATAACTGAGCTAAAAGTTCAAAAGAATTGGCATTTGAGATTTCTTGATGTGTTCAAGAACTTTGGCATCATAGTGGCTTTCTGTAGTATTACGGTGAAGATTAATTTTGGTATACGAATGTTGTGTTCCTATTTCCTGGTTAGTTCTGTTAAAATAGGCTTGTTGAATATTTTGGAATTTTCCAAAATACATACATATGGAGCATAATCAAAGAAAATCTCTTCTTCAAGATAATCGTGGACCATCATATACCTTTTAGATTATTGACTATGCAAAACATGAAGTACAATACCATGATTTGTAACAAACCTGTTGAACTTTGTAGTATTTCTGGTGCAGAAAACTTCCTGATGTTTGGAGATCTATTAGAAAAATAGACGTTTACATCAAATTTTTTCAATTTTTAGGAAATTTTTACTGAATGATATGTTATGTAGATAATTCCAAATTCTTTTTTCATGAACGTTTCCAGCCTCATTGTTATAAAAGCATGTTTTGTCTTTTTTTTTTTTTTTTTTTTTTTTTTTTTTTTTTTACATACTAAGAAATTAAAAGAATTGCTCTTATGTAAGCAAAATCCATTTCATCTGAAATTTTAAAATATGAATGACCAGATAAGATTGAAAAGAGAATGAATGTTTTGTTTGTTTGTTTACTTTATAATTCTTTCAAAAAGCTGATCATTCAAACTAAGTGATAATTTTACTCGATTAAAATTAATAACGATGATCAAGAATTGTAGTGTGGCTTTTGGAAATCCTACGCTAGTAATAAGAAATTTGTTAACTCAAAACTTTAAAATTATGCAAAAAAATAAAAAGTTGTATTTCAAAAACATTAATATTTTTACACTTAACAAGGCCGTCCTGGTTGGTTAGTGTATCATTTTATGATCGATAGGTAGAGATTTCAAGTCGCAACATCGCCGAATATTCGTGGTGTTCACTAAAGGCGACTGTGGTGCGTTAAATATAGGCAGTAGTTGCACTGGACTCGAAGTTAAACAATACTTTTGAGGGTGCTTGTTCAATTATGATGGGCCTTCTACTTTGCCATTACTCCTAAATAACTGCTTCTCATTCAGGCTGCTGCAGAGATGATCTCTACCAGACTGTTAACTAAGAAAGAACAACTCAATGGAAGGTATTGGGACCTATGATAGTACAAAAATAATATTTATTTCAAAAGACATAAAATTTAATAATAACATAGATTTTACAATTAATAGTTATTTCTATAATATATAAAAAAATTAAGAGACTTGCTAAGCTGTTCTAGTACATTTCTTAATCAAAATTTTAAAAAAAGTACTTATTAATTGAACTACATTCATTAAGACATTTTTATTCGTTTATAGAATTACATTCAATGGAACACTTCTATGCCAAACACTCTTAATATATAATGCGTTTATAGCAAGTTTCTCCAAGCAAGTATATACTTGCATATAAGTGTAATGTTGTTCTTGAAGACTTTTATAAGTGTTATTTATAGTGAATACTAGGCACTTTATTTACAGAAGTTAATTTAAGGTGTACAGTTCAAAAACTCGTAGTTTTAATTGTAAGGTGTAATACGTAACATGGACTTCTGAAAACACAGATCTAAATCATTTTTAGATGTATCCTTTTAAAATTAATTATGTATAATTTGAATTTTTATAAAATCTATTTTAAAATAATTTTAAACTACAATTCTTTATAAATTATTGAACTCGTTTGCCATTTTTACAGTAAATTTATATTATTCTAGTTGAAATACAGCAGCATAAATTTTTCCTTCATTAAATTTACTGAATATCTTTGACAATTTGCGTAATTAGTATAAAATTATAAAGGATGAATCATAAATTAATTATCCAGTTAAAAAAATAATGATAATCATATAATAATTAATGACTATAAAAGTGATAAATTAATCGCTTTAAAATCACATCGATTTATTTTGCATCTTTCATATAAAGCGACATTTTACTGAAACACTATAAATAGAAACTTTCTTCAGCATTTCTCCATAAGAAAAAAAAACTTAACACGATACACTTCAGAACAAAGAAATTGAAAATAATGCAGAAAGTAGGGAACCTTCAGAAAATGATGCACGCTTCATCACCACGACTTGTCGTAAAATTGATAAATTATTCTTTGTTGTCAATTAACACGCATACTTCAATAGCTTGTTTTTCATAAAAAATGTTCGGTATAACCGACTTTTGGTAAAGATTGCATTATTCTCATTTAAAAACGTTTTTGATAAAATCATCATTTTATCAACAAGTCTGATAATTTAAATTGGCATTGCTTTTAATTCCATCAAAAGCAATTTATTTTTATTAATGCTGTATTAAAGTTTGTTAGATTTTTAATATTAAATACAAATATTATTTTAATAATCAATGATAGGAGATTTTTAACAACACACAGAGCTTATCGAAATTTAATATTTTTTATAATAATGACTCTAAATCTTAACCAAAATTGTTAATATTGTTTTTGAATCAGGTACCCATAAAATAAATTAAATGCTTTCTTTTACATTTAATTTCCATATTTTTTAGTTTAGTTTGTCTGATTTCAAACAATCACTTTCTACACCAAATTTCGATGATCTCTGTTTCTAAAAGTCTTATCATATATATATATATATATATATATATATATATATATATATATATATATATATATATATATATATATATATATATATATATATATATATATATATATATATATATATATATATATATATATATATATATATATATATATATATATATATATATATATTACTTAACTTTATTAAATACTATTTGGCTAGAGTGCATTGCAAGAGTAAAATTAAAGCATAGTTATAAACTACAGAAGGGTCACCCAATCCTAGCAGACCTTATAAGAAGCTTGAATTGCAAATAGTGCTTACACTAAGTCTTTAAATTTATGTTTTTGGTTGTCGCTAGATTTATTTGCAGTTTTTGTGGGTTTGGAATTGGGTTTCATTTTTACTACTCTAAATTTAATAGTGCATTTTGGCAACTTTAGATTTAACATTATATTTTGGTCCATGTTTTAGCTTGGCATTTATTTTCTATATTTTGGCTTGACATTATTAGTGAGGCTTTGGGGTGCATTGGCTTCATTAAGCCTTCAGTCTGGAACCAATGCAGAAAAACCATACTACATGTGCCAATGTGATCAACACAACCTGAAGAAGATGGCCAAGACGTTACTTTGTTTCATTTTCCTTTTATATTCTATGTTTTCTTTAAAAGTTAAACTATATATTTAATATATGTTCCATCTGTTTAAAATATTTCGTATTTTACTTCATTCTTTTTCTTTGTATTTAAATAATTTTATAAAAATTTAGTATTAGTTATATATTAGTAATTCCATTTAAACTGCTTTCGCAGTTAATGCATTGCTAAGCGAGCATATGATTTTTGCATTTATTCTTGTATTTTTTCAATATATATATATATATATATATATATATATATATATATATATATATATATATATATATATATATATATATATATATATATATATATATATATATATACATACATATATATATACATAATGTGAGAACACATAATGTTATAACAAATTTTATATGAATCTAAAAATCATTAGTCTAATACCAACCAGTAATTCTATTGGAAAATAATTCATTATTTGCTTGTAATATAACACTGGAATTATCACTTGTCGAAGTAGACGTTGAAAAATATGTAAATATATTAATGATGATAAATGGAACAAAAAATGCGTAATTACTTAAAAAAGGGTGTGAATAAATGAATTTTTTACACAGTTCTTATTCGAGTTCATTATGATAAAGTGTTCTTCCAAATAAAGTGCCACAGATTTGATTTCTATTGTGGAATTTGACGACTACTATATAACAACGGAAATTAGTGAATATTCTTAGTTCATGCATGTCATTTTGAAATTGTTCTTAAGCTGTTTCCTCCCTTGAGCATGTTAATATAGAACACTGTATATGAAAAATCTCTCTGAAGTTTATACGCATTTAAAGCTTTGTCATATCTTTCAATAATGAGCTGCCCGCTATTCGTTGACCAGTTTTCATGCTTGTTCATCCAACACATAAATAACACATGTGAAAGCTTCTCCATCCAATAACTTAACTTTCTAATTCTAATATTTTGCTGCTGTATTCTTGTTTTTCTATGTTTTGCTTCTACTTGATATTTATTTATTCATTCATTTTTATAACATTTAATGGATACCCTAATATCAGAAAGAATTTTAATATCCACCTTGTTATAGCCTACCGAGAAAACTTACTTTTGATAGAACATGCTTACACGTTGCAAGGAATGAAACCCGGAAAATTATCGAGCATCTTACCTAAAAAACGTGCATATAAAAGGCAGAATTGCAACATCTAAATTCCATAGTTCAACATTTATAGTAAAATTGCAACATCTACTCTCGTAGTTCAACATCTATAGTAGAAGTGCATCTACCTCTTTGTTAAAATCAAGCCAGCATTGTTAAATTTGAAGAGTAGTGTCTTAACACTTAAATGTGATAAGAGCGAAATAATACTTTTTGTGTTTTTTGTAGTACTACAAATAAATTAAGTTGTTACTTCTATTATATATTTATTTTTCTAAATTCATATAAAAAGATTTCATATCTTTAGCCTACTAAAGAAATGTTCTTAACTAATGTTATCACAAAGATATAAAAGTACCTATAACCAGGAGATTTTTTTAATCGTTTAACAGATACATTTTCTGTAACAGCAAGTCAACTAAAATAAAGTGAATATATTGATAATTTCATTATAAATTATTTCCGGTTGAAATTTTGAACTGAAGATTTAATAAGGAGCTTTTGATTAAATCATTTTATTTGGATTTTGAATTTCCTCTCTTTCATTTAAAAATAAACTTCACTTCACATTAATTAATTTATATTTCTTCATGTGGGTATCTAGAAATGCTTGAGAAAACTGTCACTTTTATTACTCACATTTTTGTGCATTTATCAATGCTATATTTAGAGCTCTAAATTCTGGATACAACTAATATTCTCTATAACAGTTCAATGAAACATTAGTCAAGCTGTTTAGTTTAGTAAGCTGCAGGATCCTTAATTTTCAATGCCAAGGTGGCAGTCAAATGCTTAGAGCTCTGGACTTTCAACAGTTTGTGGGTTTGAATCCCACCTCAGGCTTATACTATTTGAGTGGTTCGGAATCAATTTTTAAACTTTATACATATCTATCTTATTACCTTAAGTGGGCAGAAAATTGAATAATGAGGCACAAACAAATAAACAAAAGTCTGCTTCACTATCTTTGAGAAATATATGTTCAAATGACTTTGATAAATTTCAAATTCAACATCATTCTTATTTATGCAAGAAAATTATGTTTTGTGGAATAAAAGTAAAAAGTATTTGATAGGAAACTAATGTTATTTACATCATTTCTCACAAGCCTGTTTGTTCTTTTATTCTATCACTCTTTCTCTATTACTAGTTACTAAGTAAAGAATGGCTGTTTTGAAATACAAATCCCAGTGCCATGACAAAATGGAGATGAAGGAACCAAGAGTAATCAATCCTAAAAATTCCATCTATAAGCAAGAGCATTTCATTCTATATATTAAATATAACAACAGTTATATTATGGTGATATTCATAACAAATTTCACAGCCAATTTCTTTTACTTCGTTGAACATTGTGATTGTCTTTAGTCATATGTATAACATCAAATATAAATTTAACTTTCCTATATATGTACTTCATTTTGATATTCTATCACGTGATACTCTTGATTTCATTGTTTAATAATAAATTTTCGTTTCGACATTTACTCTGAAGTCATTTGTCCTTATCTATAAATAAAGTGATCAACACAACATTTAATTGAACTCTAAATGGTTTGTGCAGCTCATAGATTTGATACCATATAACAATAAGTTAAATATTTTATTAATAAAACAATGCAATTTGCTTGAGTATTCTTTTATTGACTACTTATTTTCTAGTTTTTTCGCATAACGTACAATATCAAATAAAAACTAAATTTATTTATTAAGTAATTCAAAACTGATCCTCTCAGTAAAAAAAATATGATTTTCTTTAAATAAAACTATTATTTTTTTAAACAACCTAAACATATATTCAATTATTCCTATACTCTTTTATAATTATAATAATTATTCAACATTCCAAAAATGTCTGTATATTTAAAAAAAAAGTTTGCGATTTTTAATTTGAGTGCATCACTTTTAAAACTTCATAATTGTTCAGTTTTGATAATAAACATGATAAAGTTTTTACTATTAAAGGTTATTTAATAACCTATATTTCTGAATTTAACTGTTAAATGACAACAGTAGTATTTTAGAATCTCTAGATACATGAATGACTAAGTATGACAACATTTGTTTAAAATAAATATGCAATATTTGTTACAAAATACTTTCGGAAATTAAGATTTCTTAGGCAATAAAACATTATTTTCATCTTCATTGTTTATATTTCTATTTGTGGCAATAAATATTTGTTAGTAAAAAAATTATTTTTCATTACAATATTGAATCATATTGAGAAATTGATGGAGTTAGCACTCAATTGATGGATTCAATATAAAAGAAGACTATTTTTTACATTCAGGGAGCGAAAAATTAACCCAAAGATTAGTAACAGGACAAGAGATCCCATTCCCCCAGAGATCAACTCATCTTCTTACTGAAACGCTTAGAAACGTACTGGATATAATAAATTCAATTATATCAGTAATAACAAATTTTTAAAAATAATTTCATTTTATTGTTAAAAAGTCAAAATAAAGCATGTAGTCATATAAACTTATTGTAAATTTTTATTATAAATGAAGCTTTCAATTAGAAATCCTTATAAGATTTTTCTATGAGATTCGTAGAAGTGCTGACTGCTGAGTGGATACCACGCTGTCTTTTGATTCAACAGTTTATGAATTCGATTCCTACTTCGTATTAGGTAGATCCTGAATCACTACAAATATCTAATTTCTACCTTTGATATTTGTAATGATTCGAAATTCATTGAAATTTGAAGATTTGTTTTTATTGAAATATAGTTTCAGCTGCTTTTATTACCGATTAAAGTTACTGAACGCATTTTATCCCTTCAAAATTTTGAACCACGTTTCAATGACAAAGTGAACTGAGCTGAGATATATTGGACTTCGTGGAGCTTATAGGTGCATAAACCTACTTTTTTTGGTTAAATCATGTTCTCGGCTACCTCTCGATCATGAGAATATGCTTTTCTAAAGCAGGAAAACGTGGCCGAAAATAAGCAACATTTAGTAGGAAAATATTTTTAATATACAAAAGATGATTCCAATTATGATTACTAAATTAATCAGTGATTAATGAAGAGTGAAGAACACATTATTTAATTTACTTACAATGTTTGATAAGTGAAAATTGATGTGCATTCTTTTAAATTGTCCCAAGAATTTTTTATATTTATCACTATTAGTGCATCTCAATTATTTTAAAACTTATTAGGTGAAACTTTTGAAAATTCATTTGTATCAGAAAAGTTCCTTATTAGAAAGAATTATTTATTATTCAACTTCTTTAGAAAAAACTAGAATTCATTTTTGGTCCTTTAAAAAATATAATTGTATAGTTGAGTATATTAATATTGTAAAATGATGCTTATTTATAACAAAGCTAATATTTTTTTCCAATAATTATGCTAAACTAATAAGTTATAAGCGTAACTGTAAAAATTTAAAATGGAAAACTTCTTCACTAATAATTAAAAACTAGATTTTATACATAATGTTTATAATTATTCCTCACTTTTGATAGTTAATTCTAGTATTTCGCATTTCTTGCTGCACAAGATTTAGTAACTTGATTATTGTTTTAAAATATATACACACAATTATTTTTTACATACAATTATAATTTTCTAGAAAGCTAAGAAGTAGCTGTCAAATATTTTTATAAATATTTTGTTTATTTACAATTTGCACACAAATTAAAATTCGGCAATTAAGAAAATTTTAAAACAGAAAAAAGTTATTAACAATTAAGTTATTTAAGTTTATGTGAAAATGTTTTAAACTATAAATAGTATTAGTAGTGTGCAGTATTAATCAAGGAAAGCTATATAAAGTTGCATTAAATTTTCAGTGTCAAATCTTATAGAATAATGAAGCATACAATATATATTTTCTATTGAAGTTGTAAATTTCGTGTCTTATTTGTTTTACGAGATCTTTATTTTTGTTAAATATTTACTATTTGTTTATAAATTTATAATAAATTTTTTTATTTTAAAACCTGTCGAAAAATTATCCTAAAAATCATTTTACATACTTATATGAAAAGATTATGTAGAAAACCAAATTACAAGTTTTATGAGATATATATTTTCATGCTAATTATGTTTATCGAAATAAAATTATAAAATTTTGATGCTACTTTTTTTAAAAGTAAGTATGTCTATCAAAATGTAATATAATTTATATTTCAAATTTTGAATAATTATCTTTATATTTTTACTATGGAAACTGCAAAAACATTCATAATTTATTGTAATTGCTTTTATAAAATTAGTAGATTTATTGTTTTCTTTCAATATTTTTGTTACTACCTTAATTGATTGATTTCTTATGAAAACTTTTGCAATTAGCTTTCGAAATTTCCAAATAATAATCAGTATAAAGAGATTGATGTATTCATCGAATTTATGTTGAATAATAAATACATTGAAATTTATAAAATGTATGCTTTTGTAATGAAAATAATCTTCAATTTTAAAACTTGAGAAAAATATAGAATATTGTTTTTCATTAATTTTAACTAGCATAAAAATGTTAATTTCTAATAATATTTTAAGGACTTAAATAATATTGTTATCATAATTTAGTTACATAAAATCGGTTAACAAATGTTTTTATTTCAAAAATAATTATATTCTTATCTATTATAATTTATTTTTTTATACTGGTGTAATATGAATTCTAACTTGTGTATGAATCATGTTAATATGACAAAGAAATCTTAGAAAGGTCATCATTTATATTTTTTAAAATACAAAACGATAAACTGTGTCACAATTTTATATTAAATAATAATCGTTCATGAACTGTATACATAAAGCAGTTTTAAAATACACACAATCAATTATTTTGATACAAGATTATTTTTTCTGCATGAGATTATTTTCTGCTATATCGTGAAGTTTTTATTTCCTCCAGTTAAAACTTTCACTTGAGAGAAACAAGTTCCAGATAGCGTCATTTTATCTCTCTATCAAAAAATATTTTTTGATAAAAATCAAACCCACAAAATCAATTCACAAAATCATTTTATAATCTTTTTAATAGTATTATACGTTGAAAATAATTTATAATTCTTAAATACAAAGAAAACCTGTTTATTTATTTATTTTGACAAATGACTTATTCTGGTAAACAAATTTTTATTTATTTATTTGAAAAAAGAGCTGTAACTTTAGCTTATTAAAAAAAATAAAGTTTATTATCTGGAGTTTGAGAATTTCTTTTACCTAGAAAATATTACTAAAGTACTTATTACTTTGTTATATTTACTTTTCTCCGAATTACGAAAGATTTTATATTATTAAGAAGGAATTTTGCTCATTATTTAAAAATTATGCAACCTCATTATCTCCAAGAAGACGAAGTCAAAAATTGTAAAAATATTTTTTGAATGGCTTGCTTCATAAACCACACATGTGTATAATTCCTTACTTTTCTTTAAAACTAACAATCCCATGTGTATTTTGGTGACTATACTTTTGCATTTATTACTAGGCTATACTTTTCTAAGCATTTTCCAGCAGATTTTCTCAATTTTGTTTGCTAGGGACATGATTTTTTATGTTTTTAAAAAATTATATTTCTTCGAATAAGAACTTATAAATAACTTTCTAGCAGTTTCATGTGAAGTAAAAGTAGAGAAAATACATTAAAATCATTGTAAATTTTTTAATACTTAAACATAGAGATTTTACAACTGATAATTTTAAGCGCATTACGTTAGTTTTATTCAGGTTATTCTTCCGTATCGTGTTATTAATGTAATTTGCATTTTTAAATTACTTATCGATTATTGTCTTGTAAAATTTAATATTAATTTTGTAATGTTACCAATTATTTTACACACATTGTAATAAAAATAAATTTTTATGAACATTATATTTTGTTTCTTGATTTTAAGGGGTCATTTTAAAATGTAAAGAGAATAAATGAAAAATAGACACGTAATAAAAGAAAAAGATTAAACTAAATACTACCAAAACATAAAAATGAATAAAATAAGGTAAATGATTAAATTTAACAAATTTGAAACATAAAATATTTGAATATATTTTGATACATGATCGCTTTTATGACTTATTTTTTTCGCTGTACTTTTGTGGATGGAATGCGAAAACACATTCAACTTAACATCTGTAATCATTTCTCAGTAACATGATCTCTGTAAATTTTCAATTTCTATGAAAATTATTCAGGAAAAATGTAAGTGATAATAATAACTACTAGAATATTCAAAACAAATTTCATTTTTAATCAAGGTGTTATATGTAAAATGTATCGTATATTTTATTTACTTTCTCACTTGAATAATATAGTTAATTCATTCAACTGAGTACAATGTAATAATTCATTTAACTGAGTATATTGGAATAATTCATTTAACTGATTACAAAATGAAATAATTCTCTTAATTTTATATTAAATATTATTTACTTATTTTCTATTTTATCTTTAGAAAATTATAAATCATCTAAGCTCATCAGAAATAAGAGCTTAGATATTGTATATATATATATATATATATATATATATATATATATATATATATATATATATATATATATATATATATATATATATATATATATATATATATATATATATATATATATGTACATGTATATGTATATATAGATATATATACATATATATATATATGTATGTATGTATGTATGTATATATATATATATATATAATATATACATATGTAATATATATATATATATATATATACAGAGAGAGAGGGAATAAAGAGTAAATTCCTAACTATAAATAACAAATTACATACAAAGAAAATATATAAATAGTTAAATAATTACTCCACAATTAAGAGAATAAGTGAGTACAGTATTAAATGCGAATTGCATTTATAACTGAATAAATCGAATTAGGAAAATATATAAATGAACTACTTATAGATAAGTGAAAAATTGTAGAGATGATGATCAATCATAATTTGGAAAATATATAAAGTAAAATACATTCTATTTTTTTTTGTTCACGTTTACATAAATAAAATATTTTTATTCTTATTTTTGATCACTTTCAATGTACATACATACAATATATTTAGGTTTTTCAACTAAGTTAATGATGGCGTCATAAAATATTTTCCCTATATGCTATTCTATCTCGTGTAATTGAATATTGTTTTCCCCACATGTAGTAGTTTTAACATACATGTAATACTGGACTAACTATTGACTGTTCAGTGAAATTATTCACACTTCCTTTTCCTGATACTTTCATATAAAAGGTTTATATCAGGTCCTATATCAGAGGTAATGTAAACAATAACTGATTACCACATTCCAGTATTTACTATATCATTAAATGTAAAATTTCTAATATAAAAGTATAATGGAATCAGATATATAGATTGATTTGCTTAATATATTTCAATATTTGGATACAGTTTTTGAATACTTAAGTATTTCAGATTGTTAGTGATACATTTTTTAATAGTGGCTTGAATACTGAAATATATTCTGTATTTAATATTTTTAATATTATAACAATGAATTTTTACCTTGTTTTAAAATAAGTACAAATGATTAAGTTTTGACTAAGTATATAGATAATTTATGATTCATATGAAGAAATATAATTTAACAGAGCCTCACGTTAGAAAAGATATTTAAACCTCTATAAGAATTTTAATTTAAATGATTCTAAATACAAATAATTAAGTTTTGACTAAATATATAGATAATTTACGATTCATATGAAGAAATATAATTTAACAGCGCCTCACGTTAGAAAAAATATTTAAACCTCTATAAGAATTTTAATTTAAATGATTCTAAAGCTTAACCCTATTTCTTTATTTAATTCTGATTTCAGAAAATTGAAAAAATCGAATAAAAACATTTAAAGGAAATTTTTATTAAAAAAATAAGATATATGCTTTTCCCGAATGAAGTATATTTCCATATTTAAAAGAATCTTTTTATTTTTTCATTTTGTATCTTTAAAATTATAAAGCCCTTAAAATCAGTCCATAATCCGTGATTTTTTTCTCTTATTCTTCAAAACATTTAATAAAATGAAATATTTTATAGTTTCGAATAACTTATTATAAGTATACACTATTTATCTGAAGTTAATTAAAAAACATTATGTATCGCATGAAAAAGTAAAAATTGAATACAATAAATTAAAAACGAAACAATATTTCTTAATAACCAATTAAAGTAATCTTTTTGGATCAAATTTAAGCAGTTAATAACCAACTTCCAACTAAATTTATTCTTTGCATTATTCTTAAATTCAGTTCATGTCTGACTGCTGTACTTAGATTCCATTTTAGATTAACACTGTTCTAAATACACGATCAGTAAATGTTAAAATTTCTGAAAGTAACATAAATTTAAATTTTGTCATTTAAACTATATTATGATTAAAAATCATTAATTAAATTCATTATAACGTGATTATTGTTATATAAAACATTTCATGGAAAGAAAATTTAAATAGCCTATGTTTTATGATTCACTAGATGATAAGGATCCTTTAATATTTGATTTAAATACATCGGAAACTGTCATTTATTATTGGTCTTTACGAGATGTCATCATAAGATAATTTTCTTACATGTAAATACACTGCTAGTAAAAAGTTAAAACTGCTAGCAAAACACTGCTAGCAAAAAAAATTATTATTGGTCTTTACGAGATGTGATCATAAGATAATTTTCTTACATGTAAATACACTTCTAGTAAAAAGTAGAAGGACACTAGAATTTTTTTAAATAAGCGAAGAACTTTCTATTTTTACAAAATAACTTCATTACAGCACTTTTAAAAACGTATTTACAATCAGAAAACTATTTGTGTAACATGAAATAAAAAAGCTACTAGCTTATAATAATTAAAAGTTAATTTTATTTACATCATATTGTTCTTTGAACAACTTTAGCCGGCTCTCAAAACGCCTTTCATTCCATTTTGGATATTGCTTTCTTTTCTTGAATATGATCGTATCCTATCATTTTATGTCCTTGTAAGGTGTTCTTCTGGTTACATGTGTGATTCTAGAGAGGTCTTGTGCTTTTCCAATGCCTCCACGCTTTCTTTTAACTTCTTTAAAAAATTTTCCTTGATTAGGTAGAGTCAATTTTTTAAACCGGCCAGTCTTTGCTTTTATTTGACTCTTTAGATTTTTAAAAATTATAAAAACAGCGTTTGAACTGATGTGTATGTTCTTCGAAATTTCTCTTAAACTTTTGTCCACATCTTTACATGCCACAATTTGGTCTTTTTGAAAGCCACTTTAAGAATTCCCCCTAGGCATTTTAACTGTACAAAAATTAAGGACTTTTTTTTTCAAAAAATATATCTTTTGAAAGAAAAACAGTTTAAGAGAACAATGTTTTCAACATATTAAACTGCTAAAAATTCCAAAATGAGAATATTTTTACAGGTGTCCTTCTACTTTTTTCACAAAACAAAAATCCTTTAATACTGTTTTGTTATATTTTATTAGTGGTAAATTAAACTCATTCTCTGAAAATAAAAAATTAGTTTAATAAAATAAAAAGGAAAAATTACATTAGTTGCACCAAAATCTAAAGCCTAATTTATAAATAATGACTGTCCATCTACTTTTTCCAGCAGTGTACATTACCTACTTCACTCATTGCATTTATGGAAATCATCTATTTTGAGCTAACTAATAAACTTCATTTGAATTAAGCATTCTAAAATATCAAAACTCTGTTAATAGATACATTTTTATATAACGTTATTACTTTACATTAAGCATCAGGGAGTAATTAAAAACTATGTATATTCTTTATATAATTTATGATATTCATAAACTTATGTATCAATTGAATGTCAATGATTTTACTTAAAATTCTAATACAATTTTTAAGTATTTAATGAAACAATTTACTGATTTGCGATAAAAGAAGATTAACTTAGTACACCTAATGTAATTTAAAACCTAAAACAAATCACTAATATTTAGGTTTTAGTTAACGGAATTATCTTCTTCAATAATTAAAAAAATAAATTTTAAAAGAAATGATCAACAATATAGAGTTAGTGAAAAACTGGCTTTAAAATTTGATAAAAAAGAATCTCTTTCATTTAGAATGATTTCAGCTTCGATTATTTAATTAAGAAACAGTATTCTCTCAATGCCTTTATCCACAAATTTTATTTGTAATTGCAATCTGGTATAAATTTTCAATTTAATTAATAATAATTGAATTTTATGTTATTTGCCATTCCTTTATTATTATCTGAAAACAAGGTTTTTTTATATAAAGCTTTTAATAAGAGAATAACTCGGCAATATTGTAAGAAATAATAAAAAATCAGCTTAAAGTAAATTTTTGATATCATTAAACAATTAGGCGAGAAAAATCGATATTTAATTATGTCCAATTATGATCAAAAAATGAATTTATTTCAAAAAATAAAAATTAAATACCAGATAGCTGTGTCGAAACTGTAGCCGAGCGAAGGTATTGTTGAAAAACAGAGGCATTCATACTTCTAAGTTTCTGAACCATTAGCATTAAATAACGGTCTTCGTTAGGTGTTGTTGCTTATCTAAAACTTTGCTCTGTTCTTCGGACTGTATCTTCATTCTCCAATAATCGACTCCAGATCCTTGAATCCACACTTTATGATAATCCAACTCCTTCTATTATTTGGAATAGCGTTTCATTACCCTTTAACCGGCCAACAATTCCCCAAGCTGCAGATTTGGTTAAATGATTTAGTGGAGGAAACACAAACGCTTACTGAATGTATTATTGAAACAACACGCTCGTACTGAATGTCTTACTGAAACTAGAATCTTACCGAATGGCTTATTGAAACAACACACTCACTGAATGTCTTACTAAAGCTACACACTTATACTGAATGTCTTTCTGAAACTAGACTCTTACTGAATGCCTTACTAAAATTACAGATTTACTGAATGTCTAACTGAAACAACACACTTACTAAATGTCTTACTGAAATGACACACTTACTGAATGTTTTGCAGAAACAACACACTTACTGAATGTCTTATTGAAACAACATACTTATACTGAATGTCTTATTGAAACAACATACTTATACTAAATGTCTTGCTGAAACTAGACTTTTACTGAATGTCTTACTGAAATTAGACTTTTACTGAATGTTTTACTGAAACTAGACTTTTACTGAATGTCTTATTGAAACAACACACTTACTGAATGTCTTACTGGAGCTACACACTTATACTGAATGCCTTTCTGAAACTAGACACTTACTGAATGCCTTACTGAAATTACAGACTTACTGAATGTCTAACTATAACAACACACTAGATGTATTACTGAAATGACACACTTACTGAATGTTTTACTGAAACAACACACTTAGTAAATGCCTAACGTGAAACAACACGCTGAATATTGCACTGTACATCAAGCATCCAATACACCCTGCAGAAACAACATACTTGCTGAATGTCGTAATAAAATAACACACTAGCTGAATGTCGTTAATTATTTTCAGCTTTGTCTTACAATAAGTTGAAAGTATTCTCGCTTTCTGCTGCTAAAACTTTGACTGCTATGTCAGACTCAAAATATGCTTACTATGAAATTTAAGACTGAGAAAAATTCATATTTGTTACTCTCTTCTTCCATTTTACACAAAGATGTAGCCTTTAATGTTATTTTATAAAAGATTCACTATGTGCTTTATTTGGCTTCAGCGATAAATATAAATATATTATATAAAAATTCAAAAATTAAACTATTAAGCCATACAAATAAAAATTCAATTATTTAATATGCAATAGAAAGCAATAAGAAATGTAGGAACGAAATTCAAAAATTTAATTATGTAGAAAGTATTGAGATGTCTGAAAATGAATCTATGTACTGTCATGGTCGTTTTCATCAATATGTAATGATTATGGTGGCACAAATATATGGCTTTATTTTCAATGGTCCAAGACAAGCATCATAGTCCAAAGCCACACAACTGGAAAATAAAGGTATTGGTAATGAATAACAAGAACTATTAAAAGTAAGCAAGCAAATGTGTGTAAACAAAATGGCTGCGCTTTTTTTTTTTTTTTTTTTTTTTTTTTTTACAAATTTAAAAATAAGCACTTATTTATGCAAAATTGTTTCTTCTCAAATTTAGAGAGTTTTAATTTTTTCCGTAAAATTTTGAAATTATTTTTGCTTACATCAATATATATATATATATATATATATATGTGTGTGTGTGTGTGTGTGTGTGTGTGTGTGTGTGTGTGTGTGTGTGTGTGTGTGTGTGTGTGTGTGTATTATATATATATATATGTTTATATATATTATATATATATATATATATATATATATATATATATATATATGTTTATATATATATATATATGTTTATATATATATATATATATATATATATATATATATATATATATATATATATATATATATATGCTGATAAAATGTTTGCTTGCAATGAATTATTCGTAATTACTCTACATAGATATTCTAAGATAATAACCCTTAAAAGAGAGAGAGTACATTTTACTAAAATGCAGTAAAGTAGTTTGGGAAAAATATTATTGTTTTATTTAAACTCTTTGTTTTTAAATTAATACAAAATTATTTGATAATTTAAAAAAATATATAAAAGAAAGCAAGTGCACAAAATAATAATTTGGTTTCATTACGAATTATTTTACTAAATTTAGAAATACAAAAATCTTCAGTCCGATATACCTGTACGTCTTCTATGTTTGTATTAGCTTGGAATTCACTTTAATCTGTAGATTTTAGTTGAATTAGATCCAATGAATAAAAAAAGGCTTTTATACTGATAAACATATACATATAACATTCTTTTTAAAGCAAAATCATTCCATTTTTAGCATGCAAAATGAAGATACTTAATTCTAGAGTATGAATACACATTTAGTTACTTAGATGACTCAATTATTATTTATAAAATTATTTAATTCAGAATGAATAACATCACAAAATTGTTTTCTTTTCTAGACCGTTTTTCTTGAAAAATTAAGGATACGCATTTACATTAGTAACTTTATTTACATCAATCCTTCAGTGAAACTGATAAAATGTTGAAAGTTATTGTGAGAAAAAATATTGAAAACATATATTCACAACTACAAGCAATTTAATTTGCTCCACTAACTTAATTACACTCCAGTCATTCGATTGGCACATAATTTGTAATTCGAAACAATAACGCATCGACAAACAGGGCTTTAAAATTATCGCTCTTTGCCTTCAGCAGATAACAGTAATTAAGTACAGTTGTATTAGGGCATTCTACAGAATGCTAACAAGATATTTCTAAATCTAGTGAAAGCTGCGTCATGACAACATTGAAATTTAGATTCTGGATCAATTACTATTGATAATAAAATTAGACAAAGAAAAACTTCACACTAATGAAATCAGTACAGTAAATATATAGTGTAGTGATTTGCCAATTGTGGACAGTAATTTTTGTATACATATATGTAAAACATTTTTAATGAACTACATTAATTCTTCTAACAAATTAGTTTAATATATTTTTACAAGAAAGAGATATTATATTTTAAGATTTTTTAATTGCTTATCATCTTATATAAAAAGTATAGTATTGCAAGATGCAATTGAATTTAATGTAAAATAATTACTGTATGCTTTTTTGTCAGAAGCAATTTTTTTAATTATGTGATAAACAAATCTAAAGGGTATTCTATTAATAATAATAATAATAATAATAATAATATATATATATATATATATATATACAAACATTTTGTTTTACATTTTTTAAGTAATTCAAGTATTAAATTTTTACGTATTATAAAATTTTGGATTTTAAATCTATTGAAAATTTTCCAATTGTTTTATTTATTTACTTCATTATTTTTATTTTACTTATATTTCAACAAGCCTTACAATTTCTTCCGTTCATTATACTGTCCAGTGCATTTCATCAAATTGTATTGCTTTTTAACTACGTTATGGAAATTCGAAGGAAATCGTCTAAAATTGTAGTGAATTGGTTTTCAAAGACATAAAAAATTTTACTTTATTCATAAAGAATTGATGTTGAAACATAATAACATTAACATGTTCAAGCATATTCATCAAACTAAATATTATTTTATTAAGTATTATTTACAATACAAATTGTAAATAATACTTAATAATATAATATTAAGTATTATTTACAGCAACCACTTAAGGTGAGTTAAAATACTAAAACAGATCATAATCAGAAGATCAAAACCGAAATCACTATGAAATGAGAACAATGAATGACCCAACTAAATTATAAGTAAATGATAAAAAATATGTTATTATATCTTATGGATATTTGCAAACGTATCAATAAAGCAAGTATGTAGTGACAACGTTTCCCACTGTTCAAAGCATTGCTTTCAAATGAAGCTAAGTATCAACATGTAAACAGAACATTGGATGGTTTCAAATAGTAAATTTGATTGCTCACTCATTTTTAATAAAAAAGAATTAAGTAAATGGGTAAATTTAAATTTAAAATCTTTTTTATTAATGATATATTAATAAATTCATTCATAACCATTATCATGAGTCAAAATTCAGTTTATAAATGTTGTCTTGTGTTGACTAGGCAAATAATAATTTTCCTGACCAAGATCAACGCAGCACTTCGCCTTATGCACATGCCAAAAACCATAGTAGAGTACACTTACAGCCGTATATATGACATGAGATCATACGCAATATTCACTATCTATATAACATAATACTTTAATTAATGCTGCTTTAACATAATGCTTTAATTATCTTTTGTTATTCCATAATGAAAATTCAAAAATAAAGTTAATATGACCAATTAAAATTTTCAAAATCGTAAACTAAAGTATTCTCCCTTTGTTTTCTAAAATAATTTATTTTTTTTTTTTTTTTTTTTTTTTTTTTTTTTGCTCCAACATATTAAACAGCGAAATTTTATAAAAATGCGTTATAACGGCATTTAGAGAAATTTGTGAATAATTCTAAAAAATCGTTTAAGCAAAAATCAATATAATTTTTTCGTAACTGTATTTTACGTGGAACAAGTTGACAATTTAATCTACAATTTCTGTTTTGATAATAGTATATTATATTAAAATTTAAAAATGGATTCTTAATCAAATCGAGGGAATTTTCTTGTTAGGGAAAATAATTCCCGATTGAATTTTAAATGTAAAATATGTTGTGTGGGACTGTTTAATATATTATATTTATTTCTTTTGTCTCTTTGATAAATATTTTGTTAGTGTTTATTAAATTTTATTGGGCAGTTCAGGAATTTCCAGGGTTTCCTTTTACATTGTTAAAAAAGTTTCATAGTAACAGAAGTTGAATTTTATGATACATTTATATATATAATTTATATATATATAATATATATGTATAATATATATATATATATATATATATATATATATATATATATATATATATATATATATATATATATATATATATGATACTTTACTGTATAAGTCATTCTTTATTTCAAACTGAGAAGAATTAATAACGAATAATACGAAACATAAGGAAATCATTTATTTAGATTAATTTTTGACTTATTCCAGTCACAAAATTTAAATGTGTTTTAGAACGTGAGACAAACGAATACACAAAGTAATTAAAAACCGTAATTAAGATAGTAATATAGTCAAAAATAATAAAGACAGTTGTGATTACTAAGGGAACTAACATATAATTCTCATTCCTAATAAGAACATGATACAGTAATCGGATTGCCTTGGTGGGAGAATAAATTAAATTTAAATATTTTAGAAAAATTTTCAAGAATTATTTTAAATAATTTTTATAAAATTCTCTAACAAATTTTAAAACAAATTCAAAAGAATTATTTTAAGTTCTCTCTCGTGTGTTTTTCGCACAGGAATAGTTCCAGGGAAAAAAAATGAAATAGTATGAAGAAATAAGGGGAACATTAAATTCAGCTTTAAATTCATCTTACATGAACAGGTAAATAAAGATTTAACCACCTTTGATATAAAAAAAACTAGGGAACAACAGAAAAAAACACTTAATCTTCACTTAATGGAAGGAACTTATCAAATAAAAATGATGTTGATTTTGTAATTAAAAGTTCGGTTCATTTTTTCTTTATGTTTTGTTCTAGGTTAAGAAATGATATCATCACATTCTTTAACAATGTCTGTTCCATCTTTTCTCGCTTCAAAACATAATATCCTATGACATAATGAGGTTTTAGTATATTAATTCTGTTCTTTTGAAATACATTGGTCGTTACCTTGCACATAATAGCAGTTCTTTTCTTTAAAACTTCATAAGAAACTTAGATATTCAAGAAATTCTTTGAATACCTAAGTAATTTCGTATAACGATTATTGTAGTGAGACTCCGTAATTTCAGAAAAACTCCCAGGAAAACCCAGATTTGTTTTTAATAAATGAATGATAGAGACAAAGATTCAAAACAAATATAATAAAATTTATTTTAGCAACTTAATAACAAGAGAAATTTGCATTGACAATTAAAACATTCTTGATTAAATAATTGACGAAATTCAAACTTTAAATTTATTTTGTGACATTTACACAATAATATATCACAACAGATGGAATTAAAATAAGAGATCAAACTCACCCCTTTTAAAAATAGCATTGTGGTGTCTCATATCGTCAATGATTTTGCCGCTCTCCGGTGCCGATGATTCTCTTTTCTCATTCACTTCCCGTCCTCTACTCGGCATCTTCTGTTTAAATTTCATTCCTCTGATATTTCAACATCTTACAGCTTAGCATTTCACTTGGCTTACTCACTCCATATAAGCTTTCTCTTTTTTCTTTGCTATCTTTCATTTACACTGCGACAACGATTATAATCGAATTAGGATGCCTCGAGAAACTTCATGTTGTATAGATAAACTTTTGCAATTGTTCTGAAGTTCTATAAGAAACAAAAAAAATTGAGCATATATAATTACTTATTACCCTGGTAAGTCCAACATTTATCAGATAATACCAAGGATGACATCACTGTACATATCTTAAAAATAAATTAATTCTCCGCTCATTACAAAATAATGTACTTATTATAAGCTTTATTTTGGAATTTCCTTGTGAATGAAAAAACTAATATAATTTCCTTTAATAATAATTTCGATAAAATAGATTTAACAATTTCTAATAAAATTGAGATAAATAAATCCAAAGTTATTTTTATGACCAAAATATCACAAAAGTTCTCTTATAAAAAAGAATATCAATTTCAAAACTTTATTTTATTAGAAAATGTAAAAAATGAGCGATAAAATAAAGAAGTGTTAAAAATTTTAATTGATGGCACTATTACTGTCAAATCAATATGAAAAACAAAATGCTTTTAAAAAAATAACATTAGATTTTTCAAAGGTTTGTAGAATACAATAGTTACTAAGCAGTTTTATTTACTTAAAATAAATTAAATTGCATGAACGAAATGCTGAAATATTTTATGAATTGTGTCATTAAGAAAGCTTCCATTTTACTGAAGAAATATAATTAATTATGAAATCATTTAATAATATTGCTCTTTGTTTATATCAAAGTATATATGATGAAAACAATAACTGTTTATCTAAGTGTCAAAAATATTTAGTATTTTCAACGTTAAAATTGGATTTTATAGAATTATTAATGTAGTTCATTGTTCTTTGGAACTGTCTTCATGCAAATCGTAAGAAATTATTTGACAATCTAAAAAAGCACATAACTATTCTTCATAAAATTTTAAAAAATGTTTGAAAAGATTTTCATAAGAACTGCCAAAATTTTGTCTAGAATAAAAAAAATAATAAAAGTAATTCTTTTTATACAGAGGATGTCCAAAAAGGAAATTTTTCAAAATATTGAATGCAGTTAAAATATATGTTATTCTTAAAATAAAAATAATAACTCAAATTATATTAAAATATAACTTGATATAAGAGCCGTTTTGTAGTTATGTATCCGTGAAAATAAACAGCATACTTGCTTATATATGCTGTTTTTTACATGCAGTTATGGTGTTATGGTAAAAAGAGAAATTTTAAAGAAAGAAACGTTTTATCGAAGCAACATTCGTAATATTTTCTGAATATTGTGAAAACATATTAGGAAATACACATTAGAAAGAGTAAACATATCTGGTATCTATAGTTTAGCTTTTTAAAAATCATAAAGAAAATTCTTATTTCATATTATTATATACTAATGGGAGGAAGTAATTTTTATCTAAATCAAATAATCATTCCTCATAACATTAAGAAATAATAAATATAACTTGTGTAAGAATAATAGATCCATTTAAATAATTTTTATTAAAGATGGCTCCTTTTAAAGAAAAACATTTTAAAATGAATCATTTCAAAATGTTTTTCATTAAAAAAGCTTTTCATTAAATTTTAAAATGGTTTTCATTAATCCTTTCCTGAAATACACGTGTTAGGTGGAAAGACAGTAGTTAAAATAAGTAAATATGTAAATGAATAATGCTTTGAACCATTTTACCTATCAAATATTATGATTTTGAATGATTTTGCTTAGTTAGTCTTATTGACGACAAATAATTATGCTCACTAAGAGAAAATACTGAAATTTTGATTTGGAATGACGTATCATTACATTTTAATCCTTTTCTATTTTACGAGAAAGTAAAATGTACAAAAACACTTCCTTAAAATTTAAAACATTGTAATGTTTATTATTATAAAAAATCTAAAAATGTTTGACCAGTAAGCTTGGAAATATTACATAAGTTTTAATACTGAAACTAGTGGCATCATAAAAGAATTTAAGATTATTTTGACATAATAACTTGAAAAATATCATTTTTCTATTTCTATGTCGTTTCAACTTCGCTGCCAGTTAGAATGCTTATTTATGATATAAAGGTATGTAATATACTTTCTATGCCATATTGATAATGGCATAGAAAGTATATTACTTACCTTTTACCTCTAACAGCTAATGTACACGTAATTATGAACAATCGAGGTCAAAATATTTTTCTAAATGGAAGATTTTTTCATGCTATTTTCTTGAAAGAGGAATATGCTTGTTTAATTTATCTATGAAAATATAATGCAAATAAAAAATTTCATTATTTAAATTTATAGTTTAATGTACACGCACACAAAGTGGGGTAAAATATTAAATTTTAATTAATTTGAGTTAGAGTCTGAAAAATGAAATATAGTTTTTGTACCGGTAAACTATGTTTCTCAAATACTGCAAATATTAATTTTCAAGTCTATAAGAAATTCAAAATTAGAAATAAATCGTATATTAAAAAAGAGAGTGAAACATTTTTTCAAATTAAATTTCAATAGTATAATTCGTGCAGTATTTTTAAGCACTGACTTTTAAATATTAATTTAGTATTATGAACGTAGTACATTATTTGTCCATGTAAACTACTTTATTAATTAGCAGTAATACAATAAATTTAGCAATTACATCTATTTTTATTGTTGCGTATTATAAAACTGCAAATTCAGAAAATATAAATTTTCGATGAGTTGTCGCAAATATAATTTTTACCATTTTTAAAAATAATTCATAAATGAAATGAAAAAGCATAAGGTAGAAATACCAACATAGAATTTTAGCATTGAAAGTAAATTACGTATCATTCACGTAATAAATCCGGGATAATAAAATTTATAAAATATCTTTACAAAAATATTGGAAATGAAGAAACATAAAATTTATTGATACAAAAGTACCTCATTACATAAACAAAATAATAAATCAAAACTATGGTAAATTTAGGTGATAAAATTATGAATATTAATGAAATATTTCAAAAGAATGAATTATACAAAATTATCTTCATCAACACAATAGTAATTACCTATGAATTAGTTAAATTTATATTGAGAGTAGAAAGCTTCATGTTTCTTTAATGAAATAAATCATTACAAATAATGATTTGATTTATATGCACGCTTTTTCTCAAGTATAATCATTTAAGAAATAAGTCAATTTAGATTAGTTTTAATATTTTTCACAATATTTGTTAAAATATTCTGAATATTTTATTTACACGTAAAAATATTTAACTAATAAAATTAAAAGTTGCTAGTTAGACTTATTAATTCTCCTGAAAGAAACATTGACTAGATTTAAAAAAGACTTAAGTTGAATTTATATATGCCTTTTTTGAATCAATTCTATATTTTCTTTAAGGAGTTACACCTTCGCACTATTTCGTTAGAGATAAATACTTTGATGTACGTTTCAAATTTGGAATTTTATTTGAGTTAGAGCTTGGAGTTTAGAATATGTTGTTTTTCTATCATTTATTTATATGGCACACACACACACACACACACACACACATATTCTTCAAAGATTATTTCTCATGTAAAAAAGGTGCAGTAAATGAAAGCAATTTTTCTTCTGAACTTAAATTCAAAAATCTTATTGATTTGTAATATGTGTCATGATTTCGGATATAAAACTATTCTATTAATAATCAGGAAATCACATTTTTCAAACTATATCGTTGGAAGCCATTTACAAAGCAAAACATTTTAATATCAATTATATTATTTTACAGATCATTTCAATATAAATTATGTAATATACATTCTTTTTTTTACATTCTTCCAAATAGGACAGCGGTGGCTGGTTGAGTAGAGCATCGCGCTTATTATCGGAAAATAGTGAGTTCGAATCCCGGCTACTAAAAATTCATCGTGATCGCTAAAGGTGGCTGGGACGCATTAAAACTTCAGACGCATTAAAATCGTGATCACAGTGTCCTCCAAGTAAAATGATACCTTTGGAGGTCAAGCTTTGGCGGTCTTCTGTTTGGTCCCTGATTCAAAATAACGAAGACTCTATCTGGCTGTTTCTATCTAACTGGTAGGTCCCAATTCAAGGATAGATACAGAGAAGCATGCTGGTGCAACAAACAACAATCTTCCAATGATTTTTTTTTTTCGAATTTTAAGATATTATTGATTTTGCAGTCTCCAGTGAGTGTGTTTAGAATTCTCAAATCCCAGCTGGAAACGCTTTGAAACTTTGTTGAATAGATTCCTGACTGCTCTAATTTAGTAATTTTATAACTAAAGGAAATTTTTCCTAGAGCACCATACTTCATTTGATTTGTTTTTAGCTGATCTTTAAGTGAAATGTTAATTCGTGGAGCAAAACACCGTTTTGATTGGTGTTAGCTAGATAAAACATATCTTTAAAAAATAACAGATAATTTTATTATTCAAAATCGCCATATATATATTTAATTCCCAAAATCTAATCAAAAATTCTCTATTGAAAACCATGACTCATGAAAACTGAATGCCTTGTCCGATTAATATAAGGATGAAATAAAAAATTATGATGTCTGATTTTTTTATCACTTCTTAACGCATTAATATTTTGTTAAAATAAAATAAGAATTAATGCAAGTAATTAAGACTTCTCCTTTCCTTTTGAAAAATATAAATCAATTGTATAGAAGTTAAAAGTAAATATTAATACTAGATGATATTTAACGTTGCTTCTGTTTGATACATAATTGATTAATCGATGCAAGAAAATCTCTCTCTGTGATCGTTCAAATATTTATTTAAAATGACCGGACACACATTAAAATTTTATTTATTTCTTCAACTTTACACTATCACATTATTTTAGTCAACTATTATACATAAATCATTTCTTTCTCAATCCAATTTGTCTGAATATTTTGTCGCTATAATATATTATGTAAATAGATTCTGTCTTTTCCAACAATGTCATCAGAAGGATACTTAACTCTCTGGATATTATAAACATGTTTATATACTATATTACTCTACCATAAAAATCTAGGAATCAAAATTATGAAAATTTAATATGAGTACTGAGAAATTTTTTATGCATTGAGATTTTGTAGAAATCTTTAAAGCTATCATTTATATTAATCCTTTACTTATTATTTTTATACTTAAAAGATTGATATACAGTGGAAAATAAAATATATCTGACTCTTACATTTCTGATGATTTTCGTATGATTAATTTTCTTATTTATTTTTTTTTTGTTTTAATGTATCAAGAAATATAAAATTATCCTTTGAGGTTTGAAATACTATGAATTAATTTGATAAAATGATCCATTCGATATTCTCTTAAGGTTTAATAAAATATAAGAATAATTATATTATTTGAATAAAAAGATAATTTTAAAAATTAAGTTATTTTACCGGCACCCTATTTCCCTAAATTTTGCAAATAGATTATTTCCGCATTTAAATATCAATTCAGCATACATTAAATGTTGTAAATAGAAATAAATTTGATTTTTTATTTTATTATTCTCATAATTTCCTTTATTTCAAATGAATTGTAATTAGCTCTTCATTGATAATTTTCATTGGAGATGCTGTAATTACTTACCCAATTTTATATGAAAAATAATTATCTTGAATTAATTAAAAGTCACTGTAATACAAAAAATTAAATTTTAAAATTTATACAATAAAAACTAGCTATAATTTTTATTGCATATGTAATATCGTTCTTGTAAGGGATGTTTCCAGCTCACTAAAAAGTGAAATTGTTAGCAAAATGTCATTGTAATCTGACAAATAAACAACTCAAATAACTAATAATAGTAATTAATTAATGCAATGAAGTACAGTTTAAAGAACGTTATTGCTGATAAATCTATTAAACGCATTGAAATTTTTTCCTTTTAGAATATATTTTAGTTAAATAAACTTAAATTCTTTCTTTTGATTTGTTTCTCTTTTTATTTAATCTTCTTCTGTGGTATGTTTTTTTAAATCTGAAATAATTCACGTCAGTTAGAAATAATATATGGTTTTCATATGTCTGTACTAAGAACATAGTTCAAATTTTCAAGAATTATGGAAAATAAAGATCAAACTTTGCAACCATCAAAACGCTTTCTTCTATGATTTTATTAGATGAATTTTTACCGAAATTCAAATTTAAAATATCAAAAAATTTATACTAATCAAAAGAAAGAAAACTTTTGCTTTCAAAATTATACCTATGACATTTTTTCTGTATAAAGTATGTCTTTCAAGTTCAATTTCTATAAACATAACATTCTTGTCTGTTAATAATAATTATTGCCAGTGTAATGCATACAAAAATTTAGAATAATTAAAAATGCGTTAACTATGAATTTAATGATCCAATTGTTTTATTTGGTAAAATGTATTTATAAATAACAAATCAATCTGCCTCTTTATAAGTTAGTTGGAAAATTATTAAATAGGTTCTTACAATTATAAGTTATCACCAATAATATTTCAAACATAAGCAAGAATAGAACTGATTATGAGCTTTATGCACTTGAAATCTTAAAACTCATCAGTGTTTCACTTTCTCTTTCATCTGCCTGAGGATGGTATATCAGAGATAAAAAAAATTTGTTTATTTTAGGTAATCTCCATTGGTCTTCTGACGAAAAACATTTTTATAATTATCTTAAACGATCTTCAATTTTTTTATGATTATTAATATTTTATAAACTATCTTGCCGTAATTAGAAAATAATTTAGAAATTATTCCTATGCACTAATTTATAAATACACTTGTAATAATTCTAATGAATCCACAGTTATAACTGCGTTTTTTTTTGTCTCACTTAAACCTATGCCTTCTGATAAAATTTTCTTGAGCCTTCCAAAAAATGTCAACTTAAAAAAAAATCTTTCTTACAGCCATATTATCAAAATGTATGAATATACAATTTTAAATCAAACTAACTTACAATCCAAAGGATATTAGGTATAAATTGCACCTATTTTTTTTTATACTCATAAACCAAAAATGCATTTACAGAAATCAACTTTTTTCCTAAATACCCTAATTTATTCAATGATATACTTAAAAATTATTCTAATTAATGGACTGTTAAATACGACTGTATATCATTATAAAAATCATTTTTTAAGAGTACATTTACAAGTCTGTATAATTTTTCTTACGATAAACTTATTTTGTGCCAATTTTGATTGACATGATCTAAAATATATTCAGTATCATTAAGTTACATTTTTAGCAACTAATTTTTACAAATTATGATTGATCTCTAAAACAATCACTTAAAGTTGATTGAAATAATTACTTTCTTTAAGAAACATAAGTTCTCGATTCCAAAACAAAACAATTTTAAAATATGAAATAATTTTAAGGTGTTAGGAATAACTGATGCTTTAATGAAGAAACTTAATACCAGATTATATTTTAAACATCTATTCCCGTCTTTTATTTGCCAGTCTTTCTCTTATTTTTTTATAGTTACATCTAAGATTTTAAAATAATGATTATAAAATAAGGAATGAAGAATAATAATTTAATCCTTTATTCTCGCTCACCATTATTATGAAAATGAGTGTTATCAAAAAATATATTTTTTTACAAATCCTCTTAAAATTTTCGTAATAAAACGTAATTACTTGGGAACCCAAAAAATATTTTATCATGCTTATATGTAGAGCGTAATATTTGTTTCAATTACACTAACACATTTAAAATAGTTACTGTTATCGGATATTTTCTAAAATCTGCATTACAATTGGATCATTAGCAAATTATAAATGTTTGCAAAATTAAAATGAAAAGTAAAAAATTAAATCAGCGAATGACACAAGTGAACTTATTCATAGAATTATGCATTTTCTTAACAGACAAAACAATGGCTCATTTTTTTATGAGTTTTCGACTATTTTAATAATGGCCTGTATTTACAGTTAAATAAAGACTTCAAAATACAGTTATATAAAGACAATTATATAAAAAATATTATAAAATACATTTATATAAAGACTTCAAAAAACTTTTTTGACTAAACCGATTTCGTCCATATGTGCATTATGTATAAGTTCATAAATGAAAATTTGCATGAATAATTTTCTTTTATTATTTTAGATTGAAATATATAGTTAAGAGTAATGAATGTTTTATTAAAATTGCGTGTAGTCTGTCGAATAAATGAACATTATTATCCTTTCATACGTTTCATACTAACTGTAAGTCGTTTAAACAATGCTTGTAGCTTTTATATTTAAAAATTAATTAACTAAAAGTAATGATACTATATTTTCCCCTATCGCAGTCACTAATGGAGCAAAACAACACTACATAATTAAAAATGAAAACTGCAAAGCTGTCCAAGAAATAACCACAAAAAAAATTAAATAAAATCAAACAAGCAGTTTTAAAACAAAACCGCTCACTTAAATTAATATATGTTTAAAAATGTAACAGATTTTTGCTTAACTTAACGATAAACAATTTAGTTTTAAACGTCTCAATACACCAGTATATTTAATAGTCGTCGTAAAATAACTCTTTAAATGACTTCAATTTGACTCTTGTTATATTTGAATGTTTTCTTTTGAGTGGGAGTATTGTTAAAATAATTTCTTGTATATTCTAACTTTAGAAAATAATAAAAATGTTTTCTGTAGTTCTATGTCTTAAGGAAAATTAAAACATCAAACCAACCTGAAAAAATAAATGATTTTAAACGATATTTCAGAATATTTATTTTACATATTTTTCTATTTATAGTTTTTTTTTTCATACAGTTTTAATCTTGCAGTAAAATCTATTTACATAAAAAAGTTTTACAATTTACTTAGTGAATTCTGTCATTTATATTTTACTTTGTGAACATTTACTCTCGCTTTGAAATTAAACATTTTTATTCGATTGAGACAAACAGTGTTTTCCACACAATCTCTCACTTTTTAATACTGGGCTCGCAACCAAATGATTGGCTTTCATGCTTTTAATGCTAAATTTTGACGATTCAATTTTAAAAGTGAATGTTTTGCCACTGCATACAGTCCCAAGTGCAGGTTCAAGACATTTTAACACAAACACGTAATTGCTTTCTGGATTTACCCTTCACAGATTGTCGACGGTACTCATGCATCGTTATGGGGGAAAATTGGAAAGCTCTTAAGCACCCACCTTAACAAACGTGCATACAAAATGCAGAAACGCAGCATCTTTCTTCAGTTCATGAACAGAGGTTGGACTCGACCAGAGACCTGAATTCCGAAAAGCGTGGTCCTACTACGTATGTTCCGGTAAGTCCACAAAAAAGGAGTATTTTCAGTAGTTCAGTATATATTTGTGCCTCAGGTACTGGTCGAAATAGTCTCTCACCAAAAATTGTAAACATAAAACGAGACACATTTGGTTTTTCTAAACAATAGCATATAACTTATGTTGGTATGGATTTCAACGGTATTGGTAATCATTTACAAATGATATAAATCATTCTAAATATGCATAAAAGTATGTTCTATGTTCGAAAAAGCACATTTTTGGGCAACTCATTAGGTCCGAGTGATAAATTTTTATTTAAAATTATGTATGCATACTTTTCTTTATAAGAGAAATATTAAAATTTTCTAAGCCATTCTCTTTATATCAATCCAATTATATTTTTTCTTAACATGAAGAACGATTGAAGGAAACACAGCTCAGCCTGTATGGTGATTATGATCCTCGACTATCACCGTCTGGCCTTACGTTCGAAACCTGAATATGCCTTGAATTTACATTCAAGTGGGAAAAAATCGAACTTTTTGCCCGTAATGGATCCTCCTTACGAAAAAGAAAGCAGCGCACCCTTATGTTCAGGTCTGGAGTAAAAGTCCACGTCAATAAATGCTCTCTTCTTCAGCTTGTATGTCCTTTCTCATCCACAAAACATAAGAGACACACGACAAAAAAATGAGGGAAAGAAATGGTTTTTATGAATTTTTAAAATATTGGAACAAGAAAATTTATTTTTCAGACACTGTAAAGACTAATAAATATCACCGAAGTTACATTTAAAAAATGCTTATTTCACTCAAATTAGAGATATCAATGTAAATTAGCAACTTTTAAAAAATATTTCAGCAAGATAGTGATCAATATATTATTATTTCATGTGTTCAACATATTTTAGTCGAAATTTATTTCATTATAAATCACATTTATATATACATAAATAGTATATGTCCGGTCTTAAGGACACACAATTTTCTGCCCTAAAGAAGCATTTTTGCATGTATATACCTCAAAATTTTAACTTTTTAATAAAAAATTTACATCATTTTTTCAACTTTCAATGTTCACATATTTTTCAAATTCAAATTTTTTTACTTTTTGAATTCAAACAAGTGCTATTTTTAAGTCAAAAAATTATAATAAAAATGTAGTTATTCAAATACACAACTTTTTAAAATAAAACACAAAAAGATATATTAAAATAATAAAAATTTTTGTAAATTTTCAAAACGATATAAGCCATTGTATGTGTTTTTTTTTTAAAGATAAAGATTTAAGCTTCTTCCAAAACTCGTAATCATAATATTTATCATTTATTTTACCTTTATAATTGAATAGATAATTATTTTTATTTATTTTTTAATTACTCTTTCAAATAAATCAGCATGGCAAGAACTTAAGTAAAATTCTTTTTCATTATCGCTTACTTCTAGTTTTGCAATTAATGATCCAAATTTTGTTTTGATTTTTTTCAAAGATATCAAATTGTATTTTCCAACTTAAATCACTCAATTTAAAAATTTCAGGATATATATTCTTTTTGATGTTGTTGAATTCGTCCATTTATGATATTTCATTTTATTAAATGAATTTACGTTTTCAAAAATATTTTCTGAAGATATTTATTTATTATGTAATAGATATTTCATCTACTAGATCAAGTGCTTTTTCTCTTATTACTTTATTTTCAACTTTTAAAATTAATTCGCTTATTTGATCAATATATTTCATTATTAAATCATCAATTCCATATTTGTCATGTATTTTATTGATTTAAGTTAGTTCGTTAAGTAATTTTGAATTTTCTATTATTTCTTCACTAATATCTAAGTATTTTATTTTTTCCATTTATTACAAACTATTTTTTGAATGGATTTCTTATACTGACAACATTTATATAGAGGGCACATAGGACCTAATATTCTAGCACATTTAGGTACATCAATATCAACAGCTGGTATATTTAACTCTGCAAATATTTCTTTTTCAATTGTTCCTCCTTTATAAGCAAATTTACCACCATATTCATCATATAAATATTGAATATAGTTTTTAATATTTTCATTACTAATTCATAAACTTTTATCGTCTGAATATCTTTTAAATCTTAGACCGTGAATTTCACATGAGAGCATTTAATTTATTAATTAAATATTAATTATTAAAATCATTCTTTTCTTTATGTGCATACAAAATTCTTCATTCTTTTTTATTTTACAATCTCTACAAATCATATCCATTTATTATGGTTTATTTTTTTAAATGGAAATTGAAATTTCGATAACAACATTAATTTTAATGACATTAAAATTATTAATTTTAAAGTTATTATTAAAATTATTAATTATAATGCACCATATTTCATGGCGTCCACAAAATTATTATTTCATTTCTTCTTCTTAAGTGATTTTTAAGACAATTAATATAAAGTAATATAATTAATTTTTAATATAATTACTATAAATATCTCTTTATATTAATTATTCAAAACATAATTAATATAAAGCAATATTTTATATTAATTGTGTTTAAAATAATTTTTAAGTAGCCTAGTTTGGAGCTATCTATAAAATAAGAAATTTCGAATTATTTAAAAATGTTAATGACTCATTCCATTCATTTTTATTTTCTTTAACTTTTAAATTATTTTCTATTTCAAAATATTCGCAAATATTTTTCATGATATACGAATATTTTATATTTTTTTTTTGTAATAATTAAAATCTAAATGTTTGTAAAACATTTCATCTGATTGCAATGGAAAATTTAAATTACGTTTTCTTTTAAATTATTTGAAAAAATTTATCCTACTTACATATCTCTGTTTCAAAAATGATTGAATATTTATATTATAAGAATTTTCATCTTCTGAACTGTCATAGTAATATCTTTCTTTAGAATATTTTTAAAAACTTTTAAATATTGATTTGGTACAGAAGTATTATTTTCTTCATCACTAGAATAATGTTTTTTCAGCTTGAATAAAATCATCTATTTATATATTTTCTAATTTTAAAATATAGATGGAAGTACTATTCATTGAAAGACTGTTATCAGTTGTGAGAACAAAGTTTATTAGATAAAGTTATTAGATATACCCCAAAAAAATAAAGTCATAAGTCCCAGTTAGTGTAGTGGTTAGATGTTTGGGTATAAACCCAAACATCTGACAAATCACAATTTTCTTTAAATATTAATCGCTTGAAATAATGTAATTTTAATATTCTTTTTATATGTATTTCCATTATTCTCATATTATCATAACTATCTTATTAAAATGTGGTCTTCCAAAAAATACAATACATAGACTATTGTTATATCGATTTCATTTCTAATTATTTGTTTTTTGCTCTAATTGTCTTTTTATCTGTGCCTTTGAAAATAAAAAAATAAACCTTATTTAATTAAAAATGGTGTGTATAATTTTGGAAATGTAAGATTAACAAATGTTGCAAATCCTGTTATAAATAAAGATGCCGCAACAAAAGAATATGTCGATTCTCAAAATTTCTACGTTACTATTAAAGAGAAATATGCAACATATCATACAGGAGGTTTTAGACCTGTAGAATTCAATTTAATGATCTCTAAACTACTAGAACCTGATTTGAAATTAGTAACTAATGCATATAAAAATTACAATTTCTTTGAAATCTGAAAATCGCACACATAGTCCTTTAATACAATTACAAATTGGAGAAGAATTTATATTCACTAGAACTTTAACAACTGATACCGAATCCATTACATGTTTTACATATGGTAAAAGAAACGATCGTGTTAAATTATCAATTGGTAGTGATGGGCAATCAAATAAATTAAAACCTTTCTTGCATATAGAAAAAATAGATTTTCTTAAAAAAAAAAAAAAAAAGAAAGAAAAAGAAAAAGCATACAATGGCTTATATCTTATGTTTTGAAAAACTTACAAAAATCTTTATTATTTTAATATCTTTTGTTTTTATTTTTAAAAATCGTGTATTTGAATAACTACATTTTTATAATCATTATTTGATTTAAAAATAGCACATTTTTTAATTAAAAAAGTAAAAAAAAATTTAATTTGAAAAATATGTGAACATTGAAAGTTGAAAAAATTATGCAAATTTTTCATTAAAAAGTTTAAATTTTGAGGTATATACATGCAAAAATGCTTAAAAATTGCTTCGTTAGGGCAGAAAATTGTGTGTTCTGAAGACTTGACATATACTACTTACATATGTTTATTATTTATTCTTTTCACATAATTATCTTAGCAAAAAATAAGGAATCTTAATGGCAATCGAGCATATATATGTGTTAAAGCAGACTGAACATCTGTTTTTGGTCAGGTGTTATAATGTTGATAAATGACTAAAAGAGTCTTGAGAGGTTGTTCCAAGTTGCCCAACAGAGATTACACGCTAACTTCTAAGGTAATGTTCTCTATAGAAAAAGAAGTCACGTAAGTCTGACTCACTGCTCTCACCCAACCCTGGTTCAGCAGGAAGACCCCGGAGGATTCGTTAGAATTCGAGGGTGACAGATATGATTAAGCAACTGTCTCAAGACTTACTAATGGACATCTGAAAAGCATGACATTCCGAATTTGGTGCAAGGTCTTTTCACTGTGCACAAAATGCAACCTGAAGTCAGATTCCATTGATCACATCCTAGATTGTTTGGGGCTCGATCTGGCGGATGTTTCGTCAAGTCCACTACTGGTGCCATACTTCGTTAGGGCTCATGGTTTTATGGATCTGATCTAGTTGCCACTAGATCTCTGAAGGATTGAAGACAACAATATTGATAAATATTACATAAATGAAAAGGTATTTTCAAATTTAAATTTCGACAACGTACTTACAAGTTAATAGCTGAAACTTTTTTTATTATCCTTTCTAAAGTATGTTACGATTCATTATCTTCCATCATTTCAGTGGACTCTTACTTTGTATAGTCATTCCTGACTTCTGAAGATAAACACAGAAATCAATTCATGACATCGCATAAAGGATAGCCAAACATCCTAAGACTATTAAAAGAAACTTTAACATCCATTTCCTAAATTATCTTTCGGATGACGAACATTCCTAGAGAGTCAGGTGAAGATACAAAAAACGAAGATCTAAAATCTGCTAGAATGCGTAAGGCAAGATCCATCTCCTACTATTCAGTAGTGGTCGAGATCAAAGTTAGTGCTATGGTCAGAACAGAACTGATCTTCTTTCCTTAGTAAATGGTAGTATCTATCTCATTTTTTGGGTAGTATAGTATCTATCCCACATACTCTGTCCACTCTCATACAGTTTTTGGTGTGCACCAATGCAGAAGAAAATTGAATTTCTAGGTAAATATTAATTTTTCTAAAATCAAACATTGGGCAGCAGTTCAGAGAACAACACTTATTCAGACATTAATATTTAATTAAGCAATTAGTACAGTCTTGCTTTTTAAGCAAACGTAGAGAAATGATATCACCATCACTTAGTCTAATATCTCTTGAAATCAATGAAACTATACCAAGCTGTGGATGCAGAAGCCCAATTTATTCAATTTATTGTTCTATTGTTTTGGTCGTCTATAGCCTTGAACGTTTTTAACCATCATGACATTTCATTCGTTTTGCAATCTCTTTTAGAGATGATTGTTCACAAATACAAAATTTTGGTCATAAAGTACAATATATAATTTAGAAGTTTAAATATTCGTTAAAAGAACTTTTTAGAATCCTTACCATTCTTTTGAATCGAACAATCCATCATAATATCAAAGGATATCTCGTACACTCATTTTTGATTAAAAATTCACTGAATTCTGTATTAAATTTCATGAAATTTTCCATCACTCATAAATGCAAGCTTAAAATAAAAATTTTCGTTTTTTACCTGTAACTTTCATTTTACTAAATTAAGTATTATCAAAACAATTACAATTCATAAATATTTCAAAACACTTTTAGAACTAATTGTTAGAATTTAATTAGATTGTAAGATATGTTTTCAAATTAAAAATAATAAATAACGCATACATGTTTTTTAAAATGTATATATTCATCAAATGGATTTTATTTAGCAAAACATTTTACTGGCATATACAGGAAACAAAGCAGGGATCATTAAAAGGATGAAGCAGCAGAACATGTTGACAAAACCTGTTATTAAATATTTTATTGGAATCCCGTGCATAATAAAAACTCAATATTTGTCATAATTATAAGACAGAATATTACTATCCTTTTCCTTTTACCTTAGAGTTCACAAGGAAAACTTTTAGCAAAATACAATGATCACAATTTCAAAATTATTCCCTTAACCCAAAGTTGAGACTCACAACTGATAGTTCTAAGCATCTATTCCAATATATATATACATGAACAAAAGTCGAACAGCAACAACTGTCAGCTAATATTAAACATCACTTAGATTTAACGTAGAAATTAAAATTTTGAAAGTAATGCTAAAGTAAGACTTGAACTGAGTAAAAAAGTATGAAAACTGAAGTAATCATTACACACAAAAACAATTAGTAATGACACTCAAAATCAATATGCATTAGCATTTACTTCTTCATAAGTATTCGAATGCAAATCATTAAATAAGAAATCTAAATACGTATCTCCAAAGAAGTATAACCATTACGTTAATGTGAAATTCAATACACTTTTATTATTTTTAAATTCTTATTTAAAATATTAAATGTTTTATATATATTTTAACTTAATCACTTAGAAATCAAAAAGTGCTTCGAGGAAAATTTATAAATCTTCTTTAAATAGTTTTTATTGTAAAAAAATTAAAAATAAAACAAAATTAAACTAACCACGCATTTTCCGAAAATTCATTAGTTTCAGAATTTTAATATAGTATACCACAGATATTTCAATACTAATCGCATAATCTGAAGAAGCATTTTTTTCTAGCTATGTAATTCAAAGTTATAGACTTTTTCTACAGAAAGAATCAGGGTACTTTAATTTACTTTTTAAATCATTATTAAATAAGTATCTTGATATATTTATTTCAAAGAAATGTACAAAAATAAATGCTTCATAAAACGCTTTCACCATCCAATTAATAAAAATTTTAAAGCCTGTATTTTCTAAGAATAGTAATATTTCATTTAATAATATTTATTTTTATAATTCCAGCTAACTTGTCATATTATATAATTTTTAAATATGAAACAAGTCACTTTTAATATCAAATTTCATTTCTTTTTATAGTTTAAGGGTAGAATAATAAGGATAAATATGATGGTTGTGGTTGGTTGGGTTTTATGGTGCAAGGTCCAAAATTGGACATACTGCGCCAAGAGTAAGATTTTCGTAGCTTTGTTTTTTTATTTTATTTATTTATATTTTCTTTTCTTATTTTCGTTTTCAAGGAAAACCCAAGCAACGTTAAAATTTTAAAAGACAAAAAGTAGTGTATAATTAATTTTAAAATCTAATTATAAATTATATAAAAAGGAATAAATCAAATATATACATAAAAAGTTTTAAAATTTAAAATATCAACTAGATATAGTGTAAAAAAACTTTTGCCCTTAAAAAAAGGGAATATGTTTCTATGGGATGGATCCCCTATTAAATCAAGCAAAGTCACAAAATCAGTATTAAAAAAGTATAAACACTCTCGGTTAAAATCAGGACATGAAATTAAAATATGATGAATAGTAAATGGTTCATCAAACGTTTCACACCATGAATTTAGTTCACTTAAAAGCAAATGTCTATATGTTAAACGTGTGCGTGATAGGAAGGCGAGTTAATCTAAAATCGGTACTTCGCAACGGTAAAATTGATAATGAGATGAGGGATGAGAAAATGGTATGTATCTTGTTGCCAACCTGCAAGTTCCATGATTCCTGCCAAAGACCATATATAAAACTTTTTATAACCTTTTTCACATCTGAGAGAGGAGCCGATGGTAAAATTGGATCTGATGCACTCTTTGCTGCTGCATCTGCTCTCTTATTCCCTTCAAGACCCATGTGGCTTTGTAAATAACAAAATACAATTTCTTTTCTCTTGCCAGTAAGGGAATCCAATGCTTTGAAAATTCTCGACACAACAAGATGACAGATAACACTATTGTTTTTCAAGGCTTCAATAATACTCATGCTGTCAGTATGTATACAAAATTTATGATAATCATCTGTATTCACATGCTAATGTGCGTAGTAGATTGCTCTTGCTTCAGCAGTATAGATAAAGCAGGACGAGTGTAGGCTGCAGCTGAAAGACGTATTATTGACAAAAATTCCACAGCCAACATGTCCTGCGGTTTTACATCCATTCGTGAATACAGGTTTGTATGATTGATTCTGACAGCGATGAGAATAGTATAGCTGCTGAAAAACAATAGGTGTTGGGTCGGATATTCTGAATTGAGCAAAGGTATTTATAAAGGTATTTGTTGGTTCATACCAAATTGGATAGAAATTTTGACCAATTGATTCTATCTGAACTTCACAAAGGTCTGTGAGCCACAAATGTGATTTGACTCGTGTGACAAAAGGTGGGATGCTCAATGGGCAAGCATCATATAGTCTTTTAAGAGAGGCATTAGGAACCAGGGAACGTAGTGGATGGTAAGGGGTCGACATGATCTTAGCATAATAACTGAGGGACTGCTCCATTCGCCTCAGGTATAACGGTAGTTGATGACATATCATGTGTAGATTCTGGACGGGTGATGTGCAGAAAGCCCCAGAACATATCCTTAAAGCAGAGTGGTGAACTGTGTCCAGTCTTCGCAAAACGAAAGGTCTAGCCGATCCATAAACAACACATCCGTAGTCAATGCGGGATAGAATCGATGGTTGATAAATTTGGAGTAGTGATGTGCGATCTGCACTCCAAGATGTATTTGACAACACCCTGAGGATATTAAGCGATCGCTCACACTTCTTCCGCAAATACAAAATATGCGGAAGAAAGGTTAATTTTCGGTCAAAGATAATTCCCAGAAATTTTATTTCATTGACTACTTGTATTGGAATGCTGTTGATGTAAATTATAGGATCATTATGCAGGCTAGTCTTTCTACGAAGTGGACATAACTATTCTTGCTTGGTGATATTGTATGGTCATTCTCAGCACACCATGCAGTAAGCTTAATAACTGCAATTTGCAGTTGTTTCTCAATTAACCGCATATTTGACCCCTGACATGATATTTGTAGGTCACGAACGTAAAGTGTGCCATTTACAGAAGGTAGTAACTAATGCAAAATGTTACTAATGAATAAATTAAAAATAGTGACACTTAAAATGGAGCCTTGGGAGATGCCCTCGGCTTGAATAAAAGTATAGGAAAATACAGTTCCAATACGAACTTTAAAAACACGGGAGCTCAAAACATTTTGTAGGAATATCGGAAGACTACCCCGAAAGCCAGAATCATACAGTGAACGGAGAATTCCATATCGCCAGGTACGATCGTATGCCTTCTCGATGTCAAAAAAAATGGAGACCAGATGATTCCTCCGCACAAAAGCATTGCAGATTTGGGTCTCCAAATATGTGATGTTATCAAGAGTGAATCTCCCTTTTCGGAAGCCACTCTGATTAATGTGTATATATTTATTTTTTCTAAGACATCCACGAGACGGGCGTTGACCATACCTTCGAGAGTCTTACAGAAGCAACTCGTCAGAGCTATTGGTTAATAATGTGAAGGATCTGATCTTTACCAAACTTAACGATTTGAATCATTATTGCTTCATTCCTAATTGATGGAAATTTCTTTTGAGTCCAGATCCTATTGAACAAAAATAACAAGTTCGATAGGGAGTCTGGACTTAAATTCCGAAGCATTTGATAGCTGGTTCCATCTGGCCCTGGACTGGTATCATGGGCCTGCTTTAATGCTCTCTTCAATTCTAACATCCGAAACTCAAAGTTCTATGGCAAGGCTTAACCATGGTTAAAACGAATTGGTGTTCGCTCAGCATGACTCTTAGTCCTTAAGAACGGACTATAAGAGTCGTTGCTTGAGACACTAGCAAAAGTTTCACCAAGATTATTAGCAATGTCTTGAAGAGAAGAGTATACAGCAGCTTCGATTTTTAAAATAGGAATTGAAAAATCCTTATAAATCCCATTGGCTGCTTTCACTTTTCACCACAACTGTTTACTGGATGTGGAAGATGTAGTTGAAGATACATAGCGAGACCAAGATTCCTTCTGACTTCGACGACGAGCTCTGCGAGCTAATGCTTTAGCTCTCTTAAAGGCGATAAGATTCTCCGTTGTGGGGTATCTCCTAAATAACCCCCATAATTTTCTTTGTTTTTTATAAGTTTCTTGGCATTAATTATTCCACAAAGGCGTGCTATGCCTGTTTAGTATAGAGGAACTCTTAGGAATTGATGTATCAGCTGCATTTTTAATTGTTTCGGTGACTTTTGATACGGCATCATCAATATCCTCGATTGAAACCATTTCATAATCAATAACGTCCAACCTTCCCGACTGTACACGTAAGTAGGTAAGCGTTGTCCTACACTACTACCTCCAGTCTGTGAGATGACGAGGGGAAAATGATCGCTATTATGTAGATCTTTTTCTACTGCTAGATTTAACAATGGCAGAAGAGATGGAGAACAGATGACTAAATCGAGGGAATGAAACGTTCTTGTAGGTACATGGAAATATGTCTTCTCGTTGGTATTAAGCAAACAGAGACAGTTATCAGAAATAAATAATTCTATCAGCCGACCACGAGAATTTATATCATCACTTCCCCACAAAGAATCATGTCCGTTAAAATCACCGAGTAACAAAAATGGTATAGGCAGCTGATCAACTAATGCATCAAGTTCCTCTTGGCGGATGATATCATGTGGTGGTAAATATAGACTACAGACTGTAATCATACATGTGGTGGGAATTTTCACCGCTACAGCCTGTAGAGTAGTATTTAATTGATGGACAGCGCTGGGGAAAGTATTAGAAGTTAATATACATACACCACCGGACACTGCACCATCATCAGGTCTCTTCTAAAGCATTTAAACCCTCGCATAGAAATGATGTTTGAAGAATTCACGAATGTCTCTTGAAGTGCAAAACATGCGGCGATATAAGTTGTTATGAGAGACTTGGTGTCATCAAATGTGATCGCAAACCATGGCATTTCCAAGATACAAAAGAAGTAATTGTTTAGTTTTAAAAGCTCCTTTACTGGAGCTGGAAGGTGGGTCTTCAATCATATCCTCGAGTGATATATCATCGTCCGAGGGAAATGGTGACATCACGTGGTATGAAAAAGCATTGCGGGTGGAAATTGATGTTTTTGCTTTTTTAATTTTAATGCTTTCTCTGCTTTTGTTTTAGCAAAGGTAGCTTTTCTTGAAAACGTAGGAGTTTTCTTAAATTTAGGCTTTTCTGTTATTTGGGGTAATTTCACTGGGGAAACCAAAATTGGTTTAGTTTGTGTGTTGCTCGATTTGGTGACTTTTCTGGCAGCAGTGGCATAACTGACTCTTGGTTTAGGAGTTCGAGAAGTGACCAAACATCTCGCCTCAGGATAAGAGCATTTTTTATTGACCTTAACAGGTGTTAATCTCTTTCTCCAATATATACTGAGGACAACTTCGAGAACAGGAGGGGTGGTCACCATGACAGTTGACACACCTCTCCTCAGCTGTACAGTTCGAACTATCGTGGCCAACCACAGCGCAGCGGGCGCTAGTGGTTTTGCCTCTGCAAGCATTCCTCGAGTGTCCAAAACGTTGACATTGGAAACATCACAAGGGATTTGGGATATATGCCATGACGGGTAAATTCATGTACGCAGCTTTTACATACTGCGGAAGGTCTGGCGTCACAAAAGTCAGAACAAGGTGCGTAGTTTCAATAACTTTGCCATCCCATCTGAGTGTAATGCGTCTAACGCCGCAGACCTTCTGATTCTGTAAATTTTCCAGAATCTCCTCTGTCGGCGAATACAATAAATCCCTTGCTGAGATTACACCACAAGAAAAGTTAAGGTTGCTATGAGAGGAGACTGTCACTTCAATGTTCGCCAGAGATTTCAAGCTGGCCAGAATTTCTGCTTGTGAGTCAGATGCTGCCTCAACAAGCAGAGGTCCTCTGACTTTTTTAAATTCCCCAACAATACCCGATATTCCTTTTTCAATCAAGAAAGGAGACACAGTTGTAAAATTGCCCTCATTTTTTTTATTAAAATAAAAAACTTTGTCTTTAAGTTTTCTAATTGTTGCTCCCGTGGGAGAAAAGCGAATTTTTTATTCTCCAAACTAAATATATAAAACTTCAGGACCTGACCGCACCACCCACCACCGAGTCCAACAAGGGGATGATGCAGACCAGCTGCACCAGAACTAGCTCCCGTGGGAGAAAAGTGAAGTTTTTATTCTCCAAACTAAATATATAAAACTTCAGGACCTGACCGCACCACCCACCACCGAGTCCAACAAGGGGATGATGCAGACCAGCTGCACCAGAACTAGCTCCCGTGGGAGAAAAGTGAAGTTTTTATTCTCCAAACTAAATATATAAAACTTCAGGACCTGACCGCACCACCGAGTCCAACAAGGGGATGATGCAGACCAGCTGCACCAGAACTAGCTCCCGTGGGAGAAAAGTGAAGTTTTTATTCTCCAAACTAAATATATAAAACTTCAGGACCTGACCGCACCACCCACCACCGAGTCCAACAAGGGGATGATGCAGACCAGCTGCACCAGAACTAGCTCCCGTGGGAGAAAAGTGAAGTTTTTATTCTCCAAACTAAATATATAAAACTTCAGGACCTGACCGCACCACCCACCACCGAGTCCAACAAGGGGATGATGCAGACCAGCTGCACCAGAACTAGCTCCCGTGGGAGAAAAGTGAAGTTTTTATTCTCCAAACACATATTTCTCAAACTCCAGGACCTGACCGCACCACCCACCACCGAGTCCAACAAGGGGATGATGCAGACCAGCTGCACCAGAACTAGCTCCCGTGGGAGAAAAGTGAAGTTTTTATTCTCCAAACTAAATATATAAAATTTCAGGACCTGACCGCACCACCCACCACCGAGTCCAACAAGGGGATGATGCAGACCAGCTGCACCAGAACTAGCTCCCGTGGGAGAAAAGTGAAGTTTTTATTCTCCAAACTAAATATATAAAATTTCAGGACCTGACCGCACCACCCACCACCGAGTCCAACAGGATGATGCAGACCAGCTGCACCAGAACTAGCTCCTGTGGGAGAAAAGTGAAGTTTTTATTCTCCAAACTAAATATATAAAACTTCAGGACCTGACCGCACCACCCACCACCGAGTCCAACAAGGGGATGATGCAGACCAGCTGCACCAGAACTAGCTCCCGTGGGAGAAAAGTGAAGTTTTTATTCTCCAAACTAAATATATAAAATTTCAGGACCTGACCGCACCACCCACCACCGAGTCCAACAAGGGGATGATGCAGACCAGCTGCACCAGAACTAGCTCCCGTGGGAGAAAAGTGAAGTTTTTATTCTCCAAACTAAATATATAAAATTTCAGGACCTGACCGCACCACCCACCACCGAGTCCAACAAGGGGATGATGCAGACCAGCTGCACCAGAACTAGCTCCCGTGGGAGAAAAGTGAAGTTTTTATTCTCCAAACTAAATATATAAAATTTCAGGACCTGACCGCACCACCCACCACCGAGTCCAACAAGGGGATGATGCAGACCAGCTGCACCAGAACTAGCTCCCGTGGGAGAAAAGTGAAGTTTTTATTCTCCAAACTAAATATATAAAATTTCAGGACCTGACCGCACCACCCACCACCGAGTCCAACAAGGGGATGATGCAGACCAGCTGCACCAGAACTAGCTCCCGTGGGAGAAAAGTGAAGTTTTTATTCTCCAAACTAAATATATAAAATTTCAGGACCTGACCGCACCACCCACCACCGAGTCCAACAAGGGGATGATGCAGACCAGCTGCACCAGAACTAGCTCCGTGGGAGAAAAGTGAAGTTTTTATTCTCCAAACTAAATATATAAAATTTCAGGACCTGACCGCACCACCCACCACCGAGTCCAACAAGGGGATGATGCAGACCAGCTGCACCAGAACTAGCTCCCGTGGGAGAAAAGTGAAGTTTTTATTCTCCAAACTAAATATATAAAACTTCAGGACCTGACCGCACCACCCACCACCGAGTCCAACAAGGGGATGATGCAGACCAGCTGCACCAGAACTAGCTCCCGTGGGAGAAAAGTGAAGTTTTTATTCTCCAAACTAAATATATAAAATTTCAGGACCTGACCGCACCACCCACCACCGAGTCCAACAAGGGGATGATGCAGACCAGCTGCACCAGAACTAGCTCCCGTGGGAGAAAAGTGAAGTTTTTATTCTCCAAACTAAATATATAAAATTTCAGGACCTGACCGCACCACCCACCACCGAGTCCAACAAGGGGATGATGCAGACCAGCTGCACCAGAACTAGCTCCCGTGGGAGAAAAGTGAAGTTTTTATTCTCCAAACTAAATATATAAAACTTCAGGACCTGACCGCACCACCCACCACCGAGTCCAACAAGGGGATGATGCAGACCAGCTGCACCAGAACTAGCTCCCGTGGGAGAAAAGTGAAGTTTTATTCTCCAAACTAAATATATAAAATTTCAGGACCTGACCGCACCACCCACCACCGAGTCCAACAAGGGGATGATGCAGACCAGCTGCACCAGAACTAGCTCCTGTGGGAGAAAAGTGAAGTTTTTATTCTCCAAACTAAATATATAAAACTTCAGGACCTGACCGCACCACCCACCACCGAGTCCAACAAGGGGATGATGCAGACCAGCTGCACCAGAACTAGCTCCCGTGGGAGAAAAGTGAAGTTTTTATTCTCCAAACTAAATATATAAAACTTCAGGACCTGACCGCACCACCCACCACCGAGTCCAACAAGGGGATGATGCAGACCAGCTGCACCAGAACTAGCTCCCGTGGGAGAAAAGTGAAGTTTTTATTCTCCAAACTAAATATATAAAACTTCAGGACCTGACCGCACCACCCACCACCGAGTCCAACAAGGGGATGATGCAGACCAGCTGCACCAGAACTAGCTCCCGTGGGAGAAAAGTGAAGTTTTTATTCTCCAAACTAAATATATAAAATTTCAGGACCTGACCGCACCACCCACCACCGAGTCCAACAAGGGGATGATGCAGACCAGCTGCACCAGAACTAGCTCCGTGGGAGAAAAGTGAAGTTTTATTCTCCAAACTAAATATATAAAACTTCAGGACCTGACCGCACCACCCACCACCGAGTCCAACAAGGGGGATGATGCAGACCAGCTGCACCAGAACTAGCTCCCGTGGGAGAAAAGTGAAGTTTTTATTCTCCAAACTAAATATATAAAACTTCAGGACCTGACCGCACCACCCACCACCGAGTCCAACAAGGGGATGATGCAGACCAGCTGCACCAGAACTAGCTCCTGTGGGAGAAAAGTGAAGTTTTTATTCTCCAAACTAAATATATAAAATTTCAGGACCTGACTGCACCACCCGCAACCGAGTCCAACAAGGGGATGATGCAGACCAGCTGCACCAGAAGTAGCTCCCGTGGGAGAAAAGTGAAGTTTTTATTCTCCAAACTAAATATATAAAATTTCAGGACCTGACCGCACCACCCACCACCGAGTCCAACAAGGGATGATGCAGACCAGCTGCACCAGAACTAGCTCCGTGGGAGAAAAGTGAAGTTTTTATTCTCCAAACTAAATATATAAAATTTCAGGACCTGACCGCACCACCCACCACCGAGTCCAACAAGGGGATGATGCAGACCAGCTGCACCAGAACTAGCTCCCGTGGGAGAAAAGTGAAGTTTTTATTCTCCAAACTAAATATATAAAACTTCAGGACCTGACCGCACCACCCACCACCGAGTCCAACAAGGGGATGATGCAGACCAGCTGCACCAGAACTAGCTCCCGTGGGAGAAAAGTGAAGTTTTTATTCTCCAAACTAAATATATAAAACTTCAGGACCTGACCGCACCACCCACCACCGAGTCCAACAAGGATGATGCAGACCAGCTGCACCAGAACTAGCTCCCGTGGGAGAAAAGTGAAGTTTTTATTCTCCAAACTAAATATATAAAATTTCAGGACATGACAGCACCACCCGACACTGACTCCAACAAGGGATGATGCAGACCAGCTGCACCAGAACTAGCTCCCGTGGGAGAAAAGTGAAGTTTTTATTTTCCAAACTAAATATATAAAATTTCAGGACCTGACCGCACCACCCACCAACGAGTCCAACAAGGGGATGATGCAGACCAGCTGCACCAGAACTAGCTCCCGTGGGAGAAAAGTGAAGTTTTTATTCTCCAAACTAAATATATAAAACTTCAGGACCTGACCGCACCACCCACCACCGAGTCCAACAAGGGGATGATGCAGACCAGCTGCACCAGAACTAGCTCCCGTGGGAGAAAAGTGAAGTTTTTATTTTCCAAACTAAATATATAAAATTTCAGGACCTGACCGCACCACCCACCAACGAGTCCAACAAGGGGATGATGCAGACCAGCTGCACCAGAACTAGCTCCCGTGGGAGAAAAGTGAAGTTTTTATTCTCCAAACTAAATATATTAAATTTCAGGACCTGACCGCACCACCCGCCACCGAGTCAAACAAGGGGATGATGCAGACCAGCTGCACCAGAACTAGCTCCCGTAGGAGAAAAGTGAAGTTTTTATTCTCCAAACTAAATATATAAATCTTCAGGACCTGACCGCACCACCCACCACCGAGTCCAACAAGGGGATGATGCAGACCAGCTGCACCAGAACTAGCTCCCGTGGGAGAAAAGTGAAGTTTTTATTCTCCAAACTAAATATATAAAATTTCTGGACCTGACCGCACCACCCACCACCGAGTCCAACAGGGGATGATGCAGACCAGCTGCACCAGAACTAGCTCCGTGGGAGAAAAGTAAAGTTTTTATTCTCCAAACTAAATATATAAAATTTCAGGACCTGACCGCACCACCCACCACCGAGTCCAACAAGGGGATGATGCAGACCAGCTGCACCAGAACTAGCTCCCGTGGGAGAAAAGTGAAGTTTTTATTCTCCAAACTAAATATATAAAACTTCAGGACCTGACCGCACCACCCACCACCGAGTCCAACAAGGGGATGATGCAGACCAGCTGCACCAGAACTAGCTCCCGTGGGAGAAAAGTGAAGTTTTTATTCTCCAAACTAAATATATAAAATTTCAGGACCTGACCGCACCACCCACCACCGAGTCCAACAAGGGGATGATGCAGACCAGCTGCACCAGAAGTAGCTCCGTGGGAGAAAAGTGAAGTTTTTATTCTCCAAACTAAATATATAAAACTTCAGGACCTGACCGCACCACCCACCACCGAGTCCAACAAGGGGATGATGCAGACCAGCTGCACCAGAACTAGCTCCCGTGGGAGAAAAGTGAAGTTTTTATTCTCCAAACTAAATATATAAAATTTCAGGACCTGACCGCACCACCCACCAACGAGTCCAACAAGGGGATGATGCAGACCAGCTGCACCAGAACTAGCTCCCGTAGGAGAAAAGTGAAGTTTTTATTCTCAGAACTAAATATATTAAATTTCAGGACCTGACCGCACCACCCGCCACCGAGTCCAACAAGGGGATGATGCAGACCAGCTGCACCAGAACTAGCTCCCGTAGGAGAAAAGTGAAGTTTTTATTCTCCAAACTAAATATATAAAATCTTCAGGACCTGACCGCACCACCCACCACCGAGTCCAACAAGGGGATGATGCAGACCAGCTGCACCAGAACTAGCTCCGTGGGAGAAAAGTGAAGGTTTTATTCTCCAAACTAAATATATAAAACTTCAGGACCTGACCGCACCACCCACCACCGAGTCCAACAAGGGGATGATGCAGACCAGCTGCACCAGAACTAGCTCCCGTGGGAGAAAAGTGAAGTTTTTATTCTCCAAACTAAATATATAAAACTTCAGGACCTGACCGCACCACCCACCACCGAGTCCAACAAGGGGATGATGCAGACCAGCTGCACCAGAACTAGCTCCCGTGGGAGAAAAGTGAAGTTTTTATTCTCCAAACTAAATATATAAAATTTCAGGACCTGACCGCACCACCCACCACCGAGTCCAACAAGGGGATGATGCAGACCAGCTGCACCAGAACTAGCTCCCGTGGGAGAAAAGTGAAGTTTTTATTCTCCAAACTATATATATAATTTCAGGACCTGACCTCACCACCCACCTCTGAGTCCAACAAGGGGATGATGCAGACCAGCTGCACCAGAACTAGCTCCCGTGGGAGAAAAGTGAAGTTTTTATTCTCCAAACTAAATATATAAAATTTCAGGACCTGACCGCACCACCCACCACCGAGTCCAACAAGGGGATGATGCAGACCAGCTGCACCAGAACTAGCTCCCGTGGGAGAAAACTGAAGCTTCTATTCTCCAAACTAAATATATAAAATTTCAGGACCTGACCGCACCACCCACCACCGAGTCCAACAAGGGGATGATGCAGACCAGCTGCACCAGAACTAGCTCCCGTGGGAGAAAAGTGAAGTTTTTATTCTCCAAACTAAATATATAAATCTTCAGGACCTGACCGCACCACCCACCACCGAGTCCAACAAGGGGATGATGCAGACCAGCTGCACCAGAACTAGCTCCCGTGGGAGAAAAGTGAAGTTTTTATTCTCCAAACTAAATATATAAAATTTCAGGACCTGACCGCACCACCCACCACCGAGTCCAACAAGGGGATGATGCAGACCAGCTGCACCAGAACTAGCTCCCGTAGGAGAAAAGGGAAATTTTTATTCTCAAAACTAAATATATAAAATTTCAGGACCTGACCGCACCACCCACCACCGAGTCCAACAAGGGGATGATGCAGACCAGCTGCACCAGAACTAGCTCCCTGTGGGAGAAAAGTGAAGTTTTTATTCTCCAAACTAAATATATAAAACTTCAGGACCTGACCGCACCACCCACCACCGAGTCCAACAAGGGGATGATGCAGACCAGCTGCACCAGAACTAGCTCCCGTGGGAGAAAAGTGAAGTTTTTATTCTCCAAACTAAATATATAAAACTTCAGGACCTGACCGCACCACCCACCACCGAGTCCAACAAGGGGATGATGCAGACCAGCTGCACCAGAACTAGCTCCCGTGGGAGAAAAGTGAAGTTTTTATTCTCCAAACTAAATATATAAAACTTCAGGACCTGACCGCACCAACCACCACCGAGTCCAACAAGGGGATGATGCAGACCAGCTGCACCAGAACTAGCTCCCGGTGGGAGAAAAGAGAAGTTTTTATTCTGCAAACTAAATATATAAAATTTCAGGACCTGAACGCACCACCCACCACCGAGTCCAACAAGGGGATGATGCAGACCAGCTGCACCAGAACTAGCTCCCGTGGGAGAAAAGTGAAGTTTTTATTCTCCAAACTAAATATATAAAACTTCAGGACCTGGCCGCACCACCCACCACCGAGTCCAACAAGGGGATGATGCAGACCAGCTGCACCAGAACTAGCTCCCGTGGGAGAAAAGTGAAGTTTTTATTCTCCAAACTAAATATATAAAACTTCAGGACCTGACCGCACCACCCACCACCGAGTCCAACAACGGGATGATGCAGACCAGCTGCACCAGAACTAGATCCCTTGGGAGAACAGTGAAGTTTTTATTCTCCAAACTAAATATATAAAACTTCAGGACCTGACCGCACCAACCACCACCGAGTCCAACAAGGGGATGATGCAGACCAGCTGCACCAGAACTAGCTCCCGTGGGAGAAAAGCGAAGTTTTTATTCTCCAAACTAAATATATAAAATTTCAGGACCTGACCGCACCACCCACCACCGAGTCCAACAAGGGGATGATGCAGACCAGCTGCACCAGAACTAGCTCCCGTGGGAGAAAAGTGAAGTTTTTATTCTCCAAACTAAATATATAAAACTTCAGGACCTGGCCGCACCACCCACCACCGAGTCCAACAAGGGGATGATGCAGACCAGCTGCACCAGAACTAGCTCCCGTGGGAGAAAAGTGAAGTTTTTATTCTCCAAACTAAATATATAAATCTTCAGGACCTGACCGCACCACCCACCACCGAGTCCAACAAGGGGATGATGCAGACCAGCTGCACCAGAACTAGCTCCCGTGGGAGAAAAGTGAAGTTTTTATTCTCCAAACTAAATATATAAATCTTCAGGACCTGACCGCACCACCCACCACCGAGTCCAACAAGGGGATGATGCAGACCAGCTGCACCAGAACTAGCTCCCGTGGGAGAAAAGTGAAGTTTTTATTCTCCAAACTAAATATATAAATTTTCAGGACCTGACCGCACCACCCACCACCGAGTCCAACAAGGGGATGATGCAGACCAGCTGCACCAGAACTAGCTCCCGTGGGAGAAAAGTGAAGTTTTTATTCTCCAAACTAAATATATAAAACTTCAGGACCTGACCGCACCACCCACCACCGAGTCCTACAAGGGGATGATGCAGACCAGCTGCACCAGAACTAGCTCCCGTGGGAGAAAAGTGAAGTTTTTATTCTCCAAACTAAATATATAAAACTTCAGGACCTGACCGCAACAACCACCACCGAGTCCAACAAAGGGATGATGCAGACCAGCTGCACCAGAACTAGCTCCCGTAGGAGAAAAGTGAAGTTTTTATTCTCCAAACTAAATATATAAATCTTCAGGACCTGACCGCACCACCCACCACCGAGTCCAACAAGGGGATGATGCAGACCAGCTGCACCAGAACTAGCTCCCGTGGGAGAAAAGTGAAGTTTTTATTCTCCAAACTAAATATATAAAATTTCAGGACCTGACCGCACCACCCACCACCGAGTCCAACAAGGGGATGATGCAGACCAGCTGCACCAGAACTAGCTCCCGTGGGAGAAAAGTGAAGTTTTTATTCTCCAAACTAAATATATAAAACTTCAGGACCTGACCGCACCACCCACCACCGAGTCCAACAAGGAAATGATGCAGACCAGCTGCACCAGAACTAGCTCCCGTGGGAGAAAAGTGAAGTTTTTATTCTCCAAACTAAATATATAAAACTTCAGGACCTGACCGCACCACCCACCACCGAGTCCAACAAGGGGATGATGCAGACCAGCTGCACCAGAACTAGCTCCCGTGGGAGAAAAGTGAAGTTTCTAGTCTCCACACTAAATATATAAAATTTCAGGACCTGACCGCACCACCCACCACCGAGTCCAACAACCGTATGATGCAGACCAGCTGCACCAGAACCAGCTCCCGTGGGAGAAAAGTGAAGTTTTATTCTCCAAACGATATATATAAAACTTCAGGACCTGACCGCACCACCCACCACCGAGTCCAACAAGGGGATGATGCAGACCAGCTGCACCAGAACTAGCTCCGTGGGAGAAAAGTGAAGTTATTATTCTCCAAACTAAATATATAAAATTTCAGGACCTGACCGCACCACCCACCAACGAGTCCAACAAGGGGATGATGCAGACCAACTGCATCAGAACTAGCTCCCGTGGGAGAAAAGTGAAGTTTTTATTCTCCAAACTAAATATATTAAATTTCAGGACCTGACCGCACCACCCGCCACCGAGTCCAACAAGGGGATGATGCAGACCAGCTGCACCAGAACTAGCTCCCGTGGGAGAAAAGTGAAGTTTTTATTCTCCAAACTAAATATATAAAATTTCAGGACTTGACTGCACCACCCACCACCGAGTCCAACAAGGGGATGATGCAGACCAGCTGCACCAGAACTAGCTCCCGTGGGAGAAAAGTGAAGTTTTTATTCTCCAAACTAAATATATAAAATTTCAGGACCTGACCGCACCACCCACCACCGAGTCCAACAAGGGGATGATGCAGACCAGCTGCACCAGAACTAGCTCGTGGGAGAAAAGTGAAGTTTTATTCTCCAAACTAAATATATAAATCTTCAGGACCTGACCGCACCACCCACCACCGAGTCCAACAAGGGGATGATGCAGACCAGCTGCACCAGAACTAGCTCCCGTGTGAGAAAAGTGAAGTTTTTATTCTCCAAACTAAATATATAAAATTTCAGGACTTGACTGCACCACCCACCACCGAGTCCAACAAGGGGATGCAGACCAGCTGCACCAGAACTAGCTCCCGTAGGAGAAAAGGGAAATTTTTATTCTCAAAACTAAATATATAAAATTTCAGGACCTGACCGCACCACCCACCACCGAGTCCAACAAGGGGATGATGCAGACCAGCTGCACCAGAACTAGCTCCCGTGGGAGAAAAGTGAAGTTTTTATTCTCCAAACTAAATATATAAAACTTCAGGACCTGACCGCACCACCCACCACCGAGTCCAACAAGGGGATGATGCAGACCAGCTGCACCAGAACTAGCTCCCGTGGGAGAAAAGTGAAGTTTTTATTCTCCAAACTAAATATATAAAATTTCAGGACCTGACCGCACCACCCACCACCGAGTCCAACAAGGGGATGATGCAGACCAGCTGCACCAGAACTAGCTCCCGTGGGAGAAAAGTGAAGTTTTTATTCTCCAAACTAAATATATAAAACTTCAGGACCTGACCGCACCACCCACCACCGAGTCCAACAAGGAAATGATGCAGACCAGCTGCACCAGAACTAGCTCCCGTGGGAGAAAAGTGAAGTTTTTATTCTCCAAACTAAATATATAAAACTTCAGGACCTGACCGCACCACCCACCACCGAGTCCAACAAGGGGATGATGCAGACCAGCTGCACCAGAACTAGCTCCCGTGGGAGAAAAGTGAAGTTTTTATTCTCCAAACTAAATATATAAAACTTCAGGACCTGACCGCAACAACCACCACCGAGTCCAACAAGGGGATGATGCAGACCAGCTGCACCAGAACTAGCTCCCGTAGGAGAAAAGTGAAGTTTTTATTCTCCAAACTAAATATATAAATCTTCAGGACCTGACCGCACCACCCACCACCGAGTCCAACAAGGGGATGATGCAGACCAGCTGCACCAGAACTAGCTCCCGTGGGAGAAAAGTGAAGTTTTTATTCTCCAAACTAAATATATAAAATTTCAGGACCTGACCGCACCACCCACCACCGAGTCCAACAAGGGGATGATGCAGACCAGCTGCACCAGAACTAGCTCCCGTGGGAGAAAAGTGAAGTTTTTATTCTCCAAACTAAATATATAAAACTTCAGGACCTGACCGCACCACCCACCACCGAGTCCAACAAGGAAATGATGCAGACCAGCTGCACCAGAACTAGCTCCCGTGGGAGAAAAGTGAAGTTTTTATTCTCCAAACTAAATATATAAAACTTCAGGACCTGACCGCACCACCCACCACCGAGTCCAACAAGGGGATGATGCAGACCAGCTGCACCAGAACTAGCTCCCGTGGGAGAAAAGTGAAGTTTTATTCTCCAAACTAAATATATAAAACTTCAGGACCTGACCGCACCACCCACCACCGAGTCCAACAAGGGGATGATGCAGACCAGCTGCACCAGAACTAGCTCCCGTGGGAGAAAAGTGAAGTTTTTATTCTCCAAACTAAATATATAAAATTTCAGGACCTGACCGCACCACCCACCACCGAGTCCAACAAGGGGATGATGCAGACCAGCTGCACCAGAACTAGCTCCCGTGGGAGAAAAGTGAAGTTTTTATTCTCCAAACTAAATATATAAAACTTCAGGACCTGACCGCACCACCCACCACCGAGTCCAACAAGGGGATGATGCAGACCAGCTGCACCAGAACTAGCTCCCGTGGGAGAAAAGTGAAGTTTTTATTCTCCAAACTAAATATATAAAATTTCAGGACCTGACCGCACCACCCACCACCGAGTCCAACAAGGGGATGATGCAGACCAGCTGCACCAGAACTAGCTCCCGTGGGAGAAAAGTGAAGTTTTTATTCTCCAAACTAAATATATAAAATTTCAGGACCTGACCGCACCACCCGCCACTGAGTCCAATAAGGGGATGATGCAGACCAGCTGCACCAGAACTAGCTCCCGTGGGAGAAAAGTGAAGTTTTTATTCTCCAAACTAAATATATAAAATTTCAGGACCTGACCGCACCACCCACCACCGAGTCCAACAAGGGGATGATGCAGACCAGCTGCACCAGAACTAGCTCCCGTGGGAGAAAAGTGAAGTTTTTATTCTCCAAACTAAATATATAAAATTTCAGGACCTGACCGCACCACCCACCACCGAGTCCAACAAGGGGATGATGCAGACCAGCTGCACCAGAACTAGCTCCCGTGGGAGAAAAGTGAAGTTTTTATTCTCCAAACTAAATATATAAATCTTCAGGACCTGACCGCACCACCCACCACCGAGTCCAACAAGGGGATGATGCAGACCAGCTGCACCAGAACTAGCTCCCGTGGGAGAAAAGTGAAGTTTTTATTCTCCAAACTAAATATATAAAATTTCAGGACTTGACTGCACCACCCACCACCGAGTCCAACAAGGGGATGCAGACCAGCTGCACCAGAACTAGCTCCCGTAGGAGAAAAGGGAAATTTTTATTCTCAAAACTAAATATATAAAATTTCAGGACCTGACCGCACCACCCACCACCGAGTCCAACAAGGGGATGATGCAGACCAGCTGCACCAGAACTAGCTCCCGTGGGAGAAAAGTGAAGTTTTTATTCTCCAAACTAAATATATAAAACTTCAGGACCTGACCGCACCACCCACCACCGAGTCCAACAAGGGGATGATGCAGACCAGCTGCACCAGAACAAGCACCACGCGGCGAAAAGTGAAGTTTTTATTCTCCAAACTAAATATATAAAACTTCAGGACCTGACCGCACCACCCACCACCGAGTCCAACAAGGGGATGATGCAGACCAGCTGCACCAGAACTAGCTCCCGTGGGAGAAAAGTGAAGTTTTTATTCTCCAAACTAAATATATAAAACTTCAGGACCTGACCGCACCACCCACCACCGAGTCCAACAAGGGGATGATGCAGACCAGCTGCACCAGAACTAGCTCCCGTGGGAGAAAAGTGAAGTTTTTATTCTCCAAACTAAATATATAAAATTTCAGGACCTGACCGCACCACCCACCACCGAGTCCAACAAGGGGATGATGCAGACCAGCTGCACCAGAACTAGCTCCCGTGGGAGAAAAGTGAAGTTTTTATTCTCCAAACTAAATATATAAAACTTCAGGACCTGACCGCACCACCCACCACCGAGTCCAACAAGGGGATGATGCAGACCAGCTGCACCAGAACTAGCTCCCGTGGGAGAAAAGTGAAGTTTTTATTCTCCAAACTAAATATATAAAATTTCAGGACCTGACCGCACCACCCACCACCGAGTCCAACAAGGGGATGATGCAGACCAGCTGCACCAGAACTAGCTCCCGTGGGAGAAAAGTGAAGTTTTTATTCTCCAAACTAAATATATAAAATTTCAGGACCTGACCGCACCACCCACCACCGAGTCCAACAAGGGGATGATGCAGACCAGCTGCACCAGAACTAGCTCCCGTGGGAGAAAAGTGAAGTTTTTATTCTCCAAACTAAATATATAAAATTTCAGGACCTGAACGCACCACCCACCACCGAGTCCAACAGGGGATGATGCAGACCAGCTGCACCAGAACTAGCTCCCGTGGGAGAAAAGTGAAGTTTTTATTCTCCAAACTAAATATATAAAATTTCAGGACCTGACCGCACCACCCACCACCGAGTCCAACAAGGGGATGATGCAGACCAGCTGCACCAGAACTAGCTCCCGTGGGAGAAAAGTGAAGTTTTTATTCTCCAAACTAAATATATAAAATTTCAGGACCTGACCGCACCAACCACCACCGAGTCCAACAAGGGGATGATGCAGACCAGCTGCACCAGAACTAGCTCCCGTGGGAGAAAAGTGAAGTTTTTATTCTCCAAACTAAATATATAAAATTTCAGGACCTGACCGCACCACCCACCACCGAGTCCAACAAGGGGATGATGCAGACCAGCTGCACCAGAACTAGCTCCCGTGGGAGAAAAGTGAAGTTTTATTCTCCAAACTAAATATATAAAACTTCAGGACCTGACCGCACCACCCACCACCGAGTCCAACAAGGGGATGATGCAGACCAGCTGCACCAGAACTAGCTCCCGTGGGAGAAAAGTGAAGTTTTTATTCTCCAAACTAAATATATAAAATTTCAGGACCTGACCGCACCACCCACCACCGAGTCCAACAAGGGGATGATGCAGACCAGCTGCACCAGAACTAGCTCCCGTGGGAGAAAAGTGAAGTTTTTATTCTCCAAACTAAATATATAAAATTTCAGGACCTGACCGCACCACCGAGTCCAACAAGGATTGATGCAGACCAGCTGCACCAGAACTAGCTCCCGTGGGAGAAAAGTGAAGTTTTTATTCTCCAAACTAAATATATAAAACTTCATGACCTGACCGCACCACCCACCACCGAGTCCAACAAGGGGATGATGCAGACCAGCTGCACCAGAACTAGCTCCCGTGGGAGAAAAGTGAAGTTTTTATTCTCCAAACTAAATATATAAAACTTCAGGACCTGACCGCAACAACCACCACCGAGTCCAACAAGGGGATGATGCAGACCAGCTGCACCAGAACTAGCTCCTGTGGGAGAAAAGTGAAGTTTTTATTCTCCAAACTAAATATATAAAATTTCAGGACCTGACTGCACCACCCGCAACCGAGTCCAACAAGGGGATGATGCAGACCAGCTGCACCAGAACTAGCTCCCGTGGGAGAAAAGTGAAGTTTTTATTCTCCAAACTAAATATATAAATCTTCAGGACCTGACCGCACCACCCACCACCGAGTCCAACAAGGGGATGATGCAGACCAGCTGCACCAGAACTAGCTCCCGTGGGAGAAAAGTGAAGTTTTATTCTCCAAACTAAATATATAAAATTTCAGGACCTGACCGCACCACCCACCACCGAGACCAAAAAGGATGGATGCAGACCAGCTGCACCAGAACTAGCTCCCGTGGGAGAAAAGTGAAGTTTTTATTCTCCAAACTAAATATATAAAACTTCAGGACCTGACCGCACCACCCACCACCGAGTCCAACAAGGGGATGATGCAGACCAGCTGCACCAGAACTAGCTCCCGTGGGAGAAAAGTGAAGTTTTTATTCTCCAAACTAAATATATAAAATTTCAGGACCTGACCGCACCACCCACCACCGAGTCCAACAAGGGGATGATGCAGACCAGCTGCACCAGAACTAGCTCCCGTGGGAGAAAAGTGAAGTTTTTATTCTCCAAACTAAATATATAAAATTTCAGGACCTGACCGCACCACCCACACCGAGTCCAATAAGGGGATGATGCAGACCAGCTGCACCAGAACTAGCTCCCGTGGGAGAAAAGTGAAGTTTTTATTCTCCAAACTAAATATATAAAATTTCAGGACCTGACCGCACCACCGAGTCCAACAAGGGGATGATGCAGACCAGCTGCACCAGAACTAGCTCCCGTGGGAGAAAAGTGAAGTTTTTATTCTCCAAACTAAATATATAAAATTTCAGGACCTGACCGCACCACCCACCACCGAGTCCAACAAGGGGATGATGCAGACCAGCTGCACCAGAACTAGCTCCCGTGGGAGAAAAGTGAAGTTTTTATTCTCCAAACTAAATATATAAAATTTCAGGACTTGACTGCACCACCCACCACCGAGTCCAACAAGGGGATGATGCAGACCAGCTGCACCAGAACTAGCTCCCGTAGGAGAAAAGTGAAATTTTTATTCTCAAAACTAAATATATAAAATTTCAGGACCTGACCGCACCACCCACCACCGAGTCCAACAAGGGGATGATGCAGACCAGCTGCACCAGAACTAGCTCCCGTGGGAGAAAAGTGAAGTTTTTATTCTCCAAACTAAATATATAAAATTTCAGGACCTGACCGCACCACCACCGAGTCCAACAAGGATTGATGCAGACCAGCTGCACCAGAACTAGCTCCCGTGGGAGAAAAGTGAAGTTTTTATTCTCCAAACTAAATATATAAAACTTCAGGACCTGACCGCACCACCCACCACCGAGTCCAACAAGGGGATGATGCAGACCAGCTGCACCAGAACTAGCTCCCGTGGGAGAAAAGTGAAGTTTTTATTCTCCAAACTAAATATATAAAACTTCAGGACCTGACCGCACCAACCACCACCGAGTCCAACAAGGGGATGATGCAGACCAGCTGCACCAGAACTAGCTCCCGTGGGAGAAAAGTGAAGTTTTTATTCTCCAAACTAAATATATAAAATTTCAGGACCTGACCGCACCACCCACCACCGAGTCCAACAAGGGGATGATGCAGACCAGCTGCACCAGAACTAGCTCCCGTGGGAGAAAAGTGAAGTTTTTATTCTCCAAACTAAATATATAAATCTTCAGGACCTGACCGCACCACCCACCACCGAGTCCAACAAGGGGATGATGCAGACCAGCTGCACCAGAACTAGCTCCCGTGGGAGAAAAGTGAAGTTTTTATTCTCCAAACTAAATATATAAAATTTCAGGACCTGACCGCACCACCCACCACCGAGTCCAACAAGGGGATGCAGACCAGCTGCACCAGAACTAGGCAGTTCCTAAACGCTCACAGTACTTCCCTGAAGTGGCCTCCACCCATAACGAGTCACCCAGTAGATGTACCGATCGCTTAATCCATAAAGCCGATTGATGTGCTGAGGACCACAACACACCTCCCGTTTACCTGAAGCAGAAACCAAAGTAATGAGTTGGTCTCTGGGGGCATCAATTACCAGGACCCTCCTTTCCAGGGACATGGATCTCCACGCATGGCAAAGTGTCTCCACACGTGGATGATTTAGCCCTCAAGAGTAACAGAGCGGCGAAAGCTACTCAAAGGGAGCCCTCAATCTCTATCGAGGCAACCACAACGAGGGAGAAAAGGAAGAAAAAGCGGAAGAATAAAGAGAAGAAATTAAAGAAAAGGACAGATCACTGGAGTACCTCGGGATTGTGACACCCCTGTTTACCTAAAGAAGGTAAGCCCCCTGAGGGGAAGGATAAATATGAAATTATGTTTTAATTACAATGCAAATTTAATTACGCAGTGAATGAATTAAATTATCTTCTTAAGTTGTAATTTTGAAAACAAGTAAATGAATAATAATTTCTTTTCACGTTTATATGTTCTTGAAACATCACAAATTCCGAAGTACTGTAATCTAACTTCACCCATGTGAGAATCGAACACACTGAATACTATCTTAAACGAAAGACAAAACTGAAATCCTTCAGTTACAAACTTCGCATAGGCCAATAAAAGGATAAGTTAAATGCAGTAAAAAATTTTTATTTTAGAGCCAATTTAAGGTACAAGCTATTAAATCATAAAAGTAAGGAAACTTTTATATTCTGTTTCTTTAAACATTAAATACATTCATAATTTTTCTATAATATTTCCACTATCAGAAAAGAATGATGATAATTGAAAACTCAATATGTCAGTATTATATCTATTAAATTTCATCTCCTATAGCTGAAACATTCACTCTTTTATGTAGAAATGAGTTTGTTTAATTGATCGTTTTATAACACTTTTTAGCCACGAGGACCAATTCATCTGATAATTACTGTTTAATGTGAAGTATAAATCACTACAAACTCTCACACCACAGAAGTGGAAATTAAACTCACGAACTTTTGAAATGAAATCCATAAATTTTAATCATTCAACTATAAGTTCAGAACGCAGATAGATCTTAGTAAAAAGGGGAGGGGTTACATACATGTATTGAAATTTGGGACTATCTTATTTATTCTTATGTTACAAATGGATTGCATCTGAGACAGTTTGATGAAATTTTATTTAATATTTTTAATGTCTACTGCAAACATGAATCCAATTGATTTGGTTTAGTGTAAACTATAACTTATTCACATTAAAATAAAACAAGAGTAATTGAATTCTTCGCTTAATGCATATTTCAAACAGATAACCTCCTTCACATTTTTCAATTGTATTATTTGATTCATGAAATTTATCTCTTCTATTAATTTTATTGATGATATTTATTAATCGATGATCTCAATATTTGGTGATCCTGCGAAAACCTCTTGAACAACTATGTGCTGCTTTCTATTGAAACCTTATGTAAGCTGTGTGTGGTAATTTGGAATGAAAATATTTGCCTATCTTCTACTTAAATATTTCTACTAAAACTCTCATTGACATTTTATTACATTTCAGGAAAAGATATAGCTGGGAAAGCTGTTCACCCATTACATTGCATTGGAGTTTCTCAAACTTGATAATCTCAATGAACGTGTGTCTTATACTTATAAAATAATAAATAAATGTGTGTGTATAATCCCTGATTCAAAACTAAAATCTCAAAGTTTCAAAACTGTTTCCATTTCTTTTAAATTATCATGCATATTTTATTTTCTAGTATTTTTTATATTAAATGTAAGCAAAATCATTCTGGGCATTGACAAGTAATGTTTTAAACTCTTGCTGGCCTTAAGCACTGTATGCCTGTTATTTGTTGAGCACGATATGCCTATCATCATGGTGCGTACTGGTTTATGATTATAAATAACGATTAAAGAAACGTAATTATTATATAAATTATGTTCCTTTAATTTTTTTATTTGTAATCATGTACTGGTTTGCATAATGATGACTCACTATAATGCACCATATCTAGAGAAAGCAACTACGCCACTGAGATTTTTTTTTAATTAAAGTATTCCCATATTATAATGATAGCACTCACCAACCTAAAGATTAATCTCACTTAAAAGCAATCAACTAATGTTTATGAGAAGATAAAAACAGTCTTTTTACGATATTGGACAATTTTGGCTACACATTGAGCTTTCATAAAAAAAGTAAAAAGACGTTTGAAAAAAGTAAAAATGATTTTTTTTCTAAGAGTTCACTCCAAAAGTATTAGTAATTTGGTCTTTTATTAAACAGTTTATGAGTTTCATTATTACTCAAATTGAGATCTAGAGATCTCTATAAAAATTAATATTCCTGTCCAAAAGGCATTCATATTCAATTAACATTTCATAAGCCAATGTACCCATGTATCACTACGGCCACATCATCTGTAATTCTATGAACAATTCTCTTCCTTATACTTGTAGATGAATCTCCAAAGTTTGAAGAATGTGTTATTCGTCTATCTAGATAAAAGTTTCTTGTCCATTGGGGGTGGGACTGCATAATTTTTGATCTTAGTTTTGGCTTCATTTAACTGAAATTTGTTATGTCATAAGAATATCAATTTACAGAATGTATTCATAAAATGGTCTTAATCAAAAACCCAAATTCCATTAATACCTTAAAGATGCTGTATTTTATCCCTCCTGCTTTGACTATAACCCAATTTCAAAGCCACTTAAATTTCCATAACGTGCCATTAAAGTACCAATAATTGATCTAAGATCTATTCAGATGTAGAATCTTACAGAAGCACTACTTGTTTCACAGCATCGTTGGTTGGTAATATATCACTGTTATTTGTACATGCAGATTTCTTGCACTTACATATACTTGTATGTATTTGCTTGAAATTAAATTATTAATTATCTTATTCAAATTTCAGTCAAACTCGTTAATTATTTGATATCTATTCTGAAGTAATCGAAAATTTAATTCCTTCAAAAGATCATTATTTTTAAACTTTGTATTTACAGATATTGACACTTTTAATCTATGATAGTTGTAAATTGGAATATATTTGCAATATATAATTAGTGATATTTACACTTAAAAATAAAATTATATTTAATATAATTACTAAGTTTTCAATTAAATGTTAAAACAAACTTTAGTATATTCACATGAAAAAATGAAATCCAACATTCCATTCCCTACATTTTTATTACAGGAGTTTAAAATATTATCTTATTCATACCAAAAAGGAGAAGCATATTCTAATTATATATTATTGTATAGAAATGACAAATTTCTAAATAAAAATATTATTATTTAAAAATTCGTCATTTCTATATAGCAAACTTTAAAAATCGATACAACTTGAAACTTGAATCTTATAATTTGAGCAAGGTTAGTTATTATTTAAATATTTACAAATATTAATTTGTGTGAAGTTCAATATTATTAAAAAGCAACTATATATATATATATATATATATATATATATATATATATAGATATATATAGATATAATAAGCGTCTGTCTAAAATCAATGTATTGAAATACGTTTTAGTAGAATAAACAAATTGGTTTGATTATCTTTTTACTAAGAAAAATAAAAATCTATTAATAAATAAGCTCCAAAACTGATATATTAAAATATTTGTATTTTCAAAAAAAAAAAACATGTTTTCAAAAAATGTATACATTTTCATTGCAATCAAAACTTTTTAAACAAATATGATAAAAATTTTAACAAATGAAACAGAAATAGTAAAATCGTAACTCTGTATCATTAAGTATATAATTGCAAAATTGGATATTTTAAGATATTCCTTAATAGTAGCTTAAAGTAAATTTCTGAAGCTGTGAACTCAAAAAATCTATATTTTATTTCTAAAATGAAACATTAAGTAAATCATTAATGGAGCTATTTTGAATTATTTTCTTTTGTGACGAGAGTAATGATCTTTTCTTATTTGTTTCTATTTTTAAAGATATTTCTCTCTATGCTTTAACAATACAGTTAATGATTACTGATAGAAACTGGGGCAAAATGTTTTTGGATATCTACGCGATAAAAGTGTGATAATTATAATTTCTCGTAGTTTCTTTAATATCATTTCTCAAATTTTGATTATTTCTCAAAAATCTTCAATAATTAAAAAATAAACTGTAAAATGAAATGTCATTTAATGATCTTTATAGAAAAAATAGTTTATAATTACATGCAGCAAACACTGAATTTTAAAATAAATAATGCCACTTGGGAAAAAAAGTAACGTTTGTGAACCTGATGCTGATAATTATATTTATCGAATTTCTGCAATAGATGATAATTGTATTATCAAGGCAATGCTTCTTCGAATATCAATATTTTCAAAAACTCAGTGATACTTAAAAAGTAAATAGTAACATAGAATAAAATATTTTAATGGAAAAATAAGGTATTGATTTCATTTTCCAAATATCCTGATCAATAGTCTTTTTTAGTATGACTTGTTCTCTCAATTGAAATGCTTTTTTATATTTCGAAAAGTCTTAGTTCAAGAGAAATTTATCAATGAATTTTCTGCTTTTTGTTGCATATTTGTAAAAAAACACTAAAATATTTTATCATTTGTAATTAAGACACTTAATAAAAGTATTATTAATTTTATTTTGCGTAATGAAATATATATCATTAATATGTAACGTATAGCATTCATAAATTATATTTATTATAATGTTCCAATGAATCCTTCAGTAATTACATGTTAACAGACAAAAAAGTAAAGGCACGTGAGATTATTAAAACTGATCATAATTCTTAAAGAGGCACTTATTCTGTGTAATATTTTTATGAATATTTTTTTTTCAATAAGAGGATAAATATTATTTTGTCAATAACTTTGAAATTATTTTAAAATTATTGACTAAAATTATATTCATTTATTCCAACTTTTTATAAGTTAAATTAACTATAAGCCCGTAAAGTATCTGTTCTAAGATATATATGAACAGATACTCGGGGTAATACTTAATTTAAACCAAGAATCATATTCATGCTTAGTAGCTGATAACAGATCTTGATAAATATTTAAAATTACAAATTTAATTTGAAATAAAGCATCAGGTGCACTGTCACATATTTTTTTCTTTTATAAAGTTCAAGGTATTTATATCCTAAAATAAAACTCAACTGCACGAAGAATGATAAAGGGATCAAGAATTAAAGTACCCATATATCTTTTCGTGACCGAAGGTCTGGAGCATACATCCCGCTAACTCAAAACCCCCGAAATTTAATTCCAAATCATTCCAGGTATTTAAGTCGACAAACGCAATGGATTATTGACACTAGATATTATCAACCGATTGAACGAAGGAAAGTCTCTTTGCCTATCCCGAGGTTTGAACCTCGAATCTATGACTTGGGAGTTTGAAACGCTATCATTAAACCACCAGGATTCTGTCGAACTTTCTACATTTCTAATATGAAATCTAAAATTTGCAAACTGTTTTCGATAACTTCCAATACGAAAACCATTCACATAATTTAACCCTTTATAATTCTGGAACAAACTTAAAATTCCGTCATATCAAATAATCCTTGGTGTATAAAAATTTAGAGTTTCAATTAAACACAGTCTATATATAAATTCTATCAGTTTTATGAATGAACGTAAATGAAGGTTAAAAAGTAAAACAATGATCATTAAAATTTTTAGAAAAAAGTATAAAAATCGAAGAATGTATTATTGATGTTGAATTAAGCTTAAATTTGACTATAAATAAAAATATATGTTATATAGGCTTGCAACTCTCAAAAATTTTGAAAAAATTAAATTAAATTACATTAATTTAAGTAACTGATTGTTTTTTTAATTATAATGTAGAAAAAATTAAGCTTTACGAATTTCATCTTTTTTCACAAAATATTTTCGTTTTCAACAAATCCAATTTACAAAGGAAAATTCCTGACTCAAATTTTTCGAATAATATTAAAAAAATTCAGTAAGAACCATAGTTATTTACCGTAATCTATAAGAATACATTTTTAAATAACTAATACTGCAATTCTTTAAAGATTTAATACCAAAATCAAAGTATCAAACTCAGTATTATGTATTTCAATTAATGGGATATTTCAAATGATGTTTTGAAATAACGTTTGCTGTAAAATAAATACTTTAGTTCAAATTTTAAAGCAATTCTTATTATCTATTTTATTGATTATTTTATGAATCAAATATCAGTAAAAATATCCAAGAGATAGAAAACACCAAAATATTATAAAAAAAGGTAAAAGTGTAGAATATTCCTGGGAAATAAAGGTTTTAATACTAGTTATTTTTCAATTGTTCAAAAAACGTGACATTTCTCAAAATAAACTTCAATGAAATATTTTCTTTCACTGAAATCAGACGAAAGCAACATATTCTTTTGTACTAACATGGGTGTAAATTCTGGGAAGAAGTTATATAATAAATATATATACAGTAAACAAATTAATACCTCTCTTTTGATAAAAAAAAAAGTTGTTTCTTTTTCGCTTATTTGGCAAAGATGGTAAATTCCAAATCATTTCTCGGAAGCATCATGATAAAATGGCTCTTCCAAATGATATGACCATGCGTCACAAAATCCAACCAACCAGCTTCCATGAAATATTTGTTTGCATATAATATTATAGATTGTAAAGAATATGGCAAAATACTGAAAATGAATCAAAATATTTTATAGTCGTAGTTTTTATATTTATATAACAGAATATACTTCTTTTCCATATTTTCCTCTTAATCCAAAAGTGTGATTTCAAATATTTTGATTCCTATAAAACCTGAATAAATATTGCTTAATAATAAGAAAATAAATTTATAAAAATATAATGGACGTATTTTTTTCTTTAAAAAATATAAAATACGAATTTATTCATTCGGTATAAAAGAAACGGAAATAATTATTCAGATAGAAAGAATTTTACAAGTAAACCTTTTTCTGTCATAGTTTTCCTGATCATATATTTTATAATTCTAAGTTTTATTCTATTGCTATGAAGTAGATTAATTTTATCAGCTATTAAAAAGCTCTTCATTCTTCATGAAGTAAATAATATAGATGTGTATTACTTAATGTTTTTATTTTTATTAATTTTATAATATATTGAACGGCAGATTTTTCCCTGGTACGTATAAATTTCAGTTATTCATGAAATTCTTGTAATTGCTTTTCGAAAATTTGTCCTCAACAAAAAAAAAATTCTCCTTATACAGTTCCAGTGAATCGTTAATGTAAATTTATAAATAGGAGGATTAATAAATATAATATGCCTTTTTTGGAATCCTCTTTTTATAGACTATTCCTTGACTAACAGTTGATTTATGAATTAAATACTCATAAGAAAAAAGAGCATTATGTCTACCTAAAAATAGCTTTGAAAGAAATTATGTATTTAAAAAGCAGTATATTAGTATGACAAATTCAGGCATTTTTGTAAATACTTTTTAAATAGACCTAAATATGTATTATAACAATATGCTTTCATTCAGACAAAAAAGTTAAAATGTGAACCTGGTACGGTATGGTTCATTTTAGCTAAATTAGCTAAACCTAATATTTGAAGGATCATATACCTACAGTGATCATATTGTCATACATACATTATATACCTAATTTTTTTATATTGTAATTAAATTTCGACTTGCGGATTTAGAACATAATTTTCTGTTACGTGTCATGCACTGAACAGCTCTAGTGCATACAGTGAGACTTGTCTCTGGAAAAAGTACCTTGTTTTCTCTTTACATTGACAGAACAGAAGATTGATGAGTATTTTTAATGCACAACTGTTTAAGTTAATGAAGGGCGAAACAAGAGACGTTCCAGGATAAGTTGTTCCTTTTATAGGTAATTTTCAAACCAAATCTGATGGATAGTTTATGGAGGAAAAGATTTTTTTGGTATATACCGATGGTTTCCCAACACAGGTCATCCTATATGAACTGAATATTGAAGTAAATTTCCCATGCAGAATTTATATTGAAATCTGAAATTGAGAACACGTACAGTGTGTTTAATAATGAGCTAAGCAGCGAAATATACCTACTTAATAAAAAAAAAACACTCTATCATTAGAATAAGAATTAATACTTAAAGATTGAGATTATACAAGAAACGAATCATTGATATTATGATGAAACTCCATTTTGAACTCGTCGTGGTCTAATAGTAGGAAAGGGCTCTTAAGAGAGAAAGTTATTATATCCCACTCTTGCCATAGTTGAAAAATTGAAGATGGATTTTGCACATTTGATTTCCGCGTGCAAGACTATCTGGATAATTCTTCAGAAATTTCTGGATTTCCTTCGTTGTAATTCGTGACTACGACCCAACTTTTATTAAAATTTCTCCCGGATGGTGATTTAAATGATCGATATAAAATGGCTTGCAACATCCTTATACTATTCTGCTGCCCATTATGCGATCGTAAATGATGAAGCAATTAAATTACTTAATTTAATCCACTGATAAAAGAATATACCTTTGATTGGTTGAATATTTGCACATGATTGAATTCTGCTATTTTAAAAATGAGATGATGAAGATTAACATATGAATAATTTATTCATTTTATAATATGACAGCTGAGAGAAACTTAGTTGGGATATGCTGTTAACGCCTTAGATTGGGAATAAAATTTATATCCTGAGGATATCACAAATCACTATTCAGCCTCTTCATTTTGTTAATTACATTGCTGTAAGTGGATTTATGACTTACACACGGCTGAAAATATCGAGTGAAATGAAATTCTTACGCAAATCTTTTGCGATAAGTGGTGGTAATGGAGTAATCCTTAATATAATGCGATGCCATTTAGTATAGAATATTACATACAGCAAAAGTTGTTTCTAATAATGTATGTACTAGTACCGCATTTATAGAACAGTTTTGTGGGCCTTAATTTTCAATAAAACGTGTCTTTGGATAAAAAAAAATTACTGTATTTATGAATCCCATTTTCTAAGGTTATTTACTGTTTAGTTGTGCCTTTGCTTAAAATGCTCATTTGCAACATGAAATGAGATCTTATGTATGCACTAACTAAAAATATTGAATAAAAAGTCGAATGTTCGCAAATTTTCTTTACTTACGAAATGATTAACACAATTTTTACTCCTTTCTTGAGCTTTTAATGCTACGTGGTTATAATTTAAATAGTATTTTCGAGCTTATCATGCAATTTATATTTTACACATAACTTATAAGAAGTTATTGTCTTATTAAATATAAACATGAAAAATATTTAAATCAATATTTTAAAATTTCATTTAAATAATAGGCATAAAAGATATTGGCACAAGACATATTATCTCATCCATACTCTGGTAAGTTTACATTGCTCATATAAATACCACAAAAACCTTTTATTGTCAAAACCATGTTGGTAGGAATTGTATCGATGTACCTTCAAATATCTTTGATGAATTTTGGTGTTTTGTCATGTCTTGGATGTTGTCTCATGTTACTCTGCTAGAAGCAAAATTGAAACTCATCACTAAAATATTCAATATACCACTCATTATACTTCCTAGAGATCCACTAGGACAACCACTGTCGAAGTTAAAATATATTTAAAAATATTATTCATGAAGACATCCGAATATAATTCAGACACAAATCATTAATTGAAAGAAGTCCGTGCATTATTTTCTAACATAAGATCAATTAGAGTCTTAAAAAATATCTGATCTACGTGTAACTGAAATTAGTCGTGTCTTTGTTTATAGTGTTTGCCATATTTCTTAAATCAATTTCATCTTTCTATGATATTTCAATATCCATAATGCAAACGTTTTTGTAATGACAGTGATTCAGATGAATTCTCAGAATGATATATCGATAATTTAAATAAAGACAATTATTCCACTGCTCTTAAAACCATAAATTTGAGCGTTTGAAGACGACAAATTATGTTATACTTGAATTCCCAGAAATCAATCAAGAAAATTTTTATTACACATACTAATTTCAAAATAATACAGTTTTTGTAAATTATGATCTTGTATTTAATTCTCTATTATAAATATTTCTTTTTTAAGCATTTTAAGAATTTTTGCTTAATTGTTTTAATATGAAGAAAAGTTTCTAAAATATGGGCGTAGAACATCCTAACAGACGAAAGAAATGGTTAAAATTTTAAACATCTGCAACGGCTTTTATTTTATGTAATTTTTTCATATAAAAGGTAGATATTTTTGAAATTAAATTTATATATTTTAAAATATTTCAAAAAACAAAAGAAACATTGAAAACCCCCATGCACTCATACTCCTGTAGACATGCATTCCAAATATAGACATATATTATAACATCCATCTAGCGTTGTGTAAAATAGCTCGACACGAAATTAACAATTTCTCGTTCGAAAACAATGGTCCTAGCATTAGAACATTGTGAGCCTAAGAAAAGAGCTCGGAAATTATCGAGTTCAAACATAGAATTTTTTTTTTTTTTTAAATTTGATTTTCAAATGTGTTAAGGCAAACATTTTGTTGTGCAAATGTTTGCCATAATACATATGAAAATTCAATGTAGCTGGTCTTCAAGGTGGAATATTATCGATAATGGGGCGCATTAACGTCTTCCAAAGGAAAAAACCCTGAAAACACACATGTAAATAACATTACAGTCTTAATGAATAAATCAGAAGTTCAACATTAAAAATTAACATAACAAAGAATATTGTTTTACCCCACTAGGAAACGGTGTGAAACCAAGGCTTTTTTCTATATTACCTAATGATCTAAGCTCTTGTAAAGTCATTTACATCTAAAGCGTATATGTGACCTATTTTATAATCTTTAAATATTGTAAATCATTTGAATGCATTGAAATAAACTTTCATCAAAGTAATATAGTAAATGATAAAGTGAATATAGTTTCCTTTATTTATTTGAAAATTAGTACTTTTCAACTATATAATAAATGTCAATATTTAATCAAAAACATTAATATTTTGTTACATTCAATTTATAATTAACTTTTTAATTAATTAAGTGTCTGCAATCCTAAAAATGTTGCTGCCCAATAATAATTTACAAAATTAACAAAATAGACAACATAAATCGCTTAATTATCTATTACTCAAATGCTTAATTCAATATACTTAATAAATCAAAATGAGTTTTGAAGCAAATTATAGAATTTTCTTTCCTTCAAACTTCCCTGTTCTTTTCCATTAAACAGCTTACAGACTTCACTTACACTAATCACTTTTAATTAACAATTTAATTATTTACTGTATATTATTCTGTTCTTGTTCAGCTGAATTCATATAAAATGAAATTCCTCCATCGAAAATAAAAAAAAAAACTTCTATTTATGAGACAAGTTTTGGGAATTGGGATATCTACCGTCAATGGCACTCCAGCTTACAGCTACTTCAACTGAAACTTAAAATCCGTCACTTTGACAATCAACACAAGAAAAAAATATTCGAACAGTCTTTCAATCCAAATAATTTAGTTTTTTTTTTTTTTTTTTTTTTTGTGAAATTAATTTTCGAGTGTAGAAGAAAATGTAAGGAATAAAAATAAAACAAATTTTTGCCTACAACAAGCAGCAACTATTATAAAATTAGGAAATTTTTGATATAATGGTTATCTATTTACAGAATATAACACAGTTGTATTCACCAGACAGAGCTTTGATATTTAATTTGTTTTATCAAAACAAGGGAAATAATTTTTTGGGTTTTGAAAATGATGTAAAATATTTGCCTATTATTTACTGTAAAAAATATTCAATCAATAATAGACAAATTTAAGGAAGCATGTTTGAATAATGTTTGTTTTGGAAGCGAAAGAAAGTCGGTCTCTGTCAAAATAATACTAAACATTTATATAAAAGAGAACAGATATATTTATACTCGCTAATAACAATACCTGTTACTTAGCAGAAATACTAGATATGTCATATTCTATTGTTTAGAAGAATGTGGAGTACCATCTATTATTATCTTCAAAAACTCCAAATTGTGTTTAGTTTTTTTCTACATGATTTCAAAACTGGACATGTTTTCAGTTTTGTTTTCTGATTAATTCAAGACTTACTCAAAAGGGTTTTCAAATGTCTTCAAGATGGATGTGAAAGTTGATTTCATTTTTAAATAGTTTCAAAAATACTCAAAATTACCAAATTTTAAAGATAGTAAATCCAGTTTTGCCATTTTATAAATTTTACTCCAGTCACTGCAGGTAGGGTGTGGTTTTACTGCATTTATACTTGGTTAACTTTTTAGAAATTAGATTATAATTATTTGCTCAACCTCTGGATAATGATGTGCATTGTTATAAGGGATTATTTTTTTTATTCTTTTCATTGTGGTCTTTCATGCATAATTCTTATAGCAAAAATTTTTAATAACATTTTCTTTTCCACATTAGACGACTTTTATCGCACCATAAAATGTCGTCCGACATTCATTGTGAGAAGATATTAAAAAGCCACACAATAGATTGGTCCTTGATAAAATAACGCTTCTCAGTGTGAAAGAGAGCAGCCTATTGTGTGGTTTTTAATAACTTCTAATGATAAAATATTGGACGACTTTTTATCGTACGATAAAAGTCGTCTAATGTGAAAGAGGCCTCACCCTTTGTGTTTTCACATCTAAGCACTTAAAACATCTTCAAAAATCTTTTCACCTGAGAACATGTCATCTGCCACCATTTCTTTTATATTTGGCCACCACGATTTCCAGATCTCGATCTAGGATACGTTTGTTTTTGAGGGTGTTTGTTGAAATGTCAGAAAATGCTGTCTTACAATTCCAGGTGATAGTGTTGAACATATTTTGTTGCAATAAAATTTTACAACTATGTATCGTAAATGTATTAAAATTACTATTCACTTTAAAATATGTCCTCCAGTGATGAAATTTAAACCCGTGTTTTATTTTAAGTTTTGCTTCTCATTTGGTTCAAATAAAAACAAATTAAGAAACAGCTAGTCGATTTCTAAACTTTAATGTATAGTTTAATAATGTAGGGATAATTTTTTAACTGAATAAAACTTTTTTAAATAACCATATATCGCAATTATTCTCCTTACTTTACTATTAATCTCCTAAAGTAAACAAAAAAAAGAAAAGCAAATTTAAAATGTTATTAAAAACTTTGAGACAGCAAAAGTATTTATTGATAAACTTCAGATTTTGTGTCGTTTCTCTTGAGGTTTCCTGGAAGCTTCTATAACTGACATAATAAAACATCAATATCTCTCTCCTTGTCTTGTTTTTCCCTTCAGTTCTCTTAAAACATATCATTTTGATAGAGTGCTTTCATAAAAATTCTAAAATTGCTACTTGTTTCGAAATGGAAGATAAATTTACACTAGACCTGATAGAAAAAACTATAAATATATATATATATATATATATATATATATATATATATATATATATATATATATATATATATATATATATATATATATATATATATATATATATATATATATATATATATATATATATATATATTTTTTTTTTTTTTTTTTTTAGAAAATATATCCTTTTGTAGAAATTTCATGCCTGTTTGTGTGTGTGTATGTGTGTTGTGTTTATGTTTTGAAGACAATATTGTTATTTTAAATTTTGCGCTTAGTTCAAAATTATATTATAACACTAACGTCGAAATAATTCTTCTAATTTATATTTTATTCCTAAGCATTTCTAAATAAAATTCAATTATGTGACTTTAAAATGAAATTTAGAAACTTTCGGACGTGTTATATATTATATAGACTCACGAGAGCATAATGATTTACTTTTATTGATGTGTGTATTATTATACTACCATAAAAAAGGTAAATTAAGCTATATATTTACTTTTCTTAAGAAAACATTATTTGAAACATAGGATTTATGGTTTTTATTATTTGTAAAGCATTTTTTTCACAATCAATGATGCTATATATGATTAAAATCAAAATGCCCAACTCTTTATAACTAATTAAAAAATTAACGAAAGTACATTTAAGTAAATTTCTTAAAAATAATTAAATTCTTTATATATATATATATATATATATATATATATATATATATATATATATATATATATATATATATATATATATATATATATATATATATATATATATATATATATATATATATATATATATATATATATATATATATATATATATATATATATATATATAATATATATATAAATATATATATATATATATATATATATATATATATAATATATAATATATAATATATAATATATAATATATATATATATATATTCAGTGATCTTCACCAGTTCTTGTGCTGAACATTTTGACTAAATATTGTAATACATATAAGAAATAAAATTACTGCGTAGCAGTGTTATAGTTTCATGTAAATAATGCTCGGAAAAGTAGGACACCTACGATAATATTCTAATTATGGTGTCTGTAGCAGTTTATTATGTTAAAAACATTGTTCTTGTAAACTATCTTTCTTTCAAAAGATATATTTTGTCAAAAAACTCCTCTCACACACACACAATTTTTGTACAGTTAAAATACCTAGAGGGAAACTTAAGTTCTCTTATGTTTCCCTCTAGGTTAGAATTTCAAAAAGGCCAAATTGTGTCAGGCAAAGGTGTAAGAGAAATTGCGAGGCACCGATACATCAGTCCAAACGCTATTTCTCATTTTTTGAGAAATCCAAAGAGTCAGAGGAAAGCAAAGACTGGCAGACATTAAAAATTTTACACTACGTGATCAAAGAAAAATCCTTAATTAACATAAAAAACATGTATACCCATTGCAAAAGCGCAAAACCACTGTAGAATCACACATGTAATCTGAAGAACATTTTACATCTACATAAAAAGTTCAGATACGTTTATATTCAAGAAAAGAAAGCACCATCTTAAATGTTACGAAAGGCACACTAAGCACCGGCTATTGCGGGCCAAAGAACACATGACTTGAAACTCCGAATGGACTTCAGTTATTTTCTCTTATGGAAAAAAATCCAATTTAGATGGCGCAGATGATAATCGCTATTATTGACATTGTCTAAGTAGACATAAAGTTACTTATTTTACTAAAAAGATAGGAGGAGGCGGTTTAATGGTTTTACTAGATATTTGGTACTGTGGAAAGACTGATCTAGAGTTTCTGGATGGAAGATAGAAACATTTAGATTACATTCAAATTTTAAATTCAATGCTTCTTCCCCGTGGCGTTGAGTTAGGTAGAGAAAGTTGGATATTTTATCAATATGGAACATCAATTCACACTACCAATGGCATTAAAAATTGGTTTGAAACAAATAATATTCGGGTTTTGCCATAGCTTCCTAAAAGACCAGACCTCAATATTGTAAAAATATATACTCAATAATTCTTCGGCGTGTTTTGGGCCAGAGGCAAGCAATAGGAATCTTTGATCGAACTTCTAGAAGCTTTAAAATGTTCTTCGCACAATTTTTGTGAAACCAACATTCAAGGCTTATATTAATCATTAATAAACAGTGTCTTTGACGTAATTAAAGGAAATAGCAGAAAATCCTTATTAGCATGACTTTTATTTTCAATATTTAGAACTGTCCTACTTTTTCCCACAGTATGATGTGATTGAAATTAATTTTTAATTTTAATAAGCAAGTAATTTTTTATTTGATGTTAGCGATATAATTATCCGATTGTCACTAAGTTTTTAAAAAGTGCTGTAATGAAGATTTATTTTGTAAAAATTCAAAGTTCTTCTCTTATTTGAGAAGAACTTAGAGTCCTTCTACTTTTTTCCAGCAGTGTATAAATAACATCCCTTAATAATTCATTAAAAAGTTGATATATAATTCCTTCTCGTTTGTTTTTATGTATAATTCCTCTCGTTTTGCCGAAGCAGAATTATAATTTCTCATAATAACTATAAAACTTAAACTCTTTTACAGAAGCGTGTACATTGGGAAAATATTGAACCATGATTTGGAAATTCGATACGTATTTATTTGCTTAAGTGAAACGATTGATAGAAGCATTTTTTGCTTAGTAGCAGTATTCAGATTTTTAATTACAGAAGAGTCCGTGAAGCTAAATATAGTAAAGTTTGAAGCTAATTTTCGGAAAGACATGAAATCTATTTACTATTATCTCTTAAAGGTTGATTTTGTCACAAACATTACTATTGATTAAAAAGTTCTATGCCGATCTGGGATATTACCAAAATGATCTAAACTTTCTGTAATGAATTAACAGACCTTGACAACATATCATAGTAAAAATGGTTGTGAGACTGTAATGTGTAGCCAAATGTTTATTTACTGTATAAATAGACCTCAATGATTTGAAAATGTAAATAGAAATACATTCATCAAAATGTTGTCAAGTATATAAATTGTCATTCAAGATTTTGTGTAGAAACAATAAGGATGTTTGAAACTGTCTTCTTGTCAATATTCTGAGTGTCACATCAAATGTATTTATGACTTTCATTAGAGAATACTTAATTAAATCATTAGCATGTCCGCAAAAGTATGTTGTAGTCAACTAACATTCAGAGATATCTCTGATTACCAAATTGTCTAATCAGTAAAACTCAGCATAGAGCAGCGTAAGAATTATACTTCTAGGAGCTTGAGGCTCTAGATTCGTTTAAGATTTTAATGAATAATGACAGCTGGGAGCCGAAATTTCAATATCTACATGTATGTGTGTATGAAATCAGTATGTGTGTCTTCGTTTTCTAGATGTTTATATTTGAGGCAATAAATACAACGTATTGTCCATGAAATTTCTTCCCAGAAAGCCGTATATAAACAGCAGATATTAAGATACTTCAAGCCTTTTATCAGAGTTAATATTTATGTCCCTCAAAGTTGATTCAGAAAGCTTCCAAGATGATGAAGATCAATATCAATCCTGACGACTCTGTCTGTTTTGTGTGACTAATTTTACAACTATATTGAGAATCACATGTTGAACCAAATTTCACTGAGTTACTCGTGAATTCTAAAACATGGCTGCATCACAAAATTTCCTATCAACTGTCAATACCAAAATCTGTTTTGAAAGAAAATAATCTATATAAAATCAGTGACTTTTCATAAATTCTGTTTATAAAACTGGTTCACATAATTAATTGTTCTTTTTGAAGTAGATTGTTTTTATTATTTTCCTTTCAGCTGATAAATTGCTGAAGACAGCTCATTAATTTTCTGTACGATTCTCACGAGATTTTCAAGGAAACATTTTCAATTATAAAAATAATTAACTTATTATTAATGTAAGAAAACTTCCTCCGTAAACTTTATTTTTTATTTATGTATGATTTTTACTCATTCTTAATAATTTTAAATGATAGTTTTTTCAATAAAAATTTGATTACTTACTCTGTTTGTTTATTTTACATTCCCATATAGATATTCACTGAACATAAATGATTAGAAATTGAAATAAAAAAAGTACTAAATTAATAATCTTGAATCATCATGTAAAACAAATTTGGATGTAAGAAATAATTTTATATAAGTAACTTAAAGTATATACTTCAGTAGTTATAAAAAACATTATCTTTATAATTTTTAAAATGAAATATTATTTAACACATTAAGGAGGTTATTTTGTATCATATTCTTTTTTGAGGAAGAAAATGCTACTTTTGCTTTTAAAAAATGGTGTTTTATTTATAAAATATAGGTAATAAGACACTGAAAGAAAATAAAAAAATGGAGAGAAATTTTATAAGTCTCAATCATAAACACAATAGTTATTCATCGAAGCAAAAGTAACAGTTCTCGAACTTTCTCAATGTTTTTAAAATTTCATCAATAATTAATAAATTAAATAGGAGCATGTAATAAAACTATTTACAGTGGAAAAATGTTAACTATTCCAAATTGCTCTCAATCACACACATTCCAAACATATCCATTATTACTGTGAACTAATACTTTTTAATTGTCAAGATAAATAAGTCTTCTTAGCATATATGTGTGACTTATCTTTAATTTAAGTATTCTATATTTGTTTAGTCTTAATAAAAATGGAAATTGATTATAACTCTATAGCTAAATATGTAAATATTGATAAATTTATTGATGAATATGTACCGTAAATGTAATAAAATTGTAATTCCTTAATTTTGTTTAAATTTAAAAGATATTCAATATATTATCGATTTTACGAACCTCAAAGTTACTTACACTCACAATTTTACACACTCGAGGCCGGAATATTTAATAATGTTCTTCAGTTTCTATGATAATTTTAACTATCATTTACGGACTGCAAATTTTAAAAATTTCTTTTTGCGAATTCACTTTTAAGCAAATTTTATTTGAATTTTTTTTATCGTTTGATATTTTATATTAACATATAAATTTTTTAAAGTATTTTTATTTTTTTAAGTACTATAAGTTTTTTGAATTTTAGCTAAGTAATTAGAAATTTAGATAACAAATTATACTACAGATGTTGAAGTCATAGATTTTTTTGAAGAAATTTGTGTGAAATTTCTCCCGCATTGTCAAAATAACAGCCTATACTTTAAAATGTAATCAAATGCAAATGAAACTAAAGATACAATTAACTATTTTATAAATTAAATAAAATATTTTTTAATATAATCAGGAGTAAATATCGTAAATCTTGGAAGGAGTAATTTTAGCTTGGATTAGCTTCATAAAACTGACGACTAGCATAAGGTATTGTTTATCTACGCTTGGAATACTATAGCAGAAAAAATGATATTTAGTTTATATTTTGGTATGTTGGCTATATTTCTATCGCCAAGGATTTAGAGATTCACCGAGAAAATTACTTTTCTTTTTGAATGACTTGAATGGCGATGAAGGACCTATGTGCTTCGACTAAGAAACCCACTTTTATCCGAAGTTTTATTTCAGGACATTTTAAATAAGGACTCAGATGTAGTTTGTTCGTAAAAAAATTACTGCATGATTAAATAATTGAGAACATAATGAATGAAATTGAAAAGGATCTTTTAGTTATTAAGCAAGAAAAAAAATTAGCTCTGATATAATTATTTGCAATGATTGATGTACTTTTTTAAGGAAAACAGCAGCAAAACTCTATCTTATATTAAAATATATATATATATATATATATATATATATATATATATATATATATATATATATATATATATATATATATATATATATATATATATATATATATATATATATATATATATATATATATATATATATATATGTTTCTAGAAAAGTAGTTTCGAAGCGAAAAAAGATTACTCCGCCATATTTTCAATCAATGACATAAAAATCTAATTATTGATTTTAAAAATAAATTTTATTTTTTAAATAATGCATACTAAATATTTTCATGTTTGCCAAACAGCAAATTAAACAAATGAAGGAGCAGTTATTACGCGTTATCAAAATATTTAAAATTGTAAGCAAAATACTAAATATTTTAATAGTACTGTATTGATACAAAGAAAAAATGGGTTATTAGAAACAATTAGTTCAAAGGTCTAAAACTTATTTTCCTATTTACGAATTTTCAGTTTTAAGAACTATTTTATTGGTTTCTACGAGCTTGCATAAGAAAACTTCTCTACTATCATTAAATCTTAATATATTGTATACTTAAATCACATGCATCGCATTGTTAGTCATAAAGAATCATCATAACTAAATGTCAGCAAACAAGAGAGTTAAGGGTCTAAAATTATTAAAAGTAATTTGCTATTTCAATCAAAGCACAAAAAGAGCCAGTTTAAGTTTCCAGTAAACATATTCATTACGAAAGAGAATATTAATTTGCACCATAATATTGAAGCTATTTTCAAATATATAAAAACTACCAGTATTGTATTATGTTAAATTTTATCATAACAAAGAATTATTATAATTCATTAAATTGGATTCCAATAAGCATAAATGTTTCCAAGTTTGATTAGGAGAGAAAATAGAGCAATAAATACTCTTCCAAGTTTTTCTTTCACAAATTTCAAGCTGTTAAATTCATACACGTTTAAAATAAAACCTTAATAAACTTTAAAGTAAGTGAATTATATTCTCTAATAACTTCAAGTATGAGTTCTTCTCACAATTACCACTTTTTATGATCTTGAAATAAATTTAAAACTCATAGATATCAAATATATTATGCTGTACGTGGAATTATTTTGGATCTAAGTTAAGTCATCTATGTATTTCTGCTCACACGTATTCATTAATCATGGTAGAAAGATTCAATAATAACCCTTAAGATATTCTTTGAGGAAGAATAAAAATAATTAAAAGGAATCTACAGTACTAGATATGGAAGTAATAATTGGCAGTAAATGTACTATTTCCTTCACATTTTACCATGATAATTTTTACGAGAAACTAATTTAGCTGACACAATGCACATTAAGAAGGATGAAATAGTTTATTGTTTTTCAATTTGAAAATTGAAGAAAATAATCTAAAATAATTAAATTAAAAAAATTATTTTTCATTATTAAAGGTTTCCTTTTAAAAATTCACTTCTTAAGAAAGCAATTTAGGTGTTTGAAACAATACAAAAAATTTTAATCAGAAACTAAGTTAGTTTAACATAATCTATATCGAAATATTTCCAAAAAAATAACAGTATAATTTTCGATAATTTAACACAAAAATCAAGTTATTATGAGCCTCATAATCACTTATTTCAAACTGTGAGATATTTTAAATATTGTTTTTACACAACTTTTGTCATTAAGTAAATGTTTTAATAAATATTCTTAAAGTTTTCCGTCCATTTCAAATATCACATTTCTTAAAAGTATGTAAGATTGCTGACATCTACAAACAATAAAATATTCCACACTGTAAAATGCTTCGTGAGGGATAAAAAAATTTTAAATAGTAATAATTCCTCAGATTGTAGCTTGAAATGTGACATTTCTCTAAATAAACTTCAAGTTTTTCGCCTTTCTTTCGAATGAAAGGGAAGCTACATATTCTTTTGTGTTGTGATCAACATAAATTGTGAGCAAGAATGAAATATTGCATTAATAAACGAATGAATATCCCACCGTTTTATATAAACTACTTCATATAAATGATAATTGAAAATATTATAATTCATTATATCAATATAATTATTCAATTATATCAATATAAGTTATTTATATCAATATAAATTATATTGATATATTATTTTATTTATATCAATATAATTGATTAAAAATAAGTTTCTTTTGTGTGTCCTACTTGCATAAAAAACCCCAATAAGTAAAAATATTTATAAAATAAACGCAACATATAATTCTAAAGCTCAAATAAAGTATTTTTGATTAATTATATGGTTTAACTTTTAAAGAAAATGTAAATTTAAAAAGATAGGCTAATAATTCATAAGTGATGATCAAAGAATTATTATATTTTAGAATTAAATAAATTTATTTTGTATTTAAATGAGAATAAGTAAATTTTTTATAGGGAAAGATCAAATAAAATTTATTACTTCAAGTCTTCTTATAAGATAAATAAAAATAAAGCCATATATTTTATCTTCTATATTATTTCTCATAACGTACATCTTTATGCGAATTACTGGAGTTGATATAAACCTATATTAGAATAATAAATAACAATATTTTTTCTTCTCTTAAGAAAGTAATCCTTAAGAAGTATTCCTTATGCAGTTGTTAATTAATTGCATATAGCTGGATAATTTCTTGGATTTATTATAATATTAGTAACTTAGAGTTGAAAAAAACTTATTTGAGTGCCTTGAGAGAAGAATTAATTCCTTAACAACAGAGTAAACACTATCATAAAGAACATTTATTATGTCTCAAAATACAAAAACTTGAAAAGCTGTAAAAAATGTTTCTGATTTTTACTTAAAAAGCAGATGTGTAATTAAATGTAAAAATATTTCTTACTAGTATTAAGTACAACTAATAGAAAATTGCTTGTAAATGATATATCCATTATAAATTCTAAATAATAATAAAGACGTCGAATTCATGGATGAAATAAATTAGTCGTTAAAAGTTTTTAGCAAAAATATTCAGTATCTGTTGATATAATTTGCTTCACTTAGTTCAACTTAACTTTCAGGATGTTTTTATTTACAGGCAATTCGTTTTTCCCAAGTAGTGACTATAATTAAATTGTTGTAAATATTCTCAATTAGAACTTTAACTAGAACAATTGGGGTATTACCACTCCAAAAATTTAGTGTAATCTGTTAAGGCTTATTTAGATGTTAATCTTTCTTTATAATAAAATGTTTGCAACAGCATTAAATAAAAGTTTTGATTTTTTTTTATAGTAATAAGAATAATTATATCAAATGTATTAAAGATGTGATGATAAATTTCTTATAATTAAATTGTGTCATATAAGACCTGAATGAGTTTTATTTAAATAAAAATAAATAAATTCATTAGTAAAAACACTGGACTTATTTTCCTTTTAATAAAAAGTTACAATACAAATACATGTATTCACTACAAAAGAAAAGGAAATAATTACTTAGTTTAAAGGATATTTTTATAAACTGTTTATTTTGGATTTTATTTTACAAAGCAAGTACCTTTCACAAAATTTAGTTCGTGAAATGAATAAATGAGTGTTATTTAATGTTTTTATTTTTCCTTATTTTATTGTGTATTGAATAGTAGAATTAATTTTCTCTGGTACTTATATCGATTTAAAAGCATTTGTAACAGATCTATATTAACTCTATTGATACACAAGAGATGGCGATACTGCCCAATAGAGTGAACTTACAAATATTCAATAAGAAATAGGTGTAAAGGAGAGAAAGAAACGGAAGCCTAACCATCCGGTTCATAAGCAACTTTGTTTATTATTTGTAATGTACCTTCTAACCTTATATATAACCTTGTTTATAATTATTAAGTATTTTCTTTTGTAACTATTATAATCATGTGTAACGTCGTAATAAATATTTTGTTTTGTTTTATTCTAACTTCCATTTTCTTACGTCCCTACACATATCAATAATGCAAAAAAAACTCTTATAAAAACCTTCCAAAGATTTCTCCTTAATATGAAAAAAAATTATACGTTTTGATTTTAAAAGTAATCATTAATGTAAAATTATTTATTATTATATAAATTTAAATAAATCTTGTGTAATTCTTACATAGGGATTGACAGGCATTAATTGATATTTTTTTACTGAATATTATAAAATTTATAAATTAAATGCGTTTTAAGAAGCAATATCATGTTCGTCTGTAAGAAATATCTTTAAAGAAAAATCATTCTGAAATTGCATATTTTAATAGCGTCAGCAATTTAATCATTTACATGAACGGCTTGATATATGAATAGTCCTCCTCCAGCTCAATATTATATAACAGATATCAAAATAGGATAAAATGTAAAAATCCCCATATTGGAAGTGTCATTCTAATACAAGTAAAGTTTGCTAAAATAATTATACATTTTCTAAGTATTTTTAAATTGATACAAAAGGAATAAAATATTTGCACATTTTCTTGACATCTTTGCTACATGTCAAATATGCAACTGGAAAAATTTGTTGACCAATCAGCAATATGTTTAAAATTAATTAAAAATATTAAATTGCCACGAAATATTTTTCCAAAATTATAACAATAAAATAGTGAAGAACTTACTGATTCAATAGAACTGAGAACTGACATACACTGCTGGACAATTGCTAACGAGGGATCACAAATTGTAATGTAGCATAACATTAAGTGAGACATGGGGCCTAGTAGGATAAAATATAGTTTCCACACTGTTAAGACATTAGAATAAAGAATATTTATTGTTCTGGAAAGTACAAAAGCTGTGAATCATCTGAAAGAAAAAAAAATTTTCATTTGATGCTGCATACGGAAAAATAGAACAATGCATCTAAAAGTAAGCAGATACCTTGAAGAAAGGTATCAGTACGGGATATGTCCACCGTGGAGTGTGATGCAACATTCCACACGTCGTATCATACTTTGCACAATATTATCCAGCAGCTGTTGAGGCAATTTATCTCATTCCTCTGTGAGTGCACGGATGAGGGTGTTCTTGTTTACCGGAGTATAGTTTCAACCAGCAACTTGCCTCCCCAAAGCACACCACACATTTTCAATGGGGTTTAGATCTGGATAACGTGATGGCCATATGAGGCGTTGAATATCCTTGCTGTCTAAACAATCTTGAACAGCGAGTGTTCAATGACATGTTGCGTTGTCGTCCATAAGTTTGTTTTTATAACAAACTTATCACCGACAGCACCACGGAAAAGACGAACATGAGGAAGCAGAACTTCATTAATGTATCGTTGACTCGTCACAGTCCCATTTGCAACCACATGTACGGGCATGCAGCCATTGATCATGATGCCGGCCCACACCATGACATTGCATGTCGTATATTGGTCCCTTTCCTGGATATTTTTGGACGATATAAAAATATTCTTCCCTGGATATTTTTATAGTACCACTCTCGCGCCAGATCAGTTGGCGTCTACAATGCGATGACAGGCTGAACCTACTCTCATCTGAGAATAGTACGCATGCCCAGTCCTTTTCAGTCCAATTGCGATGCCTATGACAACATTGCAAACGGGCAGTACCGTGCTGTCTAGTCAATGGGATACACACAACAGGTCTGCGGGCGTATAGTCCTACTCCCCTCAAACGTCTGGCAATAGTTTTTCGGGAGATCTGCTTTCCTGAGGCAGCAAGAAAATGATTTGCCACCTGCTGAGCTGTGGTGCGCCTGTTGTTTTTGCTGATAGGACGATATATATGTCTTCTGCAGGTGTCGTATTTTTAGCACGACCTCCCTTGTGCTGCCTACTACACATTCCAGTAGTTTTAAATGACTTCCACAGTCGTGAAACGTCGAACACCCTGGCAACATCTGTTATTTTTCGCCCTTCTTAGATCTTTGCAATAATTCGGCCACGCATAAAATCATCTAAGTGATGTCGGAAAGACATGCCGAAAATTTGAAATTCGTCTATTAAATTTTTCCTGTAAAACTTTGACTTGAAACAACAACTGTCCACACGCATCAAAACTTTTAAAGCTCTCATGAACGCTATCACGTGATGAACAGACGTGGAAAAAAATTTCGAATACGCATACTTCTTCTTACTATATCCCGCACTTATTCTAATTTTCCACATTTTTCTTCCTTTCATTTTGTGGTTGCTATGGATGATAGTGTTAACCGTCCTTAGCAATTGTCCAGCTGTGTATTTTCATAGAGGGTTTGAGGTTCAAACTTACAGCTTCTATGTTGAGAAACAGAAAATAAATTTTGAAACTTTGTCTTTAGATATTTCTTTGGAATTTATTAAGATTTCCTGTAGTAATATGTAATTACATTTCTTTTTCTCAATATACTGATATGTTTAATAGCCTTCGTTTAATAATCTAATTATATTCGTGCTTTTAAATGTCTATACTTTATTAATGATAATAAATTTTATACAGTGTTACATTCTGTTTACTACAAGATCTTCACTTACAAAAATCACTTTTAAGCAATAGTTTAATTTTCCATTGAAGGATTTTCATTATTTTGATTTCTCCGTCTGACAAAAGATAATCATAGAAAACAGAAAAAATGTCTTCCCTTCACGTTTACCATCAATGCTACTCTGGCTTACTACTTTCAACTGAAGCATTAATTAACTATCAATTAATACGAGAAAAAAAACTAAAGCAGGGAAATGTGAGGCAATGCTTTTTAGTTCTTTAACAATTTTCATTTTCCTGTGTATAAGAAATTGCTAAGAAAGAGGAAATGCACAATTTTATTTACATCACTAATATTCTTATCTACCTTACTGGATATTTTATTTTTCTTCATTATTAGTTTCCATAAGTTAAATATATGATGTTTTGGAATATGTCCAATCATTAGACAATGATACATTTCTTTACAAAAGTTTAAAATTCTTGATTTCCAAGAACATTTCGTGTTCAAATTTTATAGAAAATGTAGCTTCATCACACTTTAGACATTTTGTTTTGATGTTTTGGCTTTGTTTTAAGAACTTCATTGAAACAGCTTCATAGAATATTTTGTCATTAATCGCCATTTATTAAAATTATACAATATCCTAAATCGTTAGATGCAGTCCGCCCTGTCTAGTGGTCAGAATGCCTGACTGCGGATAGGGAGGTCCTGGGTTTGAATCCCGGTTCGGGCATGGATGTACTTTCTCCCTATCTATCCTGTCTTTGTGCTTTCTATGTAGAATGAGGTGTGTGTATGGTTGCCTACCCTATAAACTGGTCTCCATGGCAAGTGTGTGCTGAAGCAGTCGGACTCCACACCAAATATGGTTCAGTATGGAAAAGTGGACAGCGCACCTTATACTGTCGGCCTAAATTGGCACAAGACAAAATAAAAATCTTTAGACCTCGCTTCCTCAGACATTTGTTTTTTGGGGATATTTTTACAGATATCATAAGTTATATTTATCTCATGCTACCTTACAAAGAACATACTATTTTACGATTCCAAAGCTATCTTGATAAACATATATTGTTGCAAAAAAAACTTTAAATCTACGGTAAATATACGTTATATGTGCAATTTATTAAGTAATAAATTTCTTTTAATGTAAAAAAATTTGTGATCTTGTGTTTACCTAATTAATAATGATCCAAAAATCTTCTATATAAATATGAACAAAAGAATATCTACTTAATTTCTAAAATGCACCATTTGATAAAGTAGCTGTAATTTCTTAAAACTAAATAAAATTTGAAAATCCAAATTATTGACTTTATTTTATAATAAATCATCAAAAGTAAGGAAAATAAATTCGGGAAGAAAATAGAGTCAATAGTTATATAAGCATTTTCATACAGTAAAATTATTTATTGATTATCTTCAGACTTTATAGTCCATCTTGAAGTTTCCACAATCACTTGATGCTTCATTGCCTGACATTATAAAACCTCAATCTCTTTCTCTCCATTTCACTCTTTTGGGACCAATTTTTTATATAGTTTTGGTAAAGTACTCTCATAAAAATTCTAAGATTGCTTCTTATTTTGAAGTGGTAGATAAATTTAAACTAGATCTGACAGAACAAAAAGTACTCAAGAAATCCTGCTTATAACTGTTTTCTCAAAGTAATATTTTTTGTTCGTCAGGATAGATTCTTATAATTATAGTATTACTAAATAATATAATTATAAGAATCATTCCTCTAATTTATTTTCCAACGAAGCATTTCTAAATAAAATTCTGTTGTTGGATTTATAGTACAGTGAAACTCAAAGATAATAATAATAATTATCTAATGGCTCTTATATTGTTTTAATAGATTATCAATCACTTAATTATTTATTTATTCATATACCACATTACTTTCAAAAATGGAACATTTTTGCCTAATATTTTAATCTTCTTCAAAATAATGTGTAATGTAGTGATGTAACGGATGGACAGTTTTGTTGATATGTAAGGATAATTTTCTCAGTCAATTTACAAATATATTACTAGCACACTAAAAATGAAGTAATACATCATCTTAAAACTTACTCATGTATTTAAAAAGCACAGTTATTATAAAAAATATCTAACTTCTATATAAAGTAGTCTGCTCTAATATACATATACCATACTTAGATTTAAGATTTTAATACACACTAGAGATTTTAACACATATATACCAAATGAAATCATGACATTGCAATTAGTGTACATAATTTTATGAAGATATGAAATATATCTCAATTAATTAATTAACAAGTTGTATGTCGACGTGCAGCATTCATTTTTCCCTATATACATGTGGAGGTGTATAAGATATACATTAAAGTTTTTAAAAACACCATTTTTCATAAGAATGAAAAATCTTTAATGGTCCAGGTAAATATTAGAAAGAAACGATTCATCATGTAAATTGACTGGAATAATGGTGATGATAAATGCTTAATCTTATTCAGACACCCATTGTTTTATGCATAGCTTCCGGGTTCTTTGTTTCAAAGAACATCCCATTCATTCTTTAAAATTAACTTTTAAATAACAAAATTCTTTTTTAAGGTATGTGTTGATGACACTTTCTTTTCAAAGTGTCAAAAGAAGGATAGTTAAGACAGGAACAAAAGGAAAAATTAATCTCAAAACTATAATATAAAGTATTAACATTCAGAACTATAATTTTGTTCATTGAAAATTATTGATCTCTGAGAGATATTAAAAATTGATTATTCATAATTGATATATATTATTGAGCTGTTAAAAGTTTCTTTAAAACACTTATAAAGCTGTTTTCAAAAACACAGGCACAAGGAATATGCCAAATGTTCCTTAGATGAACCCGTGATTGAAAATTCTATGCCGATAACAGGCGAAATTCTCTAACTTCATTCGTATGAAATTAAAAAATTTTCAATTATACCTCAGATGTAACAAATGAGCAGCTAGTTTTTAGGGTTAATTTCGAGACATTTTAATTTTACTGCTTAACTAATATGTATACCTAACATAAAAGCCTATTTGTATAGTATTTAAAGCAAAGAGATATCAATAAAATGCCGAAAAGTCAAGAAAAGTAAGCTTCAAAATTGGATAACTCAAGTTTAAGAGGTAGAAAATAGTTTGAACGTGAGAGTTTTATAAGAAATATCATTAAAGATTCCATTTAATTTTCCCAAACAAGTAAATAACAAATTGCACAAACAAACCAAATGAAATTATAACGAACTAAGGTATATCCGTTTAAGAAAGCTAATGAAAAATAAAATCCAATCATCATATCCTATCCAAATATGATAACCCAAACTTGCCCTATTGGAGTAAACTCTGAGGAACTTAAATTCCTTGTAATGGCAATACATCATAGTAAAAATTATTGTAAGGACTGTATGTGGCCGATTGTTTTCTTATTGAGAAATAGTATATAGATGACTCTTTAGAAGAAGCAGAATTTCCAACAGTAAAATGTCGTCAACATGTCAGCAATACTTCAAAATAGAATATTGGGAAAGCAAATTTGACTAAAAAATCCTGATGTATACTTTCTCATTATTGTATCAAGTACCTTCGTTTTCTGCTCAATACAAAACGCTGAATTGAGCTGCTGATATCTATGTACACATGCAAATATGATGATTCTGGGAAGGAATAATAATCATGAGAGATGGTTGTTGAGGTCTCTCTTTCTGCATGGCATGTGTGTTCATTCTAGTGCATACCATTCTGCAATACAAAACTTTACATATATAAATAATCAATACAATATATAAATTTACATATATATATATGTATACATAATATACATATAAATATGGACATGTCACACAGATTGACTAATCTATAATTATATGGTAATATATAAAGAAAAAAAGGAGTAAATGTATAATTCATAAATCATTTTCAAGTATGCCTTGTGTTTTAAAAAAACTTAAAGTTATATGTAAAATTTCATATTTTATAGCTTGTGGATATTTTACGTTTTAAAAATACTCCGCTTCTTACAACAGCACTAATTTTTTCTCTACATCTACTCCGATTTCATTTTTGTATATTTTTTAACTTACAGAATATTGGTGTAACAACAGTTTGTGAGGTACATTTGATCAAATATGTGACATTGTTTCAAAGCGATAAGCTATATGTAACATAAAAATGACACATATTAGAAAATATACTAATTTTAAATGACATTTTTATTCACATCAGGTTTCTAAATAATTTTAAATCAATTGAAGATTTCATGATCATTAGTTTCTAGAACAATTTAATTACATCATGTTAAAAAAAATTCAATATAGAGTGTTAATATAAAAATTTAATGACACTATAAACACATTTAACACCATAACTTTCACCGTTATATAAATTTTATTAAGACATTACATTGCAGTATTACACTTTAATAGTTATATGTTAACCATTGTATTATAGGAATATAATACTCTGCTGTTAATACATTACTGTATTAACAACTGTATTACACTTCTGCATTATTACACTGTAATAAAGCTGCTACAAACTGTAGAGTCTGGTTATGGTTCGGCAGATATCTAAATATATACTATAATATTGTATCTGACCGATATATATTGTATCTGAATACCATTTTCCATCTTATATTCAGCATGAAAATTAAAACTTTGGTAAGATAACATTTATTGCCTGCGCATTATCAAAAAATTTAGGATTAGTCTGCAATTACATAGCACCATCATAAAACAATCTTTAAATTTCTGTTGCATCAACTGTGAATTTGTATTTGATTTAGATTCAATTTCATACGCTCTATTTCATATATGTAATGGTAATACATGGAGTTTCAAGAAACCTTGTTACAAAATATAAGGAGTTTTAAGCAATCATTCTAATATATTATTTTTCCTTGTAAAATGTCTTTCCAAAGTTTTTGCTTTTTTGTTTATTCAGCTTTAAAAAAAACAATCAAAACAATACCATTTAACTAGTTTTTTTAAGTTATGGCATACTGATGAATAAATATAAAGAAACTCTGATTTTTTTACAAAAGGAGCTCTCTAAAATAGGTTTCTTAGAGATGCCTTCTTTTTATGGAAGCTCTTTTAGAGAAAAAAATCTAATCCATGAAACATGAAATATTGTAATAAAAAAAAAGCTCTTCTTTAACTCTTTTTTTAACATTTTGAAAGTGATCATAAAACACATATAAAAATATATATCATAACTTAAGTCTTTCTTCTCAAGAATGAATTTATTTCATCAGAAAGTGTGAAATTTTAAAATAACTCTTCCAAATCTTACGTGTAAAATTGAAACATCACATGTATATATACATTCTCTACTTTATTAGTTATATAGACAGATAGTAATGAGTATAATCCATATTATACTCATTACTGTCTGTCTATATAACTAATCTATATCTATATTATATTAGCTTACTTATTATTAGTAAATTAGTTAAGCATTGTTAAGCAGTAGTATTAAATCAGAATATTTTTAAAATCAAATTTTAATTGAAAAATTATGACTGTTAATGTTTTACATTGTTTAGTGCACTAAAATACAATCTAACTATGCAAATAATTTAATGATGTGTAAGCAATTACATTATATTTTCAAATGCAGTCTTATTTAAATTATAACTTTTTAACTTGAATTTTTTTTAATAAAATGTTTAATGTTCCTTAAATAAAACTATAAAAAGTATCTTTTTCATACTGATTCATTAAGTAATTATCATCAAATTTATTCTCATCTAGTACATTTATATATAATGATCAGCAAACTGTATGTACATTTATATATATGATACCCATATTATGTTTATTATAAATAATAATCCAAATTCATATTGAACAAAATTAAAAATACCAGTTACTGTTATGACTAATTATATAGAAATATAAAAAAAATGAAATATTTTACAAAATGGGAACTTACTAGTCCCTGCTACTTCTATTAAATAATAAATGGGTACTCGATTCTTTACAAAGAGGCACTATTTTTTATATTATTTTGTCTCTTTAAAAAAGATGTAAAACAATTAATTGTTTCAAATTAATAGTGGGTTCAGGTCGTGACATCTATTCACTTAACCTTAATTAATGAGCGAGTATTAATCACTGGCGAAACTTCCCTTTCTTTGTCAGCTACACAGTGCCCTTTCATCCAACTTTATTCAAGGAAGAAATAACTACGCCTTATCACGTGGTTTCCTCGAAATAGCTTAACTTCCGAGAAATTCGGAAATGACACTAATGTGTATAGAAAAAAAATTCAGATCCCTGGGAAATATTTGATAGCTTATTCACAACCTAAAAATACTTTGAAGAGAAAAACTAAAATTTAATAAATTATTTTTAATTAAAAATAAACCTAATATGAAAACTAAAATTTTCTAAAATATTTTTAGCACTTTTTAAAATATGTTGATGATTTCTTAATTTATATTAAACAACAATGTTGCTCTTATAATTTTCATTAACAAAAATCATAGTAATCTTAATATACTACTATAATCATGGTAATTTTAAATTCTATAAGAAACAATTTACAGATTTTATCATAACATATATCAATAAAATATATATATATATATATATATATATATATATATATATAGCACATCACCGGGTCATTGTCCAATTTTTTATAGGATCTAAGAAACTGTACATCAAATTAAATCTGTACATTTTTAACCAAGGAATATAAGATAACTTTTTTATTTTTTTTATTTATAAATGATTGTTTAATCATTTAATTAAAATATATTATCAGGAAGGAGTTACGTGTTAAATTGTTCGATCCTTAACCATATTTAATGGTATCAATATAAGTATTCTTCATGCTGCAAATTACTCATATAATATTTATTAATTGTGAGAATAATTATTAAAAATTCATAATTTTTATTAATTTCATAAAAAGAAAATTTTTATGGAGTAACTGTAATTTTCTAAATATTAATTAATTAATAAAATTTATGAATGTAACTCTTTAGATAAAATTTTGTAGCGAAAGCAAATCATACTTTATTCATAACTATAAATAAAAAAAGAGGTTAAAATTATCAAGTGTTATATTGTTGAGATCTATTGTTGAAAAAAACAAATAAATCTAAATAATTAAAATTTGCGATTTATCCTTACCTTTAATATATGAGTAAAAATTCACTGTAATAAGTGAAGTGAAATACCATCACACAAATATATTTTACAAAAACAATAATCTAAGTATGTTTCGAGTTGGATTTATGCTTATTTTTAATGTATAATGAAACATAAGTTGATGTTTTTACACAGTTTGTCCTGAAATCGAATATTAAAGGGAAAATAGAGCTGTTTAGTGATGTTGCAGTGCCTTTATCCTAGGGTGAAAATTAATTTTAGTCTTTTTCAATTGATTACAATCTTCGAAACATACAAGAGCCAAAAAATAAGTTTTAGTACGAAACTGATGATTATTTATAATTTCATTAGTTAGTTAATACTAGTGTAATCGTGACTGAATTAATTTTATGTTAGTTAAGACTGATTAGTTTAGTCAGTTAATGCTTTTTGTGAAACTGAATTAACTTTATGTGCGAGTATTAATGAACTTTATGTGTAATACTTTTACAGTCGAAATGTATGTGATTATCTTTTCAAAAATATAAATAAAAAAAAATTCTGTAAAATGCATACTAATATAAATACGGAATTTGAAAAAATTTTTCATTGTTAGTTTAAACCTAGTTATTTTATTTTTGTATAAAAAAAGTATGTTTTTTAAATATCTAATTTAAAAGTACTTACATGCAAATGCATTAAAATTGAATATTTTTTATGTTATTTGGAAAGGAATAAGCCAAAATGTTTTAACTGAAATTCCAGTATGGAGTAATGCATGTTATATAATTTTATCGAATTATTCCTAAATTCTAGGCACTAATTCATATCATATTTAACAATATATATTATATATATATATATATATATATATAATATATATATATATATATATATATATATATATATATATATATATATATTATATATATATATATATATAATATATATATATATATTATATATATATATATATTACATATATATATATATATATATATATATATATATATAGGACAACAAAACAATGAAATAACAACAAAATATTTAAAGATTAACATTTAAAAACAAATAAGAAACATTTAATGCGTACCTTACCACTTACATGTTATGTTTTTAGGCACAAGTGCCGTATAATCCATGATTCCAGATTCTGAGATTGGCGATTTTTTGGTGGATTGTTTATGTATCTAGCAACCTCGTTTTTATTACGTCAACAAAATATTAAAAGATTAATACTTAAAAGCAAATAAGAAACAATTAATGCGTACCTTCCCATATGTTTTAGGCACAAGTGGCGTATAATCCATGAATCCAAATTCTGAGATTGGCTATTTTTTGGCGGATTTTTTATGCATCTGGCAACCTCGTTTTTATTACATCATACATGTGAAGACCTATAAGAATTATGCAAAAAATTCTACTTTGATAACCCTGGTAATTACTTCATCGAGCACATCACGATACGTCATCATCACGATCATTATTTCTTCATAGCCAAAAATATTCAGAATTTGGAATCATGGATTATACGGCACCTGTGCCAAAAAACATTTTATATAAATTCATTTATTAATAAAAACTGATGGTATATTTTTTAAAAAATCTGTTTTTAAGAGAGAGCTTCATTTTTACGAGTTTAATGAATCGGTCATGGAAACACAGTAATAAGTATATCACTCTTACAACAAGATATAATAGACGATGATTTAATTCTTAAATTATCATTGAAGTTATTTAAAAATAAATGACTTCCATGATAATTTCAAAAAATGCTAATTTCTAAATGTGGTTACTTGAAAATAGAATTTCAGATATAAAATATTAACTTTAATTTTTTCTTAGCGTATACCTTAGATTATTTGCAATCTTTTTAAATTCCACCTTAATATAAAATCCTTAGCCAAGATATTTAATTTGTATTCTTCTTTTCTTTTGCATCAAAATTTCATAAATTGAACTCTAAAAATCAAACAATCCACTGAATATAAATAAAATATTTTTCAGTTTTCAAAAAGAGTAAAACATTACTACATACGATTTCAAATGGAGAATCAGTTATTTTAATCATATAAAATTAAACTGCAACTTTGACTTTTACAGGTGTATCAGTCTTTTGAATTTTTGTTTTAGTATTATCATTCCTTACTAGTTACTGTATACAAACACATAATCACTTATAACTTTCTCTCCGAAAATGAAAGTCACATGAAGGAAGAGTTCTGAGACAATGGAATATCTTGTATATTTTCTGAGAACTAGATCAGATTAGCTAAATAGCATTCAAGTAAATAATTTGTTGTAACGAACTAGAACAACTTTCAACTAACATAAATTTTAATCACCTATTGTCAACTATTACCAAAAAATGACTCCAAATATGAAGAAAATATAAAAACAGTTTTCAAATCATCTAAATAGTGCTTGAAATAAATCTTATTTAAAAAATCTGAAGTTTTTCAAATTGAAAATACTGGTGCATTTGTTAGAAACTAGTTATGATGAAGAATGGAAGCTAAAGGATAATTTGGCATGATATTTTGTCAGTTTTACTGTCAACATGTTATTTAAAAAAAAAAGTATTTAATTCAAGGTATTCAATTTCAATTTTAAAAACTAATCATAACAATAAGGATTCAGTTAAGCTACCTATGAAATCAACCAGAAAACTGTAGGAAATAAATTCATTGTTCAAAGAAGAAGAATATCGAGCTGAGAATCTATAGCCTTAAATGCAAGACACTCCGCATTCAAACTCCTTGTGTTTTTTTCGAAATTTAAAAGAGCTAGAACAATAAGATAATATAAATTAAAGGGAATTTACTTACCGTAAAATTTCTCATTAGACTTTCATTCAATATTCTACTGAAATGTGGCATATCAAGTACGTGGTTACCCCTCCCCAACCCTGGCACTTATCCGACCTTAACACAATTATAATTCAAATGTAAATCTTTGGGAATGTGACAAAGTTATACAAGACACCATTACCTTTATTATATGAGTCCACAATGTATCCTCACTAAATTTAAAGAAATTGGCCACAAGTCAGTCTTCTTAAATTTTGCTTCTCTCACACACACAAGCATATTTTCCAAACAAATTAAGAAGTCACAAATTTTTATGTATTTAAGAGTGACTGTCTGCTTAAATAGCGCCCACATGGTAAGATTTTTGAGATTTTAGCTCATCCGTATTTGACTTTGTATAATAATGGTATGAATAACAAACAACAAATAATTGACAACAAAAGAGCCAGTTTTGGAACTTATATCTAATGACATTTCTAATATTTCCTATCTTTTAATTTCTTGCAATTACAAATCCAATGCTCTCAATTTTATGAAAAGTATGTTTTTATTAACTCATTTTTATATCTGTGTTTAAATTAAAAAATAACACGTTGCAGACTTTCATATGCATCAAAATTATGCAACGTTACATTCAAGCCGCTTAATTTTACACATTCATTCAATATTGTATCTTTATTTCTATTTTCACATTAGAAAAACTTTACTTTACATGATAAAAAGATTTATAGGTCTCTTGGTTTATATTCGAGACAAAGTGATATAGCAAGTGTGTAATAGTTTATTTTATAAGCAGATTGATATTAGTTATGAAAAAATATCATTTTCATAAAACTTGGTACTGCAAAGGTAATCTTCACAGGCAAATGGAAAATTAAAAACATAGCATGTTTATTGATTGGCTTTAAGCACATTCTATTCAAAGAATTTGCTCACTCAATGAATTTAACATGTGAAACATGTATTCGTAAGAACAAAAAACTCATAACCTGCTAACTTCAAGCTGTTATTCTAAAAATGATTTGCAAGAAAAATCCGCACCTCGGCAAATTGAGAAAGACAGAAACGAATAATAAGGGATCTGTATTTTGTAATGATTAGTAGGTTGTAGGACCATCATAGACACCGATACACAATGTTAGACATCTAGGAACAGAGTCAGCGAAAGTATGGATGGTGTCCTGAGGAATGGCTCTCTATTTCTTGTCAACCACTTGCCAAAGTGCGTTTTCGGAAGGAGGCAATGGCAGGTCTGTAAATGGCTTCCAATCATATCCCAAACATGTTTTATTGATGAGATATCGTGTAAGCATGGTGGCCAAATAAGCAGCTGTACACCTTTCTAAGAATTATGGCTGATTCCAGAAACGTGTGGTCAGGAGTTATTCTGCTGATAAAGGGCATTGAACATCAACTGAAAGTATAGGAGTGTCAATGGCTACAACTCATCATCCACGTTATATTAGGCTGTCAAACGGCAATAAGGGTGACTTGGAATTGTACGCAATGGCACACCAAACTATGATGCTACGTTGCCACGTGGTAGTGCATACCAAAATTGTGGCAGAATAGGACCTATCTCCATGTCAACATTACACTCATACGAGGTGACTCTATCACTAGATAAATAGAAGCATGACTCCCCTGGGAAGACAAATGTCTGCCACACCGTTGTCCACACCACTTTAATATAGTACCATTTCAGGCGTTGATTTCAACGCTTTGGAGTCAGTGGCAATCTTCTTAATAAAAGACATGAAGGTAAGCCATTAGCAGCTAATAGATGGCAAATAGTTCTGCTCGATATGGGAATATCTAAGGTGTCTTGCATATGCTGCAGAATGTCGGTTGACGTATTTTGGAAACTGCTAACGCCTCCCAACGGATTCGTTGACCCAAACATGCTGACGTCACTCTTCTTGCACCGAAACTCCATAAACGTTTCACAATTCTTTGTTCTAACTATCTTCACACCAGCCAGTGCACTTTGGAAGCGTCCAGCTGTCTGTCAGTAGCGATTTTCTGTAAGGACCAACCTATCTTTCTCAGCCCTATCACTACGCTTCTCGTAAAAAGCGTCTATCTGTCGAGGATGGCGTGGCATTCTCTGCAATTACATGTGTCGTTTGTGACAAGAACAAACTTTCAACGAAACTTTTCCAAGCAGCAATAATGCTGCTAATATTGCCTACTTTGTCAGTTCTTCACCTTGTATTTTATCCACCTCAGTTGGAGAGCTGCACATTTCAAATCATTTACGTAACTCGGTAAAGTGCGTCTACACCGAAATTTGCAATGTGATTTTCTGGACACTATTTCTTAGTATTGCATTTTCAATGTCAAGCAGTTTATTTTTCGTATCGTGTTGCACCAAATAAAAAAATTGGCCATCAATTTAAATGTATAAAACTTAAACATTGTATAAATTATTTTAATAGCTGTAAAAATTCTCAACATAAAAATGTTTAAAATTTTTAAATATATTATAAGTGGTATTAAGACATTATTGAAAAGCTGTATAGAAAAAATATTCTTATATCACAGAAATACTGAAATTTTCATATTCCATACTATAATTAGAGCATGAAAGTATAATAAATGGTAGGCAAGAAGTTTCTGAGGTGATATCGGATCTCAACAAAGTTTCATGCCTGTTTTTCAAAAAATGTTACATGAAAATCCCCAAAATATATTTCGGGGATTTACTAATATTCAAAAAATGAAAAATGTATTATTGCCTTCAGCATTCGATAATGATAAATTAAAATGATAATTAGCTAAAATGAGTTTTTAAAGTGGAGTTCTTAAAACAAATGTCAAGTTTTTTACGAATGTGTGTGTTTAATTAAAATTTAAATTAATTAAATTAAAATATTTCAAATTCACTTAATTCCAAATTTTGAAAAAGCATGTATACGAAAATAGCACAAACGAATATTGCAGCTCATATCTTAATCAATAATTTATCTTTTAATTATATCACCAATAATTTATAATTATATCACCAATAATTTATCTTTTCTCTGATGACTAATGAATTAATGAATTTAAAACCCGCATCTTTAATATTTTGGAACTGGAATTGGTTACATTTGCGTATTAGTAATTCCTATTCGAGGTGATACTTAATGATTTAATATATTATATGTTGAAATGTAACCACAATAGAAAAGGAATTGCTTTAAACTTCCCATGCAAATTCTGGAAAAATCCTGAAAAGAATATAATTCTAATATGATTATTCTGAAATCGCTAAAAAAATTTTTTTTCTAATTCATTGCATACTCATAGCTTTTCAGGGAAAGATTTCTTAAGATAGTGAATAGCATTTATATGTCATAAAAATTCCTATTTCAGCAATTACTAAAGAATCGGGAAATTAATTCGTTAATAATCAGTGATATATCAAGCCGGTTTTGGGTGTGCAGCCCGTATTGCCAAACAATTAAGTGGTATAATAAAATGGGTGTCTCGTGTCAGTAAAATAATTTCTATAAATAACGTTTAATTAGTTAACTTCAATGAAATTTGGATGTAAGATGCGATGATGCTTTGATTTAATTTTATTACAGCATGTGCCGGATTGTAAGGGAAACGATGTTTCCTTTTCAATTTTTTTTTTTTTACTACTATTGCTCCAGACGACTAAGAAAATAAAAAATAATCACTTAATTCAATTCGCATTTATTCCATTTTGTCCCATATAACCCTCTGATATTTGTATCCTGGATGTTATATTAGTATAATCAATGCGGAAATATTATCAAAAGTGACGTAAATTAGCATTTCTCGCGCAATAAACTGACTGTACCTATTTATCTAGAACTGTACTTTGACTTAGATTGACAAAATATGTATATATATATATATATATATATATATATTGAAAATGAAAATAATGTTTATAAACAGCAATTTTGAAATATATAATAAATTATTAATAAAGCAAAAAATATTTAATTAAAAATTTAAAAAAAAATCATTTTCATATATCAGCGTGCCTGAAAATAGAGAACACATTCTGAAGAGTATTGCATCCATGGAAAGGTATAATTTTTGAGTTTTGATTATAGTGGTGAAATATCTTAAAATATTTTATCACTTTATTAATAAATTTTCTTAACATTTTAACAACTTCATTTTGTCAGTTCTAACAAATTATAGAAATCAGTACAAATCGATAAGATGTTTAAATAAAACAAAATTATTTTTTTTATGAATCTTAACTTCTGTGTTCATTATTCAAAATGAAAAGCAAAAATTGATTACATTATTATCTTCGCGACTACTGCATATAAAATTCCTTTTTTACATGATTATTTAACGTTATTTAATGATTATTTAATGATTATTTAACGTTTAAAATAATTTCATAAGAACTTTGATATCTTGAATTTTTTTTTTTTTTAGTTAACACGCAGTGATATCAATAAGTTCTAACTTATTTCTCGACTTTTTGGTTGTTTAATGAAAGATTTTTGAAACTCAAAATATTACAATGATGATTGAGAAAAAAAAAACCTTAAGTTCTCTTCAAAATAAAAGGTAAAAAAATAAAGATAATTAATATTATTCCGGTTTATAAATACATCTTTAGACCTCTCCGGATTTATTATTTAAAAATTCAAATTTAAAAATGTTTTGTAGATATTTTAACATTCTGAAATATTTTTAATATATTAATTTTTTAAGTAATTAAATTATTCATTTATTTAGTGATACATTTCAACATTCTGTATTCTTTTTCATAACATAAAAAAGTTAAATTTTAATCGTATTCCAAGTACAAAAAGAAAGTAATAATATCATTGGCAAATACAATAAAATCTCAGTAAAAATGAAATATCATTAATAAAATCTTTTAAGAATACAATTAAAAACAAGAAATTCTGTGTAAATGATGTTAAAATAAGTGCCCTTGATAATCAATAATAAAAATGTGTAAAACCTGCAAAAAGTTTCTTTTCGAATGGTGTGAATAAATGTATGTAAAATATTTCATGTCCTATTTCAGAAAATATTACATCGATAACTTTTATTATTATTCTTATAAATACATAAACTTATCATGTTTTATTTACAGCAGTCTCTCGTATATAGAACAAAATAACTTGCATGAAATTACAATATCGTAAGTCTTGCTAGAGAAGTAAAGGGTCCTCCCTTTTGAGCAATGCTAAAATTATTATCTCCTTAAACAATAACATAAAATATGTTCACCACAGTTCTAATTTGATATAGTAAACACTACTAATTAAATACACACACACTCGATATCTTAAGGACTCAGCAAATTTAACATTCGATGATGGACAGTCAAAATTTAAGTAAAATTCATTTTCAGAAAATAATATTTAATATTACATAAAAAAATTCCTATAATTTTGATCTTAAATAGTTAATTATACTTGAATCCTTCCTTTACTAAGCAAAGGAAGAATATGACAAAAATGAGTAAAGAAAAAAATGTCAAAATAAAAAAATTTACGTCATAAGTTCCAAAGTATCATTTAAATGTCTCGTGGATATCAGAAAAAATTTGTAGATTCACTTTCAAAGCGAAGAAGGGAAATATAAAAAGACGATTTCTTTTGTTGAAAGCATTTGGAAGCTTCAGCAGATAAATCTCTGATGAAGAAGAATTTATTTTCATAATAGCCAGCATGTGGAATCTAAATGCCACATAACTGTGAGAATCAAAGAAAAATGGCCTCCAAATTTAAACCTAATTTTTTTTTCTTTTCATCATTTAGAATATTATTATTTCACAAACCTCATTGAAAGTATTCTCACAAATTTTCGATTTAAACGAAAGTATTATTTTGTTAAAAAGAAAGAGCTTCTTTGAAAATAAAAATCTTCACTTTTGACACTACAAAAAATTATCTTAGTAAGTTTTATTTTTTGTCTACATTCTTTATATATTTGTGCTTAACTAACTCAAATTTTCTACTTAAACTTAAATTTTGTCCTAATATGTAATCTCTTTACTTAACTATGTAATTGCTTTTAGGATTAATAGATGGAAACATTATTCCTCTAATGTAGTTACTTAGTGACACTAGAATTCATTTTACGCAACTTTTTCTTTCCATCATTTTACAGCCCATTCAAAATTAAAACAAGGAAATTTTATCTTATATTAGCTGCTAAAAAATCAGTTTTTCAATTTCTTCGAGAGCAAGAATTACACAAACTACCGGGATGGCCCGGTTGGTTTGGGTATTCGCTCTCGTATTTGGAAGATAATAAGTTTCATCCCCCCCCCCCAATTCTAAGATCCGGTATTCCTGCTTAATTCCTGCTGAGGCACCTAAAGTACGCCGTGATCACTATGTCCTTCATGGAAAATATTTCTGGTAATGTCAAACAAAGCTCTGGAAGCTTTTGCTTAGCCCATGGTTCTTAATTACAAAGATTTAACCATTTTAGAAGTCCACAACGTGCCTCACTATATGAGGAGTTATCCTCTTATAATATTGAAGGTATTAAATCCTGATATTCTGTCATATAACAGCAACAGCCATTTACACCTGTATAAAAAATTGCTTTTGTGCTTGTTTTAATAGCAATGAAAAAAATTAAAAATTAAAAACAAAGAACAAGAAATAGCATATATGCAGTAGTCTGAAATACTCCTACGAATAATGCTTAATATTTCAGTCTTTTAAAAAAAATCAAACGCATCTTTTTCGCTGAAAGATATATGATGCGACTGATCAGTAATTCTATCGTTATCAGAATCTTTGAACCTTGATCATTATTCCTAAAGTGACGTTACTTTCCAAATGATCGCCCACATATTTACAGGCAAATCAACGCATACTGTAATTGACTTGTTCAATCGTTGTTGAATCTTTCTGGATGTCATTGTGAACTTGTTAAACAAATGCAAATCCTTTGGCAGACCGGAACACGAGATTGAAATTGATGAGTTTCTTAAAATCGTAAAGGGAAAATACATCAAATACTGAATATCCTTTGGAAATAAACATGGCGAAGAGCTATTATTAGATGACTTTTACATTGATCATTTCCTCAAAGAATCCACGGCAAATGAATAGAAGAACTGGGGGTATTAAGTTTGAAATTTCGAATTTAAAACTTTCAAAAAACGTATCTTCATTGTTTAAAGAAAAGATGTCATAAAGTTGATGCCATTATCAAACGGGTAGTAATACGTACGTGAATAATCGTGATTGACAAATAATCGGCTCATAAGAGATTAGTTGAATTAAGATCAGATCATTTCACTGTCATACCCCTAGAACATTTCTTAACCCTTTAATTTGTACAAATATTCAAAAAGTCCAGTATTTAGTTTTAATATTTTTAACGTTTAAATTTAGGGTTCGTTTTCCTTAAGAAATTGGATATGTTTAGAAAATTGAATGTAAATATCGAAAAATAATTTAAGCATAAATATTCATTTTTTTCATACTACATATTTTCATCTTGATCTTCAAGGATGTTACAAGTATTTTCTGTCTAAAGAATCAATCTTTGTTTTCTAGAAATGAGTTTAATTTAAGGTACCCGAACACGTTCAGAGCACTTTTTTTAAATACATTTCATATATACATTGTAACGATTTTTTCTTATTTCACTTTAGAAATCATTGATATTGAGCTACTAAAATTTGATATATTTATATTATTCTTTAGAAATGTTAAATATGTATACAATTTTAAGCATTTTTTAAAACTTTAAAAAATGCTACATCAAAAACTATTAAATATATTTGAAAAAAATTTATTACCAAATAATCTATATGTTGTTATCTAGAGCATGTATTAAAATTTTAAGCTTTTGTTAAAAAATATTAAAAAATTACAGTCCATTGAATATTTATACAGAAATTTTAACCAAAATTTCTGTGCCATTATTCGAATAACAGGCCATAATTTGGGAAATATTTTAGTGATTAAAATTCTTTTAGTACATTACCTAGAAAACAATATAAAGATCTCGTGAAATTGCATAGTGATGTTATAAAAATATTTTGAGTTATCTTTTTTGAAGCGTGCAAATTATAGGTAAAAAAGCTAGTTCTGAGAAAATCGCATTTAAAGATTAAAGTATTGTGTCTTTATAAGAAATTCTCATTATTGCTGATTAATTTTTTTATTTGATTTTCTGATTGATTTCCCGGAACAGTAAGTATTTTATGTATCTTTTAAACGCTTACTAAATTTATATTTCAAAATTAAACACTGTTTAAACTAATTTTTAACATCATTTTGGCCCTTTAAATGCCCACTTCCGGTCCTTTAAATATATCCACTTTTGGTTTCCTAAACTTTACGAAATCCTTTATATCTCGGAATCTAATTTAAGTAGAGACAAAATAAACCTGTTTCAGAAAGCTATTTAAATTCCTTATTTAATGAAAGAATAAAATAAATTTATATCATTTTTGGTCGAAATTGACGTTTTCAACGTGTACCTTAAGCAATACTTTTCGATCATATAGATAGTATTTATTTAGTTTTGAAATTTTTTTTCTTCCCCAAGACATGTTAACGATTCTATGATATCTCCTTCAAATGGTTATGTTCAATCTTTTGAAGGAAATAAATACTCAACAATAAATGTACTTGATAAAAATAAGAAAAATATCATTTACACTATAATATGGTCTGTTGAATTTAAGGAGTTGTTATAACAAAAACTTCAGACTTTATAAAGAAATTATATTTGCTGATTTGTCGAAGGCTTAGAACATTTGATTAGACCTTTCTAAATTAGCATGATTGAAACACAAAGTTTGTGATAATTTTATATTACTCACTTTTTTTATAACACTAAAGCACACAATTACTTATTAAACAAATTAATATTCATTCTTTGAATTGCATTTCTTGTTTGGTATTTTTATCTTAAATGCTGCTCTACAAAAGCTGTACATGTTCCATAAATTCTCATGAATTTTTTTTCATTCTTAAATATTTTAAGTTATTAAAAGTAATGGAATTTAGAAGTAAAGGGAATTCAAATATTTAATAAATACAAAACTAGATCATATCATATTTTTATTTTGCAAATTTCTATGATATTGATTTGAGAGTAACTAATGCAATGTAAAGTAAGAAATTTTATAAATCATGCAGTTTTTAACATTATAAGAATTTTTCAAAGAAAGATTTAACCATTTTAGAAGTCCACAACGTGCCTCACTATATGAGGAGTTATCCTCTTATAATATTGAAGGTATTAAATCCTGATATTCTGTCATATAACAGCAACAGCCATTTACACCTGTATAAAGAATTGCTTTTGTGCTTGTTTTAATAGCAATGAAAAAAATTAAAAACAAAGAACAAGAAATAGCATATATACAGTAGTCTGAAATACTCCTACGAATAATGCTTAGTATTTCAGTCTTTTAAAAAAATCAAACGCATCTTTTTCGCTGAAAGATATATGATGCGACTGATCAGTAATTCTATCGTTATCAGAATCTTTGAACCTTGATCATTATTCCTAAAGTGACGTTACTTTCCAAATGATCGCCCACATATTTACAGGCAAATCAACGCATACTGTAATTGACTTGTTCAATCGTTGTTGAATCTTTCTGGATGTCTTTGTGAACTTGTTAAACAAATGCAAATCCTTTGGCAGACCGGAACACGAGATTGAAATTGATGAGTTTCTTAAACGCGGAAAGGGAAAATACATCAAATACTGAATATCCTTTGGAAATAAACATGGCGAAGAGCTATTATTAGATGACTTTTACATTGATCATTTCCTCAAAGAATCCACGGCAAATGAATAGAAGAACTGGGGGTATTAAGTTTGAAATTTCGAATTTAAAACTTTCAAAAAACGTATCTCCATTGTTTAAAGAAAAGATGTCGTAAAGTTGATGCCATTATCAAACGGGTAGTAATACGTGCGTGAATAATCGTGATTGACAAATAACCGGCTCATAAGAGATTAGTTGAATTAAGATCAGATCATTTCACTGTCATTCCCCTAGAACATTTCTTAACCCTTTAATTTGTACTAATATTCAAATAGTCCAGTATTTAGTTTTAATAGTTTTCTTAACATGAGAAAAATGACCCTAGAAATATTGCCAATGTTTGTTGTAGCATGATGAAGAAGACACAATAAAAGCGAAAACCATTTTCTACTCTGTTACGTGATATTTAGGAAATATATATGTCTACATCATCGATAAAATAAAAAAGTATTTATTAATGGTTTACATTTTATTTCTATGAAATTCATTATTTTATTTTATTATATTTTTGTAACATATATCGTTGAGAAATATTATAACTTTATATGATTTAAAATATGTATTTAAAATTAAATGAATAATATATTAATAAAAAATTATTGTCATAAAATGTTTGCAGGACATCCATCCTATAGACATTAAAATTCCTACAGTTAAGAAAGGAAAATCACTTATTGAAACAAAACCGAAATGCATTAATAGCATTAAAGTTTAAAAATCAATTTGATTATTACTTTAAAAAAATTATTCCTTTAAAATTAAGTTAATTACAGTTTAAATGTTTTCGAAATAATTTTTATGTGTTTTAATTTTATTGCCTTTAAATTAATATGTAATATTATTTTTCGGAAGTTGAAGTTTCTTTTTCTTTTATTATTGAGTACTTATAATATATTTTTAAAAATATATTAAATATTTTAAATTGTATAAAAGTACATCTTTTGGGTTGAAAGACATAATTACTATTCAATTTAAAAATTAGAAGCATTTTTGAGTTTTAAATCTATTGAAAAAATTGGAGAATATCTTCATTGCATAAAACAGTGTACATTCATAATTCATAGTAAATATATGATCTTATGTAAAAACTCAAAATAAGTGTTAACTCAAAATTTTAATTAAACATTTCTTACTGATAAAATGTCTGGGAAAACTTCTAAAAGTAACGATCATAAGTTGTAAATGTTAAACAAAAAGTAGTACAAAATATCCTGACTTTAAAATTGAAAACTGGGATACATAACGTACTATTGATGAATGCAAAATAAAAATTGCATGCATTTATGGAGAACATTTTAAATAAATAAAGAAAGGTGTTAAACTATATAGCAAATATAAAAATGTATTATTCATTATTCTTACTAACGTATGAAGTCAAAAGTAAAGAATTATATCATGAAATTTTCTTACAAAGTAATTTTTTATGTAGATATATGTATAACATTGCATAATTTGATTATAAAAAATCATGATTTTTCATTGATGAAAAATTATTTTGCTGTGATAGTGATTTATTTTAAATTATGAATTTCTAATATGTGTATACATAAAGTATATGTGCATACATAAGTAAGTATTCATTTATGTGTATATATATTAGGATAGAAATAAGAATATATAAATATTTTTATGTATATTTACCAGTAAAAGTGATAAATATTGAATAATTTATCACACATTTACTGAGTTTAGTGTTTATAATGAATAATCACAGGATTAATCACTCAAACCGTAACATTATGTAGCATCACATATTGTAATTATGTTGTGTGAAAGGCATTAACTTCGATAACAAAGAGGCCTTAAAAACTGGCTCAACAATTGCTTTGACACCAGACCAGGTGGTTTTTGGCGGAACGGCATCAACAAATTGGTTGAGATGTGGGAAGAGGTTGTAAACAGTAATGGCGAATATATAATTGATTAACTTATTAATATAATTATTGTTTTTTTTTGTTTGTTTAAATAAAAGTCTGGTAAAAAGGCGACTAACTTATTCTCCAACCTAATAATAAGACTCTACGGAATCTTATGAAAAGTATTTTCAGTGATAGTTTTGAAATGTTTCGTCATATTATTATATTGAAAAATAAAATTTTCTGAGAAAATATTTTATTTCATGTACTGTGTTAAGCACTTCTACTGTGCAATGTACACAAAGAAAAACATATGTTGATTATTGTGTATATACACATGCATGTGCACTTCAGATTTCTATGTGTGTCTATAAGCTTCAAACTGTTGAAGTGATGTAAATTTGGATATTGACATTTGAAAAGAATATTTATATTCATGACACTGGGCTAAATTACGGAGTTTAATTTTTACTGCGATATGACATTAACGAAAATGTATGTTTATTGTTAAATCTATATTTTTAGGTAGGGAAATCTCTCTCTCTCTCTCTCTCTCTCTCTCTCTCTCTCTGAGAATACCATCTATCTTCATATGTTAGCAAACTACTACTTCAAACTGACAGCTGAATGCTTAGAGTTCTTGCCTTATATTCAATTGTTTGTGAGTTCAAGTGTAATATCAGGCATGGCAGTTTTGTAGTAGTTCGGAATCCGCTTTAAATCGTAAATTCCGGTCTATAATCAGCCATTTTGTGCGAAAGATATCCGTTGAACGACAAACAGAACTATAGGAAACTGCTTTATTAAAGAAATTATTCCAGTCATCGGTTAATTATATTCATGAAAATATGCAGCATCACAGAAATGAAATGCATGTTTCTTTAGATGCAATTTATGTATTTGTTTGCACAATTATAGTTACTTTAGCTAATGTTGTAAATTCAAGAAAAACTATAAAAATTAAATATAAGAAATTTAATAAATCAGTATTGTGAGTATATGAATTCTATATATTTGAAAATACAATGTAAATAAATCCAATTTTAAATTTTACAGAAACTTAATAAATTTATGTAAGTGAAGACTATGTATTTTATATTTATTAAATAATTTTTGCATGATTATATAAATGATTTCAATAATTCTTTTATTGTTATCTATATGATATAATGATAATAATTTTAAATTTCAATTTAAGATATAAATAATGAATTAAGATCTATCTGATAAGTATATTCATGCATTGTACATAAAATTATGAAAGGAAAACTCTCATGAAAATACGAATACATGCAATCAACTCCACTCAGAAAGGAGAGAAAAAAATCAGACAAATCTTACGTAGATTTTTTTGTTGTAGTTCTAGATTTTAATACTTTTCGGTCTTCAATTTTTTTTCACTTAATTTCGGTATAATGATTCAAAATTCCTGGGGGTTGAATTTACAACCCCCTAATAGATAGCGTAGACGGTCCACCTCCACTTGGTATTCTCTGAAAATGTTGGTGCTACCAGCAGTTTTAAGATGTTGTACACAATGAATCTATAATATATGTTTTCATTTAATGTATATTATTTCTGTGGGTGTTTTTCTGCTGTTAGATAATTCCTCACGTATGATATTCTTATTATCATATGTAAGGAATCATCTATAGAACAGTACACCATAGTTTTTAACATGACTCATTAAAAGAAAAAATACTCGTTAGTAACTGAAACAGCTGCAAATTCCTCGGGAATAATATTAACATTAATAAAATCAAAAAGACTTATTATTACGTAATTGGAATGTTAGTTTTCAGATTCGTTCCTTGTCAATTACGGAATAATAAATATTGAATCACATATTGCTGATTTTAACTTGTATTTTATACAGGTAGACATGAATAATTGAAAATTTTCTTAATATTCTCTCCTGTGATTATGTCATCGTGCTCAGAAAACGCTTTACTGCCATACTTCCTCGAAAACCAGTCCTGGTGTCTCCGGTGATGAGAAGACCCCTGATAGGGGGAATATTCATCCGCCCTAGAGCTTCCAAAGACACATGAGGAAAGCAGGGAGAGAAGGAACGTACTACCGCTGGGTGAACGAGTTAGTGTGGCCTGTTTGGTTTGATACATTTTATTATGTGTATTGCCCTTTGTAAAATCGTGAATACAAAAATAGTCAATTCATAAATAATCAAGAAGTGTGTGTAAATAAATAAAAGTATATATTATGCAGCTTAAACGTGTCTGTAGTTTTTTCCACTTATCAGCTTTTATACAGACTTTGTCTTCTAGATCACGTGATGGTAAGTCCTTCTCTGTTTTATTCATTACCTCAATATATTGTTATTGTCATTGGTATGGATTATCAAACTGGCTTGCTTATTTTGTGAATAATTATTAATCTCCATTGAGATTTGGACGTGCGACTAAAATTTAATAATCAATGGGAAGTCAAGGAAGATATTATACAGAAAGAATTTAAAAGCATAACAACAGTTTTCATTGGTTTGACTCTTTACTCATTTTTAAACTTTGGAGACAAAACGTTATCTTCACATAGCAGTAGATCTGCACAACTTTTAGAATTATAAAGCCTACCTTTTATTTAATTTAATGTTAAACAATTTGAGGTTCTAATGTTGTATCGCAATGTTCTGAAAACACTTTTTTAAAGTTTATGAATTTTAGGTTCATACATGAAATATACGTTAAAAGAATCTTTCTCCTTATATATATTACATCAAAGACAAAACATTTCAAATGCTAAAAAAGTTTCGAAAACTTTTTAATGCCATTTAAAATAACATTTTTAAACGTTTTTGGTTTGACTGCCATCAGGTATTTTTTGAACATGAAGAATTACTGGACCAGATCTCTTATTTAAAATAAATTTCACATTTTTATAAAGTCTTAAGACTGATTGAGGAAAGAGCTTATAAGCTATTAAACCGTCAGACCGAGTTCTCCTTAGTCGAATCCCATTTTTACTAAAATTCTTAGAATAAATATCACAATTTATAGAAAAACATCAAAAAGTACAAAAGGTTTTAATTTTTAACTGAAGCCAATCTATTTTCTTAAATATTTGCTAAAAGAAACAGACAAATCAGGGAAAGAACAAGATTGATCATGAACGTTTTTTACTTTTACACCTTGCGTAAACTGGTACATATTTAAATGCTTTGCTTCGTGCAACCCGACACAACTAAAGTATACATATTAAAATCTTGTACCCCATAACTCTCCTCAATGTTTTCTTCTGCTCGGTCATATACCGAGAAAATTTCATTCTTCAACCGAATACGGGACTTAATTCCATTTTGCAAGAAATATCTTTATTTACTTCCAATGGAACATGAACCAAGATTTCATTTATTTACTGTTAATCCAAGATATTTTCTCATCAAGTAAACACACTGAATGAAAGAGGATTAACTAGTTCCTAAATTAAGACATTTTATTAAGTAGGGAGTTCAAATTATAAATTGTTACTTTTTCCTTCCGTGTTTTTTTTAAAGATAATTTACACAAAAAAATTCATACTTCTGACATTGTTCGAAGTTGTCGCATTTACAGAAGTCTTTACCACGGCAATAAGTAATATTTTTTCTAGCATTCAGTTTTATTTATATGCATATATATATATATATATATATATATATATATATATATATATATATATATATATATATATATATATATATATATATATATATATATATATATATATATATATATATATATATATATATATATATATATATATATATATATATGTATATGTATATGTATATATATATATATATATGTGTGTATATATATACGTATATATATATATGTATATATATATATGTATAATATATGTATATGTATGTATATATATATATATATATATATGTATATGTATATATATATATATATATATATATATATGTATATGTATATATATATATATATATATATATATATATATACTTACTTCCAAATGTTAAGCACAGAGAGGAAATGCTAGTTTCCGGAACCCAATCAGAATTGAAGAGGATGCAAATCGCTGCTGAAGTAAATGGAAGTATGCAAATATGTTTCTTAATAGCCAATCGCGCTTTCATGTCAACAAATATGCAAAAAGGGCAGCCATATAAGATACAAGCTTTATAAGAGGTTACAGAAGTTGATTGTAAGTACTGATAGAGAAGATGTTTAAAACTTTCTTACAATTTTTTCAAGACATACGTGTTTCTATGACTTCTAGAAGATGAAAGAAAGATACTGCACTAGTTTTCTGTGGGTCTCATTGAAGCAGGACAGTCTATCTCAGATGTAGCTCTTTTCTTCGGCGTTTATCATTCTGTACTTTCACGTTTATGGAAACACTTCCAAACCACACAGATAGTTGTCCGAAATCCCGCAGCCGGTCGTCTAAGGGTTACAAATCCCACGGCATGTCACAATATATTGTGATTTTAGCCAAACGGAATATCAGAGCGACCTCCACGCGTGTTTCATCTGTGGTTACAGCGTCCATTGGCAAGGTGATATCTGCAACTACAGTACGCGGAAGATTACATATACGTTGGCTGTACGGCCGAATACCCCGAATTTGTGTTTGTCTATGCGTCCAATCAAAAGGGTTACAATTAAAGTGATGCCAAGAATATGTCAATTGGACTGAGTCTGACTGGGGCCATGTCATGTTTACTGATGAGTCAAGATTTGCCCTGGAAGCAGGTGACAAGCGTATAAAGATATTGCGTGAACAAGGAACACGCAATCAGCCCCAAAACATCACCGAACATCATGCATTCCGATGCCGAAGTATTATGATTTGGACAGGGATTTCATCAGGATACAGCATTGACCTGCATGTCTTTAAATAAGTTCTGTGACGGCTGTCCGGTATCGAGATGATGTCCTAGAACACATTGCGAGATTGTAAGCTGTAGCAGTAGGCTCTATTTATGTTTTAATGGGTGATAACGCCCTTTCCCTATAGAACTGATATCGTCGATGACCACCAGGATTGCGCGTATGGTATGGCCAGCATATTAGCACAATCTTACCCCCATTGAAAATCTTTAGGATGCCCTCGGTCATGCTGTATCTTCACGTTTCCCACCTCCAGTCATGCTTATTGATCTGGAAATTGCTCAACAAGAAGAATGGCTATTGCTAAATTCTGCCGTGGTTGACCAACTAATTGAAACTATGGTCACAAGGTATAAACTTTGTATACAGATGAGGGGGATCACATACCCTATTAATGTCCTGTTTTCATTTTATGCTGTTCATTTTCACTTTCTACATAATTCTGTTTGAATATCCAGAATGTCATTATCTGATAACTTACAAAATTTGTTTACATTTCTGTATATAATTATTTATTTTATTTTATGCATACATATATATGCTACTTTCCTGCCAAAATTTGTGTCAATAAGCAGTATTTGTTGACTTCTTTGCATTTTACAGATTCTTGTTTAACTTTTGGAAGTGAGTGTACATATATATATAAAAGAAATTCAATGCAACAATCAATAATGACAGATTTATGGTTTTAAAAATCAGTAGTTAATCAATGAACACAAAAAGATACTTGTGGAAATATTCGATTTATTTAAGTAAAAGGAATTATTGATTCGAATTAGGATTTATGCATATCATTTCTTGAGCCTAGATCAATGCTTCTGATCATAAGGTCTTAGTATAATGTCATGTATTTCTACATATGGAGGAGTTCCTAAGATGTACACAATCGCCTTGGCAATGTCATTTGCTTGAAGACTTTGTATAGAGTTGTAATACTGAGTTACTTTAGTTTCTCTGTTTGGATCGTCTTGAAACAAGCGTGGGAAGAATTCCGTTTCCACAATTCCAGGGCTTATGCTCTAAGAAAAACGTAAAAAATTGTCATTCATTTAATAGTAATAAAAACAATGACGTATATATTTTATCATTTTGACGTCAGATCTGGAATGTTTCAAAAATATTAGAAAAAATTTACATATATATAATAAAAAGGTGATAAAAAATTTGATTGAGATATTCTAAAAGATCAACCGCAAATGAAATTGTTAATCAAAAACTCTTCTCAAATGATCTCAAAACTGATTATCTTACTATAAGGAAGTTTTAATTGAAATAAAGAGTTCAAGTATATTTTGGGATGGAAAAACAATGGATTTACCAAGCCAAAAGTATGTTTCTGAAATTCACTATTATTTTATGGATATGTTGTTGTCGTTGTCGTGTAAAAAGCCTTTGCCGAAAAAAAAGATAAGGTAAAAAAAAAAAAGTCATATGAGACCAAAGGCAATTTTATGGATATAAAAAATCTAAATAAAACTTTAGAACAAAAAAAATCGCAAAAACGTTTAACAAATATGAAATAATACAAAATGATTATATAACATCTGTTCCATTGAAATAAGTAAACTAAATGCATTAAGGTTATATTGGCAAATCAGTTTAAAATAATTCATTTACTGAGTGAAAAATTAAATTAAAGGTACTCAGACACTTGTATTTCTAGTTCCATTGAAAGGAAATCTTAATATATGTTATGGGTATCCAAATAATAGTTAGAAATTTTATTAATTGATCGCATATCAATCAATGTTAAGCTATGTGCAAATATTTAGTTTTTGTAAATTCAGAAATTGTAGATTTTTCTTCTTTATGTGTGAGAATAGTTCAAAAATTTATTTTTATAATGCATTAACACAGCAATCTACATAAGTAACTTGAAAGGGACTTCAAATCAGTGTAAAGGACATTGTAAAGAACTAAAGAAACAACATAAGCAAAATTTCGAAATGAAATATAACCTTTCTAAGTTTAATTGAGATACAAATTTTGGAGGTCTTGGTGCACATATTTTGAGATACAAATTACAATGGAGTATATAAATTTCATTCTTTTCTATGCAGTCGTACTAAGCTGAAATTCGACAAAAACTAAGTAGACACAAAAACTAAAAACTTTACTTGAATATAGATTTTACTATATTTTCCAAAGTATACAGACAAAATCAATATCAATATGTTCTGTTAATTATATAGGACGTTAAGAAAATAAACTTATAAATTGAACACATTGTTAAAATTAGAACTTCTATAGCATACAACATTATTCTTGCATATTATGCATAATAGATAATATCTATTAACTTTAAACTAAATACTTTTACTAGATAAGGAAATTTCTCCAGGTCATTAAGTGAGAAATTTAATAACTTTTATGATTAATAAAGAAAAATATATTTCTCATGAAAAGTATTATGAAATAATTGCTTCTAAATTGTTCTTAAATAACTTTATTGTATTATGCTTAAAAGCTTTATTGTATTAGGCATTTAAAAATTTAATCAGAAACCAGTGGTCAAATATACTTGTATTATAGAGAAAGTTATTTTGAAAATCAGAAAGAAAAAATATTTAATCTGAATCGTTAATGCGAAAATGATTGATATTATATAGTAGATTTAGAAGAAATTAAAGAATTTCAGATGGATTGATTGTTGGAAATTTCACTAACTGTGTGCAAGACACTATAATTTAAACATTCCACTAGAATATCTTCAAATGTAAAAACATAGTTGCCCTAACATGCTTTCCTGTACTTAGCCCCGAATTAAATGTTGGCCGTAGTAACCTAGTGGTTAAGGCATCCGCCTTCAGTCCGGAAGGGCACGGTTTGACTCTCGATGCCGCTGAACGATCCACCTACTACATGCGATATATTTGCTCTTTAAATCTGAGCAATCGGAAGTCCTGCAATCCGTTGTTAAGCAGTTACCATTTGTTTAATGGTCTGGAGAAAATTTCCTCCCCCTTCAGATCAAACTCAAAATTGAAGAGAGTGGATCATCTGGTGGTGCCATCTATCAGAGGAGTTTAGAGCAAAAGGCATGCTTTACCTTCGTGGTGCTCTGGTTAAACGCAAGGGGCACCCTACTGACTTAAATTAGCATAGCTAATGGCATAGCGAGTTTGGCTTGTCCAAGTGTCATAATTAAAAACAATAACAGTTTTAAATGCTTATAAAAGCAGAAATTAATGTGATTGTTTAGAGCTCTATCGGCACATACATCATCAAAAAGAGGGCAAAACACTTGACAGATAATTAAGGATACATGCTATATATAAATGTAGAAAAAAATTTTATAATCAATACGAGGAGGTACTCGTAGCTAGAGAATTAATCAAACTTATACACAGAATAAGTGTAACTTTTTCCGCAAATACAAAAAAAAGCTGTTATTTCAAAAATTGTCTCGTTTATCATAGGCTTTTAAAATGCCGCAAATTTAACAATGCTTCAAAACATTTAGTGACTTAGGAAACAATTAGTAATATTACGCACTTTTTTTATTATTATGTTCTATATCTCTTTAATCATAATTTTGTATATAATAAAAAAAATTATTTTTAATATTGGCTAGATTGTTATTTGATCATTAAGAGTATTGCTTAACATACATGTCAAATTTATACTGTAAATACTAAAGATGTTCCTATCATCTAGAATACTTGAGATAGTCTCAGATTGCTCTTAAAGTAATTGACAGTATCCTTTCTGGGGCAACCCAGAGTTATACAGGTGACAGTAAGAGGGCTGGTTGCACTGGCAGAATGGCTGTTTTCAGATTAGGTAGGGAATTAATTCTTAAATGTAAAAATTCTGATAACTGCTCAGTTTTTGTCTGTGAATTGATCGCCATTGACATGGCTCTAGACTACGTCTCTAGGTAACATTTATCGGGCGAGATCTGGATACTTTCGGACAACCAAAGCGCCATCCAATATCTAAAACATTGGAGACTGATAATAGTGCAGAAATAAATTGGAATTATTGAGAAACTCAGAACCCTCTCCTCATATTCTAGCCTACATCTTCAATGGATACCATCCATGTCACTTTAAAATACATTGAAATGCAGATACATTGGCAAAAAAGGGAACAGCCATGCCTCTTACTGAGGGGTATCATTAACCTACTTTGAGAAGTATTCATTAAGCAAGATCTCAATAAGCATCTCTTGGAGGCATCCACCAGGACCACTATGGTATATAAATAAAGCTCCTGGTACATGGATTGACTTCGCCGGTGACAAGAGAGACCAAACTACTTTGGCTCGACTGTGCCTTGGACATTTAAAAAACCTTAAATTTTTCCAATGGCGCCAAGACCTTCCGAGTTTTCACATATGCCACATTGAAGAGTCCAGTCCCAAACATCTTTTAGTCTGCTCTGATCTTTCTCATAAGGGTATCTTAAAGGAGCCCGGTTTGTCTGTGTTCAAATTAAAAGTAGACAACCTCAAGGATATGATCAGATTTCAGATTAGAAGGATTATTAAGAAAAAGATTAAAGATGTTTATTATTAATTCAATGAATTAAAATCTGTTTTGTATAAAGAATATTTACTTAACATCTAATTAATTAGAATTTTCATTTTGACTTAAGTAGGATAAAACTACCTCTTAAACTTGGCACGTAGTTATTTAAAGTGGGTCAATAATTTATTATATTTCAAAGCTTATTATGTACTTTACTCTAAGAGTAAATAACATTTGTTAATTTACATCAAATCCCAGCAAACACAAAGATACCGAACATCCATCGGTATCTTTGTGTTCATAAGCCGTCTGTTGCTGATAGCCGTCTTGGTCAGCAAGAACCCACCACTGTTTGCCCTCAACCGCTTCGTCAATAAAGTGATCGCGTCGTCATTGATGCTGGGCCGGCAATTTAAGTCCACTAATGGTCTAACAATTGGTGGCCATCAATGCCATATCGGCTGGCTGTGGCCCATGTATATGCCCACATATGATTATTCATCAGCCCTTTGCCGTTTGACCTGTACTAGCCGCTTTTACCGACATAGAGCTATTTGTAGCTTATTTATTTCTACAGATAAAAAAAGGAATCTCTTTCTATTTTTATAATTTATATATTGAGAATTTAATGTAGAAATATTACAAATCAATTAAATGAATAATGATTCTATTTTGGCAATTTTAGAAATGCATAAAATTCTCTCCATGTAGTTGCCAAATAGCATTGAATGCACTTTTAATTCTAAAACAATTCTATAGATTTATGGAAACTCGAAACACATAAAACACAAGAAATTTGATGCATAGTCTTACAAATGTTGTATAAGATTTGTAAGTTCATACCAAGTTTTATGCCTGCATTTTATTAAGTTTGCCGGGACAAGGTGCTGAAGTATGAAAATTACATAACAATACATAGGTTAATATTAGTAAACAAAAAGTTAAAACTACAAAATCTCTTACCGATATTCTTATTCTGCTGTCTTGTTCTTTCAGTTCTTTCCTAAGACCTTCAGTCAGAGCTCGTACCATGTATTTCGTTCCACAGTAAAAGTGGAGGCCGTGTGAATGTTGGGGTAACCTGTGACCTCCAATGCTATAAAATAAATAATCAATTTTTCATTATAGTGCACATTTGTATAACAATCATGTTGTAAGTTACACTTTGGATAAAGAAAAAGGAGATTGGTTTACTTTTATATCATTTACTTTTGTTTTATTTCTAGATGAAATTTAAGACGTTTAAATTTAGGGTTCATTTTCCTTAAGAAATTAGATATGTTTAGAAAATTGAATGTAAATATCGAGAAATAACTTAAGCATAAACATTCATTTTTTTTTTTCATACTACATATTTTCATCTTGATCTTCAGGGATATTACAAGTATTTTCTGTCTAAAGAATCAATCTTTGTTTTCTAGAAATGAGTTTAATTTAAGGTACCCGAACACGTTCAGAGCACTTTTTTTAAATACACTGCATATATACATTTTAACGATTTCTTCTTATTTCACATTAGAAAACATTAATATTGAGCTACTAAAATTTGATATATTCCAATATTGTTCTTTAGAAATGTTAAATATGTATACAATTTTAAGCATTTTTTAAAACTTTAAAAAATGTTACATCAAAAACTATTAAATATATTTGAAAAAAATTAGTACCAAATAATCTATATGTTGTTATCTAGAGCATGTACAAAAATTTTAAGCTTTTGTTAAAAAATATGAAAAAATTGCGGTCAGTTGAATATTTATACTAAAATTTTAACCAAAATTTCTATGCCATTATTCGAATAACAGGCCATAATTTGGAAAATATTTTAGTGATTAAAATTCTTTTAGTACATTACCTAGAAAACAATACAAGGATTACGCTCGTGAAATTCCATAGTGATATTATATAAAAATATTTTGAGTTATCATTTTTGAAGCGTGTAAATTATAGGTAAAAAAGCTAGTTCTGAGAAAATCGCATTTAAAGATTAAAGTGTTGTGTCTTTATAAGAAATTCTCATATTTGCTGATTAATTTTTTTAATTGATTTTCTGATTGATTTCCGGAACAGTAATTATTTTATGTATCTTTTAAATGCTTACTAAATTTATATTTCAAAATTAAACACTGTTTAAACTAATTTTTAACATCATTCGGGCCCTTTAAATGGCCACTTTCGGTCCTTTAAATACATCCACTTTTGGTTTCCTAAACTTTACGAAATACTTTATATCTCGGAGTCTAATTAGCGTAGAGACAAAATAAACCTGTTTTAGAAAGCTATTTAAATTCCTTATTTAACGAAAGAATAAAATAAATTTATATCATTTTTGGTCGAAATTGACGTTTTCAACGTGTACCTTAAGCAATACTTTTCGATCATATAGATAGTATTTATTTAGTTTTGAAATTTTTTTTCTTCCCCAAGACATGTTAACGATTCTATGATTTCTCCTTCAAATGGTTATGTTCAATCTTTTGAAGGAAATAAATACTCAACAATAAATGTACTTGATAAAAATAAGAAAAATATCATTTACACTATAATATGGTCTGTTGAATTTAAGGAGTTGTTATAACAAAAACTTCAGACTTTATAAAGAAATTATATTTGCTGATTTGTCGAAGGCTTAGAACATTTGATTAGACCTTTCTAAATTAGCATGATTGAAACACAAAGTTTGTGATAATTTTATATTACTCACTTTTTTTATAACACTAAAGCACACAATTACTTATCAAACAAATTAATATTCATTCTTTGAATTGCATTTCTTGTTTGGTATTTTTATCTTAAATACTGCTTTACAAAAGCTGTACATGTTCCATAAATTCTCATGAATTTTTTTTTTCATTCTTGAATATTTTAAGTTATTAAAAGTAATGGAATTTAGAAGTAAAGGGAATTCGAATATTTAATAAATACAAAACTAGATCATATCATATTTTTAGTTTGCAAATTTCTATGATATTGATTTGAGAGTAACTAATGCAATGTAAAGTAAGAAATTTTATAAATCATGCAGTTTTTAACATTATAAGAATTTTTCAAAGAAAGACAAACATAAGTTAACATCAAAAATATGAGTTTCATAATTACTTCTATAGTCCATAAGAAAAGTCTTTCAATTTGAAATAAAATCAAATACTAATAAATCTTGCTTAATGCATTAATGTTCGTGAAAATATATATATATATATATTCTGAGTAGTAGTTTTTAATTTTTATATCATCATCTCTTTTCTCTTATATGATAAAAAATATTATAGTTTATTTTCAAAATGCTTTTAATTTTAGCACTAATTGCAAACTAGTCAAAGATAAATACGAAAATATTGGAGAATATAAGTTTTTTTTAGTATTTTACTTTTTTCGCAGAACACATTTTCGAACCAAAGTCAATAACTGCTTGCAATGTAGTTTACAAAGCAATACAACCATGTAAGCAAAAAAACTCAAATATAATTTTTTAATACACAGCAGTTTTCAATTTTTTTATTATAATTGTCAATTTTGTTTCACGACATCGCGCGAATTCAACAAATTCCTACAATACCAAAAACGTAGATTTAAAATGTTTAAAAAATATATATTTACATTTAACAAATATGGTGAAATGTTCTTGAGACACAACCATGTTTTGATATTAATTTGTGATTTAATATTCATTTGTTGACTAATAAATAAATATTTTCTAAAATCAAATTTAGGAAACGAAATTTTTTGTTAAGATGAAAATTCATACATTTGTTTTCAAGCAGGTGAAAAAAGAGATTGAATTTGGCACTTGTAACAGAAGAAAATTTGCCATAAAATTAAACAGGTCTGAATCAAGCAATTTATATATATAGCTTAATTTAAATGCATTTTTTAAATTGTAATCTAAGAGGTCTTCACATATTATCCTCATTAGAAAATAGATACAAAATAATAATTATAACAATGAAATTTATCAATTATATATCAAAATAACATATTTTAAATAATTAAAATTTAACGTAAGACTGTGCCTAACAAAAAGCAAATTCTAGAAACTTTTGATAAAATTGCCCATATTTGTATATTTACAAAAGGAAAATCCTTAAAAAGCACAGAAGCTCAAAATTTCTTTTATTAAATATTTTTATAAATATAGATAAAATGTTTATTTATAAGAAAAATTATATAAAATTATTAAAATTCTCTATGAGATTATTATATCATATTCACACTGAAATATGACAACAATATTAATTAGTATTAAGATAAACTCTTCTGCAGAAATATTACAAAATATAAAGTAAACAAGAAAGTTCTTGCTGTTTTCTAGTTCTGGTTGAACAAAGTGAGAATAAGTAGTGAATAGTGTATGACGTGGTTGAGATACCTGTCAGCCGGGACTAGAAATATTAGTTGTTATGAAAGCAAGTCAACCTCGCGCATTCACCAATCGTAACTTGTACAGTAGTGAAGAGAAATGTGAGTGTGTTGAAGGAACTTGTTCGGTGTTGTTAGCTTTACGACTTCAAAGGAAGCTTATTAGCTGCTCTATAAAGTCACCGAGTATGTCAATCGTTTGAGGATAATGCTGTGAACGAACGGCAAAACATTGGTTTCTAAAATTCATGTCATGAGGTATGTCCCTCTGTGATGAACTTATATTCAAGTATTTTATTATGAAGCTGCTATCAATGGTCCAAACGGTCACTGCAACTTGCCACTAGAACGTGTGCAACAGGCATTGAAACAGACGGGGCCAGGACTCGTTATTCGCAAAGGTGAACTGATATCGACAGATAACGCAAAGCTTAATGTAACGCAGGTGGTCAGGAATATCAAACAGCGACTTGGTTGGGAAAATTTATGTAATCCTTCTTACTCATCTGACCTTGCAATATCAGATTACTTACTTTTCTATTCTCTGGACAATCATCTTCGTGCAAAACCTTCGCCAATGAAACAGACTTGCGCTAAGCAATCACGGACTTCTTTGCAATCACAACTCCGAGTTCTATTGCAAGGATGCTTCAAAACACAAGACACGTTGGCAGAAGGTGCTGGATGCCGATGATGACTACTTCGAGGATTAACAATTGGCTACACTTTCTGTAAGCCACTTGGGTCATTTAAAACAGCAGGAGCATTCTTGTTTACCATTTATTTGGTGTTTTGTCCAAATATATTTTGATTTACTAATTCCTTAAAAATTAGTGAATTCAAAATTTAAGTTTAAGAAAAAAAATAGAAATATTTTATATCAAACACACCTATATAGAAATATAATATTGGGGTACACATATAGGTTATACTAGTATATGTCCTCTGTAAAATAAATCAATCAATTAGCACGTACTTTTTAAATTTTCTATGTTTAGTCTTCTTTAAAGCTGTATGATTTCAAAAAAATTAAGTTTTGAATGCCGTTAACTAAAACCACATCTTTACCTTGACACATGAATTATATGACCTTCTTCTATTCCCTTTTCTTGCATTAATTTGACTGCTTCTCTGGTGCATATTGAAAGTGCCAGAACATTCACCTATAAAAATACAGTTGTTTAATATAAAAATACATAACACTATTTTTTTTAAATTATGCTGAAAAAACTAATTTTTATTTTTAAGTTGTTCTACACAAAACTAAAGTAAGAAATAATTTATATCTATTTTGAGAACGAAGAGAAGAGAAAACGCGTCTCGCATTTCAAATGTAAAACTCTTTATTTACTTAATAAATAATTTAAATAATTATTCCATGCAACATTTCTTTTGAAAAAGTAGTTTTTTAAAGTAATATTTGCTTGATTTGTATTAAAAATGGAACATACACACAATTGATTCTAAGTAGGTGAAACACAATAAAGATCCTTGAATATTTAGAATCCATTTTTACTTTTATTATAAAACAGCAGTATAAGGGCAGATTGCAGAGTTTACACGAAGAATTAAGTTTCTCTGGTAAATTTTTCTTCATTCAATAAACCTCATATTAAAAATATCTAAAATAACAAATGATATTAAAAATATCATTTGTCAAATATTTCATCTGATCTCCAAATAGATTCACAAGTTTAAAGACTATAACACCAAAAAATATTACTTTCAAATCAAAAATTTTTAGTTACTTGCTTAATAATCAATCATCAAACTCATATTTTTATGAATAGTTATAGTATGTTAGGAACAGAACTAATTTTACCTAAAAGAGTAAGTACCATTTTAACTCCTCCACCTAGGAATGTCGATGAAATAATTACCGGAAAAAGGAATTATGTATTATAAATTAAGAATGACATTTATTCTAAACATGCTTGAATACAAACATTAGTGGTATTTTTTAAGGATTTACTAACTTATACGTTAATTCTCTTACTAAAGAGTTGTAGTTTTTTAAAACCGATAAGAGTTATTGAGATTTCGAATTGTAACAAGAGAAAATGTTTATTTTGGTTGAAACAAAAACAAGAACTGAATCAAAAAGTTATCCGTTTATTTCGGTTCGATATATTTTATGTCAGTTTGTCTCATTGTAATCAAAATATCAATATTTTCTAATTTAACGTCAATATATATAATTATTATTACATATTCATTGCTTCTAGATTTCCTGAAGTGCAAATGAAAGATTTGATTTTTGCAAACACTATCGGAATCGACTTACATATAAAACTGCAAAATGAAGAATTTACTTCAAGCAATTCTTTTGCGATATTTGTACCTTTTACAAATTAAAGTTAAGTAATTTCATTGCAGATATGTTAGAAAATCAATCATCTGTAAGCGAAGAATTTTTAATAAAACATATTATTTTAGTAGGAGCAGTTTATTTTCAACCTTTATAAAATTTTGATTTCCATGTCATAAAAGTACAAGCGGCGCAACATTTAAAAAGACACTCGGAACAAATTACAATTTTCTGAACAATCAAATTCAATCGTAAATAGCCCAATCTTTTACTGAAAGCGATGAAAATGACGATGGTTTAGAGACTTCTATAAAATGTAAAGAATTGGCAAAAAAAAATACATAGATCTCCTTCTTCTACTGAAATTGACAATGAATTTTATTTAAATATATTTGACAATGAACAAAAGCTCAGTGTAAAAAATTAAACTTTTAGTAAGAGAATAAAATCACCTATCGGCTCTTCAGTAAGCTCCAGTGCACAAGTTTGCGCTTGAAAGATCGTTTTCAGCTTTGAAATTTATTCTCGGATACAAGAAAAATTCTCAGTGAAAATCAGATTAGACGATATTTCAATAATTCGAGGTAATTTTCATATATTAAGCAAAATTTTATTATTATTGCAAAGCAAATACATTATATAAACTAAAACTTGAAGCGCCGAGGGTAAACGTTATCGACACAATCATGAGCCTAGAGCAAATGCGATTTTAATAATGGATAACAATGCCAATGCTTCTTATCGTAAAAGTTGGTTAGTTCTATCCTTTCGCATTGTTTTATAATCAAAAAAGACATAAACAGGATAAAACAATATAATTGTCCCATATTAAGCAAATCCATTGCAAACAAAAACAACGAAAAAAAATTATTATATAAAAAAATGAAGAAGAAATTAAAACAAAATAAGCAACTAATTCAAACCTAAGTTTGACAATTGTTGTGCGCGACGTCACATATTAATAAATAAAATTACATCAAAGAATAAAAGCAATAAAATACTTGCAAAATTTAGTTCAATTTGTGATACAATTTCTGTTTCTGAAATAAACACTTTTGCTGATTGTAGGACACCCAATTAAGGTAATGATTATTATTCTTTTTGTTTTAGATGTAAATAAATACCTCATAAAACTTAATTGATATGTGGAATTTTTATTTTTTTCACCATATCACCGAAATTTACATCCAAAAATTAAATAATGACCCCAGAGCCTGACTAAATTAGGAGCAGACGGCGCATTTCCCCCTGGACCCCATATCAGATAGGCTCCCAAATCAAATAAAAAGTTTATTTTACGCTTTTAATCGAACAGAATCGTTTGCAAATCGAATAGAATCGCTTCCAAATCGAATAGAAAGTTTGTCGTTGTGAAGCTGGGGGATCTCCCAAAGAAGTTTTTACCTTGGACCCCAATTAGGCTAAGTCAGACCCTGAAAGTTCCTGCTTATAATACCTGCGAGAAAAATACGTATTTCTCATTCAATTTAGACAGCCATATAATACTTGTTTCAAAGAAGACAGAAATCATTTTATTCGGATATCTAAGAAAAACAAATATCTCGTAATAAAAAAGGGGATTTATTTACGAGAGTATTTCTTCTTCAATGAATTCTTTCATAATGTAATTACATGGCATCCAATAACCAGAAAAACAAAATTTCTAATTGCGTCGGAAAAAGGTTTTTATTTTTGTACTGAGTTATTTCTTTTATATAGTTGTATGCATTCAAGAGCATTATTTTTATTACTTTTTAATATCCCGCATGTGATCATATTAATGCAACAGAAGCCATATTTATTTTCCCAACCGATTTCTCTTATTAATATGCTTCAATTCATCTCATTGCATTTCATTTAAATAATGAAAAATGAATTCTTAAAAAATCGTCAATAACAATATAAACCATAATTTTAATCTTCAAATTCAAAATTTGTAATATTTATGTAAAACCACTGGGCATGCAATGATCGAAACTTAATTTAAGTTATTTGCTACAAGAAGATTTTTCTGAGGCATGTGGAGAAGGAAAACAAAAATAAATGACTATTGCTCACCGATCCTCGTGTCACGTGTTAGCCTGGATTCATTTTTTAAACAAGAGATACAAAATAAACACTTTTTAAGACATTTTAATGTACTGACTAATTACTTCAAGATAATACAATACAAAATTTTTAAAAAAAATATCCTTTATAATTGTTAAAATAAAATTTTATTAACATTTATAATGAGCTATGGTTCAAGTTCCAGCTCTCAAGGATGAGACTTTTATTCCTTAATGAAATAATATTTTCATATTTATTTACATTTAATGCTCATCAATTCTGGTTTCAGAGGAAAACGATTTTGACTGAGTAAAAAGATTAAAATATTATTTATTTCTCTTCAAAGAACTTTTCTTTAAGGGTTATGCTAAGGGTATTTAGTTTCTTGGTTTTAAATTAACGAATTAAATGATGAGAGGTATACAAGAGTTAAACAGCTTTACTTGAATGTATATTTAACAATTGTAAACATATATTTATGCTCTTTGTAGAGTATATTTAAGGAATATTATTTATTTTAAGAGGTAAAAATAAGGCATTTAATAAAAAAATGATAAATAAACTTGATTAATGTTAAATGCTTTTTGTCTGTATTAAATGGCTGATTTAGTCGAGCAAATTTTGCCTTCTATATCAAATGAAGATTTTTTATATAGTGAAGTTATTATAATACCTTCACAATATATACTATTATTAATCCAATAATGCGGTTTTATAGTTTTTAAGATCATCAAGCTTAAGCGAAATATATATGAATATTTAATACCTTCGTAGAAGATAATATGTACCAATTTTTTGTAAAAAATAATATGCACCAATTTAATTTCATTATCATTTATAATCCTTTAATGTATTTTTTAATTTTTTTTTATTATTTTATAAAAACTGTTTATGCACTTTTTTTTGTAACAAATAAACAAGATTTTTGACAAAATTGTCAGTGAAAAAAATGGCTGTTACTACCTTTAAATGTACCTAATATTATTCAGAAATTAACAAGAAGTATTTACGTCCAACATCCGCCTCCAGTCATCGGTGTTCCCCGACAAAAGAGGAGCGTCGTTGCCGAGACCAGCGTTGTTGATACAGACGTCTAGGTGTCCGAAATTGTCTCGGATGTATTCAAACATGGACGAAATCTCAGATTCTTTCGTAAGATCACATCTGAAAGATAAAATCATTGATTTGAAATAAACTGAAGTAAAACATTATTTGGCATTTATTAGTAGAGCGCGAGTTTTAAAACAAGAAATATATACATAAAATATATAGGTTTTTTATTTCTGATGCTTGCCTTTGCACTCGAAATTGTGAATGAAAAATTAACTGACTGGCACACCGTTATCAATTTTGATGAAATGATGCAAACAATGTTGTAACTATTTGTGATTGATGTGGGTTTCAAATGAACTTATACTTCATTATTCTCCTCTGCAAAAACTAATAAAATAGTGGTCGAAAATGTCCAACTTTTAATAAAACTAAAAAGAAAATAATTTGTAAAGAAGATTAGTTTTATAATTCTGTTTTGTATTTATAATGCAGTTGTAGATTGTTGAAATACCTTTGCACATTATTGTTTTGTTGGTAAATAAAAAAAATAGATGGATATGTATATAATCTAGTTTTTTCAAAAATTTAAAATGCAAAAACAGTTCTCAAATATAGATTATAACCACGAATAAAATATTGTGAATTCAATAAAATATTGTGAAGTTTGTTTTAATGGCTATAAAATGGAAAAGAATCACAGCGATAAGCCTGTTTTCTTGCTTAATTATTGACATAAGCATCTATTATAACATAAGCATCTATATAAACTACAGAGGTGCGAAAACTATTACATCAAAGAGTAAATTTAAAACAAATTAGTCTTAAAATTTCCTCTTTAAAACTGTTTCATCTTTAAAGTTCTGTTAATTTATTAGTTTCTCTGATAGCTCTTAAAATGTAAGCTTCCTCAAGTTTTCCTATCTTAAGGAGTCGTATATTTTATTATAAATCAATATTTTTATTTCTTTAATATACGTACATTATTTTTTAAAAAATTTTGAAAAAATAAATATTGCTGCAGTAATAATTTTAAATTTTCCTTCATCTTGAATTTCTTAATCCTTAAAATGTGATAAGATATAAAGTTTAATTTTTGTTACAAACTTTCATCTGTGTAGATACATTTGGGTAAACGTCATAAATTTTTAAAAATTTATTAAATTATTTTTTATTTTTAATTAAAATAACTTTTTCCAATATCAATTTTCATCTATAAATAAAACAAATAACATTTTTATAAATCTCTTTCAAAGAAAATATGTACATATGATTAAACACATTACAGAAAATTTTAAAATATAAAAAAATTATCTAAATCGCTATCGTAAAAATATCAGGAATAGTATAACTCAGAAAGAAAATTTACCCCAAAGAATAATATAAGGCAGCTAGAACTTGAAGATGATAACTTTTTATCTTTAAGTATTTACTTTAACTGATTAAATATCCTTTTTATCAGCTCTACCACCTGCTATATGAAAAAGATAGAATGACCCGAAAGTTAAAAAGGTTGTGTCATTTGAAGAAAAGTAAAAGTAACTAAATTTCCTTAAATTCAACTTTTAAAACTTTATTGAATCAAAATTATTGATGATAAATACTGTATTTTGCGTTAATTTGTGACTGTTAAAACATGCTTTTTACAATAATACTATAACTTCATCTCTTTCAAATATATATTACATTTCTATCTTTGAAAGATATGTTTCTATGAACTCGTATTTTCTATGCAAAAAATAAGATAAAAATTGCTAGTTCTGCTGTTTAGAATGTTGCAGATTCAATACATGATATTCTAATTAATGTTTGAAGGTAGTCGTCATTAGGCATTTGATCAGCTGACATATTTTGAATTTCGCAAACATTTTATGCAAATAAGACGAGCTCCATTTGCATGTTATAAATTAAGAAACCAAGAAACTAAGTAATTAATAGTGGTTGAGATTTTCATTCCGAGATTTTACACTCCAAAATGCAAGATATACACTTACCTGTAAGTCTCCAAGAGGTTGATGGTGCTTTACCCGGAAGTACATTTTCTAACAGTTTAAAATTCGTTGTAAAAAGCATTTCCTTTTTCTGTAAATACCCAAAAATTCTTTAATAGATAATGAACATGTTTACATGTTTGGAAATTGAAAACTCTCACTTTTTACTATTCAATTACATGTTTCTAGAATTTATTACTCCCAAATTGTGTGAAGAGCAATATATTCAGCTGATTTGATTGGAAAAAATAGAGAAACATCAATTTAAAACAACATACAAGAAATCGATTTCGAAGATCAAAGGCACAAAATACTAATATAACTTATTAAAATTATTCTACTGCTTTAAATATATATATAATTAATGCGTATATATGAATTTTTAAAAACTATTAATTAATGGATCCTTTCCTTTTATCCAAATTATTAAATCTTGTATTTTCATGTCATTCCATTATTAGATACTCAGACACATGCAGATATATAATTACAATATTTCTAAAAATATTATCTAGCATTTAAGTCAAAACAATATAATAGTTATCATACATTCATGACTGATCCTATATTTATTTTAAATTATTTTTTAATATAGAATTAAATAATAGATTGTGGATAATTTTGATTTTAATTTTTCAATCAGCAGAAATAAATTGGAGCGAAAAGGCGTCCCTCTCACTTCTGCAGGAGTTTCAGCATTTCGATACACGGCCATCCAGACAACAGTCATATTGAGAGCATTTATGAACGTTAAACATTGTATAGTTTTACCACTGATGTCATGTAACGAGAAGAGTATACAGTCTCAGATGTCGACCTCGTCATTTGACCTTGGTTCTAAATAAGATATGTTTTCCCGCCCTTGCTGGCTTCTGTCACCAAAAATAGTCAGTTGAACCTTATTAAAATAACCCAATTTACCCCTTTGGTTCTCATCTTGTCTTAGAGAACTTCAGAGACTCAGAAAGAATTGCGGGTTTTGAATTTATTTTAAAATTCAAATAGAGAGAGAAACCAATCTTACTTTAAGTTAGTGTCTCATGTTCTTTTATTAGGTAATAATTTTTTGACTACTAAAAACATAAATTCAATTTTTTTTTTCCTTTCTTTGCTTAAGCACAATACATTTTAAGTGTTGCTATTTTATTTAAGTTCAAAAACACAAACGAGACAAATCTCACGCAAATATATGAGCATTGTATTATCATTTGAGAAATGCTAATGCTTCATAGAGAAAAAAAAGAGTTTTACATACTTATAAAAAAAAATAAACGTTTTTGCAAAATTAATATAAAAACTAAACTAGAAGTATAAATGACCTTTCTTACAGAAACAATATATTGGTCAAAAACGAAAATAAGAATATTTTTGATGCAATACCCTATCATTAATTTAAAAATGTCTTTGAAATGTTTTGTACCCATATTATAAAATTTAAAATTATAATTTATATATAGTTCAATATATTTAATTACTGGAAGCTTCGTTCACTTACTTTACAGCGTGTAGTCTCCCAGAGGCTGATTTCAAACTTGCTTCTTCAGATATAGCCTGTATCTGTTGTACATTCCTAGCACAACCTATGACGGTCATCCCATGCTGGACCAATTCCCGGCAGATGGCCGATCCAATGCCTACAGATGCTCCAGTGACCAGCGCGATGCGACCTCTCCAACGATCCATGTTTAAGTGGAGTGTTCAAAAAAAGAAGATAAAAGTTTACTCTCTCTCTCTTTAGAGCTATCTTTACAAAGAGTGACTCGTCATAATTTTCTGTTGATTCAACAGATTTCAAGATAATTCTATGTTGATACACCTGAAACTTCGACTGATAAATCAGATTTCTGTTGTGGGCATAAATATATTTAAAAGAATTCATGAAAAAAGCAAAAGCATTTTTTTTTATTTCTATACTCGCCTTAAGAATTGTAACTCAAAATAATATTCGGAAATATATCTTATAACAAAAATGCTTACATTAATTCTTATTTTATTTTATATATTTTAGGCAGTTCAACAAAGGTAAAAACATGCATGTATATTTTTAGGAGTATACATACATAGCTAGATTTTTAGAGATTAGCATTGTTAAAAAGCTTTGCTTTGCACGAAGAAATGATGTAGCACATACAAATCAGATAAAAACAAATTGTGTGAGGCTTGTAATTACTTTATTTTGATTCTAAATTTATTAATTATGCAAGTCAAACAATTTAAGAATTATTTAAGAATACTAAAACATAGAAATGTATAAAGAAGGAATCTTGCGTAACTCTTTGTATCTCTATTGGTTACATATGGATGAGGATTTTAAGGACAAAAGAACCAAGCGCATTTTTTATTTGAATAATAATGTGAAACGAATTTCTGAACCAGACTGAACATCATTTAAACTAATTACACCAGGCTCAAGCTTTGAATTGAAATTAAAAAAATTAATTTACAGCTTAACTCTATTGTGTAAAAATAGTATAATCAAATTAATAAAATCTAACAGATATTGTTTTGAATCAGATTAACAGTTTGACATATATATTTCCTTCGATTCCGGTTGACGATTTCAATTTAACACCCCTCAACAATTTGGTAAACACACAAGATTAAGATTTTACTTGCATTCATCTTTTTCAAGAAATTTAACAGTATATATATATAAACATTTAGTAATATTTGCAAAGCAATGTATATAGTGTTTACTTACTCTTGTTTTTTTAAAGAAGGAATATTATAAAATAAGCATATATCCTTGCAGCAGAACTTAAATGATATTGTAAGGAAATGAAATAGTTGAATTCACAGGCTGTAATTACACATTTTCATGAGTTATGTATAAACATTTATCACATATGCTAATAGATGATAAGTAAGGAAAATTTATGTGTAACTGATTATTTTGCTTTTTATAGCTAGTGATTTATAAAAATATTTCTTAAATTAATTAGGTTAAGTTATTGCAGAATGCTTTTATCTGCCTATTTCTCTTGATCAAAGACGCCAAATACACCCAATATAATCTTAATTTATAGTCAAGGTTACGAGATGAGGTAAGCACCTGAACATTATTTTCCATTCTCCACCACACAAAAGGGAGACATTGAGCTTTACAGAAATTTTAACTTACTCAAGTTCTCTTCAAAATTTTAAGTTTTATTTCTTGTAGTTAATCGATTAATGAATGGTTCCCACATTATTTAATTTTACCAAACTAATAAATTTATTTCAACATGCCAAAAAAGGTCACTTTCAAGTGACGATATCAACGTTCGAAATGAATCCTTACCATTAAATGTTTGAAAATTTAAATCACTTCATTTAATTACCGTATTAAGGAAGTTATTTAAACATGCCAAAAAATGGCCATACCTTTAAAGCCACTTTCAAGTGACGATATAAGCATTTAAAATGAATCCCTACCATTAAATCTTTCACGATCTCATAATAGAAAGAATTTAAGAATCATTCTGAGTATTCTACGCAAGCATACATGATAGCTGTTGACTGAGCTACGTACTGAATTCATTAACGATTGAACAGGTGATCAATACTTTTCCCAATCAATCTGACACGTATCTCATTTGTAACTGCTTATTCCAACTATTTCACTTAAATATCCTTTTAAATCATTGCTAATAACCTAGTGTGAAGAAAGATCTAGTAGTTATGTAAATTAAAAATAATTATGCATTGAGAGTAAGATTTATGTTATTTTTTTCAATTTATTTAAAATTTGAAAATTTATTAAAATGTTAAATAATAAATAATTATATTTTTATTTTTATTATTTTTCTTCTACTAAATTTTTTTTCCAACTTAAAATAATAGAAAGAAAAATAACTTATTTTTGTAATGCCAGCCTAAAGCAGTAAAAAAGTTACAACGTAAAAAAGGTAAAGCGTACGTTCTTAAAATTGATTGTTTGATCCTATCTAAATCTTAGATCTTAATTGCTAATTCTTAGTATTCATTAGATCGGTAAACAACTCAGTGTCTATTTTATAATATATTCCCAAATAATATTTATGATTTACCAAAATTTGTAAATTATATTTTTTAACTTCTGGAAAATATGAAAATGTATTTAAAACCATTTTTATTAAAAGTTATGCTTTAAATATTAATACTGAATAGAATAAAATATACTAGTTACTATTATTACTAACTATATGGGGCTATAAATGAAGTTTAAATAGTCATGTAAAAAATCGAAGCTTAATAGTCAGTTTTAATTCTTTTAAATTAAAAGGGGTTCTCATCTCTGTAGAAAAGGTAGCACTAGTTCAGCAGTAAAAAGATTTAAAGCTATTGTTAGAAATTAATGGAGAGCTCAGGTCACGTGATATCTATTCACTTAATCTTAATTATTTAAGGTTTATTAATCAGAGGCAAGACTTCTCGTTTTCTGTCAGCTACACTCTGTCTCTTTCATTGGACCTTATTCAGGGAAGAAATAATTACTCCTTATCACATGAATTCCTCGAAATAGCTTATCATTCCCAAGTCACTTAGAAAAATGTTACTTATGCTTGCTGATGAAAATGTACTGTTATTTGGAAAATATGCCATAGCTTGTTTATATAGCCTGAAAATGCTATCAGAAAACTTAAATTTAATAATTTAATTTTAGTTAAAAATTAAGCTAAGATAAAAACTAAAATTTATTAAAATATTTAAAATTGTTTTTCTTAGTAAATATTTTTTTTATAATTTCGATGATTATTAAATATATGTATGCCATATATTTATTTATAAAAATCTTTGTGAAATTAGCGCAGGATTTAAATCACGTGTGCAATATGAACAGGATATGGCTGTGGAAAAATAACTCGATGAATTTAAAAAAAAAATCAGTTCAACAATGAAAGACCAAATAAAATTCACAGCTATGTGCAATTCTTTATTGGTGTCCGACATTGATGAGGACACTGAAGATGTCCTAAAGGAAAAACTATGCAGTAATAACAATTTAAACCACTGCAAGAAACTGAAAAAGTTGTGATTAAAGCAGTTAGGATATGTTTTTAAGCTCGTTGACTGAATACATTCCATGGTATTAGTAAGAATAACAAGCCCAACAAATGAATAAGGCAATTTTCTTCTCGGCAAATTACAATAAAGTTCCCTTTTATAAATCTTTAGGCCACGATCATTGAAAAGTAGATATTTAATTACGTATACTTGAAAAAGTAAGCTTTGTTTGAAAAAATTCAATTAATCTAAGAAGAATTAAAGTAACTTTTCCATTCAAGATTTATTTTTTATTTATTTTTGTTGTAACTCAGTTGTTATTTTTTTGTTTACGGAGACAGTTAAAGCGGGGCTTAACCTTAAAAAGCGATTTGAAAGACTTCAAAACATTTATATTCCTAGTGTGAATTGAATTCACGAACTGTTAAACGAAGAACAGAAGAATAACAAATCAAACTTTCTTTTATATATTTCAAATTTATAAATACAAAATAAAAGTCATTTCTTATTTGAACAATCAATCCTTTATTTTTGTTTGTTAGCTGTTTTACTGTTGTAACATTATTGTCAATTATATATAATGTCAATTATTTATCAATTTTAAATTAATATTTCCGATAAAACGTTTTATTAAACAATGAAAAATATCGCAAGATGACATAGAAAAAGTTAAACAATGTAGAGCAATCATCAACAATTAAGCATTTTGCCATTTCTAGTAAATTTCTTAAGCGTTTAGTTGTGAAATTTATTTCTCCTGTAAAATCTTTTTGACTACCTGAAAGCTTTTAAATCTGCGATTTTTTATATTACTTTTTAGTATGGGCAACATCATCAGCTCATTTTTAAAGATAGCATTAAGTTACATAAATTACTTTGTGCTTGAAAGAAATCAACTTGAATACGAAAGTGATCAAGTAAAATACGATAAATTTGTATTGTATGATGATAGCATATCTGATAGTGATTCCGATTATTTTGATGCAGAATCTTTTGATGCTGAAGACATCAGAGCTTTGGAATTATTTTATGGTAGCGGTGATCACGTTATGCATCTCGATTTTCACAATGATCCTCCCACGCCTACACATGATCTGGAAGTTCAGCCGTCTGCCTTGCCTGAAGCACATGAGAATTCGTTGGTTGAAACTGATGAGGAGGAATGGGCTTCAAATGCTCATGAAAATATAAACACTTATAATCAACCTCCCAGAAAGTGGAGGAAAAGAATTGAACAATTCTTACGTAGATTTTGTTGTTGTTGTAGCTGTTAAATTTTTAAAACTTTTCGGCCTTCAAAATTTTTTTACTAAATTTCAACGTAATAATTCAAAATTCCTGGGGGTTGAATTTACAACCCCCTAACGGGGAGCGAAGATGGCCATCCTCCAAGTGGTGCTCCCTGGAAAAGTTGGTATTCGTAGCGTCTAAAAGGCCATAAATTGAATATACATTATATATATATATATATATATATATATATATATAGGTTCCCAAGGATTTTTCACAATGAAAAACATGTTTATTGGCATTGTTTGGAAAGCCAAGACTTTCCCCTATTTTTTGACATAATCGCCGTTGAGATCAATGCACTTTTGCATGCGGTGTACCATCTTCTTTGTACCTAAATCGTAGAACTCTTCCACCGCGCCACGAAAGTAGCTTAAAACCTCTTCTTTCAGCTCCTCTCCGGTTGTGAAATGCGTCCCACCCAAGTATTTCTTCAATTCATGGAAGCGATGTTAGTCACTTGGGGCTATGTCTGGGTTGTAGGGCGGGTGTGTGACAGTATCCCATCCAAATCTGTTGATGAGATTGGTTGTTACACGAGCGGTGTGCGGACGAGCATTGTCCTGAGGGAGACGCACTCCCTTCGTGAGCATGCCTCTCCTCTTATTTTGAATTGCGAGGTGAAATTTCTTCAACGTCTCACAGTAGTGATCCGCATTGATTGTTGTACCGGCAGGCATGAATTCGCACAACAGTAACCCCTTCCTGTCCCAAAAGACGCTCGCCATCACTTTGCCGGCAGACAGCGTTTGTTTGAATTTCCGGGGCTTCGGCGACCCTGGATGCTTCAATTGACGGAATTGGTCTTTCGTTTCCGGTGTCGTGTAGTGGATCCAGGTCTCGTCCTCAGTGACAACAGAGTCCAAGAATTCCTCATTAACGGTTTCGTAGGCCCGAAGAAATTCGCGTACCGCTTCAACACGCTGCCGTTTGTTGTCTTCCGTAAGCATTTTCGGGACCTACCTTGCACAAAGCTTGGCATATCCTAAATGATCTGTCAAAATGTTGTGAATGCAGGACTTGCTGACATCATGTCGCAGAGGTCCCGAACCGTCACCCTTCGAGCTTTCAGCATTGCTTCTTCCACTGCAGCAATCGTTTCATCTGAAACCGGTGGCTGTCCAGAACGTTGTTCGTCATGGACGCCCGTCTTTGAATTTTCTACACCATTTACGTTCGTGTTGAACGCTCATACAATTTCACCGTAGTCTTCACACAGTTGGGAATGAATATCCACTGGCGTAGTGTTTTTGCACACAAAAAATGAATCACAGATCGTCATTTGCACCTGGCGGGAGTGGGAGCTCCATCTCTAACAGCTGCCAAGCCAAGAATGAGGGCGTAGACAGCTCGCCGGAGAGGGGACTGGGAGAGAGAGAGCTAAGCTACACGCCATTGTCGTCAAATAACGCGTAACAATGTTCTTCGCGTCTGTAGCTCTATGGAAACCTTATTTTACGAACAACTCTCGTGTGTATACATATATATATAATTTATTTTAGTATTCTTACGTAATATAAATATTATTTGTGAATTATTTGGACATGTGTTATGTAATCATGAATATCATTTCTGTGGATTGACTATACCTCATCATCATATGTGAGGAATTTCCTTATAGAGCATAATAACATAGTTTGTAGAATTTCTCATTAAAAATTAAAATATTTGTTAGTAACTTCTGCGGATATCTTCAAAATAACGTCGTCTTTAATATAATCTCAAAACGTTATTCACTGAATTTTCAAATTTATCTTGACAGAATCTGTTCCTGAGAGCAAAAATTTTTGTAAAAATCTCCATAAAGACAAAGTAAGAATAATATGATATTTATCTTTTTAATGAACTTTAGAGTAAAATATTAAATTTTTCTAAAATCAAAGCGTTTCACATGCATATTAATTTACTTTCTACAATTCAAGAACATTATTATATGATAGGAATCTTAATTTTGCATACTTGCGGGCAAACGTCAATCATAACTAATGATTTAATAAGTTATGATCGAGGTGTGACCGCATTAGAATATTGCATGTTTCAAACTTACCATATAAATTCAGGAATTATAAGGAATGTGATTTTGGTATAATTATCCGGAAATCGAGATGTATGAATATTTTTTTATTCCTTACATATTTATAACCTTTGAGTGAAGGATTTTTCAAAGTAAATAAGAAGTATTTACGTGCCCTATTGAGATAACTCGAGAAATACTTAACTACTGAAGAATCAAGAAATTAACTAACTTACGGTGGTGTTTGTTGGCACTTGACTTTTGTCAGAAGGCATTTATTGCAATAAATAATGCTTATTATAGACAACACTGGCTTAGTAAGAAGCAAAAAAATTTGTGTGGACGAAAATAAAGAGTCCACTTAGATTGAGACTAATGGAGTATTTGTTCTGGGTTCCTATCAGAACTCATTGGAAGAATGCATAAGCCGCTCCTGAAAAGTATTCTGATTGGTTGGGTGCATTTTATGAAAATAATATTATTGTCTCAAAAAGTTGATAAACAAGTTTTCAATTTCTCTTAAGTTTTACTCCGACAATTCAAATGTTTCTTAGAGGATATGTGATAAGTCATTACAAACACTTAGGCACCACAAACACTTCTATCTCCAGATCAATGTCAAAAATAGAAAAGTAGATCATCTGATGGCGCCATCTATCGGAAAAGTCTTGGAGCACAGATGTATTTTTATGGTTAAGCGAAAGATGCACCCTTTTGACTAAAAATGGCATAGCCGTCCACTAACGAACTTGACTTGTCCAAGTGTCTTAAATAACAACACAAAAACTTCAACATTAATTGGCGTAGCAAGCCGTGTGCTAGGTGTGCGGCCAACATCAGGAACTAATTATTTAGAGGTGACAAATATAGATAATTTTGTGACAGGGAAAGAATAGGTATAATTAAAGCTACATTCTTAAAGTTCACCAGAATTTGGGTGTACAGTGAGATAATGAAATATTGCATATTATTATAGGATGTTGGTGTGTAGGCGAAGAGATGTTTCTTTCCCATTTGTTTTTTAAGTACTATTAAACAAGAAAATAAACAATTAGTTCTTTTTCTACCTGTATTTGTTCCTCCTGTATGTTGTTTCTTACATTACTTTGATATTTGTAAATTAAATATTATAATAATACAGTCAACAAAATATTATTAACAGAATATTTTTAAAAAGGGAGATGGATGATTATTTTAATATCAATAAATTATACCATTTTATCCAGCATTATACTTTTACTTAAGAAAACAATAAAAAAAATTTTTAATAAAAAACGGGTTATAAACATTAAGTGAAAACAATTTTGGGAGCAAATAATATAATAATAAAGCAAAAAATACAACTAACTATGAAACCCTTTAAAAATTTAATTTCAGCATTGATGCTATGTTCATTTGTTCTTTGAAATAGGAAACTCTTTCTACTCAGAACTGCATCTATGAAAAATTTAAAATATTTTGAAAGATCTTACTAATACTTTATATGTAATTTTTAATATTTTAACACAAATACATTTTGACGCAGTAACAAATTAAACTACATCGTTTGTTTAAATTAAACAAAATTACTTTCTTTTAATAAATCTTAACTTATGTTTTGTTATTTATAATGAAAAACATAAATTGATTCCAAAATTTACTTCGACTAATGACTCCCTCTTTATATGATTAATTATTTTGAAATTTACAATAGAAACGAAAATTTTCAGAAATATTTTGATGTAGAATCTTGTGTTCCTTAACTTGGCAAAAAATTTGGTCATAAAATTAATTTTCTGATATCCTTGTCTTTGTATAACTTTTGTGTGGTGGCCATCTTGTTAGGCACATTTTGGCACCAATCTTAGCGTCAAAAAATCGCCAAAGTATCAAGGAGTATCTGATTGTAAACTTTTACCAATATTTCCTTTAAATTTCATATTTTAGTCAAGATAAGAAACACTATATTTTCTGTAAAATATGAAAAAAGTTTTTTCTCTGATAAATTTTCAGAAATATTAGAATAAGAAAAGTTTAATTTTTATACATTTGAGAGGATATTTCACTTTCGTTTAAGCAAATAATTTACCATGTTATTTGTGCTGATGTTATATTATAATTTATGACTATAATAATTTATTGAGCTTCCAAATTGGAAGCGCATAAAATTGTATAAATTAATTAACTTGTATCTGAATGCTGCAAAATTCATTTAATTTTCGTGCGAGTCCTAATTTTTCCACTCTAACTTTTTCATTATCTAAATGAAATATATTCTCATGAAAACTTGCAATATACTGCTTAATCAAAAATCATTAACTCTAGTTAAAGTAAAAGATAAGCCACATTAGTGTTCCATTACTATCATATTGGTTGACAAATGTATCATTTTACTCCTACCTCGATTCATTATTTAAAAATTCAAACGAAATTTGGAGAAACTTTTAAAGAAATTTTATCGTTCTAAAAAATTAATTGATATGTGTGTGACATTATTTATATTATCCTTAAATAATTAATTTAAGTAAAATATTTATCTAATTCCGAGACAATCAGGCAATAAAAGATATTTTTTCAAAAAAAGTTAAATATCATCAAAATGAAATATCATTAATAAAATTTAAAAGGATATATTAAAAAAGATTTACTTAAAGGTTCTTAAAACTAGCGTGTTTCATAATCAATAGAACATGCATATAACCTACGAGAAGGTTCTTTTTCAATGAAGTGAGAAAAATATATCGAGTCTCCATTCTCAAAATATTGCTTTTATAATTCGTATTCCTAAAGTTCATTGTATTAATAAAATGTACATTATGAGTTGAAAAATGCAAAATATGTCATAGTCGCAATGTCTTCCATGTGTTATAGGATGGAAGGCCAAGTCTGGGGCTCTTCTGCTTAGCCTTTGCACCAAAATTATGTGAAGACCTACCCGCTTTTGCAGACTTGATGGATTACCCACGAGGTATATCTATTATGTAATGTGCCATCACTTTCGCTCGTTTTAATGAAGAAATCCTAATAGTTGGGGTGGGGCATTTTATAATAACTAATAATTAATTAATGATTTTACTTTTTAATTGTTTATAAATTTTTGTATTTATATATTATATAAAATGTATTAAAAGTGAATAATATTTTTTAAATTATTTTATAAAAAATTTAATCTCTGAACCATAAATAACTACACAGTTGAGAAAATAAGATCCCATGTAGGAGCAATAATAAAAAGTATGAATAATTTAAAATTTTAAATTAGTTTGTTTATTATTTAAAATAACTCATTTAATTTAAATTTATTAATTTAAAATTAATTTTATTTATTGTTAAAATGTTTTCGGACATAATATTTGTGACTTTTATAATTTTATTGACTTTGAAAATCTTCTTTTGATTTAAAAAAAATTATTCTAGAAAAATATATGAAAATCGGGAATATTATTCATTTCATTCTATAACAATTTAAAAATTATAAGCAGTTTTGAGTTTTATATCCGAAAGTAAAGGAAAAATGTTTTTATTGCGTAAAACAGTATACTTTCATAATACTTCATCGTAAATAAAAGCTCTTATTAAAATAAAGTAATACAGTTCCAAATCTTAACAAATTAGTAGTGTATAATAAGTAAATATTTCTCACTGTTAAAATAGCAGGTAACAAATACTTCTCAAAGTAAAAATCCTGAGACTATATTAAATAAATTAGTGTAAAGGAATACCCTAACTTTAAAGTTGAAAAATTGGGATGGAAAAAGCACTATTGTGATGAATCCGTAATAAAAATTGTTTTTGTTTAATGAACACATAATAAATAAGTAAGAGAAATAAGATATTTTCAACTATAGCAAATAAAAAAATATATTATTTATCATTTTTACTAACGTATGAAACGAAAAGCAAAACATAGTTATAAGAAATTTTTTATGTTATTTTTATGCAAATATATCTTACACAACTTGACTCAAAAATCAAGACTTTTAACTATGAAAAATGCGTTTTCTGTAATATTGATTTAATTTAAATAAGTTTATATGCATATATCATTTTATTTGTCACCCACATTTTTTCTTTTGTAAACTAATGTTAATTTTATCGGGATCTGCATTTTAAGTGGTGAATTCCAAACTACTATAAATACCTAAACTGATTTGAATATATATGTGCAGAGAAAAAGAGAAAGACGAATTGAACTAAACCAATACAATTTAATTTACTAAAGATAAAACAATTGTAGACTGTTTCTAGTTTTGAATAGCGTTTTCAATAGCTTCATTGAAAATATACTATTAGAAATTTGTTTTAAGGATAATTATAAAAATAGCTGATTAGAAATTTTACTTCTTTGTTATAAAAAAACCAGTTACAGAATAAAATTTGACTAATAACTTAAATGATTATTTCAAATAAAAATTAATGTGATGAGAATAAGAATACTGAATAAAGTGCAATCATTTAAGAAATGTAAATGATATTAGAAATATATTTTGAGTTAAATAAATGTTATATTTTTAGTTATCTATTGAAACAGCTACAAAGTAGTATGTTCTCGACAAATGAATTTAAAATGGATGCAAAATATCTGTGAAAAATTAAGTATCCTCAGTTCTTCAAAATCTTAAATACTTCAGATATAAGTATTCGTGTAAGACCTTTCCACATTTTCTTGATTAAAACAGTTTTCTCAGATTTTAAAAGATTAATCAATTTCGATAATACTTTTAAAATTTCTTATAATTTATGAATTTCAAATAAAAACTCAGGAAGGAAGATAAAACATATCAGATTAAATAAGAAACGTTGGAAAATAGGGCATAGTTAAACACACAATTGTGAAACTTTGATCTACGTTTTGCCAAGTACACCCACCGAAAATGCAACACTCGAAATAAAGCATGCAAATCACATGAAATTTATAACATGCGGAAGTAAGGTAAGTAGATGATTAGAATTTCAGCGCAGATGCACATTTGTGACACCACTTTAAAGAGATACTTAAAATGTGGACCTTTCAACGATTTCAAATTTAGAAATTGCGTTTTTGTTATGGTGTTTAAAAAAACGATGAATTATGCCTCGTAGAAAACACCGATTATTTTTTTGGATCAAGTTTCCGAGTTCGACAGAGAAGGATAGTACCCTACTAAAATTGTGGATTATGTTTCAGGGAAATCGGTAGTCGTGTTGGAAGAAACCAAACAACTGTCATACAGATATGTGCTCGTTGGATGCAGGAGGGTATGACGGATCGACGTATTCCATTGCATCCACCTGAGAGTACCACTTCATGTGATAACCAGCAAATTATGCGCATGGCAGTGATGGATCCCTCACTCACATCACGAACCATAGCATATCACATTCAGTCTGTAATGCATCATCCAGTGACTACCTATACCATTCGACGCCGTTTACAGCAGAATGGCCTCTCAGCAAGACGTCCATTGCTTCGTCTACCCTTAACGCAAAACAACAGGCGTCTCCGCCACCAATAGTCAGGTGAAAGAAGAATGTAGATGACAGAATGGAATGAAATTTTTATCTTTCGAGTCACATTTCTGTCTGCAACACCATGACGGCATTCGAATCTGGATTCTGAACAGCTACGTTATTCATCGCCATACATGTCCTGCACCTGGTATCACGGTATGAGACGGTACTGGATTTCACTCTCACGTTCCCCTATTACGCATTACCGGTACTTTAAGCATCCAGCGCTGCATCTCCGAGACGTTATAGCCAGTTGTCCTTCCATACCTTAATAGCTTGCTCACAGTCCTATTTCATCAGGATAGTTGCGTGACTACACGTGGCACGCATTCTTCATCAATCACCAAATTGAATTGCTTCATTAGCTGGCTTGTCCTCCGGAACTTTCGCCGACAGAAAACATGTGGTAAATTGTTGCTCAACGATTGACCCAGATTACACCCCGAGCTGCCACACCAAATCAATTTTGGCAACGTGTGGAAGCTGCTTGTTCTGCTACAGCTCTACTTTGTCTACATAACAATCCGTTCTTTCGATAACAGCAGTAAACATGACAAAGTTTATATATAAAGTAAGACACTAATCAATGGAGCTGGAAACCTGTCTTTTTTTATTAAGCGAAACTTGTTTTTACTCATAGAAGCATATTTGAAATCGAGAAAGATAAGCAATCGAAATTTTGCATTCGCCCCGATCATCAAACCACTTGACTGCAACAACTAGCACTATATTTTCGAATTTCAAAATCCTAAATATTTGAAGACCTTGCAATACCATTAGTGAGTTGTTTTATTCTGGGTGTCATGTTCCTAAGGATATAGTATCATTCACTATTATTAAGCTTTGTAGTCTAAATAACAGCTGAATCACCATCACTCTGGCATTTAGTTCAACAAATCGTATATTCAATTTCTATCAACTACATATGTTTTCAGTAGTTAATACTCCCCTTAAAACATCAGGTCCCCATATCATTGGCCCTCTCATGAGCAAAATGATTGCAGAGAAATCAGAAGCATAAGACCAAACAATCTGAAGCTGTTAGATTATCGATATACTGATAAGCATCCCTTTGTCAATCTAAAGGAGGCATAAAATCTGACCAAGAGCTTAAGATTTATAAACTAAATAATTCATATTTATTACCTGAAAGGAGATTCCCGGCAACCTGTTTGTATCCAAATGGCAATTTTTAGTATACTCTATCTATGTATTGTGTACCACAAATATTTAGGAAATTATGTAGTCTTCCTTTCAGTATAAATATTTTTCAAACAGCCTGCATTTTACTCTCTAATAAACCAAGTAATTTTTTAAGTGTCATGTGATTACATAATCATTCAAATAACATTAATATGTAATTCAAATCTAATTAAAGATTTTTCAAGTATTGAATAAATTTGGTTGTGGTAAATATTTTTATTCCTTTTTCCATGCCTTTATGCACTATTTTGTTCATTACTCAAACATCATATAAAAAGATACACCCATTGCATTATTTCTGTAAAAGTTCTTCCGCTATTGAGATTAATGCATGCAAGAAGAATTAAAATTTCTGTCCCGTAGGTTTCACCATAATATTGTGTATTTCCACATATTCAGGTGCTTCCAAGATGTACACCACTGCTTTCGCTATGTCACTGGGTTGAAGACTCTGGATATCCTTCATGAACTCATCTGGATTTATATTTGGATCATCTTTAAATAAACGATTAAAGAAATCTGTTTCCACTTTGCCAGGACTAATGCTCTAAAATATAATAAAAATATTGAAAGTTTTCTGCAATTATAAAAATCATTTGTGTGATTTATAAGAATATGAAGTTATATATTTATAGCATTCATTAAGCTCATAAATATACATTGTAATTTTTTCAAAGCAAATGTGATTTTTTCAATTGCAACCATAATATGAGAGAAATAATGATAGTCTTACAAATCGAGCATTGAATATTTTAGAATTGTTAGTCATTATTTTGACCAATTTTATGCTATTATTTTTTTTCAATTACAATATTTTTTGCAATTACAATTAAGTATATCTTTCATGTATTTTACAAGATCATAATAATGTCAGTACACTTTAAGGAACTTGGGTGATGTCGTCTTCAATATCACGTTAGAATGAAAAAGAACATATCATTTTGTATTAATTTCAAGGTAATTAAAGATTCTATTTAAAACTAGTACATAATTAATTTACTATGGTTTTAAATTTGATACATATACTCTATCCAACTTAGTCGAAAATTTGGATTTACAAAATCTATCAATATTTAAATGGTTTTATAATCCTCCAGGCCAACCAAAATGCAATGCTTTGTGGGAAGCATGGATATCATATGGAATTTTACTTATGCGTTAGTAGTGATAAATTTTGCTGAGCATACTCACATCACAACAGTATCACTTGTAAGCACTATAAAGATTTCCTATTTAGTTTTCCTATACACTTTTTTTGGAGTAAGCTATTTAACTATGCCTCGTAGGAAATATCGGACATCTTTCTTACAAAAATATTAGTTTCCACCATTCTTATTCATGTAACATCGAGTAAGAATAGTGGCTTATAGGGATTACGGATTATCCATCAGAGAAATCAGTAATCGAGTTAGACAAAATTAAATGACTGTTATGCAGATATGTAATCTCTGGATGCTGAAGAGAACATATACACATAGCGGTGCTGGTATTTCCCGGACTGTACCCTTAGGTCCGGAGACTTGGTTATGGGTAACAAGTATTTCAAAACCGGTCTTTTACCGGGTTTGAAATACTTGTTACCCACAACCAAGTCTCGAAATTTTGAACCACGATCAGGTGAAGAGTTCGCATCTGAGCTGGTACCCTTCTCTCCACATCCATGCTACATCAGCAACCCAGTGAGAGCTTAACCCAGTAATAATTTCATCCTCACTTATAATTTTAAATTATTTCCCATCTATAAAATTATAATTAAACTGATTATAAACAATAAATTCAGAAATTCTTTACAAACTACACATTAAATCAGAGTCCGTATTTTGTATATAACGAACGCAAAAAAGCATATAGCAGAATAAAAATGGTATGGTTATTGAAAATCTGTAAAATTGGGGGAAATGGACGTAAAATGTTAATCAATCAGTGTTAATCGTCTGTGAAAATCATATTCTATTGAAATATATTTTGATTGTTTAATGCATGTCATCAGTTTTTCTACATGAGATATTGTTTTGCAAGGACTTTCTCTCTCTCTCTCTCTCTCTCTCTCTCTTTCTCTCTTTCTCTCTTCTCTCTCTCTCTCTTTCTCTCTCTTTCTCTCTTCTCTCTCTCTCTTTCTCTCTCTCTCTCACTCTCCCTTTCTTTCTCTCTCTCTTCTCTTCTCTTTCTCTCTCTCTCAAAGTAAATTCCTAAACCCAACAATTATCTTCACTCGGATGTGAGTCTTAACCATCGAAATATTAAATGAAAGTTTGCATTTAGATGCTTAAGATTCACATCCGAGAGCCAATAATCAACCAAATGTTTTTCTTCGGCTATTGCTTGCACTTTTCCCCTGTGAAAAATAATTTGATTGCAGCCTTCTATCTAAAATGGGTTCATGACCATTACGTTAGCCATAGATAGCAAAAATAAGTCTAGTCCATAGTATGTTAAAAGATAGTCACAATTTTATGATCCTTTAACTACCGATTTGGTTTAAAATTATCTTGCTAATAAGAATCAAACATTCATCTATTTAATGATCTTTAATCTCTATACATGGTAGCATCTAAAAGTATAATTGTTTCAAAAAATGATTGATTCTGAATTTAAAAGAATTACCGAAATTGCTTTTTAATCATTTTATAAGAAACGAATCATAATGCATACAAGTACAAAAAATGAATTACCGATACTCGTATTCTACTGCCTTGCTCTTTTATCTCTTTCCTGAGTGCATCAGTTAAAGCTGCAACCATGAATTTCGTTCCAGAGTAGAAATGACCAAATGACATGCCATCAGGTACTCGGTGAGCAGCAATGCTAAGCGGAATGAAAAGGTTAATTAAGTGTAATTAAATACACAATTCATATTTTATTACAAACGTGTGTGTGGATGTAAACATATATATATATATATATATATATATATATCATCTTTAAAATAAAATTTTCACTGAATATATTAAAATTTACTGTAAAAAATTATATTCTTTTAAAATTTTCATATTAGTTTTGAATCAATCTGTATAGCTTAAACATATTTATTACGATTACAACTTTGCTGGTGAAAATTAATACCCAAAATTTAAGAACTTTTCTCTCAAGTAACAGCTGATACTATATAAATTCTGTCCATTCTTATGGAATTCACAATTTAACTATCCTAAAACTACTATAACCAAGATTACTGTAATAATCCATCCCAGACGTTGAGAAATAATGAATCATATGATTAAAATAACAACAAACCCAATTCACAAGATCAAATTATTTTTGTGCGTGGCAAATTACTTAATGGAAAATATAATTATAATTGTTAATAATACTTTATATAAACTATATAATCATAATAAAAATCAATATTACGAAAAATATTTCGAAAAATTGTGATTATATATTTTAAATAATAAACTCTATATGATTACCTTTATAGATACTTATAGCCTGTAAAGTTAATAATAAAACATTGATAATAAAATAAAATATATATTAGTTTGATATGAAAAAACAAATCAACTTTCAAACCAACACATTAAAATTGTGAAAAGGAAACAATTTTGCAGAAAGTTAAGTATCAAAATAAATGAATTCGGGCTATCACAAACACTTTTATAGCCTTTAAAAGAACAAATGTTGACGAGGAAAATTCTTTACAGAAAACCCAACTATGTACAGAAAAAATATGTGCTATATTTCTAATAAAATAACTAAACTATATGTTTCCAAGATGTCAAAGAATTTTTCATAACATCTCGTACGAAGAAATATAAAAAAAATTTCTGATAAGAGAGAAGATAGATGAAATAAAGCATTCGATGCTTTTCTCTGAATAGAATTCAAAAAGATATTCTTAAAAATATTTTAGCATATATATATATATATATATATATATTATGTATATATATATATATTTTATATATATATATATATATATATATATATATATATATATATATATATATATATATATATATATAATGTTTATTTAATTTAATATTACATTATTTTTCTGTAAATAACTTATTCAAAGAAGCCTTGGTAATAATCGGTAATTAGAACAAAATTCTAACAAAATGATTTGAAAATACTTACAAACATCAAAAATTCTTATGTTAAAGGATTTTGATTTCTGAAAGAAACCCTGATCACTATAATTAGAAAACTTTATGCCGTGTGATTAAAAACAAGCTTACAGTATACAAAGACTTTTCTATCGTTCTTTACAAGTAATAATAAATCTTTATTTTCCCTCTTAACTTTAAATGAAATTTACCCAATAGTTTTTATGCTTTTTGCGATCACTTTTGCACTTATAATTAATGTATTGAAAGCAAGAACTTAAAATATATTGCAAAGCATTTGAAATATCCACGACCAAGGTATCAAACAAACGTACTATTAAACAGAAGACAAGAGATAATTCAAATATTAATTATAATGACATTTCTCATGTTAGTCCTCTAAATTGATTGATAGTTTTCAAATAACAGATAATATATAAATTTTAGTCATTCTTACAAAATATATAGCGTAATCATTTTTGCAGACAAACTGGATATTGCACATTTGCACTTGTTCTATAATATTATTAAATGCAATCAACACTTTTATCAATGGCCTCAAAAATTTCCTCGCCACGTTTTACAGTCAGTAACAAATATCTGTTTATTTGCTTCCCCAACTATTCAAAATCAGTTACTTGAGTTAAGCGTGATCATAACATTCGATCAGATATAATATTTTATTTCTTAGAAGCTTGTCTGTTTGCATGAAAATCCATTCTTTCGAAGGACCTGAAAATGGCCACCAAGAACAAAGTTCCAAGTTCATTCTACGGTCTCCGATTGAACCGATTGAACAAAACCATACTTCATATTTATTTATTTAAACTATATATTCTAAAAAATAACCTTTCCATGTGTTTTCAACAAATATTTATTAATTTTATTTAGAATCAAATCATCAAAGTCACCTTTTTTAAAGAAATATAAGGAAAATTTTTTCATATTTTCTGTATCATAACATTCAGAACTATCCTTATTTGTTCTAAAGTTTAAAATTTATGAATTTTCAGAAAATGTCCAAATAGTTATTTCACGTATCTTCTTTTTATTCAATTTTTGTACTTTTTGATATCTCCCTGTTTACTAATGATTATAGTTATTTTTGAAGAGAATAAATAATATAGCATTTAGCTCGAAAAACCGTGTTATGTGTTTCTACAAACAATGGTATGTAGCAACAGCATTTTGGTGACGTCTTTTTGTTGATGTCAACAAATCTATGTAAATAGTAAGACTACTAATTTACTCTCCCTCTCATTTTCTTAGCTGCACTGCGATGTTAGGACTGCCCACCAACAAAAAGGGCAAAAAAATAAGTGTTGCCAATTCTTAATTTGTTATTTTATGATTTGTTATTAAATCGTTATGCTTTTTAAAATTGCCAGAGTTTCGTATTAAACTATTTACAAAATCGTTTGGAGTCATGAAATGAATTTTAAAAAAATCATCCCTGCAGCAATAAATTCTTCATGTAAAAACGCGGGAGCATGTCACAGAAAAGTGGATAAAAGGGAGTTAGTGAAGTAAGCAAAATTCTTAATTTTTGTAAGCTATTCATTCTTAGATTTATGGCTGTTCATAATATTTAGTTAAAATTCTGAATTTCAAATTACTTAGTTTCACCGAAATAAATAACAAAAATGTATAAATGTTTTTCAAATGATGTGCAATAAAAAAGAACATTTTTTTTTTGGTTACAACATTTTTATTTCTTCTGAACCCTTAAATGAAATGATTTCTATGTTTTTAAATATATATTAAAATTTTGTGAAATTCTTTCGCTGGGAAAGTATCTGGCAACCTTTCTGATTTTTACTAAATTTTATTGTTGATCTTGATCTCTTAATCTACATGAATAAAGCACTAAGCAAACAAAAGTGTTATAAATTTTGATTAGGAAAAAATATGAATTAAACAAATCTAGGTAGCATGTACCTCAAAATCTGTATAATTTGACCTTCTTGAATTCCTGTCTCTTGCATCATTTTCACAGCTTCTCTGGTGCATATTGAAAGACCTAATACGTTCACCTACAAAAATCATTTTATTGATCAAACTAAATTTTAAGAAATTATTATTTTAATAAAAATAGCTTAAAATATTCTTCTATATCGATCAGGTAATATTAAATTTACATGGATACATCATTATATTCCTGTGAATCATGATAGTTGGAAAACATTTAATTGTCACAAACTCAATTTTTTGTATTCTTAAAAACTAAAGTTAAACAAAAATGTTTGGCAGTTAAATTAACAAGATTCTCATCGTTCTACGCCATGCTGAATGGTTTACCCGGTCCTTTCACCAGTTTATATGTTCCATTCTTTCCATGGGAGGGACTGGCACTATGTAATGAATAGCCTAGCAGCTAAAGGCCGTAAAAAGCCATTTAATGTCCACCATGTTAATTGCCTTCCAAAATGATTTTTCTTAGATAGTGGACCGTATTCCTGTGTTATGTGGAAAAAAACCTGGAAAACTCCCAAGCATCCACCCTGACAGACGTGCATGCAAAAAGCACTAGTATGACATTCACTTTCCAGTATTAAAAAGTGTCTGGGTTTGAACGCAGATCCTTATACAACAAAGATGATATCTTATTACTTGGCCATTTGTAATAGCTTGAAATCCACTTAGAATCACAATATTCGATTGAATTAGAATTTGCGTGCAATCAAATCACCTTGTAAAGGGAGAAACTTAGAAATCTAATATAATTAAATCAAAATATTATAAATTTAGATAGACAATTCCCCATTGATCATGTTTGAGGAAGATACCGATTTCTTAATTAATGGTTCTCTGGTTCTCGAAAGTTTTGCAACAAATAAATGATTTTGATCTACATGTAGCCTGGATTAATAATTCTTTATTTCGATATTTTGACAAGAATTAGACGAAATCACTACTCTATTCGCATTACTATCAGAAATAATATTCCATAATTTGTTCAAATATATATTGCCTCTAAAATTGGACAGTTAAATTGCCATCACTATAAAAATAAACAGTTAACTATCAACAAAAAAAAATTAAAACCAAATTCAATTACTATTTCTTATTAGTAATGTTATAAGGCCAAATCTAATGTTAATTAATGGGTTTAGAATCATTTTTCCTTAAAACTTCCGCATTACATAATTTTGTGATTACATTATCCGATTACATGAGCATATCCAGCTTGATACTGAAATGTTCGAATAATCATATAATCAGAAAAAGTGATTGATCTCAGTTCAGCAGTATATTTACTCCATCAAATATACTTCGGATTTAGGAATTTCGAGCAAAACTAATTTATTGTTGAATACTTTTAATCAGAAATTACCAGCATAAATTATTCTTTCCATTTTTTAGATACTTAATTATTTCCATAGCATTTCCAATTGCAATCTTAAGGATCTTTCTTATTTTATGACTTGTAAAGTTTTATAATGACTACATTTTATTAAAAATTAGTGAAAAAGAAGAAAAATGTCCAGAATTTTAAATACTTTTTTAGATTCAATTTCTCCCATTACTTATGTAATAATTAAAAAAGCATATATCCGGATTTGAATAAAAATGTAAGACATTATTCATGTATATATATATATATATATATATTGTTCTAATTTCATTCAAGAATTTATTTAAATTTGTATTTGCATTGTATTTATTTGTATTGCATAATACTTCCTTAATAAAAATTTATAAAAATTATTCCACACCTTTGAGTAGTATTCATTTGCAGAATATTACATATATGTAAGTGACGTATCATTATTATTCCAAAGTATTCTTTAAAAATATAATTTTTAGTCAGTAATTATCTATATACTTACTCTTGTAGGTAATTATAATCTTGCATAAATATATAATTACTCATTATATACATTATACTTATTACATGCCCAAATATATAACTACTCATACTTGCATAAATATATTTTTCTATACAAGAGTAATAGAATATTTAATATCAAATATATTTAGTGATAAGGTAGAGTAAAAAAATGAAAAATATTGTATTTGTTTTAAGAAATACCGAAATTTTTCCACAGTTGTTTCTTACATTTACTTATAATTCTAGAATTTTAATTTTAGATCCTTAAAACTTTTATCGTTTTTAATGATTAAAGGTGAAACAAGAAATTTTTAATAGAAGTTTTTTTATCAAAATTTAATTATAAATTTTTATATTTCTAAAGTAAAAAATTCTTGATTTATTTATATTAAATTATACCATTTATCCGTAAATAAACATTTAGAGGTTTAGATTTTTAAATTTAAAATTAAGAATGTAACTGTAGTAATTTAGATACATTTTTAAATATATTATAATTATCATAAAGAAGAAAAAAAATTTTTTTAAAAATACGCTACTACAAAAATTATTGAGTTTGAACGCTATTTTTACTTTGGAAGACTTGAAAATGAACTAGAGGAAATTTATTTTAGAATTTAGATTAAATTTAATGCTTTGAATATCTGAAACAACGTGTTATTTTTTCCATATTCGAATGTCATACTGAAATCTTCTAAATGGTAAGCGTTACTGATAAGAATTAAATAACATTTTCCACATGAAAAAACATTGTTTAATAATAAATGTATTTTGTGATGTAAATTTTTTTTATTTTGGATTTAATTTATTTCCAATATGTGTGTGTATGTTAATTAAAGATTTTACACTTTATAAATTTAAAATAAAAAAATTATGTACTCGTAAGTGATCAATTTATTCATATTCCCTTTTCATTATGAAAATTGAATTGTCCCCTGCTATAGAAAATCAAAAACTGTACGAAGGCATTCATTAATAATTAAAATTTTATCCGTCAAAATTAAAAATTTCGTAAAAATTAGGTGAGAATATGAAATTTTTTTAAGCTGTGACCTTTATCTTACCTTCATAATCTTTTTAAGGTGTACACAAGACGTTTTTTATAACTTTGTTTTAAATGACTTCATTTTCATTAATTGCAGTGTTTTCTGACATGAATCTATTGAAAACTGTCCTTTCATTTTGATTGATTTTGATTCCTATTTTAATCTGCTTCCAAAGCTGCAGTTTCATGACAAAAATTATTAATTTTATTCAGATTTAAAATGAATAGTTAATAGTAATTCTCAATTTAACTTATTTTATTCTTGTTATATATGAATGTGAAATCACTCATGATTGTTAATAAACCTCACAGTTTTACCATTTAATAAATCCATCAAAAACGGTATACACTTTATATGGGATATCTTTTTTTCTTGGTAAGAGGAATTCAATATGTGAGATAGTGGTACAGTAAATTTTATGTAGACGTGAATTAAATCGGGCAAATGTAAAATACAACTAAAACACGGATTCGTTACGTGAATTCCTTTAATTTTAGTGCACTTATTTCCAAATAAATATTTTCAAATACCAAGAACATAGAATGATGTGAAATGCATTTTTTTGAAATTACATAAAATAACATTTACTCAAATGAATTAAATAAAATTCCATAAAAATCTGATTATTTCTACAAAAAATATCAAAATTCGAGTGGAATGGCGTATGAAATTCACAGCAATAAGGAGTAATAAAAAAAAGAAAACTTCGGTTTTGCAGCAGCGATCCTGTCCAAATCTACAACTATTTTTTATCTTCATAATACTCTAGGAGACGTCCGCTGAAAGTTGATCAAAATTTACTAAAGATATTATTGACACTATTTCACTCACAGTACAAAACCGAACTGTGTTCTGACAATCACGCAAAGATCAATTACATTTGCCTATTATCTTCCGTTGCCTTCAAAAACGTCTTCAGGAAAATGAGCACAGACATTTAGTAATCCTTTTAGAATATAAATGAACTTAATTGAAATGTTTTCGATCGTGTAACTTTTGTATCATAATATGAACTTACATCCAGCATGTTTTTCCAGTCACTCGTCTTTCCGGTTAACAACGAAAACCGGAACAGGATCGCTTCTGGTTTTGCAGAAGCGATCCTGTCCAAATGTACAATTATTTTTTATCTTCATAATACTCTAGGAGACGTCCGCTGAAAGTTGATCAAAATTTACTAAAGATATTATTGACACTATTTAACTCACAGTACAAAACCGAACTGTGTTCTGACAATCACGCAGAGATCAATTACATTTGCCTATTATCTTCCGTTGCCTTCAAAAGAGCCTTCAGGAAAATGAGCACAGATATCAATAGTAATGCTTTCTTAGTAATGCTTTTAGAGTATAAATGAACTTAATTGAAACGTTTTTGATCGTGTAACTTTTGTATCATAATATGAACTTACATCCAGCATGTTTTTCCAGTCACTCGTCTTTCCGGTTAACAACGAAGCTTTGTGAGCCAAGCCGGCATTGTTAATGCAAACGTCCAAGTGACCAAACTTTTGCCGGATATCATTGAACATTGACAGAATTTCGCATTCATTTCTAAGATCACATCTGAAAGAAGAAGAGTTATTTTTCACAGTACGGAAATAATAAAAAATTTAGTAAACGCTCAAAAATGTAATATACAAGCTCTAAATAGGACGAATATACATACATACAAATGTATATATATATATATATATATATATTTATTTATTTATTTATTTATTTATTTATTTACTTATTTATTTACATAATAGTTCCATCGCTAAATATATGAGACAAATGAGAATTCCCATCAATGTAAAAGGAACATATGTGTGTGCTATTTTTTAAAATTTCAAAATAATATTTACAAACAAATGTATGGTATTATTTTTTAAAAACACTTTATAATTTATTTTCCCATTTATACACCAGGACAGAAGGCAAATATTATTTATTATATAAGTATGCAAGACAACAGCTCGATGCACTTTCAAGTGTTCGGTTCAAAATGGGTAAGAACCTACCAATTGCACAAAGGAAAGCAATACATGGCAAAAACAGTAATTGTGATTTAACTAAAAAAAAAGGGAATTAAATTTCCAAAATAAAATGTTAATAGTTGCCATGCAGCCTCAATTTTCACTCTAAGTTTATTAATCATGAAAAATGGTGATATATCATTCCCTTGCCTTATCTGATTAGAATTTCTTAATGCAGAAAAATTCTGGAAAACATACTGACTATATAACAGATCGAACATCTTCCACATGTTGAAGAATTCAAAACAGCATGGGAAAGGCACAATGATACAGTAAGTGAAGGAATTAAAGCTTTACAAAAGCACTGAATACATAGCAATAGTTTTAAGTTTTGATTACGAAACATTCAATTTCTATTAAATATTCCAAATGATGTAGTAGGAATTCTGAAGCATTGAATCTGTAGTTGCTTCAAACTTTCAAGTGTCGCAACGATGGTTGCACAACGGACATTCCATATTATTGCATACTTCTTTTCACCAACTGTGTGGATGTTTGTTTTTCTGATCAAAGTTATTTACTTTGAGCATGTAACGCATCTAAGCATTCCAAAATTTTAGGACTGACTTTTTCGCTACTTTTCTTAAATTTAGATATAATGAACTGGTAAACCTTTTAGATTCTGATATTCATCAGAGAAAATAATTTCGTATGCAGTTCAGAATCATAAGATTATGACTAACAAAAGTAAAAGTATTGCACATAAAAATAAGCCGTACTTCCGAGTTGTAAAAATGCCGGTCAATGTTAAGTATATCAGTGCCAATATGACCAACGTAATTTCTAAGTTCATATACATGAATCATTAAATACACTTAAAAATGAACTTGGCAATCAAAATGTGGTGAAACCTGATAAGTATTCTTCCCTTTTACATTCAATATACAAATGATTTAATTCATACTTACTTCCTCTTTATATGTAGTGGAATATTATTTTTTCCACAAATCTGTATATTTTACAGTTGATTTGTTTGTTTGTCGCTCAACGGTCATTTTTTGCACATGAGGGCTAATTATATCGGGACCTACGACTTAAAGTGGATTCCGAACCACTACAAACATCCATGCCCTAGGTGGGATTCAAACCCACGAACTGTTGAACCGAAGGCAAGAGCGCTAACCATTCGGCTACCAGCTCGACTATTTTACCTGTTGAATGTTGTGTGTCAACTTTATAACTCACATGCGTATGGAGTCGTCACAATACGATATTAATGCAAATGTATTGTTCAACCCTGGAAGTTTCTGCATTAAAAGATCTAATGCTTAATTTATTAAAAAAAATGGAAACAAATATAAATTAATGTAAAATACATGTAAGTCAATGTAAAATACATGTAAGTCAATGTAAAATACATGTAAGTCAATGTAAAATACATGTAAGTCAATGAAAAAATATGTAAAGGTTTAAAAAGAAAAATATGGAAAAAAATTTGTAATCTGTAGTAAAATTCAATGAATACAAAACAAATAGACGAGATCTTAATAAAGTGTAGAGAAAAAGGAAAAAAGAAAAATATTTACCTTCAGAATTAAGCTACTTTTTATATACGAAATATATATTCGATTTTCTATTTGCTTCACTTATTACAAACTTTATTATTAACATTAATTATATTATTATTTATTGTTAACATTAGGGCATTTTCCGACTTATATTTTAGTATGTGAAATATAGTCAGTTTATGTCAATATATGTTGGGTGTTCTATAATGAAAAAATATATTGTTTGTCTTTAAAATAATATAAAAATTTATAGATGATAACGTATAAAATTTGCTTGTTTCACTTTTACTTGACATAATTGTGACAAATTGGTTCACATAAAGTTGATGGCGTTAGAATGAAATAGAATTACTAAGAATATCTTTTGTGCTTATCATTGTTTTATATTTGTGAGTTTTTACTCTTTCCATAAATCTACAATTATAAAAATATATAAAAATATATTATATAGTGCAACGTCTATACTTTTTCTTTTTATTTGAAGCGCATGAAATATGAATTTTAATACAATCTAGCATTCCTATTACTTTCAGCAATTATTTTACCCAAAAAAAATTTTATCCCAAAAAAAAATTTATCTTAAATTTATAATCAAATTCAACAAAAAAAATTTAAAAACACATCACAAATTAAAAAATTTAAAACAGTATTTACCCCAATTTACTGAACAATTGATGAATTGGTAAACAATCATGAGGCTAGTGAAGATTTTGAAGAAAGATTTGCTTAAATGCATTATTTCAGATCAAATGCAAACAAATATTTCAAAGAAAGAGATAAAAGGGAACCCGCTAAACATAATCAAATGCTTTTTTATTTAGAAACAAAATTACAAGTTGTTTCTAATTGAAAAATTATTTGGTGCTGATACTTTCCTCTCCATTCGCAGCAGATGGAGAACAATAGGCTCTAAAGAGCTTTTGACAAGCATAGGCCTTTCAATACGACAAATATTTGGCTAAGTCAAATATAGAAACGGCTTTTACCACTAATAAAAACATTTTTAGCGTAATACTCTTCTGCGATGCCCAGAAAAGAGATGTTCTCCCTTCTAGAAATTGGTTGATGCTTCACCAACATGATTCCCTGTAACTAGCCCTGAGTTGGGCTCAACCACCTAAGTAGAAGCAACTAGATGATAATCTTCCTAATTTAGAAAAGAGGATTAAGCAGAGAACCCCCAATACTATGCCGGCCACCTCCAAGGTATCATTTCACATGGAGGACATTGGAACCACGATATGTTTAACGTGCCCCAACCAACTTTAGTGAACACGACTGACCATCGAGTAATCTGGCATTCGAACTCATCCGATAATGAGAACCAACCAGCCCACCATGGGTCCTCTTCTGGAAAGTTGAACCTCTTACCAAACTTGATGCAATTTAATATCATCTTGCTGAAACAGCTCGTGTTCTTCAACAATTCGAAAGTCTATGTCTCTCATTATTATCAAACTTTGTAAAAGAGAAAGCCAGCTCAAGATCCTATACTGTAAATTGAAAATGCGTATCTATATTAAAAACGCCATTTTAACAGACAATCGGAAACGTAAAGCAAAAATGTACAATTTAATAATGATTATAAATTAATCTCAACATTGATGCTACATGTAAAAATTTCATATTTTAAACAAGTTAATTAATAACAAATTCTATTTTTGTTGTGAGCATTATTTCAAATCAAAGCAAATGCGATGAGGCCGTGGTATCCTGGCTGGGAAAATTATAAGTGTCTTAAAAATTATCTAAGTTCTATGCCAGACTTAATTTAAAACTATCATGTTCACTATTTGTGACTGTGATACATAAAAATGACCTGCGGTCAAAAAGACCTTCTGGGTCAGAAAAAAGAGGGGGCAGCTCGATTGCGCTTAGCAGTGTATCACTCAGTAGAAATGGGCATTTGAAAATGTGATACAAGCAAGCAAAAATAAAGAAAATAATGAAGGAAAGTTTATAAATTCGTTAAAATTAAAATAAGCATTTAGCTTCATTTTTTTGGAATAATTCTGCTTTAACGAAAACTAAACATATATTCATACTGCATCGTAAAATTTTAAAATTTCTTAATTTTTACGAAAACTGATTTTTTAGAAGAACATACACTTTAAACATTTCTGTAATTCAAAATTTCAAAGAATAAATTCTAAAATAAAGTTTCTTTATTTTTAATCTACTTTCTTTTAATGAGCTTTTATTTTCATGAATTTCGTTTTTATAATTTGAACTGTATTTAATAAAATTCTTATCATTTTCATCAGTTTTTTTATTTACTTTTAATGTTAAACCAACTATTTGATCAAAAAGAGTTTTGCAGTTTATCAACAAAAAGTTTATTTACTACAAGAATTATTTAAGTCAGAACAGTAATAAAGCTTTTATTGATGGCGTAATAAATATGGTTTTATTGCAAAATTCGTTTCGTATCTCATTTAAATGATATGAATGCATGAGATACGAAACGGAAATTCTGTCATGCTTCAAATGATGAAATAAAGAAAAAAGACATGAATGCTTACATTTAAGGTTTTTGAATTATAAAATATATTATAAAATATATTGTAAAATGTTTATCATTTTAAGTAAAATGTAGATTCCTTTTAAAATATGTATTAAATTTTGATTTAATAAATTTCTTAACATTTGGTTTTTTTGAAAGAAAAATCCTTAGTCTCCTCCTATCCTTCATTACTTTTCTTTTATTTAATCCTATTCCTTTCATGCTTTTAATAAAGATTTTATGATACATAAAAATTTTTTATTTCTATTTCTTAGATTTAATGATCAAAAATATATTAAATCCAATAAAGTTCTACTTACAAAATAAAACGAAAACAAATTTATACTTTCATTAATTTCTCACAAATAATATTTTTCATAAAATGACCCTTTAAAAAGAATTTATATAAATAACGAATTTATAAATAACGTAATTTATAAATATTATTAAAAATAATTAATTTTTTAAAATTGAAAGCTTTAACTTTTTCTAATTTAACATAAAAATTTTACCTCACCCATCTTATTTTATAGAGAACATTTTTCTAATGTATGACTTAAATTCTATTTAATTCAATAAATGTAGTTAATGAAACTTTTGTTCTCTTACTTTACAGCGACAAGTTTCCCAGAGGCCGATTTCACATTCGTTTCCTCAGATATAGCCTGTATCTGCTGCACATTCCTGGCACAGCCTATGACGGTCATCCCATGCTGGACCAATTCCCTACAAATGCCGGCTCCGATGCCTACCGAGGCTCCAGTGACCAGGGCGATGCGGCCTCTCCAGCGATCCATATTTCTGATCCTCAACGTAAGTGTAACTCTAAATGATGCCAAAATAGCGTTGTGTGCACTACTTGTAGCGTACTTAAGTTACGTCATCGTGTTTATTAGCCCATCTACCTTTTCTGCTGCACAGAACACAATCGTCGACAAGTGAGAGAAAATCTTCAAATCAGAGGTGCACCTGTGTATGCTTTGGTACACTAACTTTATATTCTTGAGCTATTACGAAAATAATGCATGCTATCAAAATTATTGATAGTTTTCTCGTATATATTTTAATACGGGTAAATATTTGTAAAATGGGAATTGTTTATAATTTTAAATGATCTTTTATAATTTTCACCGGTGGAACTATGTCATGTATTTTCTTTAAATATCATATAACTCAGTTTACAAATTAATTATCAATTTGATGTGTTAATTATTGAGACTATGTTAATTATTATTTAACTCTGACAATTATTTTTTTTCATTCTTTTCATTGTCTATCTATCGCAAATTAATTATTAAGTACCTCGTCTAACGCAAACATGAGGACGTTTTTTATTTATTTATTTATTTTATTTATTTTTTTTTTCGAAAAAAATTGCGAAAAATAAAGAGATTTATACATATGTGCGTACCATATCGCATTGTCTGACCCGATTTCTTCACCACAGCGATAACCATTTTTTCATAAATGAGTCAATTCATTTTTGATGATGATCTTTTTCTGAATAGTTGATTCTCACGATGCATTTCTTAATAGTTAAAAGAGAAATAGGTTATCATTCTATGAAAAATATTTTACTTTTATTATTTAATATTTGTATCCCAACAAGAAACTTGTGTACCTTAATTTTTTAACGGCTACAATGGTTGATAAATGTATATTTTGTTTTATTAGAAATATCCCAATATTTTAGATTTGAGACTCCTGTGCTAAATAACATAAAAAAGTACATTATATATACATATATATATGTATATATATACCCTCACTTCATTTTATTCATTCCATTTTTATTCCTCTGAATGTCTAGATTCGGATTCTAAATAATCCTATTATTGAGAAATAACATTTTAAAAATATTTTGTGGATTGTGTTTTTATAAATGCTCGTTATTTTCGTTTCATTTTGTTAAATGCTTCGATAAGAATAAGTTATTAATTACTTAATTTAAAGTTTTAATTTAATTTTTATTCTAACAAAAATTACATTAGTTGGATATTATAATTAAAGAAATTAAGATCAAAACCTTAAAAACTTTCAATTTTTACTAGAGAATTTACAAAATTATTTTATATATTAGACATATTACTTAATGCATTCATTTAAAAAAAATTTTAATTTAAATATAATAATGCACTCAAATTACGCTTAAAACTCTGAAAGTTTTTTACAGCTTTTTCTAAAGCAATGAAATAAATAATGACCAATACAGATTTTTATTTCCTCTGAAATGTTTTTTTTTTTTTTTTTTTTTTTTTTGCATAACTACTTAATTTTTTAGGTATTTTTTATATAAAACTGTTTGCCCGATTTTGACGACTTGGATAGAGTCTACACAAAAAAAATATTTGATTAGTATTTTCGATTTTATATACTTAGTTTAACAGCAGCTGTTCTAACCTATCATTCTTCATCTCATATATATATATAATTTCTATGTTTATCTTTATTATAACATCAAAAAGAGAGAGAGAATGATAGGTTAGAACAACTGCTCAATTTAATAGCAGTTGTTCTAACCTATCATTCTTCATCATAATTTTTTATGCTAATTATTATTATAGCATCAAAGAGAGTTTGTTTTTATTACATCATCTACTCCTCTTGAATGCCTTTTAAATATCTGCTATGACTTGTAGATCAATGTTTATATCACACAGATTTTAAAAGTGAAAAATATCGCAAAAACAGAGAGAGGTAAGCGACAATATCTGGGAAAAGTATGGTTTTAATTCACGCTTTTTTTTTTCTTTTTCTTTTTTTTTATAGAAACTATTGTTGATTGTAATGTGTAGTTAATTTGTTTTTCTTGATTTAATTCAAATGATTAATGACATATGGATAAAGATCACGAACTACATGCTTAAAAATTTGACTTAAAATATATTCCTAAGTATATAATAAAGTTAATGTGTGTTGATAAAAATGTCTGAATCAAGTATATATTTGCAATATATACTTGATTCAGACATTTTTATCTATAATTATTACATATATTTGTTTAATATTTACAGTTGATTTAGATATTTTTATTAACTTTTTTAATTTTATTTTCACCTATGTATGAATAGCTAGCCACAATCATGCATCCTTCAGAATCGTTGTTTTGATTCTTCGAAATAATGCTACACAAATTTTTCCTCTTTTATAACAATAAAGATATTTTTTGCAATAATCACTTAAAAAACCCAGTTTTATCAATTCCTCAGAATTACCGATTTCTAATAACCCTCTTCCTAAAAAGCGTCGTATGATAAATAAAACTCTATAAAAATATAACTATTATAAAAATAATATTCTCCATGCAAACGGTTTTTTCTTACTGTGAAATAAGGTCGTCTAAAAATTGAGCGAGCTGCCTTTATGTTCTTTATCTTTTATGAGATATCAGTTTTTCTGATTTTCTCTAAACATTTGATTATCAGCTTTCAACTTTTGTTTTTTTTATCTTTATGGCCGTAAAGTTGTACATGATTTAGCTTTTTATGATAGATTTGTCTCCATTTTCTTTCTGAGTGGTTTCAAAAATGTATTTTTTTATATCATTTTATCTCTTTTTGGATTTTTTTTTTTTATATTTCTGACTATTTAAAATATGGAGTAAAAAACAAACACTTCTATTCTTTATCACCTAAAGATTATTTCCATTATTTCTTAATAACAGGCAGATTTCAAATCATATTTCATTTGTTTAACAAAAAATTAAAGAATAAAAATATAAGCAATGAGTCTATCAAACTCGATTAGTTGACTTGCCACCAATATATATATATATATATATATATATATATATATATATATATATATATATATATATATATATATATTGCATATATAATTTGAAGTTTTATATAGGTAAATATTTAAAAAACTAGCATAAGAAATTATTCCTAGCTAATTACTGAATTAATTTAAATTTTTTATCATTAAGAATATGTCATAAATATATTTTCTTACAGAAATCTACAAAAATAATACATTGCTTATGTACAGAATCACCTAAGACAGCTTTGCTTCTAAATTTAAGTAGAATTAGTGCGCAACCTATAATTAAAATCTTAAGGGAAAAAAACTGAAAATCGTTCTGCTTAAAAAGCTGTGTAATGACACTAAACCGTAAGTACCAAAAATGTTTTAAGTGTATTTAAATATTATTAAATTTATTCCAAAACATTTCTTTTGAATCGTTCCGAAAAATGTCATATACATATTAATATATTAAAGGCATAATTTTGTATTTAAATGGTATAATCAGATGTATCTCATTATGTATATAATGAAACTAAACCAATACGAAAAGCGAATTCGAATTACACTTTCTGACTTGAAATCTCCGAACACCAAGTCTTAATATTTCAAAAGGCATAAATCGTATATCACATACGATGTCGACAAACTGCACGAAGTATGTTGTCAATAATTTCTTTGTACACAATAGAATTTATTGACATTTCAATTGAAACTATTATATCATGCCAAATCCATGAATAACTGTGGATCATTTGATTGAATCTAACTAGAGTTGGATGATTTTTAACAATATACATATATTAGGTTGGTTAGGTTTTTAACCATATATATATATATATATATATATATATATATATATATATATATATATATATTAGCCATTTTTAAGGACCTCTTTGTTATCAAAGGTAACGCCCTTCATATGGTTTGACAAGGAGTGGAAATCGGTCAGTCAGTGCAAAGTCTGGAGACTATGACGGATGAAGAACCTCCCACTCGAGCTTTTGGAGTGCGACTTTGACGACTTGTGCAACATGGGGCCTGGTGTTGTTGCGAAGAAGCATGGTTTGACCATGTCGATCAGATATTTTCAGTCGAATAGCCTCATTCACGCGGTATAACTAAGCAATGTAGAGCTCCCTCTTGACTATGGCATTCTTTTCGAGCATTTTCCAGTGCACCAATAAGTCCTTAAAAACTGGCTCAACAACTTCTTTGACACCAGAATTGATGATTTTGGGCAGAACGGCATCAACAAAATCGCCGATAGGAGGGAAGAGTTTGTAAACAGCAACGGCGACTTCATAATTGAATAAATTATTGATATAATGATTGATATTTGTTTAAATAAATATCTTTGGTAAAAAACGCTACGAGCTCGAGCTTATTCCCCAATCTAATATTTTTGTAAAATAAGTGAAAAAAATAATATATGAAATTTTAATTAAAAAAACAATGATTTTTAAGCGTTGAAAAATATCTAAGCATATTTAAATAGAACATTATGTGCTTACATATATTTAAATATAATATTGTGTACGTGAAAAAAATTTAATTTGTATATTATTTTTGCTCATTGGATTGATAATGAGTCTTGATATATACAGACTATTTTTAGATATAATCATAAGTATAATACTGATCAAAACCAATACCTTAGCTCTAATATGCAATATATATATATATATATATATATATATATATATATATATATATATATATATATATATATATGTATGTATGTATGTATGTATGTATAGATACTTTTTTACCTCCATTTTTCTAGAATATACTTTTTATGCCACAATAAGATGATCTGATTCGTCACTGACAATCTTTCCTTCAAGAATCTCTAACAGAGCATGAGATGCTATGATATTTTAAATACAGTTATCTCGACTAGATCATGAAATGAAGATACATTTCCACCCAGGTTACCGGGATATATTTGGAAATAGATGATAACACAACATTCCAAAAACACAGGACTGAATAACTTCTTTTCTTATTTACTTATTGAAAATATTTTCAACTATGTCTTTCGATATAAAAGACATCGATCTCATCTTCTTATAATTATTCAAGACCACAATGTGATAATGAGCTTTCATTATCTGATTCCTTTGAGAATTGTCATATGCAAATTTACTTAAGCTAATCAGACATTTCCTTATCATTCCACCAGTGTAATGTGGAAGTTGGATTGCTACTGGAAAGCTTAGAAACCTATCTTACTCCAACGAATTATAATATCTTAATCATAAACAATTTAGAGACAATTAGCTATTTTTTTCATTCAAAATAAGTAGGCTTGAGCCAATATGATTTAACAAATACATATGGCTATTTTAATAAACTTAATTGTATTAAAACATCAGTATTTCTTTTTAGAATTCGTTGTTTAATCGTTGCTAATAAAAAAAAGACACCAATTCAGTTATTAAATTCATTATTTGGCAGTAACCACTGTTTCTGGATTATAGCTCTGCCTATGTTTTAAAATATATCCTATAGGTCAGTAAAATATATCCTATACCTCGTAGGTCAAATTGTAGATCTATTTGAATCACAGTTTTCATAAGACTAGTGTCTAAGCTCATAAAATGTCTTGGATATTTATCTTTGCATTTGCATGTATAATCGATGTCCTTCTTTTCAAACAATTTTCAATTTATCACAAGCAATTAAGCATTTCAGGAGGAGATCAATGGGTGAATGTAAGTATGAACATTCGATCGGAGTCAATAGTTCATGTTGAGTGTGTAATTTACTAATTTGTTTCAACATTTCACTTTAGATTATAGCTTTCTTTCTAATGCCTCGTTTATTTATGAACAGATATCATTATTATTTTACTCTAATCAATTTGACAGCAGAAGCCAAGTGGGGTAAGGTGTCTTTATATAGCCAGTATATAATGAATTCCATAAATGACCATGCGAAAATTATAAGTTTGAATGGGCCCCTCTATATACTTTAATAATCCATAATACCCTCTTTCTCTACGCATTGATTGGCAGCGTGAAGAAGATGCCACTCACAAATATCAAGTTCATCACTATACCGTGACTCAGAATTATGAAGTGATTGTCTATGTTTAGGAATTTTAAGAAGCAAAAATGCGCAGATAGATATGCATTGCAATAATCTTGCTATATACGTATATTTATAACTTATTAATTCATAAAGAATTTAATACATCTTACCAAAATCTGTTAATAAAATCATTGGAAACTAAGTATCGTAAATTATACTTTAACGATTATTACGCCTGAAAGTAGGAAAGTGCACGATGGGTAAACTGCACCAAGCAAATGATTAAGTGCGGCCAACCGACTAAACATTTCGGAATGCGTTTGCATTTTCATTTTATGAAGTAAAGGGATCGCATGACATGCACGATATTCGTTTCGTGTGCAATTTAAAGCATTTAACGAGTAATTTTATTTGCTTACAATTTAAAAATTTGTTACGTCAATGTTCCCGTTATGTTCCCGTTCGAACTTTTTAAAGTTATATTATTTCTTATTTTTGGAAAATATATTGCTTATAATTTTTAAAATATTGTCTCAAATTTTTGAAAGGTTTGGAATTATATTTATATTATTGCGAAGTTTTGTTTGGTCTGTCACTAAAAAATCTATGCGGGGTACCAATTATGATTCATGCATTGCAGAATATGTATGGTGGAGAAACCATGAAAAGGAAATACAGATTATTTAATATTTCTTTGAACCATTAAAAGTGCTTTTTCTCCGGCAATGATTACAAAACCAGTAAAGATTAAGTGAGATATTTTCTTTTTCATTACAATTTCATTCAGAAATGTAATAAGAAAGTCCAATTTTTTTTTTTTTTTTAATGTAAATTTGTTTATATCAGTAAATACATAATACAGTAAATACATATCGGTAAACTTTTTTGCGTGTGTTTCACGTAAGTATTAGATTGTGCCGTATTAAAATTTTTTTAACGTGAGCGTCACTGCCCTGCTAATTAAAATTCAAGTTTTAATAAAAAAATACAATTTGTAAACGTTAGAAATTTAGCTTTATTGCCCGGTTGTCACTGTAGCGCAACATCGAAATTTTTTTAAGGTATGCGCCACTGTCCTGTTAATTGAAATTCAAGTTTTAACTAAAAAATTTGTTTCTAGTTACTAGAATTTTAATTCTTCTGTAGTACGCAACTATAATGAAATATTCGAAATTTTGATGTTTGGAATTTGTAAAAAACGCGTGATTCCAAATTTGATGCTCGAATGCGATCGGTATTTGGTAGCTAGATATTGCTCGTAGTAACGTAATTTAGGTTGGCGACATAGCTATGGAGCTAAGAACAAAAATTGGAAATCGCGCCAAACCTGTACAGATCCGTCGTATTGTATCCGATTTTCTTATCCGGCATAAACTCTAAGGAATGCGTTTATTTTAGATACGAGAAAATTTATCTTTTTTTGATAACAAAGTAAAAAGTGACTGCTTAAAGGTTCTGTCATCGAGGCAGAATAGAAAAACATGGAACGGTGGAATGGGCGTATCGCTTTGGTGACAGGAGCTTCAGCCGGCATCGGAGCGGGCATATGTCGAGAATTGGTCAAGCATGGGTTGACCGTCATAGGCTGTGCCAGAAATGTATTACAGATACAGGCTATATCCGAGGAAGATACAATCAAGTCATCGAGTGGAAGACTCTTCGCTATGAAGTATGCTCTTTTCAGCGTTTAATGTATTTTTTATTTTATGTATATGTATTGTTATGTATTAGAACGCGCGCGCGCGTGGCATTCGGTATTTAACATTTATTAATGACGAATTGTTGTATGTTATTTAAGTAACATTGAAATTTCAATTATGAAATAGTTAAAGAAAAGTTGTCAAAAAAATTCTTTATTCTTTTAACATTAAATATTTTATAGTGAAAACTTATTTTATCAGAAAAATATTTAAGAGTAGTGTATATGTTTTATTTTTATTTAAATGCATTTCTTAAAATTATCAATGCATTTTATAAAAAAATGTGCATTTGAAACTTTTGTTATGACTTGAATTAAATTACTGTTTATTAAGTAACGAATATTTTGTTTGAATGAAAATCTTTAAAGTTTTGCTAGAAATTAAATACATGAACCTAAAATCATTTATTTTTTATTTAACTATCAGAAAATTTCCTCATTGAAGGGTTTTATGAAACTGTTTAATAAATAAATGTCCGAAATTCTCTTTCAAATTAATATATTGGCAATACACACAGTTAGAAAAAAAGAATGAAAGTTTTGAAGATCAATATCTAAAAGTACATCTTGTGTAAAATAAAACAAATTTGCTCTAGAAATCAATACATGTGAATTTTCTTTATCAGTAAAATTCATTAATGAATCCAAATATCAAAACTTGAAAGGTTAATACGATTTAAAGCTTTTTAATTTCAGGTTAATTGAATTTTATATAAAAGCTCTTAATTATATCGGAATTGAATAAAGTTAGCCTTCGTTTGCTTGGAAAAATAAATGCTGGAAAATATATACATGTCCGAATGATACAAGTGTTTCATAGTATAGAGATATTTTCTTCCCTATTTCGTGTTTCTGGATCTAAATTCCCGAGCAAAAACATGAACATAACTATTTCTAGTTGGGAGTTTAATTATTGTGATTAGATTTTTTACATTTTCTCCTTAACATGTTTGTATTTATACCAGAAAAACCAATCCTCATTTGATCCAAAATTAATACATTGATGGCAACTATTCTTGCATATTCAATAAGATACCGTTTCTTAGTGTTTTTGACGATTTAACTTATGATACATCTCAAATTTGAGCTAGAGTCTTATATTCTCAAGGTACTTTCTTACATCTCTCGGTCTGCAAATCTTAAAGTACTATTCCATGTGTATCTGTGTATCATACGATTATTTTATGTTGTATTCATTACTTTAGAGCTTTTATGGATAACCTACATCATCCATATTACACCAATTAGATACTTTTTATCATTCAGCCTTGTGAATCGGTTCAAAGGATTTCGAGCTTCTACTTAAATTCCTTATTTAATTTGAAACAAACGTCTTGATCTAAGATTTGAGAAATTCTCTTTTTATATTCTATCAGATCTATGTTTGCCTCCTTCTCAGGAAACCATTTAATATTTTACCATTTTACTAGCGAAGAACTCACTTATGGTTCCTCTGAATTTCTTGATCTATAAATCCATTCTACAGACGTTTCCAAATTTTCACATTATAATAACATTAATACGGAACATTAAGCAAATTATCACTCTCCGCAGAGTATAATAAATATCTTATTCGGCAACTAATGTTTACCTTATTTGTTATCAGTATTCTTCTACATGGCTGTATTCACAGAGCCGAGCAGGCAGCCGAAAGGTTAGCACTCTTGCCTTCGTTCAGCAATTCGTGAATTCGAATCCTACCTTGGCTGTGGATGTTAGTAGTGGTTCGGTATCCACTTTAAAAAGTAGGTTCCGGTCACTAGTGTGCAAAAAGTTATGGTTAAGACTAAACAGCGACAAACAAACCAAACCTGTATTTATAGATCGAAGTCAATCATATCGTTTGCATATTTTTTGTTAAAAAAATATAATTTATTGCTTAACTCTTTTAAACATACCCTATTTATACACTGAAATTGCTATTTAACGAATTCTGGAATGAGATGCATCTATTCTAAGATACAATTCATCACTCATCCTAAATATGTAGTCTATGCTGATAGCATGAGTAAGATAATGAAAACGATACATTTTGATGACAGGTGTCGGATCGTTCTTTCTTATATTCAGACTATTTCGGAAAAGAAATAGTCTGAATATAATAAAGAACGAAAGATTTCTTTGTTGGTTCAAAGTCTGGTCAGTATTGCTGACACTGAATTTGAAAATAATGCTGCTAAAAATGCTCTCAATCGTTCTTCATAAAACATAATTTTAAATAAACTAGATTTTGTTTCTTCTAACGGGTAATGGATTTAGGATCTGCGTGCAACTAACATATCTTCACATTCTTCTACTTCAACAACTCTCATGTAAAGAATTGATACAAGTCTTCATACTTTCACACCAAACATACCATACTTGCATACAAAGATATATACTTATTTGAGAATGCTCAAATTTGCGACACTTGTAATGTAACATATACTTATATCATATTTTAATGGTTGACCTTAACTTTAAATATGTCTTGCGTTTGCTAATTGCACAGTTTTAAGTTTACCAAAATTATCTAGACCACACAAACTTGATTGCATTTTCACCTGAAATACGGATTTTTTAAGCATAATTTAAATTTTTATCAATTTCTTTTAAGTTTTTACATAAACCTTCATTGAATATTTTAACAAATTCGTCCTTTCATGTAAATGAGTAACCATTTATTTTCGAATTGTTATTTCTAGCTTTAAATATTAAGCACTGTACACCAGACTTCGTCAATATTCGTCATCTGGTCTTAGGCCTTTAATTTTCATAAAAATCATTCCTGCAGCAATAGAACAAATACATTCGCAAATTAATAAAAAAAGGTCCACTGGATTGCGCTTGAAGATCATCGGTTTAACTCCATCTACTGCGATATTAATCACATTCACTGAATATTGAATATGTGATAAACAAAATGTAAAACTTAGATAATTAATTTCATCCGGACTTAAATATATTTTTCCTCTTATTTTTCTACGAAATTTTCTATGTATAATTCAAAGATTCTAATTGGTCTAAGATCAGATAGCCGTAGAATAGCTTTCAACATGATTGGTTGACTTTTCTGCATTCCAATTGGATGTATATTATGAAATCTAATATGTTTAAATTCAAATTTTTTAATTGCTATATATATTTAAATTTGTGGTCATCGTGCCTGACTACGGATAGGTCCTGGGTTCGAATCCCGGTTCTGGTATGGAGGCATTTTCTCTCTCTATCCTGTCTTTGTCCTTTCCTTGTGTGTGAATGAAGTTAAATGATGCCTACCCTATAAACGGGTCCCTATTGCATGTGTGAGGGTGCGATGGTGGCCCATCCCCTGTGGTGCACCCAGGGCAACGCCTCGGTGGCGAAGAGGTCGCTGTGTCTGGCCGATTCCTTGGTATCAGGGAACAATAGATTATAGACTATTAGACTCTGTTGCAGTTGTAACTGTCTACAATTTGCCATTGGAATATATATTTATATTTAACATAAATTCAAATACGACTTTTATCGGTAATAAAAGAAATATTGTCGAAAGTTTTTGAATATTTTATTACCTAATATTATATAGAGATATAAAATGCAGTTTTTTGATCATAAATACATAATATTTGTTTTATCAAAATTACATCCCAATTGAAACACATTTAAACATTTTTAGACATTTAGTCAATTGAACTATGAGGAAAATGTATCATTAAATATATTTGGAAAATTTTTACTTTGTAACTATCAAATTTAATATCCCATTTATACTTTATTCGAATGAAGTGAATTTCTTTATAAATTACTTTGATAGAAAAAGCTTTTTATTCAGGAAAAACACTTAGATAATCTTTGAGATACAAGATTAAATCCTACAAAGAAAGGTCACTAAGCAAAATGTTTTTTAATTTTTTTGTATATTATGATTTTACGTTGAAATTTTATGGATTTGAATCTAATATGTAAGTAATGAATGATGTCCATTCAGAACTAGAAAATGTTTTTCAGTATCATTAGTTATATTTGTAAACAAACTGTAAAATCATTCCGTAAGTATTGTTTTCTAATTATTTTATAAATAAGTATACCCGTATTATAAGTTAATATCATAAAGTTAATGATATAAGGTAAAAAAATGTGTAAATTTGTTATTCTAGTTTTCTAATTGAAGGAAATTGAGTGAGAACTATAGAAAATAATTCTAATTGAGTGAAAGTTTATTATGATAATTGAGTAGAGAGCATTACACACACATCAGTAAGAAATAGCCAACAAAATTATCAGACAATCGAGTGAATTGTTTTACTACATATGCATCCAAATTAATAAAATTTTAAATTATACTATATAATTTTTAATGAAAAACTATTACCACGTTAATATTTTACTCTATTATCTTTTATTTACATTAATTCAGATACGTTTATCTTGTACTTGAATATTCCATTGTTTAGGAATTTAAATTTCTTTAATTTATTCACGGCGCTTTAATGTTCTTAAAATTATTAATTACGGCGCTTTAATGTTCTTAAAATTAAAATTATTACTTAATATTTTATTTACCTATCATTTTTAAGGCCAGATAAAGAAAATATGTAAAGTTATGAATTTTCACTTATAATATATGTATAAAACTTGTCTCATGAGATTTTTATTACGAGACTTTTAGTTATCTGGTGATTAAAAGTCACTTCAAGGCTTTATTTACCCTTCAGGAGGCTTGCTTTCTGTAGGTAAATATAGTTATCGCAATCCCGAGGTACACTAATGCATCAAGCAACCATTCTCCTTGTTTCTCTTTTTTTCTTATCTTTAATGGTGGTTTTCAGAGAAAGATTAAGAACTTTTCTAGAGTATCTATCACTTTCTGTTTCTGTTAAATCTTTGTGGAACTATGGTGTGTGCCATGCGTGAAGACTCATAGATTTTGGATCTCGATAATCGAGACCCTGAGTGACCAACACATTAATTAGATGTCTTCTTCAGATAATTTGGTAGTGTTTTGTGCAAATAATACGTCTTCATGGATCAAGCAGTCGTGTGCTTTATACGTGACTTTCTTAATGGTGCCATTTCAAGATTATGTTGAAGGACTTGGATAGGTCTAGTGCAGCTGATCTGCATTTCCTTGTTACGCTCCTTGGTACTAATAAGTTCCGAATTTTTATTTTGTTTCTAAACTCCTATCTACTCTGAGGGAATCGGACCAGATCAATGAAATCGTTGATATTGATCAATGAAATCGATGAAGCATGATAAAAGAAGTGGACTATTGTATATATCTTCACAGTTCATTCCAAGGCAGTCCAAGATATGCTGAGGTGATAAGTGTTCTTGCCGGTATTTGGAGCAAAGAGGAAACCTCTTGCTCTTACCTGAAAATGAGGCCTTTCAAATGTCCATTGGCTAGTCGGGACAGACATGTGTTAGTCTGCCTGTCACACGAGACAGATAAGAAAAGTACCAATGTTTTGCTTTTTTTACCAGCTGTGAAGCAGAGGTATTAATAATTCTTGTGTGTTTTGGACCTTTTTCCTCAAAACGAACTTTAAATATGTGAGTTCTGAGGTCAAAGGGATTGGGTTTTCTTAGTCCTTCATTCGTAACAGTATCGGCTAATTTTTTTCCGTATACATTAACATGGAATGAGATCCATTGAAAATATATTTTGAACAGGTGAGAGAGGACTATACTTTTCGAGGGATAAATAAACTGGTTTTTTCTCCTATGTGGGCCCAATTTTTTAGATGTTGAATTGAACTACGGCTATCAGAAAGAATCTAAAGTTTTCTGTAGTTTCTTTCGCTCATTACTCTCTTTAATCCTATGTTGATTGCAATTTAATTCGAAACACGGAACAGTAATCCAGGTTACGTTGTTTTCGGTCTTTTTCTGGGGTTGTTTCATTTTATATTCCACTATGCCTTCCCATATATCTATTTTGTTGCCATCAGTAGGATTTTTGAATTCTTAGAGGAATTTATTATTTTCAAAACCCAATGCTTAAGTAAATCAGAAACACAAAATTTTTTTTTATTTTAAGCACATGGAGTATAACATTTTTATTCTCTTTTTCAAAAGCAGTGGATGTCTACATTACAATAAAATTTTGTTGTTAAAAGAAATTAAAATTTTGCAAATACATATTAATTTGTAATCTAAAAAGGACTATTTGGTGTTAAGGAAATAAAAAGCATCAGAAAAAACGCCCAGGTGACCTATTCGTAGAGGTTGTATCAAACACTCAAAAGGCCATTCTGGCAAACAGGCAAATATTAGAGAATTTATATCTAACTGTTTGGTAAACTAAACGTTTCCCATGATCTTGCCTCGAAGGATTTGTCAAGTTATCGATAGATGAGATTCTGCCAAATCTTAAGAGCCAAAAGATTTGAGAAGTTAAAGCATAATAATCAGAAGAAATGGGAACAAAGCAACCCAAACTTTTACTGCACATTGATTCAAGTATATTGGAGCTTACAAATACGAGTAATGTACAAGTCTTTTCAACAGAAATCACTTTTTCAAGTAGGTGAGAAACATTTTCTGACTTTGTTGGATGACAAGAATATTTGCCAGATTTGTGTTTAATTCACTATAATTCATGTTAGAGACAATGTGTGTTGCATGCTAAGCTTGACAAGACTTCTAAAATTTCTTATGTTAGGAATGTGACATTAGAGGTTAGATGTGATGGAGGTCAAATATAATATATTTTGTTTAGTTGGAAATTTAAGCTGCAGCATTTTAATGATCATTTGTTTATATGAAATATATGTGCAAAACTTCTCTTGACACACTGCAATTTTCTTTCAGATGCGACCTTACAAATGAATCTGAAATTATGGCTATGTTTAACGATATTCAACAGAAGTTCGGCCACCTGGATGTCTGTATCAACAATGCCGGTTTGGCTCGCGATGCTCCTCTTTTGACCGGAAAGACGAGTGATTGGAAAAATATGCTCGATGTGAGTACGCCATATTTTCACCAGACTGTTAAGTTATTTCAGTACCTAACATATTAACAGAAAAATTATAAGGAAATTTTTTTTAACTGCACCTTAATTCTAATTTCCATTTGAGACCTCATAGTATTGCGGTTCAATAAAAACTGATCGGATGCGATTATAATAGCTCAGCTATTTTTGCAAAAGAATAATTTGTTTTCGTTTAAAAAACGATCACAATTAAAATTTTATTAAATTATGTATAATCTTTAAAACCATAAGGAAACTTTAAAACTGAATAATTTTAGGATTATCTAACAAAATTAAGGAGCATTCAATTGGAAAAACTAATCAAAGAAGAATGGGTCTGGAAACAAAGGCAACTGACATACATTCAATTCCTTTTGTGCCAAACTGACATAAATCTTCTGACTATTTGCTAAGTGGTTTTCGTGTTTGATTAACACTTAGAGAATGGTTGCTTAGAGTGATTTGGAATTCAATTTAAGCTATATGTCCCGACTGAATCAGTCCAGATATACAAAAGCCGTGAAACAATAAACAAATTTCTAGAACATTTACTTTTTGCTGTTTAGTTATATCACGTTAAGTATACATGTTACACTTATGGTAGGTTACAAAATCTTGTAACAGTAACTCCTCACTTGCATTTCTAAATTATTTAAGAATTGTTTTGAAATACATTTATCAGTTTTTATCATTTCAGATTACTGTTGTACAAACAAATAACTTATGTTTTATGAAACCTGACAACGATATTTCAAAACTACTTTTCAATGTGAAATGAATTGCAAAAACGATGCCTTAGAAGGCATATTTCAAAGAAAATTTTATTATAAATTAATATAATTTTATTACTTGATGAAATTGTTTTTACAATTTCATTGTGAATAAAATTGTTTTACCTCCGAATTCCTGTTCAAGGCTGAACGGATACACTAAATGGAATGAAACTTATATACGGGTGTTAATCACTGGCTCACTTAAGACATTGACCATGTTTCATTTCAAAATTTAGCGTTAAACAAATGTGTTTGCAGTGGTCCAGAATTTGTTTTAAATCTTAGTTTTCGTCTTATCAACCTTCGTGTATAAAGAAATGTCTATCAGCAAACAGATGAAAACAAGCTCGGTCGAATTAGCTCTTATTTACAAGTTACCATAAGTAAGCTGAAGAGGGTGGTTCAATATCTATTGCACAGTATACCCTACCTCAAGAGACGATCTTCATGCAACTTTGGGAAACATGATCAGTGACACTAATTAAATTCTGAATTAAACTTTTTTGGGAATCATTTTGACTTTTGAATAGATTTACAGAATATATTTTAACTTTAATAGTTTGAAAGTTTTTTCTATTTCTTCTTATGCTTGAATGTTCTATATCACTTAAGAAAACAAATATTGGTATTTTATACCCACACTGGCTAATAAATTAGAAACACAAAATTAATACTTTAGTAAACCACCTTTTGTAGGGATAATAACGTTCATTCGGCGTAGATGTACATTTCTGGGCCGAGATGGCAGCCGAATGGTTAGCGCTCTTGCCTTCGGTTCAACATTTCGTGTGTTCGAATCCCAACTTGGGCATGAATGTTTGCAGTGGTTCGGAATCCACTTAAAACCGTAGGTCCCTGTCTAAATAGCCCTCGTGTGCCAAAAATGACCGTTGAGCGACAAACAAACCAAAACCGTACATGCTTCTGGAGTGCATTTATGTCCAGAGAATACGTTGTATTAACTTTGCAGATTTTTAGAAATTGTATAGAAGATATCTCTTTTGATATCTTCTATATTATTTGAAGATTATCTATTTGAAGATTTCAACCCATATAAATTGTGTGGAATAATTTCACCATATTCCACACAATTTATATGGGTTGAAATCTTGAATTTGAGATAGTCAGATGCAAGAAGTTAAGTTATATTCTACGGACCAATTTCGATCCCTTTTGACGTGATTTATAGTTGATATATCATCCATGAAATGTTATTCGCAATCAGTAAAAATTCAACATTGTATTTTCAATCATTAATTTTGAGGCTTTTTCTTTATGATCCTTTACTTATAGGTCAGCATTAAGTTTTCATTCAAAATTAGTTTTGAAGTTCTGGAAGTAATATTTCCCATGTGAAAATTCATAAGCCTCTATTGTCATCTTTGTAGATTATTATGAGTATATTTTTCATAGAGTAGGCAATAATTTTGAGTGTTGTAATATCGAGAGTTTAAATCAATTTTATAGATTTGTGAAATATTAATTTTAAAAATATAAATAACACTATCTTGTTTCAAATAATAAATGGTAATCATATTTTAAACATGTTATAGCCCTCTGACAGAAATACCTTAAAATCTTGATTAGGAAGGGCGTTCTATATACGACTCGGCCAAAGGTCTTTCTAAGAAGATTTATTTAAGGTTCTGATTTAGATGCCAATTCACTGTAGTCCTTTTTATTTAATCAATGTTTAAATGTAAGAGGTTTTGGATTCGTTTTGCGACTTCAGCCAATTAAAGAAATGTCTACCAAGTGAATAAAATTTCTTATTTGAACTCAAAAAAAAAATTGTATTGAGAAATTTTTTAAGGAGTTGTTTAAAATATTTTAGTTTTTGTATGTTAAATATGATTATAACACATAATGTTTATTTTTATAATATTCAAAACCTGTCATACATTATGATTTATGCTTGCAATTTTTTTATTTGTAACAGTTTTATACACATTTTTTGTTAGGCGTTTAATAGTTAAAGTTTTAAGAAACCAAACTCACGAAAATATTTAGGGAAATTTTAAATTAAATTTTTTTAATTGCTTGAATAGGGTAATATCATAATTTTTCTAGTCTCTTAATTAAATATCATAATATATAAAATAATTCCATCTTAAATTACTTTTATAGCTAAAGTTTATAGAATAAATCACTTATATTGAAATAAATAATCTCTAAAATCAACCCATATTGACCAAACTTGAAACTCGATTCTAATTTATTTTACTGTAGTTAAACAGTGAAATAAATTAGAATCGAGTTTCTACTTGATTCGTCCATGTAGATTCTATCGATTCTAAAATCGGTACAATATACATAGTAAACTTTTTGTCAATAAATCAGTCCAGTTGTAAAGATGAAAGAACTTGACAAAAAATTGACGAAAACGATACGACATGAACTTGACGAAAATGATAGGTTTTTTTAAGATATTCATCAAAGAAAATGACTTCAATTTATTTCTACCAGAGTAAAATTATCTTTATAGGTTAATGTGCTAGCACTATCCATCTGCACTAGAGAATCTGTGAAACTGATGCAAAAGAAAGGAATTAAAGAAGGTCACATCATACATATATCAAGGTTTGTTGCATTCAAGTTTTTGATGTTTTTTATAAAAATGTTTGCCAACTGAATTTTTGTTTTACGATAAATTAAGAGCGGCTGTAAGGAATACAACGAAACTTACATCAGAATGTTATTTGATAACAAAAATAAGCATTTTGCTTCATTCGAAAGCTTTGATTATAACGTTTGTAATTAATTTAAACCGTAATCAGTGCAGATTTGTACTCAGTATTTAAATTGATAGTATTGGTCCTCAGATCATACTATAATTCTAATCACTTTGAACACCCTGTATTTTCTCTTTTAAAGTGGTCATCTACGGATAACCCTGTAGAAAAAATATAGACAATACTGAACATCTCTCTTTATTTTAAAAATAAATTATTCAATATTTTTCACTTTTTGAAAATGAAACATTTTTTTATAGCACAAAGTTGTTTGGGACTTTCATAATGCTTCGCGCTGATTTGAAATGCATAAAACGCGAAAGCAAGGAGTCCTGATTTCAATGTTTAATTTCAAAACTGATGGAAATTTTCAAGCAAAAAATTTCCCGCTTTATATCATGTCATCCTATTTGTTTCTAAAATATATATAATTGAAGTCCTCATTTTATTATGGAAAAAAAGCGCTTTGAGTGAAGCTGGAAAAAATAGTTGCTTTTCAAAATCACAATTCTTCCTTGAAAGATAGGTAAAAGTTTTCCTCATAAATTCAGTGTGCATGAATACATTGAAGAACATTCTCTTAATTATTTCACAAGAAATATTCATAACACTACGATATTACATTCACTAGTTTATAGTAAAGTGTTTCGCAAAATAACACAAGTCGTCACTTTCAATGAAAAATTTATTCTGCGGATGCACTCGAAGAAGTGAAGCTGAGGTGTCTATCACATCCTACCGAACAAATATATAATCCTTATTGTTTTTGCACCAGCATGCTTTCTGGTATTTAACCTGAGTTGGGCTCAACCAGTTAGATTGAAGTAGCCAGTCGGAGTCTTCGTAGTTTTGAAGCAAGGACCAAGAAGGCCACCAATACTTGGTCTGCCATCCCCAAGGTATCATTTTACGTGGAGGACATTCCAATTACTCCCCAGCCGCCTTTAACGAACATGACGGATTTTCTATTCAGCCAGGATTCGAGCTCATTACCTTCCGAAAAGGAGAACTACGCCCTAACCAACCAGGCAACCACGACATTGTAAAGTCTGTGTTGCCCTTCGAATAAGTATGTACATAGCAGTGTAAAGAAAAAAAGCCTCAGTTTTTATCTTTTCATTATCAAATATAGTTACTTTAACTTCAATGCTGAAATCGACACCCCCCGTGGTATATTTTAAAAATATAAGTGTATAATAGCTGTGAGTTGAGTTTAATATTACAGGTAAAGCTCATAAGCCATTAACATAATCTTATTGATTTGCAAATTAACTCATTTGATGCTTTAATGTAAGGAGTCAAGAGCTTTCCATATTTTTCAGTAGTATTGTCCACATTAGTGGCATGTACATTGTTAAAACTGATTAGAGGTTTGATTATATCAATTGATTTATTGATCGCATTGACTTCCTTGCTTAGATATTAAAAAACTAATAAAAGTATGTTAATTTAAGTATATAGAGAATTGATGTGTTAAATTAAAGATTTATGTTTATCTAATAACTAATTATTAAAAAGAAAATGTGCAGATTACCTTGGTAACTTATAAATTACCATAGTAATTGGAGAAATTAAACAATATTGGCACTTTATGGGTCTTCTTAATTAATATTTAAGAAGATTAGGTGATCAGAAAAGTAACGAATTTTTGCACTTTGTCAACAACAGTAATACCTAAAGTTAATAACATTTGTGAAATTGACAAACAATTAAAATCAACATTCTGGTAAGAGTTTCAAATGATCAAAAAAAGTTCTCAGATTTCTGGTCAATTATTTTTGATGCTTGGAAAGTTCGTATAAATCCTTAATTTAATAAAGTTTAATTCATGAAATCAAACTAATTTCTTATTTTAAATAAATATTTGCAAATCAAAAATGTTTAGGCTTAGCCTCATTTCCTTTAAAATTACTTGAAAAAATTTTAATATTTTCCACTATAAATTAAGCATATATTTGTACACTCTTTATTAAGTTATATATTAATATATAAAATAAGGGATATAGAAACATTATAATTTTTTTTAATGAACATGCAGCAAGAGATTATTCATCAAGATTTCCTGAGGAATATGATGTGTGACAGACAGCTCTTAATTCCTTTCAATAAAAGTTTAGATACTTATTATCAAAGAAAATATTCAATATATTTTAAAGGCGTAAGCAAATATGTATTTTGAACAAGATGGCAATCACGCAGAGAATGGATAACATATAATCTAGCTGTGTAAAACGTGAAAGATGTTCTGTTCTTTACTGAGATTGTTTTCCCCGCTCTGCTCTTGAAAACTAATTATTGAAGCAATTAATCCTTCAACCGTTCAATTCATGCACTTAAATATTTTCAAAATAGGTTCAAATTATAGTAATTCAACCGTGGGACCATAATATTTATGCTAGAAATTTTAAAAAAATAGAATTCTTGACACATAACTTCTGTTATCTCTACTGCACAAGAAATATTCATTTTCAGTATTGATATTACAGAACATATTTAAGTAAAGAACAAAAAGTATAAAATTTACCTTCCTTCTGTATTTTATCTTATCAAATCTATTATTTTAGAGATGTGTTTACAATAAAAAATAAGCTTAAATCATAGTCTACATAATTTGCTTTATAAAAAAATCTACCTACAATAAGTATATCACTGTAAATCAAGCATATTCTTAAATAAGATGCATCATTTAATCAATTTTCTTTTGAATGTTCTTTTTAAAAATTGTGCTCATACAATATGCTTTCGAGGCATAGAAAAATATACAACTAAGACTACATCTTTTGCATCAGTTCAAAATTATAAATCACTTATTCAAATTATAATTAAGAACGTTTTACTAATTATATTTAATACTTATTAATTAACAACCAATATCTAACCCTTTTGCGAAATCTTCTTAAATTATAGTTTCTCAAGACTTCTATCGTGTCCACTTCTAGACCATGGCATGATTTTTACATGGCTTCACTGATTAGAGTACCGTGGTTTGACTTCTATCGTGGCTTGACTGATTGGAGTATCGTTCTCATACTGGAAAGTATCGAGTTCGAATCTTGATTTAGCCCAAGATATGTAGTGTTCAACAGGTGTGACTGGGGCTCGTTAAATAGAACGTGGTACAATATTCACAAAGGGATATGATGCATCTCGGTTGGCAGGTTAAGTATAGAGGCTTCTTCTTGGTTCCTGTCTATTTATAAATTACGAAAACTTCCCACGAGTATTCCTGTGTATTTAATCCAGAGTTTGGCTGGTTGAGCTGAACTCTGAACTAAATACAGGGAAGTGTATTGATACACCTGATATTTATGGTCAAAGTCAAGTTTCTCTTTCAATGTTAAAACGTCTATTGGAGCATGATGGGTATATAATCATGACTTTGGTAACTATTTCATGGTGTACCAATACCTTAAATGAGTTAATAATTGTTAACATATCTGCATTTTCATAGATTGGCAACTCATTTACATTACTTGCCAAACAAAGTAGCGGCTCGCTTCCAGCTGAAGCTCTTTATTGAACGCAGTTGGAAGCGAGCCGCCATTTTGAATATGTTTGACAAGTAATATGAATGAGTTGCCAATCTATGAAAATGCAAGCCGCTACAACAACGCCTTGACAAGCCTCAGCATATTCAAAACAAATTTTACTTCCCTCATCTGCACTAGCATACATCAATGCTCATAGCATTGCACACGTTATGTATGTGAGCATTATTAAATTGTTATATAAGTTATATATTTACTTAACCCCTTGACTGACGAATTAAATGGAATTTGATGCGACAAAAAAAAACTATTTAATTTCGCTTAATTGAACTACACCATCAATTTACACCATCATCCCCACTTTCATATAATGCATCCGGCTTATACATGTTACGGGGATTATTTATAATCTTTACTAAACTCAAATATTGGCTAGTATAACATTCACCGTGCGAGACTTCTGCTAAACTGAACTCTTACTTTCAGTGTGCTTTTTTAAATGAGAATCGTCGAACGAGTGAAGCAACTATGTAATCTAATTGTAAATTGCACGGCGTCCGCCGAAAGAAGCGCTTGACGAGTCTGACTCGTCAAAGTCTGTGATGGCCCAGGAAATCAATGACGAGTCAGACTCGTCAAAGTCAGTCAAGGGGTTAAAATATAAATGAAGCTTGTAAAAGTTTTCGACAGTCCCCGTAATTCTTTAATAACTTTGCAGTTTTCAAAAACTATGTCTTAGATATTCAATGAAATACTGTTTTTAAGTCATGCAATTGATTGGTTTACTTTATTATTTCACTTTAAAATAATTATTCTAAACAGCACTGGAGGTCATAGAATCCCTCCTAGCATGCCATCTGCTCATTTCTACAGCGGAACAAAATTTATGGTGAGAGCTTTAACAGAGGGTCTTAGAAGAGAATTAAAAGAACAAGATAGCAAAATAAGAATATCAGTAAGTGCTTATTTATTGATTTAATAAACTATTGTAATTTTAAAAAAAGTATTCAATTCTAAAAAAAAATATATATAAGTCCCCCCCCCTAAATAGGAGTTATTACTTTCGAAAGTAATTTCCATTCCCGCTTAATTTTTTTTTTTAATATTTATATATATATAATTCAAACTAATCTTGTACGAAACACTTTATTAGAATTTTCTCTTCAGATGAATATGTAATTTACACAAGACTTACTTTTCATGTAGATATTCCACATTTCTGTTTAAAATTAGAGTATTCGCTTCACAATTTAATCTCAGATTAACAATTTTCTTTGAATGAATTAACTCCACTGTTACGTTAATTTCCTCGAAAGGTTTACCCAACATTGAAAAATAACTTTTAATATGCAAAACATTCAATTTCTAAAGGAAAAATGGCTGATTTAATAGTCGAATGGATCAACAGCTCATCGGTTCAACAGCTCATGGATTCAAATTTCACCTTGGGCATGGATATCTGTAGTGATTCGGAATCCACTTTTTACCTTAGGTTCCGGTTTAATTAGCCCTCGTGTGAAAAAATGACCACTGAGCGATGAACAAACCCGAACTAAATTCTCTCTAAAAAGTGTCTAACAATGTATACGCTATGATTCAACAGTTAACAAATGAAAAGAAAAATCACCAAGTTGAAAATCAACATAATCTATATCAATATATCATTGCAATAAACAAGTATTTTGTAAAGTTTATTAAATGATTTTCAGGAAAGGAAATATCTTATACGATCCAAATATTTTTATGTTAAGTTCTTCGCATCGTATAAGCTTTTAATTTGTGAAACTGAATTTTAATAAACATAACCTTGTTGTTTAAGAAGTCTATACATAACTTTAAAAATCATTCTCTAATCTATATCAATGAGAAAATAATTTCAGCTTTTATTAAAAATATTGAAAAAGTGTGTAGACATCTAAGAGTATCGCTTTCCAGCTAATATTAATGAATTTCACGCTTGTCACTATTATCATGGATTGGATCAATTTAATCAATGTCTTTAACATTTGACAACTGAATATTTTGCTTATAAAAGTATTTCATATAGTATAACTTGTAATGCTGAATATTTCATAGTACCTTGATTGGCAAATCTTTGGTTTTATGTAGATTCTTTATATCCATATTTATAATGATTTTTATTTACATGGATGTCTGGGTGTTCTTTAACCTTTATGTCCAGATAAAATAATTCTTCTTGCTGACCGTTGAGAAGTAAATAAAACTGATAGGTGAATGTAAGTAGCAAACCTCGACTCAATTAATACATAGCGAATAATGTATCTAATATTGAATTGTTATTCTTTTTTTGATTCTCTTCGCATTAGCCTTATATAGTGGTGCTCAGTTTTCTTGCCTTCAATTCAACAGTTTATCAAATTGATTCCCACCTCAGACTGTATGTTTGAAGTAGCTCAGAATACAAGCTCAGAAACAAATGTAAATCAAGTCATTTTTTATTCTCGAGGTCTAATTAGCCCTCGAGAATAAAAAATGACTGAGTAACAAAACAACCAACCCTACTGGATAATTTTTGTTTATATATTAAAACTAGTTAATGCACTCTTTGTTAACTTTATTCATTAGTAGAGAAAACAGTTGGAGTTGTTCAATTTCATCTTTAGTTGAAAAAAATTACAATTTAGATGTAAAATCATTTATGACTAATAAATTATCAAAGTTTATTTTAGTAATAAAATATAATTTATTACTGTTATATGTATAAGCTTACACACCTAATTTGTTAGGAATCCATACGTTTCCTCTTGTTCGCTTCTTATTATTAATTGTGAAACTGTTGATACCGTTTTAAGAATATTGCCTATTTTGAATCCAGAAGCAAAACATTTGCGACTAAAGTAAATATAACTGCAAACTACTCAGAAAGTTAAGTTCTTCTTTGACAGTAAAGGGTGCATCCCATGGCGTGTTAAAATGCAAAAATGCAAAAATACAAATATTTCTTTCAAAGCCTTTAATTTATTTTTTTACCAAGACTTTAAAGTATGCAAGTTATTTTATAGAGAATTGTAGTAATTTAATAAATACAGGGTGCAGAGAAAGCAAGATAACTTCCTTATTTCGTATTGCAATAACGCAAAAAGTATTAAAGATATTACTTTTGTACGCAAAAATAAAAATATGTTTAAAGTCTTAATTTACAAAGTTTTAAATATCATATTGGGCAAGTAACATCCACCATTGGTAAAACATTGAGTGAACAGAATTTTTCTGTTCTCATCACTCCCTCCTCCCAAACATTGGCGTGGGAGAGTGATGAGAACGGCAAAATTCTGTTTCAAATGCAAAAAAAAAGGAACAGCACTTTCAAATAGAATGTTTGCCATTTCTCTTTGAAAGTTTATTTTCAGATTTTTCAAAGTTTGTGGGAGGCTAATGTAGGTATGTGACTCAAAATACTGGCACTGGCCACTCCAAATCGTTTCTCATTGAAATGAGGCGTTCGAAAAAACAGGCCTCTGTGATAAACAGTATTCATTCTTCCGCTCAAGATGGTGACTGAACCGAAATGGAACACAAGTTTATCATCTCTCTGAAATGAGACTAATGCTTCACCGAGCTGGCAGCCGAATGGTTAGCGTTCTTGCCTTCGGTTCAACAGTTCGTAGGTTCGAATCCCTCCTTGAGCATGGATGTTTGTAGTGGTTAGGAATTGTTTATAAACCGTAGGTCCCGGTCTAATAAGCCTTCGTGTGCAAAAAATGATCATTGATTGACAAACCAAACCAACCACCGGGGCCGACGTGGCCCCGGTTCCACTCCACAGAAACCGGTTTGCTTTTTTAAGAGCAAAGAGTTTCTTTTAATTATAAACGATATTTAATTTACATTTTAGTAAACACATTTAGTAATACAAAATTTTTCTATTTAATTTACATTTTAGTTCTTTGGTGATTGTGTGCAGTGTTTTTTTTTTTTTTTTCTATTACTATATACGTATTTGAATTTTAATTGTTCAATATATACGAATATTCTTGTTTTTTTTAATTTTTTTTATGTTTGGGTTTTGCAAATATCGCTACACAGATCTTAGTTTTGGCACAACTTGTCTTTTTCTGGACTTTGCGCCAAAAAACTCAATCAACCTTAAACGAGACTACATTATACTACTTTTTGCGTTATTGCAATTCGAAATAAGGAAATTAGCTTGCCTCATCCTGTATTACGAATATACAATTTTAAAATTAGAAGGCACTTAAGCACTATTAATTTTAAAATTATAAGGCACTATTATATAGTAAGTACTCGTCAAATAATGAAGCACTTCCAACTGGATTAAATTATTGAAGCAATATTTATAGTAAGCAAAAAATTCCTAACAAGCAATTTTTCTTACAAAAATTTTGTAGTAGTCAAAACCCATCAATTTTTCAATATAACTTCAATATCAGGAAAATTGATCCAGAAACTCATTAGATATTTTGACAGCTTATTAATTCTCTTTCGATGTTTCGTTGTGTATTTATTCACTTTTACTTAAATACGTATTATACTATATATTTTTCAGAGTATCAGTCCTGGGATGACGGAAACAGAATTCGTCCAGCGCATGTATAAAGATGATCCCAGTAAAAATACATCTGAATTCTATAAATCAATACAGTGTCTTCAACCATCGGATGTTGCTAAGGCTGTGGTGTACGTCTTAGGAGCGCCTCCTCATGTTGAAGTTCACGACATCATTGTTCGACCTTATGAACAAAAAACATAATCAGAAATTTCACGCTGATAAAGGGAATTAATTTAATCTGCTGTTTCTGAAATTTTTGCTTCTTAGAAACATTTATTTTGTTATGAGCTTTTAAAATGTAGAAAAGCTTATTATAGCTAAATAAGTATGTGTATAATTAAAAAAGAGCATATAGCATGTATCTATAATTTTTGAGGGAAAAAAAGCTTATTTAGCTTATTATAGCTAAATAAGTATGTGTATAATTGCTAAGGCTGTGGTGTACGTCTTAGGAGCGCCTCCTCATGTTGAAGTTCACGACATCATTGTTCGACCTTATGAACAAAAAACATAATCAGAAATTTCACGCTGATAAAGGGAATTAATTTAATCTGCTGTTTCTGAAATTTTTGCTTCTTAGAAACATTTATTTTGTTATGAGCTTTTAAAATGTAGAAAAGCTTATTATAGCTAAATAAGTATGTGTATAATTAAAAAAGAGCATATAGCATGTATCTATAATTTTTGAGGGAAAAAAAGTTGTATTTAATAAAATCGGCATTTATTCTAGAGGTATAAATAATATTTAGTTTTGAAAAAATGGTCTAGCTTTTTTAGTTTTATTTTCATACTAAAATATAAAAAAAATTAACATACACTAAAATCTCTCTCACTCACACACACACACTATACACCTTTTGCATATGAGAACTGATTCGTCGAGATTTGATTTAAATGAATTCCAAACCACTATAACAGTTTTTCGATTTGACTTCAACACGAATATTTGGACTGATAAAAAAAAATACCTCATACATTAGATTGACATATTGAGCTAGAATTTCTGATACGATTTTACCAAAATTACATATTGCCTTAATTTGAAAAATACATCGTTCAGTGCCTAAGTTTCACTTATCTTTTAGTGTGTTTATTTTACAAGATTAATTAATGTTATTTCTCCTCGTTATTTGTTATTTCATATCGGCGTTTAATTGTATACATATATAGACTTATATTTTTATTGTTATAAAACAGTCTTCTATATATAATATAATGGCACGCATCTGTTCTGCCTTTGAAAGTTTAATGATTTCACTGTTGATAATTCTTTCTGATCTGACAACAGAACTGTTAGAGGTCTGGTCTTCGGTCCAGCAGTTTGGTGATTCAAATCCACTTTAAACTGTCAGTCCTGGTTTTATAAGCCATCGTGTGCGAAAAAGATCGTTGAACATTAAGCATATTTTCACCAAAACTGTTTTATTGGACACGTTTCAATTGCATCAAACAATAAAACAGTGAAACTTTTACTTCTTGAGTGATTGGTCTTATTATATTTTTAATCCTGGAAGACATTTTAAAGTAGGTGAAGACATCGCAATACGTTTTCGATAACTTAATTTTGCAGACGGAAGCTACTGATTTCAGTTGATATCTATCCTAGCAATTCTAAACTGTTAAGCAATAAAGTTTCGACATCCAAAACCTTGATAGTATTTTCCATTTTTATACAAAATCATTTGAAGGATATTAAACCCATCAAAGATTTAACATGAAGTTTTTTAACCGAGCTGACAGCCAAATGGTTAGGGCTTTTCCCTTCTGTTCAACAATTCGTGAGTTTGAATTTCACCTTTACGCTTGATGTTTGTAGTGGGTTGAAATCTACTTTAAACTGAAAATCTCAGTCTATTTAGCTCTCGTGAGCAAAAAAGACCGTTGACAAAATCTCTTAATCTTACTGTGCAGTTCTTAGCATTGTGGTCTTTAAGCTCTTGCCAAAAATTTTTTAAATTTTGATCCTGTTTCAGTTAGCCCTAGAGACCAAAAATAACCTTAGAACGTTAATCAAACAAACTTGCCAACAGAAAATGCCTTGTCAGTAGTTGATGAGTGACTAGCTCGTTACTATACTACTAGTGCTACAGTTGATGGAATGTAGTATCTTGTTGAAACTACAGTGGCAGTTGCACTTGTAATTACTTTCAATATTTGACTCAATTCATAGATGTAATAGTGCTGTTTATTCTGCAAGAACTGATTCTTCTAGATACTAATTTCACTCTATCTAATCATGCGAATTTTTTTAAATATAATTCTTTCCAGTATAATATATTTATCCACTAAATAGCATTTTTTTTCCTGTCAGAATTTAAAGTCCAATAGTATAATACTAAAACAGTATATTTAGACTTCACATCTTTTTTGTCAGTGTTACCTTTTAAATAACGAAAAATGTTCAGAAAATACATATTTTCACTATATTTACTTAACGTAGTGAAAAAGACAAACCATAACAAAATGACCATGTTTATATAACCCATGTGCGTGCATCATTAAATATATTGATGATCAATGTAGGTAAGAAAAAATAACATCCATGCTCAATTATGGAAGTATTATATTGATGTTTTCATCAAAGCAGTGATATGAAATTATTGTTTTGAAAGGATTCACTTTTTTGCTAAATACATAAAAGGAAATTCAGTTGACAGGAAAAAAAACTTTCAAAATATTTACAATCCAAAAACGTATTACTTTTGAAAGGAAAATATCAGAAACTATAGAATTTTATTTTTCAAGACTATTTTCCTATAATTTTATATAGCTGCCTGTCTTTATTACTATTACATGCTGTCGAAAAATTTTATATATTTATTGAAAGAATTTTCATCTTCGATTTCAGTATCACGAACTAATATTGATTACTTTCAAGTAAATAAACTCGTTAAAAAAATTACACTTAAGCTCTCGGAATGCTTTTTTTCTAATTTTATTTTACAAAATATTGCATTACTTTGAATAAAAAAACTTTTAAAACTTCCTTAGTAAAAAAAAAAGTACTTGATTCACATAGAATCGAATAAAACACTTTGCTTAGTTCACAAGAAAGAACTGAAAAAGATAAAAAAAGGCACTTCAAATGTTTATACAGAGATTTGTCATTAAATGCTAATAATACAAAATTTTTTGTCAAGATCTTTTTATTCTTTTATTTAATGTGCGATATTATCTGCAGCGGAAATAATAAGAAAATTTCCAATAAAGTATAGTTGATAACGCAGTCAAAGTAAAATCAATTTCTCATGAAACGATTCGCCTGTTATCCCTCCTGTATTTACAATCGATATGAATCATAAGCGATTGCTATTTATTTTGCCCACAAACATTTTGATTCATTAGTTCATCCAGTTAGGTAAAAAAAAGTAAAAACCAATAAGAAATTATAAAAAATAAATAAAATTAGCACAAATACGGCAAAAATTATTTACAAAAAATAAAATTGGTAATAAATGAAATACTGTTGATCAAACACAATTGAATTATACAGAAAAAAGCAGTAAACATAAAAGCTCACATCTTAGAAGTAAGTGTTTTAGAACACGGAGAAATGAGTAATAAAGTGATCCAAAAATAATCGTTAAGTAAAGAAAATGGCAATTCAAACTGAGTTAACTTCAATACCTGTTTATTGAATCTTTAGTCTCAAATCACTAAGAAACGTGAAATTTGGGACATGTTTAATTAAAAAGTTAAATTTAAACATTCTGTATGTATTTTCCAGTAAACTAGTCTGGTGAAATAAAATATATATGCTAACATATCTTCTACAGCTATAATATATGCTTGTATTCCTTCAAAAATGTAATCTTTTAAGACTACATTTCTTTCTAAATTTAAATGCTCTTTTTTTTTCTGCAAGAATTATTTCAAAATTATTTTTAACAATAATTTACTGATAGTTGATAGCCATAGATTATTTATACTATGTAATTAATCTTTAAGGAATTTATGGTCACAGGATTTATCCCAAAATTTAAAGAAATATGCAAAACTGGATATATATAAATGAGAGGCAAACCGTATCGCGTTCAAGTATTAAACAAGAATTTGGAGGGAAAGAAGATTCAGGATTTTTGAATAAGGAAAGAATCGTAACGATATTTACAAAACAATCGAAGAATAATCGAATGAATGCAACAGATATAAATATATAAGTCCTTGATCGATGTTCCTTCCAGCGCCTATGATTGAACATTTTGTCGAATTATTCTTACTTTAAATCTGCTGCTCCAAATCCCATATAAATGCAAAGAAATAGAAGACAGAAAAGTCTTTTGCCTCAATAAAAGTCTGGCTTCCATTATTTTACCTGGAATGAGGGGTCATATAAAAATTAAATGAAGCATAACAACCTTTTGATTTAATTTTGTGTCTCATTAAAATTTATTTAATAATAAAGTCGGAATTCTTTAGATTGCGATTGATCTCGGTCAAGTAACACATTTCTGGACTTAGTCTTGAGAGTACGTGAATATTAAATATGCTGGGGCTTGATCCTCAGAAAATAATATTTACAACTACACTATTGATTTTTTGTATTGTATTTTATACAGTCTCTCAAGCTGGCAATTTCTCTTCTAATACAATAAAAGTAACCGCTTAGATTTTCATAAATTTTACACCAAATATAGTTTATTTTATGCATTTACTCTTTTTTAGCTATTGAATTTAATAGATTTTCAAAATCTAGCTGTCCATTTGAAATATGTTTTATTCTTTATCGAATTTCTTATGTGATCAGGTATAATTTTACTCATTTAAAAAGCAGATTTTACCTTTCTAAACATTAAGTCAGTAGTCACATTTCGTAATTTCATTTCAGAATGCGAGTTTAAGAGTTAATATTTGACCATAATGAAAAATTGAATTCAAAGTTCACAAACTGTGTGTATGTTGTAGAAGGGAGAAAGAAATTTCAAAGTTAAAAATGGTAGTTAATGCAATTTAATTAATTCTGTGATTTTTTTTAAGACCAAAATTACAAAACTACAGAAATTAAATAAATTGAATTGCAATTTTCTATCTATTGTACCTGTTTCATCAGGCTTTTACATCACAGAAATAAATGAGCACTCAGATGTTACTTTTTGTTGAATTAAAATATATATAAGCTTCTACCTCTTAAGCGCCTGTTGCCAGGTTGTGGATGAAATGAAAAGTTAATTACAATATCATTATAACTAATTGATGTCTTTTACAGTTGCTAAATCAGCTAAGAATGAAAATCTTTCAATATGCTTTGAATATAAGCTTTAAATCTGCTGAAACATAAAAATTAGTATTCACAGATGGATGGAAGTCATTGATAAAATAAAAAGATTTAAAAAGTAACGCGCATTATTAATTAACGCATAAAAAATTCCAGCTGTTTTCAAAATTGCCATTTTCTATGTGTTTGCAGATTTTATCATAGAATAAAACCTAAGCAGATCCTTTCTGCAAACTCCAGTGATTATTTACAGTTGAAAGATTCTGCACAGCTTGGTGTTCATTTGCTGAAGCAGACAATATACAATTAATGTGATCGAGACTGATAAGTTTTTCTGTTTAAAACACTTTTGATATGCGTTTGATAACTGAATCTATAATTTTATTTAAAATTGTGATTCTAATATGATTTAGCATCACTGTGTGCATTTTTTTCCACTACTTCCAAATTTGCTTGTGATTTTATTTCGTCTCTTCATTTCTGTCCATGGTAAGAATTTTTTCATAAAATTTGATCATATAACTCCAAATTTATTTTAAAAAATACATCATTTTAGAAATAATCAAGACTTTCAATTGTAGCTTTATAAAGCATCAAAACTGAAATAGAGCAAAAGAAGTTGCTTCGAAAGATTTTCGTAGTTCAATTAATTTGCGTCAAATAATTGCGTTAAGTGAATGAAAATTCAAACTATGGCATGTTGTAGTTACTTATGACATTTGGACAAGCCAAGCTCGCTATGCCGTTGGTTATGCAAATTGAAGTCAGTAGGACGAGTTTTACCACAACCACAACACCACGAACCACGAAGGGGAAAATATGACTTAGTTCTAAATTATTCCGTAAAGTGACTTGTCAGTCATATTGAGAAACACTAGTCTTTTAAAATTCAAAGGATACCATACATAAAATTTAACGCATTTAATGAATTTGAAAATTTTTATTATTTAAGTTTGTTCATGTGTGTGCGCTAATTTATTTCATTACTTCATAGTTCATTTTATTCTTTTTTTTCCTCCCAATTTCTTGTAAAAATATTTTGTTTTTAATAATAGAAAGAGAGGAAAAAAGATAACTATGGTTGTAATAAATCATGAAAAAATAGTGACAATTTAAATATTAATTCGAATTAACAGCAAAAGGGAATGTATTTAAAGAATACACATTCCTTACTCCAATATATTAACCAAAAAACAATCAATCGAAAAATTTTTTAAATATATTTTTTCGACATTTTTTTTTCTGAAGTGTGTGGGAGTAAAAATTTGAACTATATGGCTTGTTAGGAAACAGTTAATGAACAACATTGCATTATATGAATCCATTAGTAAAATTTTAAATAAATTTTGATTGAATTTAATTTAATCATTAAAAAGTGCAAGATTACTTTTCTAGTTATTAGTTAATATTATCAATTATTTAAAGTAGTCATTAATACAAGCATTCATTAAAAATTAACCTGTTAGATCATTAAGAATAGTATTCCAAACATTCTTTTACTTCTAACATTTATATTTTTGCATAGCTGCCTATGAAATAGTTCTTAAGAACTAACCTTAAATGTATTCCTCTCTAAAGATTTATTTATAGAAATAGGAATATATTATTTTATATTAAAGTCTAATTTATATACAAATCAAGAAAAACTTGATCTTAAACAATAAAAGGAAGCAGCCCTATAATAAAGGGAAAATGTCTTTAGTAGGTAGAAATTTCGTCATTTTGAAATAGTTCTTATTATTAAAAATTCAAAGAACCGCAATTTAGCACAGTTTCCAAAACGTTTATTCCGGAGAATGTATTAAACAATGGAAGTTTAGCTTTGTGGAAAGGAAAATGTTTAACGCGGAACCAACCTTTCATCTCCAAATGGTATTCTGCTCCACAACTGTCCTTTGTTCACAAAGAGCATGTTGAAGACAGACATGAATATTTCCCTAACAATAAGGGAACCACGTTTATGTTTACATATATGTAAAACTGGACAGACTGAGAATTTATAACGAAGACCTAGTCACATGTAAATTACGGTTCTATTTTCAAAGGAAATGAGAGAGAGAGCGCGACTAAAATTTATGTAATCAAAATGAAATTCATATTTTCATGTACATTAATTTACTTTTAAGTTTCATTATACATACGTGGAAATTTAAATTAATATAATTTAGCTATTATTTTTGTACTGCCTTTCTTCTATATATATTACATTGGCTACTTAATAAACAAGTTGTCAAAAAGCATCAAAATAATATTGTTTTCCCATCTTATTAAATGAAAAATTTTATAATTAATACATTATATTTACGTATGTATAAATACACTTCAAAGAAATGAATAATAAAAACTTTCGTAGCAATTTGATCTAGCTATATACTTTACAAAATTTATTTGTAGTTTGTGACCGGTTAATGAGCGTAATCTGTTGCAAGACTGTTTGCTATCAGAATTGTTCGTTAGCCAATCATCAATTCATCGCAGATTTTTTTTAATTGATTAATTTGTTCTGGAGATCCTAAAAATGAAATTAAGAAGGGATGTATAATTTCTTATTATGTTTATAAAAAAAATAATATATAGTCTTGCATATTAAACAGTCCTTTTCCTTTTTTGTTTATAGGCCTTTAAATAACCTGTAAAATGTCGATTACTTTTCTCTCTTTTTCAGGATTTTCTGGAAGTAATTAATAGCATTGTCGTTGTAAAGTGATTAATATTTTTATTGTTATCATCTGGAATTCGTTATTCGAAACTACTTAGAAGTCAGTGAAGGAAAATGGGGAAGGCATTCAAAATGAAATCAGATTTGGTTTTAAATTAAATCAAAACCGAAGTTGGTGGTCTACTTTGACTAAATATTCTATTAGGAAGGAAAAATATTTTCCAATATAGAACTTTAAAGTTCAATAAACAAGCAGCATAATTCAAGAGAGGTGGAAAAAACGATTTTTAGTCTTATGGGTTGGCAACCCTTTACATTATGCTCCGAGAGCCAAGAAATGTTCGTAAGAATTCGTTTTAGTTCGTTATCCGAAAATGTGTTAGTTGTCTGAAAACAAATACTTTCATGAAAGTGTTCGTTGTCCGAACTGTTCGCTAACCGATCACTCACTATATTAGGAAGAATATTATTATTTTAATTGAGAAGAAAGGATAAAAAAAAATATAATTGAAGGAAACATTTTTCGACCTTTAAACGTTCCGCGTTACTTAATATTTTCATAAGAAAAAATCAAAACATGTACCTCTGTATATTACTTCACTAGGGACTCCAAAATGCTTTTGAAAAGTAACTGCATCACTAAAAGAAATAATGAATCATTCTAATTCAGAAAAGATCTCACTTAGCCTAATGATTCTACTAGCCTTCCTAGATATTTGTAAGAACCTTATTCCGGGCTTTTAAGTTGCATATTTCTTTCCTGAAAGATCGTTGAATAAATATCCGATTTATGTATCACAAAGAAAGAAACTTACGAACTTTTTAATCCATCTTATCTCCTCGAAGGTACAGTCTGGTTCAGTTTGCCACCATATACAGAGAAAAGAGATTTTTAATATTTTTTAAGTCACGGTGTATATCTGTAGACACATTACTTGCTGTTCGCCAAGAGTTTAATTACTTCATGTCACAAAGGATAGTAAGTTCATCCAAGAATCTTTGGTCCATAAATTAAATGGTGACTTGTGCCGACCGTTTGTGCCTTAATGCCGTCACTATTCCTGAGGGGTACATTGTTTCGCATACTCAGGATCATATACAAATTTTCTGTGGAAAAGGTATTTTTACAACTTTTGACTTGGACCGTGCTTGTTATCACATATCCTTACAATCCGAAAGATATCCCAAGGACTACGATAACGATTCCTGTTCACATACTTACGCTTGTTCGAAATCGTAAAACTTTCGTTTAGTATGCGAAATAATTAGTAAATATTTCAAAGATTCAAATACCTTTTTGATTTAGATTTTAATGATCTGTTGGTGGCTTTTACCACTGAAGAAAAGTATATCAAACTTTGATGTCTTACTTTTGACAGACTTCAAACTATGTGGGTTTAAACTTGACTCCACCAAATGTGAAATGATGAGGTACAATTTCTCAGCTGCCTGATCCTCCTCTAAGAATCAAATACCTTCAAAAAAAAGTTCATGTCATTATTAAATTTTTCAAATTTCAAATATTTGTTGAGCATAAGTTTTCTCACAATGTTAAAATTCTTCTGTCACAGTCTCCCTGACACCACTATTACTGATGAAGGGCTTATATGCACTGCTTTACAATTGCTAAGGACGGATAACACTATCATCCATAGCAACCACCAAATGAAAGGAAGCAAAATGTAGAAAATTAGAATAAGTGCGGGATATAGTAAAAAGAAGTATGCGTATGCAAATTTATTTTCCACGTCTGTTCATCACGTGATAGCGTTCACAAGAGCTTTAAAAGTTTTGACATGTGTGAACAGTTGTTGGTTTAAATCAAAGTTTTTCTCAGGAAAGATATAATAGACGAACTTTAAATTTTTGGCATGTCTTCCCGACATCACTTAGATGATTTTATGCCTGGTCGTATTATTGGAAAAATCGAAGAAGGGCGAAAAATAACAGATGTTGCCAGGGAGAATTCACATCGCTCACAGCGTTGTTTCACGGCTGTGAATGTCATTTAAAACTACTGGAATGTGAAGTAGGCGGCACGGGGCAGGTCGTGTTAAAAGTACGACACCTGCAAATGACAGATATATCGTCCTATCAGCAAAAAGGAACAGGTGAACCACAGCTCAGCAGGTGGCAAATCAGTTTCTTACTGCCTCAGAAAAGCAAATCTCCCGAAAAACTGGTGCCAGACGTTTGAGGGGAGGAGGACTATACGCCCGCAGACCTGTTGTGTGGGTCCCATTGACCAGACAGCACCGTGCTGCCCCTTTGCTATGGTGTCGTGAGCATCGCAATTGGACTCAACAGGACTGGGCATACTCCACCAACGTACTATTCTCGCATACGTACTATTCTCAGATGAGAGTAGGTTCATCGGATTGTAGACGCCAACTGATCTGGCGTGAGAGTGGTACTGGTTATCGTTCAGAAAATATCCGGAAAAGGGACCAATATCCGACATGCACTGTCATGGTGTGGGCCGGCATCATGATCAATGGCCGCACGCCCCTACATGTGGTTGCGAATAAGACTCTGACGGGCCAACGATACATTAATGAAGTTCTACTTCCTCATGTTCGTCTTTTCCGTGGTGCTGTCGGTGATAAATGTGTTTTTATGGACGACAACGCAACATGCCATCGAATACTCACTGTTCAGGATTGTCTAAACAGCGAGGGTATTCAACACCTCGTATGGCCTTCATATTCCCCAGATCTAAACCCCATCAAAAATGTGTGGGATACTTTAGGGAGGCAAGTTGCTGATCGAAACTATACTACGACAAACAAGAACACCCTCATCCGTGCAGTCACAGAGGAATGGCATAAATTTCATCAACAGCTGCTGGATAATGTTGTGCAAAGTATGATACGATGTGTGGAATGTTGCATCACACTCCACGTTGGATAAATCCCGTACTGATACCTGTCTTCAAAGTGCCTGTTGACTTTTAGATGCATGTTCCATTTTTCCGTATGCAACATCAAATGAACATTTTTTTTTCTTTCAGATGTTTCACAGCTTTTGTACTTTCCAGAACAATAAATATTCTTTATTCTAATGTCTGAACAGTATGGCAACTATATTTTATCCTACTAGGCCTCATGTCTCGCTTAATGTTATGCTACATTACAATTTGTGATCCGTCCTTAGCAATTATAGAGCAGTGTACTTGAGAAATTCGAAAAAGAATGATAAACGAAAAATAGCAAATAATGACTTTGCATTCAAAGAGCATCAAGAAAATACATGTGCAGAATTTTTTTATAGCATCATCCTGTTAATTTATGGAGATTTTCTCCAAATATCACAATAAAAAGGTAATCTTCTTGCCTAAATCAACCAGCTTTGTGGAACCATGCACCAGATGTCGATGGGATCAACTTCCGTTCACAATAGACCTCATTACCTTTGGGGTTCTTTGTTGAAAGAATCCACACATGCTTTTGTCTGGGATGTGACATCGTTAAATCACCTTACAATGGCCCATTTCGAATTATCAACAAATTAGCAAAGCGTTTCACGTTATCCATACATAAAACGTTTCACGCTATACATGAACGGATCGATAGACTTGAGCCCACTTTTGTTCTGTAGGATTCTGCTCTGATTTTCAGGGCTTCATCACTTCTTGAAATCACATTGGATGTAAGAATCCAATTCTTGGATCAATACATCCGGTGGGACATCAGGAATCTAAGTACACAATCATCAACTACTCAAGTTCTCCAACCACCTTCGTTCGAATCTACACCACCAAAAAAGAAAATGTTGACTCGCTCCAACAGACTTGTACGCGCGCACGTTTTAACATTTAATGCTCCTAAACTAACTTCTTGTACTTTTTGCCTTTGGAAAAGCATTTGGTGTATTTTGAAACACTGGATGGCAGGCATATCGCTGAGCTATGCTTAATGGCAAACTTTATAAACTCGTCTTGGCAACCAGTCTAAACTAATATTTGGGGTATGTACTCTTCTGAGAGTATACATACAAAATATTCAAATTCTGTATTCCCATTGAACATGAACGTATGTTCATGAAATACGCAATAGGCATTTAAATGCAAGTGCGCATTTATTATATAAAAAGAAGGTATTACCTTGTCAATTCATTGACCGTGTCAGTTCGTTGACTTCATTTTATTTAAATTCGAAACAATATTGTTTAAATACTATATTTAATATCTTAAATGCCGCTCAACTTGTCTAGTGGTCAGCGTACCAGACTGCGGATAAGGAGGTCCTGGTTTCGAATCCCGGCTTGGTCATGGATGTACTTTTTCTCTCTGTCTATCCTGTCTTTGTCTTTTCCTTGTATGAATGAGGTGTGAATGGTTGCCAACTCTATAAACGGGTCCCTATGGCATGTGTATACTGAGGAAGTCGGACTCCACACCAAAATGTGGTTCAAATTGCAAAAGTGGAGCAGCGCACCCCATGTTGTCAGCCTAGATGGCACACGACAACAACAACAACAATATTTTAAGTTTAAAATCAATCTGCAAAATGCATTCCATATATTATTTATTCAAATGATTCAAGCTCCAGATCAATGAAAATGCATTAAGTATAATGTGGTAAATAAATTCATCAAAAGATCATGAATATAGCTTTAATTTCCGTGGAACTTGCTTTTTAATTTATTTAACCACATTATAATTTTTTAACCCTTTTTTTACTATAAATTGTTATGTATTTGGTTTTTAAACTGAAAATTTATCTAGTTCAACAAAGTTTTTTCATAAACATCGTTGACTTCTGAGTGTTGTTATGTGTTTGGTGGAATATAGACAATTCCTTAATGTTCAAACGGAAATTTGTGATAAAATGAGAATCAACACTTATTATTATCAATTAGGCTAGACCTCTTAATCTTTTATATCATTCATGTAAAAATATAGTTTTTAAGAAATCAACAAATAATGCTGCAAATGGAAAAATACACTTTACAATGTATTTCTCCATTTGCAGATTCATTTTCTGTCATATTTTACATAGCGCTGGAATTTGATTTATTGATATTACATAAAGAGAAGATCAATTCAAGTGCGTTATAATAAATAAAACATAAACACAGTCATAATTCATTATAAAATATTTTATTCAACATTATCTTTAATTTTGTTTAAAAATAAACTAAAATTACTTTCAAAACAAGGGTAAGAAATATAATAAAAAAGTTTTTAATAAAATAATTTTCTGCTCCACAGTTACTTAACATTTATTATTCAAACGATTAGAAAAATTTGTTATTTTGGTAACGCAAAAAAAAAACACATAGCCATTGTGTTTTTTGTCGGGAAAGCAAATTTAAGAAATTTCTATTTACTTATAGAAATTTATGTTGTCATTTCTAATCTAATTCCAATTATCATTAGAATGAAATATTTCTAGCATTTGTTAATTCTGTGGTATATTTATTTGCCATATAGTATATATTGGGTTGTTCGGAAAGTAATTCCGTTTTTCCTACGTGAATCTGCTTTTTGCTGGTTAAACATACCACTTTATGACTGTGGAATAGTGCTACTACCAGAAAGATGGTAAAAGCTATTGGATTAGAATAGACAATGTGTGCAATGAAATACAATATTTATTTACTGCACGTTTTTCATTTTCATGAAAAACGAAATGACTTTCTGAACAACCCAATAGTAAATTGAAATATATTATGAAAAGATCTTAATTTGTAACTTTCTTTCCCCATTTCAATTCCTTTCAATAAAGTTTTCTTAAGAGCGTACGTTTTAAGAAAAATTTCATTAAAAAAACAAGATCACAACTTTGATTGTTATTAGGGCTTTGAAAACAACCAAAATATGCAAAGTCTGAATTCTATAAAAATTGTGGGGTGAATACTTCACCGGTATGAAAAGTATGAATTACAACAATAATTATTTGTGCGTATATGAACAGATGTAATGGCACGTGTAGGTTTATAGCATACGATATACTATTTTCTATCATTTCATAGTTAGCTGAATACAAATGCTTTAAAAACAACTATTAAACGTGTAAAATAAAATGTCCTTCTGTGTTACATAATTCATTTCATATTTTGAAATTCGAAAATTGACAAAAAAGTTGTTCTCATTCTGAAAATCGCAAAAAATTATGTTTGGATTCCATAAAAATTTATACATCATCTGCATCTAATTAGTATTGAATCCTCTGTACTCCGACTTTATATGAAATCTTTAAATTTTTATAAATATTTAAATTGTATTAATTTTTGAGCAATTAATTTTAAATCTATACAATTTTTCTATTTATGAATGTTAGCAGTAAAACAGTAGTTTCAGAATCACGCATGCGGATTTTTAATTTTTTTTTATTTCTTTATTAACTGAAACGAATTTACGAAGACACATAAAAGAAGTGATTATGTGTAAAACTTATTTACGAAGTTAAAATAAACATCAAAAGAGTATATGAGCTTAAATTTATTTGCTCATTCAGTTTCGAGCAAAACTTTTTAAAGGTTAATAATATGAAATTTAAAGTAGCATTAAAAAGCTGAGAAAATAATCACAAAGATAATGCTTTATAATCATCGTTTGAGTGTTTAAATAAACCGTGGGACATAGCTAGCGTTCGGTTCAAACTAAAAATTTAGAAAAAAATTCAATGAAATGTCTTTTTGAAAATACATTTAATTTTATAGTTGGAAAATTTTGCTTAAGCACTCGGAAATGTCTAATTTTTATTTTCTTAGACTGCTCTTTTACTAAGTAAATAACGTTTTCTTGTTTTAAAATACCGTCACTATTAGCTAAATACAATGTTTTATTCTTTCTTTTCATGATTTTCGTTAATTCTTTTACCTTAGAAAAAAAAATGACAAGCACGAGAATCAAAAGTAAACATTTGAAATATATAAGAAGTACTCCAAATGAATTACTATGAAGATAAATATTAGCACAAATGACGTAAAACAAATAATTTTCTGTAAGGATTTTATATAAATTTTAAAAGAAATTTCCAATGCGAAAAGTATTTATTTCAGAAAATTAAACAAACAATCTTTTATCACTGAATTGTCTTTGACAGCGGGTAACACAAAAACAATAAGACCGAACAATACGTTTTTCATTCCTTACCTATTTTTGAATATTCAATTGCAAAGTATTCGATTTTTTTGTAAGCTCACGTTTATAAAACTTTTAATTTAATTAAAATATTTAAAAAAGTTAAATTTAAAGTTGTGCCTGAGTTTAAAGTTTGAACTTCAATTAAAAAAAATTTAATTTAAAGTTAAAAAAATTGTTATTGATAGTAAGAGAAAACAAGTAAAATAACAATATAACAAATATTTAAATCTGAAACTTAACAGTCAACGCACTAACATTTTGTAGCTCAAAATCAATTAAATTTTTTTTATTTTTTCATTTTTTGAATATTTTGAATTTATATATACTGGAGAAATATAATGTGCATTTTTATAAGAAAACATTTTTTATATAGATTTTTATAATGAGAAACGAAGATGTCAGAAAAACTGATTTCCTTTATTATCACACATTATTTTAATAATCAATTTCAATTATACTTGATTTCTGAATTATATAATTGATTATATAAAAGAAATACCTTGATTATATAAAAAATAAAATGTATATAACTTTAAAAAATACAATGCGTTGAGAAAAAATATATCACTATCAATATACTAAACTCATCTTGGGAGTTTTACTAATTATCAGAAATATGTACTCAGCCAATTGCTGAATATATTCGAGCAACCATTTATTTGATTTGAAAAAGGCGGGAAATATAGTGCAGATAAAGCGATAAAGAGAAAATTCTCTTCAGATGCCGTGGACAACTAACGATCACCTGTTGGTTGAAATTTTAATTAAATGTCTAGTACTGCATATAATGTATTTCATTCGTTTAAAAAAAGTGGGATGCGTTCCTCAATAAAGGAAAAAAAAAAAAAAACATTCCCATGAAAATTATGGATTGATTAAATTTTGCTACAATTGAGTTGAGGATAACTATAATTTTTTCCTCGCTAAGTTACTGTTGCTTCGTGAGTGGAAGAAGTGTTTATGTGTGATCTGTGAGGTCTGTCCTCTGGTGTGGTGTGGATGTGGAGAGAAGGTCCCAGCTCAGGTGTGACTACGGTCACCAGGCTGTAGTTCAAAATTACGAGACGCTTGTTGACAGACGAGTATAAAAATTCGGTTAATCTGTGGTTTGGGTACCCCTTTCCCGCCAAATGAAGGATAAACGCGCAAAATATTGTAACCCTGACTATTTCATCCTAAATGCACTACTTGTTGCAATACTGTATTTTTTGTTATACAGTGATATGTGTATTTTTTGTTATACAATTCGTAAAAAAACCATTGTTTTTGTTTTCGTTGCCATACCAACGGTGAAATTTGTTAAAAACACGGATTTCGGTTTCGTCGCCATAGAAACGCTGTTTTTGTGTAGTGGCTCTCGCAACATTCAACTCCGCAAAACAACAAGCAATAACGCGCCACTTGGCGACTTTTTGAAAATGCGCCAAGCAGGTAACCCAAAGCACATTTTCAATAAAAATTTGCACACTAATCAACATTTTAAAGTTAATATTCCAATAGGATTACTCAAGCAAGAATTTGAATGAAATAAGAGATTTAAGAAATAATCTCATAATTTTCCCCAAATAATGAAAAAAAAATTATGTAACAGTGATTCAGAACAATTAGGAATGAATAAAAGGGGAAACTCTAATTGTGAAAATTCATGAAATCAATTGACAAATAAAAGGCTACCGTAGTCTCATTAATGTGAACTTTGTGGAATCAAGAGTCCAACCAAATTAAGCTAAATCAGCTTTTATGAATTATGTGAAACAAATTTATGATGACTTTCAAACAGAAAATACTCAGAGCTGCATTGAATGGTTAACGCTATGGCTTTCAATTCAACAGTTTATTCAGATTACAGAACTTACTTTTTCAACTTCAAAAATTTCTGTAACATATGAACTAATTCTAAAAATTCCATTAATTTAGGTTCTGAGTTTAATTCAACTGCGTCGCCGAATTTCCGGGATTCGACATAGTGAAACTTTATTGTATTTTGAAATAAACAAATTTCTCTTATATTAAAACAAATTATAAGAGATAAAACATAAGCTTTAAATTTTTGGGACAAATAAACCTGTCAAAATATAAGCTCTTTTGAGAATTAAGAATTGAATCTAACCAGAGATGTATAGCAAAATTTTATATTAAATAATTGTTTTGTTTACAGAATAAAATTCCTACATTTTCTACGTGCCACACTTTATAAATTAGTTCAACTTACAAATATTTTTCGGTGCTTGATTTCTGTCACACGAATTAAATTTTAATTTGAACTTCAGTTTAGTAGACATTCTAACTTTTTTCTCCACATTTTAACTTGTCAGAAAATGAGTACGTTTTATTTGCTCTTTTCAATTTCTCTGATGCAGAGATGATTAAAAGGAATGTGAAGAATTTGATTACATCCAGTCAATCAATACGATATCAGAAGTTAACTTGTTGAAATAAATCCATTATCTCCAAATATATCGTTTTGCTACAAGTATAAGAAATTGTATTCAAAATTTAAATCATAAATCTTTCTCATTTTATATAATCTTTCACAATGCATTCCAGTTCAGCAAACAAATGAAATTGCCTTGCTACTTGAAACAGCTCTCGGAAGAATTAATAATGTCCTCAGGGAGACTGTTCATATCTGCATGGATGGCAGTACACTTGATGGTGGCAGCTCCGGCAGAGGCATTTTTATTAGATTTCGGGATCAAAAAATAAAAATTCGGAGAAGAAATCCAGACTTCTGCTCTGCATTTCGAAGCGAACTTATCGTAATTCTAGAGTGTTTGAACTCCATCACTGGCTGCGGTACTGGCATCTAGAGGCTGCGGTAGTAATGTGAACACACATTACTACCGCAGCTACAAGATATTTGGATCTTTTCGGATAGTAGAAGTGTACCCAGTACTTCGCCAATCGGTATAACGTGAGGAATAGTACAGGTAAAACCCCCTAAGCAAAAAGCCTGCGCACCAAAACTTCTTTCTAGAATGAGTCATCCTTATAAGGCTGACCAACGACCCCCTAAAGTTGAAATTTCTCCCTTCATTTCCTGTCGCCTGCTCGACGACTCACATTTCAGTCTCTGTACGGAGTTGATTTTGCACGTGTGTGTGATAAACCTTGTCTTAAAATATTCATTAAAAGAATTAAATTATGTCAAGAAATTCTATAAAAATGCCATTCAAGTGTTCAATTGTCAATTGCCGATCGAACTACGATGGAGAACTAAAAGTATGAAGAATGCTAAAAAAAAGTGGCTAGCTGTTATTCTTCAAGAAAATCTAGAAGTGACGAAAAATTCTAGGGTAAGTCTTATTTTATTTATTTCAAATAACAATAATTAAATTGTTAGTGAAATACATTTTTTTAAAATGTAAAACGCATGCTTGTAGCATGGATAAGAAATATTAAAAAGTTAATGTTATTTCCATCAACCATAATTGTATGTTTTTCATCTTAAAAAATAATTCTCATCCTGTAGTTAATTTAACTCTAATTTGTAAAACTTTCAATAGCTTTGACAATTACTAAAAATATTCCTCATTTATTTAATTAAATTAATTATTTTTTAATCATATATGATTATTGGTATATTAAGTTTTTCTGTATTTATTAAGACATTTTTGTTACATCTGATTAATTATATTACAAATTAATTATTAATTTAGAAATGAAATAATTGAAAATTTATTTATTTCACATTTTTCATATTGGGAAATAAAATAATAGTGCTAGCAGTAATTATTCAATATACTTGAGGAAATAATCATTATTTACGTTCTCATTATGTTAATCTATAATATGAAGTGAAAAAATGAATTGGATATAATTTTAATTACATGATATACATAATTTAAATTGTAAAATAAATCACAAAATCTACCTCTTTAAATAATTTTAATTAAAGTTTAACATTTTTTTACCAGTTAAAATAGTGATTCTAAATATTGCTTAAACTTTATCAGAATGAAATATATGATGAAATCAAAACAACTTTTAAAAGTGTCATAGAGAATTCAACTAAATATATAAAGTTTATATTCATCTTTATAGGTTTTTTTTTTCAGGTTTGCCAGCATTACTTTGCAGAGAGTGATATCCTAAGATGTTCAGTTATATGTAGAGAAAATTGGTGAAAAACTGAGAACGCTTCCTTACGATACCCACGATTGAAGTTAGATGCCACACACATTCCCTCAATGATTCCAAACTACCCGAAATATTTAATGACAACCAAGAATCATCGAGAGGAGCCAGATGTAAAGATAAGAATTGAAAATCAAAACTTTGTTTGTGCCTTAGAAGTATAAAAAGTGAAAATTTCGGGATAAATTTCGCTTTACAGATTTAAGTGAACTCAAGAATTTGTTTAAAGTGAGTTTAAAATTCCATGATCATGGACTGTTGTTACCAATAAGGATATAGTTATGTTTTTGTTGATAAGTCCTTCAAAAGTTCCTGTTCTTGAATCATCAGTAACAGTTGTTGAAAATTTGAATTTGATTAAGTTCAGTTAAAAATTTTCAAATTAATAAGATAAATAATTTTAAATTTCCTATGATTGTAAATGATATTCGTACTTTAAATAATTTATTACAAGCATTAGATAATTTTGAAAAAATTAACGAAAAGAATAACTTATTTGATTTGAGTAAATGTGTTATTAATTGAAAATTATTCGTGAGAGTAATGAAAATTTATTTGATCGCTTAGAGGAACAGATTTCTCTGTTGCAATATTCTTTAAATCATAAGAAATATTCTGCTAACTTTTTAACTTTATGCTCCATATTTTTTTCTATATCACCCCATTGTTATAAATTTTTACGTAAAAGCTCGTATTTCTAATAATCCACATCCATCAACATTAAAACGCTTATTTGTCTAATATAGCAAATCCTTTAAAACAGCAGAGCAGGAATAATTTTCTCTTATATATTAGAGACAAATATTCTCCCTTTAATGAAAATGACAAAAAAGTAGTTTTATTAATGGATGAAATTCACATAAAAGCTTCATTAGATTTTAAGGGTAGTAATTTAATTAGGAGCCTTATTCCTTTATCATTAAATTCTGCTGTTCACAGAAATGTTGAAATCAAATTAAATGATGAAAATCTAAATCTTGATATTCTCGATTTTAAATAATCAATGTTTAATTTGAAAATAAACTCAAATGATTTTTAAAAATTATTGTTAACTATTTTAATATACATAGCAGGTTATTGCTTCCATTCTATCTTGAAAAAAATTAAATGTGAAATGTGCTGTTTATTTTATAAACAAAGTTGACGATGAATGTGAAAATTATCTTTTAATTAAAAATATAGATAGGGGTGGTTTAAAATATCCTTGTGATGAAATCATCAAAATAATTCATTTTAATTATACTGTTATTTCTAAACTATTATCTTCTGAATATGAAAACGATTTTTTGAAGTGCAACAATCATAGATTTATCGCAAGTAATATAACTTTAAAAATCTTCAATTAGTTGAAATTAATTTAACTTCAGAATGTTGCAAACATGACAGGGATGATTTAGTAAAAAATATTTTTTTTTAATTTCTACTAATATTTTATTCCAATATTATTGTAACAAATTAATGATGATTTAATAATTAAATCCTTAATTCAAAATTAAAAAGAAAATTAAAAACATTAGGAAAATAATGCAAATTTCAGAGAAGAGTTTTCTGTAGGTAAATATAATTATTAAATTGATGTTCCTCTCTAAACTTAAATCGTTATTTACATTTTGCTTATTTCAAGAAATTATTTTGTACATCAAAACAAATTAATTCCATTTGGATACTAATTTATGATATATTTTAATGTGGAATTGAAATGTTTAATAAAGTTATTTTAAGCATACTCTTGTTGTCTTTACTCAAATTATCTGAGCAAGTTATAAATGATGATATTTTTATATGATATTTAATATAAAAAAACTAATAATGCAATAAAAGCAAATGTTTCATTTACTCCAGTTATTTGTTTAGTGAAAAATATGAATGTTTTTATTTGGCCACAAATTTAATTTAAAAAAATCTTTTTTTTATTTTTATTTTTGATATCAATGATTTAATATATGCTTATATATTCAATACTTATACAATAAGTAATGTTGGTATCATCAGACTAAATCATACAAATTATAATTAATTAAATGATCACTGTGAAAAACTTTAAAATGTACAATCATTGTGTTGGGATATCATAATAAGTTTATTTTGAACTAAGAGAAGAATGTAGCAGAAATATATTTCACAAACATGATCCCAATAATTTCATTAATTTTTTCTACAAGTCACTTAAAAAACATATCAAACTACAAATAATGGTTGATAAATTAAAAAATTATAAAACTGGAAATTTAGAAAAAACAAATGAAACAAAATGCATAACATTTTAATACAATTATTAAAAAACTTTTTATATAACCTAAGAATTACAAACTCAACTGTTAAAATATTTAATTTATATTTCTTATTTTCTAATCACTTATTTTGGCAAGTATTTCGTTTTCTTCAATTCTAAAATTTTTATAAGTAATTAATTTTAATCTAAAATTTTTATTATAATAAACTGAAACATTTTTTTAAAATTAAATCATTTAAATAAAGAAATCTTTGAAAAAATTCTGTTCAATTTTTATTTTATTTATTACAATAATTTAGCTTAGATCATTTAATGCAAATGTTAAAATTTTCCAAAAAATTATCAAGCACAGATTTATCAGATAGTTATTTAATTCCCAGTGGCGTGGTTCAATGAATTGAACATTTGTCGTAATACATAGTGAAAAGTGAGTTATTTAGATCGCCATAAAGGAGACGAAATAACAGGCTTCAAGTGTATGACTCATCATAACAGTGCGCAGGCCTTGTCTTTAGGGGGTGTTGGTACAGGTGCAGACATTCTGAGAAATCTAAAACAACTTTCCCTTTCTTTTCGGATCCACTTCTAGTGGATTTCATCCCATGTCATTGTTGCTAGAAATGAATTTGGCAGACAGTTTGGCTAGAGCTGATGAGGTCACAACGCCTGCCGTTCCTTTAATATTTAGAAAATTTTTTCATATAAGTAAGCTATGAATAAGGCTATTTGGATAGCCATGCCTATACACCCGTAATATCAAAGCATCCTGGTGGCTCTAGTTCGGGGCAGAAGTAAACGAGATCAAATTGCCCTTACCCATTTCATTAGTGGTCACCTGTCATCAATGATTTTTGTTGGAAGCCATAAGCACTTCAAAATCGGCACTAGGTGCTCTTCTGCACAAGAAAATCCTAGTCACATTTTATCTTGTCAGGGAATTACCAAGCAAATCCCGGTTCAAGGCCCTCAATTGGTATTGGATTTCTTCAGTGTGAATGAACATGTGGAATTGATTTAGTACTGCTGGTTACGGGGATGAGAAACAACAACACAACACATTCCTAATTGGCCAAGAAACTGTAGTGACTCATCACATCTTCTCTAAGAAATACTTAAATTCGCAAAATGAAACTAAAAACTTGTCTATTAAATTTTTGAGCTAACAATATTAAATTCATAAAATATATTCAACCAATCAACATAGTTTGTAGGTGTGACTCATGCATTCTCAGTGAGATTATACAGAACAAGAACACTTACTCAATCTTGTTCTAAGAGGACGTGATGTTTAGTCCTGTGAAATTTCTGCTTCTTCTGTGATTGTGTATTAGTTAATAAATGTTATTTATTGCAATAAATGCCTTCTGATAAAAGCAAATACCAACAATCACCACTATAAACCTGTGAAGGATGTAAGACCTTCCAATTCAGATAAGTTAGAATAAAAAGTATTTATTCTATCTTTAATAGAATCAAATTTCTCATCAATACAATTTTGAAATCTTACAGTCATTGTAATGATTTAAACTCTTCGACAAAATTAAGAAATTCTCTTTAAAAAAATATTATATTCTGACATTCATTTTAGAAGCATTAGACAAGTACAAAAGAAGTTTCTACATTTTATTCAAATTATTTGTCTTATTAAACATCAGAGTTCAAAGATCAAAGCATATTTTTCATACAACAGAATATGGCAAAGAACATATTTCTATTAATTTTTTTATCATTACCACTTAAAAAAATAGTCCATCTGTTTTTATATACACTTTTAATCAACACTATAACGACTATTTACACTTTTAAAATGATATATTTACTTTAAATAATCCTTTATTTATCATCGTTAACCTAAATTGATTGTTTAATGGCCATCATAAACAGAATCAAATGAACAGAAATGGGTTTAAAATTAAAGAAATAATTAATCATTTAATTAAAGGTAAAATGAAATGTTTAAAAATATACATGAATAATATAGTTTTCCTTTAATTTTTAGATGTACCTGTGTAACAGATCCTGAGATCACTAACCAGTCATGTTTAAATGACTATATTTTTAGTCAAATTTGAGAAAACCCCATAAATCTGTGATTTTATCTCACACTCATAAAACCATATCATTCAGCTGAAAACTATGCACTGTATAACAAAGTTTGCAAATTAGCAGCTTTGTTAAAATGCAAAAGACTTTTCACATATTTTACAACATGAAGTTAATGCCCAGTAATTATTATATGCATAAGTTATAAAAATAAATATAACATAAAAATACAAAAAACAATCAACAAAATTTATACATATTTTTTATTTACAAAGTACAATCGGAAATTTATGCTTTTTTCTTATTTTTTTTTGGCTTTTTACGACCTAATTTTGCTTTATGCTTTTTTATTGCTCTTTGACTCATCCAAATGGGATAATTTCCATACTGATCCGTTAATTTTTTAGGGTGGTACTTTCTTTGGGGAACATCTACTTCCATTTCACCTGCAACATTATATATGACATATTTAAGTTTCACTTAATAAAATTAATATAAAATATTTGAAACAAATTACTATTAATCGAAGACATTAGATAAAGAAAATAAAAAGGATTTTTAATTTTACTTATTTGTAAAGCTTTTAATACTTATAATAAGAAGTAAATCCTTATAACTTAAACATAATTATTGTAAAAATCATGCAAGATAATCAACATTAAAAATAAAAGGCTTATTCAGAAGTAGAATTCTTTAAATAACACTAAAAACAAAAAAAAATGTATTAACATTTAAATGGAAAATTAAATATTTCTAAATATATGAAAAGTAAAATGTAATTATAACTGCTATTACACAATATTAATGCACAAACCAGAATTATCACTGTCAAATATGTACATAGATTTCTAAGGAAATTGCAATTTGGAAAATTAATGATATTTATTGTTCACTAAGATTTATTCAAAACACTAATTCATGTGAAATAAGGTCTTACATATAAATCTGGTAAGAGCATATCAAATGAAATATTGAACATTTGAAAATTTCTTTAATTATAAAGCTATTAAATATTGAAATTGCTGCAAATGGAAATAAAAATATTTTCTATTGGCGGCATATTATGTGAAGCATTAACACATGTGCTACAATAAAAAAAAAATATTTCAAAAAAGTTAAAAAAAATTTTTTTTTAATAATTTCTGTGTTAATGTACAAAAAAAAAGATCTTAACACTTAAATTTTTTTCCATCCCAGCAATTATACATAGATTACAATTTTAAAAGAATTAAGAAACTTTCACATTTCTATTCCTGAAGCAAGAAAGTATTCCATTGTGGAACATTATATCATTTACGTTATATCAGAGCGCAATCAGTTTTACATTAATGTCAAATGATATAGTTAAAATTTTGAAATGATATATTATGTGTGTGTATATATATATATTGTATTACAGTCTAATATAATAATAAGTAAAAAGACAGATGTCCTGATATAAATTTCAAAAAGCACTTACCAATTCAACACCAAGGAAAAATTTGAAAATAAATAAAAATGGATTTTACTTATAACTTACATTTTTTCTTATTTTTTTAGGACATTGTATTTTTAAATCATGCAATATGACAATATTTAATCATCATATATTCTTACAATTTTTAATCTATATCTATCATATTTTACAAAGGAACAAAACGTAGTTTTCATAATTTTCATTATTTGCAATTTATATGAATAGTGTGTTTGTATGTGCATGTATGTGTGTATGTGGATATCACAAATAAATGATAAATATATTTCAATTAAATATTTAATGCAATGAATAATTTATAATAAAAAGAATATAAAAAATATTTTGCATTATTTAAGCTAAAACTGTATTTAAGTTCAACCAAATTTCCTATTTCTGCTGCATTTTAAAATGAAATCTCATTTAATTTTAATTTTTAAGTACTACATTTCCATGAGAATGTATTATTCTTAAAAAGAGTGATTTTTTCCAATTTTGGGTAATCAAAATCCTCATTCTAAATTGTTAGAGAAATTAAATGCTTAATAAATAAGAGGAATTAAATTTTTAATTAACATGTACAAAAATAATTTACCAATACAAGTAACAAAAGTAAAAGCATGCATTTGTTTAACAAAAACGATAATTCCAAGAAGATTCTAGTAAAAATTATCGATTTTTTGTCTTTAATAACTTACAATACAAAGTTATACATATTTTAAAAATTAATTTGTTTCATTAATAAATAAAGGAAAGAGATGGATTATTTTCAAGCTGTGCATTGGTTACATTTTTTATTTTGTACTCTGAAAGCTTTGTTTTTCACATTACATTAGCACATATATCACCATTTTTTATTTGATTTCTCAATAACTTCTAGTTTAAAATCTGCCATGTAACTAAAGAGCTTTTGCTTATACATTTTTTACTTTGTAATCTGCAAACTTGAATGGATTCCCAAATGAAACAGTCCAGATCAAAACAAAATGTGAAATGACACTAGACAAGTGTAATATCCTTTCAAAAGAACAGATTTGTTATTGAATGGAATTGGATAAAGTGGGTTATAACAGAAGTATGTCAGCCAAATTATGAAAGCTTTTATCACCATCTGTTATTTATTAAAAAAAAAATTGCAGTATTTCTTTATTGTAAGATTTTCTGATGAATATTTTTTTATCAGATTGCCCACAGCAGCACATAATACACACAAGAAAATTCAAAGCTTTTTAAACACAAATTTGCAAATTAAAAACAGGAATATACATTAATCATTTCCTTTAAAATATATATAACAAAATGATAAATAATAAAATAAAATAAATCTAAAATAAAAAATAATAAAATTATACTTCAGCGAAAGTTTTAATGAATGTTTCCAAAGAATCATTGATATAAAATACAATATTACTAGATTCTAATTTACTTGCGTCTGAAGGCCTGAGCATGTAGTTATGTTCAGACACTACTTCATACATTAATAGTTCTGGCTTTGAAATGATGTGAATGCTTTGAAATGTATAGCTTTAAAGAATACTTAAATAGTACTTTCTAATACTTAAATACTTCATTTTAAAATAAAAAATTAAATGTTAAAATAATAAAAAATGTAATTTAAAATAAAATATGTTTACATTTATTTAAAATTTAAATACATGAATATCATATTTTTAATTCTCAATACATAATAAAACATAAAAGTAAGCAAGGCAGAAATTTAACACACAAAAGGTAACAAAACATCAGCCTCCATAACAAATAACATCTAGAATAATCCCTAAAGTTTACTAAAACTGCATATTATACTTGTCTATTCTCAAAGAAATTTTAAATTATTAAAATTTTTAATGCACTTTTATTTTGCAAAAAATGCACTAATACCTAACCTAATAATTATAAATAACAATATTTTTTAATGTTAAAAATAGAAGGAAATAATTCAAGTAACAGAATAACATATACGAAAAAAGTAGGTAAAAAAAAATAATCAGTTGCACTGCCAATAAATATTGTATAGAAATTATATACAAAAGATTAATAAATGAAAAAAGAATTTAACCTGTATCAGTAGATTGTTTATTGTCAGTATCATCAACTAATGGCAAAGTTTTTTCTTTTGCTTCTGGCTGTTGAACTTTATTCTTCGCTTGAAACTGTTGAATCTCATTTTCGAGTTTATTGAATGAGCCTTTTGGCAAAACTAGAAACATATGAAAAAGTAAGTACATTATTTAATTAGAATAACATCCATGAAAATAAAAGAAAACTTTTATTAAAATTAAAAATGCACATCATCCAAAGAAAAAAATTTTAATTTACTGAATAAACTATTTTAAATTTTAATGTCATCTGTACATTAAGTATTTTTTGCACAAAGCAAACTTAATAAAACCATATTGTTTATAGGGATAAAAATATTAAAGAAAAACATGCTTCCATTAAATATGCAGAAAAATGGTATTTTATCAAATTATTAATTTCTTTTTAATGCAATAAAAATGGATAAAATTTTATGAATGATTCACAAATTCATATTAACCGAGTTATTACTGCATACCAGTAAATCGAAAAATAGAATTAGAAAGTTTATAATTAAAAACCAAATAATTAAATACTTTTTATACATATTTAATGAATAAAATAGTATTTTTCTTTCAAATGTAAAAAATTATTATAAGTATATTCTAAGATATTATATTACTGTTGCACTATTATTAATAAGTAGAAAAGTGTAGTAACCCAGTATCTCATTAATTAATATTTGAGGGTTATAATTTTTTTAATTACATACAAACTGTTGATTGATTTGGTCTGTTTGCCGCTCAACAATCAGATTTTGCACATGAAAGTTAATAAGACCATATAAAATTTTGAAATTTTATTATTATTTAACATTATATATTTTACTACATTTAACTATAACTGCAAAAAAGAACTATATATAATTATTTGAATTTCACTTTATTAAATTCTACACAAAATAAGTTTGTGAGGCATTACAAATCTTCATATAAATTGCATACATTTTTTCATTAATTAAATATTTTTTCTCTTATAAAAAATTATCACCTTTACATTTATTATAAAATAAATCTTAATCTTTATGCAAATAACATTTATTGGTTCTAACCTTGTCTACAAATAGATTCATATAATTGAGTATTTAAAACAATAAATATTAAAATGCAAATAAAAATCTTTATTTATATATAGAAACAAAGATTTTTATTTGCAAAGGTTTCATTATAAAAACCTTATTATAGGTTTTTATTTTAGACTGTATTGTTATTAAATTATCACATACAACAACAGTTTGAATTTCATTTTTTTAATGTATCATGCTTTTGTAAGCAAACACTTTGTATTATCTATCTCAATATACGTCAATTTTCATTTCTGTGTAACCACATTTACAACAAGGGTGATAACACACAATCAAAATGTGAAAAAAAAAAATTAAAAGAACAGAATTTATTTAATTTCAGTCATGCTCATAATTCACAATTTTTTTGGAAAATTAAGCTAAATAAGGTATGTTAAGAGATATAAGAGTAATTAAGTAGACTAACATAAAGCTTTTTATTTGTTTTTCTATAACAGAATTGAATTTAAATAAACAGTTGCAATTAATTTTTAAAAAGTGGTGATATTTAAATGATTTTACATATGACAACACGAAATCTTTTGTTTTCAATCTGAATTCATTAAATAATTGATTTTAGAGCTTTTTATAAAAAATGTTTTAGTGAATGTTAACAATTAACAAAGTCAATAAATAATCAATTAAATACTAAAAGTAGAAATGCTTAGCATATATATATATATATGAAATAAATTTCTAAAATCAAAGTATGTTTTTTTACCTGTGCATAATTCAGACATTACTGCATCTTTAGTATCAGAATTTTGAAGCATATTTTTTAAGCGATTCAATTCTTTTACTCCATACCTTTCTCTCTTGACTGCTCGCATTTTTCTCTTCCATTTGCTTCTCAAACTTTTAGCCATTGTAACTAAAAAACAATTGTGAAGAATATTTAAATTTAATAGAAGTTCTATGTAAATATTTAACAGACTGTATTTGTAGCATATATTTCTTTGTATCACCTATAATATATCGATATTGACTAACAGTAAATTAATATCTTCCAACATGAGGAAACACATGTTAACAGATAAAAAGAAATTTTTTAGAAATTTACAACTGTAAATTTTAAGAAAGTATAAAAAAAATTTTAATATGGATTAATAAATTTTCTTACATTTGAAAAATAATTTTATGTTTTTAGAAAAAAATCTAGATGTAATCAGAGAAAATAGGTTATTATTAAAATTAAATTTAACATTCCATAATTGATATAGATGTAATTGATATAGATCTTCCTGTCACAATTTTGCCCTCAGTGAAATTTTCCCAACTTAGATCAACTGCCTTATAAAGCATTTCTAATTGTTTAATGCTTTTCCTAACTATAAAAATCTTATCGCAACAAGTTTTGTTTAAATATTACAATTATAAAGGTTTTTTATTTCATTATTAATTAAAAATTTTAATTTATTGTTTATATTTACTTATTCATTCACAAATTAGATTTTTGAATTATCTTTGGAAATAAATTTTATAATTTATAATTTTTTCATATCTTATTAAATACAAGATAAATTTGCTTAGTTAGATATTTATACCATTTCTTTAAAAGAAATCAATGCATGTTATATAGGATCACATTAATTTAGTCTAATTTATTTTGATCAAGGCAAAATTATATGAAAGGATTGTCAGTTTCTTCCCTTCAATAATTATTTTGACAAGATGTGCCCTAGATTGATTTAGAAATAATTAAAATAGTCATTCTTTATTACTAAATAATAGTTTACTTCAAACAATTGAATCACTTAACTGACCATAAAGAAGTAACTGACCCATTCAGAAATAATTTAAGTCATTGTTCTCTACAAAAGATAATTTCAAATAAATTAGGTATAAATATTATTTTATATATATTTATAAAATAAATTTTCACTTATTATGAATAAATTTAAATACTTGCAAAAACATCTTAAACACTTATTTCCATAAAAATGTACTTTCCTGTTGAATCAAAAGCAATAAAATACATTTTTCATTTAATTTTCTGCTATCAGGATGATTACCAAATTTAGCAACTATTTTTATTGCCATGATTACCCTTTAGTTGTGGTTTCTAGATAAGTATTTTTATGGCAAATATAGATTTATGTTGGCAATTTTGTTCATAGAAATGTATTTTTTTTATATTTTTTTATTATTACAAGTTTATTATTTTTAACTATTAATTAAAAAAAATTCAATAAAAGTGATAATTTAACTTGAAACCAAGATATTGGATCAAATTAGAAAAATTATTAATCATATAACATGCAAGCTTTGTGATGCTGAGCCTCAGCCAATTTTTAACATCTTTATGGGGAAAGGAATGACTGATTTAAAAATGCATTAGTATTTATTTAACATTTTTAAAATTCAAGAAATTTTTTAACAAACTTTAAAATGGTGGAAATGATAATTTAAAAGACTGGTTGCTAATTCCTATTCAATATTTTGGGAGCTGTTTTCAAATTTTTTGTAAAAAAAAACAATTATTCTCACTCTTATTATTAAAGCTGATGAATTTTCTTAAAAGTGAGAAAATTTCCAATGCAAGTATAAAAATCATAAATTTCTTATTTCACTGTCTACCATTTTAAATTCAGAGACCAATTTCATTTGACAATGTAAATGCTTATGCTACTAAACATAAGGAAGTTGGTGCCAATTCTTATGAAAAATTAGCCAATCTTTTTTAATCTTGCATTTCATATAAACCACAGAAATTTTGGTATTTACACATCTTCTTCTTTCTAATCTCCATGTCTAGGAATATACTAAATGAGATCCACGAGTCCATTTACTTTCAGAAAATCAGAAACAAGCATAGAAGACCTGTATAGGTCCTCAAGAGACAACCCCAGACACTTAACGATATGTGTCGGTGATGCCAATTCATTTTGATATTTAGGACAATTAGGGTGCACCTTGAGACCTCTCTTGAATGTAAGTCCTTTCAGGTATATATTGGAGAATCGGGAAAGTGTTGTCTAAACATATCTATCATAATCAAAAGCAAGGGATCTTCCAGGGCAATCTCCTTGATGCCAGGAATGACTCGATGGAAAGAGGCAAATTTGCCTGTCAGCATGTCTTCTAATGGAATACAATTCAAGATATGGCTAAACTGAGTATTACGGTCTCACCTCGTAAATCTCAGAAGGTTGCCACGGTCTGAGCGAAAAGTCGCCAAATCGGTAAAATTTGGCAATTAATTTTCATTGCTAAGTTTTTTGACCATAAAATCACCAAAAGCGATTAATCGCCAAATGTGTCACTATGCATATCGTCCGAATACCCCGGAAACGCTAGCCATTTTTATTTTGGATTTTTTTTATCGGCTGTAAAGAGCGGTAATTTAAATCTTGTTTTTTCATATTTATATTTTATTTCACTTCGGATGTAGCGTGTAATATAAATATTATCTTTTATATACACATTTTTTTATTTCAGATCGGATATAGTGCCAGAACTTCAATCCAATCTATTTGTTTTATTTCGCTGTGTGGATATTGTGCCAAAATTTCAATAATGTCTTTTATATTCGTTTTGTATTTCGCTGAGAATATAGCGAAGGAATTTCTATCCTGTCTTTTATATTCGTTTTGTTTTTTGCTGTGGGTATAGCGATGGATTTTCAATCCCGTATTTTATATTCAATTTTGATTTTTGCTGTGTGTGTAGAGAGCCTGGTGAAAAATGTAGGTAAGAATTTTATTTTATTTTCTGCAGGCATGCTGAATTCCTAGAAGTGTATGTATTTAAATTTCCAATAATAAATGAAATTATAGAATCTATTTTTAAAATTATTCTAGATTTGTTTACTTTTATGTAGTAATGATTTGTAACATTCTGTGTTTAATAGCTGAAATTCTGTTTTTAATTTGTTTTTAACTAAATATTATTAAATGTAATTATTTTTGCTTCTCTATTTACTTAATTTTAATCCTGAAATATTTTTAAATAGAATTTTTAATCAATTCTTATAACGATCACTGTTTTCTTGCATGCGGTTAGGCTTAGCGATTCGAAATATGGGGGGGAAACCGACATTTAGTTTTAGGGGAGGGAAGGGGGAATTTCTAGTCGGGTGAAACTCCCGCCGTTTTTCTGCGCCAATTACAGGTCGATTGGCACTCTTTTTGGGTTGCCAATCAGTTTCCAAAACACCCGTCTCAAGCCCTTGGCGAAAAATAATTTCGCCAAGTTCGCCAAGGTGTGACCGTAATACTCAGTTTTACCGTTTGAAAGATATTGGATGGTGCTATGACTGTGAGCCAAAAACCAAACATCCATAAGTTTTCACTCAACAGTCAATTTCATACTCCAGTATAATTATTTATAATAAAATCCAAAAGGCTTATAGACTCATCACCCAATACAAAGTCCCTTTACAACATTTAGAAACTGTTTCCCTGATTATCTTTATTGTTCTCAAACAGAACAAAAAAACATGCTTTAAATCAGAAAACAAAGAAGTAAGATTTATAACATTGAGAATCTTTAAAATATCCAAATAAACAAAAGTATATATTTTAGTTGTAAAATACTGAAAATCATTAAGGTTTAATCAAATTATTCCTTGATTTATATCTAAAATAAATGGCAGGGACATACAATCTACATTACATTGAAAATCATTATTTATACATTGGCCCTAGATAGGAATCAAATTTACAAATTGATGAAATGAATATCAGGGCTAACTAGTTAATTAAGTAAGCATCATCACGTCCTCAGAAAGATTTGATGTTTCTTCTGATTGATAAGTTTGTTGCTCGCAATGATAACTTTCTACACACAAGAGCTAATTAGACAGGAACTTAGTTTTAAGTGGATTATAAATCACTACAAACTTCTATATTCAAGATGCGATTCGACCCCAAGAATTGTTGAACCAAAGACTGAAGCGCTAACCGTTCAACACCCAGCTTGGCAATGTTACCTCTGTGTTTTTTATATACATTTTGAACTAATACGTTAAAAATACATTTATGGTTTTAATAACTAACAAATTTTATTAATTCCTGGCATTTTAATAAAAAATTTATTGAGGTTTTCAAATAATAGTATTTTTTGCACTAAGATTTAAAATCGTTCCCGAAAATTAGTACGTTTTGCCCAAAACTATATGTATCATATAGGTGATCTATACTTTAGTATGCCCCTTGGTTTCTCACCAGTTTGGTACCAGATTGAACAATATTGAACGTGGTACAATTTGCCAGATAGTGTTTTCAACATCTGTTTGTTTTTTCAAATACGAAAACACGTTTGGAAATACAAAAATCTCTAATTTTCGCCAAAAAACAAATGCTCAACAATGTTCACTGTAAAATTCAAATACTGAAAATACATCATGAAATTTTTTTCGAAAAATCAAATGATAATATAAACTGAACTTACTTGAGAAAATAAAAATTACGTACACGCGGAGAGGCAGACAATTGATGTAAATAAAAACAATCAAAAGATCACTAGTGAACGGAGCGATTCACAATTTATTTAACGAATCATCAAATTGATCATGTCAAAAATGATGTTAAAATGATATTGGACAATGTAGAGCCCCTCAATTTAAGGGATCCTCGTTGAGAAAGTCGTTGTTTTAATGATTGAGATATAATTGATTTTTATACCTGATTTTGTCAAAGATCCGTCAACTTTATTAATGATGACTGGGGCTCGTTCAATAGGTCACAATGTCGTTCCGCTTATGTGGCTTCTTATGGGGAAAAAGATGTCTAAATTGTTATCCTCGTCATTTCATCACACTGATCTTCTTGTATACGGCTCAATACTTCATCGTGGCACAAATTTATAATGTGATTAGTTGCTAGTAACATTTCACTCAGCAAAAACGGGTAGTCAGAAATATATTGGATACTAACAATTTAACATATTAAATAAAATTTGATAGACAACTCTAGCCTGGACGCTTTTTACACCCTGTCGATAGTCTTTTATAGTTTTCCTACATATCATTAGGTGATGCAGGGATCGATAATCAGTATTTTGTATTCTACACTTGGTTACCATCAAGTGCATGCTCTTTCCGTCGTTGCTGCTTATCAACATGTGTTTGTATGTTGATTTTCATCGGTAGATAACAATGGCAGTGTTAATTTAGCTGTATATTTAAAAAGTAGTGATCGGATGAATTCAAACGTCTGCCGATTTATAGAAATAGAGAATAACCTTTTTGTCTTTCGGATAAAGTGTGTATAGATTATTTTAGGTTAAGATATTATTTAGTTGTTGAAATTTGTACCAAATTACGTTCGCTTCTCATTGTCGAAGTTCTATATCAACCATATTGTCAGTTGATGTTAAAATAATGCAATACCTTTTTCAATCTATAAGACATAACTTAAATTAGAATGATATATCTCTAAAATAGTAACATCTTTTTAAAAATATTAATTAAAACTTTTGACAATAATAATCATTCCATTGTTAATACTATGCTTTTTTATGTATCTCCTTATTTAATAACAATTAATTGTATTTTGTTAACTAAACTAAGAATTGAAAACTTAAGTATGAGTGATATGTTTCAGAATAGTAGCATCTTTTTAAAAATGTTTAAAATTAGTCAAAAGTTTTAATTAATATTCATTTGTTAATACAAGGTTTAACAAATAATTTTATTTCGTTACGTTCCTGAGTCTATTAATAATTTTAACTAACATAATTTAATAAAATAATAACAGAAACATAAAGAATTTTTTTATTATTTGGCAAAATAAATAAAATCATTTTCTAACAAAACATAATTAGTTTTACTTTTTTTCAATTTTAAGTTAATATATTAGGAAAAGTTTTACATCAAACCTACTTAAAATAATTTACGTTTTGACATTTCTGTGTTTAATTATCACATACAATTAATCTTATTGAAAGCAAAGAATGTGAAAAATATTCTACCAAATGATTATATATTAAATGATTGAATTTTCTAGCTGTAGACGCTCAATTCAAAATATAATATTAATCAGGATTTTATAATTTTATTTATGCGTACACAAAGTATCATACATTATATTTTACATTGTAAAGCACAGAAAAATTAAATTCACAGATTAAACTTAAGCATTTTAAATTATGGTATGATATGAACATAAAATGTCAAAGTAAGTATACACAAAGGATTGCATGCGTTTAAATAAAATTTAATTTCACATACATGAGAAATTTCTAGATAAAAAGTCTTAATAATTGAAAATTAATGACTCCGCAGCATATTTATATAATCAATTAAATACAAACTGAGCTTTATTTTTGACTAGATGCTATATCATAAAATGATGAAATGATAGGCATATGTTAGTAGAATTGTAAAAATTATGTCACTACCTTATCTTATTATAAATGAGTTAGGCGTTGATAATACAGGGAAAATTAAATTACATTTATAGAATATAATATAAAATATTCAGTCAATACTTGTCAACATGTACCTTCCTGAATTTTTGAACAATCATTTTTTGGTTAAGTGTTTTCTGACTAAGATTGCTTTCTGATACAAATTTATTTTCAAATCGAAGTTATCAGATTCCTTGATTTAGTAAACTTGTAGTTAAAAATATCACATAAAAACTAGTGCAGAGTACAAAAACACGTGACAGAATAGAAGTTTAGAATGCCTCTTTATATTTCTGGTGCAAATAAAACATTCAGAAAGACAGCAAATTTCTGAGGCACTCTAAAATGCAATGAAGACAAATCAACATACTTTATTAATAAAAATTGGGCGTAATTTAATTGCATTTTGAGAATACTAAATTAAATTAATCGATAAATTTCTAGATTAAGTCACGAGCAACATATTCACAGGTTTATAACTGAAAAATATTTACTTGCATTTACATTCATACATAAAGTTTAAGATCTCAAATTTAACTTTAGATTAATTATTTTAGTCATAATTTTTAATTTGATTATTTAGATTAATTTGAGAATTTTGAACTTTAGATTAAAATTTTAAATTTAATGTTAAGTTTTAAACCTTAATTTTAATTTAAAATTTAAAGTTAATTTTAAACATATATATATATATATATATATATATATATATATATATATATATATATATATATATATATATATTCATTTAGAATTTGATCTCATGATCAGTTCGCTCCCCAATCTTTTTCTATATGAACTTGTGAACCTTTCTGTTAATTGTTCTAAGCCATCTAAGGATTTTCTATGAAAAATTGACCAAAAATTTAATTTGATTTTTAAATGCAAAGTTGCGTTGTGCCATTTTAAAATAATGGAAGATATAAAACATATTTTATATAGCGAGCAAATAATTTAAATTTCAACTTTCTGCTGAGTTAGTTTGAGTCGTAGATAGGTATATTCTTAAAATGCAGCTCTCCGGTTGGTCGAATTCTTTAGCGCATTCTAAAAATCTTACACCCGGAAATAGTAATTTACGGAAATAGTATCAGCCTTCATTTGATGACTGGAAAGCAAGAGGTCAAAGGAGCAGATTACCATTAATTGACTGATTCTGTCACTGTTGTCAGATTTACTGAATATCGTTTCTCTACCAATGTTGAAGAACAGAAAACGCACCCAAGAGCTTTGAGATTCTTTTGTCGCCATTAAAATATCACGATCACCATAACTTCTAAATATACGTTTGAGAGGAATTAGTCCGAGAAATTATTTTTGAGGTATTTTAATCTCAAGAATTTTACTAGGCAGAATAAGATTGGCCTTGCATTTAACACCCAACATTGAGCATTTGTTTTTGGAAAAAAGAGAAAAAATCAAGCAAAGGTTTTTGCAAATGAGTCAATTTAATGTATTATAAAAACAATCAAATAATGCATAACAAAACTTCTAAGAAACAATTGAAATTCTTCTAATAATTCTATCATTACACGCTTAGTGACCAAATAACATTTCATTTGTCCTTATAATATTTTCATTCAATTACTATCGTTTATTTTGTTTCAAACGTGTATTTAACTATTCACATTTGTTTCGCTCTTGATTGTATTTCCCTTGAAGAAATTTTAATCAAATATATTTTATTTTACAAATGCTAAACTATATCTCTTAAGGTATTTTATTTGCCTTCCAATACATCTTGACAACGTCCTCATGCTGAGAAAGTACGGTACAATTATTTAAATATGTTTTACAGAAATATATATTCAAACAGCTTTCTTTTCTAAAAAGGAATGTGTTATGTTTGTGCACTATTTCTTTGCTTAATTTTATTTCATGTTAGAATTCAGCATTTTTTGCTAAGGAATTAGGATTCTTGTACTTAATTTTTTCTTTCCCAATAATCTTTTGTGGTTATTTCTTACGTTTCAGGGATTTGTAAAACTATAGCCAACAAAATTCTCAGCAAATTCAAAAACAGCCATGCTTGCAGTGCACATAATTGCTAAAATATAACGAAATAACACCACCTAGTAATGCTGCATGAAATTCTTTGCTCGCGATGGGGAGCATATGTTTTGAGTTTAGTTGCTTCTTTATATTTAGTGTTGATTCTTACTCTTATTATTTTTATTTGCTTTTGCCATTTCATTTTTACTTGTCGAAGATTTCACTATTTAATTATTTATTTAAACTTTTATTTAATTTAATTTTAAATATTTAATTGAAATAAATTTATTTCAATATATAATTGAATTTATTTCAATCTTAATAAACAATTACAGAGTTATTCATCAAGAAGTCCCCAATAGATTTATTTTCAACGAGAATATTATTTATGAACAAATTAATACTTCGTTGCCTATTTTTTAATTTAATGATACGGAATGTCCAACTGTCTCTGAAACAGAAAAGTATTCTTTTTGACTTAGAGTTTCTATAATTATTATGTGTTATATCTTCTTCATTTCCCTTCATTTTTCTAACACTCTGTGACTGTCTCGTCATTCAATTTTTTTCCAATGTCTGTTGTAGACAGTTACAACTGCAACAGAGTCTATTAATCTATTGTTCCCTGATACCAGGGTACCGGCCAGACACAGCGACCTCTTTGCCGCCGAGGCGTTGCCCCGGGTGCACCACAGGGGGTGGGCCGCCATCGCACCCTCACACATGCCATAGGGACCCGTTTATAGGGTAAGCATCATTCATACTTCATTTACACACACAAGGAAAGGACAAAGACAGGATAGAGGTAGAGAAAATGCATCCATGCTTGATCCGGGATTCTAACCCAGGACCTCCCTATCCGTTGTCAGGCACACTGACAACTAGACAAGTTGGCCGGCTCAATATTTTTCTTATTCTGTAAGAATTCTGAATTAAAATTCCAAAATGAATGCTGAACATATTTCAATTTCTGAAAAAAGATATGCATACTAACGTTTCGACAAGTGATATTTTTAACCATACTTTCTCATTTGCGCTAACTTTAAATATATCGCCCCTTAAAATATACCAAAGAATGTTAAAATATCTCTTAAGACTCCATCAAAATTCTAATTTCAGTGCCAATGATTGCATAGCATTCTATTAATTGCTCATTCTTTTTAACAAACTGTGGAAGTAAATGATCGCATGAACCACACCTACTAAATCTGAGTTGTTTTTTTCTAACTTTCAGAAGATAAATTAGAATTTTTGTTTTCTATACTGTTTGGATTTTAAACTTTACTAATTAAAGTAATTTCGTTGAAAAATTCCGCGATTTCTTTTTTTGCCTGGAAAACTTTAAGCGGCAACAGCTTCAAATATAACAACAAAATATTATGTTATTTCACTGAAATTAATGAACCTTATATAACAGATTACTTAGCAGATATTGTAAGTTATTTAGATATCTTCCTTGATTTTTCTTCTAAGGGGAAATTTCATAAATAAAGGCGTGTATTAATATATCATAAGTGGAAAATTCCTATGCACTCAACGCTAAAATGTATGAAAAAGCTAATACGGAAAATCCATCTTTCATTATTCTGTAATAGGTGAAATACCCAGTTCCAAAAATTATTATCCTATGACTAGATCACGGAGAAACTTGAAGAAATTATATGTTTTTATTTGAAACTATTGCTCATAGATAAAAGCGTTGCATTAACGAAATCATAAAAGTCAGTCACATTATTTTTCATTGCGACTGAATTTATGATTCCAGAAAAATTTTGTAAAAAAAAGTTTCTCTATGTGCTACAAGCCCTCATACTATCTTATAGTTCCTTATATATTTTTCTATAATATTAGATATTTACATTACAAAAGCAGGTAACTGAAAATTTAATGAGTAAAATGGCAAAGTTAAACAAGTATTGCTGTTATCTGTCTTCTTTTTATAAAATATCCTGATTTAATAATTAATTTATATGTAATTAATTAAAACATTCGTTTTATGTCAAAAAATGTTAAAAATTATGGATTTAATATAAATAGCAAGAGATTGGTTAAAAACACATATATTGTAAATTTTAATGACATATATTGTAAATAAAATGATACATATATTGTAAATTTTTGCTTAATAGTAACTATCAGGATGAGTCTGGTTTACCGGCAATTTGTTGATCATCGTTGCTTTATACCAGAAAATTTACTATATATTTCCGATGGAAACGCTGTGAAAAAGATTTTCATTTTAGACCTCTTATTGCACAAAAAACAAGACGTGGGCGAAGGTCAATGATGGTCATATAAATTTATTAAGAAACAGCAATGCTGTAGAGATTTCTAAATCGAGCCATTAAACGATTTATGATATATATAATTGCCGTGAAGTGCTTTAAATGTCAACCACTGATTTTTCGCATTTTTCTTCTTCTCACGAAAGCAACTTGATTAGTTCATCCTTGCTTGTTAAACACGCAAAATCAACGAAGTGAAATTGAATGCGGGCACATAAATTAAAGTGTTTCGACAACACTAGAATTTAATACACTGGCCTTTGAAGGACAGATCTGCTAAGATCACGATCTTCTGTTTGAAATTGTCCAAATAAAGCAAATTTAGATCTTCAAGACCTTCAGACCTCATGGATAATATATGTAGCTTTATTGCTATTCAAGCAAAATAATAATTAATTTTGTATTTAGTGTCCTGTATGTCGATGGGGAAAATCCATTTCAGCCAATCTGCTCACCTACTTAAAAAGGCGAAAGCTTAGTTGGTCAACGTAATATTTTCTTTTGAGAAAAAATAATCCACTTAAAAAAAAAAACCGCTTACTTTGCATGTTTGAAGTTATTTTCAAAACAATTTTTAGCGTAATTAATGAGAAGAGAAATTTATTTCTCATTAATTATACATTATAAAGTGATTTAGATTTACCAATCCGGATCAGAATTACTGTACAGTCACTCTGAAAATTTTTGAGACTTTTTGAAAATTTTGCCAAGGGTGACTGTACGGTAAAATTTTACCAGAAATCCTATTTGATTTACAATTTAAAAACATTTACCTTCATGATTGTATTCATACATTTAAAAATAAAATTAAACGTTTTTCCTCTAGCAATGTGGACAAATATTCTTTTGTTATGACTTTTGTAATAAAACTAAAATTGAACAATATATGGATAAATTCTATCAGCTAATTAAAATCAATTTGATCAAATCAATTATTTCTGTTGACAAGTCAAAATCTGCTAAAAGAATAACAATTCAGATATTAACTTGATTTAAATTTGTTGTTTAAAGCTTTGAATTGCGAATGGGTGTTCGAATAACCCCTGAATGCCAAAATAAGTACTCATTAAGTACTAAATGGCATTAAGCACTCAAATCTTGTCCCCTTAAATCTATTTAAACAATCAAATAAAAATATAAAATAGTATTAAACATAAAGAAATTTTGTTTTGCTATAATATTTTTTCTTTTTATCTGGGATTAAATTTATCTCTTTCTGTCAAGAGTATGAAGAAAACTACGTTTTTCCAATTAACTATGCATATTTGGATGAATGTTTGCAATATTTGATAAAACACTTTGCTTTTATAACACCCAAGTTTTGATAAAAGACTTTAACATTTTAGCAAATGACATTTTTCGGATAAAAACTTATCATCTGTTACCTAGGTTTTCAGAATTATGCTATAGAGTGCAGATTTATTTTTATCCAGCTATTTTCCGTTTTTAAATTATATTACTTTTTAATATTCAAAACTGAAATAAATCGTCTTTTGAAAGTTTAATGAGATGAGAATCACTTAATGGGTAAGAAATTTATATAATTATATTAATTAAAAATTTTAACTACAAAAATCTCATTTGTTTAGACTATATTTATTAATTTACTTATATTATAATTTGTAAATATTTCTATGAAGAAAATACTTTTTATAGAGCATAATTTTTATTTAATACACAATAGTAAAGCATATTCTTTGATATTTCTATGTGTATATATCTTTCAGTTTTGTATTTTTTATCACCAAGCAGTTTCACTATTAAGGAATACATATTTGTAAAATATTCACATTGCTTAATCTTAATTCAGTTAGAATCCTAATTTCATTAGAAATTTCAGAATTAGGTAAAAATGAGCAAAATATGAGATCACATAAAATTAAAAAATGAAATACAAGCAAATCCGAAGTTAAAGACAATAAAAAAATAAAATATATTTCGAAATATTTTCTTCCCTTCTTGTTTATTTATATTTATATAATCTTCATCAAGAATATTTTACAGTATTTATTTTTGCATTTTGATTGATTTGTTTCAATAAAGCGTTACTTAAAAATATGGTTTTGATTTCGTAGAAGATTGATATTTTGCAACTAAGTATTACTTATTCAAAATTAGTATATTTACTAATTTACTTTCAAATTATTTTGCCTTTTAATAACTGCTTCATAAAATAACCCTTTATACTATATTCATTTTATATAATTCAAAGAAAAATAAATTTTTCAATAAATGATTTGCTATACGAGCTGAAAATTCTAGTTATGAAGCTCTTTATCCCTTAAATAAATTCACAAAAAATGTATATCGTTGAGTGGAGTTATAAAAAAAATTATCTGAAGTAATATAATATGTCCCAAGAATTAATTTTTTTTTATTTTATTTAAAGTAACTGTATTAAAATAAAGTTAAAAATACATTTTTCTCATCATGTTCATTTACGAAATTAAGAAGAGCAGAATGGTTTGTATTATTCATTTTCAAGGAAAATTATCAATAACATAAATAACTCTAATGCAAAAGTATATTTAAATTTTGGTATGTGAAAGTAATTACTTAAGATTATAATTTAACATTCGAAATATACAGAATAGTTACAAATGAGTCATCGAGGTATTTGACAAAGTCAATATTATATAAGAATTAGTGATAATTGCATAGTACGAAAAACCACATTTTCAAGTTCCTTAGATATCATAACAATTATCCCAGCTCCTCCTCGAGTTCCTCACGAGAACCATTTATATGACAATCAAATCTACAGAGGCACATAAGAGTATACGTCCCTGTCAGTGATCCTGGATTTCAATCTATGCTGTCGACAAATTGCTCAATCATATTTCTTTATTTACTAACCCCCAACGAAAAATATCAGTTGAATGATCAGGAGATATCAGGTCCATCTGAAGAATAAAGGATACAAAATGCTTTCTGCTGTTTTGCCATCGCTTAGCGAGCTTCAATGAGTTTTTAATAAATCACTGAAAAATATGACATTAACAAAACTTTTTAAATATGCTGTTTTCATATATTATCTGTTCATAGGCATCATATATTTTTAATCATAATATATTAAAACAGGCAAATAATTTATAATCAGCCTGTATTAATAACTTATTATACTTAGAATGTGATCATGTGAAGGGTTAATTAGGATATAAATTAGTGCCCCCCCCCTCAGATTGCTATTTGATTAAAAAATGTATATAAATATAATTTCTAAATGAATCAGGTGATAAGTATTTTGTAGAAAACTAGATAATTTTTTCAATTGTTCGAATTTAATTGATGCTTTTTATTAATATGAAATTTTGGTATTTGTATTCTAACCATTCATTGATATGAAATTTCGGTATTTGCATACTGTAATCAATCGAATAAAAGAAATTGTCACCGAATGTTGAGTTGTTGTACCTATTATTGAAATTCACCAACTGTAACATCGGAAATATTTCAAAAGGTCACCCTATATCAGGAGTAGCCAAACCCCTTGATACTTCGAGCCCATTTCCAAAATTTGAAATTTTTCGCGAGCCGCAATTAAGTACATATTTAAAAGATATGCAGAAAAAGATATTAAAATTTTTTTTGCATAAATTATATTTATTGAAAACACATAAATAAAAGTACAAAATATGTGTATTGAATTTAAATATTAAAGAAAACATTTATTTTACTTCTCTTGATTTATCTTTAAAATTTGGTGAATAATTGGTGACAACACTTCTCATTAATTCTTTGAGATACTGTTTGTTAATTCCGATCAGTTTTTGCATTTCACAAAATTTAAAGCGAAATAAAATGATTTGCATAAGTAGGTTGTTTCGAATATTGAGATAATTCGACAAACAGCCTTTATTAATTCAGGATACTTCGATTCTGGTACAAATTTCCAAAATTCTGTAATGGGTGCCGACTTACATTTTAATTATAGAGTTTGATCTTCTGGCATCTCTATTAATTCTAATTCTCCAGATGCTTTTTGGATCATAACTATTTTGGAAATTAAATACTCACCATGAAATATGCTAATTTTAAATGGATTCTGAAAAAATCAAGATACTATTTAAAATATTTCAAGTCTTGAAATGTATTTTGGAATTCCGTCAATATTCCTTTTAGCTTTTTAATATACTCGTTGAGTTTTTATAAGAATAAATTTTTTTGATATGGGGGAAAATGACAAAACGTTTTATTTTTAATGTCTTTTTGAAAAAGTTGTAATTTAATTTTAAAACTAAATATACAATTTGAGAGGTCAATTTGTCTTTCCCTGCAATTGTAAATTCAGTGTTTGCAAATGTTCCATGACATCAGTCAAAAACATTAAGTCTTGTAACCATTCTTCATCGTCTAACTCTGAATAGGTTATTTCCTTTTCTTTTAGAAATGCAATATCGGATCAAACAAATCGATTTAATGCGTTGTATTTAGATAACCATCTAACAATTCAAAAGAAGTTAATGTCATTTGGTAGTTCTACATCCTTTAATTCTTCAAAGAAATTTTTGAATTGTTGATGTTTTTTTTTTTTTTTTTTTTTTTTTTTTGCTTTGGTACGAATGTAATTTACAATGTGTAACACTGTTTTCATAACATCAGGATATTTTTAATATTTTGTAACGAGATATTGTTGGGGTGAATTACGCTGTGAATCAGTATAAATTAGGGAATTAGAGTATCATCTCTGAGGAGTCTAATAAGGGCGATTTTTTACTCAACATTGCCTGAGATTCATCGGCTGCAATACTTACAAGTTTAAAAGGCACATCAAAAGTTTTCACTATGGAATCTAATGCATTTTTAATATTGACTCCGCGGGTTGATTTTTTAAGTACTACTAATTCTTACGATTCATTTTTAACAACGAAATCAGGTGAAACAAACTTATGAAAACTGCCAATTGTGGAAGATCTGTCTATATGTCAAGGGCTAAGTTGTATGCAATAAAGTTCTTCAAATCATATTTGAAATTAAATTTAAGAGATGTATTAATTGCAGTTATGCGTCGTTCGGTTGTGTGACTCGATATGGGAGTTTGCGAAATAACTTTGTTCAATGCTGCGTTATAAGGATCTAAAATTTTAAGTACATCTTCCAAGGTTTTTTTCAATAAACTCTCTCTCTCTCTCTCTCTATCTCTATCTCTGTTCATATGGACATTTTGCACGAGTAATATTTCAAGCAATAATAAAACTATCAATAGCTTTAAGTCATTAGTCTATCGAGTAGTGGGGACAAAGGGTAAAGATAATGTATACCAGCTATAAGATAGCATTCTTCGGAGCGAAAAGTTCCTGGGTTCAATCTGAGACACTGTTGAACAAAGAGAGATTTAAGTTCCGCTCATGCTTTCTGTATGTACATCTGTCAGACAGGTTGCTTCGGAGTTTTCCTGGCTTCCTCCTCAGCTACACATGAACTCACTATCTATGAAAAATACTGTCGGAAGTCAATTTACGGATTAGATATTAAAACACCTTAGAATGCCTTCAGACCGTTTTTACTATGAGTTATCACGGATAAAAAATATTGATTCATTCATATATTAATATTCTCCAGAACTATTTGGATAAAATTTATTTGGTATCTTAGTGTTCATTGCTTGAAAATATGGATTATTTTGCCGTATGAAAATATTTAGTGTTTGTAAAAAATCTGAAGCAGTTAGATGTTTAATAAGTCATATGTGTGCAAATTAAGATAGATTTAAATTAATGACATAAATGGTTAGTTAGATCTACAAAGTTTAATATTCAGTGGTTAGATATATTCACATAGTTTGTTTGAAATGCATTTTCTTTAAGCGATGACATTTACTAATTACCTAAAGGAAAATTATTGATATTATATAAGATTTCCTGCGCCATCTGAAAACTACCTTCTTTTGAAAGGGTTATTTTAGAGAATAAGGAAAATATATTCTAACTCGAAAAGAAATTGTTAATGGTTAATGATATTCAGGAAAGAGCAGCTATTCAAATGAGAAAAAGAACTTGTCTGTAAAAGCTCTTACACGATAAACACACAAGTCATTCTATGAATATATGTTATAATTATGCTTATATTTTTATTAATATATTAATTACTTTCTCCTTTCAAACATTTTAAAAACATCCATTTAATGATGGGCAATTTCAAGTGTCAGCAAAATTATACTGATAATTTTAACTCTCGACAAAGTTTCATCAAATAAAGCTAAAAATAATAGACAAAAACAGTCGTCATGAGATATAATGACTATTAAATTATTAGAGTTTTTTCAAAAAAATTATCTGTCATAGAACCAGCACAGTTAACGAAAACCATTAGTCATATCTAATTATAGCCATTGGGTACTCCAGTAGCCCATTAACAGTGAATTTGTTCATTGACTTGATTACTTTTTTCATTTATTCAAAGATTGAATTTTCAGAAATTATCTCGTTCTAAATGATCTTAAAATTTGCGCAGCTACTTTACAATCTAAATTAAGAAAATTCTTATTGTGTTTATCTGCCAAATGTTTTGTTCCGACATGATTTGAAAACGTTTGCATGGAATGGAATATTACTAACATCGACATAGTTTTTTTAACTAATTAAAAAACGATGTTTCATTTTATGTTAGCTTTCATAACGATTGTAATTAATTTAAATCATAATTTAATCTAATTCGGACATCCTGTAAGACTGATGATGCCTCGATGTAATTAATTTAGACCATGTTCCATTCCAATTTGGATTTTTTTCTCGTTTCAAGAGCAGAAAGGCGAGTTTCTTTTTCTGCTTTTAAAGTTGTCATCAATACGTAGCAGTTAGAAATAGAGAAAAAAAAATTGTATCATCGGATCTTTCTCGTTTCTACATTCCCATTGTGCAATTCTTAAGAATGGCAATTAGTTTTTTAAAAATTTATTATTTTTCCAATTTATAATAAAGTATTGATTTGCTTTCGATAACATTAATTTTTCATGAAAATTTCATAAAAATGTATATCTTTATCTTATTAAGCAGTTTGAAGTTAAATTTATTTACTGTTTAAGATCATTACAATCAGTGAATTTCTTATTTATTATGTTGTAAATAAATGTTTTAAATTTAAAAAAGAGCTAAGAAAATTTTTATTTTATATTCAAGACACCATGTTCTTATAAAGTAGTATTTTTCTTTAATTAATTACACAAGATATAAAATGAAAATATAAATCTCTTTTAAATACTTCCACATAATATTTATAGATTTAGTATCTTTATTAGAAAGAAATTAGATAAATAAAAAAAACTAATAATTGAGATTGAATTTTGTTAATATCATTACCATTAGAGAGAGAAAGTGCGCAAGGGAACTGGACAAAAAAAATTGCAGTAACATCATAAACATTAAATGCTTGTAATGAGCAGGATTTACATACTTTGTTTTATATCTTAACTCAAAATCTTTAAATAATTAAAAGTAAAAATATTAAATAATTTATTCATTTATTTTTTCTGTGATTGCTTTCAGAAATTCTGGAGCAGAAACTAAACCTGAGTTTACCAAAGGACAAAATTCATGAAGTGAAATGCCTTTATAACGCTTGTTGTGCAGAGAACAGATCTCATATTGAAAGCATTCCTCTGGCTTTAATTATAATCGCTCTTTCACTGACATCAATCCTTGCAAATGGAGTAGTGTTACTATCATTCTTCAACAATAAATCAATTCGCCACCAAAAGGGAAACTATCTTGTGGCGAATTTGGCTGCTTCGGACTTACTGTGCACCATTTACATTATATTACCCAATGCTGTCTCTCTGATTAATAATACTTGGCGACTAACTAAAATCTGGTGTCACTCAAATGGTATCCTTTATTACACCTTTTTCAACTCTTCATACATGAGTCTCTCAGCCATTAACATAGACCGAGCTATAGCTATTAACAAGCCTTTTAGATATCCCAATCTAGTTACCTCTTTCAGAGTGGTATTTGTCATCGTCCTCATCTGGATTCAAGGCATTGTGTTTGGTATTCTGGGAAATAATGGGTTAGTGTCTTTCGAATTTTCGGAGTTATTGTGTTCTAAAAATATCTACGTGTTCACTACTGATTTCATTGCACCTTTAACCATCATATTCTTCGGTTTGTCCACTACTTTGCTGATTATCAGCGTCATTACCGTCATGTGCGTTGTCTGCAAAAGTAAGAGAACTTGTCCAGTCTTGCCAGTGGTGAATGGCGATATAGGAGTTAATACCAAGACGTTGATATCTCTGTTTATACTGACGGGAGTATATTTCGTTTTTGTTCCTCTTTATTATGTTAGTAAGGCTTTTCTGATAGCATACGATATGAAGATAATGCCAAGTAAGTTGTGCTTCTTGCCTGTTTTCCTGCTGTTTGCCACAACTTCAATCAATCCTTTGATTTATGGGATATTGAGGAAGGACTGCCGAGAGGCTTCTTTGCAAACATTTCAAATTATCTTGAAAAAATTTCGAAATATCAAAAAAAAGTTTCCATTTTTGAAGGAATAAATAAATGTGATTGACCACAAATATTATTGGTCACTTAAATTATTCTATTGTAAATTTTTTTATTTGGTTTTGGGATAAGTTACTATTCAGGATGTTTTCTGTTCTTATACAACACACAAATGACATTTTATGTTATGTAACACAAATTGCTAATAAAATTTTATTCGTGATGATGTTATTTCATGATAAATGATACTAAAAAGTAATTCTTGAAGCGTATATAATAACTGTGCATCCCATAAAAACTGGCTTTTCTGACATAATATAAATTTTTATATAAGTAATCTTATATCACTGATTAAAAATTCCTTCTGTTAAACAATTTGAAACAAATTGATTTAAATTGTATTTGAATAAACATATTCCTACAAATTATAAAAATATGTTTATTCTTAGTTCTTTAATATATATTGTGTTAATATTAATTCATATTACTATGTATAACAATATAAAAACATTTTCTACGCATTAAATAACTTAATTTTATTATCATTCTTAGATTTTTTTTAACATTTTAAGTTTTGCTGTATGTATTACTGGTATAAATCTGAATACAAATATATACATTTAGATAGGTGTTATACATACATGTTTCATTTGATGGAATTTAAACAAAAAGTATGTAAAACATCACAATGATTATAATAAAACTGAAGAAAACTATTTTATACATTCATTAATGTAATTCTTACTAATTTGAATGTGTCAATCTTTCCTTAAACTAAGAGCAAAATATACCATTCAAATGCAAAGAAAGTCAAGATTCTGAACTCTATGATGAATTTCGTATAAAATGAAACCGATTGTTTTTAAAAACTTAAAAGAAATTAGTTTTTTTTTGGGGGGGGGGCATTGTTGTTATTTATGACACTTGAACAAGCCAAGCTCGCTATGTCTTGGCTGTATGCATTTAAGTCAATAGGGAGAGTGTTTCGTTTAATCAGAGCACCATGAAAGTGAAAGTACGACTTTGCTCTTCTAATCCTCCACAAGAGGATCCACTCCCTCAATTTTGACATTGATCTGAAGCGAGACGAAATTTTCCTCCCGCTTGAAATCTGCTCAGCGAGCGACCACTGGACTTTCAATTCTATAAATTTAACAAGCACGCATATCGCATGTACTCGGTGGGTCTTTGGTGGTACTAAGAGTCAAACCCCGCTCTTCCAGATGGAAAGACGATGCCCTACCCACTAGGTTACCATGGCTCTTTCGTTGTGGTTTGGGCGTAATTCTACAAACATAAAATCACTAATCAGAGATAGTAAGTCTCAATCTATTGGAAATCATAACAATCATGTCGTTTCAAAATCATAACGATTAAAATATGTTAGATTTAAAATATGTTAGATACAAAAACACACGGATCAGTATTTGTGTGATTGTGTTTCACTTAAGTTCATTAAAGGAAAGATTATAATATTTCATGGATTAGAAGAATTTTAATTACACTCGATTTTCATTTAAGGAGGGTGGTGTAAAATTTTAAACATCTAGCCATTTTCATTGTTTTTTAATTATATGGTAGGAAGTTATGATGTGATACAATAAAAATTTAAACATAAAACATTGGAAACACAAGATTGTCTGTGTTCTGTATATTTTTGCAGAATATGTATCCAACAATTATGATGCACCTGATAGGATGTTTAACAAAAGAGTTTTGCGATTATGGATTAATCCTCTATCTTTGAATTAAAGTCTTTCATCCTAAATTGAAACATTTACTGAAACGATTTCTATTATTCATTTTCTTAACCATGAAAATTCATATTCATAGTTAAAGTATCTTCTAGCATTTGTAGCTAATTAAAAGATCTCACTAGGAAATTGAGCTAAAAGCTCTCTCTAGAGATTCGATCATAAACATCATCGTAAAATAAAAGTTGACGTTCTGCTTAATTCTAATTAAAATTAATATTTTTAAAATTTATCGAATAGAATTTTTATATATTATGCACTAAATATTCTTGCATGACTTAAAATTCAGTGGATTAATGTTCGGGTGTACTAGCCTCATTAATTGCCTGAAAATGAAAAATTTTCCTTTAAAATTTTGATTTAAAATATTTAAACTTTACATGTGTTTCAAATTTAATAATAACATATCATATGTAAAAACCTTAAGCTCATTATTGTAGACTTTCATTTCAATGAAAAATTATATCATGAATTCGGTGAAATAATTTATAAAAAGAGTCAATGTACTGAAGTACATAATTTTTTTTTTTTAATTTACAAATATTTTTTGTTTTGTGTTGAATACAAGAAATGAGACTGAAACTCAGAGATAGTCTATTTGAAAAGTTTTACTTTAAAGCAAATTTTTATAACTTATTTCAATTTGATGAGTACAGTAAGCACAAATTAATAAATAGAAAAAAACTTTAACTGCTATCTCGTTAAATTAATACAATAATATTTTAAGTAAAGCAGAAGTCTTTATCATTTAATCTTTATAATACTTTTCTTTATTTAAAATCTTAATGTCTTACTTTTTCTTTTAATTTTATCATTATAGGTACTAATTTACTTATCTAGACAATTGCAGCATTTTTTAGATAAAAATATTTACACTTACTATGCAAATTTTGGGTGATTTTTGATTCCAATGGAAAACGAATGCTTTCTTTGAAAGAAATATTGCGACTTAGAAATAAATATACGTGATTTATATTTGCTTTTATTGATATTTGGTATTTACTTAGTATTGTTCAAAAAGCTAGTTCGCAGTATGAAATTAGGTCTCATAAGGAGAGCTGCTAAAACAAATAGAATGAAATGTTGAGCACTTGAAAGTTCTTTTCAGTTACAAAATCATTTATTTTTGAATTCGTAATTCTTTATCCGTCTTTTAATACATTTCCGACCTGTGACACATTACGAAAAGCGTAAACACACTCGCTGTAATGGGTAGAAAAAACATTTTTTCAAAACTTGAAAAAGTATTATTTTTAGAAATACAGCACTCTAAGAATGAAGAAAAAAAGGGGAGATCTGATGTCGTTAATATTTTCTCTCTGCTTCTAGCTGTCACGTAGAGATTTCAGTTTTAGAAAGGAGTGAAAAACTCCCAGCCCTCCATTCTTGAAGCAAGAAGAGTTTCAGAAGGAAATATTCTATTGTTTGACTGTGGTACTGTGGACTGTGGTTTACACTGTGGTATATGCAAGTTTTAAAAAATTTAAAACAGCTTTATCATCACATTTGATATCAATAAAGCTCCGATAATCAAAATTTTGAAGTAAAATCCAGCTTTAAGTTAGCCAGAGACCATTATCATAATATAAATTTTATTCCATTCTGTAAAACCATTTTCACTTTAACCCTGGATATAAGTTTTGTGAACAAATAGAAAGAAAAATTTATATAGATGATATAACATAAATTTTTTAATATTTGTTCGTTTATTCATATCCATTCTAATTTAAATTTCCAATATTTTTTTCATTTTCATTAATATTTTTTATCAATATCGGCATTAGTTTATTTATATAAACATTGACAGTTTTTTTTTTCTTTTTGAAAATAAATTTATTTTAAGCTTGGCTGTAATTTTTACCGCCAACCAAATCATGCCAAAAGAATTATATCTCAACTAAGTTCACTCTTCTTTTAATTGCCCACTGTTAGTTAAAATGTTTTGATTAAATTAGGGAAACAGTTGACACATAAAAGTTCTATGAAAAGATGGTAGTATCCCTGATGTAATGTTATATCATCATAGATGATCATAAGTGTAAAATTTGTTGCATAAATTTAAAACATTTTTTAGTGTGCTTAGGCAACTATCATAGGATTTAAATATAGGCATCTTTCACACTAGACAACGTTTATCGTACGATAAAAAATTGTCCGATATTTTATTGTGTGAGAAGTTATTAAAAACACACACAATAGACTGGCCCCCTATAAAATATCGTTTCTCAGTGTGAAAGAGAGCAGTCTATTGTGTGCTTTTTTTAAGAACTTCTCACGATAAAATATCATATGACTTTTTATCGGACGATAAAAGTCGTCTAGTGTGAAAGAGGCCTAAGAGCATGAATCAAGAATAACGCGAAATAATATTATTAGATTACAACGATTAATTAAAGATATCAATCAAAACAACTTATTTTTCTTCGGTCTACCATCATTTTTTACCGTACTATGTTTACGGACATATGAGAAAATCTTGTTTAAATTTCAAAATTAATGAAGTTAAATAAATGATTTCTTTTTAAAAAAGAGTAAAAAGAAAACCATTTTTATATTTTAAATCTTAAAAGGAAAATATTTCATAAACTTTAGAATAAGATATAGCAGAGTTTATTTATTAAATAAATGACGTATGAATTTAATATTACTGGGTTATTTACACTATCATGTGAAAATGTAAAATTCTGTGATGGTTAAACTGCAAGTTAGTTTAAAATAAGAGAGACAAATTACCGTATTTATGCAAGATTTAAAATAATATAAAGTTTCAAAAAACTTAAATAGTAGTTTTTCAATAGCTTTTTTGACTTCAATTTTTTAAATAAATGAAGTTGAAAATTTCTGTTTTAAAATTTGTGATGAAGTAATTATAAGGTAAACTTACAGATATTTAAAATATTTTTAACACAGCTATATTATTTGACAATAATAAAAATACTTGTGTGAAAATTTATATTAAAAATTGAGTCGCTTGAGCATATACGATAATTTAAAAATTAGCTTTAAAAAATTCCATAATAAAAATTAAATTCAATTACTTTAAGTTGTTCAATGAAAACATTGGAAAAGAGATTGGAAAAGATAAGATAAAAACAGCACTCGAGAAATTAAAACGAAAAATTATTCTAAGCCATAGTCACATGCATATACTTTGTTGCTGCAGTAGATTTTTCAACAGAGTTTATGAAAGAAGAAAAAGTCTACTGATCTTAAGGATAAACTTGATACATTGTTTGAAAATGTATATACTGATTGAAAATTTAGGCATTGTGAATTTTAATATTTATTGATTATAATATTCTGAATGCTTAATTGGTACAGTGCTTCTTTCATTGATATTCCATACTAGAAATAGCATATTTCTTCAAAAGTTGCTTCTTAATTTTGGGCCATGGTAACATTAAGTATTGCTGATTGACTACTGACATTTCCAAACGACAGTTTGATAAATTCAACCATAATTTTTTAAATGTTTGCCATTTTAGAATGATTTGTGTTGTTTACAGTAAATTGAAAAATTCATCCCGGCAAGAGATGGAAATCATTTATGAATATTTTCATGTGTGTGATTATTTTTCATAACTTTTGACAGGAATTATCAAGACAAGTGTAATTCCGTAAACTTAATCCTTAATATAGCGATAAAGCATCATACTACAATACTATTTAAAAAAAAAAAAAAAAAGACTAACAAATTCAATCATAGTGGATGCTTGCTTTATGATGAATTTCGTGAAGATCGTTCAAAATTGGTTGTTCAGCGAGAAAATATGGATGCTGTGCGTGAACAAACAAAGAAAGTTTTTCATGTGACATATCGTGAGATTAAAACATCTTTGATCATCAGTATGATAAGATAATACATGAACATTTGGTCATAAACAGAAATTGTAAAATCTGAACCCGTATAACGTGAAAAACATTCAAAAGAAGGTTTTTTGTCGATTAGTACAAGGAAATGTTGAAAAAATACGTTCAAAGTGAATCAAAAGCTGTGAGCAACATCTAGGCAGGTGGCGCATTATGGATCAATGCATATAAATCCGAAATAAATTTAGCTGTAGATTGTATTAAATTTCCAAGACGAACCAAACCCAACAAGATTTTCTCTAGTGAAAGAAGTGCATCAAAATATTAGGTTGGAAAATGAGTTCGTAGTAACAGACTAGGCAATTTTCGGTGGAATGGTATCAACAAATTGGTCGAGAGGTAGGAAGAGGTTGTAAACAGCAACTGCGAATGTATAATTGATTAACTTATTGATATAATTATTGTTTAAATAAAAGTCTTTGGTAAAAACGCTATGAACTTATTCCCCAACCTTATAAATGGTGAACCGTTTCTCCAGCATTAATCAGTCACATAGTGACAACGATTTTAGAACTAAGCAGGATGGTTAATTTTGAATGGTACACGATCATTTGTTTATCAGAAGTCATCAGTGGAATTCGAAAACTCAGAAAAGGAAATCATTCTTCATTTAGAAAATACGAGCTCCAACACATTGGCTCAAATAAAGGATTTTTTGACCTTCCAAAATATCGAGTTAATGTATGGTACACACGACTAAGTATTTGGCAACTAGTGACCTTTCTTTTTTTTTTATTCCCATATATCAAAAATAAATTAATGATTTTAGATATTGGAAGAAGCAGTTGATGCCTTCAAAACGACTGTTTTAGAAATACTTCGATCAGATATGAAAAAGTGCTTCAAAAATTTATTTACGTATGCAAAAATCATGGATTATCATAGAGCGTATTTTGGAAAAAAATATAAAACCAACTTCAATCATAAGTATTAACTTTTTTTTCCCCTATTATACCAGAAATATAAAAATAAACCCTATTTATTATTCAGATATTCATAAAATTTAAAAAAATAGTTTACAATAAAAATTGTTTATTAACCAAATTTGCATTTGTTAAATGGAAACATAAACAGTTAATAAGAAATGATTAATAAAAAATTAAATTTTGAATTATTGATTGTTTAATTAATGATTAAAATCTATGCAAATTATTTGGATCAAAGTTAAAAATTTTATAAGAGTTATTTAATTGGTTATATATATATATATATTCCCTTACATATTTCTATTGCATTATATTCTAATAAAATTAATAAAATATATCCTCCTCTAGATAACTCTAGATAAGACAATCTTTATACGTTTTGGCATTAATTCCTTTAATTTAAAATGTACATTTTTGATTTCTTTTTCACGAAATGAAACTTTTATGACATTAATAATTTTTCTCTTATTTAAATAGCTCAACTTTTTCACTCATCTCTCATCAAAAGATTCTAAGTTTTTTATAGTAATCTGAAAAATTGTGAGAATTTCAACCTGTTTCAAAACCAACAGAATCCACAACTATTATATTTCATAGTCTTGCTAAAAGTGTTTTTACTTGCCTAAAACTTTAGCACAAAGCAAAATTTTGTTACAGTACTCGATCACAATCAGGAAATCTTTTGATTAAAAATTTAATTTTATGTTCATAAATTTTTTTCTAGAACTTATTCTTTTAACTAGTGTACAAGTTATTTTGTATAAAACATTTGTTTGCCTGAGGTTGCTATCATATGTTTTCGTCTATGTTAACTCTCCCATTTCTAAACAATGATTCCATTTTATTATTTAATAATCCTGAAAGCACTAATTTCTCTAAACTCCAACTGCAGCAGTCCTAACTCTCACAGTCTTTGCGGTATGATGACTTAGAGTTAACAGTTCTGTAATGTTTTTATGGAGATGTATTTATCATTTCAAACATCAAACAAGAAGGCAATTTACACAATCGACGAGTTCTTATAATACCTGGAACATATCTAACAAGAAAAATCTACAATCATGTGGTCAAATCAGATTAGATAGCAAATCAAACCTCCCTCCATGAAAAATGCAAGTGAAACAGGTATCGAGCAGAAAATCCTAAGAAAAGATGCCTTCTGTGAAAAATTAAGCTTGGGTCGATTAATTTCCACATTACTAAAATAGCTCTTGATATTAATTGTAAATATAAAGAAAAACTATCTAGTTTGAATAACTTGTTTTCTTGAAAATAAGTTATTTCACATGCAAAGCAGAATATATTTGGTGAAAGGAAAAGATTATTCGTTGAAAATTCTTAACACATATATAAAAATATTTAATTCTTGGGATCTTCCTTTTTAGAAAAACAGAATTAAAATACGAAACCATTATAGAGAATTTTTACTGAAATGGTTTCGCCTTTTTCTAAATTTCTAAAATGGAAATAAAACCTTTTATATTAAGTTATGTTTAAAAATGAAGAATAAACCAAACCAAAAAAATATGATCAATTTGCATAATGTTTCATTCAATTTGTTGTCTTCCTACCTAAATTGAAGAGAAACTTTCTACTCTTAATACAACCCTCTTTTACCATCGTCTTCGACTATTATTTATTCTAAAACAAAACATGTTTTCAAAAAAACTGGAATATATATATATATATATATATATATATATATATAAATATATATATATATATATATATATATATATATATATATATATATTGTAAATTCAATTAGATTTTGTTTTTAAATGCGCATTAATAAATTATCTGTATTTTCATATTTTTATCATCAAAACTTGACTTTATTAGATTAATTTTAAGTAATTCAAGTTATTTACAAATAACTAATTAAAAATTGAGGACGTTGTCAATTTTTAGAGCAACTATAATTAAACTAATGAGTGAATAGCACTTAAATGTATTTAAATCTATTATATTAAAAACATTGTGTTTATATCTATTTTCATCGAGATTATTTTCAAAATCATTCATCCTGTTTTTATTGGGAACGTACATAATCTGCATTTGAGAAGTGTACCGACATGTTTTGTGAAGAACATTATCTGATAACTAATGGCACATACGACAGCAATACGGGAAATCTGCCATCTGTTATTGGACATTTCAGGAAAATATTCAGAACTCTTTAAAGCCATTAATTACGATTATCCGGCTATTTAATTTCAGATTATAAGACATGTGACCGCATAAGTAATTTGCTAACGAAAATTTTAATGATAAAGGTAAGAGTTTTCATTTTTAATTATTAGATATCAATTAGTCACTTGCTCTCTAATTACATAGATGTTAATAGCAAAGTTAACCATCATAAATTATCTCCAAAATGTAAGCACTGCATTACAATCTTTTTATTTTAAAACAATCTCCCCTGGATAGATAAATCTTGATTGCTTGGAAGTTTACAATGAACCTTTATTTTTTAAAAAATATGTGTGTATGTTATATAAATAAATATATATATATATATATATATATATATATATATATATATATATATATATATATATCAAATATATATATATATTTGAAGTATTTTGATTTAAAATTTTAACATATTTAATGGTATTAGTTTTTGCAGTTTATTTAATATTTATTTAAAATATAACATTATATTTAAATATTTCATAATAATATCAATTTTGTAACTTTTATAGAGATAACACAATTGAAATAATAACACACGAATTCTTTGAAATGTAAAAAAATTGAGTCTTTACGGCTCTTCAGCAAGTGAATCCATAATATCCTCAATGAAAACTTTTTTTGAATATTTATGATTACACTCTTTACGTTAACAGTTAACTGTAACATTATTAATATAAAAAATAATTTCATTTAATTTATTGCCAAAACATTGTTTTGACTTAAAAATATTAACTAAAAAATTCCTTAATTTTTGCATTAACTTGAAATACTTATTATTTTGAAATATCTTGACATTTTCAATAACAGTTCATTAGATCAATAATATACACTGCCTGACAATGAAAATGCTACACCAAGATGAAGTAGCCAGAAAGTGGCAAAACTTACTAAGTAGAGAGAGATAGCAAGGAACAATAAATTATCTGCATTTCGAAATTATATACTTAATACAGAGTGAAAACAGGGTCAGGACAGCAAGTTGTAGGACGACTATGGTGGGCGATACACGAAGCAACATGTCTAGGCAAAGTCAATGAAAGTACGGATGGCGTCCTGAGGAACAGCTCTCCATTCCCTGTCAATTTTTTGCCAAAGTCCTCATTCTAAGGAGGCAGGGTCTGTAAATGTCATTCAATCATATCTCAAACGTGTTCGATTGGTGAGAGATCTGGGGAGCATGGTGGCCAGGGAAGCAGCTGTACACCTTGAAGAGCATGTTGGCTGATGCGAGCAATGTGCGGTAGGTCGTTATCCTGCAGATAAAGGACATTAAGTACCTCCTGTAAGTAGTGGATTAAGTAGTGGACTACCAGCCGCAGCACATTTTCCACGTAACATTAGGCTGACATTGTACCATAAATACGAGCTACGGGTGACCTGGAATCGTATGAAATGACTCTCCAAATCAGCATGCAGCGTAGTCGCGTGGTGGGGGTTCCATAATTGCTGCAGAAATGGATCTGTCTCCACGTCGACACGACATTCGTACTCGGATTCTATCACTGAAGAAACAGAAGCATGACTCATCTGAGAAGACGATCCAGTGTCACTTCATCGTTCACATCGTTTTAATCAGGCACCATTCCAGAGATTGGTGTCCATACTGTGGCGTCAATGACAGTCTTCTTAAAGGACGCCATAAGTGCGGGTCACTAGCAACCAATCAACAACAAATGGTTCTTCTTAATACGGGTGCATCCAGGGTGCCATGCACATGCTGCAAAATTTTAGTAGACGTGATTTATGTTGCCGCCACCACCTCCCATTGGATGCGTCGATCCACGTGAGCTGACGTTATTTTGGTCGCACCGGCATCCGGCAAACATTCCATAGTTCCGTACTCTAACCATCTTTGCCACATCCGGTGCTTTGTGGAAGCGCCCAAATGTCTATCATGTGTGATTTACCATAGGGATCAACTTGCTCTTCTCAATCCAACCACCATGCTCCTCTTAAATTCGTTTTTCTGCTAGTAGTAACTCCGTTGACGATGATTTGACATTCTTTGCAATTATAGGTGTCCTTTCGGACAAAAATAAACTTTCAGTGATTATTTTCCAAGCAGAAATAACGGCGCGAATATTGACTACACTCTGCCGGTTCCTCACCTTATATCTTATCTTAAATGTGCTGGATATCTACGCATTTCACATCATTTACGTTACTCGATAAGGTGCATCTACCCTGAAATTTCCATAATTTTCTGGCCACTCTTTCTTGGTATTACATTTTCAATGTCAGGCAGTGTATGTATATACATGTGTGTGTCTGTTATACATACAGATACGTATATGTGTATATACATTAGTAATAAAAACTAATATAAGTATACTTTATCAAAACATCAATGCTAAGAAAGTAATTGAAAACTTAAACTCGTTTCATTTAAAAACTTTATAATTACGAATTTCTATTAAAATAAACACAATTTATTTTAATAGAAATTTCAATATTTTTGATTCAAAGATATTTATTTAATTGATATTCATAGTTATTTATTTAATTTTGGAGGGATTTCAAAATAACTCATTCAATTTGCTTAAATTAAAAACTCAAATTGTTTATCTACTTATTTTTAGGATATCTTTATTTTTTATATAATTGAATATTAAATAATCTTCGTGAATCCAAAAAACAAGGGATTTTTAAATTCACAGAGATATTGATCTTTGACTTTAAGAAAAGCATTCTGCAAAATTTCATTCGTGAGAAAAATAATAATGGTAAATTAATAATAATATTATGAAATGTTATTAAACTAACAATTACTTTTTATATAAAATTAATAATTCCGTTTTCTTATAAATCACCATTAATTATGAATCAATTGTATCTACGGTGTTTGGCTGAATAAGTGGTTGTTTTGTGATGACAGTGAGACATTTTATTAATAAACTTCTAATGAGAACTATCATATAAGACGATTTTAGAAATTGCAAAATAAAAATGCTACAAGTCTTATATCTAACAATAAAAAAAAGCTGGCTTTGATCATCTGATAAAGATTTATAAGTATGTTAAATAATCATTGAAAACGATATACAAGGTTATTCAAAACATTCATCAGGTTTTGAATACATGCATTTCAAAAATTTACATAAAAACTTGTGAATGATACATTGTATGAAAATGGACATTTTTAACTTTTAAATTATTTTAAATACTTAATGTACATCATTTATCCTTTCGCCATATTCGATTTATATATTCCTGAATACATCCTCATCAATGTCAACAATCTCAAAAGTGAAGCGATAATTGAGTAAAATCAATGCTATATTATCCTTGTTCAATGCTTATATTGATCCAATAAGGGATATTGTCAAGTATTCATTAATTTTTGAATTACTTATAGGATAATTTAACCACACACACTCTTAATTATTGAATAAGTACGAACATCGGATAAATATAATGTAATTAAAGAAATAATAAGTCTAATGCCATCTATAATATTTTAGGCATTGATTAAATATTACTTAATCAACAAAATTACTTGGTTAAGTATTACTTAACCAAGTAATTTTGTCTCATAAATGACTTCATATTCATAATCTATGTGTGTACATGTGAATATTTATTTAATATATTACAATATCTACTTACATAATAATATTACATATGAGTATTTGAGTAATATTAATGTATATCAATAGTAATACTTGACCAATACGAAAAAATACTAACTGAACGTAATATTTAACTTAACAATCTACTTCTTTTTTGGGTTACTGATAACGAGGGGCCCAACAACACAATAAGAAGATATAATTTATATTGGTTAGTCTGTATCATCAGTTTTGATGCAATATATAATAGATTTCTAAATTTAAACTAAGTATGCCTATTATTTATTCGTGAACATAATGTCCCTTCACTGGCAGAGTAAGCAGAAATGTGAACTGCCCAGCAAAATTAAAAATTAATTATCGATACCTTGCAATGCCTCGCCACATTTTCTTGTTAATAATGGATTTAGTAATAATTAATTATTATTGGCAAAAATGACAGAGAGGTCTGTCAAAATATTTCTATATTTCTAAAAAATTGTTAGCATTAAAAAAATCATTAGAGAATTAATTCATAACATGCTTATATTTTTTATTGTAACTCTAACAATGGTATTTTTATTTATTTTCATATTCTTCTTTCAGAGAATTTCATGGCTACTGTTGTTGGAAATGCTACACATGCCTTCAACAATCAAAGTAATGCTTGTATCTATGATGCATGCTGTGTAGATCACAGAACTCATTTGGAGAACATATATTTGGCATTGATAGTCCTTTGTCTTTCATTGTTTTCTATCGCTGGAAATGGATTAGTTATTTTGTCCTTTTTCAGCAACAAGTCACTTCGTCAACAAAATGGAAGTTATTTCGTCGCCAACTTGGCTGCATCAGACTTAATGTGCACCATTCATGTCATGTTGCCTACTGCGTTCTCTTTAATTAACAATGCTTGGAGACTGACTGGAATTATATGTCACATTCGCACAGTTCTTAGCTATGCTCTCTTTAATTCATCGTACATGAGTTTAGCAGCTATTAACTTGGACAGAGCCATAGCTATCAAACTGCCTTTTGATTATCCAAGTCTTGTTACTTCTTTCAGAGTGAAATTGACTATTGCCTTCATTTGGGTGCATGGACTTTTCTATGGCACTTTAGCATCTACTGTTAAACCAGTATCTTTTGAACATTCAGAGCTGTTGTGCGCAGAAGTACCTGAAATATCAAATACTGCTTACACATTGATTTCAACTATTTTGTGTTTTGGCCTATCGTCCCTATTGCTGTTCATCAGTGTCATTACAGTCATTTGTTTTGTTTATAAGAGTCGCAAAATTGGCCCTATGTTACCAGGAATAAACATCTACCTAGATAAAAACACCAAGACATTGAAATCTCTGTTTATCTTGGGGGCTGTGTATTTTATCTTTGTGCCACCATATTATGTTACGAAAGTTATACTGGCTGCAAATAAAACGAATATAATGCCACCGAATATGTGTTTTTTACCAGTATTCATGCTGTTTTCTGCAACTGCAATTAATCCTTTGATATATGGTATACTGAGAAAGGATCGCAGAAAAGCTTCCTTAGAAACTGTTAACATGGTGATTGAGACCATTGAAAACATTAGAAAAAGATTTTCTCAATATTTACAAAATAAATGACAAACACTCTTAAGCAGATTTTACGAAGGATATTAATGCATTTTTAGACTATTACAATAATATGTTTATTTATAATATTTAAAACGTGAAAAAATTAACTATATATTTTTTGTATATATGTCTGTGCCATGCTTTCAAAGATAGGCAAACATTTTGCAAAATTGTTTTGTTTGTTGATGACATTGCTTTCTAATATTCGTTAATTTTAGATCAGCTGGTTATCAATCCACATTATATATATATATATATATATATATATATATATATATATATATATATATATATATATATATATATATATATATATATTGGTTGTTTTATCTTTGTGCTACTCAACGCATTAAAACGGTTAAGATATAAAAGAGAAAGGAATCTATAACTTTAAATATGGAGTGCAGAAAAAATTCTGTTGATATAATGAATTAGCGTGAGCATATTTTCACAATTTCTTCTTTTTAATTTCTGACCATAAATATACGACAATTATTCAAGAAGTTTTTTTGTGTTCTTGAAGTTTAGATTTTTTTCAAAGTTTATAGTAACAAACAAATTTTTTCCAGATGCTATCATTTAGCTGATTTCGCGCCTCATTCAAAAGAGAAAATGCGCTTCGATTATTGTATTGTAGATAGTTTTATATAAAAAGCTAGATATTTTTTTTTACAAATTATTAAAATAGGCGTGGTTTTGAATCTCGAAAGAATAAAGAAATCAAATAGTATGATACTTTAAATTTTTTTAAATGATGTGATAATTGAACAAGCTGAACGATCCAGATTTTTCGTTTCGCTAATTTTTGCTGCAGAAACACTTTAAAGTTGATTTCCGACATGGTCAAAAAATTTATCAGTAATTTTTTATAAAGAAAAAATGTACGACTTTCTTTAGAAATGAATTTTGTAATTCCATTAAAATATGAACTCTTTTTGGATATTCTTTTGAAATCTTATTATCGTGTAAAATCAATGATTAAAAAATTCAAAGTCTAATTAATATTAACGCTTATTTTGCGTTCAAATTTCAGGCACAAAAAACTTCACAGTTTTTTTTTTTTTTTTTTTTTTTTTTTTTTAAAAATTTTTTTAATATTTTAGTAATCAATTATCCTTCGGCAAATAATTTCGTTACACATATTTTGCACAATATATTTTCAATAATTTTACAATGATTTCAATTTGAAATAAGGTTTAAAAAGAAGTTTCCAGAAAAAGTTTTGCCGAATATATTGGTTATTTTTAGATTTTTTTTAAAAAGATTGTTTAAAGATTCAGTTATCACCTCTGCTTTCAAAAGTTGTTTTTGACCAAAATATTTTTGAAATTGTTATCAAATTTGTATATGTAAATAAATACTCAAACACATGCACATGCTATTTCACATTATTCAATACAATAAAAAAATTATTCTGCTCTACCTTAAGATGTGTCCATTATTTTCATAAAATTTGCAAAAGAAATTCTTCAATTTCAAATGTTTTTAATTTACTGTTATTTAGAATAGACTACACATTTTGCTAAATAAAAACATCTTTAATTGTGAAATTAAATTAATAAGACAAAATTTGAAAATCACTGGCAATAATATTACAATATACAATACAAATAGGAGGAAAGAGCACAGGAACCATGTTTTCATCAGGAGAGAGATGGTCAATTATGTAAATTGACATTGTTTTTTTTTATTTATTAATTGTTTTTTTTTATTTATTAACATTGTTTTTTTATTTATTTTCTTTCTTTTTAATGTGTCTTTTTGTAATTTTGTAAGATTAAAAACTGTTATATTTTGGCATTCTTTATTCCTTGATTTTTTTCTTGCCCAGTTCAAAGAATTTGATAATATTTAAATCCAGTCCCGAAAACAGAAAAGTAGCCATATTTGATTTATATATATAATTCCTTTTCTTCGATTAAGTGATAAACTAGTAAAAATATCAAAATATATATCCAGATCACTAATGTAAATCCACATAAAAAAAAAACTTCAAAATAAATTGGCTAAATTATCTAATTGGAAGTGTTTTTTCATTATATCACATAGCTACAGCTGATATTTATTATTAGAAAAAAATGATGAAACTGAATAAACATCACATAAAGTAAAAAAGGTGAATCTTTTTATTGAAACAATAGTTTAAATAGGCACTTCTGAATTACATTTTTATATAATAGTAAAGACTTTAATTTTAAAATGCACTGAAGTTTATACATACATATAAAAGATTAAGAAATATGTTAATCATTTAACCTAGTAATTATAAACCATTATATGTAGTTGTAAATTTTTTTACAAAATCAAAAGATAATGAAACTATAAAATGGAGATAACTTTAGGTTTAATATATTGTAAAATTAGTCTAAGAGAAACAAAGTTAAGATTTTTAATAGGGTTGGAAATTAAAAACACTAAGAATATTATATATAAGTATCCTTTAGTTAATTACATACTGGATTAAATAAACATGATGGAGTTTAAGTAAGAGGTTTCAGTTCAATTTCCATGAAAATTGTCTTCATTTGGGACACTTAAGCAAAAGATTCTTCTTGGCTGCATTACAACATAAGTGATCAAATTATAAATTCGTAAAAATTTTGAAGACCTGCCATTCATGCCAACAATTTTACTATGTTTAATTGATATTACGAAAATTTTTTTCATTACGATTGATCTGTATATAGTTTTGATTAACGTCCCATTATAAATTATTATATTCATTCACTTAGAAATTGACAATGAAATACATCGATCTCTGAAATAGATCCTTAAGGACAATAATGTGAGTAAATTCTTCTATCTTAAGTTCTTTGCACTGCAGCAGACAGTCCGGTGTAAAATGTGTTGAACTGTTGAACAATTGTAGCCCTGAAAAAAGAACAAAATTACATATTTCTCATAAAAGATCAAATTTTACATTAGTTTATTGATAACATGATATATAATATATATACCTATACCTATTTGGCCACCCAAAATATAATACCAAAAAAAGACCAGAGCAAAATTCATTTGGTAGATATAACACGTTATATAAGGTTCAAGTGTTTGAAATTACAACCCTCTTATGAAATGCGGATAATAAAATCAGTAGTGTAGTTGGTATATCCGTCATTGTTTATATAATTGCTGCCACATGTCTTGATATAAAATCAAAAAGTCTTGGCATGTGTCTGTTGTATATATCAGTCCATGTGATATCCACATATTATCAGAAACTTGCTTGGAAGATGCATCTACGAGTCAAAGTTAAATAGCACACACAAAAAAAGGCCGTTATTTAAATCTGTGTGTGTTCTTTCTTTATACACAGATGGTACAATCACCCTCAATGAGCCTATGAGCTGCAATGCTGTTGATTCTTATATCTCATCGCCGCAAACGCATAAATTTTACATTATTAGCATGTTTCCTTCAAGGTATTGCATGTTAGGTGGCCAACAATATATAATCATTTGCCATAAATATTAATGCATATAAAATTTAGTATTAATCTATACTTTTTAGCTGAGCACCTGAAATAATATTGAAATTTTTCTCTGATGCTTATTGTGTCTGCTGAGTAAACTCCTTTCAGAATTTTTTATAGGACAAAAAAATTTTGCTGTGGCCATGACAAAAAAATTTTAATGTCCAGAACATTCAATGGCAAAACAAATTTTTATGATGGTCACGCACAAATTGTCATTATCAATTTTCACAAAGTTTGTCAAATATATTTAATGATCACCCGTTAGCCTGTCACAGATGTACCAAAATGCCAAATGCTTTAAATTAAATGCTGAAAAACATACATTAATAGTAACTTGATCTTCGTATAATCTTTTGAATTTACAACATATTAAACCACTTCCTCATTTTAAACGAGTTTACTAATATTTCATGAGTCTAGTGAATTAACCGAATTTTAACCATCGACCCTTATAAACTCATGAAAAAACTATATAGCGTACTTAAAAAACTATGAAATCAGTTTAAATCTAAATACATAAGTAAAAAAACAAAAATACAGCTATATAAGACCCTGATAAGACTAATTGTTGTATATGGCAGCGAAGGCTGTACAATTAACAAAGACAACGAGATGAGACATATGACTTTTGAGAGAAAATCTTGAGAAAGATCTTTGGAGCAGTAAAAGAGAATGGCATATGGAGAATACGGTATAACCATGAGCTCCAATTGAAATACAGAGAACCCAACATAGCTAAAATAATCAAGATTTCACAGATAAGGTGGTTGGAACACGTATTCCGATATGACAATGAAAACCATGTCAGGCAAATAATTTTTAAAACTCCAGAGGGAAAGAGAAAGACCAAGAACTAGATGGATAGATAGAGTGGAAGAATGGCTAAGGAACGTAGGAGTCAGCAATTGGAAAGTCATTGCCAGTGATAGATCAAGATGGCAAAAGCTGACTGAGACAGCCTTGGCCGGCAATCGGCTGTAGCGCTTGGGAAGAAGAAGAAGTTCTTAAAAAACACATCATTGAATAATAGATTTCAAAGTTTTGAAACAAAAGTTTTAAGAACACTCGTAATACACGAAGGATAGGCCAATTTTCTTTCGAATTTCATCTTACTTACCGGAATCTAACATTTCCAGAATCTTGAGGAGCAACCCAGACAAGAGTAGCTGATTTTTTATCTCTGTTATCGGCATGAGACATGCTTGAACACTCTGACAATTTCTTCAAGCCAGTGCCTTCCAGAAATTCTCCAATGGTACTGTTCGTTCGAGGATCGTATGCTTGAACCATCATTCCTTTAAAAGGTGTTCCAGCTGGTGCTTGAACGTATACTGTAAACAAAAAAGAACACTATAATTATCAAGACAGTTTATTGATCATAAAATTATAGCTAAATTTCAGTTTGATAATTTTCATAATTTTATAATTTTGAATTAAAAGGCTTGAATTTTTAAGTTTTTGTGACAATGTCTCTTTTTGAAATTGCGTATCTCACTTTGCATTTTATGTGTAATAAATGCTTTATTTAAACTGTTCTCAAGAAGTGGTAATGTTTCTATAATGTTCTCTTATTTGTCAACATAGAGATTAATTTTTGCCCAGAATGATTTCGTTTCTCACTCTCTCAAAAGTCATTTTTGCACACGAGGAATAATTGAACTTGGTAATAAAAGTAAGTTCCGAACCACTACAAACATCTAAACACAAAGTAGGGTTCGAGCTCACGTTATATTGAACCAAAGACAAGAGTGCTAACCTTTCAGCTACTAGTTCCGTTGCCCTGAAAGTTTGGTTCAAACGAATCCTATGGTTTAAAATGATTTTCAACTATTACAAATATGTAAGTTCTATGTAAAAAATCGAATCCATCAGATTTTGACTACATAGCGAACATCTTAATAGTTTCAAACTGAAGCAAGCAAGAAACTCATAGTGTATAAAATCTACGAGCTTCTTGCTCACTATTTAAAATATCTTTAAAAAAAAACGTTTTTTTTTTCTAAGGGAACAGGATTTTAATTAATTTCTTTTTTCAACAGGAACAGTATTTACTCGTCACAAAAGAAGAACCTTGGAATACTGACAAGCACCTACCTGGATTTGTTAAACTGAAGCTAATTTCTCAACCACAAAACTCGTAAAGTGATTGAATGAAATTTGATCCTCGTCAAAACTGTTTTCTACTTACAGAAAATTCGTTTAATACTTAATTTGTTATTGTTGTTGTGGCTTCTCCTCCAAATGCCTGACAAAGTCAGACTAGATCCATCAGAGCGTTGACCCTAAGGAAATTGAGAACGAGAAGGGGGATGAGTATATATCCTCTCTGGAAAGTCCTAAATAGTCCTAGGTGGGATTAGGAGAAGACTGCTCATTTTTACATTTAGAACAGACCTCAAAGATTCTCCTGCCTTCGAAATACGTGAGATCCCTAGTGTGGCCGTTTGCTAGTCTGGAAATTGCGGTTCTAGAGGCTCTGTCACAATTGACGGTGTATGAAGAGCCAGGCTCTTTGCCTGCTTACCAGTGCAGGCAAGGAGGAATTCTCCACCCTTTCGAAATTTCTGAATTAACTATAGACTGATGATTTAATTTGTTAACCATAGCAATATATAGTTTTGTAATTTTAAAATTTTTAATTATTTGAGTAAAAAGATAAATTTTTTGAGACATTAATAACGGATAGTCGTGACCTTTGCATCATTTTTGCTGAAGAAATGACTTTTTTCCTTACCATTAATTTATTTGGATAAGCTTTATCATTGCTGACGAAAATGAAACAAACTTTCAAAAGAAAAACAGCTTGGAAATAATTATATCTTCGTAAAATAGATGGACTGGCATATAACAGTTTTTAAAATGGTTTCTATTCCTAAAAAATTGTGTGTGGATTTACACATAAAAATATAATCTAATTTATAAGTAGATACATTTTTTTCAGATTCTATTTCTTGTTCAATTTTTAAAACCATAATATGGTCTATAGACAGAATTACTATAGAATTACAAACCATGAATAGCTATATTAGTTCTCGATACGATAAAAACAATAATTAATTACAAGTATTCGAATGTGATCACCTATTTTCGAATCTCTTATTACCTGAAAATTGGATTCGTTTCATTTCATAACAGTTAATATAAAAATTTATTCGCCTTATTTCGATCAAATTATCCTCCTGAGAGCGTCTATCCATGTTAAGTATTCATCAGACCAATCTTTCTCAGCTGATGTACTGGGAGGAAATGGATTGGAAGATACTATCTCAAGTCAATTTTACTTTAACAATTGATAAATAAAGATTTGTTAAGTTCTGTTGAGGTGAGTTCAAATCCCGTCTTGACCGAAGATCCGTCGTGTAGTGGGTGGGGCGAGTTAAAATTGGGCGTAGTCGCAATGTCCTCCTAGTGGAATGATACCTCTAGGGATGGCAGTATGTTGGGAATCTTATGCTTGGTCCTTGCTTCAAAATTACGAAGACTCCACCCGGCTGTTTCTATCTAACTTTTAGAGCCCAACTCAGTGCTAGGTATAGGGAAGCATATTGGTTCAACAACAACAGTTAGGGCTTAATATGATAGCTAATCCACACAATTTGAACAGTTCTAAATCCCTCTAAATAACTCAAACTAAATAATCATGTATTGTCATGAGCGTATTGTAATTTTAGAGAACTTCTCGACTTCAATAATTTCTCATAAAACTCTATAATTTATCAGAATACTAAGAAAAACAAATTTACAAACTTATAGAAACTTCAAGAAGCAACACATGAAAAAACTATTAAAATTGTTCGAATCCAAGGCTAATTTGGTTTGTTTCTCAAAGGTCAACTTCTGCACATGAAAGCTGATTAGACAAAAATTTACAGTTTTAAATTCGATTCCAAACCCCAACAAACATTCATTCCAGACGTGGAAATACTAACGATTTAAGTTATCTTTCTGTTTTTCCCTCTTTCACACATTATAACTCATAAGTACTTTCAAGTATTCCAGAACATTTTTAGTTTACATCTTTTATAAGTATCGACGCATTTGCTCAGAAATAAATTCCTGATTTTCATTTGTCATCATTTTTATAGTAAAAAAATCCTCTTCTTGCAGTGTGCGTAAAATCTGAAAAATTTAATTGCAAATTTTATCTTCCTGGATTTATCTTATAAAATCTTTATTCTATTTGTCCAACTTCATTTTTTTTAATTCAAGGTTGTAATGAGAATAGTTGTATGCAAAATGGAATGAAACTTGAATATCAAGATATTGTTCTTCGGCTAATTTGAAGGTATGTATCATTTCGGAACTTTGATTAACTATATTTGTAATCTAAACCCTCTTAAAATGTTGATTTGAACATCCTATAAAATTCATTTTCCCACATTATAATTAATTTAAGCAATGTAACATTCCTACAAATCTCTTTATCATTGAAGAATCACAACCTCTATTCCTAAAGCGAGAAGGTAGTTTCGAAAGAAATCTTTTTTTATAAAATTGCGTTAAAAATGGGAGTGAAAGAAAAATATATTTATGCCATCGGGTGTTCCATTCTTTCTAATTCCCACATAGTATAATTTTTTTATTATGTTCAAGTTTATTTTTCTCCTTTAATGCCAAATTTAAAAATTTTTAAATTTATTTATTGTGTGCTGTGAGATAAATATATATATATATATATATATATATTTAAAACTCAGCAAATATGCACAAGTTTCTAAAGTTTAACTGTAGATGTATCTTTAAAAAATTCATTTATTTTTCTTTACAAACCATTTTTTAATATAGTTTAATATTTCCAACAATTAAAGTAAAACCATATGAAGCAACATAAAAATACAAGTCAGTAGCAAAAATTTAAAAAAAAATTCTTATGACACATTTTACAAGTAACAAGTTTTATGCAAAAGAATCAAAATATACTTGACAAATTTTCTGATCAAAAAATAAATGCACGAATTACATAAAAATGATAAAAATTGTTATTTGTTACTTTTCAATGAGTTTTAAACCTTGACATATTTAAAGAACTAAATTTCATATTTATCTAATTTAAAATTTTCTTTTTTTCATTTCTTTTATAAATTTTGGAGAAAATCTAAATAAAATCTAATTTCAGTAGAGTTTTGAAATTACAGTTGTGATGTTATCCGAAGATAATATTTGTGTAAATATAAAAAAATAAAATTTAAATATGTTCAAATTAAATTTGTATTAACTTTTATATTTGAAAAATTATATAATGCTGTTTTAATGTAATTTTAATTACAGTAAAATTTTGCAATTAAAATATTACAATGATTAATAAATCCCTAAAAATTATGTTTTTCTCTATTAACATAAATTTACAAAATTTAGAAATTAATTTTAAAATAGCACATTCTTAAGAATTTTCAAGAATCGTAATTCAAAAATAAAAGAAAATATTTTTGAAACTTCGAGATAATATTTGAAAATTAAAATGCTCAATATATTTTATGAAAAGTAAAAAAGATATTAAACAATGACTCAGTTAACGCTTTCTTCTAATGTTAATGCTGAAGAATTCGCCAAAAATATATTATTTTTGCGTTTAAAGTTTCTAAGATCAGCCTGAAATATTTTCACTCAAGTGGGCAAATGATGAAACTCAAACTCAACCTTTTCAAAAAAGATTATCAAATCATAAATGTAAACACTAATCAGAATATAAAGTAATTAATTATTTTTCATGATAAAAATTCTCACTTTTAGTTCGAAAATTTTTACAATTCTATGCATTTTTATAATACTTTTCCTGTGTATCCTTGGTATCAGGTGAGGGAATCTGGTGGCTCCTTGGCTCGGGCTGCAGTAGACGAGATCAAACTGCGCTTGCACGGTTTTCTTAGCGGCCATCTGCTTTCCATGACTTTCGTAGGTGGTAAAATACATTTCGAGATCTGCACTAAGTGTTCTTCGGTGCAGGCCTCTCCTGACCACATTTTATCTTGTTTTGGGACTTACCAAGCAAGACCTGATTCGGGATCCCCTTCTGGTGCTTGACTTTTTTAGGGTGAATGGACTCATGGACCTGATCTAGCTTTGCTGATCCCGGGAATTAGAAACAACAACAACAATGGTACTTTGCATTTTAAAATTACCGTTCTACCAGATTTATATGTTAAAGCGAAAATAAAATATTTTAGTTCATTCCAGAAACTTTAGAATGCAAAGTATCCTCTGAAAATTACTGCAAATTCTATTGATTATTTATTACGATATCATGTTGATAATGGCATTCTCCTTCGAAAAATATATATTTTTAAAGAAAGTACAAACAAATTCATATCCACTTTAAAATTAAAAATGATGCATTTCTAAGAAATTTTTTTCCAATTTTATGAAAATTGTATTAGATTAAGAAATAATGGAATCAAAAAGATTTTTTTCAGAAACCAGAATTAAAATATGTAAACAAAAAAAGTTAACATAGCCAATGATAACAACTTTGTTATCATATACTTGTTTCAAAGTAATAACAGAAATGATCACAAACTTTAGTCTAAAAAATTCATAACATAAAAACATTTTAAATTTCATAAATTCGGGTATTAAGTTTATCATCAAATAAATCACACTTACCAATGACCTGATCCCCTGGCCGATAAGAGTCCGTTGACTGGGTGAGGGTGTAAGGAGAGAGGTGGGCCGGCTGAGGCCTGTTCTGACCATGATGAGGAAGCATGGCCTCGCAGGCTTTACTCGGTGCTCCGGTCGGCCAGCCGGAGACAAGGGAAACCGCGAGGAATGCAGCGAAGAGAACTTTAATCATCATGATTCTGAATTTTTAAAAAATGAAAATATGTAAATATTTAATGGTACCAAAAGCAAAATAACTGTAAATTTAGAAAGGCAATAAGCCTTTATCTCATGTATCAACTTATACTCAATGTTTATTCTGCTATGAAATAGAATGCGTGTTTCAGTGTTTCTTCAATGAAAAACTGATATTCTGTATCTCTAAACCAGTATAAAAGCAGTGTTCTGATTGGTTAATTTCGCTTCATTGAAAACGATTTTCCTGCAATGAAATTAATGACGTGTGCAATGATTAAAATATTGTTTTCTACTATTTCAAACGTGAAAGGCAATATGTTTTCATTTCAACCCTCAATTACCGTGATTTTAGGTGTAATTCTTCATTCATTAAAAATGGCGAGAAGAATAACTCCTACATCATTTATTTGCTGAATTTAATCAATATTGACTAAAAATTTAAGATAAATTCATTATATTTTAATAATAACTGATTGTTTTTTAAATCGCAATGGGTATTATAACAATTTTATTACATTAATTGCAAATATCCTGTTTTAAATTTAAAACAAAATTTTTAAATATAAGAAAACATTTTTAGTGCAATATTGAAAAATGGATATTAAAGTGAATGTTTTTCTTGATTGGAATATGAAAATGAATTCATATGAAACAACTCGATTAGCTAAAATTGGTATTTGGTTGCATAGTAATTTCTTAGTAAAGACTCAGATTTTTAGAAAGCTCTAGGAAATCGTAAAATATATCAGAAAATAATTTTAGATGAAGTAAAAAGGAAAAAGTAATAGTAGTCAACATAGAAGATATGATCGCAACCTAATAGTAAGAACAGAAACCATCGTAGCATAGCAATAAAAAGCATGCATTTCATGTATGGAACAGGCTCTATACTTTATTTATTCGAACACAGTCTTGATAAGAGGGGCAATGAATATTAAAATTCTATAGGCTCTTCTTAAGCCCTACCAATAACGAGGGGTAGAGAGCAAGTTACTAACTCAGATTGACTTCAAATTCTATGGTTCAAATTTGCAAGAAATTCTCAAGTATCTAACGGCATCACATACACACAGTTGGCAGAAATAAGTAATCGGAAAATATTTCAGTAATCCAATAAGGATAAAGAGCTTTATCCATCGTATCAAAATAACATCTTTTGGATACCGGCCATTATTAGACAACAGGAGATGTATGTTGCGTGTCTGCATCTTGGATGCTTTTTCAGTTTTTCCTCTTTGCTATACATGAGTGCGACATACGGTTTATAAGTTATCTAACTGGCAGTTATGATGTACGCACTCAAATTATTAAAAGCTTTTAAGTTATCCACAATGAAATACAAAATCAAATTCTCTAGAAATTCCAACTCAAGCATTCTCCAGCTTGCGAGATATCTACCTGATCCAGTCAACGATGGTCGCGTTGAGAATGCCTATGAATGTTAAATGATTTTTTTTAATGGCTAATCCACTCAGCCACAAAACTGAGAACAGAATGATTATTGTTTCCACCTTTGAATTAACAATTTATAAGCTGGATTTCCATCTGTTTCTTACATACTTGTAATGATTCAGAATTTACTTAAAGTTATAGGTCTCGATCAAATGTGCAGCGAATGGCCGATGAACAACTAACAAATCCGAAACAATGTCCCTCCGCTGATGTGACATGAAGAGGATTTGTTCTATAATAGACGTCTGTCTCATTACCTGTCCGTGGCTCAAAATGATGAAGTTCTCTAAATTTAGTGGATTCAGCTGATAAGTATAGGAAACCAAAAATATAATATCTAAGCAAGTCAGTTTTGTAAGATTCAGAAATAAAGTTAAGCATTTATCACGGTACAACACCACAACTAATAAATTTTAAAATATACATCGAGAAAATCTTTTATTTTTTAATGATTTTAAATTAAGTTTATTTTTTGCATTTTTAATTTAAAAATTACTGTATTTAATCATTAAAAGTTCACCACGAATTTTATATTTTTTTAAAACGTAAGAAAAGTACATTAAAGCATAATACAGTATGCCACAAATTAAGGTTTCTGGTATTACAAAGAATAAATGATTAAGTGATTGTTAATATAAATGTTCAGAATATTTGTAATTTCTGAAAAAATATTTGTATAAAAATCATATCAAAAACATCGAGCGTTTATTTAAATGGTTGGAAAGGGAATATTGTTTTTTGTATCAAATATCACAATTAAAAATTTTAGATTCTTAGAGTGAATAGACGAAACTTGTTGCAAGAGTCATTAGTATTTCCGGAAGAATTTTTTTTGATTTTACAAATTTATGAAAATTAATGTTAAAATTGGAAACTAATGCTGAAATTGCTATATGAATGCTAAAAATTCAGAAGCAACTACTCCAACAGGTAAACTTAAAAAATTGAAAACAAACTGAAAATTTAATTTTACATTTGTCGAAAAAATTATTGAGTTAATATTAACATAATTGAATAATTTAAAAAGAATACTATTTTCCTTTTTTTTTTTTTTTTTTTTTTTTTTTCTATTTCAAAAATAATCTGTAAATATTGGAAGATTTACTTGTTTTTTACTTTTGCTAAGAAAAATTTTAATCTCATATGATTCAATTACAAATCTGTATTATTATAGTATTTATATATAATTTTAAAAAAATATTTACATTTTTTTTTCCTGACTTGGTTTTTTAATCCACATTCCTCGTCAACATCTATAGGAATAGAAGGAGATTTTACCAACTTCAACAAAATGAACGTAAGAAGGTGTTCCATCTACATTTTTAAGATCTCTATTTTGTAACACAGACAGTTGCTGTTATAATTCCGAGATGTAAGGTAGATCATATGTGAGCAAAAATAAGCCAAACTGTAACTGATATTTTGTGTTTGTGATTTTATTTATTTTAACATCGAGTTTTTTTGCTAAATAAAATTTCTTGTTCAAAATCCTAGTTTCACTAAACTGATTGCAAGAAAAGGAATAAAACTCATCAATAGTCTCTCGAGAATTTAAAATAAAAGTAGTTTTTTTTAAGTATTGATTACAGAATTTGTAGTATAAGTAATAACAAATATATATATATATATAGATATATATATATATATATATATATATATATATATATATATCTTAGCTATTTTAATACACCAAGAATCGGAAATGTGTTAATACGCGGGTGAAAAAAAATTACCCATTTTAATTCCGTTTCTAAATGGAATTTTCAAACATGAACACCTCATTTGATCTGTTTTTTAGCTGACGTACGTGAAATGGCAGTTGGTAAGAAAACAGAGTTTTGAATAAAGTGAGTAAATATCGGGTTTTTTTTTTTTTTTTTTTAAATCTCAGTTATTTTCCGAAAGCTAAGCACGTTTTCCTTCGGAAGTTAATGTATGCGGAAACAGATAGGCTGTTGGACATCTAGTTTAATGTATGTGTACTAAAATGTTTTTTCAGCAATTCTGAAATATCCAAAATTTATAATATATACATGATAGAAAAATAAACTCTAAGAGTGAAGAAAAATTAAGGAAAATATTTTTCTACCAATAATTATTATATTTAGCAAGCAGTGTTCCTTAGTTTTTACTTCCTAGAAAAAGGTACTTCACATATTTTTATTTCGTTATTAATACATAATTATAATTTTCATACAAGGGAAAATTTTAAAAAATGTCACATCACTTTTTTTCAGCGAAAGTATTATTATATCAATTTTTTTAAGTTATTTTATTATTAGAATTTCTAAATTCAAAATATATTCTAACCAAGATAACAGGAATTTTTTTAGCCGTTATAAATAAAATTTGCTTTTACATTGTTTTCATATTTTTTTAACGTTTATATTGTATTACACTCTCAAATTCATTTTTATTTTCCAATAGAAAAAAATAATCAAAATAAAATACATTCTAACGAAAATCACGTTATAGAAAGGTTTGAAAAATTGATATACAGTATTATATAACTAGTAAAACTCTATATACAATCAATAATAAAAAAATAATTTCTGTCTTCAGAATAATTTATTTGGAACAGAAAATATTTCGTATTTCTATTCTCAACAACTGCATTGAAAGGCATTCAATATGAGAATAATTTCTATGATCTAAAAGTTAAGCTATTCAGAGTGAATAATTTGTCATTCTAACTTCAATACATGTTTCTGTAGATATCTATAATCAGTATTAGTTAAGAGAATTATTTCTGATATCTGAAGAATAAACTATTCAGAATTGGGGAATAATTTTTCATTCATTTTCTAACTTTCGACATTTTGCTTGGAAAACACTATGTTCATTACTAAAGTATAATTTATGCGGTATGAAATATAACTTATCACACACACACAGAATCAATAACTAAAGTTTCTATTTTCGACATCTTATTTGGAAAATAACCTATGCACAATATTATTACATCTGAATATCTTCTGTTATATGAAGAACAATCTATTTGGAATCGGTAATTAATTTGCTATTCCACTTTCGACACCTGGTACCTGAAAGTGCTAGTGGGTATAACACACCTGATTCCTAATGTGATTAAAATACTATAGGCGAAAGTACTACAGAGATTACTCACCCGGAAACGGTGCTTCCCCGAAGCTGAGTGTACGAGCAGAGGGCAACAGACGCACTGAAAGAATTTGAAAGTAAGTTTTTCCTGAATCAAAAATAATCAGTAAGAAAGTTATTTTCTCTCTCGCCCATTTATCCTTAGATCCTTGTAAGCATAAAAGAGGCCACAGGCGGGATTAAGTTTCTGGTTCTGGGATGATCATCCCAAAAAAACAAAGCATGTCAAGATCAAGCGCCTGACAACAACCGTTTCGAAAGAACACACGCAAATCGCCTTAAAGACACGCAACCTAGAGCACGCTCTTTATCTCTTGATCCCTTTTCTATTTGCCAACATCCCAACTTTGCTTGTTCTAAAAACTAAGCAATTACACCAAACACCATTATTGATAATTATCCTGCTTTATTCTTGTAAATCACTTAGTTAGTAAAGTTAATAGCTTAATCAGTATATTTTTATAGATTTTGGTATAAATGTAATCAATTAAGTAAAATCGCCATCTTTAAGTAATCACTTTTTTACCCTATTATCCTTTAAATAATATATAATCAGTTATGATTCCCTTTGTTTGATATGTTTTGTTCTCCTACCACTGGTGGATTGGGGATGGATACCAGCTCAGGTTTAACCTCGTCACCTAAAAGTGTTCAAAATTAAGAAGTGCTTGGTAATAAGCGAGTATTCCAAAAACCTGTTAACCTCAGGTCCATTTCGGGGCTCGCCTACACAGTTATGTATGTATGTCACTTTCTTCTCATGAAGAGCTAACTCGGCTGAGAACTACAATTTAAAATCTGTTCTGAACAATTACAAATATTTTTGCCAGAGGTAGGAAACTAATCCACGAATCGTTAATCAGTATGCTGGAGTGTTATGCATTCAATTGTCATCTCAGGATATAACAAATTAAATATTCCATAAATAATATAAAATATCTTTTATTATAGTCAGCTCATTAATAAGTGAATATTTTATTTAAAAAAAGCAAATTGTATGAAATTTATTTTATTATGGCCAATGATATACGTTAGTTAAAAATTATTAGAAATAATTAAATTGCAAAACAAAAATTTATTTATTTTAAAAATTATATGTATTTGATAAAAACTATATATTCTCATTAAATACATATAATACGTAAATTTAGTTTATTTTTTTTCTTCCTTCTGAATGGTTAAAGCACTGACCGTCAATTCAAACATTTACTGTTTCACTTCCCAACTCGAGTTATTTTTATAGAGGTTTTGAGTTCTCTAGGATTTATTCTAGTTTGACCTAGTGACCGTAAAGGAAAAAACAAAATGACTAAACACCCTATTGATGTTTTTGATAGTAATTAATTTTTATTCAAATGGATAACATTATTAACAAACAAACAATAATAGAACTGAAAATATATTGCGACATAAGTCTATTAACTTGTATTCTTAGATTTTTTATTATTTCTTAATACAATACGAATCACAATTTCTCTTTATACCCTACATTAATGTTGGAAATGCTAGATTTTTTAACAAGTATTCCTATCAAAAACATGAATAGAAAATAGAAAAATATATTTCTTAAAAATGAAAATAAAATTCATAATAACAGGTGACAACTAAATAATAAAAAAATGTTACAAAAGTAATGATTTTTAAATTAAAATAAATAAATAAAACTCATAATTACTTTATATACACTTTCAAACAAATATTTCTATAAATTAAATAGTTTTATGGTTTCGTGTAACAATTTTTATACCAGTATTTCTATTGAATCGTTGATATTCAAAATATTATGTATACTTAAAACTTCTTTAAACTAAAATTTATTTTTTGTTATTTTTTAAAGAACTATTTTAAAGTATTAAGAATTTTGTATTTTGTTATTTCATCATTTGCGAAACAAATATACATTAATGCATTGTGTCGAGTTCCTTGATATAGAATTAACTCTCTTAATTAATGTATATATATAAGCAAACGCGCGCTTTCTATTCTTCAATAATTCATAACTGAAAGCAGAAACTACAAAACACTTTTACGCTCATCGTAAAAGACAAATACATTAAAAAAATCTTTCCGATTTCTACTGTAAGCACAACTTTATAGCAAAGCACTATATCATTCAGTGTTCCAGGTATAAATTTTGAGATATGCAAGGATGGTATACATAGATTTTGAAACACTTTTTCAAAGAATTCTAAAAATTATCTCGAAATAGACGTTAGAGAAAATTCCAGAAATATTTGTGGTATATAGCCAAATATAGCTAAGTGAATGATTTATTTCGGGACTTTTTCTATGATTATCATAAACTAAAATCTTTTTATTTTTCAAAATCTTGTTAATGAGCAAATCTTACATTAAAGCTGTTCCAGGCAATTCGCAGAAATATAAAAACAAATTGTTACGAATTTATTACTCATGTTGATGAAATCACAATTTGTTTTAAAACATCATCGAATGTAAGGTCTAAAATTTAGTTAAGTAATGCTGTTATGAGGCAAAACAATATATGAAATGGAATAACATTTCATATTTCATATAAGCATGTTTAAGAGTTTTTAAAATACACGTTTAATAAAAATCTCAAAGTTACAGCATTTTCTTTCTGGGAAAGAAACATTTCACACTTGACCGATTTGCAACTACACTATCATATTATGAAAACGTCTAACAACACAACACAAATTTTCTTCTAACATGAAAATGTCTTCTGAATTGAGTAGTTTTTTTGTCAAGGTTTCGATAATATCAAAAACAAAATGTCAATAGGCTTAAGTAAACACACATGTAATGAATATATTTTTAGAAATAAAGTTATAAACACCAAAGTAATTAATTTAATGCAGATTAATAAAAAAAAGTATAAAAAACTATAGAAATTTATAATTAAAAGAAAAAGAATAAATTTTATCCAAATTTGAATGGATATTTGAAATTAAAAACGAATAAATAAAAAATAAATTACAAAATATATTTATCTTGGAAAAATTCTCTTAAATTTATTTTTGCACGTTATAAATTAATTTAAATATTTTCTTTTTATATTATATTCGTATATGAACAACATATCAGTCTATAAACAGAAATTCTCATATTTGTTTTATAATTAATCCGTGAAAACCCCTATGTTTATTTCATGCAGTAAGTTCTATCCTCAACCATATCTTTTTAATAGTATTTCATAGTAGTCCTCTCTTGGATATTTCCTAAGAAATGAATTCTATACCATAATGAATAACGTATTTTCCGTTGTACACTGTTAGAATATACACAAATTGTGAATGAAAAAGGTCCATCACAGATTGTAACTAAATATATCCTATAAAACATTATTTAAAAAATCATAAATGAAAGAGAGTATGGAAAAGACTATTTTCAAATTCCGTGTACACTATTACATATTCATCATTATATTTTATGTATTTTCTTCATGTTGGAAGACAGATATCACTGTAGTTATCAAGTTAAATTCATACATATATGTGTGTGTTCCTATTAATATACATCAGCATAACAGTAATACTAGACTTCAGTGTAATCAATGCAATATCGGCAGCATGGTGCATAAATTATCGATCACATGTATCTCCAAAAATATCAAATGTTACGGTCCACTTAAATAATGTAAGACACAAAATGCTATGTTGATCAGACATCAAATTGCAAACACGTATGAACATGGCGTATGGTAAATCACAAGGGAAATGGAAAGATTTTAAGTACACTAACATCAGTTGATTTTTTATTCAAATGGGAGGGTATTACATGTCTGAAACTGTAAAACATCGAAACCTGATGAAATATTTGTAATCACTCTGTATACGCCTTAGAATTTTTAATGAATTCATTATTAAAATCATAATAAAAATTTCTAAAAAACATTATAAAAATATGAGTTATGAAAATTATACATAATTTAAGTCATTATTTTCAAGGACATAATACTTTAGAAAATCAAAGATCATTTCTTTTTATACCATTATCTAACAAGCACAATCAGCATTACGCAACCTGTTCAAAAGACATGAGAAAGCTGACCCATTTACTATACCAAACCACCTAACTTATTTTGATTTTTTTTTTTTTTTAACCCATTCAATACTCTTTCACAACACTCAATTTGTGCCCAGTTCCGCGTAATCATGTCTTTGTTCATAAATTTGATAAAAAAACGATTTCTCTGTATCCAATAAAAATAAATTCTATCACATTTTTATGAAATTTGATATTTATGCTTAGTTTAATGGCTGCTAGAGCCATGGTTATTTTTATGCTTTGCAAAATTATACAAGGAAATTTTCTGGTAAAAATATTTTTTTTATTTGTGATTCAATAATTTATGAAAAATGTACAGGTGTCCATAAAATATTTAACATATATTTTGATCTTTTAGTAAAAATAAATTTAATTTAATAACATTAATAGTTATATGAATTCAAATAATTGTATCACTCTTGTGTCCGCTTTCACGAGTTGTAACCTTCATTTGGCAAAGAATATAAAGACAGTTGCGGATTTTACGCCAGGAATGAAGAAACATGTCAGCTCTATTTACGATGGTATTCCTGACCTTTAGGTCACCAATACTCAGCGTTTTCTTTTTATAAGCAAAGTGATGTTCCTTACAAACTTCCAAAGGAAAAAAGTTCTGCGATGCTATATCACATGATCTGAGTGTCAAAAATAGGGCTAAATCCATCTTTCTGGGAAATAATCTATAAAGACATGAAGAATGATATTCCAAAATTATTATGGAAATTGCCTATAAAATTAGTGACACGCGAAGACAATATTCATGAAGGCTATTCGAACGAAAAAAGAAATCATTTATGGCAACTATAAAAAAATATGAGTTACTTTATGAATAAATGCAATTGGTCTATATCTTGAAAATTTTAGAAATTATTAAAAATCAAATATCATGCTTTTATAATAATCCTGTACTAAAATTCCAACACATAATTAAATAGTTGAAATTCTTAAAAAAATAAGTTAAAAGTAAAATTATTTTTGATGGTGTGCACTTATTTTTTGTGTAGAAGTTTTAACTAAGTTAAAGTATGCAATTTGAAATGAAGGACTTATTATAAATATCCATGTCTCTGAAGACAAATAACTTAATTGAAGGTCACGACACACAGAAGTCTTAACCATTAGTTCAGCAATAAAACATTAACGAATGAATTTAACTGTTTGAAAATATTAAATATATAATGAATTTATCTTGTTTTTATAAATATCTTGCTATGTTTTACTTGAAATCAATAAAAAGTAAACTAAATAGATATTATTTAAATCATAATTATATTTCAAAAGTGCTTAAAAATATTTTATATTCTAAAATTTCGTATTCAGAAATTGTTAAATTTTTGGATGTTGGAATTTCATAGTTTTTCAGATGTATGCATGTTTTGGGCGCTAAGATATTCCAGTGGGAAAAATCATCGTTCTTGTGACAGTAAGGTTGCGATTTCAATACCTAATCCAGGCGAAAACCGACGTGCTGAGAGGGCCTGTGGTAGTTAAATGTACCATATAGGGCTCAATGCTCCTCCTCCTTGACTGTGCACTCTTCTATGTGACGAGATGTGAAAAAAGTTCGTAATTCACCTGTCAACTTTACCACTTAACGGTTATTCAGTATTACAAGGTAATTGGATGAATTTAGTGGCTGTAGTAGCAGAACAAAAATCTTCCAATAACCTAATTTAACTTAAAATTCTCTCTATTTGGCATTGTTTATAATTACATGTAAACAATATAATTGATAAATTATACTTATATCGTTTTTCATCCAGATGTATCTCGCAACGTAAGGAAGCAGAATATGTCATTAGAACAGTAACCTTAATAAGATTTTACAGTAATCTTCAATGAATTCTCAAATCGAATCTTACTATATAGAAGTTTTGTAATAAGTATTTAGTGAGAAACCAAATCAAACACCCTAATCCATAACCCTAAGGCAAGTAATCTATTACATAAATTCATTTGATGCGATTTTATAATGCCACTTTCTTCTAATCTAACACACAACCATATTTTGTAGAAATAAATTTTAAATTATCTACTAACTTCTATATACAACAAACGATAAAGAATAAGTGTTTATTTATTGAAATAGACTTATTATATAGACTTATTGAAATTGAATGAGAATAGAATGTCAGTCCAGATGTTAACTTCCTCTCTTGAACACGATTCAAAATTAATAGGCATTTGCCTGTGTTTACTGGATAAATAGGCTATCAAAAATGCCATGCAAATGCTTAACCTGCCTTCTCACTTTTAATGCCTGAATTTATATTTACCAGGTAAAACAAATATATCTGTATGTAACTTGTTTTCAATAAAGGCTGTTTGGGCTCCCTTCCTGAGGACGAGTATCAATGGAGCCAGACTAGGAACATTTGGCCTTGGGCGGTGTGAGTCACTTTTGGACCTCCGTGCCAGTGGCCTACTCGGCACATGTGTGGTGTCCAGGATTACTTTCCAACTTGCTCCCTTTTGCTGAATACCTTCGGGTGGGAGCACTACATCAGTTAGAGTTACCAGATAAAGCAAAATGTCTACCACATAAACAAAATGGAGCAGCATTTTTCATTGATAAAGATTGCCAGAGCAAAAACTCAAAAAACATTGAAATTTGATTAAGCATTACATATGAATCTTATATTAATATCCTGTAGCATTCATTATACATGTTATCCATAAAATCTCAAGCATATTTTGGTGCTTAGTACTTCATAAAATAATAAGGACATAAACGTAAATCAATGGCATTCTTTTACAGAATAAATACAAAACTATTGCATGAGTGCTGTCCCCCCAAAATAGAATTTTTTGCATAATATTATCTTCTGTATTATAATTGCAAGCCATTTCCAGCCTTCCAGTTTCGATATATTTTTCTCCTCCTATTTTCCTTGACTATTTTATAAGATAGATTTAGGTATATACCATAGACAACAAAATCATCGATGTAATTCTAAAGAACTTTTTCACAGCGGAAGGTTCCAAAAAACATTGCTTAGATCATTCATGGCTTAAAGGCCAGGATAAGAGTCAAATAAGCTACATCTGGGCGGGTATGTGTCGGGAAATCAACTACTGTCTTCATATTTTACATGCGGTAAAGAACTCATGTGTGAAACATCTATGAAATAGGTCATAAAATCATTTGACTCCAGCAATTAATTTTATTAAATTTAATCTGTCTTATTTCGTAAAAAGTCATACCTCAATAATCAAAAATATATTATTTGTAACTAGTTAATTTTTTTAACGATATTTTCAAAAATGATAAATTTCAAATAAAAGAGATCCAAGAAAAGAGACAGAAAAATAATTTGAAACCATTCCACAAAAAAATTCGTTTCTAAAGTTGTAAATCTTGAATCCAATACGTGCAAAAATCTGTGTGAATATTTATCAAAAACAGATCACTTATATGTTCATATTACAGCATCTTCATATCTATTTGAGCTACTTATAATAAACTGATATTTTTTTACTACATTTCTATCGTGAAAAGTAAAGGCAATATTTTAAAGAAGTCCCTTGTTTAATTACTTAACTATTTGATGACTAACGCAATGTAGAATTATTTAAATAAATGCAAATTTAAAAATTCTAGAACACAATTTTAGAGAAAATTTGGACAATTTTGTTTATCAAAAGCATTTTAATGTACTAGTGGATTAAGTGGATAATAATGTTTAACATAATCCCATTATGCTACAAAAATATGAAACTTAATATAAAAAGAGAGGAATTTAAATAAAATTATTTATTACGAGAAAGAATTTACAGAACTTACCTGTGCAAATATTCAGATAAGAAAACTTTTAAATAGATATAACTCCTTTGTGCGATAGGTTACTTGAGAGAAATGAGGCGTCTCTCACACACAGAAAAATGACTGAATCATAATTATAGATTTTATCTTAAAAATGAAACCAGTTTCTGTCAATGAAGATTTTCGAAGAACAATTGCCACGAATAAAATTACAACTAACGACATATATCAGTCAAAATTGTCTTAAAATTATCTTGTAGACAGCTTCTTAAGATGAGCTTATTACAGTGAATATATCCTACATGAATTAAGTACTCCGATTAAAATTTTGTTTTTGTAATCAAGATTTAAGCAATAAGACAGATTTATTTGTGGATTAAAGTTGCTGCGCACTAAGTAATTCCGAACTTCTTTATTTTGTTTTCCCCTTACGAAAACATCTGTTTGAAACCTTTACAACTAAAAATGTCATTTTGAAAACAGTAGATCAAAAACGATAAATAGTGCAAATAAGTGTACAATATATAAAATAAAATAATTAGCGTAAATTTCTTAAAATTGAAAATTCAGTAATTTAATTCAAGGTTTCATTTTTTTTTTAAGTCGTATAAATTATTTTCGCACACAATTTAATGAAAAAATTCAAACTTCGTGTTGACCTAATGTCGTCCAATTTGTTTCTTCTGTTGGCAATCACTATATAACTCATTTGTTTCATTCTTCGGATTTTTCTTTTAAGAATAGCTTTCATTTTTATTTCATTCATGTTTCTATATTTATATATTTATTTACATATATACAAAACAAATTCAAAATATCAAAACAATTTTATTTAACATAATTGTTTTTTGGCAACAGAAGTACCATGAAAAGCATTGTGTGACCTTTATTTAGGTCAAACATGGTCCATAAGGCTGCGTGTAGGAAAAGTCATACAATACTTTATTAATAGAAAATATCTATAGAAGTATTAATAAACATTGTGAAGAAAAAAACAATTTCAAATATTTTCTCAGAGATAAGAAATTACTTAGGCGTTTCTTATTAATTAAGAGCTGAAAATAGTCTTTTATTATAAGCCATGTTTACCATTACATATTTACAAAATATATTCACTTGTATTTCACAAGATATCTTAATTTCGAAGCATTTTAAACCTTGAAAATATCTGTATTATTTGCAGTAAGTTAATTTAAAAGTATATAAATCATGTTTTTGTGAGCTTTTTGTTCTCTTTTCTATTTATTTCTATTATTTCTTTGAATTTTCATTGACCGTGTAAAGGTATACACAAAATAAAAGAAAAATAATCTCGAAAATAATTAAAAGTTTCATTCTCACTGCTAATTATTGAAATCTCTATTCGAAAAATGTTATCTTTCGGATTTCGAAACAATAGAGTCCAATTAAAACAGAAATGAATTCCAATTTATTTGTTCCTTTCAAATGACTGACGAAAAATTGTAAGACACAGAAATTACAACCATTGAGACAAAGGAAAATTAATGCTATACACATTGTGTTTGTACTACAGATGTTAAATGGATGGATGGAAAAGAATAGCTTCTGAATTTTATATCCTTGGAAAGAAAACACATACAAAAATGGATGATTAATTTTTTTGAATGAAGATATTTATTTTCTGATGCTATTTCTTCAAAATGCTCAATTACAGCAATTTATGATTTAATTTTTCAGAGTTAAATTTTTGATTGTTGGAATAAACAATGGATGGCAATTAGTTATAAAGATTGGAACAAAACATATAGGAAAAACTACAGAAGACAAATATGTTAAATTATATGATTTATTTATATAAGGATTACTCTGTAACCAATACATGCTTGTCTGCATAGTTTCTTATAAAAGTACGAAGATAGTTTTTAAAAAGAAAGCAACAAAAGAAAAAAATGATAGAATTTAGGAGATTTTTTCGTCACTGAAAAGCCTGAAGCTTGAGTAAATGGAATCTCGTTGTTATTATTTTTCTGTATTAGATACATTAAAACTTTTCATTAAGGTTTATTAAATTATTTATTTCTTTATTAATAGGAGTATAGTTTCATTATTATTCAATAAATTTTCACACTTAAAATTTGTTATATTTTACTAGTTTCACAAATTTAAAATTAACTCTCAGTTAATAGACAAAGAAAGTTCTATTAATTAATAATTCGGAAATATTTTTCCACAAATCGTAAAAGTTTAAAAACACATCAATTTTCAGGCCGTTGCCGTAAACACAGTTTTACAACAAAAAGCACGATTGAACTGTTATCAAAAGCTCTTGATTTAATTTGAATTACACATGGAGATAAGAAGTTATTTATATGGATTTAACTTACCCTCTTTAGGGGTTGCTAGAAAATTTTTTTTAACATGTGTTGAAGAATAATATATTGGACAAAAGGTCTATATTACATTACCAATTTCTCCACTATCACCAAATGAACAATATTATTATAAAATTTCGCAGCATGCCACTTTTTTATTTTCTTGTGCAGTTGCAATTTTCTTGTGCAATTATTATTATTATTATCATTATCTTGTGCAATTACTATTATTATCATTATCTTGTGCAATTACTATTATTACTCATTTTCTTGTGCAATTATAGTACATAAAATACTGCAAGAATGAATTTTTTTTTTTGTTTGATAAAAAAAAGAAAGAAAAGTTTAGAATAAAGTTTTCAGCATAGTTCGCAACAATAAGCTAACTTGGTACTTTTTCATCATACTCCCTTTTTGCATCATATTCCGTTTTTGATAATCACCGAAACGGGAAAGAAATAAATCTTAATTATTGTCATAAGCAATCCATTTGTATCATGTAAATGTTTACCTTTTCAAAAACTACTAAAAAATAATGCAAGCATTTTATTTACATTTTCTCTATATAAACTAAACAATTATCAATTATTGATAAAATTTATTTAAGCCCCAATGTTTATTTCTGAGGAAAATTATTTTGCAACCACATCGGTGATCGATTTCGTAAGTATAATGAAATAGTATCTTTTTTTCAATGAGACAAAATTAAATTTTGGTGTATTTAGTTGTTTTTGCCTTAGTTCTTTTTTTTTTTTTTTCTGTACCATAATGCTTTTTTTAACCGACAAAATTTATCTCCAAGCAATCGTTTGCACTAACTAGCTTTAGCATTGCTTAGCATTTAATTTGTTCATCACAATTTAGTCAATTTTTGCACAAAAGAAATTCTATTTAGTATATATTATTAAATTCTAAATAAAATTTTGAGCCAATAAAATCAACGTATTTATAATATATTATTTTCACTTCTCCATAAAAAAAAATAAATAAATAAAAAAACCTATTACCTCAGGATCAAAATCAGGGGTATAATCGAAAAGTACTGTTAACTTTTCAGTTATTATAAAAATCATAAAATAGATAAATTTCAAATAGATTCAATTTATTTTACTATGATCAACTTTAAGAAATCAATTTTATATTATCTTATGAAAAATTATCTAGTTACATGATACTTTGTTATAACTCTTAATATTTGTCAATACTATGCAGTCAGAGTTTTCGAAAAAATTACCTAAATAAATTCATGAATATAATCAGTTATGGTATTATTTGCAATTGAAAACAGTTTGTGTGTCTAAACTTACAATGACAATATTTCTTCTTAATTAGAAGAAATATTGTCATAGTATATAAATTTAATTAGAAAACGTATTGCTCCAAAAAATAATTTGGGATTATATTTATATATTTTATTATGATATTTATTTACATAAATTTTTCTTTACATATGAATTTAGCTATTTTAAGATAGCATTTTGGTTGATTTCTTAACTTATTCATTCATTAAGATCATTGTTTTGCCCTCTTGATTCATAACTAACTTTCGAATCAAATATCAAATCGAAAATCACGTCCTAAAATATTGTATAATCACGAAGAAATCAAAATTTCATTTTATAAATTCTAATTTTATTCCATTATGTAGACAAAAATACAATATTATTTTTAATTTGAAGAAGTCAACCAACTTATTACTGAAAAATTATTAATGTACATCAGGCTTTCTGGATGACACTGAAGCTGCTAAATTAATTTTGTGAAAGCTAAGCTACCATAAATCTTTTCTTTAGGATAAGCTTTTTCAATAGTGTTCGATTTGATAGCAAAACTATAAATATCCTTATATATGATTATTTATTGGAGTTCTTATAATTTAATGAATTAGGTAAAATTGAATGACAGAAATTAAAATGTTAAACGTAAGGCATAATTGCTTTTCTGGCACCATCATTATCTTTTGTTTTACTTCCAAAGGTAAGTATTTATGAAGAAATGATACTTCTTTTTATATTTTCATGTATAATAATAAACTCAATTGCAGAAATAATTAACATTATATATATAATAAATATTTCAATTGTATATAAGTTAAATATTAGATAAGAGTTTAATTCGAAACTCTAATACACACTTTATTTTTAATTACTATATTATGATTATAGCCATTACTGTTAAATTAATCAGAATGACAATGAGGCCTTTGAAATTACAACAGCAAATGGCAAGTAAATAGAAACATATTTTTTTAAACAAAATTATCTTTTAATCAGGATTTTTATATAAAAAAAAAATACTTGACGAAGTGACACTCCTGTATGTTCATTTTAAAGACATCCTGAGAATAGTGAAAGATAAAAGTTCATAAAGTTGATTGACATTACGCTCATAAATGGGCGGAGAGAAATTAATGAGCTATTGCATTATAGTAGCTGTTCTATTCAAAAACAAATAACTTCTTAAAGAGACACAAATCAATCAGATCGAGGTGTTTCGCTCTGTTTCACATGGGTCATTACCGAAAGCGAAATCAGTTTCGTGCTTGTATAAGGGCTATCAAATTGTTTTAAACTTCAATTGATCTCCTTGGAAATTGTTGAAAGTCTTCTTCGAAAACAGGGGTAGATGAACAAGTTTTTAGTTCATACATTCAATTAACATTTGATGAGAAATGATGATTCATATAAATTACTTACTGGTAAACTATTAGATACTTAAGAGTCATTATTCTTGGATTTGTACCGATCGAATTAGACTACAGGATGAATGTTTGTTCAATAACATGAAAAGAAAATACAGAACTTGTGGGAATAATTTGAAAGTGGCATGCAAATTTTTTCATGCAATTTATACAGTACTCTTTTCGATAATATTTGCAAAATACTTTTATCCAAAACCCATTAATCATTTGTAATTATCCAATACTGATGATAATTGTCAGAAAATAATATAAGGAACTTATAAATCATAAAAAAAAAAATTTATACATCAAATGCAGATATAATAGGTGTAAGAACAGCGGTTTCAGATAAAAATCTTGTGTCCTATCTTGTCTTGTCTCAATTAACTCTGAGAGAATGATAATATTTTTAAGTATTGCAAGTTACTACATTTCAATAATTTTACGAAATTCTAGTGAAGAACAAGAATAATGTATAAGAAATTTAATTTTGCGTTTCTTATGCATTTTTTATGTAAAAATTAATGCAATGTGAACATTATTTACATAACTTCATCTCACATTTAAGCGGATTTTTATGAAAATCAATTTATAATTCTGCCCTGCGACGATTGGTATAAAAATAGATTAGCTATTTTATATTTTTACAATAATTTATTAGTTATTCCATACCTAAATGTGTTACAAATAGTATAAAAATGTATTTGTTAATCAATACCTACACATCAATAAAAAGAATATAAAAATTCACTTGTTATTCAATGTATATTTATATGATGAACGTTATGAAATAACGCTTATTATTTTATACATAGGTCTATGATTAATGATATGAAGATACATTTCTTATTTTATTCATACACCTGTGATGAAGAATATGAAATGCATTTATTCTTGATCTTCTAAACATCTTACGCATAAAAACATTTATCTTAAAATGTGCAGTTTATCATATATTTAGGTAATAAAGCAAAAAAAAAATTAATCCAAAAAGTTAATTCTAAAAAAATAATCGTAATAAAATAATATCTAATTATACTGATTAAATAAATTTATTTAAAAAAATTCATGACAAAAAAATTATCATTAGCTAATAATCTAAGAAATTAACTTAAATTTAAATTTAAAATTTATATATATTTAAAAATAATTAAAAAAAATAATTATTTTATAAAATTAATGCTAATTTATAAAAAAATTAATTGAAAAAATTAATACACTTAAAAATAAAATATACTTAATTATTTATTCCACAATAATAATGATCACTTTTCTGCCAGAAAGAACAATGATAACAAATAATTGAAGTAATAAAGTATCGAACTGAGAAGTGGCGTATTTAATAACATTATTATGAGTCATACTGAAAAATATAATGAAATACAATGAAATAACTTTTAAAATTCGTACATCTGTTTTAGAATTGTTGGTCATCAAAGCATATAATGAGTTTTGAATTTTGGGATGGTTTATCTGATTTTTTAATAGCAATATAAGAAAAAATTTAAATATATAAAGGTGTTATTTATTTCAAACTTATTTAAAGTATAAATTTTCAAAAATGAGATGAAATTTAAACAATAATTTTATTTTTATAGGAAAATAATTCACATGTTTAATTAGCTTATTATTTTAGAAAATACAATATTGCTGATTTTTTTTAAATAATTTTATTATTAAAGTCTAATTATTCAATATGTTTTCTTGAACTTTTATCGAAAAATCATTGCAAAGATTTATACCATATTTTTTCTAATATAAAATTTATTGAAACGCTACTAAATTCAATAAGTTTAATAGAATAACAAAAAGGATTTTCCCTATAAAGATTTGAAAAAATATATTTATTTACTCAAATTTTAAGAATATATTACTAACATTTAACAGTTTTTAAATTTTAATAAAGTAATACACATTCGAAATTTCATTTTTGAATTAATCGAGAAAGTGTAGATTTAAAAGAAATGCATCAAATGATATTTTCAGTATATTCTATACTCTGGTTTTTCCAAATTTCTTTTACAATAGAATATAAAACTTTTAATATGTTATCAAGTAACAATTTGTAATTTGAAATAAAAATTCAAAAACAAATTTTTCTCAAAGAAAATTGAGAAAGCGTAATAAAATATTGAATATGGGTGAAATCATTTTTGATAAGGTTCATCGGTATTTTAAAAATTGTACTTTTACAATTTTAAAGTGCAATTTTTACTTTTAAAACAAATTTAACAAATTAAACAAAACTTAATTTAAATCTTGTTAATAATTACTAATTACTTTTACGCCCAAAGAAAAGAAAGTTTAAAAAAAATGAGTTAACTGAAAGGAAAAGTTATCAACGAGCTTTGGGAGAAAGTACAGAAAAAATTGATAAAAGAAAAAAAAAACTTACTCAGACCAGGTGTTCAGCAGCCGAAGAGAAGAATAGGTTTTGGTGCAGAATGGGTCAGACTGAAACTTGGACTACTTTGTTTAGGGTCGTTGCACCACCTGTAGTTTACTGATAGGTGTCTCCACTATCGAACTGACCCATTTCATAAGGTTTTTTCCGCAAGAAAACTTCGTGAGAGCCAGAAGTTTTGAAAGGCATTTTGGGACGGCGTCCAAGGAAGTAATCACAATCGCCCATGGGCTGCCACCTCAAGAAATAACACGTTTTTAAATAAAACACAAAAACTTTACATAGGAGTGGTTCAATTTTAAAAAATATATCATGACCGTCAGATCGTTACAAAGAAAGCAAATCTCAATAAGTAATCAATTTGCATTTGAGTAATTATTTTTTAAAATTTGCATACATACATAGACGTAACATACATACATACATATATATATATATATATATATATATATATATATATATATATATATATATATACATGAAAAAAGAATTATATTGGACTATGACAATTGTTCTATGTCATCATTAAATCTGCACATCTCGTGGGTTCAATGCTTGTAGTTCATAGATTTCATTTATACCCAAAGCCAAAAATCTAGTGAAATGTAGTCAAAAAATCCTAATAGCCATGAAATTACAGAGTTACATGAAATGACCATAAAGTGTTGTTGCAGCACTTATTGAACATACTGGACGACATATGGAGAAACAACATTTTGTATTTATATAAACCCATTAATGCAATTTCATTGTTGCTATTTATGAATAACATAATTCTGCAAAATTAAATTAGGGTTCACGGAGCCTAGATATATAGATCTCTTCAGAACATATATGGTCCTGGGCCCGATTCCTGCTATTGTTGATCCCAATCCACACCAATCTCCAGACTGTAACATCTGGACGTGTTGAAACCTGTAAGGAAGCATCTATAGAGAAGAATCCAGAAGCAGGAGAAATGCTTTTGGTTAAATCTAGGGTGGGACCTTGTTACTTTTCCTGTAATTAGTACGTACTGAGTACAGTTACTTTTAAAGTAACAAGTATTTTACCGATTACATTTTGTACTTGTTACAATTTCTTTTGTACTGCCATCTATCAAACAAAAATATAATGTCAATGTTTTTAAAATTTTATGAATAAATTGAATAAAAACTAAATGAATAATTAATTAATTAATAATTAACTAAAATTAAATAAGTAGATCAATAATATTTAAATTACTCCATAAAACTAATTAATATAATTAATGTTAATTTGAATAATTATCACTTATAAATAAGCATTCACTTAAATATTAATAAAAAGATCTATAAAAAATAATTATTATTTATGCAACATTTTATTAATGGCAAGTTTTTGTTTTTCCTATAATGCTTTAATTTCTAGAATGGGGCAAAGAAATATAAGTTATTTATCTACAAACCATTTTTTTGTAAAAAATTGTAAATTTCTAAATTTTCTTAAGCATATTTCATTAAATATATAAATTATGACATTTTGTTATTTACATTTATTTTCAGAATTTATATCTGTTCTAAGTAAATTTTCCGATTTCTCAATAGTAATTTTCATAGACTTCCAATGTCAATTAAAATATAAAATTAGATGAGATGATTTAATTTCAATTTTTCAACCTAATCAGCTTAATTTTTTATTAGAATTTAGTAAGACTTTTCGATTATATAAATGAATTTTTATAATTAACTGGTAAATATATTGCAAAGAATTGTAAAGTGGGAGGTTTAATCAATTACAAAAAAGTTTTATTTTAAGTTTGCTTACAAAAATACAGCAATTAATCAAAAAAAATCAACTTAAATTAAATTTCCTTTATTTTACTATAATTAAACATTAACGAGACAAACAGGGTAAAAAATTTTTTATGTATAATAGATAGTAATTTTTATTATAAAAGAAGTTTATTTGTTTATATTTTTGTGTAATAGATAAACCTGTTTTTTCTAAAATAAAAACAGCATTAACTTACATATCTTGTTTCAGTTTCCTGAAACTTAATTAATTTATGGTTAAATAAAGTAGCTTTGCAATTAAAACTGTATTAATAATGTTTAAGCAAACATAATCATTTTATATTAGATATAGTTGCATAAAATTTCAATAACTATCAAAAAATATAAAAGAGTTTTACGAACAACCTAAATGTTTTAAGGTAAAATATTGAGAAATAATGTTTTATACAAAATGGAGGAACAGAAATACATATATTTTATTTACATCAATCCATAATTTAAGAAATAAACATGAAAGTAACACATGATGGTATAAATAAATATAAGGTAAAAATTAAATTAATTAAAGCTTTTTTTCATTTCGAAACTTGAAATTAAAATGAATAAACAATCTTTATTAGGTTTAAATCAACATTCCCATTATATATCTGAATAACAATAAATGGCATGATAGAAAAATATAAAAGAACATTTCTTCTATAAGTTTATATTCATACATTTACAGTAAAACATAGTGAAACTAAAATATGGTTGGGTAAAAAATAAACAAATATATACGAAATTATAATAAAAAATATACATAGTAAAAATAACAATGGAAGTATGTTAACAGATTTAATTTAAATATATTTTTTTAATTTAAGAAATAGGACCTAATTTATGGCTTATAATAAATGTGTCCATAAAATAAAATTAAATTTTTAAAAGAAATAATAACAATACTAAAAGTTAATACAAATTTCTAAATACATAACAAAAATATCATGCTTTTCTTATATTTAAAAAAAAAACTGATATATTTGAAAAAGAACGATAATCACTGAATAGATGTGCCACGATCATTGGTTTCTCAACTCATTTATTTTATTAACCGAAACGAAACAAATGTGCATGCGTATTTTATTTCTCAATATAAATACATAATGAAGAGATCTTCCAATTCCAAAGTATCCCTCTTCTATTTTCCAGTTAAACCAACCTCCTTACCATAAGAAGCTACCACAATCTCATAATTCTTCCGTCTGTATCGATATATCGATAACATTGTTACTTGTATTCGCTCTGTCATTAGCTCTTCTGTACTTGTTACATTCAATCAAGTACACTTTAAATACACTGATTACTTTGAAACAGTCACGTACACACGTACTCGCTGATTACTTTGTAACAAGCAAGTACTCATGTACTCGCTGATTACTTTGTAACAGGCACGCACTAGCATTCTCGCTCTATCTTTCAAACTGGTCAAGTACATTATACCTGCAACTGTCTGAGAATACTCGAACTCACCTTGACTTTGTTACTGGAAGTACTGAGTATTTGGGGAAAAAAAGTACTAATTACAGGTTGTTACATTCAAATACTGATTACAAAATACTGTTTACAGGTATTTCTTCCTGGTTACAGGTAAAAAATTATATAAAATATTTAATGTTGTTCCCTTGAAATTACTCTAATGTAATTTGATGCATTAAAAATCTTAAAATAGCATAAAATACTAATATCTTATGATATTTTTAAAAATTTAATTTATTATTTTGAGTCTATTACATCATTCTTTCATTTATTCATGGGCTCGATATCTGCGGATGGGCCTTGGTCCCAAGTTCCTTCTAAGATAATTTTTGTTGGCAACAGCGACAAGCAAGGTATTCAAATCTTTATATATAGAGATAGATAGATATAGATTCAATCCATTCATCTAAATTAGAATCTACCTTTACAGTAAATACCCATAAATATAGCCAAAAAAATCCATTTGGTTCTTTGAATTTTAATATACTTCACAATATTAGATTCTTTAAGAAAATTCTAAAAATTTTATGAGTGCTTGATGCCAACTTTTTATGAATTGTTTTGAATAAAACATTATTTGAAAAATGGTTTACAAAATGTGTTATTACAGAAAGTATGCAAGGCCAGATGCTGTATAATCCAGCATACCAAATTTTAAGTTTGATTTTTTTTATGTATCTGGAAACCTGATTTTTGCTACGTGATAGAGATGGAGACTTAGAAGAATTATGCCGAAAATTCTATTTTGGTAACCCTAGTATTTACGTCATCGCGAGACGTCACAATACATTATCTTGGCTACATTTATTCCCCAAAAAAATTCAGAATATGGCATGATGCGTTATATGGCAGTTGTGATTGTATGTACACATTTTTTTAACGATTTTGTGAACATATATATGTACGAATTTTCTTTTCATATGTATTCAGTCTAATAGCCATTTTAAAGTATATATTGTGTGATTTCCAAGATAGCAGAACATTCCTCTTTCACACAGCATTCTAGAACTCACTCAATATTTTGGAATACAAATCAAAAAACTAGATGCTTAATAATAAATAAAAGACCCAACAAAGGACAGAAGTGGGATTCATTGAATAGGAATAGTTTCAATCAGGTTTCATTTCTTTTCCCCAAAATTAGAGCAATAGTACCTAGAATTATAGCTTATTTATATACATTAACATATGTGGAGATTTGAATACAGGGACTGAACTCAATTACTAAGAATGTGTTTAAATATATTTCTTTAATTTAATTTTTTTTTTAATTTTAAGTTTATTTTTGCAACAGAATCCAGTGGTATACATGGAATATTTACCAAATCATTGTGTATTTTCTCCACAACCACATATTAAATCTTTTTCTTCGATGCAAACTGATCTTTTTTATTGCAGTTAAATGTGAATATATCCAACATTTATCAATTTAAATTATAAATTTATAATTTTCACATACCCAGGGTTCGTACAAACTTCATGGAGTCAAATCAAAATTTTCCAGGATGTATATAAAATAATTTTTTATTTTACTTTAAAAATTGCTCCTAACCAACTATGCATATAATTATGTACATACAATATTTTTCGTTCATCTCTGTAAGTAATAAAAATAAATTGAAAACCTCAAAGAGACTATTTTTTATTTAAGTTAAAATCATTAATGATTATTTCAAAAGCCTTCAATGAATTTAGAGCTATAACAGCATATTTTTTTTATTTAAATAATCCACATTCTATATAACACTAGATTATATATTGTATAAAATAATTTATTTTTTAGAGTTTTTAGACATTTCCAATAGATTCCTGTCTATTAATTTATTGAGTATTTCAAGATGTGTATGATAATTTGTTTTCAAATATAAATACACTTACTCAAAACAAATACAACTATTAGATATAATTTAAAGAGTCCATTGGTCATTAAAGACTTTCCACCAGGCATATTAAATCATTTTTATTTCAATCTTTATTTCATTAATAAACAAAATTATCCTCATTCAATTGAATGGATCAGATTTACTGTACGGTCTGCCTTAACGCGTTTTTATGGCGCCAAATTTGGCAAACATTTTTTACTGGAAACCCTGCAATTTAGTATTTTGGCAACCCTATTTGTCATTAATTTCTCATGAATATTTATCGATTTAAAATCATTAATATAAAATTTAATCAAAAAAATTCTATGGATAATTTAACATATCAGCATTATTAATTTACCATTGATGTTTGAAATCTACGTTTTTTGTTAATTTTGTAAAATTAGTGGAGCATATTGTTAGATACCATCAATGTATGAAGTTTTCAACCGTTTCTCTCCCGCCGTTTTCCCCGCTCGGAACTCTGTCATTCAGTCACCCTTGGCGATTTTTTGAAAATTTCACCACGGGTAACATTACGATAAATTTTTACCAATTGAATTGTACGTAATTTTCATCAATAGAAACATGGAGAATTTTTTAACTCAAAATTTTATAATTACATATTAATATTCAAAGAATTTTATACAAGGAAATCAGCAGCAAATAAAAAAAGAATCAATTAAAATCACCGGTTTTAATTGAGTAACACATTTACTTTTGCTTGATAATTATTTTACTTCATTTCATTTTACATAAATCTAAATGCTACTAAACCGCGAGTTATGAAATTATTGTAGCTGTACTAGATCCTAAAACGTTTATACATGTCAACAGTTTAAAGTACAAAAAAAAGGTTAATATTGATCGTGCCGCCATCTAGTGGCCATATTAAAAACTAATAATGAATTACGTTTTACGACTACTTTATTGAAAATTTTAAAACTAACAAATCTAAAAAGTATAAAATTTTGTATAAAAAAATGAATGCATCAAAGTATGAAAAAAACTCCAGGAGAAATTCACGATTTTCAAGGAGTCCAGTCGAAATCTCAGGAGCTTCAAGGGCCCTTTTGGAATTTAAGGAGTTTCCAGAAGTTGTGCGAATCCTGCATACCAAATAACTATCATACAACAATCAGCGCATAACTGAGAGATTTGTTTCGGCGCTAAGTGATGAAAATTAAGTTTTATGTGATAAACTTCAGATTTTACAATTTGGTTCAGTTTCAAAAATATATTTAAACATTTGTGAATGTTATATCTTACGGCGACTGGCTTTTGGAAAACGTTTAAGCAAAAATTATAAGCAATATGATTTTGTTGGATAAGCACCTACATTTTACTGACCAATATAAATTGTTCTTTTATTAGTTACATCACTTATTTTAAGCATAAAAATATCAAAAACCTTTTTACATCTAGTTTTAATAATTGTATGAAAGTATTTCTCATCAAGCCCAAACATACAACATTCGACAGATTGTTTTTCAACCAAAATTTTAAAAAATATTGCAATGTGCCCATTTTTTATAGGTTTCTCATTTTTTTTCTACCTTTGGCTTTGTAAACATTGGTTTTCTGATTTTGCTTATATTGCAGCTCCATTTAACACCACGTTTTTAACAGTCCATGTATCTGCGTTATGAACAATGGACAGAATTATTAAAAGAAATTCAATGCTTTTTTACTTAAAGGGAAAATTAACCTTGCTAGATTATAATCAAATAAATTAGTTCCCCCAATACAAATTATTGTCTCCATACAGAACATACATAAGGATACTATGTTCAGAAAATACTAAAAATATTTAGATCCCATCAGAATTGCAAAATCAAATTTTCCATTTAGTATGGTAAAATTTTAAAAATAATAAATGACATCACAAGGATGCTAATTCACTTTAACTACCATGAAATCTACATATAGCAAGAAAAATATTAACGAACAAAACCACTTCAAGATATCTCAATTATTTGCAAGATTTTCAGCATAAACCCAATTTACCAAGGTATATAGAATTCTAAGAAACAGTTTCAAATTTTACTGAGGGGAAAAAAGAATTTTTATAAAAGAGACATCAGCAATTATGTTGGGACATTACTTTTGACGTTATATTGATAATTATATATATATATTTTCCAGTTGCATATTTTTAAATAATGAAAAAGGAAAATATTTTAAAATCTAATATTTTCTACATATTAGATATAAAATTAATGTTAATTTTCAAAGAATAAATTAATCCACAGCTAATAAATACAGTAGTATTCAATTTTTACATTAATTACTCTTGAATGTATATAAAGGAAATTTTTAAAACTAATTACACGATTTACTTTTACTAATCCATTGTGAATCTCTAAGATGAATAAAATTTTCTGTTGAAATCATAACACATGTAAGTAACTCTAGTTACAAGAAGAATAAGTCTAATACAATTATTCTAAGTTGCACAATTTTCCAAATCACCATTTAATAAAAATAATCTTTATTCTTTTTAAATAATTTAATCACATATTCCAAATTTTTCTTCATAAAACTATTCAGGACTTACATTTTAATATCAATTTTTGTTTTTTATTTACACTACAAGATTTGTAATTGATGTTAATTTATTACTTCTTTCATATTTTTCAGCCTAACTTATTACATATTTAGGGTTTGTACAGATTTCCAAGAATCAAATTCCAGCAGGTTGCCAGGAGTCAAATCAAAAATTTCCAGGGGGTATCAACATTAACTTTAAGTAATTTTTCATTTCATTTAAAAAAAATTTTTTCATAACTAAATATGCATATAATTATGTACATGCAATATTTTTTCAATCAATTCTGCTAATAATTAAAATAATCACAAACATTAATGAGGCTATTTTTATTCGAGTTAAAATTATTGATTTCAAAACCCTTCGATAAATTTATAGCTATAAAAAATTATTTTTATTTAAATAATCAACATTGTATATAATACTGAATTACACACTGTATAAAATAATAAATTTTAGAATTTTTAGACATTTCCTATAGATTCAGATAGCAAATAATTTTTTTTATAAGTTTTGCATCAAACTTTTCAACAGTGCATGAAGATTTCTAGCAATAAATGGCAACATTGGATTATCAGTTTGATTAAGTGTCAAAAAAGGTTCTACTTCTCAAGCAATAAATATAAAAAAAATTGCATTTAGTAGAAAAAAGTACATCTTTTGTACACTTTTGCACAATATCAAAAGTTTTGATACCAGGATTAGGAATTTTTTGTTTCGTACACCTATTCAAAGAAACTGCAAATTAACATAGCATCTTACAGTTCAGATGTTCACAATATCATTATAGTCTTTTTTATGTTCAAAGCAGATACTCATTTTCCCAGTATATATAATTATACAAATACTGAATTTTTAAAATGCAAACCTAATCTTAATTTTAGAATCTTTGTTCTTGCAAACAAAGTTTTTACCAATAACATTTCAATTTATTTTTTGCATACATACATAGCAGTGCAGGCGAGCCTCAGGTTATTTTTTATACTCAACATTAAACCTTAAGTTTAATACTGATCCAAAATTCCTTCACAACATGAATTTCAAAATACTATAGGAAAAGTTGTCAATTTTAAAGTGTAATATGCTTGTTAATTTCAAAAGATAACCTCAATGTTTAATTATGTTAACTAAGCATAGCTGTTAGAAATAAAGAAAAATTTCACAATGAACATGAAGCAGAAACATTTATATATATTATCACTAATAAACTTTAAATAAGCAGAATTTTCATTTTGGACCAATCTGTCAAAACATATAAATCATTACTTAAAGATATTTTTGTATTAATATATTTACTTCCACATTACATTCAGAATTATGATTGAAAGCTACTCCCAGGACAGAAAAGTATAGTAACCATAAATATTAACCCCTTGACTGACTTTGACGAGTCTGACTCGTCATTGATTTCCTGGGCCATCACAGACTTTGACGAGTCAGACTCGTCAAGCGCTTCTTTCGGCGGACGCCGTGCAAGTTACAATTAGATTACATAGTTGCTTCACTCGTTCGACGATTCTCATTTAAAAAAGCACACTGAAAGTAAGAGTTCAGTTTAGCAGAAGTCTCGCACGGTGAATGTTATACTAGCCAATATTTGAGTTTAGTAAGGATTATAAATAATCCCCGTAACATGTATGTTTGATGCATTATATGAAAGTGGGGATGATGGTGTAGTTCAATTAAGCGAAATTAAATAGTTTTTTTTTTTGTCGCATCAAATTCCATTTAATTCGTCAGTCAAGGGGTTAATAAGTAAACAAAAAGTTTTTTTATTAAAGTCAATAAGTTGCTAATTATGTAGTTGTAAGTTTATTAAATAGTTTTGTACTTTGCTTTATAGTTTACATAATATTTATGTTTTTGACATGCACAAAAAAACTTGGCAGTAAAGATTGATATTTACATTTATTTTATCTATAAAACTTGTTATGACAAACTTTTCGAAGGCTTTTTCTTAGTTTCTGGAAATTAACATTTAAAATGAAACAATGTGTTAGTAAAACTTTAGCTTCAATTACTTCCCTCCAAATTCAAAACAAATATCATTACCAAAAAAATCGGGCTTGTAGTTTCAAGAACAGTAAAAAAAAAAAGTACAAGTCACAAATTAATGAAATAATTTAAAATACAAATTTTTTGACGCATTTCCTGGAAAAATTTACTTTATAATAATTAAACTTCATGTATTTTCTTACTCAACAGAATCTCACAAATTTCTTTTGTCATTGAAAATTATTCATGGTGGTCAAAAATTACTATTTACAGGAAGATTATTCATATTGAAAATTCTATTTTAATTAGTTTAAGAGAATTGATTTCAAGCATGTAGAATTTTTAGTTTAAATACAGTGAAAGTAAAACCAAAAGTACAACTTAAAGATTGTTCAATAGCAAGATGTCAACCATATAAGAAATTCTGCTAACACATATTTTTACATGTTATTTATTAATAACTTTGCCAAATTTATTCTGGTTTTTTCTTGAAAGTTTTTTTCTTAGGTACAATAGGTCTCTGACTCTTCAAGATGGCACTTGCTCTTCTTAAAGCAAGCTAAAAAGAAAATATTCCACTTAAAATAGTTAAAAATCACAGTTAAAACATTATATAGTATGTAAGTAAATTAGTAAAGAAGTCAATTTTCATATCATAAAAATAAAGCTAAAATCTTTTAATCAAATACCAAACAATACAAAACTAAGAATATTAAAAATTATCATTAAAATCATTTTTTACCCATAATATTACAAACAGATGCTGTTTTACATATGCTCATTATGTTTGCAGAAGATATAAGTTCATCAACATTAATATCTAACAGGTATGTAAGCCACTTGTTAATAATGTGCATGCCAGCCTGTATGCAGAAAAGCCCATTGCAATTGTAGGTATTGATGATTCTACATCAAAGATATTCTGTAAATAAATCCATCTACTTGCATACAGCCCAAATGTTGAATCAACAACATAGACAGTAACACACAGCAAAACAGGCTTCCAATGATTTATATGTAGTTATATGGTCAACCAGCACAATGTGGATTAAGTATCTATTTGTTACATTCCATTACATTCTTAATATTTCAAAGTTGTCTTAGTATTTATAATTGTCTAACTCAAATAAATATACTGCTGTTGCACTGCAAATTATCAGCAATTCCAGGTTATTCTTCAAAGATGAATTTCATTCTTTCAGACACTTAGTTGAATTGTTTCACTTGTTTTGAGTAGTTTTCAATTTGTTTTGCTGATTGACTATTTTCTATACAGCCTTCTATTTAACATTTTTGAAGTTGTTATTAAATCTACTCATTATGTTCTTACAAAACATGCTATAATTTGCTATCGATAAAAATTCCAGTAGTTACTTTAACCTTTCATCATACAGCATTTTGAACAGATTGGAATTTAGCCTTTAAAAATTATTATTTTATTGTATAAATTAACTTAAAATGACTGAAGTTTCACAATTTAGTATAAAAATACAATATGGAAATCAAAAGTATAAAAATGAGTTTTCTTAAGCATGTTTAAAACAGAATTTAAGATATTTTTATAATTATAATCAATTAAATAATTATCTTTAATAATTAATAAAAAAGATTTATAACAAAAAGTAAAACACGTTTTTCATTAACCTCATTACACAATATTTTAACTTATTTGAATGCACATTTTTTTAGCACATATTTGAATCATAAAAAAAACTGTAGTAATTTTTAACTATTAGTTAACGAAATAAACAGCTTTGAAGTTTTAAACAGACTTCAATGAAGATAACATACTAATAACAATATTTTTTACTATAGTGAAAAATATAATATTCCTTTTTATATAACTTTAATTTTTACCAAACATACTTATATAATCAGTTATGCTTTCTGAATATTAAATAAAGAAAACAGTTATAAAGAAGTGTTTCACATGTCACAATAAATGAAAGTTATTGTAGCACTTATTTGAATTTGGATACCCCTTTCAATATGCAGATGATATCTTGAGATACGTTTTCCTTACCATTTTCAAATCTTTCCTGTACTTATTTTTCCTAACAAATTTCTTGATATTGGTCATGGTTCTTCTGGCATTTTTAGTAAATGGCTGAATTTGTAGGGTTCTAGCAGGTTTTCTGTGATCTGAAGAAAAAATTTACATATTCATACTTTATTTGATAAGAATTGAAACATATTTGCATAAAAAAATAACAAAATAAAACCGTATTTTAATAAAATTTAACTTAAAACAAAAATAAAGTTTATAAAATAGCCATTAAATTTCCCAACATTTAAAATAAGAAAATTAATGTACAATAAGTTTATTGGATGAAGCAGTTAAATAGTTAAGAGCTAATATTAACAAAACACATAGTTAAATATTTTTCTGAGAGCTGATTCAAATAAATTTCTAACTGTTAAAACTAGGTTTTTAGAAATAATACTTTTAAATATTCAATTCTTACACAGTTTAACAAAATACTTATTCAAGCATAAGGTTAAAATGTTTAATCCTTATCTATCACAATATCAAAATTATAACATGAAATAAGGTATTTTTACATTTTACTATAAACAGAAATGCAACATCCTTTTTACCTTATTTACAACATGTATATTTTTAAAACTGATTTTCATCTATAATAATGGACAAATAGTTATCATCCAATTATTTTATTATTTATCAATGCTGTCAACCATGCACAAGATCTTAAAAAAATTTAATACTAGGATTGTAATTATGATATATTGAAAATAAATTGGTATTCGATTAACTACTTAGAAAACAGAACTAAGAAAGTAACCATTAGCAACAAAATCCTTATTTTCATTACTTACAATATTTTTTCTTGTGAATGAAATTCACTCCTTTATTGCTTGGGTGAGGATCTACCATAATGGCATTCTTTTGAATTGTGCCACAAAAACGAGGAGAATGAATTTTTTTCATATTTAATGGATCCTATTGTAATAAAACAAAGGTAATTAATATTTAAATTTTCAAAATTATACATGCTGTTATACAAAATTATACATCTTGTGTATACTTATTTTGGGTTGGTTTATCACTCATGGTCATTTCTCGCATATAAGATTAAAACATAAAATGCATTAAAAAATTATGCAAACACTCAAGCCTAAGATAAGAACCAAACTGTTGAATTGAAAATCAAACCACTAACCGTTCCATTGACAGCTTAGCTAGGTATCTAGAACCTCCCAATAAAAAGTTTAGAAAAATCAATAATAAACTGTCAAAAAATTAATGAAACAGAAGTCAAAGATTTTCAAGAAACTAATATCTAAATTGATATTAGTTTTTAGAAATTGATAAAAGCATCATAAGATGAGTAAATAATTACAAATTGAGTAAATATTCTATCAATATACTTATAGCTTAATCAACATTTAATCAAGATATTTTTCAGATGCATATTAAAAGGATAAAAATTTTAAAAAACTTACAACTTTTTATTTAAGACTTAATTCTTAAATCAAAAGCAATAAATGAATCGACAGCAGAACAAGAAACAATCTCTTTAAATGTTCAAACTTCTTTACATTGGTACGTTAGTAAGAGATACCAGTAAAATTATATTCACAGCTCTCCTTATCACTAACATAAATCTTCAATGCAAAATCCACGAACAGTCAAAAATTCAAAATCATAATTATTTTTGTGATACAAGTACAATACAGCAGCTTGCAGACATGAGGGGTTGTTTGGCTTCTAATACAAGAAAGGAAGAACTGAACATTTTAATTTTTCTCAGTCCAAATCAAACTTGCAAACAATAATTACTTTCTCTCTTAACAAGATGTGTAGTTTTAAGCAAACCTAATGCAACTTTGCTAGAAATCAAAAAAATCTTAGAATTTACATATAAAAAAAATCAGATTACAAGGCTTTACAATCCTTAAATGCACATTATTTAGCACAATTAACTGAGAGGACTAGATTTTGAAAAGACAATAAGGTGTTTCTATCTAGGAATCAATTTTGTGATTTTAGAAGCAAGAAGATGGATTAAATAAATGGTTAAAAATGTGATTAAAATATATTCCAATATATAGAAATTTATTTTAAGTCTAAAGCAATCAGTTCTGCAAAACAAAGTGACAAAATGTAAGTGTGAGGTAAATAAACGCAAAAGTTAATACAATTTTCTTTCTATAAAGCTTAGTGGGTCTTTCTTTCTATAAAGTGCTGTGTCAACACAAAAACAGTTGAAAAATACGAAGAAATAAACTAATATACTATAGAAAACTATGCTTGGTACATTGTTTTTTAATGAAGAGGGTGGATTATTTTATTGCATTAAACCAGATTTTTTCATTTTTAAACATAAGACAACAAATGGAAGGACAACAGTCAACAGTGTGCAAATGTCCGTTATAGAAAAACTTTGAAATTTAGCAATTAATCACAAAGGCTCTAGTTTTAAAGATATAAAAACTTTACTAGTTAGCATTAAAAACAATTTGAAACATGGATAACACCTAGTACTATTAAGGAATGGTTACATTGCTTTGATAAAGAAATGGCCATTATGTACAGAAAAACTTCTTAGTAACCGATAACTGTATGACACATCCTCAAATAAAAGGTTGAAGTCAATTACAGTGGAATATTTTCACCCAATGTTAGTTAACCTCTTTAGTCTTTGGATCAAGAGATCACACACTGTTAACATAATTGCAGGAAATTGCTTTTATAAAAATTGTTTTTGGACTAAATAAAATTAAATCAAATTTTTATGATTCGAAATCAGCATGTATATGAAATGACAGAAAATAAAGCATTTCCACCATGCTGCTTTTATAAATTGAATTAACTACTGAGATAATTAATGACATAATCAAAGATTAAAATTTGGATAAAGAGAAAGGGTTTTAGAGAGTTTCCAGAAAATGAACCGAGTTCCCAATATAGCTTACATAAACATTGGATGAAAAGGACAACGATACAATGTAGACATATCCTAACATAAAAACTGTTTCAAGTACAGTTTACAATCTTTTCTATTGCTTCTAAAAACTTTAAAACTTTCTGCAAGCAATGAAAACATTTTAAAGTTCAACTACTTGAAACAGCTTTAACAAAAATATAGAATGCTATCTAAATGAAAAATAACAAAAGGAATAAATCAAATTATGTAGGAAAGATAAACATCCATTCCAAGTTTTTTCTTTGAAAAAGAAACCATTTCATAAGTATATGTATTTTCTCATATGCTTAACTTTAAAATATATTATTGAATTTAATCAGAAAAATTTTAGGTTAGATACAATTTAAATATTTAATTGGAATTTATTGCTTAGAACTTGTGAGTTATATTCAATTTAGGAACCAGTCCTTATAGAAATTTTTGATCTGAGTCACAGAGGTTCAGTATAACAAGTAACAATTTATTTAACATGGTAATATAGGTCAATCTGAAAGTCTAGTTTTTATAAGAATATTTATATTTTAGATTAATTTTTACTGTATTAAATTATAGCTACATTGCACTTTTTTGATTTTTTAAGGCAGGCATTATTGTCTAATAAATTAAAATTAGTTTTCATAAAAATGTACTTTAATTATGTCACAGATTTAACTTTATTCCCCGATGGTCACCTTTTGTAAACCGCATTATACTTATTATATTTGTTTTTTATTATGTAATCTCTGGGAAATTAGTTTCTAGTCATTAACATATATTATTCCAATAATAAATAATGAATATTCAAAATTTGGATGTTTGAAATAACAACGATTGCAAAATTCAAATACTAGTAATATTTGGTAACTGGATATTGGGCATAATTCTGCAGCACTTGGTGCGAAAAATTGAAGCTATGCCAAACCCGCATAATTTCTGTATTTTACCAAATATATTTATTTTTCAAACATTTATAGATCTTACTTTTATAGAAAGGTTGCCAATTTTACTCTCAATTGATAAATAAAAAAATTTGAGTGTTTTTTAACATGTGGCCAACAATCAGACATTTCTAACTTTGACAATGACATTTTCTAACTTTTAGATACATTCAAAATCTAAAAGGTTTATTCATTTAGTTTCAGTGGCCAGCACTCAAGTTTAAATAATTGATCAGAGGAAAACTATGTTAATTTGTATAACAGAAATAAACTATAAGCAACTATTCCATTATTGATGCTTAGTCCTCTTGCTTAAAGTATATATATAGTATATCTATGAGGAACAATGGATAATTTTTCTTAAATAATAGTTCAAGATTACTTCTTATAATTTTAAACATTTTCTGCTAAAGATTCTATGTATACATTTAAAAAATTAGAAAACTACATATTTATTTACATTTAATAACAATTAATGGAAAATATTAAGACCTGTTTCACATTGGCCAGTGATTCATCTTAAGGCGAAAATTTGTTGCAACAAAGTTTTAATTTTTGTTACAAATTTCTTTGGACAAAGAACAATATTCATTAGAAAACAATGATTGATCAACAATCAAGCTTTACATTCCCACAAATTTTTTCTGACAATTTTACCTTAGAAGATTCTAATATTGAAAGTTTTTTTTTTTACTCTACATTTTTCCTAATATTTCCTTTTTTCATGAATTATTCCAAAGATCAAGATCTTTATCCAACGAAGACATCTTCATATATATATATATAAAGCAATTTCACTTCCTCCTTGTATGAAACACATCTCATTTTGATCTAAATCTTAAATAGTTTATTAAAATCTTAAAGTGCGAGCAAGCATGCTAGGAATACTTTACGATAAAAAATATCAACAAAAGAAATATTCAAAAATGAGTCAATTATAACTATAAGAGGAAGTACTATATATAACTACTGTGAGAACCGACTATCTTTAAAGATAAAGTAATTTTTGTGGTTTTAAGAATGATTTGGCATCTAAAACACAGTATATAAGCTTCCAAGTTAAAAAGGATCGACATTCTTTCTCAAAAAAATTTCATTTTCTGTTTCTCACAAAGTTTTACTTATACTACCACAATCTTCCTTACACCACAAAGACAGCAATCACTAATAATTATTTTTAACATTGATTGTTGTGGTAATGATAGTACTTACATTTTTCCCCATTGAAAGTTAGTTAATATTACTGTTAAATCTGTGTAAAACTTATCAACCTTTAACATTCTTATCTTTCAAACTTAGTAAATTAGTAATTTTAATAACTTTGATGAAGTAGATTAGAATACTGAAATTACAGATGTTAGTTAAACCCTGGTTTAATTTGATATATATCACAAAAGCATATAAATATAATGTTTGGTTAAAATTTAAATTTTATTTTCTCATAAAATGTAGAAATTAGTTTACTAACATGATCCCAAGAAGATCAGCTGCATTAAAAAACTAGAAACATTAAAATTACATGAAACTTATTTTGTTTGGTAAAGTGAGTTTTACTTTTTCAAACACATTCTACATTTAAAAGTTTTTTTAAAAATTAATTTTCCTAATAAACAACTTAAGTAATTTTTATAAATGCCATTACAAATTATACAGAGAAAAAAAATTTGATATCACAATAATAATATATTATATATAATTTTGATTAGACATCTTAATTGCAGCAAGTCTAACTTTCTATTATGCTATTTTAACAGATTATTGCATCATTGTATCTTTCTGATATTAAAATCAAATTTATTTCAACTTAAATATTTATTCAGTGACAAGTACAAACTACATACTTAAATTCTACACTCCACTCTTATAACTTTCATTCATTTTTACCCAACTGTATCATTACATGTACTTAGTATAGTAGCAACAGTAGTAAATATTACATTATAGTCCATAATAATGCAGATCTTAATTTTTTTATATTAATTTTGATCACTAGAGTTAAAATATTAATATTTGGTAGATTAAAAATTAACCGTTAGAAACTTTTTATATTTCAAAGACAGTTGTTAAAAGTGTATATAAAACATTTCTAACAATTATCTTTAAGGAATAAGAAAATTTTTACTAAACATACTTACAACTAATATATAAAAACAAAAACATCAACAAATACCGAATTTTATAATTAACATTACATAACTTGTAAATAAATTTAAAAACTCTCATTAATAATGTACTCCTTTTGATAAAACTGAATAAATGAAGATAGTATTAACAGAAAAAGGATACAACTTTGTTTTGTCAAAATGATATTTAATTAAAACGTCTTCCTTTAATATTGATTCAGTAATGTTTACATTTAAATTGCTTAATTACTTCCAATTCAGTTTTGAAATAAATTGATATGAAACGTGTTCATATAATACAGCTAAGATTTACATACGTATCTAATGTATTATGTGTTCTTTCAATCACCTAACCGACATCTTGACGATAAATGCTCATGTAAACGCGTTTACGGTATTAATAATATTTCAACAAAAATTAAAACGTAAATTATATCCCCATAATGTAAAAATTTTATTCAATCGTACGATAAGCATGAAATGGTATGTTTTTACTTGAATAATTAATATTCCTAATAATTCAAGAGCTATTCACAACTCACAAAAGAAAATACATTCAGTTCTACTAATAAATGATAATTCTTACTGTGCTGAAATGTTTCTTAATATTTCGTTTCTTCACCAAGAAACTGGAGCAATTTCGAATAATCATCCAGTGCAAATGGTTGTGATTAGGATGATTTGGATTCATTTTAGATACTCTTGGCTTCTGTTAATAAGAAAATTACTATTTTAGACAAAAGATATTTTGAAAAAATTAGCTTTAGATATGAAAATATAGAAAAAAAGACTTACACGTGTATCCATCGCGGTGGTGAGAAACGAAAAATGGCGATAATAGTTAATATTTTACTTTGTTGCCAACACAAAAAGCTTCTTTGAGGAATTTTCCTGAGAACTAATATAAAAAATTTAACCTGAAAAAAAATGACAACGCATGTATTTTATCAAAAATACTCCAGATTAGTTTAAACTAAATTTACATTCATATTTTCTGTGCTATTTTTATATTACTTGCTTATCATAATATATTTGATTTGCTAACATTTATAAAACTTAAATATTTCAATAAATATTATATTTTACTTAATTTTTAATCAAAAAAGTATTTGGTCTACCAGTACCAACAATTAAGAAAGTGCATGACTCAAATTACTCAAAATGAATATTTACCTAAAAAATTCAAATTGATGGAAACTTGCAGAGACTACTAGTGTAGTGGCCAGTAACTGCTTCCAAGAATTCAAAATTCAAGCATTATTATTGCAAGACTATAATTTGGAAGATAATAACCTTAATTTGGTAAAAATTGTATATGATTTTACTGTCCTAATCAGAATGACTCGTTTTCATGGAATTATCGTGGCCTATGCAATATGCGAAATTTGTAAGCAGTCCTTAAATTCTGAAGCTGCTGAAGTTTGGTGAAAATAGTAAATATAATATGAAATGGGGATGCCAGCTAAAATATTAGTCATAATACTTGACCATAATCTAAAATTACAAAGCATATTTTCTACCCGCATTAAATTTTTCTAAAGATGCCATCAACTATTCATTCCACTTTTTAGTAGGTTGTTTATATAAAATTATTATTTATTTATTTCATTCAATTATTATTTAATTTCAAAATTTATATAAAAATTATAAAAGCTATCAAATTGAAAGTGTTAATATTCATTATCGGAACAAAAGCTTAACATCATAACAATATGTAAATTATGCCCTAATTAGCAAAAAGTAGCAAAATAGCTTGGCCCTATATTGGCCAATCGTGGCCTTGTCTAAAACCAGTACTGACGGTCTATATTGGGCCAATCCTAAATGGTCTACATTTCGTTATATAGGACCAACGTGGGTTACTAAGATAGGCCCAAACTTTGCAAGTTACACTGGACCTATTTAGGTTACCAAGATAGGACCAAGCTTGGCTGCCAAAATCGGTCCGATGTAGGCAGCCAAGATAGATCCTATCTTGCCTTATAGATCAGTTTATATTAAACTGTAGATTATAATGATAACAAAGGATTTTATTTTGAATTACAAAATTAGAAGGAAGCTATTTTAAATTATTGCAGTAAATACGATTTTTTTTTTTTTTTTTTTTTTACATTTAAACCTGTATTGTTCCATCTTACATAAGTAAAATAATTTTAATGCTTGAAAATTATTATTTTGCATTCCATTTTTAAAAGTAAACATTGTGACAGATTTGTTACTCTTTTAAAGAAATACATAAAACTTCAGCAAAATTTACAAATTATTGTTATATGAGGAAAAGTACATTATGTTCAAATTAACATACAAAAAAAAAGAGAGAGAGAGAGAGAGAGAGAGAGAAATTAAGTAAAAATGTAAATATTTACTTCCTACTAATTGTGAATACATGGTCTACTCATCAAAAAGATATTAAAAGTAGATTATATTTCTTTCTTGCTGAATACTTATCAAGATTAAAACAGCACCTATAAATTTCACAATAAGAACTTATGTATTCAAGTTTTCATTTTCAGTGTATAATCACCTTATGTTTTACAATATTTTTATTTTACTACATTAATTTTTTTCAATTAAGTGAGTTCCAATTAAATTAAAAATTGCTTTTTGACAGAAACTAAGTTAAAAATTACATACTTAAAATCCTTTTTCTTCTTATCTCACTCATAAAGAAAAAATATTCTTAATTTTATTAATATTTCAGATTTATAGCTCTGTCTCAAACAAAAAAATATCGAAATTTGTATTATGCTTAATTAAAGATATTCAGTTAAAATGTGAAACTTTATTATTAATGTGAGACTTTATTATTAAAATGTGAGACTTTATTATTATTTACTAGTAATTGTTTCTGAATTTTTAAACTTTAGTTATGTAACATCTCGCTCTCACATTTTAAAATATTAATTTTTTAAAACATAAAAAACTACGTAAATATGAACAAACTTGTGCATTACTTGCTTATTATTTTTCTATTTACTATTTATTATACCTCATCATTAATTTTCAACAAAAGTTGCCCTGGCGCTGAAATATTATATCCTTAAAATATTAACCCGACAGTAGAACAGTTTATTCTAAAGTATCTTATTTAACAGAATGCCGATATTTTTGAAATTTACATAATAGACTCCCGTTTTAACGTTCAGCTTTAAATTTTGCTCTTCACTGTAATCACTAAAGCTGCCTCTTTACTATAATTGGTCAAGACTAAAACAGCACCTATAAATTTAACTATAAAAACTTATTCGATATTTTAAACTTATTAAATAGAAAATGATTAGAACAATAATACTTTTTACACATAAATACATTATGTTCAAAATGTTATCAAAATTCTTTTCTAACTGAAAATAATTTTTTAATTTTAAAAATTTCAAGATAAAAGTTGTTTTTAGACATAACATCAATAGTTGACTCTTTCAACTAGAAGCATTTAATCTTATAATAAACTAATTTAATATTTATTTATCTTATCTGTTCATTTTAAGAATATTTGTATCTGTAAAAATTATTTAAATAAACAGCTGAAAGAAAAACATCCTACGAATAAATTTTTAAGCAATTTAGCACTATTCTGGAAATTGTCATAATTAATGAGTCACAAACTCCATGATGTGTAGAGCCAATGTTCTTATATTGTGTAACTAAACATAAAAAAATAATAATGGGCACTTTTTCATGTAAACAACTTTCAATAGGTTATAGCTTTGGTATGTTAATAGCGAAATACAAAACTACCACTAGTGATACCTTTATAATTAATAATTAATCATAATAATATAAACTACAAAGGTGATCTACTAATGTATTTTTATGCATAGAATACCGAGAACCATGTTATAGGATAAATATTTCACACAATTTGGAAAGGAATAATTTATACCAGCTTCAAATACCTGTTGATAATGTAAAACAAGCTATTTGAATATTTGTTTATAATTTTCAAAAGAAATAATAATTAAAAATTAGTGATAAATCTAGCTTCAGAATCTTTGATAGTTATTTTGAATATTTCAGATTTATTTATAGAAGCTTCATATTGATTTATAATAATACTGAAATTAGTAGCAGCAAAGCAATACTAAACAACTCTAACAAGTTAGTAGCAATACTAAGGAAGTCTTATTAATTTATTATTCTTTAATAAATAGAAATAACGTGTGCAATTCAAAGTTTAGTCAATGCAAAAAAGTCAAAAACAATTTTTAGATGCTTAGCACAGTCAAAAACAATTTGTTTAGTAGTCAAATGTTTAGTAGGTCTGAAATAAATTTTTCCTGAGTCCAAAATTTTTCTCGAAATTTATCTTTTTCTTGGTTTGACCAAGACATAATTTGAATTCACTCAATAGGCAAGTGAACTGTGATGGATAACCAAGTACCAGATGCCTTTAGTTGGTTTGTCACTCTTCAACCACTTTTTGAAAACTGTGTCAATTAGAAAGTGACATTGCCTCTAAATGGATTCCAAACCAATACATTACATTCGAAGTAGTATTTGGAATTATGAAAAACAAATAATAGAGTTGTCTATTTTTTTTTAAATTATCATATTGATTATATAAATAATTATTCTAGAGAAACAAAGGAATCTTGAAAAACTATATAAGTTGTTTGATCAAGTTATCCTTTTAATAAAGTTCTGTTAAAGGAGTTTCATAAAAGTTTCAATTCTTAACAAGAATCCTAAAAATCATATCAGACATTCCTGCTGACACTTGAGAAAATTAAAACTTACAAACACTATTTTTTCGATTATTCAACTGGAATCAAAATGGTTGATACTGCAAAACTCCACAGTTAATCTTAAATGAAACTATCAATTTCTTTTCCTACATTCCAAATGTTTAGCAACCAACATGTTTAAACAATGCGAGTAATGAAAGATCTCAGTTTAAGTTACCCAACATTGAGATTGGTTGCTAAAAGATAAAAATCAAAACATTTAATGTTATAAAAGATGAGTCACAAATTAGTTTGCAAATAATACCAGGAGTATTTTGGTACTCAAAGGAGCACTATATTAAATTGTTTCTATAGCTGACATGGATGAATTGGATTTATGATACGTGTCCGAACCAACATTGTTTGTCAAGCTTATCTTAAATCTATTGAAATAAAAAATGAATATCGCATAAAATAAAAAAAAAAGTATAATGTTCTTAGATATAGCTAAAAAAATGTAGGAAAAACTATTTGTTAAGTAATTCCAATGATTTTTTAAAAACATTTTGGTCGCATATTATTGCAAGTTAATTTTGTATATGTATTTATATTCAAGGTATTTATTGCATAATATTATACAACATGTTCCTGAAATTTGAAGTCCAAAATATCAGTCAGAATATAAAATAAATTTGATACTTAAATGACCTAATTTTAAAAGAACTTAATTGAATTTAATCCAGTAACAATTTTGTTAAAAAGTAGTTAATAAAAAACTTAAATATTAAAGCAAAATGTAAAAATATAGGTACTAAAATAATCATAAGATAACAGTTTTAGTTCGCATTATTCTGATTATAATAATTTACTTCTATTCAAGATCATTATTTACCTGAGAAACGAAGGCATACAATTCCCCTGGCATATAAGCAATCGATTTCTTTAAATGCTGTATTTTCATTGTATTTTAAAAAAAGATTATTCAAATAATTATCAACAAAACTTATCAGACAGATATGTGTGAATAATTATTTTATTTATATGATGCTAATAAGTCATTCCCAGAAAATACAAACATGGTGTACACCATTCGGTCCATTTCTGATTAGCACATTATCTAGAAACAGTAAAGCTATCGAACTTTTCTGATCATGATTCATTTTCTTATTTGAGACTGGTAGAAAAATAACCTTAAGTTTGAGGTTTGTTGTAAGGCTTTTTTTCCCTCAACATTTACTACTTGTTGTTATAGCCCTCTCGAATGAATTTTCATTGATAATGAGCCATATTCATATATTGGAAGTAAATATGTAAAACTCCCGGGAATTTTGAACCAATGAAATTTACTCGAGAATTTTAGGTAATATTGGCAATTTTGAGGAAATAAACTCAGTAAATCATCTTTTATTTAATGAATTGTTTTGTCTTATATAAAGAGAAATAAAATAAACTATGAAAACATACAAAAACATATCTCTTGTGTCTTCTTGTAGGGAAGTTAATTAGCTTCGTTCTTAGAAAGACAAAATACTTGTTAAAATAATGAAAAAATGAATTCATATTCAATAAAAAATATCAAGATATATTTTTCATGACTGTCAGAATAAATATTGGCATTTCTATGCTTCTGTCTTTATAAATTTCTAAATTTATACGGAGAAAGGAAAAAAAAATCTCAATATTAATTTTTGAAATTATTTTAAATTGGTTATTAACGTAAAATTATTTTCTTTTCATTGAAAACTTTCTACTACCATAATAAGTAGTAGAAATCATGAAAAAGAGAAATTTTACAAACTATATGATAAAAAAAGAAAAAAAAAACTTGAAAAATTTCTAAATTAGCTGAAGAAAGACATCGAGATCTGGATGTCTTTCAAAATTCCCAAAGGAATAAACTGGATTTATTCCCGGAAATAAACCCTGTTTTTCCCTCCTTTACGACACTAATTGCAAGAGAAGAAAGCCTAAAAACTATCTAGAATACTCACGTGTATATTATAAGCACTTTTACGTTTTCGACTAATGTGTACTCGACTAATAGTACTTTACGGCACTAATTGCAAGAGAAGAAAGCCTAAAAACTACTCAGAGTATTCACGTGTATATTATGAGCATTTTTACGTTTTCGTCTAATGTGTACTCGACTAATCGTACTTTATGACACTAATTGCAAGAGAAAAAGGCTAAAACTACCCAGAGTACTCACGTGTATATTATGAGCATTTTTACGTTTTCGACTAATGTGTATATAGATAACGTAAGCGCAACACCCAATTTCCCTGTCAGACCTGGATCATTCTTCTTCGAGCATAGCAGTCCTACAAATAATGCAGGTGTGAACCATATATTTGCTCTTTCAATATAGATCAACAGGATAATAGGATAATTGGGTTCATTTATTAATCCAAACATTTTGTTAGACTTGCAACATTGTCTTCTGCTGATAAAATAGTGAGTTGTTAGTAACATCAAAAGATTTGTATCTAAGTAATTTAATTTGCAACATATTCCAATATTTGTTAATCTACTTGCTTTTTGTCGGTTAACAATCAATGATCTTCTTGGTCAACTCAAGATAGCGACAAATTATATTTTCGTTTCGTAAAATTAAATAAAAAGTTATGCAATTGAAAATGAGGTCTTTTATTGTTGTGTCTACATTTTCTTTTTTTTTTAGTATTTATAGGTTTATCAAAAATAATCAACTAGAATTTCAAAAAATTGGGTGGAATCATTGCCCTCACATGCAACTCTTTGTAGTTATTAACATTAACTGATATTAAAATTTTAATAACTACAGAGAGAGAAAGAAAAAATTAGACCAGAAAATTAAACTTTTATCCATTTATTTATGTACATAGCAGATATTTTCGTATGAAATTAATTTCAAAATTTAGTTTAATTCTAAAGTTCTGGTTTTATTTTCAAGTCGATTACTTTTTCAAATAAATAATAGTAGTTTTTCATGAATTTACCCGTAAAAATTTGCTTTATTTCTTAGATTAAAATATAATATTGTTTTCACTAAACTTTGACATCCTGTAGAAGGTAACTTGCGCTACCAAACACTGTCAATCAAATTCTCCTCTCCCATCTCCAAACAGTATTTTCACTTTGAAATGCAATAGCTCATTCTAAATCTTCTCTTTCATTCAATGAATGAACAAGTTAAGAACTTCGATTTTTTACCCTTCTTTTCATCATATGGTAAATCTGGCTTCTCAGCAGCAGGGCATAGTTTTTCAAGGGGACCTTGAAAAGAATTTACCTAATTTCTTGACTTTGCATTATTTTTTGTTTCAGTTAATTAATTTATTCTTTTATTTTAAAACTACATGCAATATTTTCCTGGGCTATTTTTGTTAAGTACTTTGTATACTTCAATATTTTTTCTTCTTTTTTTAGAATGGTGTGAAAAAACTGAAGCATAGCACCTTGTTTGCTTGGAATCCTTTTGGCAAAAATTAATTCTCTTCACACTCTTTAATTTGGCAACAATTGAATAAAATTGTTCTACAATATTATTATTAGCTATAAATAATAAGCTTTTGGAATGTAGGGCTAAAAATTCTAAAATTTCTATTATTTTATACAAAATACCATTTAAGAGTTGAAGAAAATTTTTGTTACCCCATGTTTTACAAAAGTAGTCTTTGCATTTTCCAGGATTGTCAAAAGCATGATTTAAAATGCTTATTCAATCTTTTAAATTGACTATTTTTTGATCAAAGAATAGCAGATCTTTCACCAATGGTTGGCGCAGGCTACCATATATTGTCTAATTCTTAATAAATGCAAAACTACTTAACTTTTAATTTTAATTTACTTAATTTTTATTTCAAGCATTAATGAAGAGTTCAGATAGTATTTTTAAAAATAATTTATCTATAGATTCACGCTGAAACTGACTTACATTTTTCATTAGATTTTTCATGTATTTCCTTTTAGTGGAAAGATAAAGTTTTCTTTTAACACTATGGTAACTTTCTTTCATGTTTTAAATAGATGAAAAATTGAATCAAATGTTACAGAGTTCAATTAATCAGAAAGAGAACAATGTATATTTAAAATAATAAAAATATTGAAATGAATTCACGAAAATTTTGATTTTTCGAAAAGACAGCATTCAATGTCAAATTTGAAAAGGCGTCCAGATGAATATGCTTATAATTATTTAATAAAATCTTGCAGTTGAAGAGTTTAGTATGGCTAAAACTAGTTTAGTTTGGCAAATGTATTAGAGAAACAAGTTGAAAACGTTTTTCATTACTTATTACACCCTAAGAGCAGCTCGATAATTTATGATTTATTTATTGTTATAAACGTGAAAAAAAAATTAATCACTAATTCACACTATTTCTACACAAGGAACAAGGAGGATGTCTAATTGATACTTAGTTTCCTTCCTGTTATTATTTAGCATCTGATTGTTCTCATTCTCAAAGCTATCATTTTGAAATAGCATCCCCGGAAGAAGAAATGTAGTAAATACCAGACAGTTACTTATTCCTTTCAATAATACTGGAACGTTAGATTGTCTGCTATTTGGTGTGAAAATTAAAGTACTTACTCCAACAAATATCTATGCTGAAAGCATAAACCAAGCAACCATCTACCGTGTTATTGTTGCTTCTGTAGGTTAAGAAATAGGCTTAGCCTATTTCCTACCCTATCTGGTTAGGAAATAGGCTTAGCCAGATCTATAAAATCATGAACTGATAAAATATCCAAAACATGAAGAGGATTTTGGAAACAATTCTCTTTTTCAAATCTTAAATAGGAAAGTAGATGATAAGGGGAAAAAATAATCATCATTAAATTACAGTACATTTGAAATTTGCTTCGCAAATAGTTAACATTAGTTCATTTGAAAATCGCAAATAGTTAACATTAAAAAAGCACAAAAGAGTTGAAAAGAAATGCGTATGATCACTTATCGCATTTATAAATTGCACATGCGAGTAAGGTTTAATCTTTCTTTATAGGAAGGTACTGTTCTTGAAGGCAGAGTCAGATTTTCGACTCGGTTACTCATCCTGAAGTTGATGGTGAATACCGTTTCAGCTTTGACCCGAGATTTCGCTCGTAGCTAGTGGTCGAGGTTAACGGTGAATACGGCCGTAATTTGACAGAAATAGGCAGCTGATTTGGCAATCAATAAATTAGATTATTATTTAGATTAAAAGTATGCATAAAAAGTACAATGACCTTGTGAAAAAATAAATCTTCACATATCGTGGTTTTAACGTCTTCCCACCTAACTCAACGAAGGAACTAATAAGGATTAAAAAAATTTCCGTATAATTAAAAAAGATCCGCATTTAATATAGAATAGCAGAAGATATTGACAGCTGTTGTGTCAGCTCCTTCATTTCATTTTCCGAAATTACAGTGTAGTTGGCTAAGTATAGCAGTTTTCCTATGAGAGTAAATTGGCAGTCGGAAACACTTTGCAAACAAAACAATATACAAACAAACAGCACGTGCATTCAATGGTGTGATACTTAAATTGCTTATTTACAATTGCATTCAATGTTATTAATGCAGACTAATTTATATATGTTAATCTAATAGTTATTATAATTCAATGTAATTTTGAATAATCTTTTTAGAAATATATTAAATAGTCATTGATTTTTTTAATTAAAAATATTTCTTGAAAGTAATACAAATGCCTAACAAAGTGTATGATTCTTACAAAAAAAGGCGAACTCTCGCGAATCCTGAAATTCTTCCTAAAGTGGTAAGTATGTGAAAATCTTATTGTTTTTAATTCAAGTTGGTTACTTTTGTAAATTGCATTGGTTACTTTTGTAATTGTTGATTATTAAATGAAAAGTCTTACATTTTTCTATTAATTTTTTAAAACACTACTTACATTTCGAAGATATTCGATGATCATATTATTGAATAGCATTAAAATTTAAGCACAATATTTGCAGCTCTTAAGGAATTATTTGGAATTTATCAATATAATTATACAAACTTATAAAATCCAAATTTAATTAGTTTTTTAAAAATATGTTGCAATATCTGTTATATCTTACAGTAAATTATAATTTAATTCGTTAATATTTTGATTTTAGATGTTTTAAAATTGATGTTCTGAAAGCGGAAATTTCATGCTAATTGTAAAATTTTGGTTTTTTGATTATTAGTTTACAAATGTGTTACATATGTATATTGTGTTTTTTACACAAAAAAGACTGAAAGAAAAAAAATGGTATAAGTATGATATATTCCCTCAAGGAATTTCTATCCTAATCTGGCATCCTTTGTTTTAATTATAGTGTTGCCAGTTATTCCTTTTGTGTTAATTTGAATTTTTGTTGCTTTTCAGATTTTTTTGTAACCAGGTTTTTTTCAGGTTTTACATCATTATTCCATTAAGTGTATGTTTTTTTTTTTTTTTTAAATGAACTTTTGAAGATATCTCATTTAAAAAACATGCATTTAATTTGGCGACAAAAAAGTCACTACTTTCACTATTTTGGAAAGGGGGATATACCCTATGAGTCCAAAAAAATTATACTACAATTTCTAAAATGATAATTTGATTAATATAATTAATTTAAAGCTGCTACTCAATTATTAAGTAATTCACACAAAGGTTACATTGTGGAGAGTGTCCAATAGTGTGTAGTTATATTTATAAAAACAAAGAATTAATATCAATCTATGTGATGTATCTGTGGAAAAAGAAAAGTTATTAAAATAGAAACAGAAAATGATTACTTTAATGGATTTTAAAGGTAAAAGCAAGTAAAAAAGGTCTGTTAAGATTCTCCTTTAAAAGTTTTTCAATGTTTCCAAATTGGACTAATGACCATTAAAATTCCAATGCTATGAAGTGAATCATAAAAAAAGTTATTAATAAATGTAAGCAATATGCTCTAAACACAAAAGAATTACATTTGCAACTAATTTTAGAATTTATAAATGGTGAACTTACAATGAATCATTGCTGTCCCTGATAAAATTTAAACAACCCTTATCCTGTTAAGCATGGATCTGAAAAACAAACGTATTATGCCTGAAAAACCAAAATGGGGTGCTCATTTCATGTTGCTTCTAGTCCAAATCACATTTTATCAACTGGCAAGGGATGGCAGGCCAGTCTCTCAGCAACCCACGATCATCATACTACTTATGTTCTCACATGAATTTATGGGGAGGTATCATTTCACAGGCCTCAAAGATAGGTTTAAACCATTATCTTTAAAATTGTAAGTATGCCAATTTCTTTTAAAACTGTCATTAGTCTCAACTAGAAATGGACAGATATATCTTGTACCCAGCTGCTACCTATATCATCACAAATGGTCATATCTATGAAAATATCAAATGTAACTATGCAACAAGTATTTTTTCTGATTCTTCCAACATGGGTATGGTAATCAGAAAGCTACATGTAAAAAACTGGGAATCTTCTGAAAAGACACCGTTGTACTACTTCTTTATTCACCTATCACACTTCATCACATGAATCAGTGCCATGTTTCCATGCTACATTTTCAAGGGAAGCCAATGTAAGGGTCACCATACTGAAGCAGTCAATACTGCTCTAGATATTATTGCTTTGTATCACTGAATTCTGGGCAAACTACAAAACCTTATTTCTTGAGTAATAGTCTATAAAGTGATATAGTTTTGCAAGTCTGACTATATATCAGCTATCAGGAGTTATTTATGGAAAATATTAAGACCTACATATCATTCGGTGTCACCCCCAGCAGTTTATTGATATTTTTCCTAACATTCGTTAAATTTCAATGAGTACAACTGTCAATATCATTGACAGTTGTACTCCTATGTTTATCCTATGTTAATCCTATGTTTATCATATTCCTTCTTATTGATGAAAATTTCTTTTTTAAAAAATAATGCACTATTCTGAAGAAATATGCTTTACAATACTATTTCTGAATGAAAAATCTTCTGTACCGTTATTCTTTTATTCAGTGCTTCAGAGATCATTTGTCAATCCTGCATCATATAAATGTGCTGAAATATAATTATTATACATTCTAATCACTTCTTCCTTTCATAAATTTTGACATCAGGTTATTTCATTTTGGTGTTGCAATTTTTAAAAGATCAAGAGTCTGTTAATGTCCCTCTCCATCTCATTCCTAACAAGTGATGCAACTTACTTAGTGTCCAACAGAATTTTATTTAAAAAAGAGTAATAAACAAAATTTAATCCTCTTAATTTATTGTTATCGCCCTAGTTTAAATTAACCACTTCCCTTTATTTATTTTTTTTTTTAAAAAGATACCAAAAAAAAAAAAAAAAAAAATCACATTTTTTTATTTCATTATTAAATACTAGGAAATGAAACAAAATGTAGATTTTAATTTTTAATATTTTACCAATATAAAAGCATTTAATTTTAATATTACATTACAATCCTGAGTTATCTTGGGCAAATAGAAAATAAGTTATATACTCATATTTGTATGGTAGTTTTTGCTGCAAGGGCAACACAAAGTGATGCCTGACATACCTTGGTCTTTCTTCTCCCACTTTTTATTTCTGGAATCTCTTTTACAGGAGCTAGAGCTTGTTGGATTTGACTTTTTCAGTAATAGGAATAACATCTAAAAAAGGTCTTGAAGTTAACCTGAGTGGTGCAGGACTAATGCTGGGTCTTCCTAATGTGGCAGAAAACTCATCACAATTATTTTCTAAAATTACTTTTAAAACAAGCTCTATTCTAAATTGCTTAGGTGATGCTGAACCTCCTGATTTACAGTAACAAATGAAGGAATTCCACAAAGCCAAATCCAATAAATGAAAGAAAATCGTTTTCTAATATTTCCTCCTTTTTTTTTTCTTAGTATAGAATAAGCAGCTAAATGCTAGTTGACTTTATCTACACCTCCCATTTTGTCACTGTAGTAAATCACATATTTGGGCCTTGATTTTGTCTCTCTCCATTATTTATCACATATTGCATTTCAATAGTAAGCGTTGTGGAAATCAGACCAAAATCTTTCTTATCTTTCTATTTCATATAACAGTTACTTTTCCTCTTTGATACCTAATTATTTCTCCTTTTTTAATTTCTTGGTCTTTTGATCTTGAAATAAAACTTTTCTATTCAACCAGTGTTTCACTCAGACCAGTCTTTTAACTAATGCATCAGCCAAATTTGACAAATTATAGAAATTGTCCATAGTAAGGCAATAGTCTTTATCAAGCAGTTTGTTTTGAAAAAGTCATCACTACTTGGGCTGACAGAAGAAGATTGTCAAAAGAGTTATCAAAATTAGAACCCATTTCACTATAATTAATGGCATTCCACATATACCCTTTCTTAGATTTGCACTACAAGAAATTCTTTATTCCTAACCACACTCTCTTTAAAGGAATATTTGGTACCCACATGAATCTGCCTTCATAAAAGAATAAATTTTCATCATTTCTAGAGTAATATCTTACTCCTGTATAATCAAACTCTGAAATTTCTCAAGTAAATGTTTCAGAATTGGTCATATCTTATTTAGTTTTGGACAAATATTGTACTTGCATCATTGTTATTGAAGTGCAGTTTTGCTTTCTCTGACAAAATTGTTTACACAAAAAAGGCCATGTTACATAACTGATTTTTACTCCCAATAATCTTGCAGACCGGGTTTCCTTATTATACTTTGGAGAATAGTTATTCCCAAAAATACTCTTATTTCCTCTGGAGAAGTAGAACATTATGGTTTTGAATGAAATCTATGAGCATATTTTTCTGCATATTGATTAGTTTCAGTTGAAATAATATTGATCAGTTCATCATCAAAGTAATTATAGAAAAATTTCAAGACATTTGAGATACCAATATTGGAATACATACCTGGATTGACAGTAAAAGTAAAATGAGCTGATGCAAGTGGCAAGTTCACCTATTGAATTTCACACCAATGACAAACTGTTATGTCTGATTTCTAATCACTGTAATTCATTAGGTTACTTACAAAAGAATCTCTTCTACTACTTTCAATACCCATCTATTTATAATCATTATCTAAAAAATTTATCCCTTTCATTATCTTGACATATAATCACTTTTTTACTCATTTTCAATGTCCTTTGGTATACATTACTAATCCAAAATCTGTGGTATATGTAATTGAGAGAAACATGATCTATCCTTCCAAAACAATTTCAGAGCTTTCAAAGGAGACTTGGGAAATTACCAATCAAATCCAATATTTTCTTTCATTTCCTCCAGCTCAACTGAACACACGATGAAACAATTTGTACTGACAAATTTTGCTTTGCCCGAGAATTATCGGGATAGTAAGTAACTGAAAGATGTATGAACCTGAGTAAACTCAGGATAATCAGACTAATGGTTAACCATATTTATCATAAAAAATAGGATACTAGATTTTTGTTTTCCAATATATTTGGAATGGGTGTTTTCAAGATTTTTCTTTTGTAGTATTTTTTGTAAGTATGATTCACAACTTTTTAAAAGCTTCTCCCCCCAAAAAAACCAGTTATTTTCCCATTTTTTTTTTGTTGTGGGTAATAGTAAAATCCTTACAGTTTTTTTTTTTAATCTGTTAGGCTATTTATTTTTATTAATAAATATTTAAAAAAAATTATGCAATTTAATATTGAAAAACTGTTTTTATCCCAATATGTTGTGAAATTTAATGAAATCTGCTATACTTTAGATTCAAGAACAATTTTTTTTCATTTTATAACTAGTAGAAAGTGAAAATGATTATAAAAAATCTTAGTTGCTATTTTGATGCACTGGTTGATATTTTTAAGATCCTGCTGATATTGAAGTAATTCAAGTTTTAAATTATATAACTTTACTAGATACTTTGTACAAATGGTTTGAAATGCTATTTGATGGTCGTAAACTAAATAATCTTTTTGCAATGTAAATAAAATTTTAATTTAAATTTTATGTTTAATTTATTTTTAAATAAAAGTTATATTGACCTAATTATAAAAATTTCTGTGTTATTACATTTTATTTACAATTATGGGAGTGATTTTTTTTAAAAATATATTATTAATTGTGAAGTTTGCTTTTTAATCCGATGTGCTAATATGCATAATTCTTGTTTGATCTTTAAACATATTATTGATCAAGATTTGCAAAGATCAGATTTTATACGTTTTTTAAAAAGTGAAAGTTTATGACTTCATTTACTTTATATAACAAAAAATTATGCAGGTATCATACCTATTTAATTAATTTATTTTTTCTTTACATAGTTTTCATTAAAATAATCAAAATTTATATTCTACACAAAATTGTTTTTTCTTAATTTTTTTTAATATATATTTGACTTCAATACAATATTATCTTAATGTAATTGATTTTTAAATTAAATAATTTTATATTCACAGCTTCAAATTCTAGAGTTAATTTTGAAACCTCAGAAAAAGAAAGCCAAAAAAGATATTTATACCATTACATTTGAAACTTGTGACAAAATTCGAAGTAAGTTCCATTAAAATTTTTTTTATTGTTTAATATGTAAAATTGGATCAAAATATCTTTTTTAAAACTATATGTGTGTGTGTGTATATATATATATATATATATGTATGTATATATATACACACACACACAGGCGTATAAGTAAATTCAGAAATATTACATAATTACATGGTTGAATAATTAAAGCATAAATATAGAATTTACCAAACCTCCTTATTGTTGAAAAAGTTGTTGATTAATTTAACAGTTCATTAACCATCACATATTATTTATTATTTAAAGATATAATTATTATTTAATATTTAAAGGATAAATAAGCTGCATTTATTTAAGCATCACACTTGTATCTTCTAATAAAGAAATCTTAATTTTAATATATAGTGAAATGATTTTCAGTATAAAACACACACATGTATATTTTCTGTTCTGTGTATTTTCTTAATATATTCCATAATTTTAGGTAAAAAACTTGGAAGAGAATATGTAGAATTGATCACTGGATGCATTTCTAATTATCGGTATAAGGAAGCTGTTAAACTTCTTTGGATGATTTGCCTTGACAAGAGCATTTCTCATATATTTATATTCAAGGTAAATTATATTTTTCAGCAAGATACATTATAATCCATGCCAAATTCTGAGCTTTTTTTTTTTTTGTGGAATTTTTGCTTATCTGGAACCTTGGTTTACATTATGTCATAAAGATGGAGATCTTATGAGAATTATGTAGAAAATTCTATCTGTCAACCCTAACATTTACAACATCTCAAGGCATTAAAATACATTATGTTGATAACATTTCCTTATAAAAAAAAAAAAAAAAAAAAAAAAAAAGAACTGAATTTGGCATGATGGATTATATGGCATCTGTGCCTATTTTTTAATATGTCTACTATTTTTTGAGGGCAAAATAGTAAAAGAACAGTGTTGAGAATTTTTTAGTGTATAAAAGTGAATCATTTTTACATGGTCTTTAAAATTTTAATTTGAGAAAAATCTCAATTTTTTATGCTAAATATTATTTGCATAAATTATTATTATTTACAGAATTAAAAAATATTAATAAAATAAAACAATATATTAATAAACAAAGAAGGTTGCTTATTATAATCAATAAAAGTAGAATGCTTATATTGAATAAATTTACTTAATAATCAATTATAATTTTGAGGATTGCATCAGTGAAAATAACATATCTATTAGAAAGAAATCTCTGCCAGTGTGTGCAAAAAAGACTTGTGTGTCAATCCAAATTGTGTGTTTTAAGTTAAGCTTGCAAGATTTTATACAACTTTTAATATATGACAGGGACTGGTCATAGTTTAAATTTATTTTTGAACTCTTACAGATTGACCATATTATTGATTGATTTAATATTTACTTTGTATGACTTGAGAAAATGCATTAAGAACTGGAGTTTTTTAGTTGCTTACATTGAAATCAGAATTGTTATTTAAAACCTGATTTGGCAGTTACATTTCAGCAGAGTATGTCTTTTATTCAAGTATCCTCATTTCTACTGAATGAAAAATTTAATATTTTCTATTAGTTGAAAGGCTTGGGTTTAAATCTCCCCAGTTTAAATATTCATATAACTTATTCATGTTTGTAATATGAACATCTTATGACAAATTCCTCCAACTTCTTTTAACATTAATTCAAAAATTCTATTTATATCATTATAAATACTCTTAATTATATGCTCATACTAACATAAAAAAATGTAGTTTCTTGGTTATATGACAAAATGCCCTTGATCTAAGCATGTTTTATTATGTTTGAAATTATGATATATATATATTTTTATCTATGTCATGTACTGTAGGTTGATGTAATATAAATATTATCTCAAAGCATATGATTTCTGAAATTTACCAATTAATATATTTGTTCTTGTCCATTTGAAATAAATTTATTTAAGTTTATCTTAGAGTCAACAATCATATCTTTATTTTGCAGTAAAATACATTTTATAGTCACTGTTTTCTCAATAAAGATTTAACAAAATATTAAAATTTGAAAGATAAATATTGTTTTTTTTTTTTTCCTAAATAATATATTTTCAATATTTTTTAAATGAAAATTGACTGTAGCTATATAAAAACATATAAGATTTATACAGCCAAGTAATTGTTACTAAATAATTAAGAATCTATTTTTCATTTTATTTTTAATAATCAAGAATATTTTGCATTTTTCCAAATTTTTTATTTGTTGTAAGAAAACCAAATACTCTCTATCAAACTTTATTTCTTAATATGTAATGTCTTCTTCTTCTTCTTCTTTTTTTTTTTTTTAAAGAGGCTGTTTTTCAATTATTAATTGAACTTCAAATTAAATCCTTTTGTCAATGAATCACTTTCTGTTCTTTAGTAAATTTAATTGACAAAAAATAGGACTATAAAAATTAAGTTAGGAATTATGTATTAAGTATGATGTAATAGTAAAGTAGAATTACTTTATTAGTCAAGAGAATTAAAGTAGGGGAACTATGATAAATCGATAATATGTTTTCACATTTTATAATTTTTAAAGTTGTGTCTAGACAATCATGAAGAAATTAAAGAATTATTAAAACTTGTTTAATTAAGTGAGCTAAGTATTATCTGATTCAGTGTTTCTAAACATTTTAGGGAGTAAGACTCATAAATTTCACTATTTTTCTTTCAAAAATAAATTATATTTAAATATATTATATATATTTAAAAAATCAAAAATTTATATATTATTAAATTTATTAGTTTAAGGGTATATAGTTATAATATTTAAGATTATAAGATATATTTAATATATAGATTTAAGATTAATTTATAATAATGTAAGTTTAAAAGTTCAAATATATAAAATATGACTAATAATATTGCAGGCTGCAATGATTATTTTCAACAATTTAGAAGGTGGTATTAAAGATGATACTATGATGAATTTCATGCGGTAAGATTTTATATTTATAATTATCTTAAAAATTCAATAGGATTATTTTATTATTAACTCACAAAAATTCTTATTTTGCAGGGCTGTTAGTAAGTTTAATCAATTGAACAAAAGAGAAATTCTGTTGGAAAATATTTTGTATAGTCTTAAAAATGATATGCAAAATATTGATCGTACATTTCAGGTAATTTAATATTTCAAGAAACTTTGATATAACATCATCTCATTAAACCAAATAATTCTCTTTAAATATGAATAATTAAAAAATCAAAATGAAACTTTTTACTTTAATTGTATTTTTTTTATAAAGCTTGAAATTAAATTTTCTGAATACCATTTTTGAAATTGTAATTTAATTTATTCTTACAGATATATCTTTAGATCTTTAGTTATGTATATATGTATATACAGGGTTCGTATAACTACTGGAATTTTTACTTACCTTGATACATTAATTTTTTGTTTGAAAGTAAAGTAATTTTTTTAGCTTTCTTTTTAATATTTCAAAACTTTCAATCAAATTATCCTGAAACAAAATTGAATATTAGCTATTAATGTTAGCACTAGATGGTGGTAACATTAAGCCTAGATGGTGGTATAAAAGCTAATACTCATTATATATTATTATACTCATAATATAATATATATTAGCTCTTGATACTTATGTCAATATTATATTGTATTCATAACTGTTGACTAAAATAAGGATGTAGTTTAGCCACAATAATTTCATGATGATCCAATTTAGTCTGGACTGAATGTAGTATTTAGATTTTGTGTGTAAAGTGAATTGACGAGTGTTGACAAATTAGATCGCCATGTGGCGCAATCTGGGGGAGGGCAATTTTAATTGTGTCTTTTTCTATTTGTTTTTTTATATTGTGTAAAATTCACTGAATAATAATATTTAAATATAACATTTTTTAGTTAAAATATATAGTCCAAATCTTCATTATTGAAAATTGGATATAATTCCAGTGAAAAGGTTGAACTTTGTTTATCAATGCAATATGCAAACAAATTACCCCTTCTTCTGCATGCGATAAATTATTTAATATGTTAGTGGAAAGTGCCTTTTCAATGCTAAGGGAACTCTGAAAAAGTCATGCAAAGATTGGCTTGCATGGTTCAGGAAAGAACTTTGTAGTAGAGTTTAAATCATTGCAACCAACTCTAAGTTGTCAAGATTATATTGTTGAGAAATTTGATCCTATTAAAGATATAAATTTTTTATTTTAACTTACTCTCTCAAATAGACAAAATTATTCTCACTTATAGAAAGTAGTTAATTTATTGTTACTACTTTTTCCTAGTCAATCTGTTGAACATAGATTTTCTGTGAACAAAAATTTGATGATAGAAAATGTAAATAATTAATCAAGTGTGGCTAAGAGCATCATTTATGATCACGTCTAAAATGCAGGATATGTCAACAATATAATAATTGGCAAAGACATATTTAGTTTTGCTGCTGGTGAAAGGTAAAGGTATAAATTATATTTAGATTGTTATTATTATTAACTAATTAAAACTTCAAAATGCAGCTGATAGCAGAAGGAAAATAAAAAGCACTACTTGAAAAAATTGATGAATTGAAAATCAAATTAGTAAATTAACATTAATTAGAAAATCAAGCATGGGCCACTTTGCTGCTTTAGAGGAGCAACAGTTATTATTCACTATTAATAAATTAAAAAAAAAAAAAAAAAAGACTTTAGAGATGGAAAGCTAGCATTTCTTAATAGCAATATTGTATACATACAAATAACCAAGAAATGTGAAAATCTATTGAATGATTAAAGAAATAAAATATATGGATTAAAATTCTATAGTTTTAAAAGTGATTGAAAGTAAGTGGAAGAAAAATTTAGAACTCCTTATATTAAATAATAATTAGGAAAAAAGTCACACCATGGAAACTTTATCTTATAGTTTAAATTTGTTTTGAATAAGTATATTTACTTGAAAATTAATTGTTATGCACACTTTGAAATACTCAATAAATTAATAGCTGTGAAACTTAATAAAGTTGTTTGAAAATTTTAATATTATCCATTATTTTATATAATGTATAATTCAGTAATGTAAAGAATATTGATTATTTAAAGGAAAATTTTTCTGCTGTAGTTGTAAATTCATTAAAGGTTTTTCAAGGAATCAATGCTGAAATACTCATTAAATATAATTCTAACTTAAATAAAAAATATTCTCATTCACTTCAAAATTATTTCTATTATTTACAAATTTAAAATGGAATATGTTGCATAATCATGTTATGTGCCTATTTTGTTATGGGTGAATGTTGATACCTTTTGGAAAATTTTGATTTGACTACTGGAAAACACCTTAAAGTTCCTGGAATTTGATTCTTGGAAATTTATACAAGCCCTGATTATTTAAATATTTCTATATAAGTTTTGCATCATTAAATGTTTGAAACCTTGAAGAGTAATAAACAGTGCCCCTAAGAATTCTATGCATGCCAGATTTGATATGAGTGCCATAGGCTGTTAATTATTTCTTTTTTAAGAAAATTCTATGGTATTAGCCTGAATAGAGCAGATATCTTAGATTTTAAAATTCATTTCTATCCACTTTTTATTTAAATTAATTCTGTGGAGTGTGGAACAATCAATTTAGGTTAAAGAAAATTAGTATTTAAAATAAATATACCCCCTTATAAAATTATTCAGATCATTATACATGTTTGAAAGGTTATCCATTTATATTCATGCATTATATTGTTTTGTTTACATTGTGGGTTCCCAAACTTTTTTTCTTGTGGACCAAGTTTTACTATTTTCGATAGACCCCCTGCTGCTGCATTTCTGGTTTATTCCCCAAACTCCTAAAAAATATCACCCTAAATTGGGAGTGTTAAGAAGAAAAAAGCTTAGCACATTTTCTTGTGTGCTATTTATTACAATAATGTTCCTGGTTATACTAAATTATAAACATTTATCATTAAAAAAATCAACAATGAACTCAGCAATGTAAATCAACAATTAAAGATAGTCAGAGATGGTGCATGGGCTGCACTTTGCAAGTCTCGACATGTGGTGTACACTTGTATTGTTATCTATTGTTCTATTCAATTCTGTGTTTGAACTAAATCTCGAATATTTTTGAGTACCTACCTAGTAAATGATGCTACCTGCCTAAGTGGATAGGTAAATCCATAACAAAATTTTTGTTCCTTATTATGAAAACCATAAAATTTTTTTCGTGGACTCCCACTTATAACTTGTGAATCACCTGTTTTCATGTCTATGTGAACCCTGTGTGGTCTCCTATAAACCCTTGGGGGTCCACCTGGACCACTTCGGGAACATATGGCTTATATTATTTAATAAAAATTTATGAAATAAAAGTAAGAAAAATGGAATAGTGGAGCAACACACCCCATATTGCCAGCCTGGCTGGCACAAGACGACTACAACAACAACAAGAAAAATCTAATGAACATTCCATTTGAAAAAAAAAAATTCTTTTTAATGAAGTCTTCTTAAGAAATTAAAATTGATGTATTATTATAATTTGGGTGCTTAAAAAATAAAATTTATTAAATCATAATAGAAAATTCAAGATATTACAAAAAATTATCCATTTTTAACTAGATTTATAATTAAAAATGTTAATTTTGTAAAATCTTTTGAAATTCTAATCTTTTATAAATTTTAATTAGAAATATAGTTGATATATTTAATCCCCTACTTAAGTAGGGTGTTCAGTTTTACAAAATCAATAAATTGATAATGAACTTGGAAGCAGTATAAAACTTTAAGCGCTGATCAATAATTAATCATAAATTTAATATATACATAATATGTAACAATGTCTAGAATATAATTTTTCAACTTTTTGTGTCATATAATTTAGGAGATATTTAGTTAATTGAATGCTTTGAGAAAGAATGCTATGAACAAAATCTTGTTAATAAATGAGTTTATTTTTTATAGTTATACTGGCACTGAGATGATCATTTAAAAAATTAAATAGAAAAAATATTCATTAGTTATTCATGTATTTAAATGATTGAAGAAAAAATTGACTTCAATTATATTGAAAGCAAGTTTTGTCTAATAGATCAAAGAAGTCTTTTTGCTGTTCTTCCTTTCTTTTATTTGTGTTTATAAGAGTTAATACTTTAGTTGATTTTAAATTATTTCTGGCTTTTTAATAAGTGTGTATTGCTTCTTTTTTAAACTTTAAGTATTAAATAATTCGTTGAAGAAAATATCTGAATGTTTTTTGTTGCATGAAATATTTGTTTACTATAGTTTATTTTAATTAGTAACAAAATTTGACAAAATTGTTTTATTTCTAATGAAAAATTTTACTGTAAATGTATGTTTTGCAAGTTTTGTGAAAGATTGAAAAAATTATCAGATTTCAAACTAAATTTTGTATCATTGAAACATCAAATTATGTTAAAGCCAATTTATTATGAAAGCTTTTTGTAAGAGGTTTTTTTTAATGTTGTTGTTACTTTAATGTACTTACTGGGTACACTCACACATCCATCTATCCATCCCTTCTCTTACATCATTTTCATAAGTATGTTGATTCTACATATTGAAAAGATCCTTATAAGTGTTTCTAATTAATGAAAGTAAATTTTTTCTAGACTTCATCAATTAGTCTAAAGTCTAGGTCTCTAAGAAAAAATGATAAGATTGATCCCATTCTTGCAGCTTATACATCATTAATATATTATATTGACTGGTGTAAATATTATAAGAGTAAGTATATGTATACAGATATTTTTAAAATTTTGCTATTTTCATTATTTTAAACTTTATTTAATGCCAGTTGTGATTTTAAGGTGATATGATGCAATCTCATTGTGAAGCTTTGAAGGACAAAGCAAAATTTGAGTATGGGGAATTATTTGAGAAACCAGGGCAGTGGGATATTTTTATTCTGAAATTAATTGAGGTATGTGTGTTCTATATTATTATGACTATATTATGTATTTATGAATATATCCCTGAATGACTTCACCATAGAATTTAAATTCACAAATTCTGATAATTTTGAAAATACTGAATTTTTTGTACATAGCCTGTGGATTATTTAAAAAATTTTTTAATTCTACCACAGATAGTGTGATTAAAACGATCTTTATTAGAAAAACATAAAGAAAATTTTGAAAAAAAATGCTATTTATGTTTTATAAAATAAATAACAGATTTCAATGAAAGCTTTACAACTAGTTTGATATATTTCAGTTGTAACCAGTTTTGTCCATTTACATATAAGAGCAAATTCATTTTCTCAAAAGGATTATAAGTGTAACCTAATTAATGACAGTATTACATTTTTTTTCTGTTATGATCTGGGTTGTTTCATTCTGAAAATATTTACATTCATGTAAAATTAAAAGCATTTAAGTTTCACTGGCAGATTTTAAACTAAAAGTTATATAGAATTCAAATAAAAATACTGACAAATGTTAACATAAAGGCTAAACATGCATAGTACAGAAAAAATGTCCAATTCACTATTAAATAACCTTTTCTTTAATTATTACAGAAACAAATATATTTTGTTCTTGAAATGTGTATAGTCTCATTTTTAAAAATTAGTAAAGACTAAAGAAATAAAAATTGCGCTAGAATCTTCTCAGAATTATTACTGTTGGCAATCTTTTAGGTTTATACATTTTAGTTGATTCAAATAGGATTCAGCCAAATGTTTTTTATGTACAATTTATTATGTTTCTAATCATACTGTTTCTAATATATATTTTTTATTTTATGTGGCACCACATTATAAATACTATATATTCTGCATTATTCGCCAAAATATTTCCACGGATTATAAGCCACTGTAAATTATGCAACACTTTTCTTTTAATGTGTTACTGCAAATTATATACAAAAAATTGCAATAATTTGATGCTTGTAAATAACAAATAATCTTAACATTTCAAATTTTCATGTAAATATCACAATTTAATACTGCATTTAAAATGATCCTTTCAAATTTCAGCTGTAAATGTTTCTTAATTTGCAGTCATTTATTTGAAAAAAGTATTCATTAAAAATGTGTTAACTGCAATTTAAATGCTACTCTACACCCACTATTTCAGAAATTTCAATAGCTTGGCTATTTTCTAATAATATTTCAAGTTTTTGAACTTATATTTTCATCCATTTTATACAACATGTTACAATTACAATAGATTCTGACTGTTTTGATTCTAATTATAAAAAATTGGCTATTGTTGATAAAGAGCATAATTTCGTTGGCTAAATTGTTTATTTTTATGCATTAAGGATAAGAAAATAAATTTTAAGTTTCTTATATAGAAGTTTTGCTTTCAGAATGTGTGACTCAATGTCTTAATTTCTCTTAAAGCAATACTTTTTATTTCAAATCTTCTAAGAATTTTAAATATCAAATGCAGCAATGTAATGTAAATATATGACAGGAGTTTTAAAAATGTTTATAAATTAATAAAAAACTAATGCTATCATTGCTGAGATATATTTTTCTCTAGAATATTGCTTTAGTTTGTTTTTGACACAAAATTATATTGTATATGTTATAATAATAAAATTGTTTCCTTATTTAAGTCTTTTATGTGGCGAAATAAAAGTTATCTGGAAGTACTAATTATTATTTATCTTAAAATTCTCTTTTAAATAAAGGAAATTGAAGTATTTATTAAAATAATAAGTTTTGTTTTATTTTACGAGGGTCACTCTCAAATTTTTGAGATACAACTAGGTTTTAAAAGTTATACTTACAAAATTTTTGTTGTGTTCAAAGTAGTCTCCTCCAGCATCAATGCACTTATGTAGACGAATTTTCCACAGATTAAATGCCTCAAGCCATTCATTTCTTGGAATAGATGAAAAAATGCATGTATAGCCACATCAATCTCTTCTTCTGATTGAAAACAATGTCCACGTAAGTTCTTTTTTAGGTTAAAGAAAAACCAAAAGTTGCACATAGCTAGATCAGGTGAATACAGCAGATGTTCGAACACTTTCATTTGTTTTTGTTTAAGAAACTTAATTGTTAATCCGGCTGTGCACTTTTTTCAGTGCACGTTGTTTTTCCACCATTGTTGGTGTGGGATCATCTTCAAAGACCCATACTTTGCTTTCTTGACGTGTTGGAACATCAAAAAACAGTATGTACGTTTCATCACCTGTTACAATTTTAGAAATGATGCGGTGGCCACCATCATTTAGCAATTTAAGAATTTCTTTACTGATTCTGACATGCTCCTCTTTTTGGTGCTCAGTTAGATTATGGGGAACTTAACAAACTACTTTTCATATGTAATTCTTCATGAATGATTTTGTGTATGGCTGCGGATCCAATATTAAGTTCCTTCTGTATCATTTGATAGGTACAGCGATTATCATTCATTAACATTTTTCGTATGACAGACACATTATCAGGGATTACTGCCGACGGCGGCCTTTTTGTGTGTTCTTCATCCTGAAGAAAATTGCGACCACTTTTAAACTCTCTAAACCATCTGAATACAGCTGGAGATTCATCACCAAATGCTAAATGCAACTGTTGAACGCATTCTTCTTGATTTATTCCTGCTTTAAAATCGTAGAAAATCATAGCGTGAAAATTTTCTTGCGTCAACTCCATTTTCTCTTTTGTTTAAAATTTATTCTATGCTAAAGAAGTTGAAGTAAGTCAATAAAAAATCATCTTCTGTGTTAAAATACTTTGTATTTTAAAATTAAACCATTACTTTTATTTTGTAAATTTGCGCATATCTCAAAAATTTCAGAGTAACCCTCGTATTTAAAACGCATTTGATCATGTTGTATATTTCAGTACCTTTTGTGACTTTTATTATTAGTCTTTTCTGTAAAATAATATATTGTAAACTATCTCATGAAAGTAAAGCACACAAATGCTACTTTTAATTGAATTTTTAAAAATTAGATTACATAGTCCTCATGGATATTTTAATTCTGAAGAACAATTTTTTTGATGTTTTTGAAATATACAATCATGTATGTGGGTCTATTCATTCTTAGAATGTTTCCTTATTTCATTTAACATATTACTAACATTAAAAACCTCTATATGTAATTTAAGCAAATTTAAGTAATTTTATATTTTATTCAATTGCAATTTTAATTATAAATCTAAATCTAATTTTTATTTTGTTTTTAGATGATGGAACTAAGTGGTAATTATGATGATATTGAAAATGTTCTCATTAAATATGTCAATACCAATCCAGATGATTTAAATGGATACATTTATCTTTGCGTTCACTTCTATTACAATAATCCTGATTCTGAGAATTTTGAGAAATACTTAGAGGTATGTTTCCATAGTTCTTAATTAATATTGAATTTCATGTAGTAAATATTTTAGGGAAATGTTATACCTGTTATTTATTTTAATTGAAAATATTTGTGAAATTTTAAAATATTCTATTAAATTTTTAATTTAATTAAATGTCTTTCTTCATGTCATGTTCATGTCCTTCTTCATGTTATATTTCATGTCCTTCTTTTTCTACAAATTTAATGTTGTTAGTTCTATTAAAAATAAATATGAATGATCAATTAAATATAAAAGAGCAGCTAGATATAAAAGAGCAGTTAGAAATAAAAGAGTAGCTAAATATAAAAGAGCTGCCTGAACCTTTATTATGTATTATAGGTTAAATATGAAAGAGTAGCTTGAATCAAAACAAAATATAGGAAAAATGTATAGTAGTTCCATAGAATGATGTAAAAGAGGCTCCAAGGCAATAATTTGGAGGTAAAATATATTGTATAATAATAACTCAAAATATTAAAATTTAGGCATGCCTATCATATTGTATTTGTATAGACAAATAGTTCAGACTGCTGCATATCTATTTTACATGAATCTAATGAGGTAATCATTACCATTTTGAAAAAGATGAAATTGAAACATTGAAAAAGAAAAAGAGTTCAATAATAATAATACTTTTAATAAGTGTAATTTGAAATAACACATAGCATAAGCAACCTTCAATCTTGCAATAATGTATGTTCTGAGTGTTATAAACTAGTTGGATTGGACTTGGACTAGGAGACCATGGTAGCCATTCCATGCACTGTATGCTTTCAGCTATAAGTATATTTTTCATTAAATGAGCTGTATGTGATCTAGAACCCTCATTCTTTTAAAGAAAGGAATTACCAATAGCCATAGTATTAAATATGGCTTGATATTTTATTATCTCACACAATAACTTTAAGCTGTCAAATTACCATTCTAAATGATATTTCTCTACATATACGTGGACGGATCCCATAAAAAACTGCTAATCCCCCTTATCTGTAATTTGATTTTTATCATAAGTATTTTAAAGTTATTTTGGGTATTCCTTTCTCTTCATTCAAATGGCAAGCTGGCAAATGAATAGTTATTTCTCTAATGTTTAATTCAATAGTTTGTTGATTTGATTTTCACCTCAGGTGAGGGTCAGAGTCCACTTTGAACTGTAGTCTCCATTAAATTAGTCCTTGTGTACGAAAAATTAACTGAAGAGGCGGAATAAAAAAAAAAAAAAAAAAAAAAAAAAACTCCATGCTATAACATGTCTGTTGTTAAATATTTTTTTACTTTCAAAATAATTCGAGTTAAAAGTTGCTTACTCAAATCAGTAAGTATGCTTCAGTCTTCATATTATCTTGGGATCAATGGATTCCACATAATTGCTTTCATGTGCATAAAGACAAAACACAGTATGTTTTAAATTATTTTCCTTTATATTCTTTATCTTGTTTCCAAAAGAAGCTCTGTAGTAAATTTATATTACCTATTTAATCTTGACAAATAATTAAAAAGATATTTCAATCATAATTTACTGTTATAATATATAATGAGCTTGTAATAGTTAATGTCTTAGATTTTCTGTTTCTTGAATTCGATTTCATTGTCTTAAAAGAACACTCTGGTAGCATCTATTGCATTGTATTCTCTAATATTTAAGTCTTTCAATGAATGATCAATCTATGGATTCTGTTAAATATTGTTATCATTCTTCTGCTATTGATACGATAACCCATTGTGTGCTAGAACCTTTTCCAGCCAGAAATTTCTCCCAGTCTGTTCTCTTTGTCAGGAAACTCCAGTTTTTAACTCCCAAGATCTGAAATCTTTGTCAACATGATCTGCTCATATTAATATGCACCTTTTCTAACCCTGATTCCCTTCGGCTGATAAATGAAGATTTTGAATGTCATGGTGAAGTGATTCTTCTGGCAATTTTATATGATTAAATTTAATATGTTTATTTATATCACAGTCTTCTCATACATCATGTACAATTTATTGTTGTTCCTATGTCACCATACATCATTGACATATACTACATGCATAAATTTTCTCAATACTTTTCTTTCAAAGATAAAGAGCAGATTTTTCTGCAGTGTTTTCAAGCTCCAGGTGTTGGAATAATATGTGAATATAGTTCTGATATTTTTGTAATGAATTATTTTATAATTTTGAATGTGTGCAGAAAATTTCTTAATCATTTTAAGATATCAGCAGCAATCATGTGTCATTTGATCTCAATATCCAAGATACCTTGGTTATTTGCATTTGAGCTTAGCCATCTAGAAGCTCAAATTTGTAATGTGCAATATCAACAAATTTAAATTTGATAGCCTTCTTAGTTACTTGCATTTATTTAATTTTGCCCTCATTAACACTAGATCTCTGCTGATCTCATTACAGCAATGAATGCCTCAAATGTCTTTTTAATTTGAGCAATTAAAATTAATCTAAGGCACCATCCTGCAAGCAAGGGTATAATTATACTAAAATCAGTGGCATGACAGCCCATTAGGTAGCCAATGCCTACAGTACCCATATCTGTTTTCTTAACCAAAGACCCTGAAGTGCAAAGCATTTGATCCAGTTAGATGGTCAGTCTAAGTTTTTTTGTTCTACAGTGTTTGGTTCTCAAGCATTCTTGGTACTCGGTTTTCTTGACCCACTGAACAGAAGAAATATTGAATCGACCTTGCCCAGTCAGAGGATTGAATCTGTGCATTGGAAATGCAAAGCCTTATCACTACATCATCCTGTCATGCACTATTTTTAATTTTCAAATAATCTGTCAAATTTCTAAGTAATTTCAGACAGAAAAAAGCTTCTTTTAAGGTTAATTTTGTAAATCTGTCAAAATATTTTGGAGCATTCAGGTCACTTAAATCTTTTTAGACCATTTGTCGAACTTTGCTTTCATATTCTGCCTTAAAATCAATAGTGTTGGTTCAAATCAGTGATTGTTGGATTCGAAGTCCAATTAGTTTTATTTGAGGTATTTGTATATATTTCAAATTTTAAATAAAAAATAACTCAAGTGAGAAATAAGAGGACAAAGACAATAAAATTGCATCATTTAAGACTATGTTTTTTGTAAAAATAACTGTTTGAAATAAATACTCTTTTTGGATATTTATCATTTAAATCAAAAGATAATTTTAAATCTTACAATCCTTTTTTGTTCAGTGCAACAATTTTTCTGTTCTTGATATTTTTACTTTTCCAAAATAACTTGTAATAATTTTGAAACTGAATTCCATTATTACCAATCTAATACACGTTAAGTACTGTTTTACTATCAAATAATTCTAGTTTTGTGTTTTGATAGTTAAAGTCTTCAGTAGACAAATAAATTTTATTTGTATAATTTTATATTTAAATAGGTTATAACCAAAATCAATTCCCATTATGTTTTGATGTATGATATTGAAATTAATTATTAATATTTTCGTAGACATTACTGAAAACATTTCTTGTCATTTTAAATTTTAGGACAATCCTTAATATGTGTATATAAATTTGTCTCCAGTTGATGTTCAATGCGCAATGTCAATCACTTATTTTCAAGTATTAATTTATCAAAGAAAATAAATGTTAATTATATCACAGTTTTTAGCACATACATTTTTAGAAATATGTAGATTTGCTTAATTAAAAATACTAATAAATAAAGTCATTAGAATAAAAAATAAAAATATTAATATGTTTATCACACACACAATCTTTCATTTTCATTGATAATTTTCTAAATGTTCTTCTTTAAATTATCTGTTTCAGATTCACATTCTTTTTGATTCTATTCATATTCCTTTTAATTCTATTTCTATTTTCAGAAAATTTACTTTCATAGGACTTGTATATTTTATGTATTTCTTTAACTATTATTGGTTTTAATTGTTTTCTTGTCAGCCAATCATAAATATTGTTTATTTTTACTATATGGTTTAGTTTAGCAAGTTTATAGAAAATATATAGGATATAAAATTTTATAGCTTTTGGTTTTAGAAATATATTAACGAGTAAACAGACATTAAATGTTAATGACTTATATTTTCTGTTGAAGTGAATACGTTGCAGAATTTTAATTGACAATTGAAAGATAAATTATTTTTGAAAAGTTTATAAAAGTTGTTTTTCATTTATGTATTATTTCATATTTCAATTCTGTTAGCAATGAAACAAAATATTTTTTAATAAATTAGAAAAATTGTAAAGAAATATATTCATGCTTTTTTTTATAAACAAATTTTAAACAAACAAATTTTTTCTGCAGATTCTTGCTAATAAGTGTCCTTCTGATCCTAGAGTTTTATGGTTGTTAGATATTTGGAGCAAACAAGGTAGTTATTGATATTTTTTCTTTCATATTCTTATTATAATGCACGCAGTAAATATTTTCAGAGAATATTATTAATCACTAAAACATCGTCAATAAAACTAAAAATTTTACAGTATATATACAGGATATGATGAAAATATAATTATATTGTATATCTAAGACTAATCTGTAGGGTATATTTATTCTGATAATGTTTTCCTGGTGATAATATTTTTTCACACATGGACACTTATACACAGTTCTAGTTAACCAACATTGACGTGGCAATGAATATGAATGTTTTTTATTTTTGGTTAATGTTTATAAAAATGAAGTAAAAAATGAACATGTTTAATATAATGAATTTGTATTTTGTAATAGAATATACTAATAATATTTTTATGTATTTAACTACCCAGAAAATGTTGCTGTGTTTATGCATTTTAAAGTTAAATTTTAGCAATGCGTCATTTTTCTGTTGCATTGTCTATGTCAGTGATTCTCAATCAGTGTACTGCCCAATTTTGCCAATGTACTACTAAATTTTTGTACTGCTAAATTTTAAAAATTTATATAATAATAGTTTAAAAATTTATATAGTTTATAATGTTGTTATGCTTTTTTCTTATGAGTAAAGTAATAAATTTATTGTAGTTTTTGCTGTATGCATTATATTATTTTACTTTCAAAATTATTATCATAAAGTATTTTACACAGTGCATTGTAGGTAAATAAACATCTTTTAAATATATCTTAAACCATTAAATTTTGAAATAATAAAAATTATGCCATTAGATATATATATATAATAATAATAAAAGAAAAAACTGGTTTACATGTTTTTAATATATATGTATACATGTATGCATACATTCTGTATTGTTTTCAAAATAAACAAGAAGTTCGAAGGCGATAAGGAAATATTATGTTTCTAAGATTAAATGTGTATTTAGAATCTTAAAAGTACATTTTCTTGATGTAATGTTTAGATAAGGACAATGCATATCCAGAAAATGTAAATGTTTATCCCATTTTGTAAGATTGCATTTCTAATATTTTAATTTCATTATTTTCTGAAACTTTTTAGTCCAAATTGTAAAGAATAAAGTTGAAGGTTTCTTAATATGTACAATTTATTGTAACTGTTTTTGTTAATAAAAGTAAAGTAGAAGGATTACAATTTTCATTCAACTCAATATTTTGTTGTAGTATTCTTTATAACATGATACCAATATCGTTTTATTTCTTGTTAGTAAGTATATCCATGAACATGCAAGTATATTTCAACATATTTAATTTTTTTAGTTATTTTTTCATTTTATAAATTTTTTTGATTTAACGCAATACGTGAAATTTTTATAACTAATTCGTGGCACTACCACTCCTAATTCAGTTTAGTGTGGCACTGTTGTACAGTTTAAATTTTTTTAAACTTTGATATTTTATTAATGCAACATTTGCATTCTATGTCCTTTCTTATAGAAGTTGTAATTAACTTATTCTTTTAGATTGATACTTTTATCCTTGATTAAATTAATTTTATATTATAATAAAATTAAATTTATTCATTTTATAATAATTAATGCAAATGAGTTATTAGTGAATTAATAATACATTTTATATTTTAGGCAAAAAACTGAAAACATGTTTAAAATATATATTTATGTTCCTTGATTATCCTTCAAATGGTAAAAATGTATTGGCTTGGAAACTTCTATTGCAAAATCTTTCTCAAGTTGCTGTTAAGTATGTTTTTCTTGTATATATGTATATGTATATATATATAAATTAAAATCAAATATATATTTATATTGCCTGTTTAAAATTTTAAAATTACATAGAAATAAAATAATAGTTTTAAATTTAAATAAAATAATAATAATTTAAATATAAAAATTTTAAATTGGATTTTATTTTATTTATCTTCTTCATGAATTCCCTTTTGCATGAATATTTTGATTTAAAGTTCCCACAAATCTTGAAAATCTGTGAATTTGAGAAAAAATGTAAAAAGAGAATTTCATGGAATGACAGAAGATATCTATAAATTCATAACATATCAATTATAGCGATTTTATATAAATATTGCTATGTTAAATCCTATACAAAGTAAATATTGTTTGACTCACATTTTATACATTTAAAATATCAGGTATTTAAACTTAACTGTAATTTATATGGAGCTAAATTTTATCATTAAATGACATATTTTTTCGCAAATAAGATCAGCGTACCAAAAACATCAGTACATAAATACCAAAATGATGTTAAGCAATTATAAAATAAATACTATTAAAATTTTTTTTAAATACTCTTTAGAAATATTTTTACATACTTACTGCATTAAATTACGAACTGAAATAACTTATTGAATTTTAAAGTAAGTATTTTTGACCTCAAACTATTTTTATGAATATACATGCACAAATAAGGGTTATATTTAGTATTCATATACCTTTTTCTTTCTTTTTCTTTTTTTACTAAATCTTATATAGTTTTAAATAATACTCACTTTGCATTTGTTTAAAATTCATTTACAGTAGTATACTATAATTTTATTTACTGTGTCATTAGAAATGGATGGTTGGATATTTTTAAGAAATTTTTATTTTTTAGAAAATAATACAGATTTTAAAAACTGAAATTATTTTTTAAGTGACAATGCTGTTTTATTTATCAAATTTTGAATTGTTAACAAATGTATATTTAAACACATTAATTTTTTTATTAATATACTATTTGCTGAAGAATCTCTATTAAAACATGCTTATGTTAATAAATAATTTATATTTGATATTAAAATGTACTTATATATTTACTTATATGATGGCTGATTTCTTAGTTATCAATAAAATTTTTTATTGCATTCTTATTTAATTACAATATATATGTTATAGGGGTGATAAAAAAGAATTAAAAGTTGTACAAAAATTGTGGAAGTCTAGAAGCAGTAGTTGGAAATGGATGTATTTCAATACTCGAATATCTCAGATAGATGTTTGTGACAGCTGGCTGATTGCCCTCAAAGTAGTAGTTCTATCATTCTTTGATGCTGGTATGTATGTTATGAATATAACAAAAAATATTACGTTGTACTGACTTTAAAGTGTATATTTATAAAATTTTCAATGAAGACAGTGGACACTCGTTTTTATAAACCTCTGATTTATGAATACTCACAATTTTACAAATTAATAGTTAAGCTTTAACAGGGTACCATAGATACAATGATAATTTTAATTACCATTTATGAACTAAATTTTAGAAAAATCTTTTTTTATGAACTCGTTATGCATTTTTTATTTGCATTTGTTTGTTTTATGGTTGAGAAAGTGTATCAAGGTTATTATTGTGGAGAATTATAACTCCTTTGAGAGAATTGTGGATAAATAACTGCAAGTCAATAAAAAAGTAGTTTCGTCTCTAAAATCAAAATTGTTTAAAATTGAAATGAAATTAATTTTTTTAATATAAATTTTAGGGTATTTTTCATATTAGGTGATTTAGACTTTGCACTATTTATAGGTGCCAGCCTCAAGTATCATTCACTACAGATTTTTTAAGCAATCCATATGAAAATTCTCTCACTTAATCTAACTATTTCACAAACTTTGCATGAATTTGATTGTAATCAACAGCTTTAAGTGAAAATATCATGGAATACTTTTGGAAGAAGTGATATGTTGATATGTTGGAATCTTATTTTATAGAATTGACTTTCTCTTCTGAATAATTTGTGAATATATGTTGTAAGAAAAAGTTTTAAGTTATTTTGTCCTGCATACATTATTAAATCACTATAACTGAAGAAAGACAAAAATTTACTTTTTTGACAGCTTGGGGGAAAATAAGTTAATCATGCATGGACTTCTAACAAAGAAACCTATTACTCCCCAAAGTTTCACTTCAGGATTTTTTTAAAGTAGGGTTTAATTGTAAATTGATCATAAGATTGATGATTAAATGATGTGAGAACATAATAAATGAAAATAAACTTTCAGATGTCAAACATTAAGAAAACACTTTAGTGCTATAACTATCTGCAAAACATGAGATAAATGGCTAACAAGACTGAGGTACTTTTTGAGAAAAACAACATGAACTGTGTTTTCAGAAATGTTTTGAAATAGAAAAATGGATTACTTGATGTTTCCTCAATAAAAGGATAGAGTTGTTTTTAAATATGAATTTTATTTTGCATTTTTCTATATATTGCATACTAATTTTTTTAAATAGTACCTTACTAATAAAGGGTGAGCAGTATGATAAAGTAAATATTTAAGATCTAAAAGTTTTTTCTATATTTCAAACTTGCAGTTTTAAGAATTATTATACCAGTCCTTATACAAGTTTGTGGAAATGAGCATCTGCTGTATTTCACTTTTTCCAGTTTATCATTGGAACACACACTACTAGTAATATAAAATCACTATTTTAGATAATGAATGAATTATTTTCTATTTAAAAAGAATTATTGTTATTTAAGTTAGTCATATAATAGTCAAATAAAAATTTGTTGAACATAAGAAAACACATTGATTACATTGTTTTTAAAAATATTGATATATTTTAATATTTTTGGTAGTAACAAATTGTCATTTGTTTATGTTGGTTAAACAGCATTGTTATATATATTTTGATAAATTTTTTTTATGTTGAAAATGGATTAAATATTTTCAGTTTTATGAAATTGTTAAAGTTTAATCAAAATCTTTAAATTTAAGAATGGAATTAACATTTTCTGAGCAAATTTCATCAAACATAACATTCTAATGTAGTTACTATTAATTTAAAGTTATAATTTTGAATCTTTCTTGAAACATAGTTAAGCCTAATTTTGAAGAATAATTGTGTGTAAATATAGTGTCCTGTTACCTTATACATAAAATTTTTGCCTAGTTGGTCTTTGTATTTTCTGGTAGCCTCTACAAATTTTTTTAAAGCATTCTTTCATACTTATTTCATTTTAAGTATTTTCTATTCTAAGAAAGGATTCTTGTTAACCACAGCAAAGATTTGCCAGTTTTCTTATCAAGTAATGTGATTGCTAGTATGATTAAATCAAGTATTGTACTATCTGAAAGAGTGTCATTCTTCTGCAGTAAAAATAAATTAAAATGTGAAAGTTTACATTTACAGAAATTTCTGATAGTCAATTGTTTATTTATTTCAAGAAAGAAAATGGAGTAGTGGGATTGAAAAATGTATTTTATTCGTTTATTTCATCACTGAAGATTGTTTATAAATATTTTAACTCTGAAAAGAGAAATATCTGTCTTAGAATTGAATTCTTATTTTTAAAATAGTTCGAGAAGTGACATTAATACAAGGGAAATACATAATCAGCATACAGATATTGGATACATCTAAAATTTCCTATTCTAACTGCTTAAGTGTGTTTACATTAAGTAAAAAGTAATTAATTTTTAAAACAAAATCCAATCTGAATACTTTTACATAGTCATGAACTGAGACTCATGTTTAAAATCTATAGTTAAATGTAAAAAGTAATTAATGGAACACCAGATTAGTCTTTGGTGTTCCATTAATTACTTTTTACATTTACACCAGATTTGAAATAAATAATATTTTGACTGCCATCCAGAAAAGATCACAGGATTAATTAAGTCAGGAATATAATCTTTGTAAAAACACAAAAGTAAAAATGTTATGAATTCATAAAATGTTTTTCAGTATAATTTTTTAAAAGTAAACTTCCATCTTAGTTGTAAAGAAAAAATAATACTCATGCAATTAGCACAAAATTTTATGGTCTGAGTGATGAATTTTTTTACTAAACAAACTTACTGAAATCATTAATGGAAAGTTAAACTGTACAGTTTAGTCATTGAATTCCTCTTATTCTGCACTTTATTTTCAGACGAGTTCCAGGATAGAAATATTATAGGTCTCATTGTTGTCACTTGAAAGATTCATAAATTGAGACAATTCAGACAAATAAAGGAGCATGTGAAAAAATTAATTTTTCTATTTAAAAATTCACATTAATTCGTTTGGCAAAAAATATCAACGGACATTTGAGGTTATTGCTTGTGTATAGTATGATTAAGAGTAAGGAAATTAATATATTCATGTGAAACATCAGCTAATTCAAACCATTCCTATTTTCTTTATTGAAATACTGTTTCATCTTTAATTTAAAAAAATTGTAAAATATAAAAATTTTAAATGCCTTTTATATATTTATATTGTGTCTGTGATGTACAATAGTTTTTAAAAACTTTTTTTTCCATTTCAGATCATAAATTCATTAAAGAAATGCAGAGTAATGTCCCTCAAGTTCAAGATCTAGTAAACTCATTACATGAAGAAATGGGAATTTTAAATAAACATTTATCCCATTGATTATTCATTACATATTTAAAAAATCTATGTATATATTGTATTATATTGAATTTTATAATATAAACTGTTATTTATTTTTCATGTATACTTGCAGGAATTTATTTCACAACTTAAAATTAATTTATACAGTTGGATACATATATAAGATAAATATATGTATGTATATACAGTGTATTTTGTTACAAAATACTTTTATAATTTTCTTGACAATATTCTTAAATATGCATATATATTGAAAAACGTTTTCTCAAATTAGAGAATGTTTATATAGAAAATAAATTATTAAATTAAAGACATTATGACAATTAAATTAATTTTTCACTCAACTTCTAGGTTAATAAAATATTTCTACATGTTCTATTGTTCTTAAATTTTTATAACACTTCAAAGATCTTATAGAATAAATGCAAATTCAATTGCAAAATTATAAAAGATTGATAGTAAACTTTTTAGTACTTGATATTATTAAATATATTCATATTTGTATTGAATAATATTAAAGAATGATTTAAAAAATATTATTAAAACAAAAAAGAAAAATAGTATATTTAAAAACTTAACACGATATTGAAATGTATGTCAATTCTGTTTTTGATTATCTTTTAAATAAAAATATGCATTTTATTATTAGTGTTCAGATTAAGTATTTCTAAGACTAGTGAAAATTGTAATGTTAAATAAATTGGTTCATGATATATTCATATACAAAGGATAAAACTAACAAATCTGAATTTTATGCGAATAAACCTAGTGTTAATTTAAGGATTATTATAATATATAAATGCAAAAATTTTATTAATGTTTTAAAAGCATTATTAAAGCATAAAAATGTTTCTTATTACTTATCAAAATCAGCATTTTACTTTGCAATTTGCATACATTTTTGTCATTATTTTTGACAGTGAAAATTTTTATAAGAGTTACAAACCCTCAATGGAACTAAATAAAGTTTTCTTGATGCTGGAATTTTTCCATGTGTTAAAATTTATTGATCAGTCATATTATATATATATATGACTGATCAATAAATTTTAACACATGGAAAGTCATCTTGGAAAAATTCCAACATCAAGAAAACTTTATTGTTACTAGGTTTATTCACATAAAATTCATATTTGTTAGTTTTATCCTTTGTATATAAATGCCCTTTTCCCCTCTTTGGTAATCTTGCAAATAAAATTATTTTATAAAGCATATTTCTATACATTCTAAATTTTCCAATCTAATATTTCAACCATAATTCTGAAAATTTAGAATTGATACTTATGATGCACTCTAACATGATTAGATAAAAATATAACTCCAATCGATCACATCCACTGGTCTAACTAGACAATTTACAATGTAATACTACTAATTCTCAAAAAATGATTTATTTAGAATGATTACCATCTTCAATAAAAGACTAAAAGGTACTGTGTGTGATTAAATATGCCTCACCATCCTTTCAGATTTGCTATCATATTTTTTCAATGGAATAGGAAACTTAAAAATTAGGTAGGAATGAAAATTTTTGTTGTGTAGATTTTTGAATCAAAAGTAAATTTTTAAATATCACAATATCTATTCTAAAAGATAATTTCTCTTTTGACTGCATTGGGTTTGGTTTGTTGCTCAATGATTATTTTTTGCATATAAGGGCTAACCTCATCAGATTTACAGCTTAAAGTAGATTCTGAGCCATTACAAGGATCTAAGTTTGTAATGATATTTGAATTTACAAACAGTTGTATTAAAGCCTAGTGAATCAAAATTTGGTTGAAAAATGGCTTCTGAGAGAATGAGCATTCCTGAAGTCATGTTATATGTGATGCCGAAAATACTTTTAAATTCTATTTTGTTCCAGGGAAATTAAAGTGAAAATGAAATATAAGCATTATGAAACCTTTTCTGTATAAAAACAATAACATTTTGAATAAATGCTGGAGAAAATGAATGCACAATTTGTATTAAATTAAAAATTTTAAATTGTAATTTTTCATTTATAAAAATTTCCTTTAAGAAAGCAACAAAATATTAGAGTAAAATTTTTAATTCTTATAAAATTTTTCACAGAATAAAAAATTTGGTTGAGTGATTTATTAAGGTCACATTCTCTGCCCTACTATTTTTTTTCCCACTTAGGCGGTCAATATAACATTACCCATGCTTTTGAAGTGAAAGTTTTATATTTGACCAGTTAATCTTGGTTAATTATTGCACAGAAATAACAGTCAATCCTGTGTTATTTATTTAGTAAATAAAGAATATTAACAAAAGGATAAATAAAAAGAATGTTTTTCCATTTGATAAAAATTTTATAATCTTTGAAAACTTGTTAGTTTGAGAACATGTACAAACAGTATGGAGGTAAATGCACTGCATAGATTTTCAATGGGATCAAGGTGAAAAGTGTGTATTATAACCAAAAATAAAAAAATACACTACATGCACATAACACCTTTACTCCACACACACGTCCTCATTAATAACTGCTTTATGAGGATGCACATTATTCATTGAAACAAAAACAAAAATAATTGTAGCAATATACAATCTTAGAATTGGGTCTAGGACCACATCCCTATACTATGCAGGCATTAAAGAAGTCTGCAGATATAGAGTAGTGCAATGAAATACCTTCTGACACTATGATCCTACAATTTATGAATATGTGATATTCTGCAGTAGATTGTGTACTTTTGTTTCTTACGTTTGTGCATGCTTATCCTTTACCTGAAGTGCAACTCTCAAATCACCTATGGCACATAAAATTATCCCAATCAGATACAATTAAATTGGCAACAATATTTTCTAGATTGGATAGGTAGAAGAACACAAACTCGTAGTACTTGGCTATTATTGTGTTATCCTCTGCATACAATCAAGGCACATAATACTTACAATCACTGGAACCAAATACACATCACATATGTGGAGAGCACTTTCCAAATATACCTACTATGTGACTATCTTATGTAGGAATTCTAATTCTAGGGCTGTCTCACATTTTTTGGGATAACTACACTTAGTTTAATTAATACTACAATATAAAATTATTACCATAATCATAAAACGACAGTATGATGAACATCAAAGAATCAATTCCATCTACAGTTCTACATCATTGCATTCAATAACATTATCTTCAAAATATATTTTTTTGGAAATCATCACAGTATAATTATCTTGAAAGCAAATCACACACTTCTTATCACTGCTTACATAAAACTCCTGTAATTCTGCAAAATACTGGGTTCTTATAATGGCTTGATTTTATATTGAGAATATTTCTTAATGATTAGTTTCTATATAAATATATTTTCTACTCTTAACTAACACAACAAAAATATTACCCCACTTTAGATATGTTTCAGAAAATTTACATTTCCTCTATGATAAATTTATGAAGTGAGTTTAAAGCAAAAGAAAAATGAAATTCTTTTTAAACACAAGAACTTGTTAATTTACTTTCGTGCTGACTAGTTTAAGAATTTTTTTCTGTAACATATAAATTGAGACAACATAATGAAAAGCAATAGAATTACTTAAAAAAATCTAGTTAAATTAATATAATTGGAACATTTAAAATACATCTTGGTTAAACAAAATTAAATTGAAGACAATTTATAGAAAAAATTTAGAAAACAGAAATTTCAAAAAGATTTATAATTTAAGGTGCGAATTTGTTTAACATTTTTTCCATTGATAATCTAATTTTATTTTAAAAACTGTTGTGTAATGGTAAATTGTAGAGTAATCATGTATTTGCATAACTTTTAGCATTGAAAATTTTTTGTTGAGAATGAGTTTTGGTATATGTCTTGCAGAAGATAACATTTGTTTATATTCATGAACAAATATATCAGCAATATTTAATAATGTTAATTAAATCAACTTGCAAGTTGTTTTCAAAACTAACACATCCAAGTTTAAATCTTATTAAGAATATTTAGTTTTAATTTTGAAAATATATGTGAACAAATAATTACTCGATTGGTATAAAAATTATTATATGAAAACATAAAAGAGCACTATTAGTAACTTTTTAACATAAAAATTAGTAAAATTTAACAAAATATAACAACAAAGTACAAGAGTTTTACTTAACTAAACTTTTATTTATAAAACATTTTCACCGGATAAATTGTAATACAGTCAACATAAATATAATAAATTTTGTATAAAAAAATCAGATCATAAAATTTTACATTATATTGAAATTTGTCTTATATACATTGGTATATAATCTGGACGGATAAATGATAGTAAAATATAATTTATTAAATACCTCAAGCATCAAAGAAAAGTGGACGACTAATTGAAACATAAAAATAATGGTCTCAAAATGATTCTATATAGAGTGACTCTATAATAAAATAGTCTAGATGGATTGAGAGTGAGCTTCAAAGGAAATATACACAATGATATAAAACAAATGATAACCAACCGAATTTTACACATGAAAAATATTCTACGGAATGTACAAAATAAATGCAGTTTTGTCAATTATTATTAAAAAAATTATCCTTTTTATTCTTAAAATATCACTGTAATTTCCAGAAGAAATATCGCAATGTTTATGTATCTAAAAGGTATATTTTCAACAGTGCACTGTTACTAACAATACAACTTTTACAAGTGAAAAGTGATAGGAAATTGTGAAAATATCAATTAAGTAAGGGATAATAAATGTTGAAATTATATCTCCAGATAATGAAATTGTTCAACAGGAAATCGTATGTGAAAACCAGGCAGACTCTGATTAATCTAGATCAAATTCAAATCAGGAATTTATAGTACTTTAAAATTTTAAGTACAACTGTATAAAAAGTTGTAAATTGATAAAATCTTGATTAGATCTATATTTCTAAATTAATAGAAATAATGATCTAATGGGAATATTTAAGACTACCCCTTTTATTCAGTAAAAAATACCAAATAGTTTTAATATTACACCTAGTTTCCCATAAATGCACATGAATAAATAAAATATAAGAGATGATAGTATTATTTCTCAAAGTACTCGACAAAATTTGCATACTTTCAATTTTGTAATTTAGGTGCATAATATGCAACCACTAATAACGTGGTTGCATGTTATACACCAAAGTGTTTGCTCTGCGTCTATAATCTTGAGCTCTTTTTGTATCAGCATAAAGATAAAGAGCAGAAAACATATGAAAAAACATTGAGACTACTGCAAGGCCATATGCCCATGACAGATGATTGAAGGATGGATATTGCAGCCAAGACCTGTCATAACACATTCCTCCAAATACGCTAACTCCAAGAAACATAATGACAGCTAAATTAGGAAAAAATAAAATACCACATCAGTCAGAAATGATTGGAGAATAAATTACAAAAGAAATGATATAAACATATACATGTAATTTTTATTAATCAGAGATAAAGAATTAAAGTTTTTATAGTATGCTGTATGGATTTTACCAATGTTATAGCTATCATTTTTAAATAAACACATTTTTGTACAAAAAGAACTTAATATTTACATGCAAAATGTATAACTTTGCTAACATTAATTAAATTATAATGTAAATAATGGATATTTAGAAAATTTAATAGCAAGTAATGATACTAAAAATAAATAAAATTCCATTATTGCTTGTCAGAGTGTTATAAAAATATTCAATTCCTGGATCAACACATATTTCGTTATAGCAAATAGGGACTGATCCACCACAAATTTCATTTTGTATTCCTTTTCCAATAATCACAAAATATATATACATGGTTTATTATTATATTATAGTTAAGTATTATTAATTAATTAGGATAATTTAATTTTGATATTAAAGAATCTTATTGATTGATTGACATTAATGAGTAATTATATTTAATGTAAAACAATGTAAAAGTGCTGCACAGGAAGATGGATATAACAAATTAATATTAAAATATATCTTAACATTTTCATCATAATTATTTAAGAATGCATTACTTTTTGTTTAAAGAATTATGAAAAACATTTTATGATTGAATTGTTGAAAAAATTGCAATTAAAACATTTTAAGTTAATATAATTATCAAAGCTTACTGAATAAAAATTATAAATTATTTAAAACTTTCAATGATCTTTATATGTTGAACATTTTTAGATATAAACTATATAAAACTTTTGCTTATAACAGTTTGAATTAAAAAAAAGTAATTGTATATTTGCATTGCAAAAAATTTTCTAAACAAATATTTAAAATTGCAGATTAACCTTTCCAATCAAAATATAAATGTTACTAAGTATCACAAGATATAATTAATGTATTATTCACTAATCATGTACTTTCAAATCTCAATATAACAAGGGTCACATGTGACGGCTACTTGATCCTTAGTAGATTAGTCATGAATGTAGCCAGGTACCAGCCGATCAAGATGCTGGGAACTACATTGCACCATCATTTCAAAAGGCTGTCATACATGGCCAACACACTGGGATTTTGGCTGTCTATGAGAAGCAGGTAAGAAACTGAATGGCTACAGCTACTTATAGAGAATGCCCACGCTTGCCGTTGAGGGATGGAGAAGGTAAGGAAAAGATAAGGAGAAGAGAGGAAAAACAGGGAGAAAATATAGATCCCTGAGTAAACCTTGGGATTGGAACACTTTTATTCACCTAAAGAAGGTGAGCACTATGAGGGGAAACTGAAGAGAAAAAAGAAAGCACACATTTGTATAAGAATCTGATAGGTGTACGATATAGATATTTATTGATTGAATGTTTACAAACTTTAATTTAATTAATCACTGCATTTTTACAAATCAGTTATACTTTTGTGTTGTATATATATTTTGTAAAACATCTTTTTTCTGACAAAAGTTATAGCTAGTTCAAAACCTTTCAAATACCTTGAAAATTTTTAAATAATGTGGAAAAAATTTTTGTAAAACAATTCCTTAATAATTTAAAACACAAAAATGAATAGATTTGTTTAAAAAATTACTTTTTCAAAAATATTTTACTTTAAAGTTGACCTTACCTATTATGGTCTCACAAACAAATGCAGCAGCAATCAAAAATACTTCAAACTTCATGAAGAATCGCATAAGAACAAGGCTTGTAAATGACAATGATAACAAAGCAAAGATGACAGATATTGTCATCACAGCTTGAACAAATATAAGCCAAGCTATCAAAGAAAAAAGAACATTAAATCAATAATGAAACAAACTATTAAGCAATGTCATCTTTTTAATAAATTAATAGAAGTCAAGTTAAAAATATTTATATACAAAGTATAGATTTTAAATTCAATGACTAACATAATAAAACAATCCAGAGCATAATGTAAGTTTTTTTAAACTAACATGGGAATTAAAAAAAAATCAGAACAATAGTTCACAAGACAATATTACTATTACATTTACATTTGCATCAAAAATTTAACCTGTATGAAATGTTTAAATAATTATATCTAAAAAACAAAAATTAATTTTATTAGTTAAATATTATTTCTGTTTAAAAAGTAGAGAAAAATTAAATTATGTTAATTAATCAAAGAGTGCTATATAAGCATATTTATATTCAAATAATATTAATTTTTAATTACATGTTTCTGTTTTAAATTCTGACAGCCTAATGAGAGATGCATACTTTTAAATTATATATAATTCACAAACACAATCTTTGCATCAGCAATAGAAAACACCATTTGTTAAACATTATAATATTATTCATATAATTATTATCAATGGCAATGGTTATTTTCATTATTGTCAATTTGAATACACTGATATTCACAAGCCATTAACATTCTTCAGTAAACTATTGTTTCAAATTTTTTTGGGAGAAGCTGTTCTAACTTTTTTGCTCAGTCTTTGTTTTCTTTAAGGTACACATTCTGCATGAAATTTTAAATTAATTATCAGATAACTCACTAAAATAGCTGTCATTGATTCTTTAAAAATGCCATAAAAGCATATACTCTATCACACCATATTAAGAATTACTTTCATAAATAGGCCATAAGTTAACCAATAATTCTTTGCACAAAAAAGGAGGTTGTGCCAATTTAAAGTTTTTAAAAGCATTTCTGATTATAAGAATTAGTAGTTTCACAGGAAATAATTTGAAATATTGTTAACTATCAAGAGTAAATCCATTTTAGCATTGAAATAAATTTTAACAATATGCAGTGCACTATGAATAATTTGTTAGAAACAGATACCAACATCAACTGAAATAGGTAAATTTTGCTTAACAGTTCTTTAATTGTTTATAGACAGCTATATTAATTTCATGATCATTCACTGGCAACTAAATAAATTTGTCTGTGAATAGCTTAAAATTCTCAGTAAAATTTAATGAAATTTATACAATTTTACAGTCTTTAACCAGTTCTAAGAATAAGATTTATAGTAACTAAGGATATTCTTTTTAATTTAAGAGACCAACACAAAATCTGTTTTAAATGTTCCTATCAAAAATGAAACAAAATATGAAAAGTCAATATTTTCCCAAAAAAAGAAAAAACTGCAATAAAGAATAAAACAAATGTAATCATACTTTTGAGTTTGCCAATCGATTCAGCATTTATGCTGTAGTCGAATCATTTATTCTTAATTGATGTTAACTAAATCACTAAGGAATAAAAAGGTGATGATTTTTAATTATTAATATTATTAGCATGCTTTTTAAAAAGTCTTTTTTTTTCGAATTTATTTTTTTTTCAAGCATTAATTTTTTTTCTTTGCTGGAGAATACACCTGATACATTTTGTGTAGATTTATCATTTTATTACTGACTTTATATTTAAATATTACATAAATTAGGATTGTATAGTTAAAAGAAAAACTAGACTTTAAAATGATATAAATTTGAAAACAAAAAAATTCAGGAAAACATTTACAAACCTGGTTGCATCCAGTCTCTGATATTTTGATATTTATAGCTGAATACCCAATGGCAACCGTCAAAAAGTTCATCATATTGATAAGAAGGGTGTCTGTAGTTTTTGAAGCAAAAATTCCACAGTCCCATTCGGACAAATTCTGCATAAGTTTCTGGATATGATTCTAACCAATAAGGACTGCAAAATGATATGAAAAGAATCAATGCAGCTAAGAAGGCAAAAATGCTACCTAATAATAGGTATGAAGATGATCTTGGTTTTGGTGGTGGAGTTTCTACCATGATGAATGAAAGATATTATCATCTGAAACACAGAAAATAAAAAATATAAATAATTCAAAATCTAGGCTAAAATGAAAAACAAATAATTTTAATATCTCATGAATTTCTAATATTAACCATTTGCTTAAACATTAAAATGAACTTTTTTATAACACATGAATGACTAATTAATGAATTTAACTTTTTAATTACACTTTTGACACACTTATTTTAATGTTTCATTATTTAAATGAAGTAATGAAACATGACAGTCAAAAGATGAATAATTCTTTTTATAAACTACCGAAAATTCCTAATTTCAACTTTTTGGTTGTCAAATGAGTAAACCATTTTAAACTTTCAAATGAGCAAACCATGATTTATTGCACCAGATTGGATTATTTTGCATAAAAGTTGATTTTATTCTGTGAAGTATATTTTAAATACAGGATACAAATGATCAGTTTAGTAATAAAAATAAAGGGATAAAAATTAAAAGTTCTAATTTTTAAGTTAATTTGGAGTTTTGAGCAAAGTGAATACTAAGTCTGAAATTACATACTTTTTATTAAGTAATAAAGTTTTTAAGTTCTAAATTTGAGGGAATTTTTAATAGAACATGTGAATGATTGTGATCTTATGACAACTTTCACTGTGTGCAAAAATTGTTTGAAGTTACAATGGCCTTGCTTTTTATACGATAATAATAATAAAATTTTTGAGTACACTTGTTAATTTTTTAAAAATTGTTTTCAAAAGTTAAAAAATAATTTATTAGTTGTAAAATATTAATTTTTTATTAAGTCAATTTAAAGTCAGAATTTGTTATTTGTAAGTTGGAATTATAAGTTCTAAGTTGAAAATTTAGATTTCTTTGTATTTGTGATATTTTACATGAATGATTTCATTTTTAATATAAAAATTAATTAAAATAAGTTATTTTATCTATATTAACAGTTAATTAAATACTTTGGAGAAATTTTGAAAATCTTGTGCTGATTAATTATAACAACATTATTAATATTACATTTAATATTTTTGCTCAGTTATAAATTCCTGCATCATAGTATATACAATGATTTTGTAAGATGTGCATCACATTGCTTGATTAATTAAAATGCAGTTTATAAAATTAATATTATTTAATTTATTGATTTAGATTTATTGCCCAGCTGTTGACCATACTCATCAGAAATACATCAAATATTTCTTTTTAAGATTTGCAGCATAATTTGTTCAATTAAAAGGAAGCATTGTTAAAATTGATGTTATTTATATTACCAATTTAGCTTCATTGCAGAGTTATTGAGCCTTGCCTGATAATTCTAAGTAATTTGTTGTTAAAGTGTGATTTGCAGATTCATACATTAAAATCAAATGTAAAAATTACATAATTTATTGAGTAGCATCTTTTTTACATTGTTATTTCCTATTTTATTTTCTTATATATTTCCATAAAATGTGTTTTTACATTTAATAATACCTAGATATGATAACTTATAAGCACTTTTAGCTTGTTTAATTTCTTTTCACTATTTATATTAGCAACATTTGTTTATTTGTTTTGTAAAAACCATTTTGGTTGTTCCTGAAAAATTAAAATTTATTCTACATTAATTAACATTCAAATTTATTATCCTACACATACTTAGAAAGCATAAAATAAACTTTCTGAAGTTTTGTTATGAAACCTTTCTTTGTTAAGTAAATAAAAGGAAATATTTGAAATTTCAACATTAAAAACCTAAAATCAATTTTCTCAGACTAAAAAGTAAGTGCTAATACAAGCGATAAATTGCACTAAACTGGGTTACCACAAAAGAATGTATTTGTATAATGTAACATGATTGTTTGCATGCAGAAAATTTGGTTTTATGTACGATAACCAATGAAGCATTTGATTAGTAAGTAAAATTTATGTTGAAGTTTATAAAATAAATGAATTTTCCTGTAGTTTTCATTATTTTGAATTATTATTTTTCCCACAAAGTATATATAATCATGTAATCATTCCAAGAACATTTAAGCAAGAATTTTTTAAGAGCCATAATACAACTCTTTTTTTAAAGACTCTGAATATTTTCAATACGGAAAAATGCTTTATGCAATTCAAACAAGAAAGAGTAAATCTGTTAAAATAAGTGCTTGAAATTATATATTTCTATGCAATAAGAGAAATAAATTCAAAATTATTGACTTCTGGTATATTATTTATTTTTTATATAGTTGATGCAATTTTATTAAGTTTCATCTTTTACGGTTTGAATATTAAAGCTGTAACTGAAAAAAAAAATATACAAGCATGTTTTATGCAATGCACAATTATGTCATCCTAATAATATGTTCCCTAAAATTTGAATATTATAAAGATTAAAACATCATAGAATAATTATGCTTTAAAATACACAATCAGTTACTATCAAAGATTTTGAGAGGATATGTGTGAATTACATTAATTCATAAATGCATTAAGTCTCACTTTACATTCTTTAGGAATAACCTAATAGGCAAGTCGATAGTATTTAACTCCTGTGCAAATCAGTTTTTGCTGTTTTAAGTTATAAGGAGCGATACACTACAGTAGATCATAGTTACATTCTTAAATATAGTTCCCAGTTAGTATGTTTGAGATAAGTATTTTGAACCTGACGTTGGTTTCCAATAAAATGGTTATAATCATTCACGGCTACATATATAAAAATCTGGAAACTATTGAGGCGAATGTGTTTTTGCTTAAAGTTAATAACATTTAGTAGACATCATTCTATGACATTCTCATAATGTTTTAACGTATATACGTTAAAATATTATACAATAAAACTTAATGATAATGACTAATGACATTATACAATAAAACTTAATGATAATGACTAATGACATTATACAATAAAACTTAATGATAATGACTTCATGTATGTTATACAAACTGAAGTCATTATCATTAAGTTTTAGAGCAATATAAATCAAATGGAAATTTTGAGTTGTTTCATCAAACAATGTATCCAAATAGAAAATGTGAGAATATTTAATGCGTTACTGCAAAACTTTGCCTACTTAGGACTGCTCTAAATTTAAAAATTTACTTAAATCTGAGAGAGATAATATTTCATACTTTATTTACTTAAATCTGAGAGAGAAAATACTTCATACTTTCTATTTTTAATTTAAAATAATAACAAAATTAAGGAATACAATTAATTTTTGGATGAAATTGCAAAAAACTTGAAAGATGTTAGGCATATATAAAATGAAAAGTGATTTTGAAATTAATGTCTTGGATATATTTGATATTAATCCATATATATTCAAAGGGAAAAAGAATAAAAATATTGCAATAAATATGAAAAGAAATTGAAAATAAAGTAACAAATGTGTACTCACTGACACACCCAATAAACGAAATAGCATAAACAAAACTTTGTAAATAAATATTAATTACTACGGTTAAGGTTATAAGGAATTTACACTTATGCACAAAAAAATTTACGAATACAATTAAAAATAATCAACACTCTTTCTATCAATTTTTGAATATTTTTCTGTGAAAGATAATTTTAAATGATTATTTAGTTAGTGGCATTAATTTAATATAATACATTCTAGAAATTAAAAAAATACCTCCATCTGTAGTGAAATGAAATAAAAGCGATTTTTACAGACTTTGTTTATTTACTTTAATAGTGAAAGTTATTTGCAGAAGATCAGTAATTAAAGATAACTGTTTTTGTGTAAAACTTCTGAAATAATAAATTAAGTCTTTTCTTATTTATTCAGTTATCTATTAGAGTATTCTAATGACCGTTACACATGAGCTCTGCCAATGTAATCGTTGTATTCATTCTTCTTGTTTTATGTATCGGTGGTATTGGAATTAGAAACTCAAAGAAAAGTGAGTTGGTGTCTTTTGTGGGAATAATTTCATATTTTTAAATATACATTATTTATATATCTGATGAATTACTGTATAATTAGAACTTGATGTTGTATGAATTATATTATCAAGCTCTAAATTAATACTAACTTAATTTTGCTACTGAGAGATGATTAAAATAAATTGTCAAAAATCTTTTTACTTTGCAAGAGTGGAAATTAGTACCTTTACTTGATGCAACAATTCTTCATTTTTTACCTTTCCTTTCCATTTTTGGGCTTACAACAATACACAAATTACAAATCCTGAATTTTCATATTTGTTTGGTTATAAGTGGCATACTAATACGCTTAGATTAAAAGAATCACTGTGTTGATATAGAAAAAACAATATTTGCTAGATAGTTTTGTTTGAAAGTCTGTAATACTTTTGATTTAGTTCTATTTGATCCCAATTGTATTTATCATTATATGTATTCAACTGAAAATATGGCTTATGTTAATTTCTAGGCAAATGTTTTTAACATATGAAAAGTTACAATGAGAGGAAGAAATTGAGTTTAATAAGCAATACACAAAAATTTAAATCAGTAAAATACATCAAAAGACTTATTTATTTTATTATAAAGTATAATGTAATAAATAAGATGGTAATATTTATTTAATAATATGGTACTGTTAATAATAAAATAATAATATGGTAATATTTATTTCGGGTAAGTATTTAATCTACTTATTATTTTTACTAAAATTAAATGTTAAAGCATGCCATGTTTAATACTTGAATTAGTTTCACCAGAAGATTTTATTAAATTTAAAGACTTCAATGTTAAGTATCAGGTTTGTAATTTAGCCATCACTTTGGATGGGAATTTTAAAAGAAACCCTGATTGTAAAAATAATTAGCAAAAAAAGCGTAAAATCTAAAGTATTTTGAAGTTCTTTGTAATGCTTTAGATCTTATGTTTGTCTTTATAAACATGCTAATCTTTATTTTTTCACTGGCTGTAAAATCAGTATCATATAAGTTTTATTTTGTAGATTAATTTATTCTAAATTATAAATTTTCTAGTGATGGATAAGATAAGTGATAATAAAAGAGTATTGGATTCTAAGATATTAAGATAAAATATATAGCTTAGGTAATTAACTTAACATTATTTGGTTGAAAGTTGTCTAAGTTTTTTCTCAATTGAATGTCAATGGCTGAGAATTGCTAAAGAAGAATAGCATAAAGTAAATGTTCTATAATAGTAACTAAAGTTTTAAACATACTTTAACAAAAATTCCAACTTATTATAAAATTAATTCTATTGAACATTATATTGAATTTGTTTTTATTGGAATAAAATATTTTTTCAAAAATTTGTTTTATTATATTTATGTAAATTTAATATGTTAATGAAGAAAATTAGATTTAATGTTGTATAATATCATTTTTATATAATGAACTATTATTAAAATTAAATATATCCTGATATTAATCAGCAGATACACAAGCTTGTTTTTTTTATAATCTAAGTTAATCTTATTTATTCATTTTTTTATGATTGTTATATCTTTGATTATTTAATTTTTAACTTTTAGGCAGCATATTCCCTCCTAGTTCTTCCCATGCATTACGGCATTCTGGGAAAAGGCACATGCTAGCTCATGTTGAAAGTGTGGATAATGTGTCTCTTACACATGATTTTGTGAAATTTCATGCTGACTCACTTATTCATGGTAGCTATGGTAGTAAATCAGATAGCAATCACACAACTACATCAAGCCTGAGCACTGAAAGTGGTTCAGATAATTGTCACATCAATGGACCATGTGAAGCATTGCTTGCCAATTGCATCACATGTGCTTTTGATAAAAATTGTATTTATGGTGAAAATGTTAATGTAACTTGTGAAGCCAAAGGATATGCAAAATGTCAGGTATTTATGTTTTGTTAGTACCCTCGTCTAAATGTAAGCTTGTTTCTTAAAGTAATTTTGAAAGTCCCCTATTTTGGATGATATTTAGAAGCATCATATGATACCAGAATATAGAAGAAAATTATCATTTATATCATTAATTAATGTATATGTCTCAAGTGTAGGAAGTTTAATGGTATAATTATCACAGAAATATATCCATTTCTAAATAATAAATGTTATCAAATATAAGGCATGATTGCTCATATTTTAACCCATGACATAATCTGAAAAGGAATTATTGATGTGAAAGGAATAGAAAATCTATTTGAAATTTCAACAAAAACAAAGTAATTTAAATATCTTTAAAGATAAGGAATGTGCTGTTAAGTTATAATCATAGAAACAGACTTAAAGCTTACTAAGAATTAATCCAATAAAGTAATCTAGCAAAACAACTTGTTTTTCTAAAGATTTCAGACTTGCAACTTTGACGTGTAACATCTTTCAAACTATTGGAAAAAAAGATCACACCCACGTAATGAGAATCTATTTTTATCATAACAATAACCGGTTAATGTCTCAGAAACAATACACTTTTCTACAGAGTCATTGCATATCAAACAAATCTTGTATTTTTGACAAACCATAAGCGATACACAGTATCTTTTTATTTTTTATTTTTAATCGCCTTTTAAAATGGTTGCTCTGTTAGATTTAATGTAAACCTTTGAAGGTTGTGTAATTTGGAACTACAAATTAATCAGTGAACTACATGGTATCTTTAGCTTAAAAAAGTAATGTTTTAGTATGGATATCAGATTTCATGTAGACAGAACTTTCAAGATTAAAGTTAAAAGTTCTAATGCTGAGCATGTTATATTAAAAAAAAGAAAATATTTATTCATTTTTAAATATATAATTGTTAGAAACTGAGGTTTGCATAGAATTGCATGTTTAGCATTTATCTTGCTCATTCTGAAATATGGGTTCTCAATTACTGCTGTGCTTTTAACACCAGTCTCAAGAAATTTGAAAGAATTCATTTGAGTGATTCTCTCATAATTACTAGATTGAAGCTTTGTTGTCCATAGAATTGCTCTTTTTAAAGCTGATTTGAACCATTTAGGTCAAAGGGTTTATGATGGAAAAAATCAATAAAGACAAAAGAAATATGATTCAATTAGTCAAATTGAATTTTTAAATATATTTAATTATGAAGTGCTTCATTCATTGCATTATTGTTTGCATCAATGAGTTCTTCCAAGGGTCAATTTTTATTGCATTCTCTTTTTCTGCTTGTAAAATAGACTGTCACAAATCACTTTAAATAGCTGATCTTGGAAATTATAAGCTGCATTTGAAATTATCAGAATAAATCATAAAGGTACCATTAAAATCTCTATGGTAGTGAAATTGATGATTATATTGGCAATGATTTTTATACTGAGAACACATGGAAAAAAGTTATGTTTGTTGATGTAATCCACACAATCCTGCTGCATTTTCAGAAGTGAATTAGTAACAATCAATGTGGGACTAAAACTGTACTATGAGAAAGACTAGAGATATCGATCTTGTCTGATTTCTGAAGCTGTCTTTAACTTTTAACCATTAGTTTTGTATGGGGGAAAAAATCAATTTTTCCCATTTTTTTTGTTAAAACTGATTTTATTGCTACATGTTCTGTAGATTCCTCTCTATGAAGACATTTATATCATCAAATTGGCTGACTCATTTACATAAGAGAGTTGTATGCTCGTAGCACTTTCCTCTTCCTTCTGAGGAGTTGTGCTCTTTAAAATCAATCAAATGAGTTGACTGCCTAGAAAGGAATCTTTTATAGGCAATCAACCCATCAATATTTTAAGAGTGACTAATTGGAAGACCATGGCTAAAAATCTAGAGGCCTGGAATAAAATTCTTGGCCTGGGTTAGCCCATGCTATTGTACCACTGACAAAGAAAAAAACAAGCTGAAATTATGATGGATCGTCTAATGCTTTACACTTATCACCAATATGTAGGTTAAAAATCAGAATATCTCTTTAGTCTCTTGTGTGATAGAAGTTCCTCAACTGCATTCATTTGACTTGCCAATGTACACATCAAATTCTCCAATTCTTCTCTTTCTTTAGAAGTAGAAAGACAAATTGTATGCTAGGTGCCACAATCAAAGGCTTCTGTTGAATACATTTTATATTTCTTAGGTTTCTGTCTAAAGAATTTCTCCTCTGTCTTCTTGTGCTAGACTTTCTAAACCTTAACAATCTTATCGATCTTGTCTTACCTTTTCAGAAAGGTGAGCAATAAAATCATACAAATATTAAAAAATAATACCTGAAAATATCGTATTGCAACTTAATAATCAAATCAAAAAGAAATAAATATAGGAAGTCCTCATTCAAATTTAAGTCTGTTTCTTAAAAATATTCTCAAAGTCAAATTTTAATTATAAAAAATGTAATGTCAGAACATATAAGGAAAAGTTGTTTCTAATATTTTAACTTTTTTATATAGAGATTTTATACTTCTTCAATTTTTCTGTTGATTCCTAACTTAAAAGCATGAATTAATCAGTATCTGTTCAAAGGAATAAAAAATAAATGAATGTTTTCTATTTACTTAAATTTGTGTTAGTAAAAGCTGAAAATAATTTGGTGCATGTATATGTTTCTGGAATCTGCCATTTTTTTTACTTTATTTGATGACTTAAAAGAATATGAAAAATTGGAATTTCGCTATAGGGCTAGAGGCACTAGCTATGTATTTCCTATCAATTCTAAAATTGCAAATTGAAAATATGAATGCTTCCTGAATACCCTTATTTTCAGCATCATAGCAGTTAAAAAGAGAATTAAATTGAAGCATTTGTATCACTTATTGTTTGGGACTATTGTGCTTCCATTTTTTGTTTTTGTTTTACATAATTAAGTTTTATCAGTAAAGAAAGCAAATCATAATCTTTCTTCATACAATGCTTTCATTGGTTGAATCTTTTAATTAGACTGTCCCTAACTGAAATGCTATTATTAAATTTTACGAAATTTACTAAATACTTTGATATTGTATACATAAGGAATTTCAATTGTATGTGTTTTAATTTTTATGTGCTGTTTAAATTTATTCTCATTTGCAGATATTTTTACATAAATGTTTCATATCTAACAAACAAAACTGTTCTCTAGATATGAAAAACTTCTATAAAATAAGAAATAATGCTGTGTATTTTGAAGTAAAAAATTTTGCTGGATTAAACATATTTTTTTAGATTTTTTGATGTAAATTAAATTTATTGAGTCTGAGATAAATGTTAAATTTTCTAAATACAATATATGATTGGATGCAATCATATATTGAAAAAAGAGCTTTACTACTTTCATTGAAAATATTTATCACATTTATCACAAAGTTTTCTTTTTATAATTTAACACTTAATTTGAAAATATGAGGTTTTTTTTATTAATTTCTAGGAAAAGTTTATTAATTTTAAATCTTCTTAATATTTTGTTGATGATGTTCTTTATTTCAGGGAAGTCGTAATTTTACCAGGACATTCAATTGTCGCTTTTGTTATCAAACACCAACCTATGAACACACTTGTCAAAGAAATACTTCTTGTCATGTTATAAGTTCTCCTCGTCAGAGATATGTAACCAAATGCTCTGTTAAACCAAATATATTATGTTTAGGTAAGAAGAAATTTATATCTATTATTATCATTTTTTAATTTAGTAAATTTTTTAGTGGTTTTTATTTTTTCCTGGGTTAAAAACTTCAAAATTTTTACTAAACGAAGTTTTAATTTCTATGATATTTGCTTAATAAAAAGCTCTTTATTATAATTCCAACAATAAACTTAATATTAGATTCTTAAAGTTATGGAAAGTGTCTTTATTATGGATTTAAAATGCAGCATGTTTTTAATTAGATAGAAATTTTTTGTTGAACATTTTAATATTAAATAAGTGCTTAACATTTGTATTATATAATGAATTTTTCTCTTTAGGTAATAGAGACTTTCATAAACATGTACCGTGTAATTGGACAAAGGGATATAGCTGGGGGACTGCATTACTTTTAAGGTATAATATTCTTGTTTAGAAATGAAGCTTAACAGATTTATGTATAATTAGAGCACTTACTTTTCTGTTTCTCTATGTGGCATAAATTTAACCCCAAATTTCATCCACAATTTCCCATCCACACAATATCCCAAATTTCATCATAAACACAACATCCCAATTTTCATCATAAAAATGTTGAACATCAGGTGGTCCAACTAATTTCAACAGCTTAAACCATAGTAACTTTAAATTGTTCTATGTTAATATTTTAGTGTACTATATTTTTGTATAATATAAAATTTTAGAAAATATAGATGTATTATACAATGTTTAGAAAACATTCTTTTTAAGCATTTTTCTTTTATTTAATAAAGTTACTTTTAAAGAAAAAGTTATTAAATTCTATGGTGGCTGCCTTAGAATTTAATAACTTTTCCTTTAAAAGTAATTTTTTTAAATCCAAGTTTTACTTATTAAATGCATTAAAATTTTTATTAACTCATATAAGTTCCATTAAATGTTTATAATCATTTATTAGAACTCTCTTATGTGAGCTTAAACTGCTAATAAGCATTTAATAAATATAACATTCATTCAATTAAACTATATTATTTTCTTAAATGTTAAACTGTGTGTAAGCTTTATTAAATGCATATAAACTTTTTTAATGATTTATGTTTTTTTTAATACTTTGAAGTACTTAATGTATTTTTGTAGCATTATAATTTTAATTGAACTCTGCTAACAAGATCTATTTTGCTGTTTTGATTGCTATAAATCAGGAAAAGTTTCCAAAATTTCATTTCCTATTTCACTTTCTTATTAGATTTTCTTTTTATGTATTATTATATTTTTCTTTTCTAAAGTTTCAACTATTATGTTAGGAAAACAATTTTTGTATTGAATTATAATTTAATAACCGATTTATATATTAAAATAAGATATATAGAGATTTCTTTATTTCATGGGTAGAATAATGGGTTTTTACAAAAATATCTTTTTGGTAATTAAAAGACTAACTCATATTTTATAGTTTCCTTTTAATATTTCATTTTTTTATTACTATTTATATTTATGACTTTTTATCTTTGAAGGTAACCTTAAACAAAAAATTTATATTATTAATTATATATTTTGTTTAAATTTGATAATGGTGCAAATATATTTGAGAGTATGCATATTATAAAAATATCTGTTCTGAAAAATATCAAAAGAAATTTAAAAATTTCTTAAACCTTTTTTTTTTATTTGTCAACATTAATTTAATTATAAAACCCCCATGATTCTGTTACAATGAGGAATTTTCTTTTCTAATTTTTTTGTGATGGCAATATATTCTTATAAAATAAGATGTTCACATCTGAAGTTCATTTCAAAAAAATTAAGTTTGATAAAAATCAATCTAATATTATTATATAATATGGGAAAATAATTGATTTTTTTGTTAACTTTAATGTTTGACAAATATCAATGGATTATTTCATTGTTAAAGTAATTAGTAAAAGTGTTTTTTTTAAATTTTTTGTCTTTATTTTTAAAGAGTTATTGATGGAATTATTGTGCTTTGAAATATTTTTTATTGTGTAACCATATTTGTTAGGCATTTTTGTGTGTATATTTTACACATAAAAGTTTATTTTATAATATTGTTTTGTCTTAAATGCTTTCAAAGAAATCTCAAAAATAATGCTTTGTTAAACTGAATTAAACTATCGATTATATTAATGCTTCACAATTAACATCTACTCCTAAATTATTAATTTTACAATGAGAAAGTATAAAATAGAATGAATAGTAAAAAAGTATATACTTTTCAAATTTAGTTATATCTGAATTTCCTGCAATTCTTTTAAATATTTTAATTAATGTTCTTAATATGAAATAATTTTCAATTCAATTAATGTTAACAATTAAAGGCTCTTAAAGAATTTTTATTAAATATTAAAAATACAATTTTGCATCTTTTCACAGTGTTTTACTTCTGAATATTATTTGGTCATTTCAGTGTATTTTTATAATTAACAATATATTATTTTGCATTATGATAAACATTATTTTAATGAGATTCAAATTCTATGAGCTTTTCACTTTGTGAATTTAATTTATATCTTTGCATGTAATGATGTATATTTTTTATGATGTTAATGGTTTTTCAATAATATGTAGTTTTTTTTTACAGTATTGCAATTGATAGATAAATGTAATACACAAGAAAAGTTAAATCTTATAATAATAATAATAATCATAAAAAATGTTTAAAAATAAATATTGTTTTTAGTGTGGTGAACTATATAATTAATACTTTTGCGCCTCACAAGATGGCAGTACCTCGTTGCAAGCTGGATTTCTCCTATGAGCTTGGAGACTGCGCATGTGTGAAGACAGTTTTTTTGTTTCCCCTGACAGTGCGAAGAGAGAAGCAAAAATGCACTCCAGTAAGTCACATGTTGAAGTCGCGGCTAGGAAATAAAACTTGTTGTTTTGTACCCGAGTCCATCACCATTTTGGTGTGTTTGTGTAACCTCCAAAATTACGATGGACTCAGGTACAAAACAACAAGTTTTATTTTCTAGCCGCGACTTCAAAAACATGTGACTTACTGGAGTGCATTTTTACTTCTCTCTTTGCACTGTCAGGGGGAACAAAAAAACTGCCTTCACGCATGCGCAGCCTCCAAGCTCATAGGAGAAATCCAGCTTGCAATGAGGTACTGCCATCTTGTGAGGCGCAAAAGTATTAATTAAATAGTTCACCACATTATTATTAAAGTTTTATTTTAACAATATGATAAAAATTTTTTTTTAAAAAAATTAGTGAATAATTTTTAAACTTTGGTTAAGGATTTTTTTAATAAGATAGAATTTTCCTCCAACATTTCATCTGCTGGCTTTAATGTATTTTTTTTACAATTAATGGTGTAGAGTTTTTACAATGCAATGAACATTTTTAAGTAAGATACTATCCTCTACCAAAATTTCGTTTCAATTATTTAATACTTTTTTATTTAATTATATATAATTTTTACATTAAATAAGCATTTTTGTTAAAGGATGCAATTTTCTTTTAGCATTGTATTTGGTGGTTTTGGAGTTGATCGATTCTATTTGGGTCTGTGGCAGGAAGGAATAGGAAAATTATTTAGCTTTGGAGGACTAGGAGTTTGGACTTTAGTTGATGTGATTCTTATTGCAACTGGATATTTAGGACCTGCTGACCGTTCATTGTACATAAGAAGTTAACTATATTAATGTATATTTATTTGTAAATAAATTTTCATAGTTTATTTTATCATGTACACATTTTATTTTTACTATAAATATGCTAATAAAATGTAAATTTTTTTATAGCAAAAAGAAAACTATTACTTCTGTGAATAAAATGTTAAACACAGTATAATTTATGAAAAATATAGTTCATTCTGTTTTGAATTTTTATTAGTCCTATGTGATTTTAGAAATGCAATGCATGTAGAAAGTATAAAAATTGAAATTCTTGTAATTTTTTTTTGAATATTTCTTTTAAAAATTTAAATAATCTAAATATGATTTATTAGGTAAAATTTTATAAAAACTATGATTAATAGTTGTTTATTTCTAAATTTTATTATATTATCTTTTAAAATAGTAATTTATGTATATAAATAAAATTTAAGGAAAATAATTTTAAAATTCAAGCCAATAATCATAAAATAACTACTTATAATTAAAAAAAGTTAATGAATTAATATTTGTTTAAAATTTGTTTCATCCTTAAATCTTTGTTAATGTATTTATGTTAAAGTATTCATAAATTTTCATCTTACAAGGTAACAATAAGTTTAATATATTTTTAATATTTATGATCATTTTTTAATTTGTTAATTATTGTTTATAAAACCATTTAATAATTATGTTTGTTACTATTTTTGAATCATGATTTGCTACAATTATGCAAATTTTAATATATGTAATAATTATATTTTAAATATATTTAACCCTTCATGGTCAATATTTCTTAATAAATATTTTTTGTCTAATTGAGTGTGGAGGCTTGTTTTGGCTTTGAATACATTTTAAACTGTAGGCCATGGTTGAGTAACTTAATTTACAAAAAATCTGAAATTCCAAAAATTAGGAAATTATCCAATCATTTTAACAATTTTTTAAACCCTTATTTTACTTGGTTTATTTTTTTTTAAATAATTTTTCACCTTACTGGAAAATGCTTCCAAAAACATCTTATCTTTCAGAAATTTTTCTTTGAACCATGAAGAAATCTCATAATTAAATCATCCTATCAATTATTTGACCAAATGTTATACTTTTTAAGATTATCACACAATTTACTGTTTAAAATGATAGATTAACTTAAAAAGTTTGTGTGATATGTAACACTTGGCTAAATACTAAGCAAGATATTAATATTGTTTGTTACATCTACCTACTTTAATTGATTTTCAGTGAAACAAAATTTTGGTGCTTAGTCTCTTGATACATAACTCAATACAAATGGTTTTATTGTTTATATGTATTTTTTCAATTTGTTGTATATTTGGACTTATGCCTAAATAAGATAAGCTCATTGGTATTTAAAGTTTCATAATTGATCCCAGCCACTGAAGGGGAGAGATATATGTTTGCTTTCTTTATATATTTCTGTTGAAGTGACTATTTTGTCACATTGTAGTAGAAAACCAAATGTTCTAAAGTTGTTCGGTATTTTAATAACCACTGCATAAATTACTCTCTGGAGCACTTTTTATTGATAAATATAGCTCATAGTGTTATATTCATTTTATATAGGGACTATTCATAGATATATATTTATGTATCACTAGGGAGGAAACTCAGATGAGCCAAGTACATACTCCAACAGATATATATGTAAGAAGCAATATCACAACATTCCTCTCTTGATCAACCTTATTGTGATCGAAACTTAGGACTTTTCATTTTTATGAGTTGTCTAAGCACTAGGTCTCAAGGAATTGAAAGGTGTGCTGGCACATGTGCTTCAACTGTGCCCACTTAGCATTCAAATGGCAGAAGTCACTTGTATGCCAAGCAAGAAAGATGCGAGTATATAACTCTGTTGAAATGACATCCACAATGTTCTATTAAAATCTCTTACATAAATGTTTAATTATTTTTTATTTGGATATGAAATGTTGTTGCTGCTGTCTGTAACAGCTGGTCTATCTTCCTTTTTAATAGTCTGAACTGTTGACAGGCTGCTTGGAAATTTTATAAATTTTCTTACATTAAGGTACTTGAATATGACTAGTTTTTATAAAAATCTATATGTGATGAATATTCAAATAAATACCTTACAAAACTTTTTAGCAGTTAGGCTCTATCTTACAGTTTGTTAAATAGTACTGTATTCAAAATATAGCTTTATTATCTGAAGAAATAAAAATTAAAATGTAATTTTCTTCTATTTTTAAGAGATTGGTTCATTTAACAATAGTTTTACTAAGTTCTAAAATTTTTAGGTACAAAATTCAGTACTATAATTTATAAAAAATTATATTTTAAGAGTAATTAGAATACATTTTTTGGATAAATTATTTTTATCGTTTCTAACTTGTGCAGCTAGGCATATAATAATAAAATTTCAGTATATGTAAAATGCATGTTTTTTGTATATAGTATTTTCCACTCCTGTTTCTTGATAGTAATAAGTTATTTGTTTTGAAGTAAATGTTGCATTTATCTGATCTTTATATTGTTTTAATGGCGCATCATGTCCACTTTTGGACTTTGCGCCATAAAACCCAACCAACCAACTTATATTGTCTTAATATATTTTGTTTTAAGAATTCCTGTTTCTCAATTTAACTAAAAAGTTGATTTATTTGGTTTCAAATGGCATTTCCATCTTTTAATGTAGCTTGATTGTGTTTGCAATGATTATCGAATAATCAATTTAGGTAATTTCAATTTAGGTAATTATATCAATTTAGGCTTTAATAAAAAAAATTATTCAAAATAAATTTGTTGTTTGAAAATGCAAGTTGCCATCACAGTTTTAAAAGCATTCCATCTGTATTCATTTAATAAAAGTTAAATATTTTTTCCAAACTGAATGTTTTAAAAGTGATGCATGATTGTAATTTGGAAATGTGTTTGAAATTAAAAGAATTGAAACATCATGGAGTTGCACAACATAAATCACTATTTGTGAGAAAATTATTTTGTTTCAAAATAACAGAATGATTTATCTCAATATTTGATTTTTACAAATTTGGGAAATGAATTATGCATTGATTAATTTTTCCTGTGTATACAAACTTGTATCATGACTTCATATAAATGCATTAGGATCCTAATCTTGTCTTAAAAGATTCTGAATTATTTGGTTTAGATTGTGCTATCATTCTTTATTGGCTCTCCTCTTTACAATCTCTTTCTAAATGTGTTCTATGAAAAAAAGAAAAAATGAAATTCCAGGAATTATTTACTAATTCAATAAAAAGAAGTGGTTGGAATTTTTTATAATACAATATTTTCAAAAATTTAGTGCATACTTTTGATTTGTATAACGGTAGCCCTCGGTCACGAAAACAGATATAGGGACTGTAGGCCTAGGCCCTCGGGTCTATCTTTCCGCGGTTTTTTTTATAGCATTAGTCAGTAACGACGTGAAATTTTATTTGAAAATTAACTTTATTTTAATGAGATAAAAATATTCAATGTTATATAATATCTACTTTATAAAATTCTGAATCAAGAACATATGTGTTTCTTGAATGAAATTTTTCTGAATATATTTTATCATTAACATCAAGTAAATATTGCAAAAATGTTTCTAAATGTAACTGTTTATTAATAGCTTCATATCAGAGGTTATAAAAAGATTGTAAAAAAATCTGTCATCAATAATTCATGATTTGGTAGACCATCTACTTGAATTATTAGAATTGGTATTTATAATGATCCTCATTTGACAATAAGAGACTTTTGAACGAGTTCTTGTATTTTGTTCCTACTACACAATTTTAATCAACATTTAGGCTTGACCTAATCACTTCTCGAGTTCTAAATTATTTCTTACGACGTACTCAATTAATTCAGGAAATGCTTTAAGATAATTCCTTTTAAGAAAATATCATTGGTAAGGAAAGCTTTATATTTGTTCTTTTAATAAGAAAACAGTTTAAAAAATAAAAGGCGAAACACGCGAAAATATTACTATAAATTTGAATAATGTTTATCCTTTCATTGATTTTGTAAATAAAAAAAAATGAAATAAAAGAAATGCTAAATCACAGAAATATTATTTCAAGGGATGTTAAACAAAATTGGAATTTCTCGTTTGGTTCCAACAAATTCAAATTATGAATCATCCTGTTTAAGAAGCGAAGCCAATTTTCTGTCTTAAGGTACTTTATATCAAATAATTGTTTTAAGCTACACCTCTTCATCATATACCTTTAGCTTCGTAAGCTTAACTTCCGCTCATTCAGAAAATTTATTTTAGTACGAAGATTATGATCTGGAACTGGAGTAGCAAAATGATTGGAGTAAACTATAGCGTCAATAATTTTTTACATGATATTCAACAAATACGGATTCAGGAAGCTCCGCATTTACCTGATATGGCACTATGTGACATTTTTTTATTTGTCTGTTAAAATTGCCTCTTTGCAAATAGTGTTTTGAGTTATTTAATGCAATGAAAGAAAATTTGATGTATTTTGAAAGGAAGCTTATTATATTTCTTTTCAAAAGCTATTTTAAAATTTATTTTCAGGATAAAAAAAATATTCAAAAATTTGCTACAGATAAAATTACTTTGAATGCGATGCAATAAACTTTGATCAGTAAATTCGTACATTTTATTTTGATCATAATATTCTGAATACCTTTTCCTTGTAGTAGTATGTAGACAATAGTGTTTACTCATGTAGCACTGAAGACTGACCAATACTACGTAAGTACCACCCCCTAAAATGATCGATGAATTGTGATGAGTCCAGAGTAACAATATATAAAATTATTTTCTTTTTATTTATTTATTTTTTTTTAAATTTTTATGAGAAATATGAAAACATTTCTTGAGTGAGTGTACCTATTATTTTTTTCCTGCAAAATATGGGAACTTTGGTAGATATTAACAAATTTTTACTATTAGAAAAATTATTTAAAATTCAGATATGGTAAATGGTTATAGACTGAAAATGAATTATTTCTCAAGTAGAAGCTATCATATATATAGGTATCTATTAATTATTTTAATTTTAATTCAAATTTATATCATATCCTAATTTATGCCCTGTAAATTATTCACACCTTAAGCCTACTTGGACTTATTCGAAGCCAAACTTAAGTTAACTCTTCTAGATTCTTTTTCTTCGGGTAACATAAAAAATATAAGGTTAATTCCATTTCATCGGTGCAAAAGATAAAATTGCTTATTGATACCAACACAAAATATGATTAATTTCAACTTCTTACCATTATGATTTTTAAGCTTTAAAATTTTTCAAAAAATTTAAAAGATGTCAAAATGCTTAACTGCTAAAATAAAATGTGTTACAATTAACAGTTTTTTACTTTTTTAATCTTTGCTGTTGCTAAAAATATTGGTTTGTTGAGATTTTCATTGGCAGAATGTAGAAATGCGTCTATAATTATAGATTTCTATTTTTCATAATATACAAGTTAATTTTAAATTTATGTAATTCATTATACTACTCCGTTTTAGGACTTAACAGTCATTTTCTTCAATTTGAATCTCAAGTGAATGGTTACCCTAGTCTGACATTCACTTTGAGGGTTAAATTCCACTTCAGATTTGATTGGTGATAGTATTCCAGAATTCATATTAAAACTGTGGATCCCTGTCCTATAAGTGATCAAGAAACCAAATTTTTAAATTGTTGCGCCAAGATTCTGAATGGTTTGTGTTCTGGTCTTGAATTCAATAAACTTATGTTTCAGTATGGAGCTGCAGTGCTTGTGTACAGCATGCGCCTCTGCAATTATAAATTAGGAATACTGCTTACTTTCTCATTTCACGTATGAAATTAAAAATAATATATTTTGTTTACTCAAAACTTAAGAATTCACGCTTTATATTCAATTGAAAGTCATAATGCGAAATACTTTGAAATTATAAGCTCCAACTATAAAGTCAAAAACATTTACTTTAATATTTTAGTGGCTGCATTAGGGTTAAATGACAAAATTCTCAATATAACAAAGTTTACAATTCATTATTAACTATATTTTTTATAATACTTTATATAATTATTATTTATTAATAGTAATATTAATTTTATAAAATGATGAATTTATGTTTTAATAATTTATATAGATTTGTGAATTATTAGAATCCACCCCTTTATGAAATTTTTAAAATTTTCATTTTAACAATATATAACTTATTAATATTTAAATATTAAATATATATAATAATAATTAATATGTTTATAGTTTAACATTAAAATTAATTAACTATTTAATTTAAAATTAATGCAAATAATGTAAACATAATTTTATACAAAAGTAAAATATATAAGATTATTTAATGATCTAAATTTAGGACAAGAATTTGATTTAAAAATAATTTTTTGACTAAAATAAAAATAGTGCATCATACGAAGATTTTAACTATAATTTTTAGAATTTGAAGCATATTTTGTATAAATTTTTTCTAAAGGGATGTGGATACATTATTTCAAGTTTTTTTTAAATTTTTTTATAGCGAATATTTTTAATATTGAAGAGAAAATAGCTAATGGTTTTTTTTTCACTTTCCATTACATAATAAATAATAGCCTATTAAAAAGGGAAAAAAATGGCTTAAGAAAAAACCCTAAGGAAATATTTCTTAGGAACAAGTACACGCGCATCGGCACTACCTTTTTAAACACACCAAATTGCTCATAACGGGTACAGTTAACGATCGATTTCGGATTTATACATGTTGACGATAAACTTGCCGACACTTTATTTATTTATTTTTTGCGGTGACCGCAAACTAGTGCGGTAGATTTAATGAGTAGAATTAAGTCCAAACCGCAAAACAAAAAAATGACTTGGCAAACTCATAAAAATCGAGAAGTCTCGCCAAGAAAGGAAGGGTCAAGCTTAATTCTCGATCCGCTCTAGAAGTAGAGCACGTTTTGTGAAACATGATCTAGAAGTTTCCTAGAGTAATGTTTTTCAAGCGGCTGTGTGCATGGTATTCTTAGAGTTATTCCTATTTTTTTTTTACCTCTATTGTTTTGTCGTTACGCTATAACAATAATTTCAGCCCTTACTTATGCATTCAACAATCTTTATTATAAGATTTCAGTGTAAATATCACGCAAGCAATTCTAGGAATAGTTTTATATGAGTGCAGTAAAGCACAATGTGTTTCTTACGGTATCTTGTTCCAGTACATTCGCAATCTAGTCCTAATTATTTCGATTTTCATTTATACTCGATGTACGAATGCATTTTTTTAAAAAAATTTTTCAATGATAAATTTATAAAATTTGTGTGAATTTTTTTAAAAAGCTTTCTTTTGAAGGGAATGTTTGGATAACTTAATAGCTGAAGGCAATAATAAAAAAAATTTGAGAGCAATTGCTTTTCTTTCAAGAGAAAACAAATGGCTTCATGTTAAAATACTTTTTTAAATTGTGTTTCTCAAGAGGAATTTTCTTATTTGTGGCGAATCATATTTTACTCAAATAATAACAATGATAAATGATATTGAAGATGAATAGGATTTATAGTATTTCCCCATTTGAATCTTAGAATTATATATTTGTATATACTTAGACTCTATAGTTAAAGCAGAGGCATTCGGGGCAATTGCCTGAATAACAATTAGAGTGGCTCCCAAAATTTATTTTACATTATCAATCGTTTGCTAAATTGAATAGAAAGTTTGTTACTGTGAAACAGAGGGGGCTCCAAAAAAACTTTTACCCCGGGCCTCCTTTAGGCTAATTCGGCTCTTGTTTATACTAGTTGATCAAATTCACGAGCTTTTATGGGCCGTAGTTTCTTTTACAACTTTTCTAAAAACAAATAAAAAGAGATAAATTCTGAAAAATTTTCCTGCATTTCCAGTCAGGAGCGTATTGGTAAAATTCAAAACATTCTCCTTTCGGTAGGTAAAAACCGTTTTGTTTTCAAAAATCGAATAAATATAAGAAACATAGTTATTTTTCAATAAAATTATGCAAGAATATAAGAAGGAAATAATTATGTGTCGTATGTAATTTTTCACTACACTTAAATGTGATACATATGCAATTTTTAAAAAAAATATCTACAAGACTAATTTTTGAAACTTATGACTTCATTCTTGAAGCGAACACAGTTCCGAAACAATGGGCATTGCTTATAAGCAGCTTTATAGTAAATATGATTGATAGTAATTTAAATGAATTATAAATGCTTCAGTCAAAAGCTTAAAATGAAGCAGCTCAAGTCAGTCAGAGATTACCACTCCTTTCATTCCATTCCATGCACTGCGATTTCCAATTCAACGAGTAAGAATTTAATGAACAAACAGATTAAGGATTTTAGTTTTATAGATTATGTATGTCTTAAAAATGTAAGACTTATCAATATGACAGGTTTTGTTATGCGGAATAATGATTAATGGCTTGAGAATGGAAGATTATTAGAGTGAAAAAAATTATTAGCGATTCTGATTAAATAAAAAATTATATGATAATTGTGAAGAGCACATGTGATGAATGTAACAACTCCGCTTGCGATTTTTTTTTACATGAAAGAAATCTTTTCGCTGTATTACTAATATGCACCATATTACAAACATATCATTCATTTTAGCCATTGCTGAACTGAAGATAGATGGTTCTTTTCATTTTTTGGATGCACATCTGTTTGGATGGTTAGCAAGTAATTCTACGTGTTTCTTTCTTTGTGACGTAAGAGTTCATGAAATAACCGTATTTTTGAACGCACTGCAGATGTTGAAAAAAAAAAAGTTTTTAGATGATAGATTACTCTAAACGCAGTGTCTCAGCGATTCGAATAACCTATGTGATCACCATGGCTATCTGACTCTAAAATGATCATATAAACTTTTAGAATACATTTGTCACTTTTCTCCTTCAGCAAAAGCAAACGAAAAAGAAAATATGTGGTAATTCCTTGTTTACATTGATATTAATATTGATTCTTATATAGCCTTTTATTTAAAAAAAATTGTTCACTCTGCAATGAATTGCTTAAAAATTGTAATCGGATATGTTTATAATGTATCTACGTGTGAAAGTATTATGGTAGCGATTGTCGGTTTCACTTAACATTCTAATATTAGTTAGTAAATTCTGAAATATTTTGTATCATTATTGTATTTTCTACTTTCAGTAGCTATCAAACTAGCAATAACTCTAATAAATATGAGATTTCTGGTTCGATCTCTGCCATTATTGCATAACAGGAGGTAGGTACTGCCTTTCTGTGTGAATGTCTGTTAGGATGAGTACTTGAAAAATTTCTAAGCTTTTCTTCTTACAACACATGAAGGTTTGCGTTTTAGCATATCAATGGTAGTTTTTATCATACAATGGCTAAATAAACCAGGATCTGTAGTTTAAAGCAGAGTTTGAGCCGCAAACAACATCCATGTCCAAATGACAATCACACTGTGAATTATTGAATAGAAGGTTGGAGTCTAACCCAGTGATTTTCAACCATGTATTTTTGAGCCATGGTATTTTTGTGTTCCATAATATTTGTTTTTAATAATTTTTGTGTATGTTCTTTTCATAATTATATTGAGCTTTTATTTTGAATTATTGTTCTTTGTCATATTGGCTGATTGTATAATTGAAGTATAACATAGTGAATCATTCTTTAAAATTTATATTGAGCTCTATTCGATAAAAGAAGAATTAACTATACTCTTTGCAAAAAATTACCCAGAGTAAAATATTCTCTGTGAAAACATTTGCTGTAAAATGATTCAATGTACTTTAATTTAAAAAAAAATTATTTCAGTGAAATAAATAAAAATTAAACTTGTGTTGTGCGCACATTTTATTTTATCTTTCAATTATTTCATTATTTTTACATGCATCACAAATACGTAAAAATAAATAAAAATAACAAAAAATACATAATATATACATTCAAAAACAATCAAACATAAAATATTTTACATTCATTTCAGTCTACCACAAAAATGATGAAAATGCGTACATGATCTCCAAAAGTGTTACATTATCCATAAAAGTGACAGAAAAAGAAAATTTTTTTTTCACAGATTTTTCTTAAAAACTAAGTAAAAAATGTAATTTTGATAATAAAAGTATAAGCAATTTTTACTTTTAGATGATGAAATATGTCACCTTAAAATATCATTGAATGGTTAAAGTATAATTATTATATCACAAATTATTGCTTAGTTTATTTATATAAATTTCTTACTTCAGAAATCATATATGTGTATTCTTTCTTAAAACATTTCTGTTCTAAATTGAGTTACGCATGTTTTATAATTTCTGACAACATAAAATAAATATCTTTCTATTGTCTGTTAAAACTTATTGCAAGGCCTGTAATATTTATTAATGAAATTTCGTATATTATTGAATAATAAATGAAGAGAAAATAATCTTTTTACTCAATTTCACCAATAATTTAATAAAAAAAATCACTAAAAAGTGATTATTGATAACAAAACTTATGGATCGTTATTCTATAAAATTTTTTTGGTTAATATATATAACTAGATATATTTAAGGAGCTTCCAAGTACAAATATAAATTGTAGTGGAATTTTAAAAATTAGAGTTCTATTTTCTTCTTAAAAAAAGGATACACATTTTTTCGCTCAAAATGTAAATACATTACAGAATATAAAATAATAAAATATAATAGCTGTATTAACTATATTAAAATTGTGTCATAATTTCCAGAAGAACGGTCACGTCTTTGTAAAGGCTGTGTTTGAAAGAAAATATTTTAAAAAGCTTAAAAATGTACAAGAACAATATATCACACTACACTAAGTTTAATTGCGGATTATAATGCCGTGTACAACATTGCGGCAAAGCATTGGACCTTTCTTTTACAAATTATATATCAATTCAAAATGCGTAAAAGGAGTCATCAAAAATTGGATATAGGTAAAAGTTCAGCAAAATCTCAAAAATGAAATCAGAAAATTTAAAAATATACGTTCGCGAAAGTACTTATGATTATTCTCTGAAGGATGTCGGTATGTTACTGTTGCCCACACTCTGTTTATAAAGAATACCACAATAATAACATATCAAACCGACAAAAAGAGGAAATTTTCCTAACAAATATGACAAGTTTTTCATTGCGTGTAGCTTTAAAAATTTGGTTTTTCATGACACATATAAAAATAACTTAACAAATCTTGTGAACTAAATTAGAATACAAATAAACCCTTCGTCTGCAATTATTCATAAACATCTATTTACTTTATCATATCTTCATTTGGGTATGTAACTTCAATGTTTGGATTTTGATATTCCTTACAACACTTTTATAGATTTCCAAGCACTTTCCTTTTTGCAAAAAACAGTAGAATATTTTTTTATTGGAAAAAAATGCCCCATTGCAACAAATTTATATTTTAAACATATAAACACCGCGACTTTCTTTTGAAAATTATGGCGATTGTAAATTTTATCGAAATATGAGGCAAATAAATCCTTCCTAACAAAGAGAAAAAGAACTATTTTAGTAAATTCGCAGCAAAGTTTCGCATCAACTGGCGCTATGTCGGATGAAAAAACTATAATAAAATGTAATATTTGCAATTTAATATGCATATGAAAAACACAACATATCTCCAATCCCTCAGCCATTCCCGGTTTCAAAGTTCTGTTGACGTGAACGTATTTATCATTTTAACAAGTCATATTAAAAAATTGTAATATGTCCGTTTCCTGCTCAAGGATATTATGGTTTAGCCTCTCCTGTAATAGACATGCTTGCCATCTCCTACATCTTCATATCCTGCCCCGTATCCATGGTGACCGTCATCATAGTGGCCACCATAATATGCATGTCCCCCATCATAAGCTCCAGCTGTTTTGTGTCCTCCATGATGGACGTGTCCCTTGGCCGCTTCTCGGTGGGCTTTGTGCTGATGTCCAGCGTCATGTTGCCCATTATGGAAGGACTTTTTGCCTTCAGAATGGTGCCCTTCGGCATGGGCTTGAGAGTGGTGTTTTCCACCAGAGTGCTTGAAGGCGTCACCAGCAGCCTGATGGTGACCGCCTTTCTTGTAGGCACCTTCGTGGTGGCTCTCGTGGCCAGCCTTTCCGAATTTGTGGAAGTCTTCACCGTGCTTGTTCTCATCGTAGTGGCCTTTGTTGGCGTGCTGTTTGAATTGTTTTCCTCCGTGGTGGCTGTAATCCTTATGTTCATCGTGGTATTTCTTTTTGTGGTCGGTCTCTCGGTGTTCATCGTGGAATGTCTTGTGTTCTCCATATTCCTCTGTTAAAATGAGAAATGAATATATGTCACACGCATTGCATGCAAATTTATTTAAATTATTTTATCCATCAATATTGGAAAATTATTGTCCTGAAATATATATTTCCTAAGATTACCATTTTATTAAATGTATGCAGAAATGGATTATTACAAATATATTATTCAAATAATAATTATTTATGTTTTTTTATTTGATTACATTTCTATTATTTAAGATAAGTAATTAAACAATTTAATTTATTTATAAAAGATTTATCAAAATAACTCAATTACTGAATTTATTTTACAAATTAATAAATTATTATTGTATATATATATATAAATATATATATACATATGTTTTTATATATATATATGAATTCATAATATAAATAAATTTGCTAAACTTATGTACATTTTATAGAAACTTAGTAAATTCTTTTCTAAAATTATTCCATGAAATTCTGGTAAAGAATATTAATAATTTTTTGAAAAATTTTCAGTAAATAACTTATGATTTATTTTTATTGTTGAAAAGTTATTCTACTTAAAATTTATAAGTGAAAATGTTCTTTGAAAGAATACACAGTAAAATAAATTAATTTATGGAATAATTTTTGATCGCAACTTTAAGGAAATCTTGTATTTGAAAGTTCTTTAAAAAATTTCTTGTCCATTATAATATATTTTTCAAAAAAAAAAAAAAAAAAAAAAAAAAAAAGCACTGGTATTATATTTTACATAAATAAACTTATATATTTGCAGTTTATATTTTTTATAAATTAAATTAATGTATGTTTTGAATTAATTTTTGTTACAGTTTGTAAAAAATCTTAACATTTTAAAAAGCATGATTTCTTTTAGATAACTTAATTGTTACTATATTACCAAATTTATAAAAAACAATTTGTTTCAGAAACCTGGATACAAAATTAATAGTAATTGGTATAATATTTATTAATTTGAATTAAGTTTTTTTTTTAAATTTAATTCAAATTGTAAAGATACTGAGCTTATATGCTGTAAAAGTATCATAAAATAAACATGCATATTTTAACTATACTGTGTTGGATTTATCATACATATTTATAAAAATAACGCTTCAAATCACTGAAGATAAATAAAACATACCTTTGTGGTATACATTTTTGAATCCATGACTTTTGTGTCCTTTGTCTTTGATGTATTCACTTCCAACTTTACCGCCTGCTTGACCATGTCCACCATGTTTGCTGATTTCTTCTTCACCCTTTACATGTTGACCTTTCACTAATTTTCCCTTGTGGTCACTTCCGTGCTTATCGTAAACGGATCCTTCTTTCTTGAAGGTGTGATGACCACCTTCATCGGTGTGATGGTCATATTCATCGTGTCCTTCTTTATGGTGAAGTCCATGAGCGTCGTGCTCGTCTTTATGCTTTCTGTAGCCAGCTAAAAAAGAAAAAAATATCACTTATAACAAACGAGCGTGGGAAAAATAAATAAAATTAGTTTTTACTTTTGAATTCTATTTCCTTTACCTGCTCTAAAAAAGATTTTACTGTTAATGGAAACAAAACAACTTTTGTTAATCTATGTATATAAAGTCATTATTTTGTTCGTCGAATTTTTGCACGGGAATGGATTCAGAAAAGCTGCAAAGAATAAAGTAAAACTTTATTTTGAATTATTAGAGTCAATTATTAGAATGTTGTCGATTAATTTAACTCATAGGATATATTTCATTTTGACTCTTCGATTTATAACATTTCTAGTTGATTTAAAACGTAAATAACACAGATTTGATTTCACTGTAAAATCCTTTAATCAAACAAGTCAAGCATTCCTACTGTTTGATTTTCCAATGAGGCAATGGTAAAAGTCTTCTTATTAGGTGTTTGGTATTTTATTTGGAAAAAAAAGAATTAAAATTATTGTATAACTGCTGTAGGAACAATTTTAAATATTCTTGTAAGTTCTGATGAATTTTGCCTAATAAAGATAATTTAACTTATATATCATTATTTAACTTACATATCATTACATAAGTTTAAAAAAATTGCGACATGTTCTTCATGGTGATGCTACTAGCCGTTTTACTCTGTGCGTGTTTCGGCGTGGTTTAAAATTTTTTTTATCGTTGTAGTTTTCCCCCCAAAACATAAAGGTAATTATAAAACAATAACTTACCATGGTCATGGTGTTCATGATGACTGTGTTCTGCTCCAGCTTTATGGGCTTTTTCGTGACCAGCTTTTCCTTCATAGGCATCCGCTTCTTCGTAGTGATGTTCATAGTCTTTTCCTTTCCCACCTATGTACCTGCCCAGATGAGCGCCACCTTCTGGAACCAAATCTTCTTCCTCACCATCAAACTCTTCACCTTCTTCTTCCTCCTCTACATTTTCTTCAACCTTTTCTGCTTTTTTAGCCGGTGCAGAAATGGCGAAAGAAATCAGCGCCACGCATACTATAAGTACCTGCATATATCGTATAATGTGATTAATAAGGAATTCCTTAAAACAAGTTATAAGTATTTGACAAATGAAATAAGATTTCTTATCTAAAATAATCATATTTTCAGCTAATAGTGATAAAACAAAATTATTTTTATTTTATTTGAAGTAAAATAACATATTTATATATATTAGTTATTGATGGATTTATTGAACATAGATTGATGTTTTTCGGATTTGGGATTGCTAATGAAATGATTAATAATTGTTGGTGCTGTATTTCATTTGAAATCAGACCTACCTACATTTTGATAATATGTTATAAATTATTCCAAATATAATGTTCTTATAATTTTATTTTTAATAAACAATCTTACTACAAGTGAAAAATACAATTAATAATTTGAACTTAAATTACAGCAATATAGTTGGTTATAGTAAACTGCAGGAATGTAGAAATGTGTGTTGAAACTACCTCATATCAGAAATGCTCATCAAAACTATATCTCATCAAAATTCCTCTCAAGTAAAGCTTTTAAAGTTGCATGTAATTCTTATCAAAAAGTAAAAAAACTACATAAAAGAAATTAAATTAAAAATCATGCAAAATACTTTAAGCCGATTTGCTTTTTGAAAAAGAAATAAATATACTATATGACAAAAGTCTGCAGACACTGTTTCAATGTTCGGACTATTTCTCCTGATATGTGTTTAGCTCGTTAGCTTCTGTCGATAGATCGATGTTTCCTGATGTATATGAAATCATTTTAGAAAACAACATGTCACCGGTTACAGTTTTTATTAGATTTTCTTCTGCATTAATATATATCATTATAATATAATGCATCCATTCTTGTAATACCCTTCATTGCATCTTGGTTTTGAAAATAATCGACTGGTAATGTTTGCCAGATCAACTCAAAATTCTGACATAAACCTTAAAGAACATCTTGGAAATGAGTTGAAGCATCGGTCGCTTGCCAGGTTCATTCAATTATGGTTCATTCAAATGCTTGCCAGGTTCATTCAAATGGGCCACAAAAGAAAAAAAGAGCACAATTCTGCCAACAGTTCTCCAGAATTCAGTTGATAGCTTACCCCGCCAAAAGATAATAGCTATAATTAAAGCAATAAGAAAAACCATATATTTTCTTAGTTATATATCTAATATTCTCTTAGTTACATATCTTTCAAATCAAAAGTACCGGGTATTAGGTGATATTTGGCATTATAATGCATTATATCAATAAACGTTATTCGATAAGAAAACACCTCCTACAAACATTGTATAAAAAATAAGAGACAATGAGGGAGCTTGAAAAGATGTTTAGTTAATGAAATGGGAAGTTTAACAGTTACTTAACTGAAACCAGTTATTTCAAATGATTTCCAATTGTGTTATTTTATAATGCAATATGAGTCAATATATAAGTAGCCCAAATGAGAAATTTTAGAAAATAACCCATGATTTTTAATGAGATGAGACATGATTGTAATTTATTACATTCATAAATTCATTGGTTGAGTAACAGGAAAAATTACATAAGATAATATTAATTAAGGTGACCAGAGGTTTACCTATAACACTTTCTGTCGAATAATGTATTAGGCGAAATGCAGCATAGTTTAGTGTTCCCAATAAAATATGGTGTTTCAACTTTAAAAAAAAAAAAAAAAAAATGTTCAAAATGTCATTTCCACAGAGCGTGTGTTTCGTTCCAATAAAATACATTTTAGTAGGAACATACTGAAATTCCTTTTTGGATTAGGAACAATCAAGAATTTCACTAACTGTATTAATAATTATTTGACGATTCGCAGAATATATAACAGTTATACAAAATAATATTCCAAAATACTGAGAGAAATTATTAATCCCCGACTCTGCAGAATTTTGATTTGAAGAAATTAAGGATTTCCAAATGCCTAATAGTTATACAAAGTAATACTTAAAATTTCTGAGGGAATTTTTTTTTACTCTACAACATCTCAGAATTTTGATTCAGAAAGAATATTTTAGAATTTAGAATTTTAATCTGAGAAAAATAAATGTTTAAAAATCTCCTACCAGTTTTATATGCATTTCTAGTCAAAAATCACATTCTTTATTGAAAAAATAAATATATTATCAGATTTCCATTAAGTTGTTACAGTGTTTGGCTTAGATAATTGCTTTACGAACGTCTAATTATGTATGTTTTTATAATCCTTCCTAAAAGGGATTTCTTAAATTCATGCCATAATTAGTGCTTCTGACACGCTTTTAACCAACCGCCTAGAACTGATTTTCTCCTCCCAAATAACTGTGCAACGTGACTTAGACACGGAAAACCACGCCGAGACACAAATACAGTGTTAATTACGCATTCAAGTCACATTATCAACATACATTAATTTTTTTCAAGCACATATTAAGAGAATATTCAAGATAGGATTAGTTACAAACGCAAGGAAAAAAACATCAACTGTGAAGAATAATCATAATAAAACTGAAAGGAAATTTCGATATATATAATCATCATAAATATTATAATAATTGAATTATTAATTTCTTTAGAGAGCACAAATTAAGGATAATCGGAGATAAATGTAGGGGAAAATTTGATGTAGAAAATTATAACCCATCAGAAGTTTTACATTCTGGTAAACGATGTTTTTCTTGAATTGGTATCTTTATTAATTTTATGAAAATGCTTAATAATTAAGCTAGTTATTGAATTTAGGTTATTAGAAAAAAATATTTCAGTTAAAAAATAATTTATTGTTATTATATCAGTAGTATATTCATTGATACGCATTTCACAATCCATTATTGTAGTGTTGTCACATACACAGCAAAAGTATAAAATACTTTATATGAAAAAGAAGCGAACTAATTCCAGATGCCTATTTGTCTTGTCTGTATATAAACTATGGTGTTTTCATCAGCCGCTTAAAATTCTTAAATATGGGATGATATTATTTTATAATTCATATGTCTCTGTTTTATTGTATTATAATGATATAGGAAGTTTTATATCACCTTAGAATATTCTTTATATTTCGCCTCCTCTCTGGGATTTAACTGCCCGGGACGTGCAGTCCTTAAGAGGGAGTCAATGTTGCAAAGTTTGTAAATATTTTTTTACAAACTTTGTAACGGTGGTATTTATGACTTACTTGGCGAGATTTTTGGCGACCACTTGGTGAGATTTGGCGAGAAATAGATAATTCTGAAAATTTCCACCACCTAAGCTCTAGGGCCATTACTGAGCGAAATGGCCTGGAAGCTTCCAGAACTTTGGAGAAAGACCTAGACTCTCACGCCAAGTAAGCTATAAATACCACCGTTCAGTTTCTGAGTTTTTCTATCGGCAGTGAGAAGTTAGTGAAGACGACCAGTCTTGAATGCTAGTTTAGAGCATGGAATCCGAGATGTGTGAGCTTTCTGTAATTGGAAGCTGTTTCCTGTAGCATTAGCTGTATTAGATATAAGGAATTGTAATTTCTACTGATGGAATGTTCTGTATTTAATTCAATTTGCTACGAATAAAAGTCTTGTGAATTTAAAAAAGTTTATTTCATCGACTTTCACCCAACACAAACACCGATGCTCGATACAATAATATCTATAAATAGACATTGTTTTACCATTGAAAAATTGGCTGTTTGGGAATAATTTACTGAGATTTGTTTCCTTGAATTAGTTATTAATATGAACAATGAATAAAAAAAATTTCTGTAAAAAAAGTTATATAAGAAGAAAATGCTTATGAAATTAAAATTTTTTGTGTCACGGATTTATTTACTGTTATTATTTGATATATTTAAATTCGATTGATTCATTTTTATTTATAGCTACTGATTAATAATTTTACCATTATTGATTTATAATTTTCAATACATTCATTTAGGTAATGCTTTTACTACAGAAAAAGAGGACAGTTATTCTTGAAAAAGAAATACATTTATATATTTAAATTAATAAAGCAATGAAAATGCTTAAGATACCATTTAAAAGTGTTGTTGTAAAGAAATTTAAAATGAATTGTCGTTACTGATCATGCACACAAAAATTCGAGAGAAATAAATTAGTATTCACAAGGAAAAATACTGGTATAAAAACTTCGAAATATTATCGGTTTTCTAAAATTTTACATTTTATGAATCCATATTATCAGATATTGCCCATTTTTTTAAAAAAAATATGAATTATTGTATTTAAAGTACACTGCTTTACAAAAGATTTATGTAATATTTTTAGTATATCTTAGATTGTAAAATTTCCGCTTAGGTAGTAGTTAGTATTTACGAGTCACAAGGGAGAAAACCAGGAAAACTACTACCCTAGATAGATAAGCATGCGAAAAGTAGAAACATGACATCCATCATCCGTCGTTCAACAAAGCAATGGATCAAGCTCGTGGTTTTTCTCTTAGCACAACGTAGAAGATTGAAAGAAGAAATGAATTGCATAAATTGTGTGAGATTCTTATAAAATTTCTCTGGTGGCTTGTACATTTTATGTGAATGACCCTTTTCACAATTCATCATGAGAATAAATTATTTACATTAATAAAATCCCGATAATCACATTTAATCCTTGCAAAACTATATTTTTAAATACAAACTCGTCAATATTTTGTATAATAGTGTGTAATATTTTATGAAAAATAATTTAGATAAAATATTTGATAAATGTATGTATAAGCTATAGTAAATTAAATATATTTAAGTATTATATAAATAATATAAAAGAGATTTAAATATAATCAAAAATTATTCAGTCGCTTCGGAGTATGTGCTAGACTGCATATGTCTAAGTTTATATAGGATACCTAATATCACCTTCACTTTTAATGATTGACTTTGCTAAAATACATCTATCTGTTGCTAGATTGTAAAGAATTAGTAACAACAACAATTATATTCACAGCACGTGATCTATGCGGTTGTTTCTCTTACTTGACTGACAAACAAACAATAATACGGATAATATTTGTTTTAAATGACATTGATCAAAGAGGAAAAAGCGTTCTTAAGAAGGAACAAACTGAAGGAGTTTCATATCTTAAGGAAAACCGTACGCGTGCCAGGAATCATTTCTTTTTGTAAATTAAGATTAAGTTTCTTTTTTTTACAATAATATTCCTCTTCGCTTCCTGAAATGTAACTTACTATCGAGCAAAAAGAAACTAAATTAAATAATATTAACTGAAAGAAAGACGGATTAAAAATAATGGCATGCAATTGGAGAACTATAAATAAATAAAATTTTACTGATCTGAAAAGATAATAGCGGAAATTAACTTTTATTGGTCTTAGCGAACTTGAGCATAGGGTGATCATAAATTAACGTAAAGGGTTCAGATTTCTCTAGTGTGCGATGCATTAGACGAAATGTAGAATTTAGTAAACAGGCAAGGCAAGGCAAGGCAAAAAAAAAAAAAAAAAAAAAAAAAAGGATTTATATTAAGAAAATTGTTTCCAATGTCGATTTTGAGAAACATTTTCGTCACATTAAACACCATTTGCAATTTGCAATAAACATTGTCACGAATAGTCAACAAATTTTATGTGTATTATCTCTCTCATTTAGTATTTAATCATTATTCTCTGTTTTATATTTGATGTGCCAAAATGTCCCCAGGGAGATATATTTAGAACTACTTTGTTTTAGAACCCCAATCTTTCTTGCGCACGGTCTCTAAATTTTGTGTAACGTTTTGTCCTAAGTGTGAAGGTTTGAAGACAAAATATATTAAATACATGTTTAATCAATACAAATAAATTATAACTCTTTAACTTTTAAAATCATTTCATCAATACTAAATTTATAAATGGTTATAGATGAAATATCATATATGCAAAGGCAGACCTCAATAAATAAGCACTTGTATTCGTAATAAAATTTATTAATAAATTTAAAATAAGTTTTCATATATGAGGTGTTTTAAAATATATATATATATACACACATATATGGTATGTATTTTTAGAGTGATATAAAACTCAATTATTCTGAGAACAATTAAACTTATATTAAATATAAGAAGAAGAATAAAAATATATAATTTCCGGAATTAATTTGATTTCTGTATTTAAGACAACTTATTTTAGGATGATAACACAAAGGTGAAAATATTTTTGTTCGTATCAGATGGTATATATATGTATTTATGTATATTATATATAAACTTAAAAAGATGGAGAGAGAGAGAGAGATTAAATTTAATTAAAAAAACTTGAATGCACAAAAATGCAAACTAAAAAGCATTTTTGAATTTAAAAATATTTACGATATGACTAAAATGAAGAAAAATTCAAGGAGCAAACAGCAGGTGTTCGAAAAATGTAAGATTGTTACAAAAATACAACAATTATCCAAAAAGAAATATAAATGTTACTCACAAAAACTTAAATTAATAGACAAGTTGGAAATTTCCTATATTTTTTAAAATTTCTGAAAATATTTAAGTTTTAAAACGCAAGGTTCCGCCATATTAACTAAAATAAAATATTAGAAAATAATTAGTTTAAGCCAATCTTAACCTGAAGTTTATTTCATCATTTCGTTTCTCTTTACATTTTTATAGTTTCCATATGTGAACCAGTATTTGAATCAATGAAATTATAATTGCGGTTAACACACAATTATGGTTAAATGTTCATAATCGCTGAAGTTTAATTCTTAATTGTTATGCATAATAAGCATTTCAGAGAAATGCTTATAATGCAAAATAAGGCTTCAATAATTTTCTTGTTTTTCACTATTTTGAATTATATTTAAAAGAGAGATTAATTTCTATTATAAATGAAATGCAACACGGTATAGAAATACTTTACTGAATTTAATTAATACAGTTTACGATATGAAATGTTTAAATTCTATTTATAAAATACGATTTCGAAAATACACAATGACATTTCATAGTTAAATTATTAACAAGATATATAGTTGTTATCTTCATCCAAAACTGTTAGATATTAGTTTATAAATTAATAAGCTTTTAAAGTTAATTTTGAAAAATAATTCTTCAGGTGTAGAACAAATAGTAACTTATGTATTTTTACATATCTGTATGCTTGTCATATAAATTACTTCTCATTTAATACCTTACTTCAACTCCTTTTGGGCAATCATAAGAAGTTTCAACTATTTTAATAAACAAAACCTTTTCTCACTTGCTTCTTGGAAAAATTGCAAATATTCACTTTATTATTAGCCGCTTCAGTGTACTAATTTATTACAATTGCAATAAACCAATTTATCGTCACAAAATATTTATCGAAGAAATCCAAAACATTACTGATATTGTTAGTTTAGAGATTACAAAGTGTTTTTTCTTCTTTTTGAATTTCAAGTAAAATAAAAAATATTATAAAACAAATTGTCACAATCGAATTATCATGAGGGAATAATTAATTCCAATTCTTATGAACTCGAGACAACTTGGTTGATAGTAGCAGTTAACTTTTTTTTTGAAAGAGAAGAGTATCATTGTGTTTTAGTTGGTGTCAATATAAATGGAATAATAAACAAACAACACGTGTTTGAAAAAAAGAAAAACTAAAGTTTTTACTCAATTTTTTTTTTTAAATGTAGGCTTCAATTCTTTATTTCATTGAAAAATATTTCTCTCGGTACAAAAGAAGAACTTAAGTGACCACTTGTGTCTTGCCCTTCCATGTGGGATATTTTGATAACATTTTTCTTTGATAGTAGTATTACCACATTCAATGTCATGGATTCTTATTTTTGAAAAACTCCTCTTTATAAACCCAACTTAAAAAAAAAAAAAAAAAAAAAAAACATAAAATTGAAAAATAATAAAAAGAAAAGTACTTCATTATGCCAATCTATTTTTAATAAAACATCATAAGTTTTTATTAACGATTTTAATTAAAAAGCAAGTTTTATTTGCACACAATTTCATAAACTGAAACGTTGTGGATATAAAAATTATAAGATATCTGCAAAAAATGAAAACGAGAAAATAATTGAGTTAGCTCTTTGATACGTGAAACTTATCATACAAAGTCGATCTTTTCCTGTGGAGATATTTAGCTATAAAAAAGTAAATCTAAATAAAATAATTATTATAAGTTTCTGAAAAATCCTTCTTGATTCAAGAACGTATAGTAATTCTTGATTTTGTGTTTGAATTCTTATTTGCAGTATATTCTAAAAGAAAATTGGAATAATACATATTTTTAAAACAAGAGGATATAGTAATATGCTTGTAAAAACATACGGTATTTATCCGTTATTACACGTGATGATTTCATGTTTTAAATTTATTTATGAAATATGTAAATATTTTATAAATTTAATTTTAAATAAAATTTGTTGCTGTTAAAATTTTACGCAGAATAATTGCTTAGTAATATATATCTATGAGAATATAATTCTGTTAGTCCTCAAAATTACTATCAATATTTGAATCGAGAAAATTTTTCGGAATGGAATAAGAGTTGTGTCCAAATGATGGACTCGGTCTAACTTAAAACAAAGGCTAGATTTCATTGCTTAATTTTAATGATAACAAATTTAATTAACTTAAATTGTTCACACTGATTTGAACTTACTATGAAGTTGCTTATTTTCTACTGTACTGTTACTTATTGCTAATGATTAATTAAAAGCTGTAGCATTCAGTTCCAGAAAATTTCTTGCTTCAAGAATGGAAGGATGTGATTATTTCTCTTTTTCTAAGACTATAATTTATGCGTAACCACAAGGAGTCAACAGTCTATTAATATATATATATATATATATATATATATATATATATATATATATATATATATATATATATATATATATATATATATATATATATATATATATATATATATATATACAGGTTTTTACATTTTGGTTTAAAAGAATGAGCTTTTTTATTTCCTTTTATCACTCTCATGTGTTTGTCATCCAAAAAAAGAAATGTGTATATAATAAAGACAAATGTATTAAAATAATATATAAAGAAAATTATTCACATCCCAGTTTTGAAATTTTATTATTTTAAATAATCTTTTATTGTTCATAAATAACGAAATGTATCCATAAAATGAATTTATACTGTAAATTTTATAAAGTTTTAAATATTCTTGAAACAAAAGCGACGGTTTTTTTTTTTAAATAATTTGGTGCTAAAATACATCAATTCCTTTTAGAAAAATATATGTTTTAACAAATATAAATATAAATTGAAAAAAATTATAAATATAAATTGATAAAAATATATAAATTGAAATAAGATAAAAAGAAATTATTCATACCCGAGTTTTAAAATTTTGATATTTTAAATTATTTATTCCTAAATAAATAGAAATGTCTATAACAAGAATTAATATTGCAAATTTTTATAAAAATTTAAATATTCTTTAAACAAAAGTGAGGCGTTTTTTGAAATAATTTAGTACTATATACATTAATTCTTTTTATAAAGAAATAAAATATGAATTACCTTTTTTATTTTAGAAGCGATATCAAACAAACTAAAATGTATACAATTTACGTTTAAAGACATCATTATATTAACTTAACAAAAAGTATATTATTTCACATAAAAAATATATATTTGAATGATGGAAAATATTTAAATAAATTCTACAAAACATTAAGAAAAATTAAAATTTTGGGATCACTGGGCTGTGGCTCTCTCTTTACCTTATGAATAGTATAAAATAAAGACCAATTTTATAATTTACATTTAAAAATATTATTATTTTGATAAAAATATGTTATTTTATATAAAAATTTTTTTTGTAATAAAAAATAAGTAACTGTTATAAGAAATAAGAAAAAATAAGGTTTTGGGTCACTAGATTGCAGCTCTTTTAGCCTAAGCAAAATATTTATATAAAAAATATGTAGCTAAAGATAAAATTTTTTGATAAAAAGGTATATTGTTTTCTATAGAAAAATAGATTTAGGTAGCAATAGGAAAATCGCTAATTATTATAAATGGTAAGAAAAATTCAACCTTTTTGTCCACAAAGATTTTTTTCCTGTGTAAGTAACATTAAACAAAACTAAAATTTACTTGTTTAATTTTTTTTCTCGATTAAGTTTCTGAAAGGAAATAACTTACCAGCAATAACTTAGCCATATCTTTCGAAATTTATATCACAGAACGAATGGATAGCAGCTAAGAGGGTCTCGCCGCAGTTATCCAGAAAAAAAGGTAGTCAAGAATTCTTTCTAGACGCGAAACTCAAACCACAAAAAACTTCTGACTGATTTGCTTTCTCACCTTCCTTTTGTGCTGCAAACCAACAAATCGAATACTGGTTCAACCGGTGTCGACCATGCTTAAATAAGCGGCCCACTCTACCGTGACGTCAGGCTTTTTCAAAATCTGACCCACGCAATCTTTGATTGAGCAGTTACAATGATTCGATTGAATAGTTGGGAAAAAAAGAGGTGCTGCTATTCGGAATTCCCCTAAAAATTAGACCATTCAATTGCTTAGATATGGGAAGTTTAGTTTCTTTCTTATCAGATAATGATGCGGAAGGTGTTTGAGAAGGATTTCTTATCAATCTCCTCTTCAAGGTTAATCATTCGGAGGGTGCACTTCCGACAAAACACATTATTAAAAGTAAGATTATGTAAAAAAATCAGTTTCTTTCGGTTGTTGATGGAGGAGATTCGTATATATTTCATTAATCCCTTAAAATTGCATGAGAATAGGGAGGAAATTATGTCTTCTTGCTCATGTTTTGTGTGGAAGTAAATTTTACGGAAGTGATTATTTGCAAATACTGTACCTGAACGTTATTTGCATATTAATATATTTACAAAGTGTTATTTGAAGATATTGTTGATAAGAGAATCTGCATAGATAAAATTGCCTCTGCGCAAGAAATAATATATATATATACACACATATACATAAATGTATGTATAATTACATTAAATTACAAAAATGAATGTTCGCAGTATAAATATAAGGAATGGAAAAGCTTAGTTGTTTACCTAGTAACAATTATAATGAAAAATATATTTTTAAAGTCATCTCCTACTTAAGTCAACAAAGAAAATTTTTAGTGTCAATATATTTACAGTCAATTTCTGTCTAGGTTCTTCAACAAAGTTAAATATTATCTCCCAAACAAAAATAAACTAATTAAATTTAGTAAATAAAATTAATATTTGAAAGAGCTGCATTAACATCAATGGTCATCTACTACAATTAAAAGAAATGTATTTGAGCTTGAGTGGATAAATAAAAAATATTTTATTAACAATTGAAAATTTGAACAAAACATATACAGGGAGAGTGTGAAATAAAAAGATGAATTGAAAAAAAAAAAAAAAAAAAAAAAAAAAAACACGCAGCATTAAAATAAAGGGAATTATTAAAATGTGTAAATTACAAAATTCAAATTATTATTATTTTTATTACAACGAATGTAATGCCTTTTATTTATTTTCTAAAGGTAGAAATTAATTCTGACCTCATATCAATACATGAAAGGTGTTATTGACGAATCGTATTAACATTTAATTTGCTTACATGCAATAATTTATGTGTGTCATGTGAGCCAATATTGATTTCAAACTTGTGTAGCTACTTACTTTATTTATATAACTATATTATGCCTATATAGATGTATGTATATATATATATATATATATATATATATATATATATATATATATATATATATATATATATATATATATATATATATATATATATATATATATATATATATATATATATATATATATATATATATATATATATATATATATATATATATATATATATATATATATATATATATATATATATATATATATATACATACACACACACACTAACACACACAACATATGCATATTTATATAAAGTAAAGCAGTTAAAATATATTTAAATGAAATATTCATTGTTTTTTCACTGTGTTTGCATATTTTCTAAAGAGAAATAAAAACATCTACTTACTAAAACATTATTTCCACAATTGTCACAAAAATGAAACATTTATCGGTACATTATATTGAAATGAAAAATTAACTATTCTTTTATTTGAGTTTTTGTACGATAAATAAAATCATCTGTATTTCTTTGTAAAGTTAATTGTATAAAGCTAGAAATCAATATAAGTTTTGCATATTAAGCTATGAATTAGGCCAACTACATTTTAGTCAAAGAGCTGTAGGATATTTTATAAAACTAAAGCAAACCAGTATTATACAATTATCATAAATATTATTATAAACAATATGTATAATTACAAATTTGTATTAATCAGATTCAGTAAATAACGTTGCAAAATTTTTTTGAAATGTAAATTTTATCGATAGTACCTCAAACGACAAAACTAAACATTGTAAGTAAATAATTTTTATTTAGATTTACAATATAGACTTAAGTATTTTTTTATTTCTTTCGTATTTTTCTTAGTAGTTTTTTCAAATTAATGAATTTTAATTAAATTGTTTGTAAATGTTAACATTGCATTAAATTATAATTTGCTGATGAATATTTTGATACTTAAAAAAATAATATTCAGTTTGCAGACAGAGTATCGACAAAAAATCTTTAGCAAAAATTCATTTCTAGTAAATAATTTTCTTTTTATTCAGATTGGATATCAATGATTAAACTTCTTCCTATCGAGAGTTATTTTTTTTTTTGAATAAGCAATTTTTCATCGTGATTACCAATAATTCATTGGTTTTGTTGCCTTATAGATTTAATTTTACGATGGTCGTTTATTAATACAAGCAATTAATGAAAATAACATTTAAGAATTTCTTGTATTTCATTACTAGTTTCATTGTGATTCACCAATCAAACGATGACAACAATTTGCAAAATTAGGACTAATAAAGAAAAAGGCTTTTGTGCATTTTGAATTCGTCAGGAGGCTTTTACATCTCATATCTTTAGTTTGAGATTTTTTTTAAGGATAAGTGTAAAGATGTGCTCACATATTATCTTGTTCACATACTACATAGCTGACAACATTGAGAACTTTGGTTACAGTTAATATCGCGTTATTTTTGTGATAGCAAACATTGGTAGGGATAAGATGTGCATGGACCGAACTGGACTACTGCATCGATATGTATCATGCAACACGATAAGAACATACACGCCATAGTGATATATATAAAACACGAAAATATGATTTTCATACAATGTGTCATTTACAATTTTTTATAAATCACTTTGTGAAATGATGTAATCTAAATCACGAGTAATTAATCATTTGCAAACATTCTGTATATTCCAATACTGATTAAATCTTCTTCAATTTAAAGCGTAATGATAGTGAAAGTCTAAAAATTTAGAGATTCAAATTCTTTTAGTCCAAGTAACAAGAATAAATTTAAATAAAATCGATTTACTCAGTAAAAATAGTATGGGAAAGAATATTTTCGATTTTTAATATTACAATTAAATATCTATCTTTGCTGAAGATGAATATGAAATTCACTTCCACTCCTATTTAAATATAAATAATTTTTTTATTTCCTTTGAAAAAATTTCAATTTCGTTGATGATTTATTTACTTACTAATATTTACAAAAATAAAAATATAATAATTTCAGGCCCAAATTGGATTGGAAGTATACCTTATTTAAAATCGCTAATATCAAGATAATTCAGGATTCGATAGTTTTGTGAAAGTGAAAGAAATCAAAATGAAAATATTTTTGCAGACTTGTTTGGAAACTGGAAACAAATATTGCATGCATGTGGATTATGTGGTCTCACGAATTTTTGCTTAACAAATTTTTTATATATACCGAATGCATAAAAAATATCAATGGAAAAAAAAAAAAACTTATTTGAACGAACTTTTCTCATAAACAAATTTATTGGAAATTCTTACAAAGAATGTAAATAAAACTGTTGCTTTTAAAATTTTTGGTTATGTTAAAATATTTTTAGATTAAGAGTTAAAAGATCAAAGAATAAGATTGGATAAGAGATCAAAGAATAAGATTGGAATCTTGAATTTCTTTGGTATTCATGATATTTGACTGCCTAACTCCTAATAAATAACTCCTAATTTGCTATTTGGGGTAAGATGTGATCGCTTAACTTCTTACAAGATCGAAAAATTTAATTTATTAAGGAATTTTAATTTCATATAATTATAGTCAATATGCAATTTATACAAAAAGAAAACCAAATTAAAATTTTGATAGAATTTTTTATTCAGTATGTTTTTACTTATATTTAGAATTAAAAAAAATTGATATAATACGTTATGGCATACTTAAGCATTGAGTTATTTTCTTGGAGTAAACAATAAGATGTAAGATCAGGATTTCAGTTTCTCAAAAAACCTCTTTCGAACGCTTTGATTCATTTACACACTGAAAAATTATTCATATGATTCTATAATTTATGTCAATTTTTCTTTTTATGTTAATGGGAATTGAAGTTTATATGAAAACAGTAATTATTGAATAGGAAAATAATAGTTATAATTTACTAAAATTTAATTTATTAAAATTTCAAATGCTTTTTCGTCAGAAAAACTAATCTTGCAATTTTTGTACTTTTATTAGTGTATGTATTGCTCACCACAAAATCCATATCATTTTCGTATTCTCATGAAATATTCTCATTCGGATTTCTAGAAATCTGTATTATAATAAATCATACAATAAGGTAAGCATAAATTAAATTTTTTAATGCCTTAAGAATATCATTCATGATTGTCAAATGCACCAATTATTTTTATTTTTTCAAAAATGTTTGAAAGAAATTGTAATTCAAACTTATAACATGTAATTAAAACTTGCAAATATTCTTTAATGATTTTATTAAATTTTAATCTCTCCTTCTTTCTCCGGTTTTATACATATTACATTCATAACAATTAAGTGATATATATATATATAACAAATTGATTATAAAATTTTTCCCTAAGGAGTTGACTACAAAATTTCACATTTGAAAATAGATTTATAAGTTACAAAATATTTATAAATGCAATTTTGATATCTGCATTTAAAATTTGTCTAATATGAAAGACCTATGAAAATACCGCAATGGAATGAAAAACATTATAAATGGGACACGCAAAATGTGTTCTAGTTTAATTTATTGCTAATAAAGAAAAAAACTTCACGATCATGTACTAAAAAACAGCCTGCTTTTCAACTGTTACAGGGCATAAGCAGAGGCCGCGGTGGCCTGGTTGATAAGGGCGTTGTTTACATCATCGAAAAATAGTGAATTCGAATTCCAGATTAGCCAAATATCCATCGTGTTGGCTAAAGGTGGCTGGAGGACATTAAATTTGTCGTGATCACAATGTCCTTCTAGTGAAATGATATCTCTGGAGGCCACAGGTCAAGTATTGGGGGTCTTCTACTGGGTCCTTGCATTAAAATTGCTAACAATTCACCAGGCTGCTTCTATTTAACTGGTAAAGCCCAACTCAAGGCTAGGCACTGGGAAGAATTCTCGTGCAACAGCAACAGGACATAAGTCTAACGAATTTCTATTTTCTTTATATGTTTTTGGCATCTACAATCTCGGCTGAAGGTGTTTCACAATGGTCAATAATGAAAGGGAGTGTGACAGTTTTTTGCTCCTTTTCTTCCATTGCTCAATTTTCTGATTATTTGAATAAATACTTTAATCATTGTTTATCATACTAGCGATCACTGATTATACATGTTCCAAAAAATTGTATAGCTATTTGTTTTTAATATGGATACATACATTTTTGATGGAAAAAAAACCAGATAGTGCAAATACTAAATAAAAATAATGTACCGAAGTACGACGTCTGGGAAATGAAGTGAAAAATATTGAGTCGTTGGATTTTATATCCATTTTAATGAAAGTCACCTATTAAGAGAGATCTTAATTTTTAGTCTGTTTTAAAAATCTATCATTTGAAATCACGAATCTTCAAGCTATAAATCTCAATGTGATCTATAAATTATGTGAAGATTTTGGAAAAAAAATTATAGATATAAAAAAATTATAGTATGAAAAAGAGGGTTTTTTTTTCATGTTTTTAACAGTAGTAATCCAAATGTTCACATACTATTGCTAATGAATAAGTTCTGCTGAATGGTATAATGATATGAGAAACTGTGGAAGAACACACACAGCTGAATATTCCTTTGTCAAACAAAGAACCCATCAATTAGAGAATCCAGAACATGCTCAGGATCTCAATGATAAATTGGGATATTAAAAATGAAAGGCAGTGAATTTGGATTACAGACTCATGATGTAAAAAAAAAAATAATAATAAAGGTGCACATCTCATAAGTTTTGTGTGTTTATTGATGGTTTTGTTGCTGAAAATCTTCTGTTTTGTGAAAAAGGCTAAATTGTGTTCAATATCTTCAACACATTTATAAAAGAAAATTAATCGGATTAAATAAAGTGTATCGTTGTGTCCAAAAATTGTTGTTGATCAATGCCTAGTCAATATTGAAGACAATAAACGCTGGTTTGTTATAAGATTACTAAAGGTTTGCAGACCTATTGAATAATTCAGGGAGCAGAAGTAACATCTATTTCTCTGAGATCACAAGAAATGTCATTCTAGAATTAATAATGAATGGGATAAACTAAGTGAAAATAGACCTTTTGAACCATGATTCTTTTAAAAAAAATATGCTAGGATTTTGGATCCGAATATACGTTCCTTATACATTACTCACGTTCCCAATATTCTTAAGTAAGAATATAAAACTTCGTATGGAAATTTAATCAAACATAACTGATTTCTTGGTTAAAAATGATCATATAAACATTAACGATTTCGTTGATCCACACTTCTTGCTGGCATACTTGTGTGACATATTCCAAAAACTAAATGCATTAGTGATTTTCATCAGGGTCGTAACATTAATGTATTCAAATTTGAAAAAAGGATTTAAATATTTAAAGGGTAAAAAAACTAAAGGGGGAAAATTAATGGAGTCAAAGATGGCTTTTCTGCATTACATGGTCTATGGTGAAAATAAAATTTTACTTAACATGCAGAAATTTTTCACAAAACTCTTATCAAATCTAACAGATTAATTCCAAACTTATTTCTCTGAAACCAAAAATACGAAATCTAAGTGAATTTAAGATTCATTCAAGATAAAAGCTAAATTTCAATCGTTTCACAAAAAGAAAAAAAATCTGATAGAGCGATCCAGTGACAAAAATCTGAAAGCAAAATTTGCCTACTTGGATTTGATGGAGTTTCGGATACCTAAAACAATGCGTATCTCATTCTAACTGTAATAGTGATGAGTGTTCTTATTTTCATTTCCATTGCTTTTCTCTATGAAACTTGATTTTTGGTAGTTGTTGCTTATCTAAAACAACTGTAAGTACAAACTTATTGTTTTAAAAGAAATAAGAGTAACTGTTTTAAAAAATTATTCCGTGATCTCAACAATTGCGCAGGGTGCAGCTGCGTCACTCATATATATATATATATATATATATATATAATATATAATATATATATATATAATAATATATATATATATATATATATATATATATATATATATATATATAATATATATATAATATATATATATATAATATATATATATATATAATATATATATATATAATATATATATATATAATATATATATATATATATATATATATATATATATATATATATATATATATATATATATATATATATATATATATATATATATATATAGTTAGCCCCCACTCACTTCTCAACTTCAGCCTACTGACCTCAACTCATCTATATTAGTACTAGACTGAAATAAACTATTAAATATGCATTTTCTGCAGCTTCAATGAAATAAAACATTCAACTTTGATTAATGCTTGGAAAAAGCTTTAACTGAATGTGGAGAACGAACGAGACAGCTGGTTTTGAAACTGAAAATTTTTCACATCACCATTCATGAAGGTGGAAAAGTGGATGTGACGCTGGAGGACATATGGATATGGTTAGATAAAGATGAGAACGATTCAGGCTAACATAATTCAATAATAATTTTTTTGACAGCGTAACCGCAGCAGAAAGCTCTAAAGAGTATGAAAACGATAACGATGAAATAGATAATAACCCAAAACAAAAAATAGATTAAAAAATTTGTGGTAAAATGCCTTGACAACATCAATGAAATCGTATCTGGATATTATGAACATATGAGACATCTCTGTCAGTTAAGATTCAGTTAATCAACAAAAAAAGAACACTAAATTGAGACCTAAAGATAAGTAGTTTCTTTAGTTTCTTCCAATCAGTGAGCCAGTCAAGTTAGCCTGGACCATCATGTTTAAAGTAGTTTTTTTTTATCTGACTTAAAATAATGTATGTATATACCATACTTAATTTTTTCATGTAGTTAGAAGGTAATGCAATTTTATATTTCATTCTCTTGATTGTTGATTGATTGATAGTAATTTACTTATGTACCTTGGCTCAATATATAGGTTATTTTGCTTAGCTCACACATACTTTCATTAATTCGGATGACCTAGTTTCCCTATTAGTCCGGATTAATGAGGATTTACAGTAATACTCTTCAATATAACGAGACTTTAATAAGTGTAGGACCTATGCACGAGGTGAGCCTTACGAGAAAATAAATTTTACAGAATGTGATTCCAGATATTTTTGCCTGTTATAAAATAAATACAAAATGTAGGAGAAAGTAGGACTATTAATAAATTAGTATGATAAATATATAATGAACATAATAAATATAATTATACGGCACTTGTGCCAAAAAAAGAAACTTGGGGAATTACTGAGCTCTTATCCCAACAGAGTGTAAGTACAAAGCGAAAATACACAATGAAGCATTTTCTTTAAATCAACAATGGTTGAGATTAAACCCTGGATTTCTTTTACATCTAAGAGTGCACATTCAGCCATTGCATCACTGAAAATCTTTAATCATCATTTATTTATTTTGTCCCACAATTGATATCACCAGCATGAAATTAATTAATTTCATGGTATTAAAATTAACGCTAAACAAATCACTGGAGCACATAGGATACTTAATTGAAATTTCGCCCTTGAGAGTGCAGTGGATTTCGTTTTGGAATGGACATTAAAAATTATACAAAATCTTTCGGAACGACATCAGTGGAGAAGAACAAAAGACTCAGTAGACTATGAAATCCTAGCTGTTTTATATTATGATTTGAAAGGAAGAAAAATAACAATGCAAAAATAATGCTATTTATTATAAAGTGCAATGATATCCATTCAAAAGATGTACTTGTATGGGAACGTACTGTATTTATTCGAGTTTGATACAAAAATAATTTTAAAAAATATTTATAAAACAAAGCAGACCCAATTATCATTATAAAAATACACTCATAATCTTGTTTTCTATTTTTTAATATTTAGCATTAGAGGAGTTTACAAGCTAGTTTTCAATGAATACGTTTTACGTACATATTTATATCTTAAGAATCAAAATATACATTAAAATTTCCTTTAATAACATGGTATTTTCTTGAAAATAGTATCTACAGTGTATTCAAATTTAATATTAATATGGATAAATGTAGAAAATTTTGAGTATCAGAAATCTCAGATTAATTGATTATGTAAGGTCATTGAGATACACATCACATACAGATTGTTTCTGCCAGCTGAAAATGCTAAATAGAGCCAATCATTTCCTAACTTTTAACCACAGTAAAATTACGATTAACAGCTAAGCTTGAAAAAGAATACCTTCTTTCTTAATTAATTAAATTAAAATTAAATTAATTAATTCATTTTTTAATTTCCCATCCAGGACTCATCACTCAAGTAGAGAGAAAACTAATAGAAATTCTAATATATATATATATATATATATATATATATATATATATATATATATATATATATATATATATATATATATATATATATATATATATATATATATATATATATACATATATACATATATATATATACCTTTTTTAGCAGGAAAGTCTTCACATCGTCAGGAACGTAAATAATATTTTCTTTGATGCGTGACAGCGTGAAAGTTCTAAATTTTATTATCAAGATTGAATTCTTAATCAATACATTAAACTAAACTTATTTGCTTGAGGTTACTCTAAGACTTTATATACATATACATATATATATATATATATATATATATATATATATATATATATATATATATATATATATATATATATATGTGTGTGTGTGTGTGTGTTTGTGTGTATGTATGTATACACACACACATATATTCGTGTGTGTGTTTTAACGATTTAAAGCTGTTATAAGGTTTCGCTTAGTATTCAAATAGTCTTTATTATTGGAAAGTCTTTTTATGAATGGAAATTCATATTCATGGATTATATAGGATTAATCCGGAAAATATTATAACGCTCAATCAGAAATTTTAATTTATAGTGTAAAATAACACTTTATAATTAAATAGTGTAAAATCATCTAGTTTTTAGCACCAGCTTTGGCTGCATAATTAATTAGTTATGATTGTAATAATTTATAATTTTGTCTTCAAAAATAACTATGGAGGAAATTTCTTAATATTGTCACTTTTGAAATTCTAACATTTTGTTTTTTCATTTTACAAATAAGATTATGTAAAAGATGCAGTTTTAAAAATTGGGTAAAAATTTACTGCACGGTCACCCTTAGGAAAATTTTCAAAAGGTCGCCAAGGGTGACCGTATGTAAAAATTTCCGATCAGAAACAACGGCGGGAGGAAAATGGCTGAAATTAGTGACAAATGTTTCATGTATTGTTAGTATCTAACAATATGCTCAACTAATTTTAAAAAGTTAACAAAAACGCAGATTTATAGACTTCAGACATCAATGGTAAAATAATATAATTGATATGTTAAATTATCCATAAAATTTTTTGATTAAATTTTATATTAATGAATTTAAATCGGTAAATATTCATGAGAAAATAATGACAAATAGGATTGGCGAAATACTAGTTTGCCACGTTTCCAATAAAAATGTTTGCCAAATTTGTCCCCAAAAAATAAAACGCTCCAAGGATGACCGTATAGTAAATCTGATCCAAAAATTGTACAAATAAATTTTACTGCTACCGAGGTATCTCGAGATAAACACTAATTGCAGTATATATATGAATTCGTAATAATTCGGGTAAATCACAGAAACAATTAAATATCAGTAACCTAAAAACTAAATTTTTTTTTTTTTAAATTTGAGAATCAATAAGGTTTTTTCAAAAAGTAGTTTGAGATTGTTGCCTTGATCAATTATTAACTTTCATTTTCTGTTTTATAATTTATAACAATTACAGATTATGTATTAACAATGAAACTTTTATTAGGTTAATAATTTTCCCTATGATAAAATCAAAATCAATCATTTCCTTTTGTTTCCGAGAATGCTCTGATAAAATCTTATCTGACACTTTCAATTAAAACCTTTCAAATTTTTTCATTTCTTATTGTTATTCCGGTTTATTTTACTCTATTAAGTTATTATCATTTTTACTTGTTAATTACTTCTTATTAATAAATCAGAAGTACGTTTAATAGGTACAGTATTTGTAAAACTTCTATATACGTGACTTAATTTTTAACCGAAATAAATATGCACAATGCTTCTATAAATTTTGATTAAATTGTCATTATTCCGAATTGTAACAAAAAACTGTTTGAAGTTTCAAAACCAATTCTCATTCATAAAAAGATGTTTATTAAATATCTAATACATGTTGTTTAAAAATTCATGAAATAATTAACAGATAAACTAATGCTTTTTATTCATATAATAACTCGTATATTTTTAAGGAATTAAAATTTCTATAAGATATTCCCTTATATTTTAATATTTCCTTGAATAATTTCGATGGGCTTTCTTTCGTAAACATTGTCTTTTTGTGTCGTTACTAGAAGACCATTTCCTTTTCCATTTTTTTTTTATCATTCGTATTGACCACTCCAGAGAAAGATGGATTGTGGTTTACTTCTTTTACACCAAGATAATTTGATTTAACACTGCCGTGACTTTCCTTTTGAAGATTTATAAAAAATAACATGCACAGAAGCAAAGTGTCAAATATTAATGACTTCAAGGACGATGCAATAATCGCCATGTTTGCTATTATCTGGTGTCAAATCGATTACTGTCATATGCCGTTCATATTATTAAATGATGTATGTAATATGGTTTTATGAATTTTTTTAAACTATAAAGGTTATGGCACAGGTACCGTATAATCCGGGATTCCAAATTCTGAATTTTTTTGGCGATAAACAAATGTTGCCAAGATGACGTACCGTGATGTGCGTGGTGTCTTAAATACTAGGGATACCAAAACAGAATTTTCTGCATAATTCTTATAGGTTTCCATATCCATAACGTAATAAAAATGAGGTTGCCAGATACATAGGAAAATCCGTCAAAAATCGCCAAATTCGGAATTTGGCAACCTGGATTATACGACACCCGTGCCAAGGTTATTAATTTAAATTGAATGATGCACACTGACAGTTTGTTGGCAAAAACTATAAGATTTCTAAAAATTAGTTAATCGTAGATATTAGTAATTCAAATTAACTTTTAATATTTCACGAATTATTGCACATTAAGATATTTCAAACATTCTTTAGATAGCCAGTGTTTAAAAATAAAATGTCAATTTTCATTTAACATATAACTTAAAATTGAGAAATAATGATTTCAATATTTACATAACTATAATTTAATAGATATTTAATGACAAAATTTATAGAAAACTTTTAAATAAATGAATCACTCAACCATTTGTTTTGAGTTATAATTATTTTTTGCTTTATGATCAGAAATATTTTTATCTTCTGGGTAACTTATTAAGTAATCTCTAGAGGAAATTTCATTTGCATTTCAAAAACGTTTATCAAATTACTTTTTTTATTGAAAAGATTGGAACTGCTATCTTAATTGTTAGACAAACTTTTAATTAAATTATAAAATAGAGAGTTTTGTGGCTCTTCGGTTCAATCTAATTTTAATTCTAATTCACGTCATTGATGAGAGAACAACAACAACTTAAAGTAGAGAGTTTATTCATTTATTGAATCAGAACGTGTTATTCTTATTACATAAAAGTTTAGGTTAAGTAAATAACCACAAGTTTGTTACAGAGTAATAAGTAAATAACACAAGTAGAATTTTATTTACTGATTTCTATTTTTCTTAATGGAGGTGCCTTAGTTTGTTTAACGATACTCAAAAGCTAGTATTGGCAAATCAGTTTTTTGTTGTACAGATATAGCATTTTTTGTTCTCAATGAAAGTGATTAAGTTGCTGATGAATGAAAATAGAGATTACTATATTTCATTATAAGAAAAATAATTGGCTAATGCATTTCAAGATTAAGAAATATTTTTAACAAAAATGTGGGATGCAATACAAAAATAGACAATTAGTGCAAAATTTCTTTAGTTTCACTTACTTTGATGCTTCTATATTTTTTCAATTAATTTCCAAAGGGGTACAAAATTTTTCTAATTAATTAAGTTTAACTTAATTTACCAGTTTTAAGTTAGTTAATCTAATAAATTAAGTTATTACCACGTAAGAATAATAATTAACATAAACATAAGTAACTCAAGTATTAATTATATAAAAATAGTTAACATATGAATTAATTATATAAAAATAATTAAAACTAATATAATTGAAATTAGTGTATCGAAAATATAAGAAAATAATTTGTTCCAACTCTAAGCAAATATTTAAATCCATAATAAATATAAATACTTTATTTATGTTAATTATATTGTTACTAATATAATTAACAATAATTTACTGCAAATATAAATTAATAGATTACGTTAATTTGGGGGAAGTATCTAATATATGTGTATTATAAATGTAACTACATTCTATATGTATCCAATACACAAAGAAGTTAACAAATAAATGAAATTTATTTTTTTCAAGAAGGTAATTCTCACAAAATTTCAGTAATGAACTGTTGGTAAAATTTTGTCATATTATATATTTAATTAAAGGTTTATGCAGTCATTTTGAAAATTGGTTGATAATGCATTTATAATGAGCAAAAACAAAACCGAAAACACAAGTGATTACAAATTATATATATCAGAAATATGTTGCTATGAATTAAGAACATTTGAAATAGAAGCATTAGTGAAAGAGAAATCATAGCAATGTCAATTTGAATCCTTTGTTGCCAAATATAGTTAAAATTGACGATAAAGATTTATATGAGTTGAAAGAAAGATAAAGAGAACAACTCATTGGGCCGTGGATAAATTTCTTTCTCAAACCATGGGATAGGAAAATTATGAATTTATGTTACATGAAAAAGCACATTTTTAAGTTTCTTATACATTATTAAGAATGTTTTGTTTTTTCTATTCTTACACCACAAACAACAGAGCTGTGCACAAATTCAATTCATATATGTAAGTGCATTTCTCAGTTAACACAAACCATAGAGGTAGAGATGGTATACTTAAATGGAAATAGGCGCTTTTAGCAGTGGGGTACATTGTTTTCCCATTGCCTTATTGAAAACATTTCACAAAGTATTAATTATAAGATTTTTGTCTTCTTTTGTAGAATATATATATATATATATATATATATATATATATATATATATATATATATATATATATATATATATATATATATATATATATATATATATATTCTACTAAATTTTAGTGATAACGTTTTCTAAAAAAAAATATAAGCTGGATTGCTTATATTTTTTTTTAGAAAACGTTATCACTAAAATTTAGTGAATCACTAAGAAGCCAGCAATCATGGAACCGAAATTTATATTATGCTATTTCTCTTGATTATTTGTACAAACTAGTGGATATTATATATTTGAACATGTGATCTATTGAAGTTTTTACTATCAAAATCCATTCTAAACTTTTTTTATCTAATCAAGAAACAAGACTTCATATTTTTCATTTTCACTTGGAACTATTCAAAAATATAATTAAATTTTTGAAATTTCTTATCTTATCTTTATATTGCCATAATTTCCTTTTTTAACCATGAAAAATTCTTTTAATCAGATCATTGTTACCTTGATGACAAGTTTAGATAAATATTCTCAGATTCAATAGAATTTTTATAGTTGTGAGTCAGTTTTGATCTCCGTAGTCTGTAGTAAATCACTTGTTTTAAAAAAAATTGAATTTAATTTTGTAAGTCATTCAATCATATAATAATTGTCTCACTTTAAGAATTTTATTCCTGAAAATTAACTTATGATTTCATAATCATTCATGCATGTAAATAAAAATATTTAACGATTCATTTTTGAAATTTTTAATTAATACCACAAATATAACTGAATGTCCCGGGACTGAAAAAATCATTATCAGTCCAAAGTTTTAAAAGAATTGTAAAAAGGAAAAAAAAATTAATTATGATTAAGATTAATTTAAGTATGATTAAAAATGATAAAGCTTAGATATTACTTAGAAATGAAGCTCAAAATAATCATTATCCTCTATTCATTGCAGAGAAAACAAAAAAGGTACAAACTAAGCTTGGAATTAGATGTATTTCAGCATTCCCAGGTATAAATTCAAAAAATACAGTTGGCCGGGTATATACAACATATTGAAACTACTTTAAATGTTTTACAGTTATTGCTATTATATAATCCTTTTGGGAGATTTCTTTGGCGACAAGAGAAACTTTGCTAAACTTAATAAAAACTACTACATAAAAGTATATTTTCTAAAAAAATAAAAAAAAAAATCCTGTAAATACATAGATAAACTAATGGTTGGTTAATAATAAAAATATAAGTAAAATTAAAATATCAGGATTTTTTAGCAAGTGAAAATAATAGGAAAATCAAATCCATAGCTGTGCACGAAAATGTGTTAGTAGAAATTTGAATGCATAAATAGTCGCTCAGTCTGCATGGTGGTTATGACCTTTGGTTATCACACAGTGGGCTTAGGTTTGAATCCCGAAAAAGGCTTGGATGACGAACTAGGGAAGAAATTGGACTTTCTACCTGTAATGGATCTCCATTCCCCCTCCCCCCAAGCAAAACAGTTTATAGGATATTTTTTCCATTAATTTTTACGTTTGTATTACAAAAATTGCATGATGATAGACAGTAAAATCACGTGATATAAAATTTTTTTGACCCTAATCAACTCACTCTATCAGTCAGAGCCTACATGATTTGAAAGTTTTGCTTGAATATAATAAGACAGTGATTTATCGCGACTATTTTTCATAAGATCATTATTTTCTAAACTATCATCTGAATCTAAATATAGAGAATAATTCCTGTATAGTTCATTTGGTCAAACATCAATAAATTTTGCATTTAAATTTTTTACAGTAATGTTCCAAAACAAAATTGATTAATGTGCGTGTGTTTGATATATTTTCATCCGAAATTCTTCCATTTTTTAAAAAAAAATCATCAACCTACAAATGTGTTAAATATGCATAGAAGCAAATTAATAAATCATGAAAATTATTTAAACTTCATTCTAAATAACCATTATTTAAAAGGATTTGGTACAGAAAAGAGTTCGAGTAAACAATAAGGAAGTTCATACTGGGAAGACATTTTCAAAAAGAATCTTTATATGTTAAATTGATGTCAGAAAATAATTTATTTGTTTGTTTGTATTCACTAGTTTTAAACTATGTTCTTAAAACGTGTTTGTTATTCACTGCAACTCTTATATAATATCATGGACATTTATTGGACATGAAGAGGAATTAATACAAATTAAAAGATCTGTGACAACTGATTTTCAATTTCATTTTTTGTCACGGTGAAGTCTTTTGAATTATATTTATATATATATTTTTAATGCACTAAGGTGGTCCAAAAAGCTTTTTTTTTATATAAAAAAGTCTTTTCATTTAATTTGGGGGAACAGATTATCCTCCTAAATTTAGGCTAAATGATATTCATAAAATTCACGATCTCATTTTGATTTTTTTACGGTAGGCTTTAATTTCTCGTGGTATATAGTCTAATGGAATGTACAACTTAAAATTGACCTAATTTTTTTTTTTTTTTTAATTTTCACTCTAATTTCCTTATAGGAAAATTAAATCCTCTTATTATTTTCATTCCAAGCGAATTTTTCATTGATAAATTGGCTACATTCACATGTGCAAAGGAAGAAATCTTGAAAATTCCCAAGTTCCAACGGATGTACATGCAACAAGTAGGAAAGCATTCATCTCTCTTGCTTCAACAATGGCTGGTATCAAATCTTGTGCTTACTGTTCCCAAATACACGGTCATGCCACTATGAGTTAGTGTTATTATTTACTAATAAAATATTCGTTTCCTTGAGGGACTGTGTTCAAGAAACATGATCGTTGTTTCATGAGATAGGCTACAAAAGAATATGAGTCCTCTACTTACTTTAAAAAAGAAAAGTATTATGTTGCAGATTTTATACGAAACACAAAACGAGAGTGCTCTATGTTGACAAGACTGGTTAATAGTGGGCAAATGCCTCTCTATTGGTTTATTCGAAAAATTTATTGTAGATTTATAAATTTGAGTGTCACTTTTATCACTGCCATTGTTTGTAGTCACTGTCACTTCACATCATTGAGTATTGGGGAAGTATTAAGCCACTCCCAACACTCATTTATGAGCTCTAATTCTATTAATATGCAAATGTACAAATTCCACTCGTCCTGTACATAACATTTTAATAAGGTATTTGTTCATAATATTAAGTTTCTTTCCACGCAAGGAGCTTCTGAAATAATTTTATCGCCCATGTAATGCATTTGTTAATTGTTACAAACGGCGCACTTTTGTGAATAATTTATCAACATGGGGAAAAATATCGTTGTTGCATGTTTTCTAATGTTCATTTTAAACAATTGAAGGCTAATCTCCGACAGCTTTTTCTTGCCGCGGCTTTTTGTTGAAAATGTACAAGCAAGTATTAAGAAAATGTACCAGTTTGGAATAATATCAATATTTAGTACTTACTTAACATTCTTCTAAACGCTGTATTTTTTCATATTTAAACTAATTCTCACATATAGATCAGATAAAACTGAAATGAATGAGATGCAGAACGCTTGAAAATTCTTTGATTTATGAAGTTATCGAATATGAAATTCGTGTTTACTTTCTTTATCTTTTCAATGAATTTCCGATATAAGGTGTATAAGGGAAGAAAGCACTATCACTCAGGTCGAAAATTTTTTTTTGTCTTCGACTATATTTTTAAAAATTAAAAAATGTATTTTTTTTAAAAAATTCATATTTAAAAATAGAAAAGAGGTAAATCCGATACCATACACATTTTTCTCCACTTCCAATAGTTTCGCAATATTTAAAGGAACGAAGAACCATATTCTTCTAATTTTGAAGCAAGAAGAAATTTTTAATGTGTGCATTGGCACAATCAATTTAATAGATAATTAAAATTAATGTTGATTAGGATTTTTACAAAATACAAATGTTACAATGAATGCTTTGATATAAAACATATCCTGTTTTTTTAAGTTAACCAGATATCAATATTTAGGTATGAATCTCTTTCCATTTAGAGAAGCCGGTTTCAACTGAACTCAAGAAAAAATGCAGGGGATGTTCAAATTAATATTTTATTTATATAGAAATTTGAAAATATCTAATAAATTATTATATGACAATTAAATTTACATTGTTATAAATCAGCCTTTTAAATAAGAGTACTTTCTGATGTACATTTTTTAAATAAACTTGCACTGATTTTTGGCTTACATTTACTGGAAAAAACTAATTAAATGATAAATAAATGAATAATTATTTTTTATAAAAATTAAATGGAGCAAGTTTCCCAAAATTCAAAGTAAAATGAACTGATTATTAAATTTATTAGGATAATTATAAATGTTATTTTGTAGAATGTGAGAAAATAAGTTAGTAGTTTTTATCTCCCATTTTTGGCATTCTATCTTGAAACATGCAGTAAAAGAATTTCGAATAACTCGATTGTTAGCTCGAATTTTTAGGAATGGCGAAACACGAAATTGCTCGGAAATTCCATGTGAAAACGATAATGATTTTTGTTCCGCATTTAGAAAACATTTTCAACTTAGAGATAAGAATGTCTTTGTGCTGAGAGTTACCCGGTAAACATTGCCTTCTTTAATGAGGTTTGCGAACCAGAGCAAAAAGTTCGTCATGGACCTTGTAGAATACTTCATTTATTCGCTATTGAGATTTTTTTCTACCACCTGTTGTAAGAAGTTACCAAGCCATCCATGAAAAATGGAATGCATTAGGAAAAAATAACAGTAAAGAGTGGTTGCGTCACATTACTTAAATTTTGAACAAATGACGAATTATTTATATTTTAGTCAATATAGACGCAATAACAGCACATATCGCGTAATTATTTTCAAATATATAAGGAACATGTTGTGAGCATTTGTTAATGTCGAAATCACAAATGCAGTTATATACTTAAATTGAACTACCGTTACATAAAATAAACAAACAAATGACAAAATACTATCTAATTTATTGAGAGTTGTGGCAGTAAATTTAAATCATGAATATAAATTTAAAATAGTTTTTATGAATTTGTCTTAAAAAAACAACAACATATTAAAACATATGAAGAATTTATTGGAAAACTTATGCAAATACTTAGAAAACACAAATAAATACAAATTAAGTTAATCTCTTTAAATATAAATATATTTCCTAAAGTACTATTTTGATGTAAGTAACTCATCATAAACATTAATAATATCTAAACAATATAGAATTTGAAACATCAATAGTTATATTTTACATAAATAATTTAATGCAAATAATTTTATATTTGAAAACTACTACATCTAATTTTCAACACAATTAAAATTATGTTTTTTTTTTTTTTTTTTTTTTTTTTTAATTTGATATCAAAACCTCCGAAATGAAACAACTTTTTTTATATATGAAAAAGAGTGAGCTGTTGGAATACAATGCTAGGGAAAAATATAGGGAAAGTATATATAAACTGAATTGAAAAATTATACGCAAAATTGATATCAAGAAAAATAATACTTAGCTAAGAAAAGGTACATTCTTAATTATATCCGTATTTATGACACGTAAAAGAATATTTTATATGTAAAAAGGGGAGTGCGTGAACGAGCAAAATGTTTTCAAGGTTTTATTTATTGAAGGGATTTATTGTTGCTTTATTTTAGTGATTCAGATTTAATCAGAAACCACTGCTTTGAGAAACTCTTAGAATTATTAAATTTTGTCAATCACAGTTACATACATCATTTGAAGCTTAGAGTAGAATTAACATTTCTGCTTTATACATACATACCTACTGGGAGACAACTTTATCCTGTTGACAAAAAATATTGTATTAAACTAAAAATATAGAATTTATTTTCAAAAAATTAACTTCACTTAAGTCATTTTCTACTTTGATACAATATATTTAAGTATTTTTAAAATGGCCCCCTTGGGCATCAATACAGAGCTTTAAACGTCGCATAAAATTTTCTACAATAGGCCGCAGCTCATCACGCGTTAATTTAGCCCATTGATTCTTAAGAATAGCCTTTAGGCATTCCAAAACTTCAATGTGGCTTAGAGCATACTTTCAATTGCAGAATAGACCAAACACTATAGTCCATTTGGTTTAAGTCAAGTGTATAGGGGGCCACATTACCACAATCTGAATTTTCTTTAATCCAGCCTCAAATAAAACAATTATTTGTTATCGTTGGTTTGGCATATTATTTCAAACAAGGAAATAAAAGCTACCTATTTATTTTACTAACATTAAGATCTCTTAAGCAAACGAAATTTTTATAAAAAGTAGTGGACATGAATTAAACCAATCAAAAACAGTACAATTTTGTCAACAATATAAAGTTGTCACCCTGTGTGAGTATATATATATATATATATACACACGCATACACACATACGTATACATATATACATATAATATATAATGAAATATGAATGCAAGTGTCGACAAGATTTTCTTTATGAAAGGTCAAGAATAAAAAAAATTACACCTATATTCCATTAAATATAAACATTACACTTTGGCGCTTTCTGAAAGCAGAGCATTACTCTCTTTCTGACAGAAAGTGTGACACGCCTTTTGTCTTGCTGAAACATTAAATGACGCAATCCATGAAAATCACGTGTAAAACACACATCGAGTAAAATAATGCACCCAGACATCAAATGCCTTGTTTATTTTCATTCATTGTTGCCGATGATTTTTTTCTTTTTAACGCTTCGTGAGTCGCAGAATAATTACTCGTGTTTTCTGCTTGTTTTTATAATTATCTTTCGTAGCTGACCTTACTTGAATTGTTGAACAATGAATATGCTTCAGGATTGTGTTAGGGTATTTGCCCCAGTTTTCTTTTGTTTCAAAGATTGTAGAAAGTTCAGTGAAGTAGGATATTTTTTTTTAAAAAATGTATGTTTTTTTTTAAAGGAAAATTTAATCAAAATCGAATAGTTTGCAATATTTTTAAAGTATATTATATTTATAATTTTGATATTTAATAATTTTGAAACTTTCTTTCTAATTAATATAAAGTAATCTTTAAGTGAAAAGGAAACAAACCTATCATATTTATTTATAAAACAGCTTAGATATTTTCTTCACAAACTACAAGCTTTCATTCGTAAATATTTTTTTTTCATGTTTGAATAGCTTTTCTTTTGTAAGTACCATCTATACGTGGATTTTATTATACATTTTTCTCTTTTACTATCTTTTATTTCATCTTCTGGGTAGACTATTTTATACAAAAATAGATTGAGCCCAGTTAGTTGGACTTTTATTTTGTTTAATATAACACCACAGAATACATTGTTTACACAAAGAAAATTTTAATAAAGTATTGGTTAACCAAAAGTCACTATTGCAACTACAATAGTCGACATGTTTTCTGTTCATGTTTAGAATGAAATTTTCTACCGTCTTCGCATTTTCCGAAAGTATATCTTGGAAAGTCATTGTGACTTTTGGTAAGAGTACAACAGAGCCTTTGAGAAAAAGTTGCTGAAAGAGATGATCGAGAAAAAAGAAATTATAATTTGCTTTCTCTCTGCAATTGGAATTACTTTTATCTGCGTTTATAATAAAATTATATCTTCAAGTTGTACTAAAAATAAATCTCCAACTTGTATTAAATTTTTTATTGCCCTATGGAATATTTTTGGTTTGACTGTAAAATACGCATCAAGATTATAATTAGAGTAATTTGTAAAGACAATTGTATTAGCTGTGTATTTTATATAAAATCTAGTGTTTCAGATTAAAATTAATAATCATTAAAATTTTTTATATAATAAAAGGCTTAAGAATGTTTAAAAAATAAGTTTAAATATGTTTAAAAAATTCTGTGGACTTCTATATTACTCTGAATAAAAAATTCTAGGACTTTTATATTATTCTGAATTGAGATCTATTGTATTCCATTCGCTGTTTTTCTATGTTATGTAAGTATGGCTCAGATTTCTCCCTCCTCCTTGTCTGCACATACAAGCCAATCATAAATCCATTTTCTAGGAGATGCTTTTAAAATTTTTGAATGTTCCCACTTTCCTATTTAGTGGACATAAATTTTGTCATGCAAAATTTAGCGGAGACAGTTTCATTATCTACAAGAGTACAATTATTTCATCTGTATTATTAGCGTTTAATAAGACACCATGATAAATATTTTGCGAACAATTAAAACTATCATTTCAATATTAGTTACTTTAATATTTTCCATTTATTAGGATTTTTCATCTAGCTGTTTTTTGCGGCTAGTCATATTTCTCTCTTTTTCCAAACATCTGCTCCATAAACGCTTCTCACTGATATTATATATCTCACTGAATTTAAAACTGGCTATCGAATTTTTAATCACGTTCCTAGCTTTTGCTTTTAAATTTTCATTTGAGGCATCTGGTATTTTTCTTTTCGATAAAATTCTTTTTATATAGGTTAATTTTGAAAACCTTTTATAGATGGGGTTAAAGTTTTGGCAATTTAGCGTCATCGAAATTATGATTATATCCCGTCAAAGCAAAAGTTTCAAAGAGCAAAAATATATAAATAAAAAAATAATAATTGCTTTGGTATGAAATATTTAGCATATGTTTTTCTATGAAGAATTATCTAACGAAAAAATAGATATTGGAATTTATTTTTAGCTTCCCAAAAATATAAAGAAACAAGGAAAAAATCTAGCTATTAAACTACTATTAAGGAAGAAACATAAAACTACAAATATCATTTAAAATTTATACAAGAAATTGTTATTTAGGCTGCATTTTTACTGCATACTCTAAAATAGAATTCTAAGTTGTTATATTCAGTACCATGTTAACCTTTATTTCATTAATTCGTTGCATTAATTTTCGCGATTTCTTTCATGTAATAACATTTGACATATGTCCACTTGGAATAAACTTTATTTGTAGTTTGGCTTAAAACATTTAAACTCGGCTGTACTTTATTAGGTTTATCGTGGATAATACTTCATTTTTATCCACGATAAATCTCTCAGTATAATTTGCTTTGTAAAACTTTGGCAAAGTAAAATTAGATTTCAATGAGGTTCTAACTACTTTAATAAAACATTTTGCAAAGTTTTTACTTTCGATTACAGAAAATAAAATCAACTTTCTAAACCTATGTTCTTTCATAATGTTTTATCTGAGCTTCTTCTATCGAGACAGGTGATATACAGCCCATTATTTAAATACATATTGTATATGTATTCTGAAAAAACTGGAGATGTGCAAATGCACAGTAGATACTTAAAACATTCATTACCAACATTCACCATGGCTAGATTCTCAAGAGGTCATCTAAAATGTTTATTGTTTAAACTTAGTACAAAAAAAAATTATCCCACTTGTAATAAATATGACCATCCAGCCTCACCGAAACATATACTGAATTGCGTAGGACTTCAACCGGGGGGATTTATCCTCAGGTCCCTTGCTACTCATCGACTTTCTGACTGTCAATAATTTATTGGAAATGATATGACAAATGTCAGATCTTTAAAGAGGATAAGCCACTACACAGCATTGCCAACTTTCACTTATTGAACATCTTAATGCGTTGTTGTCAAAACTATTAACTGTATTTATATTATCGAGATTCATAAAGTTTGAAAAGTTGCTATTTTTAGCTAGGTTAAACTCATGGTATTATAGGGTCACATACAACCTGTGAGCCGTTTTTTTTATGCAAGCTTGCTGTAGTAAATGACGGAAATTGTTATTTCTTTAAATTACTGTTGAAACATCACAAATTCTATCAATAGTTGTTTTCTTTTCAAATTTTAATGAATTATTTTAATTTTAAATGTTTTATTATATGCTTCCAATTACTTATTTTGTAAACTATTTACATTTAACATCAGAAACATATGCAAAAGAATTTCTTTTTATGTAACTGTATATGTCTTAATATATAAAACTATTTAAAAGTGTTGCCAAATTTTATGGAAAATAAGAGCATTTTTCTTTTTATAGAGACAGCTGGAAATGTTATAATTAAGAAGAATAAAATATAAAATTTCGAAATTTCTAAAAACATTTTTGTAAAATTCTTGATGTAAATTTTCTATTAAGTTTGTTTTTATCAAATACTCTGAGCACAGGTCCGAAGCTTGAGCCTCTGGCTGGCAAATTTGATTCGGAGTTTGGATTCCTACAGTGGGTCGGTAAAATTAAGCACCAAGCTTGTTTGATGAGTAAGTACCGGGATGTTTCGCGCTAGGCTGTCCACCTGAACAAGACATATGCCTCTCAGGGTCCTCGGTCAAAATAGCAGATATGGTCATTGTAGGCTTTATCCCAGCGGGGTTTTGTTATGAAACTGAGATTAATTAATCAAAAGAGCTGCTGATTACCGTATAAATATGTCTGAATTGGACATAAGTAATTGAACTTAAGGATATTTAGTTTATAATAAGTTTTAAAAAAAGCCAAAACGGGTCTCTATGGCATATGTGTATTGAGGAAATCGGACTCCACAACTAAATATGGTTCAGTTGGAAAAATGGAGCAGCACACCCTATAATGCCAGCCTAGCTGGCACACGACATCAACAATAAAAAAGCCAAAAATGGGGTAAAGTTGACACGAAATCGTTCATTTGACAATATTTAGCGTTAGATTTAGCTATACAATGTAAATAGTTTGGGAATGTTTTCCAAATCATTTTGTGAGGCTATTTTAGAATATCCCTGAAAGCCATGCAAAACCTATATATACCTACCAAAAGAAATAAGAAAACTGTTTGATAGTGATTTGCTGTAATTATTGTTTACATCAAATTGTTAATTGGATATCTACAGAATGATTATTGTGATTAATTTTTGTGTATGCGTAAAAGTGTTTTGTAGACTATTTGTTATATTGGGAAAAAAATGTCGATTCACTGAAAATGTACATTCTAAAATCACCCTGGCCACAAAACAGAAGCATGTAGATTTGGACTCAAAATTTTAAACTGCTTGTCGCGAAAGCTCTTCTGATTGTTAAAACAGGAACAATCTAGCTTTATAGATTAAAATTTTTTTTAATATAACTCATATAAGAATAATGAGGATTCAGTTAGAGAAATATCAAAATAAAATATAATAAAAAATGTCTTCATTTTTTAACGAAGGGATTTCATCCAAGGCTTTTCTCTCAGAAGAATACAATTCTATCATCAGATATTATGAGCCTTACATCCGTATGATTTAGAAATTTTACCGACTATAATATTCTTTTCAAGATACTATACTTAAGATCTTCCACACACGTTCCATTGTAATTGAAATTTTAGCTGTAGAATATATATATATATATATATATATATATATATATATATATATATATATATATATATATATATATATATATATATATATATATATATATATATATATATATATATATATATTCAAGTGTGTACTTGTATTAATGTATAGAAATTCTGCCAGTAATAGAAAATCTTGTTGAGAATATTTCATTAAAGCAATATATAATATCAATAAACAAATTTTATTTTCTTATTTCGTTAAGCATGCAAGTGTTATTTATTAAGAAGTTTTTATATTATGACTTGTATATCTCTTACATGGATAAAGTATAACTATAATCAAAAGCTTTTCCTTTGAATTATTCATTGGAACAGCAATTATTATCATTACAATCATTTCATGATTCATGATCTTTCAAACAGGAAATATATTTGAATGACTAATTTACATTTTATGGTTATACATTCATAATTATGCGAGTACTTTCCTGGTTACTCAGTAGATGTAAATTATAGGTAAGTATATAAAAAGTAAAAAATTTAAATGTTTATTTGTATGTAAGAAGCATGTGTTTATATAAGATTATTTCAATTCTTTTCAGGAGAATTTTTCATTGCTATAAAATTTAACTGAAAGATTTTGCCAGGTGAACATTACAGTTGAAAATCTCTAAGGTTGAAAAAAAAATCAAATGTCTCAAATTATGGTGATTTTTTTCATGGTCAGGAAAATTCGCCTGAGGTAAATAATTACTAAACTTATGTAAGTCAGTAAAATTAATATAACTCAGTAGCTTTAGCTTTTATATTATTAAAAACCACATTTGATTTAAGAACTTTCTTATTTGATTTTCATAAACATTATTAATGTTCCAAAGTTTCTCAGCTAAAATATGAACTTACTAGACTATCGAAGTTTGAAATGGAGTGAAATCACGAGCTTTGTTTCTTTTGAGTGATAGAAATGAAAGATAATTAACTGCAAAAACTGCTGTGATGCTGCAGAGCTTGATGAATAAAGATAGAAAGTTTATTCCTGTAATTAATGTCGGGATGAGAATGTATTTAAAATGTTTCGTGTCATTTGAACTACTTTATTGAACAATTTAGATGAGAGTCAGAAGATGTTTCAGTAGAGAAAAATTACCACCATTTTTATGTTTATTGATTTAGCATGTTAAATAATCGTATTACATTTTTATGTCGTAATGTAATCGTCTGATGATAAATTGTTTTCCAAATTTAATTAATTTTGAAGATCTAAAATGTTTGTATTTTTACAGTTTTGAATTCTATTTAATAAATTTTAATTTTATTTCTTATTTTCAATCATGTATAAATAAAGCTTTTCACCTTTTATTTATTAACATTTAATTTCTATTCTTGCAATGAATATTTTAAATTTTAAATGATTTTAATTTACTACACTTATTACAGTATTTTTTTTATTTGAATAACTGCGTTTTTGTTTGTCTTAGTATATTATTGATGACAGGAAAATATATTGTTAGCTTAGAGAATAGCTCGGTTCTTGTTTATTTCTTGGCGGTCATTATTTAGAAATAACTAATTTTCAGTAATTTGGATATTTATATCATTCTCAGTTTGTATTAACAAAAATGACCACAATGACATTGTTGCTCAATTCTACCCAATTTTTGATTTTTCTACGAAGAGAGAACTGTACGCATCAGTTTCTCATAAAATATATATGTGAATAAGTATACTTGAATACAAATGTGATTTTAATTGAAAAATTTTATTTTCTAATTCCATTTTAGGAAAAATAGAAATGTTCAAAAAAGAAACAGCGAAATTATGATGCTATAAAAATTGTTCGTGCTCTCTAAATTATCCTAATATACAACTTCTGTTAGTTGTGTCTCTCAGATTTTAGGCACTTATGATTTAGAATAGCATTTTGCAATAAATACTCCAAAGCAAATATTACCTAATTTCATATGCTTGATCTCCGATTTAATTTATCAAATTTTTCAAACCGTAAGTAGAAATGAAGTATAATTTCTTGGATATATAGTCAATCTGTTGAGGGAAAAGACATCAAGCTCAAAAATGGGGAAATTTTTTGTTCTTATAGAATTTCCTGTACATAGTCTTTTGTATTTTCAGTCTTAAACACTTAAACATTTCAGGGGTATTCTTTTTTGAGGGTCATCTTTCTTGATAATTATATTCATAGCGGGACACTGCTTAGATGAATAAAGTAAAAAAATATAGATATTCTCAAAATTTTGAATATATTATTTCAGAAAGAAAGTAGCATTAATTATTTATGTTAAGTTAGGCCATTATGATGAATTTCCGGCTCAGTAAATCAGCTGATCGTTACTACTAATCACTGTCAAACACACCGTAATATGAACCATGATCAAATCACGAGGTCAATTACGTTAGATGTTTCATTAGCTAGCGTAAATAATTTAGGACAAGTAGATTTAACTATTGTATTTTCTGATGAATTTTATATATTTATGTTAATAAAGTAAAATACAGTTGGTGGGTTATTAAAATAATGGAAACACCTTAAATTTATGAAGAATCTATTATTAGTATGATGTAAGAAAGCCTTTGGGCATGTAGTACAGCTGAATAGTGTTTAGAGGAGAATTGCACCATTTTCATGGAGATATTGGGAGAGATGCCATTGGAGGATATCATATTCCGTGTTTAACGTTCTAAAATAGGCCATTCCATTTCATTATATTAATAATGGGTATGACTTAGATAATTTAGATGTTTAACTTTATCCATGTGAATGAACTTCATCCTCTTGAAAAGGTACATATCATCCTCGAAAAATCAACCACCTGCAGGAAATAAAGTTTGCATTATAAAATGGATCTAACCAGCTAAAATATATCGATTCTTTTCCTCAGTGATAATTTTTCTGGGCAACGATTAGTCCTTCAGAAAACCATGGCATGGATAACATATCATGATAGATTCACTTCTATGCTCGACTGCTGGAAATAAACAATCACGATTATGTACTCGTGTTATCTTCATTTTCGGGTAGTTGCTGAACAGCTGGAGTTCATTATAGCCGTGCATTGTCATCCATAAAAATGACGGAGCATACACTCCACGAGAAAAATTCCTCCTTTTAATATTAGTCTGTGGTTACAGAACCTCTGTTGAAAACTCAAAGCCAGCTCACTTATTCCGTATGTCTCCCAAATGACAAAACCATGAGTATCGTAACGGTCTTTTGAGTAATGTCACTGAGATGAAACCGTAACCAGATTTTACTCCAAATCAATGGGCTTGTTTGTTACAATGAAATGACTCTCATCCGTAAAGAGGACAAGACTCCATTGATGAGATGTAAAGTTTTTGTGTTGTTTTCACCATTCTAAGCAGTACTGCTGATGGTAAGCTTTCCAAGAGATGCAGCGCTCAGGACGGCTGTTGAATAAGTCTACTTTGTGAAGGTGTCTGGACGCAGTAAATTGAGGCACTTCTCGCCCTGTTTCTGTACGCAGTTACTGAGCAATGACGCTTGCTAACTGATTTCAGGCGTTTTTTTTCTGCTGGATGATATATTACTCATCAATTGTAATTGCTTTTCTATTTACGCCACCACCATTTATAACAGCTGTAACTATAATTTGGAGGATTTCTAACCACTCAAACGAAAATTTTGTTGATTTCTTTCAACTATATTTCTCTTCAACTATATTTTTCTCTCTAAAGTGAACAATATAGTTGAAGAATTGCCCCTTTTCCATTTTTTCGATAATTTTTGCGCACATGAAATCGTCCAAATAATTTTTTCCTGCCATATTTCTCAAAAGATCTCTTTTACACTTACAGAAAATGTCCATAATTGCACATCCGTCTTTTCTTTTAATACCTTGAGATACGTTATACTTATGATCACATCGCCTGTGACGTTTTGCTCCTGACATTTGCATACACATGACATTTCTGCTGAACTGCATCCCGTTCATTGTACGGATTGCAAGAAATTCTTTTTTGTAATTTCATGGCTATCTACTTAAAATTTACATTTTAGCTTAAGGTTTGAACATCAGTCTATATAAATTGTTTGAAGAACGAAAACTGTTGTCATTGCTCGATATTTCCACAGACCTTTAAGCCACCAATGTTCAACCTTTTTTCATGTATAAGCAATGCCTTTTTTCTAGTTACAATAAGAAAAATTTTAACTGCTGTTATATAGTATGCTCTGAGTGTCATTGAAGTACAATTCAATCCACCTTATTCTTGCTGGAAAAGAATAAAGAAAATATATCCCAACTGGAAAAGAAAATTGCTTATAGATAATGAAACAAGAAAACTACACTTAGGAAAGAAAAAAGTGAAAAGAAAGTCCGCTCTTGAGACTTTTAGGCTGTATTAAGCAAAGCATTTCTTGAAATTTTTACTTTGTTAAGAAACAAAGCAAAACATTTCTCGAAGTTTTTACGTTGTTAAGAAACAAGAAAAAAAAAACATTTCTTATTATTAAAGCATTTAAAAAATATCAAGAAAACAATTCTTAAAAATTAGGAAAAGTCTAATGATATTTAATTTTGTAACTTCCATAACTAGTCGACTATTTCATGAAAAGTTTATACCTTCAAAAGTTCAATAAAAATATTAATTATGGAGTTTATCTTTTAATAAAATATTTTTTTAAATTATTGAAATACCTCTATTTGATCATTCTCTTTCCTCAGACTTTAAAAGCTAAAACACAAATATTTGTGAAAATTTCGGAAGAATATGACTATAATCATCGCATTTAACCGAGCGTTAAAAATAAAATATATTAAAGAATATAATGAAGACTGAACAAATAAAACTGAATTTAAATAAGAACTAGCTGCTGGTAAGCATTTCGTAATATATTTAACCTAATAAATTTTTATAAAAATTACCCCAATTCTTAAATCATTTTAGACGTGAGGAATTTGTTTTCATTATGTCGCAAAATGAATTTAAATAGTTTCTTTTTGTTTGAAAATGATTTTTTTTTACAGAATTAGATTCGCAATCTTCTTTTATGTAATTCATATTACAGTAAGTCTCTAATATTATAGACTTCAAAATTTTAAATAATTTTTCATCGTTCTCTTTCACCTAACTAATTATTAACTAGGTAAGGAATCTAGAAAAGTATCGATCACATCATTAATATAAGCAGAGTTATTCTGCATTAATCTACTGTTAAAGATGCAATAAGCAAACCTTATCAAGAATTTTTAATTTGCAGTGACTCGATGTCATCCCTACTGGCTCTGCAAGATGTAACTAGTTTTTAAAAAACTTATTGTGGAAGTTCAGGTTTCAATTAGTATGTGTTATATCAAAAAAATATTTCTTTCACTTTCTCCCATGTCAAGCGTCATAGTGATGTGTATGGAAATGAAAGAGCAGATTTCCAGGCCAAATCTTCTCTTGCACTTTCAAATAAACTGGATACCAACTTACCCAAGTCTTTTTTCAAAACCACTGCCAAAAAGAAGATGATCACAGAATGGAACTCAGGTTTTGTGTCCTCTCCTAATTGTAAGTGGACAAAATCTTTATTCCCATCAGTTCCCATCAGAATTAAGAACTACTGGTTCTACACTGACTTTAGAATTACGCAATTCCTCACTGGAAATGTGGAATTCAATTGCTATCTTCACCGTTTCCACATTAAAAACAGTGAGGTGAGCATGTGCAACTCCGGGAGTGACAACCCTTCTCATATTCTTCCTTAATGCCCATCTGTTTCAGAAGAAAAGAACGAGCTTTGTAAAGACTTAAATAACAGGTGGCCCCCGATTTTGGTAAACCTAGTAAAGAAAGAGAATTTTGAATTTTTTTAAAAATTTATCCATGGTGTTATCTAACTTCTTTTTATTTTTATACCTCTTTTTTTCTCTCTGCCTTCTTTTATTATTATTTTTTTCATTTCATGATTTATTTGGATTTGTTATGTAGTACATTTGCTGTACCTTCAGGCCCTGTGTGGTATTCCTTGGTGCATAGAGAAATATTTTTGTTTTCCCAAATAAAAAAAAAATCATTAATATAAATCAAGCATTACCTTTTTTAAATTTCTTTTTCAATCCATAAATGTTTGTGTGTGCATTTGTGTAGCAGTTATCTACATCGATAGTTTTTTGTTGCAGATAACTTCAGTGTCAAGTTCCTCTCTGTCCACTGATGATGAAAATATAATCAATGGAAAAAATATAGTAAAGGACGCCCGGATAAACAAAAGGAGAATACTGGAAGATACTAATATATAAAGAAAAGATAACGAAAATATAATCAAATACTAGATACAAATTATTTCATTACACATTTCTCCTAATTTCTTGTGAATCTTTTTATCAGAAAAATAAATAAGTAAAAGATATTATGATAATTTAGTTTTCAACAGTAAAAACTTGAAACTTTACAGTTGGGTGAAATAAAGTACTTATTTATTTTCTTATAATGTGTGTGGCAAGTAACTGAACCCCTCTTCACTTCAAGTAAACACTCATTGCTATTTCTGATGGCTTGTCTTTTAACAGTTTATTTTAATTGGAGAGTAAATGACCTATAGTGGGTACGAAGACATTTTATATGAAAGCAATCTTCTGACGTTATGATAACAGTCAGAAGTTTGTTGTCATATGCACAATATACATAACATAATTTCAGAAATGTTATTTTCATAAATATATTATTTTGTTTTGTCTTTAATATGTCAAAAGTGATTTATTTCTGATAAAACAAGATAATGTTTCTGCTCATATGTTGCGTGCAATTTAGTATTCCTACAGCATCTTTGTTTCATAACATTCAGGAGAGATCAGAGTTGGCTATCGACCTCAAAGCACAGAATTTGAGCCTTATAGACCAGTGGTATTCCAAACTACTATATCATTTTATGTATACTTATGTATTCTGAACATTTATGTCATTTATTCTAAGCTACTCTATATCATTTTTTAATCCTATTATGGGTTATCAATCGAAAGAATTAAATACTTTTTAGAAAGAATCTTATATTTGTTAATTGCCGATAACCTTACATTTTTAGTAAATATGAAATCAGTTTTGGTTGAATTATTCTGTATGTGTACACATATAACAAAAAAAAAAAAAAAAACTGAAATTGAATTGTACATAAGGTAGAAATTGAAGTTGTTATGAAACAAACTAATGATTCCAAATTTTGAAAACAAACGCATTTAATTAGCTAAGAAACAAAATTACGAAGGAGTCACATCGGGGTTCGCTAACAACTCTCCCACGCTTGCGTACCGCACAAAAGTAAATATCAATACTACAAAAAAAAAAAAAACGCAGCTTTTTCAGATTGCTCCTGGCACCGACTGTCTCCCTACTCGCTCTCCCTTACAGAGGCTCTTGAAATCTAAAGTGATGATGATGACATTACAAAGTGTAATTAGTAACAAAAAAAAAAAAAAAAAAAAAAAAAACTAACGAGATGATAATTTTGCATGAGATTTGGTATCAATAACGAGAAGGTTGACATTGTTTTTCATCATCTAGTTATCATTTATTAAAAATCAACATTTATTGATGAGCACCTTGATAACTGTATTTGAATGACAGTCACTGCTTACTCACTTAACATAAAAAAAATAAATAAAAAACATGTTGATAAAACAAAATGCCAACTTTCTCGTTATTGATACCAAACCTGATGCAAAATTATCATCTCAAACGAGAAGATAATTTTACATCACATTTCTAGATCATTACATCACATTTTTAGATAAAACGAATGCTTAACACATAGTTGCGCTTAGAACATTACATGCTTTATACATAATTATGCTCATTATATTACCTGCTTAACACATAATCGTGTTTAATTGTCCGCAAAGCATACTAATTATAAGCAAACAACAATTTCAATTTTTCACCGTATACAAAAAAAAAAAGAAAAAAAAAAGTTCAATGGTCACACTGTTTGGCCGTATGAACTGGAAGAAGTAATTAGTTTCTGAGTAATTTATGTTTTCTCTCATTAAATATACTTACAGATAATTGGAGTTTTCAAAAATTTTCGAATTAACTATAATTAGTGTTTGTAGAAGTCATATTTGATGATTGTAAATACTGATACCTTAAGACTTAAGCTTCTTTAAAGAATGTTTAATCCATTAACAAGGGTGTTTCCAACATAAATACTTCCTTTAAACCTTCTGTTCACTGTGGAAATATTTTCCAGCAAGATTTACTTCAATGAGTTTCGAATAACAATTTAGGAATTTTCTATTGCCAAATACTATTTAATGCTGAAGTCAAACACACAGACACAATTCCGTTTGTAATATAGGATTATTTAACTGTTTTTCATTTTCTGAAATTATCTGAGATTCTAATTCTGCACAAATAATAATTAATATTAATATGTATACATATTAATATTAATTATCATTTGTGCAGCAGAATTTGACAGTATTGTTTGGTAAGGACTATAAAAAGTGGAGAAATTACTATTAAATGAGATGTCGATCTCGTTATAAAACTATTCTTCAAATTTTTTTTCCTAATGCCCGGCTGCACTTAAGCTGCATGTCATGGCATTTTACACAGTGGAATGTCATGGCATTTTACACAGTGGAATGTCATGGCATTTTACACAGTGGGGCATCTAGAGGGTGTGCCATCTTCGAGCCGAGAGTGAAGGGATTACGAAACACAGACATAGAAAGGAACACCCTTTACCCGAGCCTGGATTCGAACCCGGGACTTACTGTTTAGAATTTAAGGATGCTAACCACTCCACCATCGGTAGGCTTACTTTAAAATTATGAGGGGCTATATATTTTAATGGACTCATATTAGCATATTGTAATGGAGTCTGTCAGTGAAAGTAAGCAGTTTGGACACATGCAAACAAATATAGTTGATACATATTTTAATAATGTATTGATTAACATTATTTAGTAAACCTATAAATACTTTAAACAAATAAATTTTCTATTTGAATCCTGCATGTTATACATATTTTTTTCAGTTCCTTATATTTATTAGTTAAAAAATGTGATTGTTTTCTATGATAGTATTTTTTTACTTCTTTAACAAATTAGAAATGATGGTGAATAATTAGTGCTTTCTTACTGTGATAACTAATGTTATGTTCTTAGGATTTATAGTGTGAAGATAAATATACACTGTAAGTACAAAAATATTAATATTTTGACTCTTGACAAGTGATTATTTTTCTGATTTGTAAACACAGAACTAAGTATATAAGCCATTTCTATATATAAGAATAATGATATATTTTCAGCATTTGAGCAATGCAAATCTAATTTATTGGTTTAAATAGGTTAGGCTACTGCAATACATTCTCAACTGTTTATTTCTACCATCTGAAGGTGCTAAACGCAAGGTAGTCGATAGATAATTTTGAGCCACTATCAAATAATAACGTCAACAATTGAGGTAGAAAGCTTTTACCATGTCCAGTACTGATTTCAGATCCTGCCAGACATTTAGAGAGTACTTCTTAAACGACTATTTTCCGTTGGATTATATATTAAACCCTCTACCTACCGCTTAAAGAAGGTAAAATCTTTCTCGATAAGTTAGTGGCTATCAATTAATTGGTATAAACATCTAATTTATGATTTTTATTAAAAAAAAATTTGTTTCATGAAAATAAAAAATTGAAGGCATTTATTATAGAAATTTGCATTCACTAATTCAACTTATTTGGTTTTTTTTTATAAATAAGCCACTTAATATTTGTTAAAATATGTAATGAGGACACTTAATATTTGTTTCAGGATTGAAACTTTTCCTAGTCATAAGTGACGTTGTACACTCTTCTGTTGTACAACGTCACTTATGACTAAGAAAAGCTAAGAAAGAAGAATGTTAAGTGATGTAACATTCTTCTTTTATTTCGTTGATTTGTACATAACATATGTTTCGTTGCTGTGGGTTTGCCTTTCATTTGTTCTGGTAAGATCAGAAAACGAGATCAAATAAAGATAAAATTGCTTGTAACAAACTCGATACAAAGTGGAACACTCGTATTTCAAAAATTTTAGATACATGCTTAAGATTATTTTACCAGAAAGAAGTCAAAGTTTTTTAAGTTCAAAAATAAAAAGGCATGTGCAACAGCAACGAGAAGAGATGATAACATTAAAGAATGAACCAGTTTAAAACAATGCTAATTGAAGTAAAATTTAATCGCTAAAAGTTATAAATTAATAAAAAAATCTTTCGTTACATAAGAAAAAAAGTTCTAAGCACTTAATTTGGGACATAACAGTAAGATTAAGAAAGGAACCACAAGAACATCGCTATAGATCACTTATGACATAATGGGAATTTTTTTGATGACTAAAATTTAAAATTGGTTCTGCAATTTGGAAATTAAAATTTGAACTATTTTTTGCCCTATAAGACCCAGACATAATAATAATTAATCAATTTCATTCAATAAAGGGAATTCCAAGATTTAATTTATTGCTTCACTCTAAAAAAATGTTGTAAGGAACAATAGGGATTATTTTCAGTAATGAAGAATAAAATTATTTCTGCTTGTTGAGCATAATATTTTTTATATTAAAAAGTATAGGCATTTAATTTGTTTTCTCTTATATTTATTTAGATTATTGTAAGTATTGTAAATTTTAGCCAATTCACTAAAAATTATATTTATTTAAATGTTAATAGAATTGTTTTAATTCTATTATATTAATTTATTAATTTTTAAGCTAAACTCATATTTGTTTTATCAAAAGTTTCAATAAAATTGGTTCGGAATTCACTTTTAATGTAGATATTATGTATAGAAACTCAAAATTCAAATTAATAATGGTTTTAATAACATTTATTCATCTTAATAGTTAGCTTTATAAACTTTAATAACAATAATATAATTTTTATTATTAAAATAAGTGTAATAAATAATAATTAAAATTTAAAATTCTATTAATATGGTTATAAAGATTTATCAGTGTAACCAAAACCTGATATTTAAAGGACCAAGGATTTGTTCATAATATTGTGTAGAAATAAATTTACCAGAATATATGAAAATTTAGAGCTTGTTTCATGCAATTAACTTGTTCGAAACTTCTCTAGCCATTAAAGGTACAACTTTTATCTTTATTAAACAAGGAATTAAAGTCGTAAAATAAAATATCAAGACATCAAAATATTTATAGAAAGGAATATTTGCAATGCTAAAATATGTAAACTCAATGATCGATTAAATGCTATTTATAATCCGAAATTTATTTGACTTTACGTTGTCTAGAATGATATTTAAATTGTAGTAAAAAATAGAATGAATGAATATATATATATATATATATATATATATATATATATATATATATATATATATATATATATATATATATATATATATATATATATATATATATATATATATATATATATACATATATATATATATATATATATATATATATATATATATATATATATATATATATATATATATATATATATATTCAGAATTGAATAACTGGTTAATAAAATGTGTACTCGTATCCACTAAAAATTTATTCTAAATTTGCAAACAATACTTATTTTTTAAATTGAAAATTTTTCGCAAAAATGAAAAATTTGAATTTTATCTAATTTAGTAATTGTAAAATTATATTTATACAGATGTCTTTTGTGTATATAACTTTTTGATACAGATTGTTTTGCATAGAATTGTTTTAAGCATATTTTCTATTTAGCTGAATTTTTATATTTCTAATTTTATAATTATATTATCAGTTTTATAACAAATGATTCTTTGCATTTACTTGCTTCATTTCTTTCTTCATTATTAATATCTTCCCACACAGTCCTTGAAAAATAATATGAAATATTTGAGACTCGATTAAGTCTAGAACTAACAACATAAATTTTATTTCAATTAATTAAAATTATTCTTTACCTGCAATTTTAATTTGGTAAATGGGCACATAAAAATAATAGAATTCAAAGCTGGAAATGCAACTTATTGCATTAAAAAGGAAGTTAATATTTTTATTATGTGCATAGTTCCTTTCCCCCATTCGAAAAATAATAGGAAAATATTTCAAAATTCTGAATTTAATATTCATTTTCACCTTCGAATTATTTTTAGTACGATATGGTTGAAATTTCTGAGAACTCAAAAATTAAACAATATATTTTGTGCTGCCATCTGTTAGATAAATTAAATAATATATGTTAGAATCCGAATATATATATAATTTGAAAATTTCTTTTAATAATACTTAATTAACTTCTTAGTAATACTTTATTAATAATTTTAATATTTTGTGTCATCAGATCCAGATTCAGTTACTTTCAAATAATCTGCATTTGACAGATAATTCGAAGTTCAAAAATAATCGCCAAAATATGTACAATACGATTAAACTGAAAAATCAAAGAAAAAATAGATATTTAAAGGAGAGAGAAAAAAAAATATTTACAATGTAAATTCAATAAATAAAAATTTGTTACATAAATTAATATCAATAGATATATTAGAATAAATTGCCATCGCCATTTAAAATGTGTCATAAGATTTGCGCTTTATTCGCAGCTTCTGTCGTTGCTTCATTTCTTTACAAACTTAGCAAAATAGGAAACTTGTCGGTTATGGGAAATACAGTGCTGAAACTTTTGTCATCATCTAGTCCTATAACAATTCAATACTTTGCATATTATAATCTGTTTAAAAAAATGAAATGATATTTGTGATTAACGTGTAACTGATCGAACATGAATCATTTTTGTTCATCATTGTTACTCATGAAAAGTATTTCTGCGAAACTAATGTTACAAAACGTGATTCTGCTAAAATAGCGACTTGTTATAAGCTTGATGGCTATTTAAAAAAAATAGAGATATTTCGGCATCGATAACACAGAAAAATACTACTTCATTATATAATTAAATCTTCCATAGTGTAATGATAGGACCAGTAAATAAATTTTCAATTGTTAATGCAAATAAAAGTATGAAGAAAGTATTTGAATAATTTTAATTGTCATTGAATGCTTCATTTCTGTTTATCTTGTTAATAACTTTCAGAATTCTCGCAGTTTATGATAGTTACAAAAAAATAATCCTTAACTAAACTTAAAAGTCCAGAAACATATATATATATATATATGAAATAAATATACCAGTTGACAAGATTATTACCAGTTGACTAATTTTATAAATAAATAAAAAAAAAAATTCTAATTCTTGAAACGAATTCCACATTTTGCTTAAATTTCTTACTCCGCAGTTATTTTCGGTATGAAAGTCCCAGTTCTAGCTGGAACATTTTAGGTCTCACTGGAACTGGAAAATTTTAAAATGATTCCGAACCAATAAAAACATTTTTGCTAAAAAATGAATCGAGCCCATGAACTGTTTACAATAAAACTGCAAATCAAAAGATTCACCCACAGCCCATATGCAGTTAAAGTAGCAATAATAAGTTCATATGAAAATCAATTTCCTTAAATACAGGGTACGGCGAGATAACTTCCTTGCTTCGAATTACAATTACATAAAAAGTAGTAAAGATAATGAGGTTGGCGTGGTCTCATTTCACAGAGGAGATCATAAAGTTGTGTGTTATTGCGGTTCAGTAGCCATCATGAGTTGAAGTTATGAACGCCGTAAAGGCCTATTTTTCCTGGTGCCTTATAATGAGAAATGATTTGGAGTAGCCACCGCATTCTCCCGATTTGGTCTTATGTAATTTCTTTATGTGAGAGCATTTAAATTTACGTGCCTATACTGACCACACACAAACTTTGGAATATCTGAAAAGAAACATTCAAAGGGAAACGACGAACATATCTCCCTATGTGCTGGAGAGATTGATAAAAACAGCAGAATTCGGCTCACTCATGGTATCATCAATGGTGGACGTCACTTTTGCCCAATATGAAGCTTAAAACTATGTAAACTAAAACTTTAAATATGTAATTTCTATACACAAAAATAAATAAAAATATATCTTTAACACTTTTTGTGTTATTGCAATACGAAATAAAAAAAAAGTTATCTTATCGCATCATGTATATTGTCTACATTTTAAAATGCATGTTATTAATCTACTTTATTATCCGCTTTTAAATATCTTCGGTTTATTTTATTATTCAACATTGCTTCTACTTTTCTAAAGTTCTATTTTAAAGTGTTCAATGTAGCTTTTTAATGCTAAAGGATAGTATATTTTTTAATGCTGTTTGATGTATACTGTAAAATTAGTTACAGTATTATTATACTGTGGAATTAGTTACAGTATTGCAATAAATAGTGTTTGCATTTCTCTTAAGTTGTTGACATAAAACAAGTAAATTAGCCCTAATAAAATTATTCAAATAAGTTAAAATATATGTAATGAAGTAGCAATTGCATGGAGGAATTGAATTAAACAGGATTTAAAGAAACTCGGAATTTCTCATTAGAAATAAAAGGTATAACTTCTTTAAGACTTACAATAGTTGTAATATTAATGATAATGATGTTTATTACCATATGGGATTTACTGTAATACCGAAAGCAAATTTCGTAGGTGTCGGTGTATCGGACAAACTTCTTGCGCATTTAACGGACAGCACATCCGAGTTTCTTTAAATCCTGTTTAATTCAATCCCTCCATGCAATTGCTACTTCATTACATATATTCCATAGACACAATAACCATAGCGCACCTTCCATAGACACAATAACCATAGCACACCTTCCATAGACACAATAACCATAGCACACCTTCCATAGACACAATAACCATAGCACACCTTCCATAGACACAATAACCATAGCACACCTTCCATAGACACAATAACCATAGCACACCTTCCATAGACACAATAACCATAGCACACCTTCCATAGACACAATAACCATAGCACACCTTCCATAGACACAATAACCATAGCACACCTTCCATAGACACAATAACCATAGCACACCTTCCATAGACACAATTACTACTCTCCACCGATAGAGTACAAGACAAGTCTGGACATTTTAGATCTTCTATCCCCGCTTTCTTTTACTCACTTAACACATTTTCAGTGGATACCATCTTAAGTTGGAATAGACGAAAATAAAGGATTAAGTACCTACCCAAGACTGGTGCTGAGGAGGGGATATTATTATTGCATTTATATTGTAAATATAAACGCGATTAATCTGCAAATATTATACGTAAATTAAAATACAAATTATTGATGCTTGAAGAAATATGCACTAATGTGCATTTTATACTTCTGATTAAATGTTTAGAAAGCCTTATAACATATTGTCCATCATTTTTATTAATTCTTTTTTTTATGTACATTATAGAGTTAATAGATATTTTTCTTTTTTTATTTCTAATAATTCTTCTATAATTTCGAACTTTTTAATGATTACTTATTAGTATTTTACTTTATTCCATAGTATTGATATTTTGTGATTTAAATATTTAGAGTTTACCATTTAAATGAAAGAATTTTTAGTGATGCATCTAAATATTACATTATAAATCATTTGATATATATTTAGCCTGATTTGATGCCTTAATCATGCTGAACAACTTTATGATATCAAAACACCAGAAACAAACTAAAATTTTAATTATTACATTAATATTCATTAATTTTTATAATGTCTAAGTAAGGACAAAGCGCAACAAGTTTAGATTAGATTATTGCTATACATTCTCAACTGATTATTTTCACTTTCGAAACGAAAGCTGTTGTCTCAGATAATTACCTTAAAATTTTGTACCATGCTGAAACGACGAGGTCAAGTTCTGATCAAATACTCTTATGCCTACAACAAGTCACCCTAATATACGAAAATTGAACCATATTGAACTTTTAATATGCACAAGCTTTCTCATCGCGATATATTTCCGCCCAAGTCATTAATTAAAACGATTTCTCCTGAGACAATGAGATGAACGCTTTTCCTCATTAGATAACCTTAATTCCCATATCGAGAAACGTTAATTCATAGAAAGCTATTTAAAAATCTATAATTGCATTAATATTATAAAAGCACGAGTAATTTGCTACTACCAAAACACTTTCAAAATTTAATAATGACATTAAATCCTTCTAATTTCAAGTTAAAAAGTTAATGAAAACTTTACACGCACACACATTTGCACCCCTCTACTATTTAAGTACAATCCCAAAAAAATTTGACAGAATTTTTTAACTATTTAATTAACAATGACTGTTATGTTTGTGTGTGGGTGGAACACTGCTTTTCGAAATTCCAACCGAATGAAATTAATTTGAATGTCAAATTCCAGCAGGAAAATTGAAGGATGTTTTAAATATGTTCTGTCAAAGTCTGTCATCTAATGATGTTATATGAAATTCCAATAAAATGACGTCAACTTGTCAATTACTTTTTCAAAGATTCATTCAAAATTTTGAGCTGCATTCTGTTAGTAATAATAACACAGGATGTTTCTTTTTGAAACCATTTAATATATATATATATATATATATATATACACACATATACATATATATATATATATATATATATATATATATATATATATATATATATATATATATATATATATATATATATATATATATATATATATATATATATATATATATATATATATATATATACACACATATTATTGTATTCACCATGTTTTTAGTTACTAGTATTTTTTTATTGTAGTCAAATTAATCACCAAATATTTCGTTAAAATCACCAAGAGTTTCATACGAAATTACACTTTTTTACCAGCCCAAAGGCATACATTTCAAAGCTTTTTTTCCTGAAATCTTTTTTCGAAAACAAAAACATTTTTGTCACTAATTAGACATTTTCAATTTTTTAAGCAAATGTTAAATATTTGTGGATTTCTAAATTTGGAACGATAACAGAAAATTGACTATTACTAAGCAATATGATAGAAAACTATTTTTTATTCGTTTTTTGTTTTAATATATATTTACATAACACATAAAATTCAAGATGCAAATACATTAAAGTTTTGTGTTTATTTCTGTATCATGAATAAAGTTCTTAAAATATTACATGATTTAACTGTTTACGAATTTGTCGAAACCACAACGTAGAAATCCTTTGAATCAATAGTTTTTCAGGATTAAACTGCAATCAGAGATTAATTACCAAAAAACTCGCCAAATATGGCGAATTTTCTGGTGATTTCTGAGCAATCTGGTTGTAGTCACTTAAATGAACTGAAGGTTTCAAATAGATTTCTGCTTTTTCATTGTTTGTGAAAAGTTATACATCTCAGTTTTATTAATTTGTGAAGTTTATTCACACAAATAAAATTCCTCAATTACTAACATTCTCACCTCGACATAACTGTCGATAAAATTCATTAATGAATTTATAAATCAATAAGAAATGATTAACCAAATTAAAAATACTTTTGAAAAGGTTATTTTGTTCAACGTAATGATTTGAATTAGTTTGATAAAAACATGACAAGAGTCAACTTTAAATTTTGCTCAGATTAATTTTCCACAATTTTTATATGTAGGTAGGATAAGAATAATTTCTTAACCAATAGTTTCTTACTCCTTAAGCAGAAGCAAAACTAAAAACCAAACTTAAAATACAATATCGAAAAGATTTTTTATGGGTGAGTGAGAATGTAATAATAAAATAATAAACAAGCGAATGAAATTTATAAAAATTTGAATCGTCCTTGCCAATTTAATCTGACCATAAAGTAGATATTTTGTCTTGTCTTTTTCATTTTGCTTCTTCTTCTGTTCTTCTGTCAACCTCTTAATAGTTTGAATCAATGGAAAACGGCTTCCTAAGCCGATGCTTTGGTCTTTTATTATTTTATTATTATTATTATTAATTTTATAAGAAATCGTTTTATTAACAAAATAAACTTTCACAATATTCTCAGACATTCCATGGTGAACTTCATTTTGTTTAATGCCATTCGAAGAATGAGATTTGAAGGCAGCACCAAATTTGTCGATAAGTCGGATTTATGACGCCACCTTAATGCGATATGACGTAATTAATTATGTTTGGCTTAGATGAAAGGTTAATTTTGTTTGGCATAAATATGACGTCATGGATGCTTTAAACCAATGAGAATTGGAATAGAGTGGTGTTAATCATAATCTCAACTGAAACAAAAGAAACAAGCATTTTATGGTTGATAAATTTGATTTCCTTGACGGAATCATTGACTATTATGCTGAGAAGGTTAATTTTAGTCGTTCACAATCCAGAGTATTTTAAAAAATCTAACTTTATGATAATATAAGACAGGAAGGCATTTTGCATTGAACTTGAAGTAATATATGTTAAAGGTAGATGCTTTTCTTCCAGTGAGTTAGGTTTAACTTCGAGAGAAAATTGCCACATCAGGTGCAAACCCCGTTACATGATTAGACTTGAAAATGGAAAGTTGTTAATTATGTCCTTTGCATGAGAAAAAATACGCATCAACAAAATTAATGTAAAAACAACAATGCAAGCAATAAAAATTTTAACTAAAAAGAAACCTAGTCAGATTTGGCAAATTAATCATTTCAAAAATAATTATAATTAGCTAGTATTTCATATTGATTTTGGGTATTGATATTTTTTCATATATGTTTATTGTTTAGAAACGAACTAGGTTATAAATAGGTGATGAAACAGTAAAAATGATAATAAAGGATTTTAGTTAAAACATGCAAAATTTTATATTTGATGTTAATGAAACAAAAGTTTCTCCTGTGATCAATATAGAATTCCAGATTAAACTAGCATATTTAAAGCTTTTAATTTATTATCAAGGAAAAATATTAAAAAAAAAAAACTTACGAATCTAATCGTCCTCATTTAAATTAGGAAAAGAAGAAAAATTTAAGAATATTTATCAAATAAAGCCAACAAGCAAAAAGTGGTAAAAAAATTTCAATCAAATATTAGTTGTTACGAAGATAACTCTCAGTTAAAAACGAAACCAATATTTGAAAATAAGTACAAAACTCTTCTTTTAAAATATAAAGGACTAAAATACCCAAACTCATGGAATCAAATCGCAAGGAAAGTAAAAGTAACCAAACGTCTGATGATTCACTTCGAAAAAATTCTTCTTGGAAGAGAATTCATCCAAGCAAAGCTCCAGTAGGAATAGCCCCTCCGCCACAGTTAAAACGAGTAAAATCTAAAGTTGGTTCTTTGGATAATATTGATCATAAACCAAAAGGAGGTGATAAAAAGATACAAACAGAAAAACTAAAATGGGATGCTAAAGCAAAAGTTGGATCTTTGGATAACATAAATCATATTCCTGGTGGCGGAAATAAAAAGATTTTCAAGCAGACAAAAAACGAAGAGAATAATGCGTCAGAAAATAATTCTAATACTGAGGTAAATCAAGAGAAAAAACTTGATAGACACGCTGAATGTAAAGAAAGACGTGACTCATCTCTTCACAAAATCGATGCTAGTACAAGTATTTCTAGAGAATTATCATCTTCGAGAAGCAAGCGATTACCGCCAATAAAAGCTCCTGTTGGAAAAGCACCACCGCCAAACATTAAGCGAGCAAGTTCTAAAGTAGGATCATTGGACAACATCGATCATAAGCCAAAAAGTAGCGGTAAAAAAATTGAAACTAGAAAATTAGAGTGGGAAGCAGAACCAAAAGTAGGTTCATTGGCAAATGCAGACCATGTCCCAGGGGGAGGAGCAAAAAAGGTGCCCTCTTATAAAGTCGATTTTAGATCGAGAGCACAATCAAAAGTCGGATCTTTGGCTAATATTGACCACAAACCTGGTGGTGGTAACGTTAAAATCATAGACGAGAAATTAGATTTTAAAGAAAAAGCAGCTTCTAAAGTGGGTTCTTTGGTCAAGCTCGAAAATAGAAGCAACGAATTGGAATCCGAATAAAGATATATTTTTAGTATATTACAAACCAAGTAACTTAAGTTAAATATGGTGAAATAAAATGCTTACGGATTTTATAAAATTGTATTAATATATCACTTTCTTTACTCCAAAATAGCATTATACATACATAAAGAGGAGGTAATGTGTATTTATGTATGAATATATTGATTATAAACTGCGTTTCTTAGCAAACATCTGATTGAAAATTTATAGATTCATATTTTGATTAGTTAGGACGATCATAAGATAAAAATAAGAGCCTTAAGATAAATTTTCAATAAATTTTTATAATTTTTAATACATTTTTTAAAAAATATTTTATTATTAGGTGTATGGAGTAACTATTCATCAATTTTACATGTAACTGGCATATTAATTCTATATGCCTAAATTCTGTGTGTGGATTTTGATTCTAGATTCCTTTACTTTTATTACACATTGAGTACTATTTAACCAGAATTTTTTAATTTTCTTCTGAAATTTTGACTATTTAATTTTTATTTGTGTGCCGCATTTCTATTAAAGCTAAGTCTTATAGATATGCGTATACTAAATGAATTGACACAAATTAGAGTCATTTTCTGTTCATTTTTGTTTTTATGTTTTCATGTTCTTTATATCTATTTCTGTTTTTATTTTTTGTTACATTTTAAAATATAAAAATAAAATTCTGAATTGCTTCTGTGATAGTCATATATACTTACAGAAAATTGTGTTTTCAAATTGTTAAATGTAAACACATTATTTTACGGATTATTTTTCAAAAGCAATATTTCCGAGATTATAAACTCTGACAGGCACCCCACTGCTTCTAACTGAGTGTATCACAGTTAGTTATCTATAAAGACAACCTTATATGTTCTATGGAAATTGGAGAGGTAATATTTGCTACGAAAATTCAAATATACGCTTCGAGAGTTGGATATTAAAGTTCCTTTTTGCCTCAATGAAAGTTTGTTGACAAAAAGGTTGTAATGTGACGTATATACTTTCAACATGGTTTCTCACCATACAAGCATGTTAATGCCTTTAGAATGGCTATTTTCCGAGAAGTTTGTTGTCCTTATTTTAAAAAAAATAATCATTATTCAGAGAATTAATTACGAGTACATGATTCTCTCCAGAGAAAGTTCAGATTTAAGAATGGTTATAGACATTTTTGGAGACAGGGCTTAAAGTAAATTTGGAGACAGTGTCACATTTTGAAAAAGATCATATTTTTAAACCTTCTGTACCTAGAAAAACTAGATATTTACTTTTTCACACGAAAATAGTTAAGGCGAGTTCAATAACTTATGCGTAGATTACTAGTCAAGATACGGGTTTATAGTTGTATTGTAATATTTTAAAAATCTTTTCCTCTTTCAATGATATGTATTTGTTCATATCAGTATTAAAGCACAATGATCTGTTTTTAACGCTTCATAAGATGTCTCCATATGTTTCGCTCAGCAAAGAAATTATTTGTTCAAATTTATGAAAGTTTTCATCGAAAGGAAACTAGTTTCATATCTTTTTTAGAAAGTATACATTATTTAAGCACATTAACATCGATTGTTAGTCAATAAAGTAAATCAAAAAATACAAACGTTCATTTAATTCGTTTTTGTGTGTGTGGAAAGGTACTTAATTATTCTTTCTTTTTAAATATTAATATATATGAATTTTATATGAATTATAACTTTAATTTTTAACCTCTCATGACACTTTTTTTTAAAAAAAATTAACTAGTATTTAATTTTAACTATCAATAAGTTAAATATATAACACTTTTTATATATTTACATTATTAGTTTTTATTTAACTTATTTTATTTAATCGCATCAATCGCTTTTATCTGATTCATATCAATTTAAATTTCTTTAACAATAAATCGATACTAGGTGGCAGCACTAGTTTTTAAATACTTAAATACTAAATGTAAATTTTAATAATTGATTTGATTTAATTTGCTCAGTTTTTGAGAGCTAAACATTTGATTGCCAGCTCGCCAATGGTAATTATTTTTGATTAGTAAAAAGAGAGAGCTAAAATGAATTTTTTACTCAAGATTTATTTTCTTATTTATTTGTGTCCTCGATACATATGTGAAAACGTGTTTCCTATTTATCGGAAATAAATATTATGGTAAATTTATAGAACTATATACTACCGTAGTATTACATTGGAAATTTTTAAAATTTAATTTTATGGATAACTACAGCAGACTCTGTTCTGTCCCCCAGTTTTCATATTCCTAAAATATATACTTTTTTTTTAAACAAACAATAATAAAGCTCACCTACTTTAGATTGTGAGATAAATTCGCATTAATAATAAATTCAATTGCGATTGATCTAGTATAAACGAATTAAATGAGTAGCTATCATAATTTTATAAAATATTATTAATTAAGTAATTTAAATTACAAATAATACATTTTGTAATTGGCATTATGGTAAATAATTATGCAAGAAAGAATTGCTTAAAACAATTTTCAAACAACAGAACTAAGATTACATTTATATAAGTTAGTAACTTATACTTACTAGTTAGTTTCGTGACTGCTTTATTTTTATAATGAGTTCGTAAATAAAATATTCATTTATCCCAAACATCCAATAATTTCTTTAAATATCTTTAAAATATTTCAAATGTATCCTTAAATATTTATAAAAATAGCATACAGAATTTTTTTTGGTGCAATTACGTTGTTAAATTTCGTGACGAGAAATAAAAAAAGTCACAATTACTGTCATAAATATTTGCTTCGCGTATTGTTAAAAAAGGCTTATATTTTCAGAAACTACTAAAAAATATATAGTACAAGCATTTTATTTACCTTTTATAAGCTAAATATTTATCGTTTACTGATAAAACATTTAAAAACGCTAAAGATTATATCTGAGGGAAACTGCTTAGCAGTCACTTCGATGATCAATTTCGTGGTTAAAATACAATATTTCTATATTTTTAAGCATTATTTAAAAATAGTTATTGCGCTTCGAATTTAACAGAAGGATTCATATATGATAGGCAATTTTAAAACTATACTGAAGTAGATTTGTGTGGAAAATATTAATAAAAAAGTAAGAATTTGTATGTAATTACAAAAAAAAAAAAAAAAAAAAAAAAAAAAGTCTTTGTTAAAAATATTAGACTTTGAAAAACTACGTTTATTTATTATCACCAAGTGTGTATATTAATAATATTCTAAAATGTTCTTTGAAAATTTCAGAATTTAATAAAAATGTTTGAGCGCAAAGTCAAATAAATTATTCAAAAACACAGATCACATATTTTGAATGCAATGAGAAATCTTTTGACTAATTGATTATTGAAATGATAAATATATTATTATTATCACTTGTCTCTTTAATAAATTAATATTGAGCATTTATAAAAAATTACATAGCATTATTTCATTTCTCATACACTATAACAGTTAATGAAATTTCAAATTATACAAAAAGTTTCTTTACAACGCATTTTACTTGTTATCAACGTATTTAACAGTAAAAAACACTATAATTTCCTGAATAAACATTGAATCTCTTTAATAAGAATAATGAAAAATTATTGAATTTGAAAGATTTCACATGAAGTACAGTTTCATGTAATTATTTTTGTTAGCAAAAGTAAAATTTTTAAAATTTTCCCCATTCATTATAATTTCTGTTAGTGGAAAATATTCTTCATACATTCTTAAGCAAACTTCTCACAAATAATTTAATAATTTCTTACATTTTATAAAATTTTTTTTAACTGATATCCAGCAACAATGATATGTTGTTACTTATGATTTCTTTAAGCCCACTATTTAAGAATCTATCTGTCTTTCTGTATAATACACACACACACACAGAGAGAGAGAGAGAGAGAGAGAGAGAGAGAGAGAGAGAGAAAGAGAGATATGATCTTCATTTTGTCTTAGCTTGCATGTTAGTGTTAATTCTCATTACTTCTACAGGTGACAGGTCAGATCTTCAGGTGGTCAAATAGAACGAATTAATCAAGTAAGAAGATTTGATGTGAACGGCTACGGAAACAACAGAATGATTAGTTTTAATAACACTAATGCACAACTTATGTTGACGAATAATTCATTGGTTTTTATCTAGAGGAACTTCGTATATTCTTATTAGTAGAAATTAAAATTTTTATTATCTTTTGTGATAAATAAATTATTTAATAATATGCTCAGATTTATTTTAAGAATTTGGAAGCATGAAAGCTTATTTTATGAATAAAATATTTTTGAAAAGGCATGACAAAGCAATGATTCAAAGATATAACACCCATCTACATTAAATGTTTAAATTTTGATAACTAAATATAGATGATGTATTTCTTATTACTTGTTATACCTTTAAAAATTTTATTTAATACTCAGCACATCTTTTGACTCATAATTAATAATAAAATTTATATCTAGGGCAAATGATTAGTGGAATTCCTTCGTATATGAGAATACAATTTTTGAAATATAAGTAATCAGAGCTGAATAAAATTTCTTGTTTCTTCGGTACCTTTTCATTGTGTGAATTAATATTCTATTTATTATAAGTCACAACAATAAAAACGATATTGTAATGATTTATCATAGTTGTATACTTTTTGTATTAATTCATGAATTAATATAAATTATATACTTAAATAAACATAAAGAAATTCCTGCATTACATGGAGTATATTATTAATCATTAAAGTTATCAATGGGACATCAAAAATATATACGAATAACATCAGCACAAGATTTAACTAATACGAAAATAATTTTATGAAATAAGCTCAACTGTAAATAGGGAAATGATAGCTTGAAAGTATACTAACAAAAACGTTATAATTAAAAATATAATTTATTGTACATAATAAAAGCCAGTTTAACGTATTATAATAAGAGTATATAAAGACAAATAAAAAATGTAATAAATTATCAGCATTTTTATTACTAAAATTTCTTCACACATTTTGTGTTTTTTCTAAGTTAGTCATACGCTAGTAAGTATATAACTATTTGAGAAGAAATACTGTAACTATAACTGGAAATAAATAATCAGGAAGAAATATTCAATTTTAAATTTTACTAGAAAAGAAAGTTTTTATGGTTGAATAAAATAAGAAAATATGCACAGAGAGAAGAATAAAATGAAGTTCGTTTGATAATAAATGGTTCTAAGATAAAGCTGTTAAAAAAATGCAACAGAGTTTGTTGTTCCATTGATATAAATAAATAAGTGATTGAAGATTAAAACAATTTTTTGATGAAAAATTCACAAATGAGATCTTTTATATTAAGATTCAGAAGTCAGTTTTGGATACAATCATGAGACAAAAATATTCCTAATAGAATTAAGCATATCTGAACGCAAACACACTCTCTCTCTCTCTGCATGTATTTAAATGCAAATGCTGCATATATATTTCATTCAAACGTTATTGTCTGGTTAAAAGTTGCTGTGATGCGCTGTATAAGAAGGTGCAATGCTTACCAGCAGGTTTTTTATTTTGATAAAAGTAAATTTAGCAAAATGAGACTGCAGTTTATCACATCGTAGTATTGTTGTTCACGTCTTTCGATATTACCTGGAGTCTATAAAATTGATGAATTCAAGATGCCGCTCTAAACGCAGTAGTAGATATTAGAGAGTTGGCTTTTTACAAACTAGAAAGAGGGCAGACAAGAAAAAGTAAGTTGCAGACAAGACAAGGGAAAAAAGCAGACAAGAAAAAGTAAGTTGGTAAGTTGGTAGACAGGAAAAAGGAAAAAAAAAACAAAAAAAACAACCAAAAGCAGAAAGTGGAGAAAAAAATAAGGAAAGCAGACAAGAAAAAGACGAAGTCAGACAAGTAAAAGGAAGGAGGCACACAAGAAAAATGAAGAAGGCAGACAAGAAAAATGAAGGAGGCAGAGAAGGAAAATGAAGGAGGCAGAGAAGGAAAATGAAGGAGGCAGAGAAGGAAAATGAAGGAGGCAGAGAAGGAAAATGAAGGAGGCAGAGAAGGAAAATGAAGGAGGCAGAGAAGGAAAATGAAGGAGGCAGAGAAGGAAAATGAAGGAGGCAGAGAAGGAAAATGAAGGAGGCAGAGAAGGAAAATGAAGGAGGCAGACAAAAAAATGGAGGCAGACAAGAAAAAGGAAGGAGGCAGACAAGAAAAATGAAGGAGGCAGACAAGAAAAATGAAGGAGGCAGACAAGAAAAATGAAGGAGGCAGACAAGAAAAATGAAGGAGGCAGACAAGAAAAATGAAGGAGGCAGACAAGAAAAATGAAGGAGGCAGACAAGAAAAATGAAGGAGGCAGACAAGAAAAATGAAGGAGGCAGACAAGAAAAATGAAGGAGGCTTCACAAGCTGGTTATTGGATAGCCCTGTCTTGAGTTCTTTATCTAGAAATGCATCCGTTTCCAAGGCAACAAAAACAATTCGAGGATGTTAACATTAGTTCGACGATTGTGGCTTCAAATGCCATTATCACTACGTCACACACTGAAGTGATTTCAACAATATATATATATAATTTGTAGTATTTTGAATTGAAACCATTTCTAACTGATATAACACAGTGATTTTTATATTTTATTAGGTATAGTGATTTCGAAAACATAGCCATTTTTTCATGATTGCCTTTTTTCTTATTGTAGTTATTATTCAGCGAGGCAATTTTCACCTATTACGTTTATTGGCTAAGTTTTAATGACTATATGTTATTTTTAGCTTAGATAAAAAATTTACAAATTCAATTCTGTTAGACTGTAATGCTCATTTTTACCAAAGAAATTGATGTTTAATTAGTAAACTCATTTGAATAAAATATTTATACATTTTAGTGCTTCCCCGAATAGCATAAGTATCTTTTAATTCATCCTTTTGAAATATCTTATTTTGTATTTTAAACAAAATTTCAATAATTTACCCGCGAATTATTTCTTGTATCATTTACAAAATTCTAATATTTTGTTTCGTTAAGAACTTTGAAATAAACCTGACTTTTATACCAAATGAAATCTCGTGCATCAAGAGGAGGAATTTTACGGTTGGTTAAACATCAAATGTTCTCAACATTTTTACGGGAGGAAGTAGTGTGTTGTAGGGGGAGCACACAAACAGTATTGCGTAATAAGTACTAAGGAGGATTCTGTTTCTTTCATAATGCATCACTGCAATTTAAGATTATGTTTCCAATTTTCAATGAAAGTAATAAATGATTATAGAATAAGTGAGATATAATAAATAAATGGAACACAGGAGATTATTAAGCTTGAGTTAATGTCGGTTATCCAAATTTCCACAAAGACATGTAGTTTCACTCTAACTATTTCCCTTCGGAAAAATTTAAAATTACAAGGAACCATTGTATGAAGTTAAATTATATTTGCTTTGTGGAACATTGGATTCAATGCTTTTCAGTATTCAAATCGATTATTTTCTCAGGATATACGTTACATCAGTTTAGAAAAGTTCATATTATAAAAACAACACAAAAAATTATAGTACAGGAATACTTAAATAAGATTTCGAATGAACTTATAATTATTACATTATAATATTACCAAAGAAGTTTTACAAAATTACACTCAAAGGGTTATATATTTTTTAAAATGTACGTAAATTTCACATCACACTGCTACTATTAGAAGGTCAGAAAAAGAGCAGTAAAAGTGGCTTTTTCAGCACTTAAATTTTCCGTCACAAAAATGAATCACATTCACGACTTTGAAAAAGTTAATGTATTTAAATGTCACCATAATTAATGATGCAAATAAGCTTAAAGCAGGAAATGATATCAGAATTAAAATGGCCTATAAATACTAAGCTAATATTTGAGATGGAAAGACAATTAAGATCTTAACTTATCAACCGCAAAACTGAATTAAAAATTCATAATATGCTTGTAATACCTGTTTTACTCTATTCTAGTGAAATTTGAACCCTAAATAAAGGTATATAACGATCACACTGGATATGTTCAAATAACGAGATTGATATCTGAGTTGGCACTACCACTTATTAAACACATCATATAAAGGACATTAAAACGTAGGGAACTTTTAACTAACACACGCTCGCTAACAGATTGGTTTTCATGATGGGTCTGGTTTCAAACCTATTTTCCCGATCACGAGAGGGATTCGTTTCACCCTCTCATTCTAACACCTCTGAATCTCCTAACAATCAGAAGAATTCAACAGCTGCAGTTTGACTAAAAGACACCTAGCACACACTAAGTTGAAAACAAAAGATGTTATTGTTATCATCCTTTTAAGTATTATCTTTTTGTCGATTACTTTTCTGCTTGAATTTTCAAAATGTTGGCAAACATCTAATTTAAAGGATACGAGAATTTTCTGATTTTATGTACAGGATGAGAAATTAAGTTGAATTCTGCGTTCTAGATCTGTTTCTTATATATTCTCGAAGTTACAGTTAAGATAAAATCGTATTTTCACCTCAATAAATGAACAAAAAGATTTTTCTCATGCAAATAAACCTTAAATTTTTTTTACTTTAAAAATTGTTTCCTCTTAGGCTTCTAGCAGCATCTCTTTATGCAAACATTCCATATCTGAAATAAAGATTTAGTTTGGAATTTTGAGAAGGAAATTATCATCGCCATGCAACAAAAATTTACGTGAGAAAAAAAATAGAATTCTAAAGAGTTATATAGTTAATTAGAATACAAAAAGATTTGTTAAGATTTTCGTCATACACTGATTATAATATCATTTATTTTTGCAGCGCTTAAGTGTCTAATTTCCAGGTAGGAAAAGTTGAAGTTTATAATATTATCTGGAATATAAATAAAATCTCATAAAGCACGAGCTTTTATAAAATATTTTTATTCATTCCATGCAAACAACACATAGTGAACAACTTTGACATAAATACGAAGTAAACAATGCCAGAAATAGGGTGCTAAGACATAACACCATATAATTTCATGTTACCATTCAATATCAAAGTGAAGTAATTGTGATTTTCAATAAATATTTCAGTTTATCTTCTATTCTATAAATCAAATAAGTTTTATGTAAAATATTAATTATTAGCTTTTTTAAACATTAACTTAAGACAGAAAATGGAAGAACATACAATAGTGGCAGGTACAACCATATAAGAAGACGTAACTGAAATGAAATGAAGAACAAGCTACGTATGTACAAACTAAGAAAAATTATGCACAAGTGTTTATGAAAATAAGCTGACTTTGGTATTAACTCTGGACAACTATTTAGTAGATGCAATTTATGGTGCTTTTATTTTTATTTTTATGAGCGTTAGTTTATATGCATATCAAAATATAGTTAAGAGCAAAATCATATTTATAAAGAAAGCCTTGCTTTAAAAGACCAAAAAAAAAAAAAAAGAGCTTTGTAAATTATCTGAGTGAGTGAGGGACTCAGACATGCATAAAATGCATTTTTCACCTATACGTGCCCATATTTTTCTGCAAGTCAAATATCACATGTGCAAGTTTCAGAAATCAAGGTTTCAACATCTTTATAATTTTTCCTTTTTAATTCATATAACAAACTTTCTTAATATTTTAATTTGAATTCATCATTAAATAAATTAGGAGTTAAATTAGTTTTAATCTATTTTACTCATAGCAAGAAAATAATCTTTAGAAACATTTCTTGCAAAGTTTGCAAAGAAAAGAACTGCTTTTACAACAAAGAAAAAATATATGAGAAGATTTATACGTTGCAGTTTATTTTATAACAAACTTTCAGTTTCGATAAAAAAAAAGTAAGTGCAAAGCAGTGATCTTAAAAAAAAAGTTTTGAGTTTGCAAAGCTTCCTCATTTTATTACTAAAAGAGTTTTTAGTTAATTAAAAATTCAAATTCTTTTAATATATATTTAATAATATAATTCTTTTAATATATAATTAACAATGAATGATATTTCGTAATTATAAGCATTTCATAATATAAAAATTCACCGAAAGACAACTGTAAACAAGACATAAATATTAATCCAACAATAATCAGAATTTAAAGATATATCCAAAAAAATTCAAAGGATAATTAAAGTAACTATGTATACATATTTATATATTAGTTTTATGATAAAATTTTGTGCAGTTCTTATCAAACAAATGTGATTAGATATTTCAAACTGAATTAATGAAATAATATTACCAATATTTAATTGAATTCTGAAAAAAGTATTTTTACTCGAACATGAAAAATAAGTGATATTTATAAGTTAAAAGCTCTAAGATCATATTCGAAAGCTACACTAAAATTTGTGTGTGTAATATAACTGGCCATAAATAAAATCGAAATATACTTAAAAACAAAGTACGGACAAAAGTAAATGCACTTTCATGAATCAAAGCGTGCACCCAAATTAAATAAATCACATGCTAGCCGTCATAAAATACCATTACATCCATATTAGGTTATATACATCTGTGTAGACAAATGTTTCAAAGTTTGACTTCACAGTGATGTAATCCTATAAGGATATTTAGTAATGACCATAATATATTGGTTGCTTTACAATGTAACCATGTTGTCCACCACCTTGAACTCCACCATAACCTCCTTGGTGCCCACCATGTTGCCCACCGTAAGCAGCTTCATGGCCAACGTCGTGTTCTTTCTTATGCTTTCCATCATGTCCATACACTTGCTTATGGTAACCGCCACCACCATAGTTTCCACCGTATCCATCAGAGTGTTTAGATAAATGTCCCTTATTGTGGTGACCAGCTTCATGAGAAGATAGGTGATGCGCTCCACCATGCTGCTTCTTGGCGTCACTGACATGATGGTGGGCTCCTCCCTTTTTGTGGTGTCCAGCTTCGTGGTGGTCATGACCGGCCTTGCCAAACTTATGGTAGTCATCTCCATGCTTTTTCTCATCGTGGTAATTCTTTCCACCGTAGCCCTTTTGGAATTTGGCTGCATTGTGATCGTAGAAGTCATGGTGATCTTGGTATTTCTTTTTGTAGTCACTGTCATGGAAGTCATCATGGAAAGTTTTGTGCTCTCCATGCTCTTCTTTGTGGTAGACATTCTTGAATCCTCTGCTTTTATGACCTTTGTCCTTGAATATTTCACCTCCAACTTTATTTCCTTTCTGACCATGTCCTGTAAGACAGCGTTAATAAATTTAGATAATCAGACAATACTTTAAGCTACAGAATTGATAAATTGTCGTAAATTGCTTCCAAAAAAATTACAAAACATTCAAGTGAGTATGTAAAACCGATAAGTTTCTTGTGAAACATTGATAATTTTTGCGTTCACTTATGAGCCTAAAATCAAAATAAAACAATAAGTGAGTGAGCAAAAATATATTTTTAGAATACAAATATTGATGATTAATTTTCAATTTTATACACATTAATTACATAATTATATATAAAATTAAAATAATTTAAATTGCTCTCAAAAATGAATTCCAACCGTCAGTAGTTGAGCAGACAATTGAATAGTAAAAGCAGTATATTTCAGTTCAATATTTGGTGAGATCGACTACCATCTTGAGTATGGGTAACTATAAGGGCTCCAAAGTTACTTTAAAATCCCCTCTAGTAGGAAAAAAAAAAAAAAAAAAAAAAAAAAAAAGATTATAGGGTGACAAACGATATAGTTACTTTATCCTCAATTATAGTTGCTTTGGTTTGATAAAAGTAATTTTTAATGAATAGATAAATTTTGAATTTTAATTAAAAAAATAGTTATTTAAGTCTTCTTTTTTTAAGGTAAACACATGTGCTATATGTTTATATTTAAATAAAACGTATGTTTAAACTAGAATTGATAGTTGTATTAAAATAGTAAAAATTAATTGGAAAAACATCTTTTACATTTAAAAATTGCATCCTTTTTAATTTATTATTTACAGCTATTTATTGAGAATAAAGCAAATTTCTATTCTTGACGAGGCAAAAAATGAACGCAATTGAGATCTTCTGCTAAATTAAACAACGATTAATTTTTCTTATTAATTAATTCCCTTAATTATGCTCAATTAGCTTTATTTTTTAATCATGAGCATATTATTCACTGATTACACTTTTCATAGTCAATGAGAAATATAATCAGCGAATAATACACTTTAACCATGTTCATGCTTTACAGTCAGTAAAGCATGAACATGGTCAAAGTGTTAAAACTTAACAAGACATTTTTTACAAGAAGAAAACTAATGTTTTTCATAAAAAAACTTACAAGATACGTTTTTTAAATAATATTTTCCCCTTCATCAGCTACTTCTTAAGTACACGCTTAACTTAAAATACTTTCTTAAAAAAGTCAGGTGAAAAAAAATGAATAAATAATTAGAAATTTTTTTGTTATATGAACCCGACAAATATTTTCAAGGTACATAAAAACGAGTTTAAACTTATTATTTATAAGCGCATTTATTTATTTAAAATTTTTTTTAAGAATAAAACATTTTTTTGAACATAACGAATGAATTACTTTTAAAAGTTATAAATAATGAAGTTTAAATAGAATATTGATTAAAAATTATTTTCATCACATGTGAACTTAATAAGATGCATTACATACTTTTCAAGCTTTACTCATGGATTTATTTTTAAATGATTATGGAAATTGCTTCTTTTTGTATTTCTATGATTAAAATAATTTTTTACTAACTCAAATGATCTTTTTTATTCCAATCGCAATTTTCATGTTGATTTATTCATTTTAAGTTAGAATTCAAGAAAGTTTTGTGTTAACGATTGTTTGCGTCAGTGGTAATAATCTATTTTTTCTCAATCGTAAAATTTAATCAAGAATATATTTAACATATAATACAGATTCAGAACTGTTGTTAAATATTTTTTTATAAGTTATAAAGAAAAAATAAAATAATCTTGAATTATTTTACAGTACTTTTAAATGTATCTGTAAATCAAATACATAATTATATAATTTATGAGCTATTTTTTGAATGCAAATTTATTTTTCTCAATAAATTGCAAAGGAATTTATTCAGATAAATATTTATAAATCAAAATATATTTGCAATGTTTTTATAAAAACAGCCGAATTCTAAAATTTAGATTGAAAAGTTATTAGCCATTTTTTAAAGAAAATTATGTATTTTTGAATAACTTATAAAATAAAAGAATTCAATTAAGGTTTTATTAAAAAAAATTAAAATCACAGCTTGAATTTTTATCCTGCAATTGCTTTAATAAATAGTAAATATCGATAAAAAATGAATTTTTGGAAATATAAGTGTAAATTTTATTTAAATTAAAGACTAAAAAAGGTATTCTTTAGTCTTTATTACAATTAGAGAATTTAAGATAATTAGTTGCAAATTCTAAGGCATTTTTTAAAAGGGAAATTAAGTAATTTCTGAGTAAGTTATAAAGGAGGACCAACCAAGAATGACTGAGTTCTTATAGCAAAATTAAATAATCCTGATATGAATATAATTTTATTTACATTTTACGAATTTTTTTGATTTCCGTTTTTCCTTCACACATAGAACTTGAATAAGATTTTTGACAATAACATTTTTAGAGCAAAGCTGTAGAAGAAGACCATATATTTAATAAGATTATTAATTTTAATTCATAAGTAAGAGTGATTACATTATTGTCATTAATAGCATATATCTTACCTCCATGTTTTTCAGATCCAATTACGCCGGCCTGATGTGAACCACCATTTACAATGCCTTTGTGATCTTTTCCATATTTATCGAAGAATTCTCCCCCGACTGCATGTTCTTGGTGGCCACCGTGCTCCTGTTCTTTGGCAAATGACTCACCTCCTTTCTTCACTCCTTCCCCATGAACACCATGGTCTTCCACGAACTTCTTATGAGCCCCATGATCTACCACGTCAACATGTTCTTCATGGACACCATGTTTCTTTTCTCCAACTTCACCACCATGACCATCATAGCCTGAATATCCTTTGAATCCTCCATCATGATGGTGATCGTGATGAGCAACATGACCACTATGTTTTGCAAAACCTCCACCACCACCTTCTCCACCATGACCGGAGTAACCGCCTACACCACCACTGGAGTATCCAATGCCACCTCCTCCGATACCACCTCCACCTACCAAGGGACCATAAACAGAAGCATCGGCCTGCAGAGCTTCTTTCCCATCCTTTTCATCAACTTCATCATCTTCATATTCATCTTCTTCTAAGGGCTCTGGTTCTTCTTCTTTCTTACTCCATGAAAGTGAAATCAGTCCCACGAAAATGAGAACCTATGATAATTTTATCAGAAACAATATCCATCACTAATGAGTAAATTTATTATTATACAAATATAAGTGATTTTTATCTTTACATTGCGATTTATACAAGGGGCATAAAACTGGCTAAAATGGTTTTAAATCGCAATTTTATAAAAATTTTGGTATATTTTTAGATAAAATTATCGTCAAATGTTATAATAAAATTACCTATAAATTCAAATTAAGTCGAAATTTTTCTTTTAATCAGTGTTTTACTACATTAAGTTCATTTTAATTTATTCCATGAATATGAAAATCAAAAGTATTTCGGCGATTATATTACGCTTTGAATTTTAAAGACGAATAATCTTTAAAATTCAAAAGTAATATAATCGCCAAAATACTTTGGGCTTTAAAGACGAATAATCTTTTTCATAATTAATATAAAAATAATTTAATTTATTTTGGTATCCTTTGAAATTTAGGCAAGAGATTTAGGGGAAAACTTGTTCTATTTATTTCAACACGCTTATGAGAATGTAGAGACAACTTATTAACAAACTGCTAGTAATGTTACAACATATTTTGTCTAATTTCAGTGAAACTTATGATTAAATAAAAAAAATCAGCAGTTTATTTCGTTAGAATATTTCTGATGCAACTGTTTTTTAGAGAAAAAATCTATTCCTTCAAATTCTTCTAAGATAATAGAATAAGGAATGTTGAATTTAGAAATAAATTCCTAATTTTGAAAACAGAAAAGAAATGATAATTCTGAATTTCTTTAGTATCTTTATTTTTTTGTGAAAAAAATATGTTGCATAAAAGTTTCTGACCGCCATTGTTTAAATAAATCAAAAGAAAAAAAAAACATTAGAGTTTCCTATAATTCACTTATTCTTCTTTCCTGTAATGTTTCCCTATTGCTTTTTCATGTGAAAATGTTCTCAATATTTTGATTACAATAATATGGCACATTATTGTAACGTAACTATAAAATTTCTTATAAAATAAGAAATCAATAAAACCGTCTCGACTTCTGCTTTTCAAAAATTTGATTTATAAATTTATAATAAGGAACATTCCGATTAACTTATTTCGTCCTAATAATCTAAAAACAATAATAAATTTGAATTTGTTTTTTAAAAAAAACTTGTTTCTGAAATTAAATGGTATAAAATTATGACCACAATGAACATATGCAATTTTAATGTTTATATAGGTGGACATTTAATTTCTGCATATGTTCCACAAATGATATTTCCTGATTAAGATATTAGATTGATTGTTATCCATGCCAAATCAATATGCAATTAGTTAAAGAGATAGTTTTATGTGTGTGTGAAGTATGATGGATAAAACTAACTCTTTTATTTTCACTTCATATTAAATCATATTTGGAATTCAAACTAATTTAAATGTATCTCTCTCACATGGCTTTGCCTATTCATGATAGAATCATGTTATTCAGAGTGGTGGGTCCAATGTTCGATTACAACCTCAGTTGTGGATAATACTTATGAAAATTTTAAATAATAATTCATCAATTGTATTAGAGATAGTGAATGATATAGTTGATTTCATGAGTTGTCCAACATAACAAACCAATTGAACTCTTTTAAAATTAAAAAAAAAATATCCTTTTGAAAAATTAATCCTGTTAAAGTATGAAAAAAAAATTAAATTCTTAAAAGTAATTTCAAGAACATTGCTGCTACTTTCAACAATATTTCTACTCCAAATTGCATTGAAAATAATAAAAATAATTTGTATTCTTCTACAAAATAAAAAGCAATAGTTATATAAAAAAAATTTTCAAAAATATTAAAGCAAAAAATGAAAAAATTCTTTTCAATGTATCTAAAAAATTTTTAACGAATTATCAAATCTGACAGAGTATTTGGTCTCCTTAAAAATTGAAAATTTTATTTTTCAAATGTTTATTATGAAAAATAAAAAAAAAATTACTTGATTGTTCGATAACTATCTTAAAAACATTGTTGCTTAAAGCATTATTTCTTATTAAGTTTGCATCCAAAATAAGAAAAAAAATTATTGGTACATATTCTTCCAAAGAAGAGGAAGCGATATTTTCATAATCTTTTTTGAAATGCTTAAAATGAGACGGGTTAAATATGGAGGATAAATAATAGAGGAAGGAGTGCGTTTAATGTAGAAAAAGGTACAACGAAAAACAGTATGAGTCTGAAGACATGTAACTTTAAAATGGAAATCGTTTAATTAGAACTTTCTCAGAAAAATAAAATGTAGTCTGTATACCTAGGAAATAAATAAGTTTTTTTTAAACTTTTTTTTCTATTTCTACCTTATCTAATAACATGACTTGTAAGGAAAGTGAAAGTTGAGTTTCAAAAGTTAAAGAGACTAACTTCCTGACTTGTAGACAACACTTAAAAATGCAGCCGATGGAGCAAAGAGCGAAACTTATTTCTGGAATAATATTAAAGTTCTGAATGGAAATTTTAATAATATATGTAATAAAATATATAAAATATATTGAATATCTCTAGATATGTAGAAATGTAAAATAAATGGATACCTTTAAGATGATGAATACTACTCCCATTTTTATCATTAAAAATCCTTTAATCATAAAATGCTAATCTTAAAATGATCACTGTATCAAATGTATCACTAAATTAATATGCTTAACTTTTATGATGAGCAATACATTTTAGATAAATATGTTTTTTGACACAATGAAATCATTAAATGCAACTACGCTTATTATTTAAAAACTAGTTGTAAAAGGGAAACACAATGAAATAATATTATCTCCTATTCTTCTTAAAAGAGAAATATTAAAAAAATGAATAAGGAATTAATATTATTGGTAATTCTTTTTTTGCTTATCTTAATTAATTAATAAAATATTTAAAAATAATTCAAATATTATTTTTCAAGTAATCTCGTACACTGTGATCTGATCTTTTTGTTAATTATGTGTGTATGATTATGAATATTTTACATCTTATGAATTGAAATTAAATTGAGTTTTTTAAAGATACTATCCCTATTTAAAAGATAATAGTTTTTTTTTTATCAAAATTTAGTTTATCTCAGTAAACTTTAAATGATGGTCCTGCAATTTTAAATGTAAACATAAAAAAAAGAAGCAAAAATTGCATATTTTCCCCCATTTAAATTGTTAAATTTCTATTCATTTATCAAAAAATTGCATTCAGTTATTCAAATTTTTATTACACAGTGAATAAATCATTCTTTTTCTTTTCTATCCCACTTTGCTTTAAATAAATATAATTTAAAAGTAAAATGATTATGATGTCCTATACAAATAACTAAGTGATAAATGTTATAGACGTTCTGTATAGATTTAAATTCAATATTAAACTCGAATTCAAATTTCAAAATAATAGAGGGACAGAATATAAATACTGACTTTGCCAATATTTAATTTTATGTAAAACTCAACACATTTGAGATATAAAGATTTAAAAATCCTTTTTACCACTTTCCTAATTATCAGAACCATCTTGGATTTGCCTATAATCCACATTTAATGAGCATGTCGAGATAACTCGGTCATAATAAACATTGTGAATATAATTTTCATCACGTTTTTACCCTGCTTAAGTTTAAAATTCTGTATATTTAAAGTTGACAATAGTAATGCGTTGTATTATATATAAATATAAATATGATGATTAATATTACTTTAATACGAGAAATGACATTATTATAATGTGGTGATTGATATTATTACATATAACAAATCGGTATGCGGTAGTATTGATGTAACTATATGGCTTACTGCTGTTAAATATTAAACATTCTACTATTTTTTATGTTTCAGTTTCTTATATTTTAAAATAAAAAAAGGCAAAGTTTTGCAATTCTTATAAAATATTTATTAAAGAAGAGGGAAATTATTAATTAATCCCCCACTTTTAAAACATATTTGATAAAAATTCATGATATTGTCATCAGAACTTCATCAGTTTAGATTTTTTTGAAAATGCTTTTATTATTTGGAATTGTCACTTCACGCTATGATATGTACTTTGATTAGTACTATAGCTAAATTCTGTATTTCATTTCTTTCATGGAACTAAAGGTGTGCTATTTCACATGTCTTTGATTTATTTCTTAAACTCTCCAGTTTTGTTAACTTTTCTCAACTATGATTGCTATGCATTTAAATTGATAATTTTATGCAAAAATTATATCGTCATATAAAAGAAAAAATTCCATCCATATTTATCTAGCATGAAATCATTTTTACTTCTTTTCTAAGACAAGATGTAAAATTAAATATTTTTTATTCATGCAATTCATACTTTTCACATCTTAGGTATTCTCTTAAAAAAATATTTTTAGTGACCACGATTATTTATATTGAATATGCTGTTTCATTAAATCAGAAATTTAAAATTAAATAAAAAGTAATTAATATTGATAGATTTTATGTCTTTGTAGCCGTATAGATTTTAAATTTGAGTACTTTCTAAAAATAACCAAATTATTTGATGAATTTTAACGTTTCTCACAAAAAAACTATATTCTATTCATATAAAAATTAACTATAGGTATAAAAAAAACCTTAAAAATTCAAAGTATTTTGCTTTTCCAAAATGTTAATGATTAGAGAACCATATTAAGCTTAGGCAATGTTTGTAATCTCAAAGAGAACTATGTAATTAATTTTTTGTTTCGATTAAATTCATATTTATACATATGAATAATCACTGGATTTTTTTATTATATTAGCAACATATTATACCATTTGTGGTATTTTTCTTTTAATTGAACTGAATTTCAACAGCACCAAATTTCCAGAATTTGTCAAAAATCTCGAATATAAAAATAATCATCATATGTATAAAATTAAAAATATCGTAGAAAAATTAAATATTTTGAATTTAAAGGAAATTTAAAAATAAACACAGAAAGGCAAATTTTAGTCATCTACGTAATATTAACGCTGAGGTATGAAACTGTGATTATCATTTAATTTTCCTATCCATAACAGAAACATAAGTGAGATTAATTTTGCAAAAAGTTTGCATAGAAAAAGGGCAACTTCATATGAAGATTTTAGTGAATTTAGCAAAACATTTGATAACCATTATGGTTCTGATAATTGTAAACTTCATAATTATTAATAATGGGTATTGAAGCCCTTTGTTTTACATCAACATGATAAAGTCCGTTAAAAATTAGTTTAATACCAGTAATTAGTTACGTTGATTTCAAAACGGAGAAATATAGTTCTTGATTCAATCATAAAGTATTGAATGTATCTTGAAAATTTAATTTGCTATCCTTCAGGTGAAATCCGTCAAACTTAGAATAATTTAAAGGCGAATATTAGTTTGGTTTTAAAATTATTATTATATAATTATATTCCTAATGAGAAACATTTTTATTTTTAATTAATATATTCTTTCTTAGCCATCCTTTTTAAAATTCCCTAGTTTTAAATTTACAAAATAATAGTAATCATTTCGAAGACCCTTTCTTTGCTTAGTAATGTGAATGTATACAAATGTTTAATGAGATCGAGAGGTGAGTTTTAATTTTAGAATAATTTATTTTAAATATTTTTAAGAATAAGGGAAAAATTTTGAGTTTTAGACATGGAATAATAGATATTTTTCCACATTTGATTATTTAATAGCTTATTTTATCTGCAGTTCTATATTAAAAATTTTAATATAATAAAATTTATGAGAATATGATTTTGAATACTTTTAGTATTCTTTTAAACATTTTAAATAGGTATTTATATGAAATATACTCGTGACTAATAATTTACTTTAGGCAAAAGAAGCATAACAATTATTTAATACAATATCTAAAAAGTTTTGCATTGATAATTGTGTTTAAATACTGTAAAATTTATAAAATAATTTTTATAAATGCTAATAGTAGGTCGATATATATTTTAAAATCTGTACTTAAATCTGAATTTTACTCTTTAACAATTATTGCTCTTCGAGATAATACAAAAATTATTTCCCAAAAACTTTTGCTTTAGTTTTGGTTTAGAAATTTAAATTTGCAAGTGACTATTATTCGACATTTTGTGCAAATCATTTATTATTAATTAAATAAACATTAAAAATCCTATAATTATGAAATGATACCTTATATATGATATGAATTTCTAATATATTCTTACTCTATATTGAATGTTTAATATTATCAAATTACAATTTTTTTAAATTTGGGCAAATGTTTTCTTAAAATTTTGAAGTAAATTTTTAAATTTATAAGAAAATATATGAAAAGTTTAATAAATTTATTTATTAAATAAATTAACAATTTTACTAACTATAAAATTGTAATTTGAATATTTTAAAAAATAATGCAGCAATTAAGCTTATAAAATATTCTTAAATTTATATTTAATATTAAATCTATATGGAGATAAATATTTCTATTCTAACTTGAAAAAAAAATTGTCTTACATCTACGTTTCTTTTAATTTTTAAAGTAGAACTTTAATTTTTCAAAAAGTAGTTATAGGACATTTATAAATAATTCATTGATTTCTATTTATTTGTTGAATAAATTAATGATTTCGCATACAATAGCAGTTGCTACCTTTTAAATTTCTGAAAAATTTGTCTTAAACTCTGATGTAGAATTTTATAATGTGACATTTATAATACATTAAGTAAATTTATTAATTAAACTATCAAAATTTTATTAAATTTATTTGTTAAATAGTTCTAAAATCTAGGTATATTTACCCATAAGAAGTTCTTGAGGTACATAGTTTCTTGGAGTAGTTTAGCTCCCTGAGTTTAGTGAGTAGTTTACTCAGATCGTATTCCAGTAGTTAACTCTGTGACACTCCTGTTCCTGTTGTACCCAGGTAAGAACTGACTTCTCTATTTCAAAGCGGTATCATTTTAAATATTATTACGGTGGCGGATCAGGAGATCGAAACGAATAAAACTACGAAAGGGCCAGCCCCTTTAGAGACTCCTCCCACCCAACAAGAAAACGAAACGGTTAAAAAAAATTAAGTCAAGACTAAAGGAAAACCGGTTGTTGTGAAAAACTTTCGAATAGAAGCGAATGGATTCAGTTAAAAAATCGTCTGCTTGGAAAATAATGATGATCACTGGACCTCGAACATGTTGCCAGATTCACATTGTTTTTTTAGGTTGAAATACTTTGCTGCACGGAATACTGGGAGAAATATCTAAAAAGGTGTTGCATGAACCATTTTTTTCTATATGGATTTTGTTGATGTGTGGAGTAACATACTGAATCGGGAGACTTTGCGTTTTTGTTTTGTTTTTTCCCAGAACGCATCAAGCAGTGCGTAACTCTTACGACATGTAATTGCACTCACGTTAATTACGATAAGATTATGGAAGTCAGGGAAAACTAAATTTTTTCGAGAACTTTCATTGAGTCAGACTTGAAGTCTTGAATATTATTTTTTATGATTTCACTTCTCACGAATTGCTTCGTTAAGAAATATTTTTATCGATCTCATATCAGAATTTATTTCATTCAGACCATCTTAAGAATCAAGAGAAAAAATTTTAAATATGATTTTAATAAAGAAAGAGTTCAGTTAAATTGAAAAATTGGACTAAGCTTTTAAAATAAAATGTCGTCACAGAATTTTGCAGAATTTTAGAATTACATTTATTTTATAATTTATTTATAATTTGTTTTATATTTTTAAATTCGCTTATGAGCTTATAGAAAAGTAACTTAAATTATTTATTAAAGAACAATAAAATCACTAAAATTTTTTTTTATCAATCAATAAATGTAAAGTTAAATTGACAAAATCAAAAATTTAAATTCAATTTGAATCAAAAGGAAATCAATTTAGTGAGAGAATTGAAGTAAAATTTGAAAAAAATTAATAGTAAACTCAGAAAATTTGAAGAAAATTGAGATAAATTGGAAGAATTTTGTGAAAGAGAATTTACTCAGTATAATTTTTTCCGTGTAATTAGAGTTTAAATAATTGATAATTGTATGAATTATAATTAAAAAAACCAAAAATTATTAATTTCCAATTAATAGTCATTTTTTTTGTTATTAAATACAAGTCAATTATAATTTCTCTAAAACTGTTGTCACCATAATTATTCATAAAAAAGCATGAATTTAATGAAATTTATGAAAATTAATTAAAAATTCACATTTAAAGAAATTAAGAACAATTTAACGAAAAACTTATATCTCTATAATGAGAGTATTTTATATAAGTTTTAAACTGCGGCACTTTTATTGAGAATACCAAAACGCAAGAATAAGCAATACATTTCAGTATTACTTTTGCGTGCAAAATAAATTCAAAATTAAACTTGTAGTTTTACCATTTAATTCAGTTTCGGTAATTTATGTAAAATGCAGTAAAAAAAAATATATATATATATATATATATATATATATATATATATATATATATATATATATATATATATATATATATATATATATATATATATATATATATATATATATATAAACATGAAATGCAAAAACAAAAAGAATATTAAATACTTAAAAATCATCGTTATAAAATGAGTGACACATTTTCATATTTAACATATCATAAAATAAAAATAAGGATAAATTCACATTTATTTTTTTAATATATACATATATTTCAGTTGATTATTTTATTTTCCAGTTTGAATTTTTTCCTATCATATATATATGCATAGATATACATACACACACATATATATATACACACACACATATATATATACACACACACATATACACACACATATATATACACACACATATACACACACACATATACACACATATATATATACACACACATATATACACACACACATATATCTATATACACACACACACATATATATATACACACACACATATATATATATACACACATACAAAATGAAACTGGAAGTGAACTTATTAATTTATTAATTAGTTTTGCTGATTTTTAAAATAATAACTGAGAATTTTTTTAAAGCACATACTGTGAGCCCTTCGAAAAAAACAATACTAATTCTACTTTCTTTGAAAAGCACATTATTCAAAGGAAATGAGAAAAGTTCATTGGGCTTTTTTTAGTTCTTTAGTTAACTGTGGGTTATCAATATTTACACCGAGCAACAATATTGCTTCTTAAATATTTATATAGAACAGATTGATTTAGAACACGATCACACACACACACACACACACACACACACACACACACACACACACACACACACACACACACACACACACACACACACACACACACACACACACACACACACACACACACACACACACACATCTCTTTCACCTTGTGTGTGCTTAGTAATTTACCTAATTTTTAATCTTGTGAGACGTTATGACTATTGTCAATGAGAAGGTATCTCAGAAAAAACTTTACAGCGTGTTTTATATCTTATAAGATTTTTCAGCTATTAAGTTATTTGCTGCATGCCGAAAACAATTGTTTGACGCTGTTAACTGATAAATTAAATTTACATAAGTTGTAGAATTAATTTTTAAAGTACAAAAAGGTCTCTTTAAAGAAATCCAAGCAAATTTTCCTATAATAAAACCATTGATAAACGTAATCCATGGATCTAAAAAGATTGCAAACTAACGATTATTTCACCTTTTATAAGAATATTTTACTTTAATATTTCTTTTATATATATGGTGTACCTATTATTATAAATATAATAAAATTTATTTAATGTCTTTTTCAGACAGGCATTTTTCCAATGTTATTAGTTCTCAGCCCAATATTTAAGCACAATCAATGTTGTCAGCAATGTATTACGTAAATATTCTTTTACAAGTCTCCAACAAGAATTAAAACTGTATGAGGAAAGCTTTACCATGGTATGGTCGTAAGATTGCGTTCTAAAGAGTAGAATTAATCATTAAGCAGAGTAGAACTAATATTTAAGCACAATCAATGTTGTCAGCAATGTATTACGCAAATATTCTTTTACAAGTCTCCAACAAGAAGTAAAACTGTATGAGAAGGAAAGCTGTACTATGGTATGGTGGTTGCGTTCTACAGGGTAGAATTTTCCTTGTTTGATTAACTTATGCCGAGCATCCGGAGATGGATGATGAAGGTTTGCCTACATTTCAGGCCGGTAATTTTCAGCACTTTATCCTTTGTGACTCACGAATGATATTAATTATCTATGAAAAGTTTTCTTGGAAAACTATCCACGCTATGCGGGTTGAAATACCTTATAACAATCTTAGGTTCCACGCTGTGCAATATCAAAACGTTGTGGTTAGTAAATGCAAAGAGTCTAAAAATATATATTGAGCTTTATTGATTAATCCTCGTTTTGAAAACACCTATAATCCTACCATAAGATGAATTACAAGTAAATCGATAAAATTTTAAAACTGTTCTTTTTATTCTTTATAAATACTAATGGTTGGATGTTTAAACTTTAAAATATCAAAATGCAATGAATCATTCGTAATCTTTCTTTACTTAAATGTATATAGTGGTAAATAAAACTCTCAAACATTCATATTTATATAACTGAACTTAATTGTTAAATGATTTCATTAAAAGAAACATCGGGCATCACAGTCTTTTAATTTGCTGTAAATGTTTAGTTTGATAATCAAAAGTAGAAATATATGTTATGTGATAAAGAATATATTGACAACAATCATGGTAGCGGGTAACATTAAAATTTTCGCCAGCACAATTCTTATAAAAATTTTCTGTATTTTTTTTTTTCTGAAATAGATATGTGAACTGCATGTAAATACTGAAATACTTTCACTGTAATTTTTATTTTATTCCACTGTATTGCAAAATTTATATTTCGAAATCACGTTTCTTAGTTTCAAATATTCTATTTCTATTTTCTGCATAGTTGTTCATCATTGTTCCCTTTCTTTCTTTTTGATTTCGTGAGTTTATTACTTGTTATTTTAAGAATATTTTGTCAGAAATCTGTATTATCTATATTGCATATTTTTCTGTAAATTATTTATAGAAATCTGTAAATTATTTATATTGCATATTTTTCTTATGTCCGACTTCATCATATCTTTCCTTTTTACGGCTATCAGAAACTAACTCTAGAAAAATGCGTTAACAAAATATGTGCACCAAGTGAATGATGACCGCTGATAAAATATATTATTCAACTCTAACTCTAGAGAAAACCTCTGAATAAAAAGTGCCCGCAAGGAAGATTGTGAATGAATGATTCAGTATGGTAAATGGAACAACATAAGCGACTGTAAACAACTTTGCTGTCGAGAGCTCCGGAAAATGTCGTGACCGACACACAATCGAAAATTGGAGCATAATTTCAAGTCATGACTTCCAAAAAATTTTGTATGGTTTCAAATTTTTTTCCATTGTTTTGTTTTGGCTCTATTTATGCAACTGAATTGTAGTTTTCCTAAGAATGATTTAATATTAATTTAAGCATAGTTTAATTTGGAGATGGGAAACATTTCTGGAAAGAGTGCCATTATTTGGGAAATAAAACAATGCAACATCAAATTCTTCCAACATACAGAAACTATTAAAAAGTGATAAGAGTGGTAGTTGCCTGGTGATTATGAGATTTGTTCTCAAATAGATCACATTTTCACACAATTCTATGAAGTGGACATTTGAAGAATTACATGAATAAAATTGCTCTATTGGATAACAAATTTCATAATCACCAGGCAACTACCACTCTTATCACTTTTTAATGGTTTCAATATGTTGGAAAAATTATTTAATTCTGCGTAGTGGACATTTGAAGAATTACATAATGGAATGAAAGAACAAACTCCTGTTTTATTGCTAATAAAATATTTTAAAAGTTTTATCCGTAGATTAAGGATAAAAGAGAAAATTAACAGTCAATACTTAAGTAAAATAGATCATTCAACCTCACTTATCTTGATTTTCAAAGAGCAGGACAAATCAACGCCAAATCAAGGTAATTTTAACTATTGGTCTCGTCTCATAAGTACGCTATCTTATTATTTCATTGTATTGATGTTAAGGAAAGATTCTTTTTGTCATTATTTTATTTAGTATTGAATTCAGCATGAGTAGATTTTATATAGATTTCTAGCAAGACTCATTTCCATCAAAGACATTCACATAGAAATAAACTCTGTTACTAAAGATCTATTGTTGTTATATACAAAAAGTATATAACAACTATAACTTTAGTTGAAAACAACTAAAACAACTTTAGTTGAAACAACTTTAGTTAAACTTTAGTTAAACAGCTTTGTGAACAACTTTAGTTGAAAACAACTAAAATAAAATTTAGTTGTTTTCAACTTTTTGAAAATATGATAATTTATGAAAACTTCAAGAAAAGTCTTCATAATTTATTATAAATTAAGTATTGTCTATTTAGTAGAATATATAATTCATTGAAAAAAATTTGGTCATAGTTGGACAATGAAATGTTAACATTGATTAAACAAGTAACAGAAAGAAGAAGTGCCGTGGTAACCTAATGGTTAGGGCATGGGCATCGGTCTTCCATCTGTAAGGGCAGGGTTCGATTTCCAGTGCCTCGAAAGACCCACCGAGTACAAGTGATATACGTGCTCGTTAAATCCATGGAATCGAAAGTCCTGTGGTCGGTCATTTAGCAGTTACCATGGGTACAATGGTCTGGAGAAAATTTCCTCCCTCTTTAGATCAATGTCAAAATTGAGGGAGTAGATCCTCTGGTGGTGCCATCTATCGGAGTATTTGAAGAGAAAAAACGTACTTTTTCCTTCGTGGTGCTCTTATTAAAACGAAAGAAGCTCCCTATTGACTTAAATTCGCATAGCCAAGGCATAGCGAGCTTGGCTAGTCCAAGTTCCAAGTGTCATAAGTAACAACAACAACTAACAGACAGAAGAAGCTATTGTAAGACTTTTTAATAGAGAATTACTGATTTCTGTGGGAATATTTCATAGTAAATTGGCCATATTCAGATTTCGAAAGAAAATCCTGAAGACTTCCAATTAAGTATCCGTTACCCGTACATACAGAAAGTAGTAATATAAAACTTATTTTCTTTTGGTCATGAACAGAAGAGATTGAACACATAATTTTTCATTCCTGAGAAGAGTGATTTCTCCACCAGGTCATGGAGACTCCGATAAAAAATAACATTCAATTTATGCTTTTAACACATACTGCATTAATAAACAAAAGCTTTTAAAATTCTAAAAATTTTCAATAATACATGGAAGACAATTATACTTAGTGGATTTTAACATCCAAAAAATAGACATTTATACTTAGTGGATGTTAAAATCTACTAAGTATAATCCTCTTCCATTTATTATTGAAAATTTTTAGAATTTCAATATTATGACAAGAAAATATCATTGACTGTGTTTAATGGAACTTTTTAAAGGGGTTAATATAATGTAAATAAAAATGTCATAAGGTCTAGTTTATAATTAACCTAAATCTAGCTTATAATTAAGCCTAAAATTGCTAGATTATTCCTTATTCGTCATCAAAGTATAAAACTATCAAGTTTGGCAACGGGTAAGCTTTTGATTTTATGTCCAACTGTGGTGGACTTAGAGACACAAGAGTTTAGAAATTTCACCATTGATATTGCATAATACAAGAATATCGAAAATGTAAACACTCACACAATGCATATAATTTTTGCGTTAATGGGATTTAAATAAATACATACTTTTTTACCAATTATCGAAATAAGTGGCATTTAATAATCTCCATTCAGTAAAGTTCCAGTTAATCAGGATAAAGGATAAAATGTAATGTATCTGCAGTATATATCAAGACACAAGAAATATATTACTTGAATAATTTAGCCTTATGTTTTAATTTGCTATGACTATCAATAGATTAAAGAATGTTGTATGAGAAATACATTTCCAGAGAGAGAGAGAGGCGTTTATTGAATATCAATATCTATCTATATATCTATCTATTATCTATCTAACTATCTATCTATCTATATCTATATATATCTATATATAATATATATATATCATGACTTTAATTATATAAGGTATCCAAATGAGGTGTTAGAATTTTATTTTAATTATATGAACATAATTATTGTAATAATTTTATATTTTTAATTTTAAAAACCAATGTCTGAAAAATATATGGAAGTAGCCAGTAGCCTTAAAAAGCATGTGTTTTGAAAGAAAAGTTTCAGGTTCAACACCTGATCAATTTTAAGACCATTGCGATAAATTTACTTATGCATGTTAAAAAAGTACGTAGCCTACAATGACTTTTCGCATGGATGGTATAGATAAATCAATCGTTAACGTCATCAATTGACTTTCTTTTAAACTTATGAGATATTTGGGTTTGATTAGTAGAAATAATTATCCTCTTATATAACTTAATCCGAACATAGCTTGTAAAGACATATAAAAATTGATATAAAGTAACATTTTTCTAAATGAATGCTTCACTCAAACTGGTTTCATATAAATATTATTCTCATTCAGCAAAAGAAAAGTTTTTATGAATTATGTTGCATGATATTATTTTTTTATATTTATCAATGAAGAATAGTTAGCTTAAGGAATAAATAAATTTGAAAATTCCAGGGGAAACATATGCGTTATTTAAATAAATATTTCTCATCTGCACTGATTGGGACTTCAGAAGTATTCATGCAGTATTCAGTGTTGGATAATTTTGAATGTCAAAATTAAAATTGCATAAGAAAGGGAAGTTATTACAAAAGTGACATTTACTCTAATATTTGATAATAATTGGTCAAGTGTTTGAGTATTTATCTCAATATTAGTTTCCTTTAAGATAAATTTTATTAAAGAAAATTTTGCGTTTCAAAAATATTAAATGGTTTGTTCTTGGTTACTCATTACACAACTTCGCAACTTAATTAACATATTCTTTTTTGTGACGTGAGATACGTTAAGAAATTCTTTTAGAATCGATTCACAATTTTATCGGTAAAATAAATGTAATTTTTTGCATTTTCTAAAACTTAAGATTTTATTTACGATTGTTTTAAAACTAATGCATCATTTTAAGAGCTTATTTTAAAATATCTTAGTATGATAAGACAAAATATTCTTATGATGGTCTGAAACAAGTTTCAATTCACATTTATTTAAAGAAAAACCAATTCATTTCATCTATTTTAAAATTATGATAATCATATTATTTCTAAATCCATTTCGTATAAATGGAATCCAGATTCGTAAATTAAGATGATTTCTATTGTAATTATTCTGTTTGATATAATGATTGTAGAGAGAGAGGTGGAATTATTATTATTTTTTTAAATTTCATCAAATACTTAAATGGTTATTTAATTGCCAAATATATTTTGTTTTCGGAACAAAGAGCTCCTCTGAACCGATAATTTTGGTTTCTTTCTTAAAGTAAAGTACAAAAAGTGAAATTCCAATGACATTTAATTGGAAAACAATTTTTCGTTTGACTGATACGGCTGAAAGAGAGAGAAAAATAGCCTACTCAAAAGTTTCATGAAATGAATCCACAGTTTTTATGACCATTACTTTAAGCGGATAAAACAAATAAGCCTTGTGCTTAAAGAGCAAACCAATTTACTTAACCTTGTCTCTTTCTTTTGAAGTATTTAAAAAATTTCAAATGAGCAAATGAATTTGTCCTTTAGGCGTCAAAGACAGAATAATAAAAAAAAAAAAGAAAGAAAGCGATCATTATGCTATTTTCACTGAAAAAGTTTCAATGCTCCGTTTATTGCGTTTAGATAAGCGGAAGTTGATTTTTTTGGATCTAAATTAAGTGCCCTGATGCGCACTTTGTTTCAATTTAAAAAACTCAAATTGGCACGCAATACTGAAAGCCAGACGCGGAAAAGTATTATTAATTGTTTGAAGGAAAAGCTAAATAAATACCGTGGTGTAGAAGTCTGTTAGAGTGACTTATTTACATTCAAACTATATAAGCGAAGACATTTTTGTCAATGTGTTATTTTGCGAATTAAATTTAAGTTAAATAATTATTTCTTATCTGCGAATGTTAAGACCTAAAAAAAATTTAGAAGAGATACCACTGGGTATGATAGTTAAAATCAATCAGAAGCAAATTTAAATTAATTTTATATATTATAATTTTAGAATATATATTATATCTGAGATGGGAGAAAGCCAGCCCGTGGGCCGGATCCGGCCCATTTACTTACTTTATCCGGCCTATTGAAATATCTTGCATGCAACTTTTCTCTGAAATTCTTGAAAAGAAATATATTTCTGAAAATCTAAACCTTTCGAGGAGAACAATAGGAGAACAATTACGACGCATCGAAAATATAGCAGAAAATTTTCTTGACCAGCTAAGAACAAAAATTGCTGATTTTACATATTGTTCCCTGGATTTAATAACGTAATATATATATATATATATATATATATATATATATATATATATATATATATATATATATATATATATATATATATATATATATATATATATATATATATATATATATATATATATATATATATATATATATATATATATATATATATATATATATAAATGTAATAATTATGATCAAAATAAAGTTATCGTTAAGATATAAATAAATAAATATTAAACTAAAATCCTTCATTAACTGATTTCTTTAATGACCTTTAATTTAATATAATGTATAATATTTATATAAAAACTACATGATATATTTTACTGGGCACAAATTGTTCGCATGTACACCTAAGTAAGACAATTTATTATTACTATAATCTTTTATTAACTGTCAAATTTCTCTGTCCAAATGCTTTTAAATGATACATGTATTTTTTTTGTCAAAAAAATTTCTTGGGCAGGGAAAAAAACTCCACCCAAACGTTCGTGTATCCACAGCGTAGGCGGTATAGTCCTCCAGGTGAGAGACATTTTGAAAATTTCATTTTGACCAGCGCTTAAAAGTATTTGCGCACCCCTGTATTATAGGGTATGGTAATTAAAGTCAATAAGAGGCAAACATAAATTAATTTTATATTCAAATTTTAGAATAATTATCTAATTTAATTTAGAGTTATTCTAGTTAATATTTAGGTTGACATTCTTAGAATAACATGATTTTCTAAGAATAAATAACAAAAGTTTTTTTTTTTTGATAATTGTAATCAAAAATTGATAAATTGAAAATTATATTCAAATTCCATTGAAATTTTGTGTTGTATTCATGCATTTACATTCACTAGAGTCATCTAAATAGGCTATTGATTTTGATTTAAAATGTAATCTATAAAATATGATTCACCAGGGAAAAACTTACGTTGTGATACGGACATCCTAACATAAATGTTTCACATCAACCAATCACACATTAGGAAAGAAATGGAATTTTTGAACAAGAATGTTACCATCACGAGGGAAAACATGCATTGGTATATTTCTGTTATCGGTACCAAATTTATCCGCAAATATTTTTTTTTTCAAATTTCAAGAGATTCATAAGAAATTACAATTTATCGCTATCATGATTACATTTTTCTAAGAGAATCACTCTGAGATTTTTGTCACGGACATAAAATAATATTATTTTGGCAGCTATTTTTTATGATTTGAATTATTTCAAATATTGAAGATGTGATTTTTAAATCATGTTTGTTTAATAAAACTATCTTTCCTATTTGTGAAATTGCTTATTCAGATTATGATGGATAAAAATCATGAAAGCGAGAATGTTTGATAATTTTATTTAAGCAGCATACATTTGTTAAATATTTTCACATCTTCTCAGTTTAATAACATATATTTAAGAAATATGGTTTGAATTCAGATGAACATTAACTTCGCTTGAACATAAAATATCAACAAAAAAGAATAATTTCGCATATTAAAGTACAAGATTTGATCTCTACCTTATTTTGGTTTAAGTGAATTTTCAAACGTGCGATAAGTATTTTACACTTAATAAGGCAATCATGACCTTTTTTTCTAGGGTTACAATAAAATAATCTCCTCTGAATGTAATTCCTTTAATTTTAATAAGTCTTGTGAGAAAGAAAATTTGTAGAAAAATCTCGAATATTTTACAACAGATAAAATTTATCTTAAATGCATTAAAAAGAGCAAAAAGTATCCTGTTTTTTTCCACTTTTCCCCTTAAGTGGATTGCTATTAAATAACCAAAAGTATTATAACTAATACTTAATTTTTTCCTATTTATGTTTTTTAATTATTCTCGTGAAATTTTCTTACCTTTTACTTTTATTCTAATTTTAATCATGTAAAAGAAAGTGTAAAAATAGATTCTAATATTCAGAAAACTTTCATATTGAGAAAGAAAATATTCATCATTTTTAAGCATAAAAATGTCTATTTAGAAATGAATAGCTTTTTTATTACAAATAATTGAGATTTATTAGATATGAAAAAGAAGAGATGAGGAAATATGGTGATTAATCTTTGAGCAGATTAAAGAGATGATTCACGAATTAAAACGGAGATTGAGGTTAAAGAATATTATTCAGATATAATAAATAAGCAAGTATAAGTGCTCTTTTATTTTTGCACTACTGGATGTTTAAAAATTCATAAATTAATGAAATTATAAAGAAACGTATGACATTTATTAATAGAGTAACTTGTATATTATTTTCACAATCTGAAAGTTTCGGTAAACGATTTCTCTTTTCTCTCTTTTAATATATTTTCTTATGTTTACCTCGTTTTCATGTGGTATTCATAGATCCAGAATATTTTTGTTATTGTTTGGGTGGACTGCTTAAAAGAAATGGTTAGCACTACTTCTTTAAGCGTTCAGACATCTTGATATAATTTTGAAAGTCTTTTCTTTTGGGTAAAAACCATTACTTGTAGAACAAATGTTTCAAAGATAGTCGACATAAAGTTGAAGATAAAAACTCCTATAATTGATATTTCTGCGGTATTTATCGTGACATTGACTACCATTTTCATATTTTACTCGAGACAAAGGGCATGCACGTGAAATTTCTTTGAAAAGGACAATAAGACTTTTGAGATTTGCCTAATCAATAGTGCTATTAATTTATATCGAATTACCATAAATTTTTAACATTCTATTTTGGATATCCTAGTGTTTGAGTAATATATCTAGGAGTATTTCTCAACCTTTTCTAGACTGATTCTCCTAACTTAATATGAATTCTTGTAAGACTAATTCCAGAGAATGTTTTAAAAAGTTTTGTGACCTATTCTGATATTCAAATTCAAAGTTACATTTTTACTTGCAATTAGATTTAATTATTTCATAATTCGCATCAACTCTAACAGATTTCATTGACAATTTTTATATTTTTCAATATAATTATATCCCCTATTCACAGTGGTATCTAGTTTTATTGGTATTTTAAAGAGCTTTTTAATGCGGATAAATTGATCATATTAAAAATATTTAAATATTACTGTGTTATACTGTGTTACTGTTAATTTGTTTTGACGAAGAAGAAAGTGTCTCCATTTTGATGCACTGTACCTTTATATTTGCAAAACATTTCTAATTCTATGGCCGCGTAGGCTTGCATTAAAATCCAGTAAATAAAATTAGTTTTAAGGTAAAATTCAGAAGTGATTTTGTACATGTACAAATAGTATTTTATAGTTAAATATTCTATAGCTATATATACATTGACATTCTATAACTATATAAATAGAAATATTAAAGCTAAATTTGAAATTGAATTTTGTTTTATGATAGCATGAACACAAAAGTTTATTAATTACTTTGACTACTTTTATTGTTACTTTTACATTTTTATTTCGGCAAACAGGAAGGATATGTTTTTTGAAGCCAAGTTTCATTTAAAATATTCGCTACTTCTTATACACGAAGAATAATATTTACGGAGCAAATACTTAAAAGTGGTGTACAAACTAATTCAAGTATCCAAGACCTAGATGTGAATCACTTCCATAAAAGGCTAAATGTTAACAATTCATCAGCTTTTGTAGACAGGAGTAGAATAGTGGTGGTACGGTAATTCTCACTGAACATAAAAGTTCAACATGAGTTGATTACTTTATTATAGGGTTTTAGACTGATATTTTTTCCCCTAATATGTTGTTTTGGTTTGGCGTTTGTGATCACTTGACCGATAAAAGAAACTATTCTATTTAAACTTGACAGAATTAAACAGAAACTGACGTGTAAAAAAACATCTATGCACGTTAAACATTCTTGGAGTTCAATGACTTTTGGTGGTATGGTACCTATATGTAGAAGATATTGTCATATCAGGTGTTTACCATTTCATTCCACTATAGTTGTTGCATATAAGAAATTCGGTATTAATAGGTCACAAATAATATTAATAGGTATAATATCGATTCTCCAAAATTCAGTGGACAACGTAAGAGAGAGAACGTAGATTCTTGACATCCATTTAGTATTATTATCTACCGAAAAACTTTTTCATAGATAGTGATTTATACTTAGGAATATTAGAAATCATGAAAATATTCATAAAACCACTCTGATGGATGTGATTGATGAAAGAAGAAGTGCAAAATCCATCTCTCGTTACTCAACAATGGCTAGAATTGAATAAAAGGCATTCTACGATTCAATGACAGCACGTATTCGTAAACCAATTTTGATTATTAGTAGTAAACATCCTGACGGTGTAAGTTTATTTTAATCCATTTTATTATTCATTAGGTACTATAGTCACCCGAGATTCTTTCCGTGTATATTGGGCCTTATTTACATGCTGCAAAGATTGCAATCCGAGAAACTCCCAAGCATACAAGGTGATAGATGTGCATATAGAAAGCAGATGCAAACATCCATCTCATGTTATTCAACAGTGATTAGAATTTAAAAGGAAACGCACACATACCTATGCTCCTATTTTGGCAGTCTTTTCACTGCTTACAGCAAACCTGGGATATTTTGACTCTGAAGAGAGCTGTTCTACATTTAGGCCATGGGAGCCTTTGTTAAACAACTGAAATAATTTAGCTGCTGGTATAATTAGCTAGTACTTGTCGAAGTAATAAATTGTATCTCTAATTATAAAATAAAAATTAACTAGCTATTTTTGAGAATGCAAAATCAAGAAATTTTCCTACTTCTGAAACTAAGAATGTAAAATAATTTGCCAACTAATTTAGACATAATTCACCAACCATTTCATAAATTTTAATTTAAGGTCATGCTTGTGTTTATACTGAAGTATGAAAGTCTTAGATTTTCACAACATATTTAGAATACTTAAACTTTATGAATTCTTGAAGTGGACGGAAAAATCGGTTTTCTACATAGGAATTGTCCTTATATATACAAACAACATTGGAATATCATATCCTTCACTAATGATTCCCGCTTATACCTGCAACATTACAAGATGTCGTGCTGAGAGGCTCCTGAACTGATGCATTATGCATCACTAGTTCTGCACTCCATATCATGGTTTGAGGTGGTATTGCACTTCACCCCCGTATTCCTGTAGTATGATTACCGGCACACTGAACAGCTCACGGTATATCTTGAATCTGTCAGAACTTTTGATCCTCTGATGTTTTCAGTGATTACCATCAGCAATATTCCAACAAAACAATGTTTGTTTACACGTGATACGCAGAGCTCAAGAACACTTTACTCATGGAATTGAATTACTTCAGTGAACTGTTGGTTATTACCCATCAAAAAGACATGGCCCATATTTACTCAACATGTGAATCGGAATGACATACTCTAAACAGTGTTTCTACATTGCAAAAATGTGGAAGGAGAATGAATTGCTATATCTCAAGGATACATCCTGAGGATCATTGACACAATGCCGAGACAAGTGACAGCAGTAACAGAAAACTAACTGCTAATTTTTCCATCATCCATGCTTCTTCAAAAACTACAATTTCAGTTACTTTTTTGTATAGCTAAGAAAACTCTGAAGAAAATTCTGACTGACGCTTCAACATTGTGGATACTTTTCCTGACCTCAAGAAGAGCGGAACGATTAAGCAGTCTTCAAAGATATTTCATCACATTAATTTCTAAGAGTTATAAGACAACATTAAAGGTAACAGTTTCAATTTTAGAGGGATTCCCACATATTCCCCTAACCTGTTAAAATAATATTAAAAATAAATGTTTTACAATTACTGTTAACAGCCATTTTGGACCACTTACAATTTAGCAGTCGTGATTAGGAACAATCAGTAAACAAAGAGACAAACTACTCAACAATAAGATGAAAAGGCATTTTAGTATTCAATATCTCAATCTGGTGCTCCACATCATATACACGACATCCTCAAAAGCCGACTGTGTATAAAAACTTTCATTGATGGCCTTAAGAAGGAAGGGAAAATGGGTGCCTCAATCATCCTTTATTGGAATAACATCATATTACTGAAGCATAAGATTAAGTTAAGGGATGAAATTCAGTTTTCTAATTTTAATCCATCGCCATCCTACAAATCATTAATCTCAAGGGAAAAATAATCAGTTGCATGTGACAATATGAACCGACTCTATATTATTAATTCTTCTAAGCCGCCTTCACAGGTAATTTATAATTTTTCAATATGTAACAGAGTCTTTCAACAACCAATTTTAAGATCCAAGTGAGTAGGACAAGAGCTCATTAAAGTTTCGTTGGGAATGAACAACCAGATGCTGTAGAAAAAGAAGCGACAATGCTTCGCACCTCTCAAGCAACACTCCTACCATTTCTACGATAACACTTGAAGCACCTCCTTCAAATACATAAAAAGCAACAATGGCTAAACATTTGGAATAAAGCAGCATAGGACTGATTTACAAAATCATTTATACCAGAAGTAACGAGCATGGTGACATAGGACAACATACACTTAAATTAAATTCTAACTTCTCATTGGCCATTCCCAATGTATAATAAAGAAATCGAAATTACCAACTTGCATCTGTGGAGGTACAGGGGATCCATTTCATTATATCTTTCAATTAATTCCTTGAAACATAACATTTCCACCCCAAGAAATGTTCCAAGCAAACAGAAGAGCATTTTCTAAAATTTTACTTTGGGAATAGCCACTGAGGTCCAATTATTGAATCACCAAACCGCCAGGGGCTTTGAACTGTGAAATGATACCTGTATTTCATCTGAAAATGATCTGTTCGAAACCTCAAATTGGGAGTAGTGATTTAACATTCGTTAAGACTTATCTCTTTCTTTTACACCGTGAACTATTTAATCAACAAATATGGCGGTATTAAGAACAAAACTATTAACAAGGCGGTAACTGTATTAAGAGCAAAACTTTATAAACTTTCGAACACTAATATTTAAGTTGACTTTAAGTATTTTAATTATTATTTTATACCCTTATTAATGTATATTTATTTAGATAAATCTCGTTTATATTTATTTCAATTTTATTGGTATTACAACCTCTTTCTTTATCAGAGCAATATATCTCCGATTTGTACATATTTTATCCTTATAATAGATGTTCTGATCTGATCAGTTATACTAGTTGTACAACCTGTACATTTAACTGGAGACGTAACCAGTTAAATTTACAGTTCGGGGTCTCTCTGTACAGCTGTTTGCATTTCTGCATAACATATTTACTGCCAAATAAATTTTGCTGTAATACTTCGCGTGTTTTTGGTGTTGTATTTTGGGTGTTCCAGAAGTGTATACGCGTCGGTTGGTAAAAAAAGTATTGAAGAACTAATAGAACAATACTTTAAAATAAATAATATAACATTTTCTCAAGGGCAATGGAAATATCAATTTTTTATTCTTTGAAACGACGTAGTATAACTTTTAAAATTTTTGGACTACGTTTTAAGAATTTAATTTTGGTAACTGTGCTTCAAATAAATTCACTTTTAGATTTTTGAGCTTCAACGTTACTTTAAAAATATTATGTAGAATATTATTTACAATTAAAAAAAGGGTTTCATGTAAATTGAGTTTTAAGGTTTAAATTTTGGAAGTTTGAGTTAGAAATATTTTTGGAACATTTTCTAATAAATTTAATTGACATAATGTTCACCATTATTTCTGAAAAGTGTAGAGCATTTTTTTTTAATTAATTTTGAAAAGAAGTGTTTGAATAGATTCATTTTTACCGTTAATGCTTTTACTGTTAATTCTAAAAATTCATTTGGAGTACGTTTTAGAATTAACATTGGATAGGAAAGTACTCCAAGTTATTATGTTATTTAAAAATATTTCGGTAGCTATATATTCCTAAAAATTAAAATAGCATGATGCAATGAACGAGAAAACAATTTTTGATGTATTTTTATGAATAAATATTAACAATCATATTATTTGTAAACATCTCTCTTAAATAAATCCTATATATATATATATATATATATATATATATATATATATATATATATATATATATATATATATATATATATATATATATATATATATATATATTTATAAAAAATTTTCAGGTGTTTAGTAACGTTTTCAAGTGCAAAATTGTATTTTACATGAGACGCTCCGCTTTTAATTTTATCAAGTTTGTCAGACTGTCCAACAAAAAAGGAAATTTGTATTTTATTTTTGAGACATATTGTCAGCTAAATTCATTGAATTGTTATTAACAATTTGGATGTGCACGACTTAATCATTGAAAATTATTTTAAAAGTAGTCGTTGATTTTTAATGCTTTTTCAGATAACATTTTTTTGTCAATCATTAAATACCTCAGCAAGATTTGAATATTATGATGCAGAAAGACGATATTGATAATTTTAGTTACTAATTTAAACTATGGGTTACGTATAAAAAATTTGGCGCATTTTTAAGTTTAATAATCCAAAATATAATGAAGATTTAAATTTATGGTTAGGGATTGTGATAAAAATTTATCAATGCACAAGTATGTGCATTCCTCATATCACGAAGAATCAAAGATAGTAATTGATTCCTAATCATGAACGGGAATACTTATCGACTGCTGTGATTATAATTTTGACAAATATGTCGATGAAGGAATGATTAATATTTTCACTATGGAAAAACTTCCTTTAAAATTCCGGAAGAAAAAAGTTCCTGTGTATGGTAACAGTTATTCTATGCGCACAAAAATGAACCCTAATCCATATTTTTGTGAAATGGTCTCATCACAGATAATAAACGAAAGATATTCATACTAAAGAATGAAATCACCCATAATATAAATAACGCATAATATTTTTAAAAAAAAATACATCAATTGAAGATGAGAAAAGAATTGAGCATAAAAATTTAACAACTATAAAAATTATAAAAAATATATTTATAATAATTTATGATTAAAATTCTATAAGTTTACTTAAATATAATTTATTTTAAGAGTTATTAAACACCGAAATATGTAGTATATTTTTATAGGCACTTCTTAGTTAAAAATAATCGTAGAAATGTTAGTTTTCACGAAATCTTTGAAGAAAAAATAAGAAGCATGTATAATTTGATGTAGTCAGTATTTTCATTATAGTTTTAAAATTAATGCTTAATTTAAAACTTTTCCTTTTGCTCATGGATTGCAACAAATCTCTGTATTGTAAATATATCAATTGTGTATACAGAATTTTATTTTATTATCTGAACCTTCTTTTTTTGTCGAGCTAAAAAGTATGATAACCCCCTCATTATTTTTCATTAAATCCAATAGAGAAAGCAGATTATTATTTGTTTTTTGATTATTATTTGCTATTTGGCTTTTTTTAGTTCTTTAGTTAACTGTGGGTTATCAATATTTACACCGAGCAACAATATTGCTTCTTAAATATTTATATAGAACAGATTGATTTAGAACACGATCACACACACACACACACACACACACACACACACACAAACACACACACACACACACACACACACACACACACACACACACACACACACACACACACACACACACACACACACACACACACACACACACACACACACACACACACACACACATACACACACACACACACACACACACACATCTTTATCAGGAAGGAGATGGCCAGGAGTTAATAAGTTAATTTCTTGCAACTCAAATATTTAGCTTAAATCCCCTTTAACACATTTTAAATTTACTACATGTTTCTAAGCCACATTAACTTTTTAATTTAATTTAATTACTCCTGGCAATATTTCCTTATTAAAATTTCAAATTTACCTTTGGAAACTCTCTCCTATTATTCTAAAATATAAATTCAGTCTCTGATTGGTATTATGTATTTTTTCTACTATAGGCATGTTTCGTCTATTGTGAATATTTTTACTTTTCTGCATATATATTTATTTTAATTTTTGAACTAAGTGCATCTTTGATTTCTTCTTTTAATATTATACGAACACTCTTCGAGGGAATTCCTGTAAGATATTTAGACATTTGTCCTTCGTGCTTGTCAGAAAAGAGTTTTCATTTTGCATAGCTGGCCATCTCGCTCCTGATGAAGACGTGGTCCCTATGCCTTCTTCTTATCATTTGGATCGTATCTTTTAGTATTTTTCCGATTTTATATTTCTGCTTTCAATATTTTTCATGTTTTATCTTATTTATATTGGCAAATCTTTCTTTAGCTGCTTTTACGCTGTCTAGATTTCCTATAATGTATTATAGATCATATTTTATTATACTGTATTTTTAGTATTGTATTCATTACTTTAATATACATTTTTTTGCATTATATGAATATATATGTGTATAGATATATATTTATATAGAAAAATGTAATTGGTATCAGAGAATAATTTTTTTAGGAGTTATTTAAATTGCGTATTTTATTTTCACTATACGATTTATTATAAATTTGTTTGAAGGAATAACTCACTGGAAAATTATTTTTATAGTAACTCTTTTTAATACCGTGGTTATTCCTTTAATGTTGATTTATAATTTGCTTCTTATTTCAATCACATTCGTAAATAAATGATTATCGCTTGAGTATTTATTAAGATTTTTCATTGAACTTCTTAACACACGAAAAAAATGCAATGCAAAAAATCCAGAGGAAGTTAATTATTTTTATTATTCCAGCCTAATTATTTTCATCTTTATAACATTTGTCTTGTTACATGTCTTTTTCTCAGAACATAAATTTATTCTTCGTATTAGCCAAACATTGGTATATGATATATGATTCAGATAATGTTTTACTTTTTTGTTTATTTTCTTGTATTGTAACCAGGAATCAAGAGTTTGCATGGTGAAAAGAGTTGATGTGTTAGAACAAACTAATTCCTCTTTAATTCATAATATTATTAATAGTAAGAAGCAAATAAGATACTTAAATGAAAACTGCATTCTGTAATTATGATTTTATTTTATACCTAAAACAAAAAGGAGATATATTTAAAATTCATATCATATTTAATTTTTCATATTTAAATATTCAAAAACCAGATCAATTTTTGAGCATCAGCAGATCTTGAATATGTAACTCATTTCTGTTATATTGTTGAGAAATGGGCGGAGTAGCTTTTCTTATGTTTCAATTTTTCTCAGAAGGTAAGGAATTGCCTCCTATCAGTGCTAAATTAAGGAAAATATATGGAAAACTGAGGAGAATATTATACGTCTGATGAAAGCTTAATTTCTAGTATTTAGAGACAAATATAGTGTTCAGGCATCAACAATAACAATTGTACCATAGTTTTGTGAAAATTCCTTGATTCAAAATTAAAAGAATTTCATGAATCTTGTGAAAGTTTATTGTGAAAAAATATTTATGCAATTTTCAGTCTCCTGGAGAATATGAAATTAGATTAAACTTGAGAATTGTGATAGTGCTCTCATGTAAAGTTTTGTTTATGGTAGAAGCCAAAAGACTGACATTGATGATATTATCAGAATGTTAGTCCTACTTCATTTATGCTAACTTATACAACGCTCATAATGATGTATTGGAGTTTCTCAAAATTATAACAAATACATATTAACATTAGTATAACCTAATTTTTGATTTTTTTTGCTTGTATTAAGATATTTTAGCTAGATTAAGGAGACTGATTACATAATTGATTGATTTTATTTTTTTACCCTATTGAAACGTCTTACAGATGAAAGCTAAATTGACATTGATGTAAAGTTGTAAGTATATTTCAAATCACTACAAATAACATAATATAAGAATCGAAAGGCAGTTCAACTTAAAAACAGAACGTATACTAATCAACTGCCAACCAGTTCTGCTTACTTTGAAGACTGAGATGTATGTTATTTCAATCAATTTATTCATCAGTTTTAAACTAGAACGACAATAATTAATTTAGCATTGTTTTAAGTAATCAGAACACATATTATTCAGTAATAACTAAAGATTTTATAGTATTTATTCTAAAAAATTGAACTAATCTTTGCCTTTTAACATTTACGTAAAATTATTAAACACTCTTAACTATTGTAAAAAATTTGCATTAATTTTTTTGTTTTAATTTTTCACAACTAAAATGCTATTATTAATTACGAACTTGATTTTAAACAAGTCTGACATAATTTTAATGTTTTATAATTCATAAAGTAATAAAAAATTAGTATAATGATAGTAAATAATAGTATTCTATGTGCACTCCCTTTGTCGAATGAAGAATATAAAACTGGTAGGCTGGTAGACAGTTTCACATTGGCAAGCACATTATCTCATTCAGTTGTAATTCAGACTTTTAGATTATCAATCCTTTCAAAACTTTCATTCTGAAAACTGTTTTTTAAGATTTCTCAAATGAAAATAATTTCTTGTAATTGTATGTAACTAATGATATTTTCTACTTAAATTATTAGTATTGGTTTTACAAAATATACTACATTAATATTATACAATCAGAAGATGCTCAATTTATAAGTTTGCTGATAATATTTGTGAATAATACATATCGCTACTTAAATTATTCATGCAGATTTCCCAAAATATAACACTATAATGTTTATACAAACAAACACATGTATAATAAATTATACAATAACATGATTGTAATTTTTGGTAAATATTATTGGATTATCAATAAAATGCTTCTAACATTAATCACTAGTTTTAATTATTTATATAAATTTTACAAAGTGCAATTGAATAGTATTTACAGAATCCCAAATTCATAATCAAAACCTTAACTACAATTAAAATGTAGGATATTGAATACTTAGTAAATTTTGAATACATATCCAGCATATTCTCTCTAAAATTAATCACAAAGGAGAAGTTCGCGGCACTAACAACAACTCGAAACAGTATTAGCATTAAGTTTTCTAAGATAGATTTGCATTACAATGATTCAGCCCAAATCAGATCATTCTTCCCTGACCTGTCATGAACAGGTGTCTTAGAATGAATCTTATTATTGGAATATATTTTCTCAACAATGCCTCCCGTTAGCTGGAAGCATAAGTCACAGAAGTTTACATTTGACACAAAATCTTTGATACATTTTCAATGGAATATTAATATGCATCAAAGCTTTAGCTCTGCCTATGATGCATCTGTTTTCACTGCATTAGGGAGGATATATGTGCTTAATTAAGTTGATCAGCACATAATTTAAAGAAGGTTAATAGAATAGATGTGCAGTTTGGTAAATAAGGCCGGAAATAACGTGTAAGGATTAGAAAAAAGAGCTATTATTATTATTATTATTATTATTATTATTATACAAAATAAATAATCTACGCGATAAATGAGTTTCATAATTTTTGTCCATATGAGTACTTACAATAATTTCCAAATTGCTATTCTCTTCAGTCTAAATTAGTTACAGTCGCAGGCGTAGTCAGAAAATGCCAAGAAAGTTATTCTTTTGGAATACTAGAAAAAGTTGCTGTTAAGGGTTACCAAATTAGATGCATATCACACACGCACACAGTATAAACAACTATCCATCAAGTGTGTCCTTTACTTTGGCTAAAGATAAAATTATCTTCGTAGATAAGCTTAAAAATAAAGATTCACAAAATCTATAAACTAAATAATATTATTTTTTGTATTATACTTCTCTGAGAAAGACTAAATGTATGATTAAAATGAGGAAAAATAATGCGCATGTCTTCCCGACAGTACGGTGCTGTCTGGTCAATGGGTCACACACAACAGGTTTGCGGGCGTATAGTCATCCTCCCCTCAAACGTCTGGCAACAGCGTTTCGGGAGATCTTCTTTCCTGAGGCAGCAAAAAAATAATTTGAAACTTGCTGAGTTGTGGTGCGCCTGTTCCTTTTTGATGATATGACGATATATCTGTCTTCAGCAGGCGTTATACTTTTAACACGACCTCCCCCGTGCCGCCTACTACACATTCTAGTAGTTTTAAATGACATTCACAGTCGTGAAACAACGCTGTGAGCGATGTCGAACTCACTGGCAACATCTATTATTTTTCGCCCTTCATCGATTTTTCCAATAATTCGGTCACGCATAAAATCATATAAGTGATGTTGGGAAGACATGCCAAAAATTTCAAGTTCATTTATTAAATCTTTCTTGTAAAACTTTGACTTTAAACAACAACTGTCCACACGCGTCAAAACCTTTAAAACTCTTATGAACGCTATCACGTGATGAACAAACACGGAAAAAAAATTGCATACGCATACTTCTTCTTACTATATCCGGCACTTATTCAATTTTCCACATTTTGTGGTTGCTATGTGTGGATGATAGTGTTCTCCGTCCTTAGCAACTGTGCAGCAGTGTACTTATGTATGAAGTTGAAGTTAAATTTTGGACTTGTTAAAGGGAAAGCTAGAGACAGTGAGACATTATTAGGTTCGGCCTTTATAACTGTTAAAGCGCTCCTTCTCCTGCTTGATAAATGCGCGTGAAAAATCTAAAAAAATCTAATCGATTAAGAATCTCAAATAACAAAAACTGATTTGTAAATTACAGTTTAAATAAACTGTATATTTAAATATCCTAGGGGAAAGTTAAAAGGACATTGATTATTCAATTATCAATGTGACTCTAAATACACAGTAGCAAAACCAGTCTTACAGTACATAGATTTTGTTTTTAAATTCTTACACTGAATTACACAATACCCATAATTTTTAAAGCTCTTCCCAGTTTTTATGTGGGTACAGTAATAGGTAATTTTTAATATGTTTGCTTTTAAAATTGAGTGAAGTATTTGTTGTGATCATACTAAAATATCAATTAATATTTAATGCAATGTTACCCATATTTAGTAGAGAAACAAGAAATTCTAGATATCCACAATTCTACGATTTTCATGTGTAAAATTCTTAACCATTAATTTAGATTTACAGAAAACAACTAAATATTCCTTCAAATGAAAAAGTAAAAACCTTTTTTTCCAATGCATAAATCTGTTTATTAAAATAATAAATATAGTTCTTTAAAATATACTTCTTTCTCATATTACATCCTTCTGTAATTCCTATTATAATGTGATAAATTTTGTAAATATAAGCCCATTTTTTTAATTTCAAAAGATGCAATCAATAGAAGTAAAGGGAATCACGCTTTTATTTTTAGCTAAATATTATAATTACTACTCTGAAAATCACAGAGAGTGATTTCTGAAAATCAGAGAATTTGTATCTATAAACATTTTATAAGCAAATTATTAACAATAAACCATTTTTTCGCACATATTTATATAGTTGGAGATATAAAATTCTTTCCTTATAAATGATAAGAAATTTGACAAATGATGAAACAATCATATCATTAAATGAAATGCTAGATTTTTTTAAAAAAAGATGATTCCTTTTATGAACAAATAATTATGAATGATTAAGGAATAACACCTTTAAAAAACGGTGTAATAGTTCACAGTTTTCTTCAGTTAGCTCAAAATAAATGAGTCATATATATATATAATAACAATTGGAATATCTGAATGAAAATATCTTATTGCAATGAATTCGTATTGTTTGTTCATAATCTTTGGTATTTACAGAAGTATGAGAAATATTAAATGTAATACAAGTGGTAAGAAAAGAGATTACTCAATCTTTTGCCAACTATCCCATTTCTGTGCTCCATTTGATAGCGCTATTAGATTGGCTTGAGCAAGACGTACGTCCTGCGCACGAAACTATTTTGCACGATATTCCTTTTCTCTTCACTGGTTTTTCATTTTCCCATTCTATCCTAACGATCATCAAAGATCGAAATGACATTGTTGTGGGCATTATGTGGAAATTATGATCCAATATGCAAATTAATTTGTGGTTACTTTCACCCGGAAGATGAAAACTTGATGAGCGTGTCATACTTGCAGTGTGTCTAGGTCTTACAATTAACCGATTTTTAATATGATATATAATATTTCTGCTTCACATGACAGGTTTAGAAATATTTTTACTGATAATTGATTGATAATTTTATAGTAAATGTAAAAATGAATTTACTATCGTAATTTTGGCATGCATTAAATGTAGGAAAAAAAATTAAACATATAATATTGTAGCTTTGAATTTCTACATGTATATTTTTTAAATGTATTTCTCATAGTAGTTTCAAACACATTATGTTTCAAAAAAATTGAATTATGATTTCTTTGAACCAAAATTGAATTATGATTTTTGGTTAAAAGAAAATGAATTTATATTAATATTTCAATATATAAAAAAATTATTTCTTTTCTATTTATAACATTTCTAATGTTTGTTTTATACAAAAGTTTTAGAGAAGCTCTTAAATTATTATATAAATAACCATTTTTGGCTGACTGAAAATAATGCAACTTTGTGACAAAAAAGAATATATAAAAAATATGCAATAAATAATATTATGCATACTTTACAATTGTCATAGATAGCAATTCTAGAAGAGAATGGAATACATCATAAAGTATTAGAAATTATCTATCTTACCTATCTTTTTAGAAATATTTACACTTGTAATTTTCGGTTAAATGCAAAAGTATCGCTACGAACACTTTGAAATTTAAAAATATGCAAAATAATTCTGGAAGGTGATAAAACATAAAATGTTGAAACTTATATTTCTCATGTGCAGAATTTAAAAAAATATATATTGTAGTGTGTTTGAACTAAAATATTTTAAGCGTGCAAATTTAATATAAAAAGTTTCTATACCCCTGGCATTTAAAACGACTTTCACCCTGTTAGGCATGGAGTAAAACTAGCTTTGAAGGACAGAAACTGGTAACTCATTCCATGATGCTTCAAATCTGCGCCACTCTTCATCATCCGCAATAGCTATTGGGTGTGGTGAATGAATCTTTCAGCATATAGCTGATTCTTTCAATAGGTAAAAGATCTGGAGATCATGTTAGAGAAATAATCCTTTATGTCAAAGAAGATCAGAGCAAGTTACACAATATGTTTCTAATAGTTTTGTTTATAGTTGGCTTTATAGTCAAGGTTGGAAAATGCGCATCAACAACTTGTCTTAAGATATCAAAAATATGCTAATACTCTTTCAAATATCCTTCGATACTAACTGGAGATATAAGTATCGTGTACCTTATGGCTGCCCTCTCCAGCGGGTCCATCAAATCTGGTAAAACTCTTTCAGGGTTAGGTACAGGGACCTCTGCTGGTGTTTACTTTACCTAATGGCTGCCAATTGGTCTGACAGTGTTAAGTTCAGAGTTCCTTATGATGTTATTGAATACAACCAGGTGACGAGTGTTGTCTTCGGTGAAACCTAACACATATACTATTATAATCATACACTTTCTAAGAATGCTTAACCGAGATTTTTTTAAAAGAAGACATTTTGCCACTTATGTATGCAGATTTGTTATTGAGGTTACCAGAGGTCATTAGTCTCTTTGCTGCATTTTAAAGAAAAGTGAAAGTAAGGATTACTGACAGTCCATGCTGATAAAAACGTCACCCCACTGGCTAGAAGATACTATCTGTTATGCAAACAACCCATTTCCTAACATATAGTCCGTTATGTGAATGTATAATTTTGCAAGGGATTTTTCCAATATATAAGTCCTCTTGGGTACTAATCATGGAAAAGTTATTAAAATCCTTCTTGTCTTTTAGTATTACTCTCAGAAATTCTTGAATTCCATATTTTAATGACACTGATTATATTTCAAACAGTAAAAATCGCATTATCACGGAACAACATTTAGCACTTCCGGCATTGAATAACCTGCCTCTGTCAAATTTTGATTCTTATTCTTGAGTATTTTTTTCTTATTCAATGCATAACATGATATTTGTAGAAAATTCTGATTTTAAAAAACGATGTTAAAATGAGAAAATTTTCTGCAAAATTTGTTAATTTGTTGTCATTAGGTTCCTTGTAATTCGTCATTCATAAGTCGTTTCACCCTCCTGCTTTAATGAAATGCATTGAAATGTTATCTGTTTACACAACACAATTTTTTCTTTTTTACATATCACTTTAAACCTTGTAAGAAACTTCTTTCCTTGTGTTACAATTTTAATGGGATACAGAATAAATAAAATTTTATACAACAATCACTCAATTCATAGATGTTCACGCGATTCCTGATATTTGACAATGCAATTTTTAATAACACTCAAAATAAGAAAAGAACTTAATAGTAGAATGGAAAATAGAGCCATTAAATAAAAAATTATCTTAATGATTTTCATGAAATCTTCGATAACAAATTGGGTTGGAAGCCCATGTTGATCAGCTTAGTAAGCATGTCTCAAATATATTAAATATTCTTAAGCGCCTTGCAGAGGATGCACTTGGGACCCACTTTAACACTACTTTTATAACTTTTATCCAACCTTTAATCACTTATTGTTGTGAAGCTCAAACCACAGCTCAGTTCTCCAAGTTAAGGAATTCGAAGTATTGCAAAACCTTGCCTTTCGTTTGATCACAAGAGCTGCAAAGTTCACATCTATTGATGCAATGCTATTACTAACAAAAAAACATGCCCTTCCAGGTCACCATGAGAATGAAGGCTTTTATTGTCCATGAAAAACAACTACGAGTAGAAGATCCTTACTGAAGAGATTATATAACCAAACCAAGAAAACTGGAAAACCTAGCATAGTTTTATCCAAAAAATCCTGGAAATGAAGAACGATCTCGAAATTCCAGGTAATAAATCTCCTCTTATAGTATGCAGAAATCTCTTGGAATTAATGTTAATATAAGACTTGAGTTTGTGGTAGCTGTGCAAAGAAAGAGAGATATTGCACCGAGTGTTTTATAAAAACCCTTGCCTTAGAGACCATTGCAACTTGACATCCACCTTCTCAATGGCTGCACTTTAATACCGACGGGTCCCAGTTTGACTGCCACTTTAAAGTTAGTGCTGGCGTTTTTTCTGATCTTTTCTCATTTCATGCCCGGCATGTTACATTAGTACTTCCTTCGGCTGTGAAATTAAACCGATATGCATAGCTTTGAAACAACTATCAGGTATTCATTGCAAGTTTTCAAGAAAAGATATTCTTTCTGACTTTCAGGCAGCCATCCATTTAATCTGTACTGTTTAACATATACGAGCATCTGAAATTCAACAATATCAAAAATTTCTGAGAAATTTTGCTTTGAGAGGGAAGCAAATTGTTCTCCAGTGGGTGTCCGGTCACTGTAGCTTATGTGATGATGATCAAGCAGACATCCTTGCAAATAAAGTGCCAGCTTTCTACAACATCTTTTCATACCCCCATATTCTTCTTGTATTCGAGGATTAAAATGTTTCTAAAGCATCTATTTGTTCTAATGACTAACGAGACCTACAGAGTAGCATAGTTCAAAAACGCTATAGTAATTTAGGTCCTTTTCTTATTCCTGATTTATCGAGACAAAATGCAGTTGCCACCTTTCGTCTAACATCAAGACATGACTACCTACCCTCTCATTTGAAGCATTTAGGCATTCTTACAGTTCCTACTTTCCCATTCTGCGGCTCTGGAGAAGTAATGGACAGGGACCATTTTCCCCTTTGTGGGGCTCTTTGCTGCTCAATGGAGGAAGCAAGTTATTGAGAGGCAAGATTGCTTTTTAAGCAAATGACTTCGGTATATATTATCTGCATAGTTTACTTTTTTGTAACCTTTAGTTCTTTGTATTTTGCTTGGCCATTGAAAATAAAAAATTCACGAAATTATATTTTTAAAGTTTTTTTAGCAAATTTACAAGAAGTTTCATGTGTGTGATCATATCATCAAATATAATGTACCCAACCAGAATGAGAACTGGTAATTTCAGTTTAATCCATAGAATTTTCATGAATAGAAATTTGAGGAGATTTATTTAAAATATATTTTAAAAATATATAAGTTTGTACGAAATAAAAATATTATGAGAAACAATAAGAATGAAATTATTCATTTGAAGGATAAATAAATTTGAAATTATTATTTTAACATCCACTGACCTCTAAAAGCTAAGGAACAACCGGTTTTTGTGGCTAATTTGCAAATGAATACATGCAGAAACACCAAATTTGGATGATATGTGGAGCAAACAGGTATGTATTGAAAGCAATATAGAGATTTACATATGAAAAAACGCATTAATTATTTACTACAAAATAAATTAATCTCGTTGAAAAAGCTCATTCTTTGAGAAAAGAATAAGGACAGTTTTATGAAGTGAAATGTCAGAAAAATATTACTAAAGGGAGTTTTTATAAGGAATAAACCCATCTCTATCTTGAATTCATCAGAGACATTGACTTTCTATGCTGTTATTTAAACTGTCTAGACCAAAATAGGAAATGAAGACCTATTTTGGACTAAACTGTTTCCCAGCTCTTCTACAGACCTTAAATGAGAAATAAAAGTGCAGTAACTTGCCTAACAAAATAGTCCCATTGATGCTCTATAAGATTCAGATCTGGATATTGATATGGCCTTTCCATTCATTCCAAACCAAGACCCAAGTATTCCTTAAAAGCTTCAGCTTAATGAGGTCTTGCGCTATCATCCATCAGAATGAAATCATTGCCGATATGGGTGGATATATGGATTAAAGATATCTCATACTAGTCACAATTCTTCCTTGGAACACACGTAGTTTAGTGTACTCACCAAGCGAGAATCCTGCCCAAATCATATCTCCACCATGATTCTAGAGACGGTAGATCACACTATGGAACACTTCAGGGCTCTTAGCAACATCCCCATTTCTAATCATCCGATTCATCAACACCTTAGCGAATTGAGCTCTCCTAGACATTGCGGAATCTAACTGACTATTTTGTTTTAAAACGATTTTGTTGTAAAATGTTGATAAAGAGTTAAATATAAACTAAGTATAAATACTCAAAAATACATAATAATCATAATCATGTGGATTTGACATTTTGATATAGATGATGTTAAGTGTGGTGTAGTTTGTAGAGAAGGGTATCAATTTAAATTATCTCAAAATGTGATTGTGATTATAGCTTCAAAATGCTTCTAGAATTGTAAAGTGACGTATATGTAAGTCCAAAACATAAAATACAAATACATAAACATAAACTTGTGAGTTCAAGTCTTAGTAACACAGTACAAACTTATCGTTATTTTTAATTGAAAAACATTTGATTTGTATAAAAATTGTTAAATTATTTTTATTATTTCAGACTTTATACTATTTCGGTAAGAAATTTATAAAGTTTCAAGATACATTGGTTCTTTTGCGTAAGTTTTCTACAACTAATTTTACCCATAATACTTACATTTAAAAATATGAGTATATTATCTTAACTGCAATTTTAATTTTCTAACTGTTCTTCAAATAAAAATGTTATGTAATAAAAGACATTAAATCTACAAAATTTAAATATATTTAAATTTTATACTAATTTATGTGTAGATGTAAATTTTGAAATAATACGGAATTATATTTTTCATTAACTATGTATAAAGTATTTTCAATTTCTTATAGTCATATGACGAAGCTCACTTGAAAATTTGATTCAATACTCAAAACTAGTGATAGAAAAATGGTGGTTTGATGTCTGTTATGTAACTAGAAACATTAATTATCAGTCATTTTTGAGTTTTAAAAATATAGCTTCATGGCAGTCGCAACATAAATTCCAAATAATAAATAGCAGAGGAGAAAGGATTCCGTTTTCAATTCTAGAAACTGTTAAAAAATAGCGTGTGGTAATGCTTTTCTGTAAGAGGGACTGCTTCTAAATTTTCCTGGTTCCGTCTCTTAAAATCTGGGACAGATTAACATTTTCTAATATTGTTGGACCGGAGGCCTATGAGGCTATCAATTCACATACATGTAACTGAATCTCTTTTTAATATTTTGATTTACTATAATAGTAATTTCTTAATTTCTGAACGGAAACATTTTAATTTTTTCACAAACCGGATGGCTTTAAAACGTTACTAGATAGTAGCAGTTTAATAGCCTTGTGATTAATAAAAAATTTCTGAATTTTTAAAACATTTCTTATAGAATCATAGATTGAGAAAATGTCTTCATCGAGTGTCTTTATTTTTCTGCTATTTAAAAAGCTTAAAATTAAATGAGTTTTTGCTATTTTCAAAGCCCTGAGATTTTTTTTTTTACTATAGTAAATTTTTTTTTACTTATGAGTCTATTATTCAAACATATCTTGCACTTGAATATTGTCAGAATTTTATAGAATGCTCTTCTAAAAGGAAATATATGGTGAATATGTAAATGCTTCAAAATAATACTTAGCTGTTAAGTTTCCTCCATCTTCATCACGAAGTCTTTTTAAAGTTGTTAATTTAAATGTATCAATATTTTAATTAATATCATGCTTTTAATAATATTTAAATATTTGATTAGAATTCTATTCATAATATACTTGTATTTATTAGAATTCTGCCATTTTTTTTATAAAGATTTCCTTTTAATGTGTTTATGTTAAGAATATATATATATTTAAATTTTATAACATTTTATAGGTAATTTTCAATTTATATAAAACATATCTTGATGCATTCATTAAATGAAATCAAAATCAAAATTTAAACACAATTTATTCTGAAAAAAACTTTATCATTTAAATTTAATATTACTGAAATTACTGAATATTTTTCTTTTCTCAGAAATTATGCAACAATATTAAACATGATTCGCCAGTCGATGTTGTTGTTATTTATTACACTTGGACAAGCCAAGCTCGCTAGCCAGTGGCAATGCAAAATTAAGTAAGAAGGATGCGGCTTTCCATTAATCAAAGCACCACGAAGGTGAAAGTACGTCTTTGTTCTATGATTCCTCCGATAGATGGCACCATCAAATAATTCATTCCCTCACTTTTGATTTTGATCTGGTGAGGGTGGAAATTTTCTCCAGACCCATTACACTCATGGTAACTGCTAAACATCTGACCACAGGACTTTCAATTTCTGAGATTTAATGAGCACGTATATCGCATATACTCGGTGGGTCTTTAGCGGCTGTGGGAGTTGAACACAGACCTTCCGGACGGAAGGCTGATGCCCTAATCATTAAGTAACCAAACCCCTTCATTAACATTAATCCTTAGTGTCATTGTTCATATTTTTGAGAAGAACAAGAAGTGGACTCGCAAAAGTTCGTTTCATAGCAAGACTGAAATGAAAGGAAAGCAAACGTACTCAGCGACATTTAGTTTACGGTATTTCTGAAAATATGAAAAACAACAAAATTTACAGGTTTAAGCGTATAATCATCTATTTAGAATGCTTGCTGACAGGATTGCATACGTACTGTAATAGATTTTTCGTAGAGATTATTTAAATCCGAACTAACGTGGTAAAGGGTGTATGACATCATTCTTCAGAGATAATGTCTGGGGTTCGATTTCATCCATTGCTGAACAACGGAAGATGGATGTTGTGCTTTTGAATTCTGCATTTACATCTGTCGGGTTAAGTGCTAGGAAGTTCTCTCGGTTTCATCTCTTGGGACACATAAATACTTTCCACTATTTATGAAAAGTTTTTGTGGAATGTAACTATGCCGTGGATATTAAAATACCTCTAAAGTTAATTTATCATTTCAAATTTCTTCTAGAATCTTCTGAAAGATATACAAAAATATATACCCTCCTTAATTCCAGGGAAAATTAGATATTGTTAGCTGTACGATAGAAAATTTTTTACTATACCATAATATAGGTATCTGAAATCCGATATTGTTCAAACATTCTCTTATTTGTCCCAAAGTACCGCAGGCATCACAGATTTTGGTTTCTTCATTTAGCTTTGTATTACTGACTATATATAATAAAAACATTCATTCCAAAATCAGAGACCCAACAGATCTCAACAGTACGAAAATAGCAATATTGATGGATAAAGTTTTGAACATATTTGCTATTGCTAGGTCAGAGCAACCATTTAGACATATAACAGTTTTTCAACCCCTTTCTCTCTGTTATTATAACTATATATATATATATATATATATATATATATATATATATATTCGAAATTGGCAATGTTATTAATGTGTTGGCTGTTTGGATAAAAATATTTTGATAGAGAATCAATTGATATTGATACTACCTTAATTAACTTATGTAAGACAAATGATGATGACAATAAATGTTTTCATACCTGTACCAATTAAAAATTCAAATTAGAATCTGCATATTTTGTTTAATATATAATAAAAAATAAAAGTAATATTTTATAGAGCTTTTTTTATAGTCAAAAATTGGTAATAAAAGTAATTAAGTTAATAATTTTTTTTATAGTATTCTGAAATAAAAATGAAGTTCAAATTCATATGTAATAATGAAGAATTTAATACTTATTAAATTAAGAATGAATTTCCTTTTCTTAGATTATGTATTTAATTGAAATTTTATAACTTCTATTATAATAATGAAAGGTTATCAATTCATTAATCAAGGATAATTTAATATTATTTTTTTAAAGAGTGAAAAAATTAAAAATGTGCCCCGTTAACAGTTTGAATACAATTTTCAATTATTTTGTAAGTGCAAAATGCAAAGACAAATATATTTTAAGTTTTTTTTTAAGAATTTTTACATCAACAAATGTTATTTTAAAAATTTCACATGAACTTTTCGGAAGAAATATTCAAGTATTATTTTTGTTAATCTGGTTTACAAAACTTATGAGTTATTTAACAATCGTAACATTTAATATGAAAACACACTCTCTCTCTCTTCATGCCTCACACTTTTCTATTTAAAGCATTTATTTATTTCAAACAAATTAACATTGAAGATTGATTTTGAGGATCTCATAAATATTCTGTGAGTTAGCATATAAATTTTAATTTTTAAACATTTAGAATATTTCGAAAATTGGAAAGCATTATTCAAACTTAGAAATGATATTTTTGTCAATTCAAAAGAATAGCATCTATTCTTTCGAAAAATAAACTAGTTTGAAATTGAATTTTTCACGAGAATAAAATAAAACAATTTTGTCCCTAAAGCAGGCGTGTATGTTTTTAAGTCTTAGCTTTTTTTTTCCTTAGTAAAATAGTTTTTCTGTGCCTTTGCATAATCAATCACCCAGCATGTCATGGTCACAGGCAAGAAAGAAAGAAGGGTTTTTTCTACATAGAGAGAGAGAGAAGAAGAAGAATTTAGCAAAGACATTTGTTACAGTATTTAATGTTGCGAATCGATCGGTAATTTTGCGTTAGATGTGGTCTTTACTTTTGCATGTTGGCCTTCAAAGGCAAGGACTTTAAAGATTTGTTTTGAAATTTTTCTGTGGGTAGGGATCATATGATGGACAGCTGACGTCACTTTTGAAAGCTCTTTTTAAGTATTGATGACTTAATCGGCTTCTTTGTTGCACATTTGGTGATACGTTTGAATGACTGCTTGTCACATGAATGAATTCCATACTCTTATGTCTTAATTTATGAACAATTGAAAGAAAGAGGTGTCTGATGTCTTATCTATTTCTTCTCTGCCCTCAGCAGTTGTATATAAATGACAAGAAAGGAGGTGGGCAAAAAAGTGGGGGGGGGGGTGAAAGGGGAGGAACCACATAGGCAGTGTGCATCTCGGAATAAGTAGCTTTACAGAGTTAATTGGAATCAAATCAATAAATAATTGTCAGTAAGTAGTCTGTAATAAGTTATCATGGTTTAAGTTTCTTTCCATTTCCTAACTGATTTTCAATTCTACTCTAATAAAAATTTGATGATACATAAATTATGAATTTCATTTGTATAAATAAAGAAGCCAATACCCCAATATTATTTTTATGTTTGTGGTATATCTTTGTGTGTTTTATATATCTAATATTTTTTAGATGAATTTTGCTAAATTTGATACACATTTATAATTTTATTATATAAATATGATATTTGTATCCAATTTTTTTTATAAATTATGTTGAACAAGGATTAAACCACAACCTAACTGTTTAAATTTGATTAAAATATTTCTATGTTTTATCAACCCAGGAGAATATTTATTTATATGAGGTGCAATGATGAAAACTTTAAAATTTGTTAAGAACTCACTTCGATAAATGTGCATTCAGAAAGTGGAAGTGAAACATGCAATAGTAGTTGTTTTACTGTACCTGGAATTGAATCTAGTGTCGTTTATCTGGAAAACAAAATTCTACTACAAAGAAAGCGTGAGCACTATATCCTAATTATATTTAAGGTTGGATATCTTTTTTCTAAGTAAGTATTCTAAAAATTAAAAAGAGGTTTTGAAGACAACTCGGAAATCTATATGAGATCATCGTAGATTATGAGTTACCCTTCCTAGATTTAAGCTATTTGATTTATTTAAGAAATCAAATTTCTATTCTATAGTTTCCGATTAAATAAGTAGCCGACAAGATAAGTTTTCCCTTGTTTAGCAAATGCTGACACTAAATGGGAAACGTTTTATTTCAAAGAGAGAGTTATACAACCAAATAATTGTGAATCGTTTATATCTTGCATTTACATGGTTCCAGCGATGCAAATTTTGTTTTTGGAGGTAATCTGGATTTTGCATCTTACAAAAAGTTGAATTCAGTGGAAAATTTGGCGAAAAAAATTATAAAGAAGCCAATGTTAAGAGCGTAAGATTTTGAGTGGTTCAGGTATGAACCAGTTATCTTCTTGCAGTCTAAGCTTTAGTTACTAGGTCGTGTGCAAACCATTATGGTAATGAATTTCCAAGCTTATTTCGCTCCTTCAATCAACTTTATCTTACATAATGGGATTTTTAATTGTTGACAGAAATTCAAACTTTCTTTCCAAAAATAATATTATGAAGCATTTTTCTCTTGGCTAAGTGCTATGACAGTGATCTTTGGGAAGTAGAAAATCTCAGCTTTAATCCAACAACAATTGAACAATGAGAGATAGATATTGTGTTTCCGTTTTCTATACGTATGTGTATCAGTTTTGATAAAACTGCGGTGAAAATGTGCTTTAGGTACCCCCCTTGGCGCATTTTTCAAAAATCGCTAACTGGCGCGTTTCTGCGTCTTGTCTCCCGGAGTTGAATTCTCGGAGAGACACTAGGCAAAAACACCGTTGCCATGGCGACGAAAACGAAGTCCGTGTTTTTAACGAACTTGACTGTTTCAAAATAAAAACAATGTTCTTTTTACGAATTGTATAACAAAAAATACACTAAAATATGAAGAAAAAGTATGATAATGTGGTTTAATAAAAATACACTGAAAATAATTATACAATACACTGTAATTTTGGGTTTGCCACGCTTGGCTCATTTATCGCCGATTTGGCATGGGGGTACCTAAAGGACAGATTAACGAAAACTGCCTTGTGACATGTAAACAAAGCAGGCCTATTATCTATGAAAAATCTGTGAATGTTCAAACATTTTACAGTGGCTTATAACAATCATGTTGTCTGGGATATAGTGTCAAATACTATAAAACAATGCTGTTTTTGTTGGTATTTACGGCACTTGGATAAGCCAAACTCGCTAGTCAACGGCTATGAGAAATTAAGTCAGAAGAATGCGTCTTTCGTTTAATCAGAGCACCACGAAGGTGAAAGTACATCTTAGCTCTGAGACTCCTCCGATAGATGGCATCATCTGAGGATTCACTCCATCAATTTTGACTATGATCTGCAGGGGGAGGAAATTTTCTCCAGATCGTTACACCCATGATAATTGCTCAACAACCGACCACGGGACTCTCGATTCAACAGATTTATAGAGAACATATATCGCATGTACTCGGCGTGTCCAAGCTTATTTCACTCTTTGGTGTCATTGGGAATCAAACCCAGTTCTTCCGGACGGAAGGGCAACGTAATGATCTATAAAGCAATGTAAAATCTATTATAATATCAATCGTTATTTAATTCTTTGGAAAATGTATTCTTATTAAAAAAATTTATCCAGCTTGTTTGAAGTGGGATGAGCGTCAGGCAACTCGTTACCATATTCTAGATTGTTTGCAGCTTTTTAGAATTGATATTTTCAAAGTCCAATTTTAATGTTAGATTTTCTAAGAGTAACAAATTGCATAGATTTGATTTAACCTAGCTAAACACCTGAGGTAAGCAATAACAACAATTATTATAATTTAAATTATTTTGGAAAATTAGTGCGTTAATAGAAGCATATTTATAACTTAGTAGAAGTTGTTAAGCATTATTTCAATTTACTAAAGCTTTATACCAGGCTACCTTATGCCCAACTTCCATGTAATATTATGCAGAATATTTAAGAAAAATTTTAGACTAATAAGATTAAATATTTCTTTGAATGATTTTAGATTTGAATGAAATACAACCCAAAATTTTATATATTAATAAAATTACTTATAAGTATAAGTGATTCATATTTATTATTGCATTATTTATTTTTTATATTAAAAAATCCCAATTTTCAATAATATACTACCTAGTAGTTACATAATAATAACAACTAAAAAGAGTAATATATATATATATTATATATACTCTCTCTATTATATAACTACTTACATAATAATAATTACTCTCTTTGATTGATGATATTTACATTACACTTTTGCTAAAATCAAACTGCATATCCATAACAACACATTTTAATTTTTCTTTTTACGTGACTATCAGAGATTTTACGTGATTATTAGAGAATTTCAACCCAATTTTGTTTCCCTCTGTTCAAATCCTAAAATCTTCGAGACAACACCAAATTTAAAATTAAAAAATCACATTAAATTTATTAAAATTTATCAAAGTACCAAATTTAAAACTAGGAAATTCTAGTTTTTTTCAGCTAAATATATGAAAAAATTAGTTTATTGTGTGAGTGTATCCCTATATAATCGCTGTAAAAACATTTATGAAATCTTAAGAAAAACATGCTATTAAGATAGAGAAAAGTATATCCAAACAATTGAATAGATGTTTACAGTCTGTTTCATATTGTTACAAAGTTAATGTTTTTTTTTAAATGATTTAACTTTTACGTTAATGATTTCCTTGCTCTCATTGACTTTTTCAACTTGGAAATATATGCAACTCTAGCGAAATGCTTATGGAATTGGAAAATTTTACGTGACTTTTTCCAGAATATTTGCTACAGTATCAGTTAAAATTTTAGATTCGAACTCATTCATTTCATTGGATGTTTCCCAAAATCATTGAAATGTTGTTAGTTATGTTCTCTGTAACTAAATATGAGGAAGATAATTAAGATTAACTATTTTTTATATTTCCTTTACATAATGAGATAATGTTTCTTAGTTCGATGGCAAAATTACCACAAGAAAAAAAATCAGCAATTTTGCTGAGAAAATTTTTTCGCCACAGTCAATTTTTTTTTTCATTTTTGTGACAGTATTACTGTTAATTTGGAAAAGTATAAATTTTTATCGACGGGTGGGGCTGGGAAATAATTAACTATTGAAAGTAATATAGTTTAAAATAGAAAAGGTAAATGAAATTAAACTAATAAGTCACACATTTATAAAGGAGCGCACACACAAATATTTTAAGTAAGCAATCTGCGCTTGATACTCGTCATGTGACTAGTCACTTTCTGCCATTTTTTCTGAGAAGAATTGAATCCATTAAATACTATATTACCCTTATAGAAATATGAAGTAAAATATCTGTAACAATGATTATGTGTGTGTGTGTGTGAGAGAGACTCAGAGAGAGAGAACTTAATAATTTCATGCAATAATAATTTAGACTGACGTTAAGTAAAATAATCATTCGAAAAAATTTGAATAAACTAGATGTAAAATATCATTTTTTTTTGTAATTTTTATTTGAAATGATTGCTAAAATACTAATCTTCTTAAAAGTAAGCAATTGTCTTAAAAATTCTTAGAATTTTATGCATAGATTTAAATACATATTAATGTTTTGAAACCGTAACTATTTTAAATATTCCATTTAATACAACTGTCTTATGTTTGTTGAAATTCTTTTTTATTTATATGGATGTTTTTTTATTACATTAGACTTTTTAATGGAACCTACACAATACTTTTACTCTTTTTGATTTAATTAAGGATATACATATTTTTCAAAATACTCATTTTTTACGAAATACTTTTTTAAGAAAGTCTTCCCTTCAAGAGAGGAGTTTTGTTTTGACAAAAATGCACGTCAATTTTGATGATGAAGTTAATCATTCTATAAAATATTTTTGTGAAATACTTTATAATTTCTATAAAATTATTAGAACTATAAGTTTTGCAAATATTTTACTCAAAATAGTTTTGTTTATAAAAAAATCTTTTACTTCAATTGAAGAATTTGTTTTAAGGAAAGTCACTTCTAAACATTAAGCTAGAAAAATTCATGTAAACATTTTTGAAACGGTGATATGAAATACAAGAAGAAACATAACACATAAAAAATATCAGAGTATGTTTTGTTCTTTTTCAGAGTACTTTTGTATATTTGTACGACTCAAAATTTTGTCTGTCAATGCATTTTCATTTTACTGAAAACTGTTATCAATAGATATTGATTACTAACATCATATTTTATTCAATTTTTAAAGCTGTTATAAGAAATGCTTTTTAAAGCTGTTATACGATATGTTTTTCTTAATGGAAATATTACAATATGTAAAAAATATAAATTCTGATATTATGTTTTATTTTCTTTTAAAATGTTTCTAAATATTTAGAGATTTCAAAATCGCTCTAGTTGGATATTTCCCTTTAATCAAAAAATTGACATTTCATTAGAATTATTATTAATTCCAGACTTTCATTTACCAATAATTTCTAAATCTGTTATCAAAATATTAGTTAGAAATATTGTAACGTGCAAGAAATATAAGTTCCGATATTTCAAGTTCTGTTCTCTTCTAGAAATCATTTATTCCATATTTTATCCAGAATTTTAGTTACAATTCCTTATTGTTTCATCAAAAATTGTCGTTAAATTAGTGTAAGTTTTTTCAAAAGTAATAAATTTAAATAGCTAAGTTCTTTTTCCCCTCTAATTTCATTTGTTATACGAGATAAATCCACAAAGTTCCGTTTCTGTTTCTATCCGCGGAAGCGCTGCCATCGCAGCTCTGAGCATGCGTGGCAGTCATTCTGACTCAAGGAGTTGAAATGTACACCATTTTCAGTCGCCGATGTGTTCTTTGTAGTGCTTCTTTATAATGTCAGACTTAATTGAAAATGCCATCGGTTCTGAAATCAGATCTGTGATTCGTTTTCTAAATACAAAGAAAGTGAAACCAAATAAAATTTATCTTCAAATTTACGAGGTTTACGGAAAAAATGCTATGTGTGATTAGACAGTTAGAAGGTGGGTCAGACAGTTAAATGAAGGACGTGATCAAGAGCACGCTGAAGAATAAAGTTAATGCCCGTGTTTGGTTACTGATAAAATGGTCCACGCAATTGAAGAGAAGCTTCAAGAAAACTATAAGTTTACAATTAGTACTGTTGCGATGGAATTCCCGCAAATCTCACGATCACTAATTCATAAAATTGTTACAGAGAAACTGAAATTTCGAAAACTTGGCTCACGTTGGGTACACAAAATTCTAACTAAACAACATCAAAAACAAAGGATGGGCAGTGCACATCAGCTTTTGACACTCTATAATGAAAACGGCGATGATTTTCTGTCTTGGATAGTCACGGCGGATCCTCATAATTTGGATATCTTACGACACCTCTGAAAGTAAAGGGCAATCAATAGAATGGAAGCACACTTCCTTCCCAATGAAAGTTAAGCCTAAGCAAACCTTGTCACATAGAAAAGTCATGTACACCGTTTTTTGGGATATAAAAGGTATTTTGTTGATTGATTTCTTATCCCGAGGCCAATTAATTAATGCACATGTTTACTGCGAGAGCATTAAGAAATTGCCCCGCGCAATACAGAATAAGTGCCGAGGATTACTGTCAAAAAGTGTATTTTTGCACGGTAAAGCCCGATCTCACACTGCGAACGTGACAAAAGAACTCCTACAGAAATTTGACTGGAATGTGTTTGATCATCCCCCAAATATCGCTCCTAGAGACTTTCATCTCTTCATATACCTAAAATCTTTCCTTGGTGGTCAACACTTTAACGATGAGGACGAGTAGAAGGAACATGTTACCACATGGCTGAAAACATAGGCGGCAACCTTTTATGAAGAAGGAAAACAAAAGCTATGACAAGTGACTATAAGACTTTCGGAACCTATGTAGAAAAATAGTTTAACGGTTGTAGATTTTTGTACAATAAATTTGTTTCTGTATCTGTAAACGTTTTTTTTTTATATAACCAGAAGGAACTTACTTTGTGGATACATCTCGCATATTTGTATACACTAAAACACACACACATTAGAAATAATGGATTTTTTCTTAATCACAAAACACAATTTAATTATCAGTGTCTGTTTATTATTTCTTATTTTACAAGTAAGTACAAGAAGTACTTTATGAGAAATATGAATAAAAATTATTATAGCCCTGAAGAATTGTAAGTTTTAATATTTTTTGTTCTGTTCTAAAAGTATTCTCTTTTTATAGGGTTATATATTACAAAATATTGAGAGCGAGGCTCATTCATTTTATAGAAAATTGTTTTCCATTTAACATTGTAAACATTTCTAAAATTGTTACGTGAAATATACAAGAAAAATAAAAGTTACAACACTTTAGATTTTATATTCTCTCTCAGATTTTTTCTCGGTTTGTTTATAAGTTCTAAAAATATTTATAGCGATGCCTTTCATTCAATCGATAATGGACATATCTATCGGTCTATCTTTCTATATATATGTGTGTGTGTGTGTGTGTGTGTGTGGTGGAGGAACCACTTAATAGCTGACCTCACTATTTCAAGTGCCCATTTAGGAAGGACCTCGAGAAGCGCAACAACTTCTCCAGAGAGCAGCAGAAAGACGCGAATACGCCGTAAGACATTACATTTGATAGCAGCAAGGCGACTGCTCCTTTCCCCCCATAAACTTAAACTTAATTATCATGAAGACGATTAATTGTAAATAAAAAATTGACCAAGATTGTATAGATTTGTAAATATGTGTTAATTGAATATTAGGCTATATAAGAATTGTTAAGTCATTAAATTACGCCTTGGCCATTTTCCACCCAATATATATATATATACATATATATATATATATATATATTTATATATATATATATATATATATATATATATATATATATGCTATTTATTTCAGAATTTTGTTTTTGGGTATTTTCCTTTTTTAAAATGTTAATATTGATACAATTTGATGTAACTGAAAATCGTCAAATTATTAATGTCAATGTTTTTAAAAATGTTGTAAAAAACATGCATAAGATATCATATAACGGGTGGAAAATAAGATTTCCTAATTATGTTCTTCATAAATTTTATGTTTTATTCCGATAATTCATTTCTTGTACATTTATTCAATCCAAAAAATGATGCATTTTCATTTATCCTAACATAAAATTAAGTTCCCCTCCCACAGAAGAGAACGAAAACGTCATTTATCTGACATTTTTTCATCATCGCTGGTCGCGGCTGACGCAACTGTAAGATTATGTAGGTCGAACGAGATAATGAAATGGTCAAGCGCTTTGAATCTTCCTGTTCTCTCAGGCATGGAGGACAATTATCTCGTTTCTGAGCGAGTTAAATATATTCGGTAAAATAGAATGCTGGATTAAATAACCAATTTCATTTTCCATCAATGGAAATTGTCATTGTTTCGCTGGTCTCATGAATGAGACACAATTTTTTTTGTCGTAATTTCGAATTTCTGAATTCCAATGAGCTCGTGATTGTTTTGGCTTATAAGCAATTATTCATAATTCCAAAGTCCACTCATATTTCCAATTTAACTTCAAACTTTCTGACAATAAAGAATTCGTTAGTTTCAATAAACGAACCGTGTGATTAATATTTTGCAGTTTTATTGCATCAACTGATTGTCAGTATTGTTCCTTTGTATTGAGATTTTTTTTAATTCCTCCTTACTTTCAAGTTTAAAATATCTCTTACATCCTATTAATAAATTTAACTGTAATTTTTTGTGATATGACAATTTGAATAATTAATGTGCATGTGATAGTAGTTAAGACAAATCTAAATATTCCAGTTGTAGGTTATTGGTATAAATTAATTTACAATTATGAATAAATTAAAAATAAATACTGAATCAACAATAAAAACGGTTTCTTTAATAATTATATGTTTTCTTCAAGTAACTATAATCGTACTAACTGAATTTTATATGTTATTAATTGTATGTCGTATTACACAGAAATTTTCGGTTACATATTTAATTAATTACTGTTCAATACATAGATTATTACTAATGTTGTGTAATGGTTTTTTGATGTTGAATATTATTACGAAGAAAGAATCGATTGCTGTTTAACATCAATCGTACAATAGATGATGAACATAAAATCCCGATCCCTGAAATAAAACATTCGATAAAAATAAGTGATTTTAATAAAGCATTAAACAAAAACTATATTTCTTAACAGACACACAAAAACTATATTTCTTGTATATAACTAGAATTAGAATATTTGTGGTCGTATTAAAAATATATATATGGCTTAATATTCTAGTTAAAACTTATGTCGAACAAATTTTTTTTAGTTTTTGTTGCTCCAAGGGTAATTTTTACAAATATAGGCTAATTAAAACTTAAGTTAAAAGTGGATTTGGGATTGCAATAAGCGTCCAAGTGAGAGCTGTGAATCGAATTCATTGTTGAACTGAAGACCAGAGAGTTGAATATTCGAATGATAGTAGCTTTGTGGTCTGATATGTAGGTTAGAAAACTGTTGAATAATACTTTTGCTATGATGAACCATTACTTTGAAGGGAAAAAAATATTGAAGTGTTGATTTGCTTGCTATCATTAGTTATGGATGTTGCAACTTACACCAATCATTTAATAAATGTTTCAACTTACAACAATCAATCATTCACAATCAACGACAGATTAACGTTATCGTTATTTTATTATTTCACAGTGTCATACAGCCTAACACCTGAAGATTGTAGTTAGGAACTTAAACATGTCCTATGACTTTTATGGGTGGATGTTTTATAGATAATCCAGCGTACTCACTTGCATCAAGAGACAAAATTCAGATATCAAACAATCATATACTAACTTCCTCAGATGTGAATGTAGAAATAACATAGCATACATCGATTGCCATCACACAGTGATTGTGATTACACACAGGATAGTTTATTCCAGGAAGCATGAGCCTGCTATTATACCATGTTGATTCTGTAATGGTAATATATTTAAAAAACGCCTATTAATTCTAGGTGTTAATTTTTATTGTTTTATTACTTTTTTACAAAAGTTCGCGCATGAAAAATTGTATCGATTATTTTTATGAAAGTACGATGTTATAAATTTAACACCGAGGAGTGAAATCTCATTTTAAAGCGTATGCATACCTAATGGATTTTGCTTTTATAGAAGACTTTATAGGTAGTAAATCTAATTTTCAAGCAAGAAAAAAATTAGGGAACATTAGAAAACCACGCCGACAGCTGTAAACACAGTATATAGAAAAGCAACATACTTACTTTGTCCAACGCTGGCTGAATTTAAACCCTGAAGCTTTGTCCTATCGCTAGGGCATAGGATATAGGTAGCGTTACCTTCAAAGCTTAGAGTATAAGATACACTAAGCTTTGAAGGTAACGCTACTTAGATTTAAGATACTCGTATATTGGATTCTTGGTAGAGGGATACATATTTCATAGCGTATTAACGAGATAAATTTGATAATTTTTTTTTAAAAGATATGATGTCTAAATCTTCTGTCTGCCTGGAAAAGCAGAAAATCTATGGTATCTTTAACATATTTTTCTTATAAATATAATCACATGGTAAAAAAATTCAACCATCGTTTATGCTGAAAATCTTAATTACAGGAAATTTTATCAGTATAATTTTATAATTTTGAAAAATACAGTAATTTTTGGAAAAAAAACATTTGGCGTTTATATTAATAAAATTGATTTTTTTGCAATAAGCTGCTCACACCGAATCGTACACGAATCGCTTACGTGTACTAAAAAATGAAATTATTAGTAAAATAGGTAAGAATTGCATGGAAACTAGTGAAAATATCATTAATAATTTCAAAATTCAAAAATTCTGAAATTACATTAGCAGATTACACAGCAAGCAGATGTATGGGAAGACCTAATAACGATAGATCTGAAGTTGTGCAAAATGTTTTATTTGTAGAATGAAAATTCACATTTAAATGCTTCATATTCTGTACAGTTTGTTACGATAATATGCCACATCTTTGCATTCCAGAGATACATTTCATTGATAATGTGCCGTACTGACGTTTCGCAAAGAAGGAAACTCGGAAAACTCCCAAGCACTCTTTCCATAAGACATATATGCCCAAAAAAAGAAATGGAAACATTTATCTTCTGTTGATAACCACAGTCTGGGATCAAATTTGAGCATTTTAGAATGGAATGTATTGGGTTTTACTGATCTCTCTTGATTGAATTATTTTGAAAAACTTAAGTTTTATGATAACTTGAATAGAATTCCAAACCATCTTATATATTTTTAGTCGTTTTATATTGTATACTGAAGTGTATCAAATAAAAAATTTTCAATTTTAATTTTGATATTAGCAACATAAATTCAACCACAAATAAAAATATACCTTACAAAATGAAAAGAAAATGGTAAATATTTAATAATAGTATAAATAAATTACGATAAATTACATTATATTACAGAAGATACTTTTGTAAAAAAATATGAAAACATACAAAATTTATAAAGATTACCATTAATATAAATACGATATTTTTCAAATTAATAGAAATTTTCAAAAAGTTTAAAAAATGAGATAAAGTTGATTACAACATTCTATATATATATAATACTTAATTAGTAGTTATATCACTATATTAATTTATATAACTACTTATTAATTTTGAATTAATTTTTATTAATATTTATAACAAATTAATAAGTAAACTAATTCAAAAGTAATAAATAGTTCAGTAAATTAACAAAAAATAAAATTAGATATAATATTCCCTCCTCGTGTTGCTTTGTAAAGGTAAGATTATTTATAAGATATTAATAGAAATTCTTATTATACTTGGACATGTGAGGATTAAACGAAAATGTACAGAATATCTACCTCAGCCTTAAAATCTCGTAATATATTGATTATATAGTATTAAGTTATACATTATCTAATACCTTCTCTAAAATATCATTCGTATCTGTTTCCATTATCTTCGCTTCTGGAATTTAATAATTAAATTTACAAGAAGTAATGGATGAAATAAATCACACTATACTAACTACTAAGTTTTTGGTTAATATATATATATATTTAATGACATAACAGTATAATAAAGTAAGGTTATTTGTTGTTTAACAAAGCATAGTAAGCTTTAAATAAAGTTGATGAATTTATTTAATTTAAATTTTATAGGTATGAATACAAAGTGTATACAGAAATGCAGCACCGAAAACAATGTATCAAACATGTTCAATTGTTTTGTGAAAAGTCAATAAAAGTGAGAGAGATAATTGTCCTCTATTGAGCCATAATGACTAAAATACTTACATTCCAATGTACTTTTCTAATACTAACAAAGAAATATAAGGCAAGAAAATTTAGTTATTCAGCCGGCCAACTTGTCTATTTGTCAGCGTGCCTGACTACGGAGAGGGTGGTTCTGGGTTGGAATCCCGATTCAGGCATGGATGTACTTTCTCTCTCTCTATTCTGTCTTTGTCCTTTCCTTGTGTGTGTGAATGAAGTATGAATGATGCCCTACCCTATAAACGGGTCCCTATGGCATGCGTGAGGGTGCGATGGTAGCTCACCCCCAGTGGTTTCCCCCGGTGCAACGCCTCGGTGGCTAAGATGTAGCTGTGTCTAGCCGGTTCCTTGGGTATCAAGGAACAATAGATTAATAGACTCTGTTGCAGTTGTAACTGTCTACAATCTGCCATTGGAAAAAAAATTATTTATTCAGTTAACATTATTTTAGAAATATATTTATGAAGTGGTATTTGGTTTAAATGTAAATAAACAGCATAAGAAGCTCAGCATAACAAATATTTGCTTTTTAAAACTATTGAAATCTAAGTAGCAGTATATAAATATAAAATAAAAATAATCAAAGTTTGTTTTAAAAGATTCACATGACTAAAAATTTCAAAGATTCACATGACTATCATCTTTGACCTAATTTTTAGTTTAGTAAATTATAGGGAGCTTTTCAAATTCTGGAAAACCGAACTTTTAATTTCTAAAAATGTCTTTGGTTATCGAGATCACTTCTCCGTAGACGAATGGTTACAGCTCCTTGCCTGTAGTTAAATGGTTCATGGGTTCGAATCTCATCTTTGCCGTAGAGGTTTGTAGCTTTTCAGAGTCCATTTTATACAATAGGTCCCCCGGTCTAATTAGCCCATGTCAGCAAAAAAATGACAGCTGAGGGACAAACAAATCAAGAATAATTTTTATAACGCTCTATTTTTGAAACTCTGGTTAATGAGTGATGAGAAGTATTTTCGAACAATTTGTCTTAATGTAAAACGAAATTTCTGTAAAATGAAAAATACTTAATATAAAATCCAATTCAACTTATATATTTTGTTTTGTCAACAATTCTTAGCTGCATTGGCATAGTCTTCACATTTTCGAAATATATCGGTTTTGGGGTGGTTCATTATTATGATCTTCTATAATGCCATATAGTAAGAAATAGCATAGCGTGCCATTAAGGAATGTTGTTGGTTATATGAATTAATTAAATCTCATCACATTTTTAATCCAGCAATGTAGATATTCCTTCATTCCAAACTCAAAAAATTCAAAAAAATGGATCAAAATAATATCAAATCTTAATGAATCAAAATTATAGATTTGATAAGAAGATTTAGTTTACAAATCATTATAATTTTATACACAATATTTCAGCTGTAAATTAAAAAATGCATATAATGGTAAAATGGACAGATTACACTTGATAACAGGTCAGGAATTTGAAATTTTATACTGTTAAAACAAGTCGAATTTTTGTTATCGATGTCTTTAATTTCCTGCTTATTTGATTATATTGTATTAATGGTCTTCAAAATAAGGTTAGATATTCAACGAAGTTTAAGATATTGATAAGATAGATGTATAAATTTATAATAAAAAATAAGGTAGATAAATTTAAATACTGATAAGTTTTACAAATTTTACAATTTATTACGAATAGAGACATAACTGTTTAAAAATTTAGAAAGTTCTATAGACATGTAATTAGCTCTATGCACTTTTTTTCGGCATGTTCTGGTAAAATATGTTAATTTTGTCTGTCAATGAATATATTTTAAAACCGCAATGAAAAATATCCTATTTGTATAATTCAACATTTGCTGTCATACCTAAACCATAAGCTACTTTTACTGTTATATAAGATGTATTTGAATATTTTAAATTGACTAATAAATATATGAGATGATTTTGAGGTATTAAACGTGTGGTATACATATGACTACAATGAGTTTAAATATAACAACTAAAATTGGTATTTATTTATCGCAACCATATTGGCGGCATTTTATAAGACCGGGCAAATTCTAAAGGCGGAATACGCTGACGGGACATGCAGCTCATAGTTGAAAAGTACAATGTGAGAAACAGTATGAGAGAAAATAATGAATAAATATATATAAAAAAAATAATAAGCAATTTTTATCTGTATAATTCTTATACCTTTAATGATATATCAATTACGTTTTGGTGGAAAATATTGCGAAATGGTTTTTAAAATCGAATCAAAAAAAATTTTTTTTATCGTTTTCTTGGTCTTGTCGCCATATGAATTCTGCCAAGTAATACTCAAGATGGTGTCTTGCTGTATCCCGTTGTCTCTTATTCCTCCATTTCACGGAGCCTCACATTTTTTTCGATTGTTTGGGTATGCACATCCATTTCGATGTCGACAAAATTATATTTGTGATTTACTTTTAAATGATTAAATCCAGCGATTGCCAATTGATCAGTCTGATACACTCTCCAACTATCAGAATAAAGTGTACTCCCTTCCTCAATGTTTTTAGCAATTTTCTGGAAAAGCGTGGCTGCAGTTCTATTTGGAACAGTTGTTAAAAATGCTTGTTTGGTCTCTCGACAGACGCCACCAAAAATCCATTGCTCTGGCAATATTCGACCCGAATTATTTTCTCTTTTCTTGAACAATGTTTCATCTATTTCCGCAATGCGGTCAGGGCCACTTATTTTCGTTTTTTCTTTGCTTTCCATGTGGAGAACACAAATCTCTCTCATATAATTATTTCAGTCTATGACTTTTTCATCAGCTAAATTATTTTCTTAGTCACAAAATTTTTGACTGTTGTTAATTCTTAGCACCAGCAATATATGAATCTTACTGTTGTTAATAACGGGATACGGCTTCCGTCAAACCAATTACCACTTCTTATTCCCACGTGTTGATTACAGATGGTAACGTTGCATTTACAAAAAAATCTGCTTTCCAAAATAAAACTTCATCGGGTGAAAGTTGGTACATTTCCTAACGTTTGGTAAAATATTATATTTCTGTAAAAGTGTAATGGCATCTTTTTCAGAATTCGGTAAATCCCATATTCACATTTTAGTATTCGATCTCGCCATTTTCAACGATCGTTTAGGCTGAGAAAGGTGGCAAGCGGAGAAATTTGAAAGGAAGTAAATGGTTGCCAATTCAGCGTCTTAAATGCGTAAGACATTGGGGTTGCCAATTTGGCAAGTTATCCCGGAGGTTGCGATAATACGTAAATAATCTAAAATTCTTTATGATTGAAATATCAGAAATATTTGTCTAATTTATATATGTGTATTTTCAAAATGATATAAGTGCAGAAAGCATAGTTTAGATATTAAAAAGAGTGGGCACAGATGCCGTATAATCCAGGATGCCAAATTCTGAATTTTTTTGGCGATGAAGAAATGTTACCGAGATGACGTAAATACTTAGGTTACCAAAATAGAATTTTCTGCATAATCTGTATGACGTAATAAAAATGAGGTTGCCAGATACATACAAAGATTCGACAAAAATCGATACTCTTAGAAGTCGGCATCCTAGATTATACGGTACCTGTGCCAAAGGGTGTATATAAATAGAAGATATTTTCCTTCAGTTGATTTTCCGTCCAATTGCTAAAACCACGAAGAGTTTCCTGTTCTATTACTCTTTACCATATTTAGAAAGTTTATATCACTGAAAAATTTATCATGGTTGATAATAAGGAATATATACGTAATATATATGTATCACGCGGATTTTAATATTAAAAAAATGTAAGAAAAATTTTTTTTATAAATAAATTATGTGAATTACCGAGATTTATTGCCATGGATTACATATTTATAATAGCTGTTTTACAATTCTCATTTTCAATTTTACAATGGATATTAATTTCAAATATATGTTTATTAAATAATTTTGTTTTTCCAAAAAATAAGAAATCGAAAAATGTTTTGATGTATATGCATTATATATTATTTTATAGTTATAATTTCGATGAAAATGTGCTTTGGGCCCCCTGTTTGGCGCATTTTCAAAATGTTGCTAACAAGCGCATTTTTGGGGGTTGTCTCGCGAAGTAGAATTCCCCGAGACACTACGCAGAAACGGCGTTTCTATGGCGACAAAACCGAAAGCCGTGTTTTTAACGAACTTCACTCTTGGTATGGAAACGAAAACAAAAACAATGTTTTTTTTGCAAATTGTATAACAAAAAATACATATATAATTGTATAACAAAATATAACAAAAAAGACAGGATTGCCACAAGTAGTGCATTTAGGATGAAATAGTCAGGGTTACCACGCTTTGCGCGTCTATCGCTCATTTGGCAATAAAGGAGTACCCAAACCACAGATTAACCATAATTTCTTACTTTCAAAAACGATATAGCATAAGCAAACAACAGGATGAAATATTACTGCCAAAAACATATTTATAAAATTAAATGAAAAAAAAAAATTATACTTTTTTCGGTTTAAATTATGTTAAACAGGTATTAAGGAGTAAGTATGAATATGAAATAAAAAAAGAAAGTTACAAAAGGCGAACATTTTTTTTCTATATTTTGAAATTCGTAAGCCAAATGCTAAAACGATAAACGTTTCTCTTACTTAGTTTCAAAAATTTTCCTTCCATATCAAAACAATCAAAATAATTTTCTTCTTCTTTGCACGCTTTTGCCATCTGTCGGTGATTAAAGTAATGAAAATCCTATAATAAATTTTCTATTAAATGAAATAAGTTTATATTTTATGACAAGCGAGATTTATTCTTTGTGATATCATTGGAATTAAACGGTGTTCATTTAATTCAGTTTTTAATGATTGGAATAATTAGTTTCTATTTGATTTTTAACATTAATTTAATTATTTTTTATTTATGCAACTGTATTATTTCTCCAATAATAAAATTAGATTTTTTTCAGTTCAATCATATTAAATATTAAATAAATAAGAATTTGATTTTTGATTCAGCTTAGCTATTATTGAGTTTATTATCATGTTATATCGTATTATTGCAAATAATAGGATAATTAAAATCTGTGTTTTCAGTGTATTATTTATTATGTTATTTCATTTTATTATGGTATTATTATTATTCCCTTATCATTTTATCATTTAAACATAAACAGGTTTTTCAAAGTTTTTAATTTTTATTATTTTTTTACAATGTAATACAACTAATAAAACTGTTTCAGAACAAAAATTTAAATTTTTCGTTTATCCTAATTTATTAACTAATATTTTAGAAACTTTGAGATCACAGGAATTAGAAACAGCAGAATTATTACTGTTTACTAAGTCTTGAATTTCTAAAACTTTTGAATGCAATGCAAGACAGTGGAAAATAATCGCTGAAATTATTTGGTGTTTTTTTCACCCAAATTGATAATTTTAATCCAATAATTTGAGTTTTTTCAATTAAAATAATTCCATGCAGTTTTCTCTAAACTTAAAAATCTTTTTAATTTATACATGTAAGTTTCGTATTTTCGTTTACCAAAGTTAGTTTTCAATTTTTTAATCTCGGATTGACTTGTATCTTTTGTCTCCGAATAAAAATATTTTCTTCTTTTATATATTATAAATTTGTAATCGCTACCAGAATTCAAATTAACATGAATATGTGATTAACAATACAAATATTTGTATGTCATTTGATAAACAACAAAATATATACAGAAGGAAATTCCTTTTTATTATTGAAAACAATAAAGTAGTGCTAAGAAATAATATGTTATAAAAACATATAGTTATTTTTTGATACATATATATGAACACAAGAGAATGCATACCCAACAAATGCTCAGCAAATTTTATTTGTAAGCAAACTGGTTAAATCGAATGCAAAATAAAATATATCGATCGTTTTATGAAAAATATAATAACTCTTTATATTAACCAGTTTGCTTAAATCCTTTTCACATTTAAAATTTTCGGTTAATATAAATAGTTATTATATTTTTCATAAAACGATCGATATATTTTATTTTGCATTCGTAAATCGTTTTTAAAAATGGTAATAACTTTTCAAAGAGGAATTAATTTATTGGTAATTATTAACAGTAATAGTATTATTTTTGTGTAATGAAATTACATTCTTATAAAATCAGTTCTATAGAGAATGAATTAAGATTATTTATTTTCAAGCTTGAATAATTGCTTGAAAAAAATCCTTTTAATTTGTTTGGGAACAAATTTCTCCAAAAACAGAAAAATGACTGAAAAATGCATAAGAATTCATAAAATTTGAATTAGGTAGCTTTCCTTATTAAAAAATGAACAGTTATTTTATCTACCCTCATTAAATGCAAGTTCTCCAGTTTATTGAATTTTAAAAATTAAAAATCAATATAATTTTATTGAGCTAGAGACTGAAATATATAATTACAGATTGATTTATCAGATAATTTATTGGGCATCTTTACTTAGAAGACTGAAAAGGTGAACTATAGCAGAATACTCAATATCATTTTTAATATAAGAGGATGTAAAAATCTCAATGCACAGTTAAAGAATTTTTACAAATCATTCTAAATAAGTTTTGATGTAGAAAAGCCGAAATTCGTAATTGAGTTGATCATCCATATCAACTTTCCTATCTGATCAATAAAATATTTATGTGCAGGTTTTATATAATTTTAAAAATTATTTTAAGTTTCGTATAATTTAAATAAACAGGTATATCTGCTGTATTTAAATAAAAATTGTGTATACAAGATCCTCTCTCTCTCTCTCTCTCTCTCTCTCTCTCTATATATATATATATATATATATATATATATATATATATATATATATATGACCTAAACGATTGACAAAGTGACCTAAACGATGAAAGATTTTTAAAAATAGTCTGGGGAAAATCGAAAAATAAGATAAAAAGAAAATTAAAACCTCGAAAATTATGTGATGTATATATGTGCGAGTGAGTATGAGTATGTGATGTATATATGTGTGATTCATTGTTGTATATATATAAACATATCGTAAAAAATTAATAATAAAAAATATTCGCTAGCAATAGATCTTGATGCATTTGCAGTGCTACATTATTAAGTTTTTCTTATTTTTCTATCTATATTACTTCTTTTTTTTTTAAATGAATCATTTTTCTAAACGTTCATTCATCAGAGATTGACTATTGATTTTTCTTAAATGATTCAAATTCTTCTTTTGCAAAATTTAATTTTTTCGTGAAATAATTTATATATCTAATTTAATATTGCTTTCATAATTCTTTCACATTCTTTCAAATTTTCTGTCATTGATGTCAAAAATCCCATCTCATTATTTTGTAGGAATGTGCTAAGCAATTAAGAATAAGAACGAAAATTAAAAGTATGGCACACATATTTTTTCTGATAAAAAAACTCCTTTAGGATTTTTGCCATTGTTTTTCTTTTCAATGCCCTGTAGCTATATGCGTTATACGCTCTCGTTAAATCCGTGAAATTGAAAGTCCTTCGTCGGTCATTTGAGCAATTACCATGAGAGCAATGGTCTGGAGAAAATCTCCTTCTCCTTCAGATCAATATCAAAATTAAGGAAATGGATTCTCTGGTGGGGCCATCTATTGAAAGGTTTGAGGAACCAAGTCATACTTCATCTTCGTGGTGCTCTCATAAAACGAAAGACGCTTCCTATTGACTTAAAATCACATAGCCAAGACATAGCTAGCTTGGCTTGTTTAAGTGTCGTAAACAACAACTATTATACTAGATATTAATATTGATTCTGTTTCATAATTTCATTTTATTTTATATAAATGAATGTAGATTGAGGTTGAGTCTTGACTAGGTAAAAATATTCCTCTTAAATTTCTATTTCATTTAAAAATAAATTTAAGGATATCTATCTTTGCTTTCTTTGGAATCAATGTGTATGAATAAAATTTTTTCTCAATTTTAAATCCGAATTATATACTTGAGTAGGATGCTGAATTATTGTCAATCGATATTCAATTAACAGTCCTTGGGTTCATGTTTCAGCTCAAACGTGAATGTTTGTAGTTTTCAGAATCAAATTTAAATTGTAAGTTCTGACTCAGTTATCTCTTGCGTCCTTTTTGTAAAAGCTGTCTACTCAATAATTCAGAACTTTAGACGTGCGTATACCTTCTGAGTGTGATGATTCTTCGGCTAGGCCAACTATAGAAGTCTGCTATCTCTCAGTTCATAAGAATGAGACCATTCCTAACTATATCAACCACGGCTGCATTCTCTTAGCAAAAACGCAAAACAGAATATTGTTAAAGAACATTTTCTATCGACTAATTTAGCTAAATTCAGTCACCCTGTTCGTCAATATGAACCACAGTCAAATGATGAGATAGACACTTGAACTACCACACATCAGTCTTATAAACCATAGAAAATGTTAATGTATATAGAATGCTTTCAAAGTACAGTGTTTAAGAAAGTTTAAATATAGATTTCGCTTCCTCTTTGAAAAAACGAGCTATTTCCTCACCAAACTACCCAAACCACTTTCCATAAAAATTCTTACTCATCTCCATATTTAATAAAAATAAAATCGGAAATTATAAGTTTAATTCAGTTTTGTTTCTAGAGTAAGGAGATTGTTTAATGAATCATTTTGAATTGAAAGTGTTTAAAATAATATTTGGCAAAGAAAAGGTGACCTTTCAACCGAACGATTTCCTGAGGGAAAGAATTCTGATCATATTCAGAAAAATATTTATTTAAAAAACATGATGATTTTTCAAAGGTAATTAAATGAAACATTTTAGGAAAATACAAGAAATAATAATGTTTGTAATATTTATCGGGATTTATCAGATTCGAAAATACCAAAATGTTCTTAAAATCTTTAAAATGTTTAATATTTCTTTGAGTGGAATATTCAATTAATGTTATGTAATGATATAATTTCAGATTATTTTGTTAAATTTTACAGAAAACTTAGTTGTAGGTGTTTGCGTTTATTGCTTTTAATTGTAAGATAATTCATAATTGGTATTCATTTAAACAAATTCTTTGTAGAATAGATGCCCTATTTTTATTTTTCTAATTATGTGAAGTGACATATAATATTCGAAAGAATTTTATTTTCATTCTTAATTTACAATTATATTTGTATAAATGTATTTCGATTATTTGACATTTCTGTTGATTAACATTTTTAAAAGGGCTTGAGGAAAATTCACCTTTTTTAAATTATTTTGGAATATATAATAAACATATTCTGCACTGCTCAAAGCAATCAAGGATTTAATAACTTTGGAAACAAAATATGAACAAGGAAGTACATTGCAAACTAATGTATGATGTGAAGTTGTTTTAAGAGAGATTTCAGAAGAAAAATAAGCTACTAACAAGTTATAATTAAATTTCATCGAGGCTATTTGTCATTGAACAAAAAAAAAAGAAGCCTATTTTGTGTTTATATGTTTACAAACAAACAATTGATTTCTCAAATAAAAATAAATTTCAGTTAGTGTTATTGTTTTCTTTGACTTCAAAAACAATTTTAAATTATAAAACATAGAAACAATGGTATTACAGGTTGACAACTTTATACTTTTGTCAAAAGCGTGCTGCTTTTGATTGGTTTAATTGATGTTCACCTCTTTTTATAATAATATCCATTACTTAGGAGATCTTAATGTCAATAATATAAATAGGCAGTTTTAATTTCCTAGTTTGAATTAATGTACTAAGCCAACGACGACAAATAATTGCTTTATTTGAGGCTGGATTACAGCGAATTCAAATTGCCAGCAAACTGAATATTTAAAGACAATCGGTATCACGTACTGTAAAATAATTCTTAGAGCTTGGCCATGGCGATGATAGACCCCTGAAAAAAACGTGAATACAAATGAAATTCACAAAATTATCAAAAGAAACGCGAATCAACCAAAATTCAAGGAACTCAATGAGAAAAATATCGAATGAAATAGGGATTAATGGAGAATCAGTTAGAAAAATTGCAAAAGAAGAAATCTGACTTAAGCCACATAAACCTTGAAAAGTACAGAAACTAACTGAGCAAAATAAGTGTACACGGTTGCAAAGATGCTAAGCTCTCCTTTGAAAGTTCGCAAAAGACGCATGGAAGCATTTCATCTTCAGGAACGAAAAACATTTCACAATTAAACAATCCTATAATTGACAAAATGACCATTACTGGTCATATGATCGTCCTGGAACTTCCACAAGAGTAAAACGTCAACAAAAATTACAGTCAGTTATGGTTTGGGGAGGCATTGTGAATCTGGAAAAACTCCTTTGGTTTTCATAGATCAAGGTGACCAAATGAGTAAGACCATGCACTACAATGGGATTTTAAAATAGGTTTTACTTCTTTGGGCCCAAAAACATTTAATAAAAAGCATCTGGACACTTTAACAAGATTCTGCCTCTTCTTATAGAGCAAAAGCAACGCAAGACTGGTGTCAAACAAATTTTTCATGTTGAATCGCTTAGCAAATTCATACCTGTGGGAATGTGCCCCCCTATTCTCCTGACTTAAGTCCAATGGACTATAGTCTTTGGTCTATTCTGTAATAAAGAGTATGCTCTAAGCCACGTTGAAGTTTGGAATGCCTAAAGGCTGCTGTTACGAAGGAATGGTCTAAATTAACGACTGATGAACTGCGGCCAATTGCAGAAAACTTTACGTGATATCTAAGGCTTTGTATCGATGCCCAAGAGGGCCATTTTGAAAATATTTAAATGTGTTGTATCTAAGTAACAAATAACTTAAGTAAAGTTATCTCTTTGAAAATAAATTATAGATTATTAGTTTAATACAGTATTTTTTGCCAACAGGATAAAGTTGTCCCCCTGTATTAATAAGGGAATGTGTTAATCTCTTGCATTCTTGTGAAGGAGAGTTTACCAACTGCCCATTTGTTTCTAATAACAATCCTTAGAATTCAGAAGAAAACACGTATTTTTTTGTTAATACTGAGGGATAAAGTGCCAGTTCCATTAGAAAGATTGATCAGAAAACTATCCTTTTATTTTTATCTAAGATGAAATTATTAGATAAGTACTATGCGGTTAAGCGACATCATAATTGAGAATAATGTCATCTCTGACTACTGAAATGTGTAAAAGAACATGGAACTCTTCAGCTCTGAATCGCTTAGCAAATTTTTATTCCATTCTAGATAAGATATAGTTCAGAGAACTATTGAACAAAAATGTATGCTATAAGAGTTACTTGAGTTAGACAAATCTAATCTAATATTTTCACTCAGAAATGTAGGATTATTCTGAATATCAAGAACTTTCTGGATAAGAATCCTTGTATTGTCTGATTATACACTGAAATGGAAGTCACCCGTGACAATTACTGAAATTCATTCATCTTGATTATTTCTAAAATGCCCTGGTTACAATATTCTGTAAACACCATTTTTGTTTTATTAATAGAACAAAAACTATATATTTGTTTTATTAGTAAAACATGTTGCAATAAAGTGACAGTCATAGTGCAGTTACTGTGAACTGTTAATGTTAAATATCGATCCCCATTTATTTTGTTATAGACTATGTCTATATTCTGATTATCAACAAACATTTCACATATTTCCAAACACTTATTATATAACCTGGAAATGAAAATGTGAGAAACTCTTAAAATTCTTACTACAATGAATTATATTCGACTCGCTTGCCATGATGGACGATGGTCATCATGGCAAGTGATTGTAAGTAGTGTGGCTGCTACACCATATTTAATGTTAATAAGTATTAAGTGTATTTCAGTGGTTTTCAATCTTCAGAAAGAAACTTACAGGTCATTTTTCACATTTTATCTGTAACACTGTAGTTTTCAATGCCGCAGAAAAATTGCTTACCCCAAACTTTGTGAACTCGATAAAATTTCTCTTCAATCTATCCCGTTTCACGTTTGTTAGAAATTATTTGTTTGTTTATGTCGAATTCACAATGTTCCACATTGTTTTAAACAGTGTAACCAACCAAAACACGTTAAAATTATTGCATTCTCAGCGAGTTTACTATTTTTCACTGTACCAAGCAGAGAAAATACTGACCCCTGAGATCTTGAATGTTTGTTATAGTATAAAAACCACATTAAAAAGTTATTTAAAGCAAATTAGATCACATTTCTAAGCGAATTCTCAAACTAAGAAAATGCTGCTCTTTATTTCAAGAGTTAAACATCCACATGTTTGTTAGCTGTTCTGATTCTACAGTAAACGGTGTTCTTAATAAAAGTAACCTAAGTTTGTAAATAAGTTTTCAAAATAAGAAAACTTTGCCTTTAATTTCAATAGTTCAAAGACTTCAATTAAGCAGTTCTATTCAAAAAATGATCGGTGAAATGGTATTTGCTGTTGAAACTGGTTCACCTGCGGAAATCAGCTCATGAAGTCACCTCATCTCAATATTTAGATTATAATAAAGTTATGAATGTTAATTATTGTTAATTCACACACACATTAAAAGAAGTTTTAATCAAACTAGCCTACGTATGCAAATACGTTTCCTAAATAAAGAAAATATGTAATTTCATTTTAACAGTACAACTTCCACAGAGATCGTGCATGTTTCTTACTGTTTAGGATACAAATTAAAAGGTTAGACCACATACGTTAATAAATCTTCGAAATAAAAAAATTCTGATTATAACAATATTTTGACTGTCTATATTAAGAAGCAATTTTTGGTCAAATCAGCCCATATTTACAAAAAAGTAACTTTAGAATGGCCAAGCTACCAATTTATGTAAGCTAAGGGTTTCTATATATATGTTTATCTATATGATACATTGATATGCGTACATACATATATACATACTGTATACATATTGTGAAACATATTATACTATATATATGCATACTATATTAATATCTAATATACTGTATATAATATTAATTTGTATGCATATTGTAGACTATATTCTTGGAAATAATTACTATATTAGAAGAGAATTAAATATAGTTTGAGAAATATTCTGAAACATTAATTATTAATATACATAATCTATTGATATCTTAACATATAGTAATGAACTCTGGAAATCTTGGACTATCATACTAAATATTCTTGTGATTATAAATTCCCTAAAATTTAATATGCAAACTGCATATGCATGTTACAATGTTAAAACGATAATTTCACTTTCAGACTGGTAGGACAGCAGTAATAAATTGAAGTCTGATTCCATATAAGCTTATCGAATTATAGTGAATGAATTCATTATACGTGAACCCTATGATGAAATTTGAAAGTGATAAGTTATATCTGAATAATTTCAAATAAATGGAACGCATATATATGCACAGTCACATAAATATATACAAGCAATATAAGTTTATGAACAAATTATTATTTTAAGGAAATTTTATTTAAAAAAAAATTATCGTTTAAGATTGCACACCAAATTTCACACTTCAGAAAATATCTTATGAAAAATATTAAGTCTCAGAACTGTGACATATATCATAGTTTTTAAAAATATAAACACAGTAGATTTCTATCAGAAATTATACTTTATAATCACAAGAAATCTTTTGTTTTGTTTAAAGTTCATTTAAAAATATTTATACAGTACTTTATAGTGTATATACTTTATAATGATTGCATTTTTAGGCGTAAGTAATGCTAGAAAAGCCTTAGGGGCTTAATACATATTTTCAATTTTTGACTATTATTACTGGAAGAATACATTGTTAATTTCGGTGAGTTTCAATACTTCAATAAAATAGTAAAATGACACAATGTTTGCAATGATATTTGATTTATTTTTAATTTTCTAATAAGCTTCGTCAAAGAATAGTCTCAGGGCACATCATATAAAGATTCTGCAGGGCACTTCTTGCCAACAGGCTAAAATTAATGAGTGCACTTTATAAATTTTGTTAACGTGTTTAATTGCTATCATTTCTCGTATACAAATTGTTATTGTATTAATATATTTCACTAATTACACACGAGAAATAATAACAAATGGATCTAATTTAAGGAAACTTAAATAGCATAAATCTTTTAATTTTTATACAATGGATCTTTGAGGAAAATTATTCAAATAACTTTGACTTATGTTGGAAAAGAATGATTTTTGATGCATAAATTTCATACTGTACGAAATCAAGAATATGTTCATGATATGAAATCTCTTGAAAAATTAAACAAAAGATGACACTGCCTACATTTTGAGAGGGAATGTTTAAAAGCATACAATGCAGAAAATAATGCAATATTTATTTTTGATAAAGAAATGTGTGTATGAAGGTAAAGTTAATATGTTAAAATTTGCTTACATTTTTCTCCTACATCACTGTATTAAAAATCACGAATCTGTAAAAATAATAATGTTTAATTAGCATAGTAATTAATCAATATTCTTTTCAAATTTTTCTGATTAGCTGTTTTACGAAAATGCTGTATTGAATTTTGAATGGAGAGTTTTGTAAATAAATGATACAGATGCATCGCATATTCATGGATAACAACAACATGTATAGTAAAAGGATGTATTTAAAGGACAAGTAAAGTTATTGTAATTCTGCCATCTTTCACATGGACAGCATAAATATAATCTCTAAAGAGAGTTGGTAATTGCAGTACGTTTCTGAAATTGAAGGTATGAATATCCACCATGGTTTAAAAAGTAAATGATTTTTGTGGATTAACAATGTTTAAGCTCTCCTCGCCAAGATGGCAGCTGAATGGTGAGCACTCTAACCTTCGGTTCAACAGCTCGTGGGTTTGAATCCCACCTTGGGTATGGATGCTTGTAGTCGTTCGGAATCCACTTTAATTGTAATTATTTTCCACTTTAATACTAATAATTTAAAAATATTATAGTAATTATTTTCCTATGTTCTGAGAAATATTTAAATTAATAATAAATACAATTTATAAAAATCTTTAATGTGTAAAATATTGTATATATAATCATGTAATAGAAATAATAATATCCATAGGAATAGAAAGATTTTATTAGAGATATTAATACTGTTACTAAACAGTTACATAAAATGAGTAATAAAAGCTTATAATACAAATACATAAAATGTAAATAAAAATGAAACTATACAAATTACAACTTGTGTGTAAACTTACAAATTTAATAATCTTACAAAATTAATTTTTATAAAGCAAAATTTTTAAAGAGACTTCATAATTGCAATTATTGATATTTATTTCCTTATTTTTATAATTTTCCATTAATATATAAAGAAATACAATTATTTTTCATAGAATATTATATACAAAATGTAAACTTAATTTATTTTTATTAATTGATAGACGAAGTTAGAATTTTAGATTCTTCTTTACATTTCTGATAATATTTTCACACTTGAAATCTAGTCGTTACACATTTTATCTAATCATTACAGAAGAATAAGATTACTGTTTCTAGTTAATATATTCAGATAACATATTTATTATTATTTCTTAGTGAAAATATTTTGTAAATTTCTTTATGTATATATATATATATATATATATATATATATATATATATATATATATATATATATATATATATATATATATATATATATATATATATATATATATATATATATATATAAACACACACACATATATATATATATATGTATATATCAGTAATAATGAGCAGTAATGATGAATAAGTTATACTCGTAACATTAATGAGTATATATATTGTACTCATTATATTATATTTGTAAAATGAGATTGATAAAAATTTATTACATATATAATATTACAGCTGTCAAATAAAATATAGTATTTGTTTAATTTCAAAATTAAAAAATTGAAAATGTAATGTATATAAAGAAAATTATTGATTTTTTCAAAAATGTTCAGTTTGCTATATTCATTTTTTTTTATTTTGTACTCAGAATTTTTTCCATTTAATACATTTTAGCAAGGTACAGTTTTATTTACATATGCGTTCATAAACATTACTTTTATTAAAGTTACAATGAAATGTTTCTATTTTGACTGTTAAACTTGTTTTCAAATATATATTTTTTAAAATTTACAGTAAATTTTAGTTTATTTAATTTATAATTTGAAAAACATAAATGGGAAGTCATAGAAAATTAATATAGTTTCAACAAAAATACTGATCTAATATATTTTTTATAAGAAAATAAGTTTATTAATATTTACACATAAAAAATAAATGTGTTTAAAAATTTAAGTATGTGGTCTATATTAAATAAAGTATCAATCTCATTCAAATTGATTTATATTAATTATTTCCTGAAAACGTATTTCATGGTAGAAATGTTAAACTTTAAGCATATAATGATCCATTTATTTTGAAATTAAACTATTTGTAGCCTAAGGTTTATTTTAGTTCAAATATTGTTACTAAAATAAAGAGCAAATAAATTAAACATTAAAATTTTTAGAAGGAATAATCTTATACAAATAAATTGATAAAAAATTGGTATTAATATACTGAAATTTTTATGATAGATTTTGTTTCTCATTCCATATCATATCAAGTGCATAAAAAAGCACTATTCTAACAGCGCGTACCATATATAAGTTGTTAATTATGATTCTTATCATTATAGTTTAATGAATGAAGAGAAATTGTATAAATCAATCAATAGAAAACTTGGGATATTCTAAATATTAACTAGGCAAAAATTGTATTGATTTTATATTGAAAACATAGAAGTTCAAAATAATATCTCTTAATTGTTTTCTTAATGTTGTTTCATACATTTATATGGAAGCTGAATTGTTGGGAAAATTTATCTGGAGTACAGTATAATGCATATTCATGTTATCAATATAAGCTATTTAGCTTACAAATAGACTATTGAAATAGTTAATTTTCTTTTATAAAAGAAATAGCTCCATAAATTTCAGTTTTTGGTTCTGTAGGATTAACCACTGGAATATCCTCAGTAAAATCCTATTGTTACGAAACTTAACACTTGTTTATAATGTACATTTTTAGAATCAATATGTGAAATTTTTGTCTTACACAAAAAACTGTACAAATGGTTAATTTTCTTTTACAGAAGAAGTAGTTCCACTTATTTCAGTTTTTGGTTCAGTAGGACTAACTGTTGGGACGCCATCCGGGAAGAAACATTCTCTTGTTAACACGACACTTTTTGCTTTCTTCTCGTAAGCTGGAATATTATCAGGGAATTCTGGAACAGCTCTGACTTCTTTGTAGACAGTGCGGCATCCCTTATCATTAAAGTCAATAGGAGGCATTTCGAATTTGGGAAGGGTGAATTCAGTCGTTGTATCTACAGATTCCTCCGAATCGGAATCCTCCAGAATGGATCTTCTGAGTGATAAGAGATGAGGACTGGGCTCGAAATGAGATAGACCTAGACTATCTGGTCTTTGGTAAATAGGAAATTGTTGAGGTCCTGAATAATAATTTGGGATTCGCTGAGAATTTCTGTTGTAGAATGGACTATACTGAGGCATTGGAGAATAATCTCTATTAGTTTGGAAAAATGGGTCTCTGTTGTCAAATCTTGGACCAAAATAACTGGGTTCTCCATTGTAGGAAAATTGATTATTGTAACCACCAAAATCTGGACGAGTCTGTCTAAAATAGGGATTTCCATATTCATCGAAAAGTGGAATGTTAGTGGACTGCAATGACCCATTTTGTGGAGTTTTATAATTGTTATCATCATTTAACACTTCAAATGATTTACTATGATCAAGAATTTTTGGCGATGATGTTGGTGTGGTATTGTGTTTAGAAAGTGTATCCAATTCAGGTGTATTTAATTCATGTTCTTCACTTTTTGCTTCAAGATCTGATTTATTCCTATTTTTTCGTATAGAGTGTGGAGATATCTCTTGTTTTTGACTTTGGTCCTTTTGTAGATCACCTTGTATATAACTTTGAACAGTACTGGTTTCTATATATTGAACTTTGCCAAACTTGAATTTCCCATGCTGATTTGGCATACGTCTATCATTTTGCTCCTGATAAGGCTCAGCATATATTTGTTCTTGATTATGGTCTCCTCTTTGTCTATATTCTTTATCGTAAGACTTTGGATTCTCATATTGGATGTGTTTACTTTCACTTATTGTCTCCTTACGAACGCTTGGTGGTGTAGATTCTCTGTTGTCATTCTCTGGACTAGCTCTTCCACCAAACTCAGCAGTTGGTATCCACAGACTAAGGTTTTTGTTCTTTTGCTTTCGCTTTGGTTTCTGATCTTTTTCTATTTTGTTTATAACAGTGATATGTGAATAAGCAGATGCTCGTGTCGTAGCCCGTCTGGTTGTCTTAACTGTTGGCCGTGTATATCTTGGAGTTGGTGACTTATGAGTTGTCACAGTGGTACTCATGATAGTAGTTACTTTTTCAGTTGGCTTCTTACGTTTAAATTTCTTAATTCTGACAATTTTCCCCTGGGTTCCATCGAAAGTCGAGGGATTTTCAGTATTTTCTTTTTCTACGTTCTGTTGATTCATATGTCTCAGTTGTCGTGCGCGTGTTCCGTTCTGCAGCCTGACTCGGACCACTCTCGGAAATCTTGTAGTTTTTTCAATATTCTCGTTTTTCTGGTTGTCTTGGTTTAGTGATAAGACTGGTTCATTGACTTCTCGATTAGACCACTCTGAATCCCGCTTACCAGTTTTCTTCGTGAATGAATCATCAGTATTTAAATTTAAGTCAGGTAGATGCGACTCTGAGATTTCCATAGGTAATTTGTTGGAAAGTGGTGTACCTTTGGAACCACTTAAGAAAAAAAGTAAGATAACTATCAGCATCTGAAAAATAAAATTATGAAATTAAAAAAAAGACAACCAAAAATAAAATTAATACAAAAATTTATTTTCTTCTTACACATGTATTAAAATAGGATGAAAGAATATTTTCAGTGCATTGTAAGAAGCGATTAAAATTGGTGTCTATTATCAGATAGAGCTGGACAAATTTACATCAGAGGAAATATCATCCATATTATATATTGGGCATAGAGATGAAAACTCGTACAATACATTAGACTTCCAAGTTTAAAGAATTGAATGCCGGAATGCTTTCCTAGAATTCCATTGGAAAACTACTAAGATATTTGAAATTTGTTTTTGATCTCAGAGCAGAAAACTCTTGGTGGCATAGCCCGCAAGGAATGTCAAGCTAATAATCATTAAAGGGTTGATTTTTTATAAATTAATAAACGAGAATTACTGTTAATTAGTTATATGATCCTTCTTTTTGAAATGATTGGCTATCTTAATCAATCCCAGTCACTAATTAACAATAGTTATAATTTTCGCTTGATACATGCCTTTTTGTCGAGTTAAATATTTAGGAGTTCTCAAGGTTTTCTCCCTTGAAATACGCATGTATGCTCCACTGTCTATACAATTTCCCGCCCAAAAAGAAAAAAATTTCAAATAACCTATAATAGTTTTCGGCTGCTTTGTTGTTTTCTATGCTGGCATATTAATTTGTGAGAAGTATTTCTCGAAAAATAACAAAATACATTTCTCAACTCGTGGCAAAACTCAGTCAGAAATATACCAATTAAAAATAATAATAAAAAAATCATGTTTAAAAACTAATTAAGTGGGTAAGAGTAGATAATCTTTACATAATCTTAGAAAATTTTATTCATGAAACAAATTTTGCTGACGAACTTTTACATTTATAAAATATTAAAAACAAAGTTAGCTTTTGGATTTTATTACATTTATTAATGGATGATTCCGTAAGGATGATTGTATAAACTATTCAAATAAGAGTCATGTGGGTATTTTAAGATAATTGATTTACTAAAAAATCACACACTATATTTTCATTATAATTTTATGAAACAAAAGTAATTCACAACAAATGACTAACATTACTAAAACATCATTAATGAAGAAATTAAAAATAACTATGTTTTTCTAGAGCATCTGTTTTAATTTCTTGAACTTTTTATAAAGTAAAAATTTCTTTAACTGACATTTGTAAAACAGTATCAGAATCATTCGAAAAAAAATTCATATTCTAAGTATACGTTACGTTATATAAGTATACGTTTACATTATATTTTCAATAAGCAAAAAATACTTTCATTTGATATAAAGTTCCCCATTAATTTTTCTTTCCATAGTTCGTTTTGCCTGGAACTTGCTTCTGGTTCTCCATTTTATTGGAATTTTGAAAGAAAACATTTGATATAATTCTAATTTACAAGTATTCTTTCAAGTATTTTTCTGTAAAAGTGTTTTGAAGAATTCAATAAAATGAGGTTTAAATCCTGCTCATTTCATTATTTTTTCCTATGTCTTAACCAGTATTCCGTTTGGATAAATAACGAATAAAATGACTTGAAAGTATATTGCCTATTGTGAGAGGAAAACAAAATTTACGATAACTGATGAGGTATTCAGATAATGACTTACCGAAGTTATATTACGTATTATTCGATTAAATCTTTTGAGACAGAGGCAAATTTAAAAACAACTGTAGCTGCCTACTTACTAATGTCATCATTAGACACGAAAGGTTTGGCACTGAAAGACCAAAAATGAGGACTATATAACATTTCAAAAGAATGCTCTGAACTGTTTACAGATGTTGATGAGTTTTGTCTGTGATAACTTGTGAAAGAAAATCAGTATTATACACTCGAGATATAGCTAAGGAATTAGATGTTTTGCTACGTCATGTTGCGCCTTGATACTGAGTTAGTGCATCAAGTTCATATGATGAATATCGTGACTTATTGCTATGTCCATTAGTCACGATATTCATCATATAAACTTGATGCACCAGCTCAATATCAGGTTGCCATATGAGCTGGCTGTAGCAGATAAGGACAGATGTGTTAAATAAATTTTTGACACTCTACAATAAAATACAGATTTCAATCTGATTTTCGTCGTAAGAAGGTACTGTGTTCCATCAAAATAATTGCATGCAACAAGTGTCTGGATTCATCAAAATAATTGTATATCACATGTGTCTGCATTCACCGAATAGATTCTGTACGAACTTGAACGGTATCTTTCACCATGTTCTTTAAATCGCTCCTTCGGACTTCTAACTTTTTTTACACCTGTAGTAACACCTTGCTGGTGCCACCCTCGATACTGCATAGAACATTCGAAATGAGGTTGATCTGTTTTTGGTTTCGAGGCCACCAAGTGTCTGACTGAAGATTTTGTAAACGTTGACAGAAAACTATAAATTTGGGTGGTAATTACTATCAGCATTATAAGTACTGCTTTCATGTTTTACCTTAAACTTATTAAGAACTGTTTTTGGAGGAAAACTTTCGTTAAAACTTTCGTTAAAGCCAATATATTTACAGCTTCGCTCATTTTTTATTTAAAGGTAGATAACTCGGTTAAGAGTTTCCCTAGGTATTTTGTAACGCATTCATAATTCGGTAATAAAAGTACTGAATTATTCAGTTTTAATGAATGCATGAAAATATTTTATTTAATGAATCATTAAAAATGCTGTTTTAAATTATATAAGATGGATATAAATTATATTATATGAAGTTGGAAATATAATTAAGGTGTTTCTAAAATTAGATTTAAATTTTAGAGATTCTTTATTATAACAAATAATCCAATTATTTCTTATTAAGAATTTTTTATGCTACGTAATTTAAGTAATGATTCCTGCTTACATAAAGTATACCTTATTATAACGAGAGGATAAGATAAGAAATAAAATAATAACAGGAATGAATTTTGCTTAAAACACTTGTAACTAAAACAGTCAACCATAAGATTTATCTCCCTTCTTCTTTTAATTTCATGGGCTTATATTTTTAGTCTTTTTAATTAATGTCTTTTCTTTAACGGATTGACGGATAATAATTGAATTTATCCTTATTCTTTTTAACAATTTAGAAATGGCTAAAATGTTGTGTTTTTAGTTTGAATTATACTGAGAACAGTGACATCTTATTTAGGGTAGGAAATTTCTGAGCTAAAATGTTGAATGGCACCGTGTTTGTGCCATTTAAATCTTCTACATCGTCTAATGTAAACATACCTAATAATGCATATGCACCAAATATGTATAAGTAATATTTATTGGTAAAAATAAATTTCTGTTGCATTTACGAAGCATCATTTATTTCACCACATAATCACGACTTACTAAGTAATATTGCTTGTCACAGTTTCCGAAAGCATGTATTGTTCTTTCATATTCTTCAAGATTAAATTATGTTTGATATACAATTTCGTTACCTCAAAAAGGTTATTGAGCATATTCTAATCAAAACGATGGGAAATAAATGCATATTTAGTAATTTTATATTATTTGCATAAAAATATCGCTAGTTCTCAGCAATAGCAAAGGATAAAGTTGGCGTTACAGATTAAGTTAATTTATACAAATACTAAATAGGTCGGAAAATTTTCAGATCCATACATGTTAAGAAATAAACCTCATAATCCTTTTTAATTAGATATTTACTAATGGATGTGCAATAGACTCTTTCTCAATAATATTTGCTTCAATTTGCAAATCTAAAAAAGTTTTGGAAACAGAAATATCCATGTAGGGGTCTTTTGTACTTGACCTTTATGTTTTTCTGCTTGAATGAATTTCGAAGTATGTCTGCAGATGATTGATTTCATGAAAAAGTGCAATTTTCAAATAGTTTGTTATTTTCATAAAGATCTAAAAATTTGCAAAGTTTTCTTCACAAAAATATCATAAAGACAATTCTGTTAATGTTTTATTATAAATAACATTGTCTTTTGTAAATGTACTTAGTCCTCATTAATATTTAAAGAAGAATCATTGCTGGTGCAGATAGATTTGCTGATTTAAGTAACTTTTTTTTGAAACCAGAAGAATTGAGGAATTATGGGTAAGATACAAAATTATCAGTATACTAAGATTTAAAAAAAAATAACACATACATACACATATATATGTACTGTCAAAGTTTGAACATAAGTATGAATAACACATTGAAAAAAATCTCTTTTAAAGTTAATTATTATTTCAGTATGGTTAATTAAACTTGTTTATAATTTAATAATAAGATATTTGTTTATAATTATTTTGTACAAATGTACATAATTATTAATTCAATACACCAAAACTTTATTTTAAATCGTTGAAAAACATAAATAATTAACAATAATTATCATTATCAAATTAAAGTTCTTAGAAAAAAATGTATTATTAATGATGTTAACAAATGTTAATTCATAATTTATTAATGATGAATAAGAGTAAAACTTGAATTATATTGATTTGTACAAACTTTTCTATATTATTAAGAAAAATATCCTTATTTTTACAATTTATATTTCAGTATTACTCTATAGTTATTGATAACATGGGAACTTTTTTTTTCCCATGTGAGAGAGGGAAATGCAATTTTAAAGGGATTTAGTTTTAATTTGAAGTTTCGTTTACATATACTTATAAAAATTTTGAAGAAATTGAATAGAATATATCCCATGAGAAAATAACATAAGCGTGTTTAAAAAATTCAAATAAATAATAGAAAACTAACTCGAATCTTTTCTTTCATATAAATAATGACACAAATGAATTAATATTTTAATTATTTTGAGTAACAACCAAGAAAAACAAGAATTTTTAACTATTAACTATCATAAAATTTAATTAGTTCCTTAATAGAAAGCTGAATACAAAAATTAAATGAATTAAAAAATATCCTCAAAATTTTTAAAGCTACAGATTATTACATATTATATTATTTTTGCATAATTAAACTACCTATTACAATTTATTATTTAATATTATGATAAAAATAAATAACTATTATTTTTTCTTTGTACTATAGCTATTAAGGCAAAATAATAATTATTTTTTGTTTTATAATTAAATACAATTTCTTAGTAATTAAATGAATTTCTTAATAGCAAATAATATTTAAAAATTTTAGTTAAATTAAAGTACTTTTCTTTAAATACTTTACTTAAATATTGAAAAAAAAGTATTATTTAAAATAAGTATAATGATTCTATTATATTACTATCATCAACTTCTCTTTAATTATTTAGTTTGAAAAGGGTTTAACACATGCTTTTTACTTAAGGGAATAAAGAAATTATTCTAATTTTAGATAAGGAAATACATTTAATATATTTGATTTATATTGGAATGATTTTCATTATTCAGTTGATTTAGCATGTTTCATTTATTGAACATGTATGTATATATGCATATATATATATATATATATATATATATATATATATATATATATATATATATATATATATATATATATATATATATATATATATATATATATATATATAAACAAGGAAATATAATTTATCGCAGTAAATGTAGTATGATAGATGAAATAAAATGCAGTACATGAAATCTCAAAAATATACAAAATCAACTAATGTATATATATATATGTATACATTATTTTGTATATTTTATATATATATATATATATATATATACTATTGTCATCTAATTAGTGCAAAAGCAGCTAAGGGGAAATATGTGAGTATAAATAAAATAAGAGGATAAAACATGTAGAATAATAAATCAAGTAAGGCAAAATTTGAAAATTCGCTGATAAGAATAAAATTTCCTGAGAATAATACATTTTTATCTTTTCGATGATTTTTCAAATTTTGTCTTTATTGTTCTTAAAAACAGAAGTATTTCAAAGTAAATAAATGCAGTTAAGAATAACGAATAATTAGAGCTTTCTGTAACATTCGTTTCTTTTAATGTGACATATAAAATTTTGAATTGACTAAAAATTAATTTCATTTATATTCATTTCGGTTTATTAAATAATTAAATCACTCTTTTATGGAAAGATATCGGTTTTTATGAGCTGGAATTTTTCCCGTTAAATTTCCTTTAATCATTAATTTAACTGTCTCAGGTGTCCTACTTACTTTATATTTATAATTAGATAATTCAAAAATAGGATTAAAATTAAAATTTATTGAAAAGATAATTTTGAATTACTTCCATGGAAATCAATGACCTATCCAATAATAAAATCGTAACCATTCTTCATTAAAAGCAGTCTTCTACTTCAGTTTGTGAAGGTATTTGCTTCATTAATGGCAAGTATAAAAATGATGTAGTTTCTTTATCCTTATATCTTGCTCAAATGTACAGGAATCATAATCCAAAGTGATATCACAAGCTGGCACACATGAATGGTAATTTGAAGTTTTAAGTTCCCGGAAGCTGTTTCATCGTAGTTCGCATTATGAGATTTACGAGACTTGTGTTTATTTTTTAATTTTTTTTTATATATATTTCCTGGTTTTTTCCGCCATGTCGAAATGGAAACTGCAGTCAACCGTGCCCAGAAGCGGGGGAATCTGCACAAAAATAAGAGAAAAATCACGTTTTCGTGACATTAAAAGAAGTCTGAAATCGACGTGAATTCTTCGGCGATCGAAATGATTCTTCTGAAGAAAAAAATGTAAGATGCGACGACAAATCAAGAGTTATAGCCTTTTACTTTTTCGAAAAATACTTCACGAAGTGATTTTTTGGCAATTGTTCTGAGCGTGATTGTTTCCAATGACGGCGGAATCTTATTTTGTTCTGTGGGAACATTGACTGACCTATTTTAGGACATTCGCTATTTTTTATCGATACTTATAAAAAGAGAAAGAAAAATGATGACAAGCAAGATTTTTTTTTACGATAAAGTACTGTTTATTGAATTATATAAGCTATATTTTTGCTTAGTAACATTTTTTATGAAATTAATTTCATAAATAGTATCTGGAAAAGTACGTATGAGATTTTCGGAAAGTAGCGCCAAACAGTTTTTTTGATGATGCAACACTTACGGTCAAATAAAAAAACTTAATTTATTTAGAAAATGTGCAGAAAGAGTGTGGAAATTGGAGAAAAAAATATCTGCAATTATATTAAGCTACAAATATTCCGAAATTATGCTTTACAAATCAATAACTAGAGAATATATTTATGTGACAAGAAGGCGAGAATGGACTATGTACTTCTAATTTAGAGTAGGATTCACAGAATCTTTTGAATCACGAATGTGAAGAACTCTATGTTAAATGTTTCTTATAATGCACTATTCTTTGCAAATATTTTTGTTAGAAAAAGCAAGATTTAAATTTTTTTTCTATCCAACTTTATGAACTGTTGTAGCAATATTTTTCATATCATGATACGACATGTAATATTAAGAACTTCTATTTTTGTAATTATGTTTGTAAGGATACTACGAATTAATTTTTGTGTATATATTTTCATAGGAGGGAATAAAAACAAGTACGGTCATGAACAGGGGAATATATTTTTAATATTCCTCATCTGTAATATATTATATTGTATTTTTTATGAATTAAAATTTCTTTTCATTTATTTTTCGTTACAAATATGTAATGAATTCGGCATTTGTATACTTTACCAGTATACTTATCCAAAGACAAAAAAGGCATTGGAAGATTAACATGGACATGGGTAAATATTTAGCAAAAATGTTGTTCCCACCAACGCCTCTCATTATTTAATTTAATGATGCTTATACATTAATGTAGTGTTTTTGGTTAAACCATTTTTCTTAAGCTGATGCGCCCTTCCTTATGAAAATTACCTACGTAAGAATTCTGTGAATATACAATAATGTATATCATTCATAGAATAGAAGCCAGACAGAATGTATTAAAAAAGGTTTTAAATGCGTGGCTATATAATTTGTATTTTCTAATTTTCGAATATTTAGTTAAATTATTACTTTTTTAATATTAAAATCTTTGCTAAAATTTTAGTTCTGCCTCATAATATTATGTTTATTACTATAAGCATTAGATTAATCAACAGCATTATATAAAAGTAAATTGTATTTGCGAAATAAAAAAATGAGATTCTTGATATCTCTATTATTTTGAATTTTCTTAAGTTAGCATCACGTAGTAAGTATAGTTCATAAACATATACATGAGATTTGGAGCATCAAATTCTTCTAAATATGTTTGTTGGTATTCTTAAATTTTCCTTATTGGCATCTAGATTAGGTATAAAAGACTCGAATCTTCGAAATATGAAAAAAAAAATCGCAAATTCAAGGCTAAAAATTTTTATTATAATGTTTGATTGGTCACAGGAACTTTATTCGATATGAGAAAGTAGAAGCTATGAACTATAAAAATTATTCATGAATACAAGTTTTCATGAATGCGATTTTCACCAGAATAACTCTAAGGTAACAATATTAGATATGAGACATTCTAATTAATGAATATGAAACACTATCACTCTAGTACGAAAGTCTAATCTAGTTGTTTCAGTTTGTTATAAAACAGTATATAACTTTAAATTTTTTTTAAAAAAGGAAAATACGTATTTCAATAAAATAATTTATCAAAAACATAATTTAGTATATTTACTTAATAAATATATCATCAAGAAATGCAAAGATTTTACATAATAAATAAAAATAATAAAGAGTATTTGTTTTAGTTATAAAGTATTTTTCAGAGGGACTTTTAATAGAAAACCAACATTTTACACTTCTTATTTCCATTATTTTTGCATAAATGATTTCAGAGATTGGGATTTGGTTTGGCCTTTTGTTGTTCAAGAAAAAGTTTTTGTGCAAGATTGTTAATTAGACCGGAATATACGGTTTAAAATGAATAATGATCCACTACAAACATACAAGTCTAAGGTGGGATTCGAACACGCGAATCGGGAGATTAAGAAGACACTCTTAGTTTCAAAATACGTTTTGGATTCAGTTTTGAAAAATTTTACGATTCATTCAACGTCTATAAAAATATATTATTTTGAAATTATTGTCATAATGTGTAGAAAATTCACATTTTGTTTTATGCATGAACTTTTTTATTTTAATAAGCACATTATGAGAACTAATTATTTATTTGAACAAATTATCAAATGTGTATTGAAATAAGTCATCAGAACATAAAATACAATGTCTAGGGAAAATTGCAATGAATGTAGATGAATTATTTAGAGTGAGTTTATAATTTTACTTAGGTGAAAATATATAATTAAATTTTATCTATTAACGATAATAATTTTTCTGACTATGATAAAATCATCAGGTGTATTGCTACATTTATATTATGATAAATAGAAATAGAGAGAGAGAGAGAGAGTTTCATAGATGGAAAATTGTTTGATTGATTATAGCAACAACATATATTAAACGGTAACTGATTAGGAAAAAAAACACTCAGTGGTAGATAGAATATGCTGAATAAAAGCAACATTGATAAATTGTAAGGAATTGAATAATGTTTAAATATCACTATTTGTGTCTGTAGTTAACTATTAGGAAAACTCTCTGCATAACTTGAATGTTGAAGTAAAGCAATAACAACAAATAGTATCACGCTGAAAGATAACTAACTGGAGTTAAATTATAGAAAACGCTCAATAATAATTTGCCTGTTGAATTAGTGCAGTATCAGCAAATAACAACTTATGTATAGTCAAAAAATAAATGTAACAACAGCATAACTTTTATAATAATACTACTGCAGTTTTTTCGATATTCGGGAAGTTATTGGTTTGTATCACAAAAGCGTAACAAACATATTCTTGGTTTCTTCCCAGGAATAAGACACATTACAGAAGGAATTTTAGGTCTGATAACACCCATGCTGTAGAATTGGAAAAATAACGATTGTTACAAAGTAAAGTAAATATCAAAAGTAAATATCATCTGACGAGAAACGCTCGTCAGAAGTAAGGTATTTGACTTGCTAGTACTAGATATATTTGATAAATAACAATGCGTTTTATGTAAATAAATTTGAAACAGAACAGATTAAAATATTTTAGGATCACCCTTTATATGTCTAAAATAAAAAATGCCGTGCAGTTTTTCATATCACGAAGGCTAAGATTGAAAGCGTTTGTAAAATTTAGCACATCTACCACAACTTTGCCTTTTAGAATAGCTTAGCTACTGGTCCTATATTGTGTGTGGAAAAAACTGGAACAATCACAAGCACCCACTTTAGAAATCATGCACATATAAAAAGGAATCTCAAAAGCAATCACTCTTCAGTTAAAAGTAGCTAAAACAGAACCTAGAACAATTTTCACCATTGTTTGTTTTACCATAAGACCATTGTGTATGCTATGCAGTGTAATTTGAAGATATTTTAAATGTTAAATTATGTTTATTTCTTTAACAGAAGAGACTCATTTGAAAATAAATAAGCGTTAAATATTTTCTGTAAAACAAATTTTTGATATTTTTTTGAATATATTCATTTTTATTTATTTTTACAAATAGTTATTTTGTATTTATATTCGGCATTCGCAATGTGTAAAAAAGAGAATTATCATTTGGGAGAAGGATCGGCTGTCAGTAATTCGATTTCAAATCATTTGTTCTTTTTCTGTTATTGATGATAGATTCATGGTCCAATTCTTTTAGTTGTTTGATTTCTATTTACAATGTTTAGAATATTTTTCTTTAGAATTCATTTTTTAATAGTTTTTAAATATTTTATTGATTTTTATGTTTTGATATTTTCAATCAAATACAGATTTGGCGACATTCATATCCAATACTATTAACAGAAAAGTGGAAGAAAGACTGTTCAAAAAATTTTAGGAAACCATTAGATTCGTTACTACTCTCCCCGGTTCTGTAGCATAATTGTAAGAACAATATTTTTCAATAACCAAGGCCTTAGGAAGGTAATCCTATAAATTCATTTGATATTTGTGTCAGCAGAAGTCCTGTTATATAGACATCACTTTCACCAACTTCACGTGCATTAAGAAGATTTTGCTAAGAGATCATCAAGTGTTCATGTTAGAGAATCAGAAATTCAGTTAAAGTATATCAATGATATCTGTAAATGGTAATATAAAATAATATCAATGTTACGAAGAAAATATATTCAAGAAGAAATCTCAGTGTACTGGACAAAAAATCCAGCAAGATGCCGATTAATAATATTTTTGTATTCCATCAGTATGATTCTCTCGAAATTGTGTGCAATGGATCATCATTTCTTTGGTGGTGTCAACTATCGGAGGAGTCTTAGAAAAAATCATTCTTTCACTTTCGTGGTGCTCTGATTAAACGTATTTTTTGAATTAATTTCGCATAGCCGTCGGCTAGAGAGCTTGGCTTGTTCAAGAGTCATAAGTAACAATTACAACAAAAATTCATATCTAGCGTTCGAGAAAAAATTTTAATTAGGAAAAAAAAACGATATTTAAAGTTTATTTCTAAGATATTTTATCAATTTAATTGATTTTGTTCACTTTTGTATCAAGAGAGGAGCTTTCCCTTTAGTTAAAATCATATGGAATGAACTGTGAAATACTTAAAAATTCCCTTAACTGCCCAACTATTAAATATTAATTTCATGAGTTCAAGGGAGGAAATGCAGAATTTCATTCGAGTTACAATGATTTTCTGATCGGTGGTATATTAGGAAAGCTGTAAACACTTACATTATAGTTACAAAAAACAATTTTTTTTTCAGAAAGAAAGAGAAAAATATTGTTATTTCTTTTTAAAAATCAGTATGTGGGAATGTAAAACAAAAGTGTGATCTGACGCTCTCCTGTTCATGTATTATCTCTAACTCTAATGGTTATGTAGACATGACAATTTTAAAATAGAGAAGGAAAACCAAATATCTCTCTTCTTGAAATAAGCAGAGTTGTGGAACGATGTGCATCGTAGTAAATGAAATTAAATTCTAATTACGGTGAAAATGAATTACAAACATTGTAATTAAAATTTAAATGGAACATAAAATCCCTGACCAATATCTCGAAGCATATTTCATTCCATTCTAAGCATCCTTTCTCATACATACTGCAAATAAATATTTTTCTGACACGCAGAATAATAATTTAATTTATATGAATGCTAATAAATTTAAATGTGTTTGTTTAATTTTCCGCTGAATTTATTTTTAACCCATTTTCTTTCAATGTTTATGGACGCAAATTTAAAAAATATTATTCACCTGGAGTTCGAAGTTATTATGATTTGCCATGTAGTCTTTATACATTACGAGATAGCACGAATTGTTATGGCGAAAATACTTATCTGGCACTAAATTACAGAAACTGTCATCCTTGTAGTTATGTAAAATAAAATAAGGAAAAAAGTATGGTAGCCGAATGATGGATGGCAAATTAGATGCATGACAACTTCATATACAGGAGTGCACCGAAGTGAAAAATGATATTTTTCTTCTTCAGATATTCGTTGACGCATGTATGCAAAAATGTGATTTATTTAAGAGTTTAGCATAAAATGACTTAGAAACGAAACATTTAAGATAATATACTTATTCTTCTTTCTTGTAATTTTATGTTGAATTACGTTTAATGTCAACAAAAATTTAACTATCAAAATTAGTTCCCCATCTATGTCTTTCATAAGCAAAATACAAATTCTCGAAATCTATAGAATGTATAACTCATCTTGATGTTTTAATACATAAAATAATGAAGATATAGTCTAGCTTGCTAGAAGTTAATGTGTCAAAATATTAATCTAATATTTCTACATAAAAATTAATGGCAAGAAATGAAGAACATTAATTTTAAAGTAGATTTAATCTACTTAAAAATTAGAAACATTAGTGTCTAAATAGATTTGAAAGATTTAATGACTTTTATCAAAACTTGTCTTCTAATATATATGATTTTTTTATACGGAACATATAAGTAATAATTGATGATAAACACAATAAAAAACATGGGTTATTAGGGTTACCATATTATCGTTAATAACTCAAATATTCAATACCGTCTTTCTGTTGAAGATTTCGTTCACAAATATCTAAATAATAATTTCCTATGGTTATACACCATATACACCAGCAGTTATGAGTACCGAGTAATAATTTATATATCTGTAAAAATGAATCCCACCTAGAAGTCTACTTTATTTTTTAATTTTTAATGGGAAGAGAAAATTTTATAATTATTATTTTAAATGATTCTTAGCATTTAAATAATTCATATATGATAAAAACTCTTTTATTATATTAACAGCTTGCTTTTATTTCATTAATTCTCAAATTGTCACGTATAGGAATGTTGTTTTCTGTAACATATAGTATAATATCAATAGCTTATTTCAAAATTAATCACTTATTTATTTGAAAATTTTGTTTCTGTTGATACTGCTTGCAACATAATATGCCATAAATGTCACAAAAGATTAAAGACATTTCCTTGATCATTCTAATTCTTACTGTCACATTATAGGCGATATTGTAGAAACTCATTAACTATAAAGTATTTCCGGGGCCTTCTTGCACAGTTATGTACGTATGTGTAGACATAGGAAATCAACTAGATTTTTGAGGCCGACTATACACTCACTTTCGAAAGTAACCGTAGGTTGTAGTCTTGCTAGCAGAGAAATAGATTTCACTTGTTATATTATTTGATGTAACCGAATATCTCACTCAGAAGTTTTGTACAAATTAATTACTCCTTTATTCCTTACCTTTCTTCTCTATTAATAAGGTTTGGTAATTTGTAGTTCTATAATGGCTTCATTTTCTATTCATAGACAAATCCAACCCTTATCTGTGGTAAAGGGTAAATACAAAACCACTAGATTGCTTAGCTATATCGGAAATCGAAACTAACAACTGTTGGATTGATGAACGAAGTGTTAGCTATTTAGCTACTAGCTTGAAACAGCTATAGCGGAACAATATGAAGTAAAATCTAGGCCACGTGTTAATCTCATCACTTGAAAATTATAGAAATCATGAGAAGAAATACTAGTAAAAATGTCTTTGTCATTCAATTCGTTTTTCCAGGATTTAAAACCATCAATGAGTTTGTTTTTATCTTCATTATCTAGCATTATTTTTTTGCATAAAAAGGGAATTGTTTTCATGTCGCACACTGAATGTGAGTGCTTCTTAAGGATAAGAGCTTTGAGTCTAGGTTGCCCACAAAATTTTTTAAATACTTTATATTTTTTAATTATTTTTTGTAATGCTTAGGAATTTGTTATTTTGTAATCAAATTAACTTGGAAAATGTTAAAATAATGGAAGAATATTTTTATAATGGAAGAATATTTTTATAATGGAAGAATAATTAAATTAAATTGGCGCAACATAACAGACAACTTAATGGATGGAGGTATCAAAGATAATTGTGTATCCATTTAAGGAAAATCATTGATGTAAATAGTGGAACATATTTAAATATTGATGAGTAGGAAACGCAGAAAAAGTTTAACATCCAACACAGTTGTTCACCATGGCTTAAGGTGGAAAGTCAGGGGTTAAAAATAACCGCTGTTGAACAACAATAGAGGAGTATTATGCATCTCTTATATATATATATATATATATATATATATATATATATATATATATATATATATATATATATATATATATATATATATATATATATATATATATATATATATATATATATATATATATATATATATATATATATATATATATATATATATATATATATATATATATATATATTCATGTTTATACAGCCCAATATCTGTTAAAAGTTCTTTCGGAAGCAACACTACGCGGTGACTATCAAAAGGATGGACCCAACAACTTTAGACCATTATATTATAAACTATGCATAATTAACAAAGTATTCAACCTAGTTTTATCGTTGTTAGTACTCTAATACATACTGTTCAGAGACAATTCCAGACACTGTTGAACAATGCGAGATGCATTATACGTCTTTGCATTCTGTATCCTCATTTGTCAGGATGGACGTTTGACAGATTTTCTGGCATCATCCCCAATCATTGTTGAATATGTTATATTACCTGTGCAAAGCCAGAAGGAAAGTATATTTTGTGGTAGAGTTAAGGATGTTTCAAAACAACTTTAGACTATTTGGCTATTCACTGCGTGGAGTCAAACTAGCCCCTTGGCCTTGCCATAGTCTTGGTTTAATCATGGTAATCTCAAATTTGGATATATTCTGTGGAGCAAAATGCCCAACAATGGATAGGAGGTTGATCCTAGCCATTGTTGAACAAGATAAGATGAATACTAATTTTCCGTTATCTGACTTCACTTTTTCCATTCAAATCCATCCAATGATCAGGCATTTTTCGAGTTTCCTCTATTGTGATATGTGAAATAATTGAGTGTCTTTAAAGTGCTAATAAAATCGAATTACGAAGTAGATATCAAAATAAGTGACATCAACTTTTAGCCGTTAAGATATCCACTTTGTTAAGTCAAAACATCAATCCCGGTAATTGTTGTGGCTCAAAGGCAAGATTGTTGAAGTTAGGTAAAGGTAAGATTGAAAAGTTTCCGAGATTGCTTAACTGCAGGAAATAGGTGCTGTCTTCCTGCTCTCATCATGCATATTTTTTGAGTCTGATATTTGAGGGTATTCCTGGCTTCCTCTTTTGTGACATGTTTCTATCAAAATTCTTTCATTACACGTTATAAAATATAAACTTCGGTTAAAAACACGTTATAAAATATAAATTAAATACTTTGGAATTTTTACTGTAATAAAGGAATTTAAATGACCAATGATTTATAATTATTATCTGAAGCACAATATTTACAATAGGATATGCTTCAATGGCTTTATATATATAAAAGGTTTAAAACCTTTATTTAGCAAGATTCTAATTGTTAGCAAAATTAAATAATAACATTATTCTATTTAGAGTGTACTATTTTTTACTAATTAAATAAGAAAATGTTCATTACATCAATAAAACAAAAAATGATCTACATCAAGCTTTTCACTTGAATAATAAAATACTTTTAAAAAAATTGAGTGAAAGTTGATTTAAATGAAATAAAACTATTTTTAAATACAAAACTATCATGAATTTAAAAAAATGTTAAACTTATGTTATGACACTTTCTTCTGATCTGTCTGTTTTCTAGTAAAGGGATGCAAAATTCTACCCCTACTTTTTTGAATCACAGCTAACACAGAGATTTGTGCATGAGTTGGTCTTTTCTTTTCCATGCCAAGATAAACCAGTCGAAGAGTATTACACTTTACATAACTTGTGAAACACGAAAACCTGTTTAGCAGGATGGTGCTAAGTTGTCAGTTGAATGATCAACCTTTGGACTTCATTTCAATGTTTCACGAGTTCGATATCCACTTCGTATTTGAATAATCTAATGGATTGTTTTTCATTTTAAAATATAAGTCCCAATCTATTTGTCTTCATATGCAAAAAGAGACCATTCACTGAAAAGCCAAAACAAATCTCAGTGCATCAGTTTGTTCTGGGGTAAGAATTGACCTTGTTACCTCTTAGTCTCAAAGCGACCCTTATTATAAGGATTCACTTAAACTGTTCTCATTCTAGTTAATTATTTTAAAGTTATTGAATGTCTTTTAAATGTTAACAAGTATTTTAAATGGTAACAAGTATTATTTAACAAGTATAAATATTTCTTGTCAGATCATCGGTTGACATCGTTCCTGGTATTCTGGAAGTCTGATACATTTTAACATTTTTAAATTCACATATATGTGCAAATTGTATACTTTATGTATATATGTGCAAATTGTATACTTTATGTATTGCTTTTTTTATAAAAAAAGATTATTTTAATTTACTTATTATTTCAGTCGCGTTTTGATTGTCATTGAATCTAATCAAGATGTTTTAAATAAAATTTTACTTCTTTGTGTGAGATTTTTAATACAGTTAAATGCCGGGTTCTTATCCTTCAAATCTATGCAATATATTTTTATTATCATGTTTTGCAAATCCATCTTAAATTTTGAAAATATTAAAATTTGAGAGTAAAAGTAAGATGTTTTTATACTCTATAATAGAATGACTCACGTAAAAGTTAAATTTTCTCTTTTAATTAATTTGCTATATACTGTTATCTTCAAGAAGAAATAGAAACAATTTTAAAGTTAACTTATTAACTTGACGTAATATCAATAAAAATACATAGATGATTTAAAACTTCGTAATAGACATCCTACTAGCTGAAAAATGTTAAAAAGCATTTGAGTAACCACAAAGTTTTATCTTTCAAAAAGATATTTAACAAATATTGGTTAATAATCACAAGTTACAAAAAATAAAGCAAGAAAACTTCCAAGCACACACACCGACAAATGTTCATCAAAAAAATCAAAAGTGCAGTATCTTCCGTTGCTCACTAATGACCGTAATGGAATCCAAGGCGTTCTCCCTTGAAAAGTGAACTTTCACTATAGGCCAAGTAAGACCTAAATATTATTAGGCATAAATTGTATAAAATTAATTTAATAAATGCTAACTTTTCATATTGTATTAATTTAACGACGACAGCAGCGACTATATTAATATCAGCAACGACTAATGAAAAGAGTATATTTTTGCAAAATTTTAAACAGCAAAAGAATATAGCCATAAGATCGATTTATATTGCTGCTTTTTTCTCTTAGGGACCCGCAGAAGATAATGTTTGCATAACATTTTGTTCATGTACCACGTTTCCGACAATATTGATTGCACTGAGTATCACATCCGCTCTATGCTGATTAATATTGTTAGAGAAATGCGAAAACGTATATTTGTAGTTCTTATCCACTATATAGATATCTATCATATAACTTAAAGACTCATCCTATAACTTAGACCAAGAAATTTTATATGTAATATTTATAAAGAATATGAAAATATCTTCGAAACATGAAACTATTTATTATGCAATAATATACTTAATACATTTATTCAATGAATTACTTCAATGGATCATTTGCAATTTTCCTATATTTAATATTTGATGAATTATAGAAATTTATATAAGAGATAATATTTAATTTCACATGCCCAAATGATAGAGAATTTGTATTTCATAATTTAATAATCAACTATGTAAGGAAAATCTTATGTAGACCAATATCATCAAATTTCAGATTCATGTCTATGATTTTATGAGACATTTTGCAATAAAATTCTAAATGTTGTTGGATAATGAAATTTATCTGAAGCCATTCAAAAAGTAAATTAGTATAATGTGCAGATTGTTGGAAATAAGACAAAGTATTAAAGCAAATTTTGATTGAATACAATATTGAATTGGAATAATGATTTCTTTTTAAAGTATTTTTACGAGTAATATTGTCATTATACATATTTTGTCAGTTTTTAATGTAATGTGTTTTTTTTAAGTATTTAATATTTGTAATATTTATACATTTTAACATTTTTTATTTATGTACTTTCTTAAACTTGTTTTAATGAATTAAAAGTGCTTCAAAAATATTTAAATATTATAATTTACACACACTTTTTTCTTTTGTTGATTAGTATTTAGAGAGAGAGCTTAAAGGTGTATACTGATTTTTTTTTATTGATGAGGACATGAAGTGTGAAAATTAAAGGAAACTGATCTGAATGGCCGTATATGAATTAATTATTATCTGTATAGTATAAAAATATCAAAATTTTAAATAGAACTGTAAAAACAAGTGAAAGATTTTGAAAATAAAAAAACATAGTTTTTTTACACCTTTAACACTATCTCTTAACAATTTTTTTAATTTAAGAGAGATTCTCAAAGGAAAAAAAATATCTTGGAAAAGAAACAAAAACTTTTCATATGGTAAACTCCAGCTGTTTTCAATAACAGATATTTTTAATCAGGTATTATAATTAAAGGAGTTATTGTTAAAACATCAACTGAAAGAAAGGTCACAAAATATTTAATCTTCTTCCGTTTCTACAGAAATGTATTTTTCTAACTTCAACTTCTTTTAAAATAATTTATCACTAGAATAATATAAATTTCCATCTGATTATTTTTTCCGACTGAAATATTGCTTAACATTGTCAAACACTAGTAATTTAGAATTATAGTCAAGTAACGAAGTCAACAACTGAGCTAGCACACTTCTCTCATTCCCCCATCAATGGAGAGACATTGGTGCAAGACTTATTATAGGCTACCTTATTGTACGGCAGTCATTAGCGGCATCAGTGAAGACACTAAGACACCATTTTCCCGAAGCTATTTAAAGTTTTTATTACCACATAAAATGTGGTCACAGGCACTTGACAATAAATGCTTTTTTCAGAAAAGCATTATTTCTAAATTTTTAAACTTTTTCATTCAAACTGCTTAGCTAATGATTTATTTTTTTTTTAAATTCTGAAGTTTATTTCGTAATTAGTAATAATAAAATTTACAATTTTTCTTTTGTGATATTTTCGAGCATGTGTTTGTTTGATTAGCTAAATTACATGCTAATATTAATCTGCGTCACATTTTAGAGCTCATTTACCGATTACTGCATTGTTTGCGTTAGTGTGTAATCATCTTTTTAAATTTCATAAATTGATAAATGAACAGTGCCTAGTCTAGATGATGAATTTTACCATTCTTCTAAATTATAGTCAGAAAAATTAGAGTTTTTTTTTTTTTAAAGGAATGACTAATGTAAGGAAATTTCTTTTAATAAATATTGTTGCATACAATTAGAAACGATATTAGAGCACGAAAGATTTGTCAATGCAAATTGAAAATTCCAAATGTGATAAGTGTTAAAAATGAGGCAGATTTTTTGTAAAATAATTTAAGCAATTATAATAATGCAAAGAAGATAAAATCAAATTATTTATTATACACTATTTTTACGATACTACACGACAATAGTTTTTGCCTTCAAAAATCTTTCAATCAGTTAGTCACAGTGTGTACCATTTTTTGAGGTGTTTTAATTCAAGTGCCACTTCATGAATTATAATCAATAAGTATGTTTCCTTTTCTAAGGTGCTATTATTTAAGCACTCCTTTAAGAATGAAGGATGTTTTTCACCTTTTTCCTGAAGGGCGATAATTTAAGTCCCCTTTAAGAATATAATTGACCAATCAAAATGCATTTATTTGTTTGAAGATGTGATTTAATTTATGTGTCTCGTAATGAATTAAATAATCAATAAAAGTAGATTTTATTTTATTAAATAATGTTGTTTAAATTCCACGCAAGGAATTAATTAACAAAAAAAGTGAGTTACATATTTAAAGAACTGTTATTTATGATCTCCCTAAGCAATTAACTAATCTAAAAGGGGCTGCTATATTACTTGACTTGATGTAATTTAATTTATACTTACGTATTTAATAAATAAACAAAGGAGTAATGATAGTAAAATATATAAAAAGTAACATTTCCTAATGGGATACTATAATTTAAATAATCCTTAAGGAATTATTTTAATAAAAGAACAGCTGGTAATAGTCTAAGTTATAAATAAATGCCAGTAAATATAAACTAGATTGAATTCTCGTTAATATCTCTCACACAAAAAAAGTTATAAACTCTTATCTATTCAATAATATTTAAAACAAATGACAACGCTTTTGTCATAAAAAGTAAAATTAAAAAGAAATTAAAAAATTAAAATTTGTGTGAGAGAGAGAGAAGCTTCTTGAATTATATAAAACTATTTCGAGACAATAAGGGATTTTTATGGTTAAAACCATTGACTTATACTACAAGTAATACCTGAATAAATTACTTATACAATAAAAATGAAAACTAAATTTTTAATAAAAAATAATGTACAAATTTTAAGCGGAATAAGTAATTTTTCACTATTAATTTTAATGCCTTGAAAGAGAGGTATAATAATTTTTAATAACAATGTTATATACATATATATTGTAAACAACATAAAAGTGTTCAACAGAAACTTTATTGCCTATATTAATAAACATCAATTCAATACAGAGAATGCAGTAAAGATTTGTAATGTGTGTATGACATCAATATAATCACAGTTTACTTCTTAAATTCTCAAAAAGGCTTACAATTTAAATAAGTCTCTGTCTATTTCAAATATTATGTGCAAAATAATATTTCGTAATAATAATAATACCACTTTAATGCTATAAAAGTAATATAATTTTGTAAGTACAAATACTATTAACAACACCAATTACCTTTGTACAAATTTGAGCACATTCAAAAAGTTTACAATAGTTACAGTTAGTTATTATCATAGTTAAATTAAAAATAAAATACAAAATGCATTTCTACATAATATTTAAAACTTTAATAAGATATATAATATTCTCATGATAACAATATTTTTAATAATAATTTTTATCTGTTAAACTATTCGAAATTGCTTATTATACTTAAAATTTTCTATTTCAGATGTAAAGTAAAAAATGCACTCTCCATAAAAATAGTTATCACTTTAATAACTGAAAAATAATTATTACTATATAACAATGTTATCAACAATAACATTTAATTCTTAAATTGCCTAAAATATTTAATTTTCTACGTAGCTCAGACGTTCAATGCAAAATACATTCTCCATAAATTATTATAAAGAAATGATTCTTTAATGAAGTGAAGGTAATAATCTAATTTCAACAATATTATTAACACTCTTATTTTTTTAAAAGTTTGAAAGTGCTTATAATAGACAGCATACATGTTTAACAGTAAGCACAATAAAACTAACCCTAGCACTTACCTGAAAATTCAAAGTGAAACCTACTGCTTGATTGTACTTTAGACATCGAAAAGCCATTGCACTGTTAACAAGTATTCGTTTATTTTGATCTAATCGCCGCAAGTGGAGATTACGCGCTTTCTTGTGCTGAGACAAAAAAGATTCAGATTGATTTGCAAACTTTCACTTCCAGAAACGTTCTTTTTTTTTCCGGGTTCGGCTTCAATAAACGTAAGCTCTAATTATCCTCCTCTCTGCTAAGAAACAAGACATGGTTTATCGGTTTTGCGTTTAGAAATGAAAACAGAATTTGTTGCCGCATTTGGATGAACTTGAAAAATCTGTGTTTTGAAATCATTTGTGGACGGGAAAACTGTGTTTCCAGGCCAGTGAACAAAGGAACTATATTTCAATGCAGTGCATGTATTTGGGCTGTTTTAGAACAAAATATTAGTCTCAAATGTCTCTTTGGTCTTTAGTATGCTATCGCATCGTAAAAAAGCAATTTATTTTGGTATTGTTTAATTCTCAGAAAAAGATAACATAGCGATCTTAGTATTCCCCATTATTTTCATTGGAAATCTTATTTACATTTAATGTAATTTAAATTCAACTTATTTGAAATAGTTTCTGACATTCTTATTATACTTGTTGAATTATTCATATGAAGAATATGTGATGAGAATGATTCTTTTCCTGGCATTTCAAATTTTAGCTTTTCTATGCATTCACTAAATTTGGAGTTAGAAGATAAATTTATTCTGTTCAGAGATATACAGTCCTGGAAATAGATATAACATATATTATAAAAAGCTGCTGCAATATGCTTTCATGTTAAAAAATTTATAAATCTCTACAGATGTTCTTTAATAGTGTATAAAATTAAAATGTTATGAAAATAGTTGCATATTTATTTTAAAATTGTATTATGGTACATATTTATCTACTAATAAAATTTTATTTTAATAATTGATGTTTTATATTTTATTAAAAAGTCACGTTTGCCAGCTCTCAAATTATGAATCTTCCTTTTTAAAACATGAGACTTACATTCTGAAAAAAAAATTGTCTTTTGAATGTATTTTTCGATTTACTATTTTTCATCGATAATTGCTATCAATTTCTTTTGTTCAAAACGTTGCTTTCCATGGTTCAATAAAATCTTATGTATAAATCAGCTTAAAATAAATCAAATGGGGAGGGAAACACTTGAAAATTTTCTTCAGCTAAGAAGATATTTAACATAAATGGTGGGATTGCTTACAACAGCAATCCAGCGTATCCAGTCACTATTAAAAACTAAAGATGGATATCCCGCTTCTGTTTTCTACATACAATCTTATCGAGGTGGGTACTTAGGAGTTTTCATAGCCATGCGACAAGTGAATGCCGGCTATTACAGTCGTAAATTCCTTCCAAAAGGGAATTTACTTAGTGGAAGATAAAATGTTCTACAACGGGCTTCGGGCATTAATCAATTTACTACTTAGTGTCATATTGAAATCTAATATTTTATATATATATATATATATATATATATATAAATTTTATATTTTATATATATATATATATATATATATATATATTTTATATTTTATATATATATATATATATATATATATATATATATTGGAAATGTAGGGCATGGTATTAATCGTTTTTCTACATATTTTTTCTACCACCAGTAGTTACGAATAAATTACAGTTTTAAGAAGAGAAAAACGCACCCTTTTCTCTTGAAGAGAACAGAGGTCTGTAACAGAATGAGCAAGCAATTTAACAAACGGATCAAATCAGTGTTAATTAAGGTTTCCCTTATTTGCAAACGCTGTACTCAAAATGTCAAATTGAAACATAACCTAATTTTTAAACTAGTAAGAAATCATTATCTTGATATGATAAACATCCTCATTCTATTCTGTGATGACATTCTAGATTCAACCTTCTTAACAGTTGAGTTTGCCAGATAAGCAAAATAAAGGTATTGTTAATGTAGGTTGAAACAAACTAAAAAGAAATAAGTTAAATTTGGCAAGATAAAATTAAAAAATGCGGCAAAAAATAAAATTAAAACAAAATAATGTCATCTCAAATTAAAGTACAACTGAACAAGGAATTTATGTTTAAAAAAAATTATTTTAGATTGAAGGCAAAAATATATCTTCAGACAAAAAAGACAAAAATTATATTCAAAATGTTATCTATATCACATCATAAGCAAATTTGCAGAGAATTGAAATCATCCTTAGTTACGATCTAAACTAATTACAAAAGCTATAATCAACATTGCAAAATAAATCTTAAATTTTATATTAAATTAGCCAATTATAAACTTAAATATTTTAGATCTAATTCGATGCAATTAATTTCGACTGTGAACCACGTCAAATATTGGAGGATATATAAAAATCAAAATTTTAATGTCATAAAACACTCTATATTATTAATTACAAAATAATAAATATGTGAAGTAAAATGAAAAATTGTGAAATCATGGTTTTATGTTAAAGAGATATTAGAAATATTTAAATAAGAATGATTTTCCTAGGGAAAAAATTTACATTTTAGTGATATTTTTGTTTAATATAAGTTTATAAATGTAAGATACTTGGATAGCTTACAACATAAACGTTTGACATACTGAAAATATTGATATACATATATCTTTATCTTTTACTCCAACATATGCATGACTTATTTCGTAAAATAAGAAATAATATTAGAGGCAATTTAAAAAATAAATTACTGAAAATACATTATCGAAACAAATAATATTTTAAAATATGTTCGATAATAAACATCAATTTTATTTTGGTGAAATTGTTCAATTATTTTAGCGATAAATACGCCATTATGCTGTCAAGAAAAACAGGGGCAGAGAGATGGAGAAAAATTTAAAATATGAATTTTAATTGCTAAAATTTGCTGTTGAATAAACCTGTTTGATTTTCAAACCTACATAAATGAAATGATTTTTGTGTTTCTCAAATTTTTGTCCAGAGTGGAGTTAAAAATGCCTGCTCAAAAATGGAATGAAATTTATTTATACTAGCATATCGGTCTCTGGTTAAACTTAAAAGAAATATATATATTATTTAGAAATTTTGAATTCAGTTTTTGTAATTTTGATTTAAACAATAAAACTTAAGCTAATTTGAACTTACTTATTCCAGAAGACTTTTATATTCAAGACTGGATAATGTTTATTTTATTATTTTAAAAGTGTCATGAATACAGGTAAAGAATGAATTTGTATTGCATTGAGACCCTCTCTCTTTCTTTATTACAACAATGCATTATTTTTATGATATAATGATATTTTATATTCTTCGATTTTTGAAATGTATTAATTTCTCATACTTCAAAGAATGTATTTACGTTTTTCCAATACGACTTTGATTAAAAATGCATTGATTCATAAAAGAAATAAAATGAGACATCAATACTCAATAACTTTATATCTGAAGGTAATTTTTAAGTTTTTTTACACCATATTTGATTCAGTTTTAGCTGATACATTCATCAAATCTTGTTTTGTGGAGGAACACTTTTTTGCAGAAAAAGCTTAGTAAATAGCAAATATCTTTAAATACTGTATAAATATGGCTTTATTTCGTCCAGTTATAAATTTTTCCGAAAAACTATGCACAATTTTCTTGAATACACTGAAGGGCTTGATCTGCTAGTATTTTATATAAAATCTAAAAATTTGTAACATTAAGTTTATCAATTAATTTTTACTGTGGAAGTAAATTCAATTAAAATTTGCTTTTATGCTAAATATTATCAAAATAAATAATTCTGTTATAACAGTATTTTTAATTTATAGTTTGAATTCTTAAGCCATACAGACAACTTTAAACCACAGCTACAAATCACAGTTCTTGATAATTAATGTGAAAATCATTTAACTGAAATTATACTCTTTGCTGAAAGCTAGTAAATTAAATGGTATTTTTTTAAATGATTTTTTTCTTCAAATGTTGTATATATGAATCTTGATAAAGGTGCATTCTTGCTCTTGATATTTTAATAAATATTTTGTTGAGGGGAATTATCAAAATGTATATTTCTGTCTTATATTATTATTATTTCTACGTTATAGTTCTAATTTTTATATCATCTTTTAGACGCATTCTAATTCTTATTGTCTTATTGGATATAATTGAACTAAAATTTCATGTCTTTTGGCATAGTACCAAATTGACCAATTCTTTAGCTTTTGTTTATTCTACTATGAAAAATCTGTGTATACAGTCATTATAATTTAAAACATGCATTCAGTATTACAATTTAAGTAATAAACATAATTGATGACAGTACCTAAAATATTTACGACGTAAATTTCTTAATTGTAGTCTTTTCAAATTTCATTCATACATTTTTAATACATTTATCATTAATTATGTTATATTTAATTTTTTGTATCACGTATTTATATTTATCACATATATTTATATTTAATTATTAATCATTATTAATGATAAATGTATGGATAAATAAGTAATGACAAATTTATTTGATTTGTTTGTCGCTAAATATTTTCACATGAGGGCTAATTAGACTAGTTTTACCATTTAAAGTGCATATCATGAATTATTACAAACATTCAAGCTCGATGACATATTCAATCTCTTGAACTGATGGGCAGAGCTCAAATCATTTTGATGTCAGCTCTCCATGAAAATAAAGGGAACTATCATCACTTAATTGCATACTTACGACTCATTTAACCAATATCGCCAATATTCATATTTCAATTCTAAAGTTCGTAAATTTCTACCACATTTTTATGGAATTTTAAAACGTTCTAATTTACATGATAATTAGCTATATCAATCTTACAAAAAGGACTAAGAGTAAAAGTCGGTCATAGAGTGACAAACCTAAAAAAATGTCTGTTTTCGCTTGAATGTACAAAAAGGATAATGTATTGAAATTCTTCAGAACACCTTAGGGAATATTTTGAATGTTCGTAGGAATGGCAATATATTCAGCAATTTTTTCTGATAAGGTATAAAGAGAAAAAGTTATGAATTTCCACTTTCGTCTTTTCTAACAGATTATCCATTTCTTCTATCGTTATCCATTTCTTCTGTGTCAATTACTTACTGGTAAAGATGAATAGACTGATACAAATAACTCCGAATTCTCAGTGAACTTATTCCAATTATAACAACTCAGTTTTAAAGTATAAGTTAAATAAATCTGCAAGCAACATCGTTTTTATAATGAAGGAATGTGAAAAAAACAAATGTCTGTGTTCAAAATTTATTTTTTTTATTGAAGAACTGTTTTCATAGCTAATTGCTTGATAGAAAATTACTTCTGATATATAATAGATATCATTGGTTAACGCAAAAAATAAATCTTTTTGTGTAAAGTTTATGTGCTTTCTTTTAAATTAATTTCCAATATACACATAAATTCTTGATATATTTTTATTCATTTTAATACATAGAATTGCATTTCGCATAGCATTCATATTCAAATGCTGCAATTAAATGAAACGTTATCTTTTGTTAGTCTTAGCAGTTTCATTGTTGTAGAAGTTTGTATTCTCAGTGTTTCGGAAAAACTTCACAATTAAACTTAGTTAATTAGTTTTATTTAAAACTAAACTCTCATGAATTCGCAGTTACGAAATGCATACATTTTTTTTACCCAAAACGTCAATTTTGCCACATACGATTTGTACAAGTTCCAATTTAGAAATATATGGTAAGCAATGGACTGCGAAGAATAGTGGAGGTTGCCATAGTTGTATATTTGGCGAGCTCTTGTGACGAATCTTGTGTGTGGGAGAAAATCAGGTATTCTTATGTATAGTATTTTCAAGTTAAAATCAATACTTTTGAAATTTCCAGTGCTGTTTTGTACAAGGTAAGTAAAAAAGTTCTGGCCATTTTGTATGACCCAAAAGAATTTGACCTGCAGAAAGTGTAGCTTGTTGTTAGTCCTCGAAGTAATCAGCGTCGACATCCAGCAGCTTCTACCAACGTATTTCCAGCTGTGCAATTTCTTTGCGGTAAAACTCGGAGGTTTTGGGAAATACCCAATAAAACGTTGGGTGTTCGCATATTGTTATTTTTCTATGAACTCTCTCAATTTTTGCGTTCATTTAGTTTGTTTTCAATGGTCATTGTTAGCACACGTGTATTAATTTGAATTGAATCAACAGTTTAAAGTGAACTCTGAACAGTAACAAAAAACCACGACTCAATTTTGAATCCAAATCACAAACAGTTAAATTTAGGACCAGACACCATTTTCTGCTAGCTTTCTATTATACTTAAAATAAATATTTAAAAGTCTGCTCGATATTTGAAAATTTTGGTTTATAAATTGAACGGCAGTACAGTACACAAAATATCACTGAATACAACGATGAAGCACATGGAATTTTAATCGTCCTTTTTATTTAAAAATAGTATATGATGTCACTTGATTTGTGTATAAAGAACTTATCATAATTTACCGATTAAGACAACAAGTTTTATTTTCATAACAAAGGTGATACGTTGTGCTAAGAAAAATTGGAAAAAGAAGTGCTCAGTTTAGCCAAGAGGTTAAATTTCAGCCTTCGGCATCCACAGTCGTTTGATTAAGTTTTAGCTTTTATGTAGTAGAACATGGATGATAGTATTGGGGTATTTCATAATTTTTCTCTCAATGAAACATAGTCCGTTTTGCATGATAATTTCTTGCAAAAAGCTACACATTTAAAAAAAGTATTAAAAATATTGAGTATTGGAATAATGAAAGATAAATTAAAAATATTGTATACTTGGAATTCTGGAAGTATATTAAAATTAAATATGTAAGTAATACAATTCTTATAATGAATTTCTTGACAGTTTGGTTATTATTTGCTATTATTTTTTTGTAGTATACGCATTTAGTATAAGTGATGTATACTTAAAGCGTTTTATTAACTTTAAGAAACTATATTTAGTATTTCAGACTTATATATTACATTTTAAATAAATACATAAATACAAATAATCGTATTAAAAATCAATTATTATATCATAACTAATTTTTAATATAAAAATATACAATTAAACATTGTTAATTAGTTTTATTTGAAACTAAATTCTCATGAATTCGCAGTTACGAAATGCATACATTTTTTTACGCAAAACGTCAATTTGCCACATACAATTTGTACAAGTTCCAATTTAGAAATATATAAACACAATTAATTCAAATTCAATTCAATTCAAATTAGTACATTTAATTATGATAAACTTCTTGATAAAAATGACTGAAATAGTTTGATAATGCTTATAAGCTTTAAAAAATATTTAAAATGAATATTTCGTTAATACTTTATATTAATACCTAAACTGATTAGGTTTATGTTTCATAAAACTTTAATTGCAGGATTTCATTTGAGTTTTTTCCATATATATGTTTTAAATAATTCATATCAACTCATTTTGTAACAAAATGTTTCTTTAATTTCTTAGAGTAAAACTTTAAATATTTACACACAATGAAAGCAGTTAATTAGTATTAGATGGTGAAGAATAACTTTTAACACCGTCTTCGAAAGTTTTCTTCCCGCAGGCCAGGGGGTGGAACAAATGCTCGAAACATCTATTTACTCTTTGCTGATGAGAGCATCCTTTCTAATGATATGACGTCACACGATAGACTTCTAACTTGTCGTCAGATAATAGCTAAGAAAGTTTTCTTATATAGCCAGAGGTGTTTAGCAATTTAATTTGGTATTTATTTATTATTTACTTTTCAAATACTTTAAGTCAGTTTTTGCTTTCTGAAAAGAAATAAGTATTTAATTTAACAAATAATTTCTTAATAAAATATATTTTATAATAGTTTATATTAAATAAAATGCATCCATTTAAAACCTAAATTTTTTTTAAAAAAATTACATCTTTTGTAAATAATAAGTTTCAAAAGTTTTTGTACGAAGTTATTTGAATAATAATGTAGTTGCGAAATTTAGAGAAAATGTTGCGATTTTAATAAAATAATTATAAATGTATTAGATACTTTAAAATTCCTTAAATGATTAAAATATTTTATGTTAATAGTTTGCAATGATTGTGTTAACAGTACATATATTTCAAAAGATTGCCTTAGGCTAGTAGCACAAATACCATCTACTTTTGAGATGAGTATTTTGTATGAGCAGCACATTTTCGATTTTTCTAATTTTTTCTCTTCCTTGAATTGAAATGTGTAAATATAGCATTTTTTATAAATAAACAAACATAATTTATTCATGAAACTATTTTTATTAATCTTTTTTTAGTAAGCATACTACTTGAATCTTTTTACTATCTATTAATTGAAACAGTTTTTATTTAAAAGTTAAATATTTAAACTGAAATGTTAAATAAAATTTTATTTGTCATCACATGGAATTGAAAGAGATCGTCAATTAAAATTTTTTAAATTTAGAGAGACTCAAAATTATTTGAATAATAGCATTTCAGGTATCCCCTAATTTGTATAAGTTTTTTAAATAATTATAATATATATATATATATATATTATACATTAATAAATTCTAAAACACCAAATTTCATGGTCATGAATAAAATATTGAAATATAGAAAAGTACTATCTCTAAAAATAGTATAATTTGAGGAATATTATAAATAAAATTCGAAAGTCACAGCCTTATATCAAGAAAAATTATTACTTCATGGAAAAAATCAATTATTAATTTGTAATGCTGCCATGACTTGATACCAACCAAACTTAGTGCACAGACACATATAGAATGAATGCATACAACTCTTATATTAGTTCATACACGAGCTTTAATACAATTCCTTCATATTTCACGCAATGCCCAGAAGGAAGCGATTAGTTTTACAATGAGGATTATTTAGCATCGCACATTATTGTTCTTCCATCCCGATATCAATTAGCTTAACAGATTGTTTTTGGTTGGTCCAATTTACCGTCTCTCCGAGCCCACAAAATAATATTGTTTTATATCAGATTCAATTGTTAAGGAAAACTATTATGTTTGGACCATGCAGCCAGTCAGCATCGAGCTTACAGTCATAAAATAAGTGACGAACTCGTAGTAACCGTGACTCGAAGATATCTCCATGTCCATAGTATTGAAATGGCATGTATAAAGTTGACGTTTTCTGTTGTGAAGAAGGTATTCCCTACAATATTTCCCTGTATGGCTGAAGAAATTGTTATCTATCTTTGAGTGTTTCTTGTATAAAAACCATATATATAATTCACGTATATATAATATATAATTCACGTATATATAATATATAATTCACGATCAAAAATTAAGAATTAATGCTGTGCGAATTGATTCATTTACTTCAGAATAATACAACAATTAAGTGTTAATCACTTATCACGTATAATCATTGTTGTTTTTGGATGATTTCAGAACATGAATCCATGTCTCTTTGATAGCACCCACTAAGAATTGAGTTTTGTTTATTTTCCTACAAGGAGTGTAGATTACCATTGATGATCCAGTTATTTGAGTGTTTTGCTAAAGGTGGACTTATCTTTTTCCGATGTATTGCTTCATGTAGAAAACTGTGAACTCTCTATACAAAAAAATTCTGCGCATTTTACATTATCTTATTATATTGTGTACAAAATGACTGTTTGCAGTAATATCTACTTTGAATTGCGACTTAAAAATTAATATATTTAACGAAGATTTTAATGATGTTTATTATTTTGTCTTATTTAATTATTCGAAACAGTATTTTGCACTACAAAATAAGGATCTATGTATGGTTCAGTTGAAAAAAATAATAGGTGTGGAACGCTCGAAAATTTCATTTAATCACGAAATTATTACAAAGTGAAGTTGGGACCTATTTCGCGTCAGAGATCCAATGTATTATCAATCTGTGAAGTATAGAGAAATATAAAACTTCGTTGTCTGCCTTGGGAAATAAACAATACTTTTTTTTAAAAAATCGAAAAAAAATGGTAAATATCTACATTTTTTTAAATACTCAGTAACAATGTAAAAAAAAATGGATGCATCCAATATTGTACATATTTTCCCATTACTATTAATTTTTCATTACACAAAGGTTTCAGTTTTAAGATAGGCGAGAAAAAATCACATGCCTTCGTTTATGAAGCGAGTAGAATTCCTGAATAAATTGCGCAGCATTATAAGGAACTTTAGAGTGACTTTAAAATTGTATTAAGATTTATATTAATTACAAATGTTATAATCAAACTGTTGGGGGTAAAATAAGCTTATGTTTTAAGATAGACAGTCATTTTGACATAAGTTTTAGTTCAGTGTAGGAATTTTCAATTCAACAACTTACGAAAATTTGGGATAAATAGGAGAAAAGAATTTTATTTTCACATATCCTACAGCCTAGAATATAATCTGTTACTCTTAACAGTTTTTTTACAAATGATTAGCAAATATACATTTCATGTAGATGAAATGAAGTAGTGTGTAGATAAAGGTAATGACTCGTCAAAATAAAAAATAAAAAAAAAAAAATTAACAAGAATTAAAAGACCTATTCATATTGATTCTCAGCCAGAATTACTCGAGAATGGTTTGCATTACGACATATAATCTTATATTGAATTCACATTAGCGTTAATTACAGGTCACAAAATAGTTACAAATACTGTAATAAAAATTTAGGAATTAAATATAGTAGCATACGTCTTAAATACGTCAAAGACCAATATGATACTATATATTTTATTGAATCATGTTTATGTTACATCGTTTTTAATTCAACTTTTGACTATTTTTGGTTCACAAAAAATTTTATTTATATAAGTAGAAATACAATTATTAGGAAATGAATAAATAAATAGCAAGATAAATTGAAACAACGAGAGAAATAATATGTCAAATTAAAAAGTAAAAATATAAACTTCAAATCTTAAGAAAGATACTTTTGAATTGAAGAAAAAAAGACATACCTTCAGCAGAGATTATTATATTAATTATAAAAATTCAACAAGTCAAACAAAATTAAATCAATTTTAAGCGATTAAAATTTTTCGGAATTTTACCATGTTGTTTTACAATTTTATAAATGTACATAGTATGTTTTAAACAGATTTTACAACTTGCTTAAAATATAACTCTAGTACTTCATGAAATTAATTAAACTGAACATTTTACACGCTAATGAAATTCTCTCCGCTTGTGATATCGAAATATAATTTACAGCTTTTACTTAAAGTTCCGGAAGTTAACCTAGCGGAGAAATTATTAAAAGAGCAAATACTTTACTGAGAAAATCAATTTTATACTTTTAAATAACTATTACCTTAACCTTTCACATTGAAGTTCGTTGTATCTGGATGAGATGTGTAATGTTAATCAAGACTCCTAATCCACTTATTTAAAATTCCTTCAGAGCACGTAATCTCGTAAAAGATGCACACTCCCAACATTATGTGGCTAACAGGTGGAAAATTCTGTAAAGTATTTATCGTGTTAAAATAAGTGTATTAAATGCTGTTACCTCGAAGCTTCATTTATGAGAAATTAGATGCATTTATTAATCACTAGCGGATTATGTCAGATATTTTTCTTAAATTGAGACTTTTAATGGGAAACATTTAGTTAAATTTAATGTCCAGAAAAAATAATAATTGTTACTATTTTTTAATGACATTTATTATTTAATTTTGTTGAAAATGTCATTTTATGTAATGAAATAGGGTCACAGGTATAATCCAATTAAAAAGAGATTAAAAAAGAACACTTGAAAGTACTATTAAGTTCCAATTTTATCATATATTGAAGTCAAAACAATCCCATATTGTCTAATGAATTTATGATCAGCGGTATATTTGAAAAAATGCATCAAAGTAACAAAATAATAAATTCAATTAAGATGTCTTTATTTTAATGATTTTCTGCAATGCAGGTTAATTTTATCTTAGTTTACAGATAGAAATTTTATTAAGGCTTTCTGTTTGTGTATATTAAAGACAATTAATTGAAATTGATTTTGTACCGCACCCAGGGGTTTTATTAAATATGAAAAATTCAAACATAACAAAAGAGAAAATTATTTAATATGCAGAATGATATGAAAAAAGGAAGGTATGTTTTACAAAATACACTACTGGCCCCATTAAAAGTTAGTCACTAAATCACACTATTTCTACACAAGGAACAAGGAGAATGTCTAATTGATACTTAGTTGCCTTCCTGTTATTATTTAGCATCTGACTGTTCTCATTCTCAAAGCTATCATTTTGAAATACACTACTGATCATTAAAATTGCTACACCAGGAAGAAATGCAGATAATAAAATGATATTTATTGGACAAATATATTATACTAGAAATAACAAGTGATTAAATTTTCAAAAAATTTGGCTGGATAAATCCTGAGAAATCAGTACTCAGAACAACCACCTCTGGCAGTAATAACAGCAGTTATACGCCTGGGCATTGAATCAAACAGAGATTGGATTGCATGTACAGGTAGAGATGCCCATGCAGCTTCAACACGATGCCACAGTTCATCAACCGTTGTGACTGGCGTTTGGTGACGAGCCAGTCACTCGGCAACCATTGAATAGACGTTTCCTATTGGTGAAAGATCTGGAAAACGTGATGGCCAGGGCAACAGCCGAACATGTTCCGTATCAAGGAAGGTCCATACAATACAGGCAACATGTGGTCGGGCATTATCCTGCTGAAACGTACGGTTTCGCAGGGCTCGAATAAAGGTTAGAGCCACGGGTCGTAACACACCAGAAATGTAACTTGCACTGTTCAAAGCACCGTCAATGCGAACAAGAGGTGACCGAGACGTGTATCCAATGCCACCCCATACCATCACGCCAGGTGATGGGCCAGTAGGACGATGACGAATGCACGCTGCCAGTGTGAGTTCATCACGATGCCGCCAAACACGGATGCGACTATCATGATGCTGTACACAGAACCTGGATTTATCTGAAAAGATGACGTCGCGCCATTCGTGCTCCCAGGTTCGTTGTTGATCACACCATTGAAGGCGCTCTTGTTAATGACGCAGCGTCAAGGAAAGGCGCAGCCATGGTCTCCGAGGTGAGAGTCCATGCTACTGCAAACGTCGTCGAACTGTTCGTGCAGACACTTGTTGTCTTCCAAACGACCCCGTTTCTTGACTCACGGCTCGTGACGTGGTTGCACGATCCATTACGGCCATGCGGATAATATGCCTGTCTTCTCGGCTACTAATGATAGGTTGCCGTTGAGATCCCGCATGGCGTTCCGTATTACCGTCCTGAACCCATCGATTCCATATTCTGCTAACAGTCATTGGATCTCGACCGACGCGAGCATCAATACTGCGATAAGATAAACCGATCTCCCGGTTCGCTACAATTTGACCTTTATGAAAGTCAGAAACGTGCTGGTACGCATTTTTCCTTCTTACACGAGGCATCACAACAACTTTTCACCAGGCAACAACGTTCAAATGCAATTTGTGTATGAGGAACCGGCTAAGCAATTTCCTCATTTAAACACAATGTAGGTGTCGCTACTGGCGCCTGCTTCGTCTGAATGCGCTGAAAAGCTAATCATTTGCATATCACAACACCTTCTTCCTTTCGTATAAATTTCACGTCTGTAGCATGTCGCCTTCTTGGTGTAGCAATTTTAATATCCATCAGTGTATTACAAATTATAATAGTGAATGAGGCATCGAAGAAAAAAATAAAACATTTTCAGGTTTCTTATTCAACGTAATAAAATTTCCATATTTCCTCTAATTGTTGCATATATACTGTTCTGAAATGGAGCATATAGATAACCGAGCATATTTCGGCAAATGTACATCAAGGGAAACAGTTATTCTCAACATGTTACATTTTAGTCCAAGGAATAGCATCAGCAAATCAATACGTAAGCAATGTAATAAGGTAAATATAATTTTTAATGTATGCCGAAGGCCCAAAAATCACTCATTGTAAGATTAAGAAGTCATCGGAATGAATAGAAAGTAGAAGACAAAAATATCTTCCTGTTGATTACTCACTATTTTTAAAATGTCAATCACATCTATATAGTGAATCAACACATTATCCGTTCGGATTATGGTTAAGCATTTCATATTTGTAATTATAAGACATCAAATTTCGACGAGTTTTTATAGTCATCTTGTCCATCGTAGGACATCAGATATTGCCATAAGTGAAAAGAAGAGAAATAAATCTTCTCTTCGAAATAACATATTTTTAAGAAAATGAATTTTCTTCAAAGGAATTGAATATTTATGAATATACCTTCATGATTTTAATCAAAATTGTGCATGATGAATGTCTACTGTTAATATATCAACGATTTACTTATAAAATGTATATACAAAGATGGAGTTCTTTAAGCAGAAGTAATCTTTAACTATTTTACATGGATTTTCCGCTTACATTCGTTTCTATCAGACTAATATTTAATGCTAAAGATGTATGAAAATGTTTTAGCATGCTGATATTTCATGTTAAAAATACATGACAATGCTTTAGTCATACATTGTTATCAGTCATACACATTTGATGTCAGAATGCAAAAACACTTCTCTGTGCTAATAGTAACACTTCTATGTAACATTGAATAATTGATGTCTGGGAAATTTATGGAGATGAAATAATATTGCAAATAGCTTTAATAATGTAAAAATGATCTTCCAGAAACTTAGTTTAAATTGGTGTATTTACTGTTTTCCTAGATTCAATAAAGAAATAAATATTTAGAAATAATTTGCGTAAACTCATCAATTTTTTTTTGTAAATTATTGATCAATGTTGCGAAACTTGTCATTGAAAGAATTACTTCTGGGATGGAATGACGTAACCAACCATTCAAGTATGACCAATTAGTCATTGTGTCTCGTGGTAGAATTAGCAAAATTTAGAACAAGTTTTGTTTTGAAATTGTGTGTCACTTTCATTATGTGTAATCAACATTATTATTGACATCCTTAAGTTTACGGTTTTTAAAGTTTATAAGCCCCGTTTATAGAGAAAATTATTTATTTTTGTGATTTTCCAAATAATATTAGTTGTTTTATTGTTAACGAACGACATTAAATGCATTTATTGTGAGCTTTAATTGTTTTCTACTCAACATGTTTTCCGATGTTATTCCTTCAACATCGGGTCGTACAACTATTATCCTAAGATAAGCTTTTCATAGTAGGAATTATCAGTACAAGTTTTATGATAATTTTACTGTGTAGCGTAAGGATTAAAATGCAGAAAATATTTTGCATTTTCAAATTATCGATAATAGCATTGTTTTAATACATTTAATAAATATGTTGATAATAAAACTAAATACTTTGACAAATTTAAAAATTGAAATTTCAAATTAAAATTTATGTTATTTAGTTTAATACACAAAACAATGAAATAAACATAGGGTGACTTTATGCACTTGTTTGTAGGAAATATATAGCATATGAAGTAGTTAATTAATTTTGTGTGAGAGAGAAAGAGATCTAGAGAGATTTATTAACAAAAGTATGCTTGGAAGAAAAGTGAAGAAGGCATTTGCTTTTGATCAAAAATGTTATGTAAATTTACCTTCTGTTAAATTGATACAAAATAAAAATGCACTTTGTGAATAGTTTTAAGCCATATATGTTAGGGCTCTTCATTGTAGGACAACATGGCGCATTATGTCCAGAATTAGATCTCCAGCTACGATCCAAAAGATCAATATCGCATTTCTGCCTTCTTTATACCCCATCTGGGTGGGTGCTTAGGAGTTTTCTAAATTTCTCATATTACGACACATGAATATAGACCCTTTTCTATCAAAAGTTTCCCAGAAGGCAAGTTTCGCTGGGGTTAAATTGCTTTGCAATGGCCTTCAGTCGTTAGGTTTCTCACTATGTAGTGTTAAACAATATATATTATTTTTTATAAAAAACGACATAATTTTTTTAGTTTTTAGGGATATTGAATTAGAGTAAATAAATTTGCAATAATGATTTGCTTTTTCAAAAGCCTTAATTTGTGAAGAATTTATAGTTTGTCTTTCCGTCAGTAAACTGTAAATGAATTATAAGAAATCACCAATGTAAAATATCATTTATTTCATGTTAAATTTACTAGTTAGAATATATTTACAGATGATTATTTGATACTATCTAGCTTAAAATTATTTATGGAAATATACCTGAATCAAAAAGAATGTTACCACTTTCAAATGGTCATAATTTTTTTATTGAATTACATTATTTACTTTAAATTTTTAATTCAGTTCCTTTAGCCAAAGTACACTTTACTTTGACTTAGGCTAAATTTAAGAGGCCGTTTTGACCATTTAGAGGGTATTAATCCAAGTTCCGCTTTGATTGATTTATGAAGCCTTTGAAGAGTGTTTTTACTTTAATCCTAGTTAATTGTTTTTTAAGTATTGCCATAAAATACAGCAAGGATTATAATCAGGGGTTGATGGTTGCCATTTCTCAGACAATTATTTTTCTGAGAAATGACTGCCATTGTCGACTAGCTATGATCCTTTGGATTTTTTATCGGAATACTTAAGAAGCTGTTGATTGGGGACTATACAAAAAGGAAATTAAGCAAAGAAAATTAAAAAATGCAATTTTTTTATCCTTCAAACATTTTATACTTGATTTTGCAGTATGACTTGATGCAGAATCTTGGTGGATAACAAATTATCATTGAAGGTAAAAACGTTCACTTTCTTCAATTGTGTGTTTCAAAACTTTATTCTGATAGAATTTAGCATCAGCTTTAGTGCCTAGTTTTACAAAAAAGTGATTTTGTGAACTAAAACCAAAAATAACTCAGAAAGGAACTAGTTATCCATGACATAACACCGAACGGCCAATTCGCTTTTATAAAACAACTGCGTCTAAGCGACGTTTTTCGTGTGAAGTATATTGCATCTTCTCTTGGACAGCTATGAATAAAAAAACAGTACTCCATCTTAAGTTATCAATGATTTGTACCTACCTTTACAAATTCTTATTTACATAGGCTAAGTTCCTTTTCTTCGTTTTCTTGCGGTCTTTTCAAACAATTAATAACATTTGGTTAATTAACTTTTTATTACCACAATTTTCCTTATCTGACGACAAATTTACAATCGAAATACCATTTTTTGCTAAAGCTCTTTTAATCTTCGGATTTTCTATAGAGATAATTCTTTCCAGGTCCTATTTTTCTCTTTTTTACCAACGACTTTTTTCCTGCCACAGCCTAATATTTTTAATAGAGCTTTTGATTGCTTGCCAAGTTTTATTTATTTTCAAAGTTTAAATCATAAATCCATTACAAAGATGTCTTTCCTGATTTTTAATTTTTATTTATAATAGAAAATAAGCAATCATCCTTCAAAAGATTCAAAAATTTTTTTAACAACTAACTTTAAGGTACGCTCTGAACAGATGAACTGTTGAATCGAAAACCAGAATGATACTTATTTAGTTGACAAGTAGACAAAAGAAAGAGTTTATAATTTGCGAAAGAATATTAAGATACCTACAAATTTTTACGTTTCGCGTTATTTAAACACTTCTGGAACAAGATAATTTACTCAAATTAGAAAATATACTACAGTTTAGAAATAGACGATGAATGCAAAGATTGGAGTCTTCCACGAATAAAATTTAAGAAAAGATTTTTCTATCTTTCAATCAAGTAAAGAGAAAGGTTACTATGTTAACGAGAGTGCATGTCTGCTTTGTGTATTGGAAAATTATACTTCATTGATGGTATTTGGACTATGAATGCTGAATATAAAATTCACATAAAATGTTTTAAAAAGTGTTTAAAATGCACAATCAAGGATTTTATCTACTAATATGTTTGTGCATGAAAATGAGTCAAAGTATAGCGAACTTAATATCGGACATAGACTATTATTACATTTCCGCTCAAAACATTAAAAAAGATAATTAATCCTAGATCAACAAATTAGAAAGCAAAATTATTTTAAAAAGAATCTTAAAATAAGTTTGCTATAAATGAATATAGTTTATATTTAAAAATTACTGTAGTTGAGGAAACTTGAGAGATTAGAGAATTCTATAATTAAATTTAAAGGCTATACCATAACATTTTGAGTTTGAACATATTTTATTATAATTATTTTTTGAGAAATTGAATATTTTATAAGATGCCATTTTAATTGCTAAATGTTCCTTTCTGTTTTCATTTAATAATAAAAAATAATTATTTCAAATTTTATTTTTAATAGTTAGTAATTTATGCCAAAAATTGTTATGCTACCATCAAAATTTTATTAATTATTTAACGCCATACTTCTATTTAATGGACTTATATAATGAATACTTTTATTTGAGCATTTGTATAAGATATCAATGGAATTAAGCGGATATTCAGAATCTCAGCGGATGCAACTGCTCGAGTAAATGAAGGAAAATTGGAACCTCTTCTCCACTTGGCTATAAGTACCAAATCTTCCAGCTTTCAGATCAAGTGAATTTTCGAAGCGGTATTTGTGCCCTCAAGCTTCACTCCTTTATTATCACCCGTTGAGATTTTCTAGATCAAATATTCCCACATTTTCATTATCTTCGTACAATATCCTGTTTCAATGATAACAATCTCATTCGATTAGTTGTAAAATAGTCTTAGAAGCTTTTATTATTATTAAAAGCCTATGAATCTTAGTTATGGTATGGGTTATGATAAAATGGAACATTTTAGGGGATATTTTAGTTTTATAGAATATAAAAACAATTTCCACATGGACTACAAGACCTATTTTTATTGCTCTTGCTCAGTCATGTAAAACGAAAACAATTATATAATAATTTTCTATATTTTCTCTTTTTGAAACTTTTCAGATATCTACAATGAATAATTATGGTTAAGGAAATCTATGTCTTTTCAAACAAAGACGTAGCTGGAAATATATTTCATAAAAAAATTAAAATTTAAAAAAGTATGTCATTAGGATATTTGTGAAAGATTCCAGAAGTTTAAGTTTCTCTTAGCTTCATTGAAATATATATTTTAATTTTTAGAATTTTAATTTTAACTAAATTAAAATAGCGAGAAAAATTTGAATTTTATTTATAGTTTTTGTTTTATTTCACATTTGCTTACAATTTGATATTAATTTGAAGCCTGTTTTCTTTGCTTATTCAAGATTTAAAGCCTATTTATATAAATTTCTTGATTTCTTACATATCAAATGTAACTATTATAAATTTGAAAAACTTTATTTAGGAAAAAATATCTAACTTATGATTTTTTTCAATAGAAATATCAATCAAAATCTTATATAAATCTGAATCAAAGTACGACAATTATTTCAAGTTTTGTAAAATTTAAGTGTGAAAAAAATAATCTGAAAATATTTAATGCATTTTAAAAAGTCATTATAAATACAAAAGTTTATGCTCTAATAAATGAAATATAACTATAAAATATTATAATTTTTTTTAAAAATATAAAATGCATTACTTTAAAATGAGTTAATTAAAAGAAAATTTTAAGACATTAACATTTTATTTTCAGTGACCAACTACTGTATTTTTTTTACTCTTGTAATTCCGAAAGGTGGATTATTTGAACTTTCATGATTACAAGAGTCAAAAAAGATGTTTCATATTGTAAGGTATTAAGAAAACGTGCCATTATTGACATGAAAGAGAAGATTATTGGCAATTTAAAAGCTAAGTCCAAATAGAAGCTCCTGTCATTGCTGAGTTGAGTTTGAACCAGAATTTAGGTCCAGACACAGCCAATCAATTCAGCGTTTTCCGTGGAGTCAGCACTTGGAGTGTATAGCAACAGTGATCTATTTTACACACCCTAGCCGCGATTAGAGAATACAGTACATCTTTAGCTAACTCGGGTGAGGAAACCATTAAATTCCAGTGGAAAGGATGATGTTTTTCTCCCATCAAGTCTTTAACATAAATGTAGCTAAGTTTTCATTAATTCTACTGAACAAAAGATTTAGTTAATCCAAAAATAGTATATCCAAAAATTATTATTGAAAATAAAGCAAATTATATTTTTTACCCTATTTTACACAACCTTAAAGGAAATGATTTCCATTGTAATGCCATTGTAGATGGTGTTACCTATCAAACTAAATTGAAAGTGTTTTCCAAACCACAACAACCTTTCTAACCCAAGATGGTTTTTGAAACTATTGAATTGATGACCAAAGCGCTAACCACCTTGCTGCCAGTTTGATTTCAAAGGGTTAACCAAGAGAAAGAGAAAAGTCAAAGTATTTATAATTGTTCTTTCCTCACTTTTAGCTGGTTTTTTAAATGGTTGTCCGACTTATTGTAGGTGCTATTAAAATGAAAAAGTACCCAAATATTTATACAATACTTTTTCCTAAGCCCAAAATACAGACTGCTTATCTCAGAAGACAATAACGTTGCTCACAATTTTTTTTTATTTAGAAAAACAAAAATATCTTCCTATGCCCCAAGGAATACCACATAGCGCCCGAAGGTAAAACAAATGTACTACATAACAAATTAAGGATAAATCATGAAATGAAAGAAAAAAAAAGTAAAAAAGAAGGCAAAGAGAATAAAAAAGGAGAAATAAAAGCAAATAAGGAGTTCTTTTGGGTAATAGCTTTAAAAAAAGACTTAGGTAGACTGGAATCGAGTTTCTTTGTTGCTCACAAATGGATATGAAGATAATATCATTCCTGAATTACTGAGGAAAATCTCACATTAAATGAATGCCAGTTTTATAAGATATATGCATGATTTGAATTTGAATGTTGTTAGTTTACTCTATACGTTTTATTTTCTAATCCTAATTTTTCGATCTTTTTCCTTTCAATTTTGCGTGTGATATGTTAAACGGAGAAGAAGAACATTACAACATATTTGGCAAATGAAAGTGTTTTGCCTGCTGTGCCTAAACAATAAAATAGGCATTCATATTTTTTGAAAATTCCTTCAAAGAAATAATTTTATACCTAAATGAAGATTATAATAGGAAATATGATTATACACTTCTGATTCTTTAAATAGAAATACTATTAAAATTTCAATCAATAAAAACTTAGAAAAATTTTAAATGTTCTGAGTAATAATTTACATTATATTTCTTTAGTTCTTTTTATATTTCTCAAATTACTGTTTCATAACATTCAATACTGCCTACTAGTCCATCAAAGTGATAAAATATATAGTCATACTGATTGAAGTATAGATATTTCTTCGGAGAAATGGCGATTTAATCCAGTATAGGGCGCTGGAAAGGTTGTTCTAAAAATGTTCTAAGTAACAATCTTAAATATATTTTGCTTTTTTAATATTTTTTAAACATCAGTTTTTTAAATATTAAATTAAGTTCGTATAAAAGACTACTAGTACAATAGTCATGCATTTTAAATATTTATTTGTGCACCTCAAATAAAATAAATGAAATGATTATATAATTTACTAGTTTAATAATTATATGTTTTATTTACAATAATAATGCACAGTTAATGAAATAGTAATAACAGCTGTAATTTGTTAATATTTATAGCTTTTAAATAAATTCTATATAAATAAATTTAATCTTGAATTTTTAAAAGCATTTTTATTATTTATTTAAAATGAAATAATTTGCATGAATTACATGATTTACTTTACAGAAATGTTTTGTCCACATTTGTGATAATTCTATTTAATATTAACATGCAAATATTTTGAAGCCTACTAAGCAATAAGAAGTTGTTCGAGATAAAAAAGAAAAAAAAGCTTTTACGCATATTTCTACTGATAAAAATTTAATAATTCTTTCAAAGTGAATTTGTTTTTATTGCAGTAGGAAGATGTGCTCTTTTTTTTAAGTTTATTCTTTGAATACTGAAATATTTCTAAAAATTATAAGAAAATCTCTTTTTTGATGAAAATATATTTTTTCTGTTCTGAATATATTTTTTATTACATTTTTTAGTTCTTTCAATTTTTTTAAGAAGCTGCTTTTGAATATTCAAGTACGTTCGGATAAAATTCTACTAGTATAAAACTGTTATTTTGCTTACTTATACATATTTTCATGTACAGTTATTGAAATAGTCATGATTTCTTTCCTGTTGAATAGAATAAATTTAATTTTTTCAAGTTTTCAGTAATACTTTTTTAATTTTTTTTTGAGTGAAATGATTTTAATGAGTTATAGTATAAACTTTTCTATTTTTGATATACCAAAAAAAATATGTGATTTGATATACAAATATTTTTGCTTTTTTCATTTATTTTTTAAATGCAAAATTTTTTAAACACACTTAAAAATGATAAAAAGTGCTAATACATATTTACATTTATAAAAATTCAAAACTTAATAATTATATATGAGGTTAATTCGAAAAGTAAGTACCTGCTTTAAAGCCAATATTATTTTTACAGTAAATTACACATCTTTAACAATTCTTTGACACAGTTATAACCTATGTTAAAACAACTATCGAAGCGGTTTACCAGCTTTTTTTCTCTCTCTCTCTCTCGATATATATATATATGTATATTATACATATATATACACAAGTGTGTGTATATATATATATATATATATATTTAATATATACATATATATATATATATATATATATATATATATATATATATATATATATATATATATATATATATATATATATATATATATATATATATATATATATATATATATATATATATATATATATATATATATATATATATATATGTATGTATATACACACACACTTGTGTCCATAAATTAAGGATAATGGAAGTTCAGGCAAAGAAAGAGACCGAAGCAAAACAAATGTGACTTATTTGTAAAGTCTATTTATTAAACGAAAGATAAAGAACAAAAAGATACTCCATATAAGGTTGTGTTCCGTTTGTTTCTTTTTGCAGTAACCACCAAATACCGGTTTTCATTCGGTGTTGTAACTCAGGGGCGACCTGTGCTGTAACGTTTACTCAGATTACCATTATCTGGGAACCGTTGTCAAGGCCTAGAGTTGACACTCTGGGTGGTTCAAGTTCTTAAGACTATTTCCTGATGGGCATGTCCACATTCCAGACGGCCGATAATCCTACCATGTTAAACATCATCCAAATGTTTCCTTTGGGCCATAACTATGTGGTTATTACGCAGAAAGGCTTTTAAAGCGCTTGTGAACAATTTTACTTCTTTGCAACCATTCCTTATATACCCCTCTCTTACACTCATGTCATTGTGACTATCGGCACCATCTGGTGGGTTCTTGTAATTTGCATATTATTCTTCAAGATGTATGTGATAATTCTACACATGTGAAATTTTTATTTTAGAGTTGAATTTTCTGTGTGATTCTGAATTATCCTTAATTTATGTACATGAGTGTATTTATATATGTATATCATTGCATAAGTGCCACGAGTAGCATGGGGCCGAGCGCGTTATCATAAAGCATCATAATTCCTTTACTCAGCATTTGCCTCCTTTAAAGAGCACGTCATAGTTTTTTTTTTTTTTTAATTATTGCAATATCTTGCCCCATTGACGTCTTCACCTCTAGAAAAAATTCAGTGAGCAAAACTCCGTTCATTTCCCAGAGCACTGCTTATTTTTTGTGCTGACATTGTCGTTTTGAAATTTTGCTTTTGGAGATAGAGCGTGTTTTGTCTCCATTGGCTGTTCTTTCGATTCTGGTGAGACATGGTGAACCCACGTTTTATCACCTCTCATAATTTAGCTTAAAATATGCTCTCCCACTTCTCAGTATCGTGTGCGAAATATCAGTGTGCTGCTAACTCTATTGGTTTTGTGAACGTCTGTGAGAATTTTTGGAATCTATCGGGAATACATCTAACCTATGTTACAATTTCATACAAAGCAATACTTGAAATGTATTGTAATTCGCCCGAAACGCCGTCATTTTGAAACATCTGATAACAGAAGACCGACCATTCCCAGCCTATTGAGGACATTTGTTAACCCCCATTAAGCTTTCTGACTTACTTTCTCACCATTCCAACACTCATCGTATCTTCACTATAAACATCTTTAATTTGTCTATAGATTTAAAAGCCGGTTTCACTTTAATTGCATCTAAAATCACAGTCTGTGGGATCAGTATAACTGTCTCAAACATTTTAAAAATGTACAGCAAACTGAAAGCACAACGTAGGACAACCTAAATGGCGTCATAGTTGAGGGCCAATATACAATGAAAACTAGTACGGATAGGCGGAACTCTGATCGCAGCGTTGCTGCGGAGTACAGTACTTTCTGAATACGCCTCGTATTTTAAAGTCTACTTTATTTCATTGATTAAGAAAAATATTACCTTTCATAAATCTTTTACTTAAAATACTCGAATATTTCTAATAATATTGTAAGACATGTTTTTCTTTATGCTAAAAAAATTTTTTTTTCGATGAAATATCTTTTTTAAATGGGAACAAAAATAAACATTACAAATTACATCAAAAAGTTTATTCATTGCTATTCCTATGGATGTAAAATAAGTGAGATAAAGCAATAAAGTTGAGGTGACAGCTCTAAACTGCAGAAATAATGACATAAATATATTACATAACGACATTAAAAAATTTCTGTTATGAAATATATTCTTGCATTATTTCATTCATCTTTCATTTCGGATATATTTTAAATTTACACTCAACTCAACTTATGGTTAAACTAAAAACAGCTTTTGGTTATAGATATTAATCAATACATATACAACTTCTGTATCATCTACTTCTTTATAATAATTGTGAATATTTAGTAGCATTTGTAAAATTAAAGCTGCACTTCATTTTTTAAAACTATTACTTTTCATTGTATTATTATTAAAACAATCACTCAAACTGATTTTTTTCACTCAAATTCAGTGCTAATTGAAAGAAAAACGTTTTTTTTAATTTAATTCATATTCACATATACATCTGTCTATTAACGTATGTAATGAATAATATTTTTTATTTTACGTTTACGAGTATTAGAAAGCAATTTTTGATTTGTTATCTTCTTTCCAATTTTCAATTAAATAAAAAAAATCCATCTTTTATATAATTATTGTTTTAGTGTAAATTAGAAGTTTAGCTTTCCCCAAGATATTTTAAGGTAAGAAACATAAATATATTTTATTACTGATTTTTTGGCAAAATCTGTCCTGAAATTGTTGACTATCAACAAAAATCTTTTCCAGAAGTAAGTGATGTTTTTCATTTTCGACGACACTTTTATTTGACGTTCTTTATTCATAGGGAATAAACTTGCCCATTGTTCCTCATAAATTCAGACCGAATAAAACTCTTTTCCAGTTCGTTATTCGTAAAGCTAAAGCTGCAACTTCCGGGATTTAGTATAATTGGAAAACGTAAATCCTGGTGATGTCAGAATTTGAGGTGAAATTCTATATCACCTTTATTTAGCTGAGTTTTAGTAATGAGGATAAAAATGTATGTTTCATGTCAAAAAATGTTCCAAAACAGAAGAAATTTGGCTAAATATTTAAAAACTTAACAGAATTATTCACCAATCTAACATTTTAGATCATAGCCTAGTTTGCTCATAATTTTAATTGAACTTTATATAACAGAATATAATTTCTCATTTTAACATATTTGTTACATTATACAGATTAAGAAAAAATTATATCCTATTTATTGATTAATATCAGTCAAATAATTTAAAACTGATGTCAATTTAGATGTTGTTACGTTAGTGGGATGGAATTCAGGGATCATAAATTTTTCAACGTTTGGAGGTAAATTCGAAGAACTAACAATTTTCGTATAAATTGTAAAATTTTCAAAATAATCCACTATACAACGTGAAACGTTTCTTTTATATAGCAGAACAGCAATTTTATACGATTCTCTTAGCAATATTAATATAAAAAATTAGTAATTAGTGATATTAATTTTAAAAATTAATCCTTAACAATATTTAATTGAAAAAAAAACCCAAATTTTCTTTGCAAATGTTTTTATAATACTTATTTTGCCTTAAAAATAAAAATTGTAATAATTCTATATTACGATATTTTATTTGCAAGCTATTTTATAATACACGTATAAGTTAAAAAGAATAAAATATTTTATTTGGCATCAAAAATTAAAAAAGAGGAGAATTTAATTAGATTTTCAAAATCAGAACTGGGGAACGACGTTTTCCTTTGGTTGAGTAAACAACTCAATGGCAAAAATGTATTTTAGAAATGTTTCAAAAATCTTTCATGAAATAAGAATACATTACACGCTAAAATTCTTAATTTACATGGAGGATTAAGAAACACTCATGTAAGATTTTGTTTGATACAACGATTTAATTAAAAGCAGAGTTAGTTATGTAAGAAAAATGAGTTTCAATGTGATAATACAATTTGGTAAGTGTATTTTCATGAATAGAGTGGCTTTATGTTGCAAAATGCAGGAATGTTTTTTTATGTAACACAATAATATTTATTTTCTTCTATTTTTTGTGGGAGGGGGGGGGGAGAAATAGTATATTCATTGAGAAGAAAATCTTTTAAATTTCTATAAATGAAAAGCCAGTGCTTTAACTTGTTTAATGGATAAGCATGTAGAATATTTCCATGAACATAAAATAAAGTTTTAGTTCAAAAAATCTCATCACTATATTAAGGAAAAACAAAGCATTAGTCATAAGATTTAAAAAGGGTTTCTCAAAAATATTGCAATTAATTTATAATTCCCTTAATTAATGAAATTTTTAAAAATTTAAATCATCTATCCCTATTTAAATTTTAATAAGGATGTTTTGTCTTTTCTTTTTCATATTTCTTTCTTCTGTTCTATTGCCAACGTGTTAATGTCTTGAATCACTGGAAAACGATTTCTGAAATCGATGATTTGGTCCTTACATAAAAAATCATTTTATTAACAGAAGAAACTTCGATAATATTCTCAGTATTTTGATGTTGAACTTCAACTTGTTTGCTGCCATTTGAAGAATAGGATTTGAAGTCGGGCAGTAAATTCATTGACAAGTCGCATTTACGACGCCGTCTCAATACGATGTCGTAATTTATTATGTGTGAAATGGATGAAACGTTATTTGACGTCATGGATATTTTAAACCTATGAAAATTGTAATAAAGCGATGTTGCCCTGACCTCAACTGGAACGAAAGAAGCATCCACTTTAGGGTTAATAAAAACTTTTGTTCTATTTATCCTCCAAATTTTTGTTTGGAATTGAATTTATAATTTCTGCACGAATGTTAATCAAGTTTCATCAAGATATTAGTTTTTGTCTAACTTAAAGCATTTGTTATATATATCATATCAAAATTAGATACACTTCTATTTAATAGACATCCAGTGATTGCAAGAAATAACGGGGTTGAAAGAAGTCCAGAACATATTTCATGAAATATTGGGCTCCAGTATTGAATAACTTTATAGCAAAACAAAATTTTCAAGCGTTCCATTCTTCATAAAGCTTGTTTTAATTGATCTGTGAGTGAGATCTCTTTTCGTGGTACAACCAGTGTTTGGAAAAACTTTAAGCAAATAGTAATGAAGGTAATGAATTGAAAATATCGTCATTTTTCCAAATCATAATTTTTTTCAAAAGCTGTGTATCAAATTTCTGTTGAAAAGCACTGTCGATAAATTAAATATAAAAGATTTGAAAATTGAACTGTTAGATGCTTGACAAGCAAATGATTCAGAAGGTGTTAAATTATAAATAGTGAAAAGACGTTTTGTTCCAGGGTAGCTTAACAACCTAAGGCTGTTTTAAGGTATTCGAACAACATACCTGTTTTGGGTATTTTGGGTTTATATATAGTTGAAGGTATTCCTCTGCTGCATGCTGAATGCCCAAAAGAACTACAATATAAACACTTCAACATATGTGGCATGGATATTTGGAGAGCAATATCGATGTGTTGTTGGACAGTGGCTAAAACCTAATCCGAGTCTGTCTACTCTGAAGATAGCGATTTATACTTCTAAGTTACGGAAATTTCGAAAATATTGAGAATAAAAGGGGGAATATTTTTACAAATTAAAATCAATGAATGTTCTGTTAATTATTTAAATTTCTTAACCATGCATTTTCATCTCCAAACATTTTATATTTCAAAATTATAATGAATTATTTATATTGTTTACTCAATTTCTTCGAAGTGACTTTCGTTACCGTAGTAAGAGATACGCGCGTGGTAGAAGAGTTATACAAGCTTGTAAATTTAAATTATTCGTTTCCACAAGGAGTTAGATATCAAAATCATCAAATGTGATATGTTACTGACCTGTTTATGGAAAATATTGAGTTGTAGTAGACTATTAAAGTAAGTTAAGGATGCAATGAAATTTTTTTTTAAAAAATTAAAAAAAACTCATTTTTCTTATTTGTTTATTAGTTTGTGATTGTGATATAAACTACATTTTAATAAGTATAGTATCCATTTGTTGTAATAATCAACTCTTTCTCAAAAGAGAAGTAAATATTAAATCCATTGAAAAAAATGGAATTGAGAATCTTTAAGAAATCATGATAAAATTCCTGGGGCCTGAGCAGCTACTAGGCACGTCGGCAGGTAGTGGATAGCCGAACGTCCTGTAGGAATGACAGAATAGCCTTGAATACAGAATCAGAGACAGCGAACCAGCTCCCGAAATCCTGGTGTTAAGCGACCGTGCCTAGGGATATTTGGCACCGCGGTAATGGTGTCTTAACGAAGCCACTAGTTGCCCGATGAACTTCTAGAGCTTTTTTGCCTTGCCCAGTAACTCAGACAATGCTGGGTGGACTGTTGTATTACCTGAGCCTATTAATTGTTATCTTATGACTGAAAAAAAAAAGAACTAACAAACCTTTCTGCATTTGTAGGTGAAGCTTATGAAGTAGACCATGCTGAAAAAGGCAAGGGAACCCAGAGGCAATCGAGTAAAGGAGCAGAAATGAATCCCTCACAGGAGGTAGAAATGACCTCCAAACCATCTTCTGGTGAGAGTCAAGAAGCTATTGCTAGCATGACTGACTCTTTGATCAGAATCAAGATTAAAAAGAGACTTTCTGGTGCCCAGAAGAAGAAGCTGGTGAAGGAACCCATTATGGGAAAGCATTATGATTTGCTGGAGAGTGCTTGGTAAAAATTGGGGTTTACATCCAAAACTGATGTTTTGGATATACACAGCTATTGTTAGGCCCATTTTCACATATGCTTATGTGATCTGGTGGCATAAGGTGGAACAGAAGATTGTGATTAACAGACTAGGAGGTATACAAAGACTGTCCTGTTTCTGCATCACAGGAGCAATGTCAGTGAGGAACATTTTTGTGGGATGAATTTGAAGACTGCAAAAACCAATGTTCTTAGATTGGATAAACAGAATATGTATGAAGCTTGGCTCAACACTCCTGGTCAAACCCACGCTAAAAATATGAACTGTAGATCATCAGCGAGGATTGCCTCTGAAATTCTAAGATGCTCTAAGCAAAGATACGTTTAATAGTAGTCTTCATAACTGGGCACTACTATTTCAGAAAACATTTCCATAAATTGGGACAGTGTCAGAAAGATCCTATCTGCAGGAAATGTCACATGCAAAAGAAAACGGCTAAGCATATCATTTATGAATTCGAGGCCCTTGCCCTTTCATGATTAACTTCTTTAGGCATCATCCATGTCATAGAGCTACACCTAGACTACATTAAAGGGTTATCGGACTTTATTAATAAAGTAGGTGACCCGAGCAATTGCAACTAGGAAACATTGGGTTTGGAGTTAACAGTACAAAATGATGATAAAAGCAAAGGTGCCCAGTGCCATACAAACCCAATTTTAAGAAGAAGATGATAAAATTCAATTACGTTATATATTTTTTCAAGCATTTTGTAATAAAAAATTTTGCGAATAAATTAGAACAAAAAATATTTAAATTAATATGAATTATAAATGCTATTTCTGAGTTACAAAAAATAAAATTAGCTAAATATTTATCAAAATACGGGGTTAAATTTTATACAACTCCGCATTAAAAGAAGTTTTACGTTAATATTTGTTTTGAGAATACTAAGTTTTTTGCATATTTTTAAGTGATACGCCGTTTCGAGATTCAAATAAAAGCTATCAGAAAAACTTAATGAATTGATAAAGTCGACAACAAAATAATACAATGAAAATGAAATAGGAACATATTTTAGATATTTTTCATATAAGGCAAATTAGAATAAACAAAAAAATTAAAGAATTAAAAATTACTGCTCTCTGAAGCTTTAGTTTAAAAGTAAAAACACAAAATCCTAATATTTAATACATAAAAATGCATAGATTATTATGAAAAATAGAGTTTAACATTCGCCAGGGAATGTTAACATATATATAACAAGACCGGGTATTTGATTACATTCTCGTACATTTGTACTAACATCAATCACCAGTGCAAGTTGACAATCATTAATATGTTGTGGTAAAGTTTCGATTTGTTTGTCGCTCAACGGTCATTTTTTGCACACAAGGGCTAATTAGACCGGGACCTACAGTTTAAAGTGGATTCCGAACCACTACAAACATCTTTGCCCAAGGTGGGATTTGAAACGAACTGTTGAACCAAAGGCAAGAGCGCTAACCATTCGGCTTCCTGTTCGGCATGCTGTGGTAAAGGTTGGAAACAGAAGGGGATTTCATCAGAGGAAAAAATGTCTCTAAATATTTCGCTCGCTTGCAAGTAACGTTATGCGACATATATTTATTACATTCTGAACTTTACTGCTTCTCAGTATTATACAAGGTTTCATGGGGCAAACAATGTTTTTTATTTATTTTTTAAATTAAATTTTATTGTTTTACGTAATATTTTCATTCATATTGAAGGGATACTGTAAGAAATTGGGATTTTTTAAAACAGTAGAATGAGTTAATTTTGAGCAATCGAGAAAACAATTGTTTTTATTTTTTTTAAAAGAAAAATACTCTAAAATCTTCCTGAAGTATTTTCTTTTTTTAAATTAAGTGCAGCACACCTTTAGACCACAAATAATAAAAATGATTTAAAAATTAAAAAATTTATATCGAGAAATTAATTGCTTCATATAAAGGTGGAAGCACAAACACACCGTAATACGTCTTCAATGATAAGCACTTCAAAATATTATCTGAAGTACACACTCGAATAAGCCACGGAGGAAGAACATGCATGCTTAGAGATATGCAATTGAAATATAAAATTATTACATAATGAAATGTAACATTGTATTTAAAATTATTTAGTCAACATCAGTTTAAACATTGTATCTATCAAAAAATAATGTTATAAAACCAATGGGGAATTTTGTATTTAACTGAAAAGATCAAGTCGAATTGATAAATCAACGAACACACTACGATAACATATATAACCTGATAATGGTGAATCAAATTCACTTAACTAAATTTGTTCACGTATAAGATTTGAAAATTAAGACATGTGAATAAGTAGAGTTGATAAGTAAGATGAATAAGTAGTAATTGCATAACATTGGAAATGAATGTGATTTTAGCTTCCTATTAACGCGGACTAAAATTTAATATCTAATAAGAAATAGATCGTAAAATATTGGAAGTCCCAGAGTTTTTGTCAAGATAATTTTACCCAAAAATTCTACAGAAGCAGGACAGAAAAGTACCGCTGATTTTTTATACGAAATAATTTATGATAAAACAAAAATTTGTTTGTGATCAAACTTTAATCTGCACCATAAGAAAAGTACAAAAAGAATTTTAAATTGCTATTTTTCAAGTAGTTAAATTTGATGTTTTCATAGTTTTATGTTAACTGGCTGCTGCGTCAGAATGAAAAGTTAGTTTTTTGAGAAATATTTTTGGTCATATAATATAATTAAGGTTTTATTAAAAAATGGTTTGAATTGTGTGTGTCTACATTTAAGTTAATATTTCAAATATGGAAACCCAATATTCCTAATTAAAGTTCTAAAAAAAATGAACCCACAAAAGCAATCAACTAAATAACAGCCTATGACAAATATTTTTGTACTCCAGAGTGAAACCATTGAAAATGCAATGTGGTATATTTTCTTCTCTCTTCCTTAATGGGCAGTTTACCGAAAATGCAGCATTAAGGGAATTTGTTTCATGTTTTCTTTCTTTCCCTCGAAGAAAATGTGCTCCGGTGATACATGGATCACGAAATCGAATTGCATTCTTTAGACATGAAAATCGAAAGCAATGATTTAGTTCAAGAGAAAAAAAAAAACAATAATATTTTAGATATATTTTTTTGTGATGCTTCCACAAAACAAGAGAGACTTACCTAAAATAGGAAAAAGATCATCAAATTATTATTCTAATTGAGAGTAAAATAGTGGCCTTATACTTTATATAGATAAAAATTGATGGGGAAAAAAGAAAATTTTACATAAAATCAGTAAAAAGTATGAATATTTTTACAGAAAAATATATTTCTAAAACAAACTAAGTAATCACAACTTTCTATTGTTTTTATTTAATATAATATATGAAGAGCCAATTAAATACTTAACATATATACAGGTTTTATAAAAATTGAAACTTTCATAAAAGTTTTGTAAAATGATTTATTCACTTGCTTTTATTTATTTCTAAATATGTTGTTGTACCGGATAAAAGAATACTAGATTATTTATATTTTATGTAACTGCATTGATTAAATTTGCATAATAATCTATAATCCTCAATTTGTCATAGGTTAATGTGGACCAATCAAAAGGAATGATTAGTTATTTTGGTTCGTCTTAAAATAAGAGCTATGTGAGTATTTCTGTACTCTCATTCATTCCTCCAATAAATACCGTTAAAACGAGGGTCACTCTGAAATTTTTGAGATACAATTTAAAGTTATTCTTACAAAATTTTAGATGTGTTCAAAGTAGTCTCCTCCAGCATCACTGGTCTTTTGTAGACGAATTTTCCACAGATTAAATGCCTCAAGCCTTTCATTTCTTGAAATAGATGAAAAAAATGCATTTATAGCCACATCAATCTCTTCTTCTGAATGAAAACGGCGTTCACGTAAGTTCTTTTTTAGATTAAAGAATAACCAAAAGTGGCACATAGCTAGATCAGGTGAATACGGCGGAAGTTCGATCACTTTAATTTGTTTTTGCTTAAGAAACTCAACTGTTAATCTGGCTGTATGTGAAGATGCATTGTCATTGTGAAGCATTAGTCCCCTAACATTCAGTTCTTGTAGAATTTCTGGAAGACTTTTAGTGGTATACCAGTTTGCTGTTACTGTCTTCTGTCCTTCCAACTTGATGGCTTTGACCAATCCCGTACTTCTGAAGAAAACGGCATGCATCACTTTTTTCAGTGCGCGTTGTTTTTTCACCATTGTCGACGTGGGATCACCTTCAAAGACCCATACTTTATTTTCTTGACGTGTTGGAACGTCAAAACATGGTATGTACGTTTCATCAACTGTTACAATTTTTGCAATGATGCGGTGGCCACCATCATTTAGAAACTTAAGAGTTTTTTCACTGATTCTGTCACGCTCCTCGTTTTGATGCTCAGCTAGATTATGGGGAACCCAACGGCAAACTACTTTTCTCATATGTAATTCTTCATGAATGATTTTGTGTATGGCTGCGGAAACAATGTGAAGTTCCTTCTATATCATTTCATAGGAACAGCGATTATCATCCATTAATATTTTTCATATGGCGGACACATTATCTAGGATTAATGCCGACGGCGGCATTCCTGTGTGTTCTTCTTCCTGAAGAAAATTGCGACCTCTTCTAAATTGTCTAAACCATCTGAATAGAGTAGCACGCACGAACTGGAGATTCATCACAAAATGCTAATTGCAACCGTTGAAGGTATTCTTCTTGATTTAATCCTGCTTTAAAATCGTTGAAAATCATAGTGCGAAAATGTTCTCGCGTCAACTGCCTTTTCTCTTCTGTTTAAAATTCATTCTACGCTAAACAAGTTGAAGTAAGTCAGTAAAAAATCGTCTTCTAAGTTAAAAGACTTTGTATTTTAAAATTAAACCGTTATTTTTATTTTGTAAATTCTCGTCTGTGCGTATCTCAAAAATTTCAGTGTAACATTTGTATCCATTGATCATATAATCCAAGCACATACGTTATACTGGTCAGGAAATAATGACAAACAGTTGGTCAATTCTTTAACTCAAAGCACGCATCGATTTCATTAGGAATTCAGTTTATTGCATTTCGTCTTAGAAAAAGTATCTACGAATTTCCTTTTTCATGATGCAGCAATAAAAAAAGAAGAAATAAAGTATGTTTAAAACAATGAAGTTCATTTCACATTACTAAGTTGTCAATGGAATTCGAGCTGCAGATGGAGATTTTTTGTTTCATTGAAGTAATATAATGGGATCTATGCAAAATTAAGATCGCATCTCTTAGGTTGTTGTTTTAAAGTCAGATTTCATTAAATGTATCAATTATTGCAATCTGAATCCACTAATTGATTAATAAATATATCAGTATATCAAAAAATATAATATTATTATTAAAAATTTTAAATTGGATCGAAAACTATACTAATTATAGAATACACAAACCTGAATTTAAGCTAGAGATCGAATTTTTAATACAATTAGTTCTGGAACTTTGTGCATGACTGCGTTAGTTAGGTTAACAATTCAATTCATATATTCATATATATATATATGTATATATATGTGTGTGTGTGCGTGTGTAATTTTCACATCCACTTTTTTAAAGTTAAATATAAAAATTACATTTTGATTAAGAAATACTTCTTTGTAAATATTTAATGTAAGAAAAAAAGTACTACGAATTTTGTAATGTCCTCCTCTATAATAAAAAGGAAAAAATTAAATATTACTACAATTTAAGAGCATTGTAAAATAAAAAAAAAAAAAAAAAAAAAAAAAAAAAATTTATTAATATTTTTATCCGAACATCACTAAAATAATACGTAATGTACATCCATTCGTTTAAGTCGAATGTCAGTGCTGCCATCTATATATAAATATGTAAGTATTTTAAGAATTAAAAATAGAAAATTCATTTTTTAATTTAATTCTTAAAATACTTACATATTTTTATACAGATGGCAGCACTGACATTCGACTTAAACGAATGGATGTACATTACGTGTTATTTTAGTAATGTTCGGATAAAAATATTAATTTAATTTTTTACAAAAATTAAATTAATTAAATTACATTAATTTAAAACAAAAAAAGAAAATTCATTTTTTAATTGTTTTTATATATTTATCTAAAATATATCTATGTGTATCATTGTTGATGTGCAGTTTTAATTAATTAAAATTTATTTTTTGAAAATCCAATTGACATTTTTAAAATTAACTTAGAAATAACTAAAATTTATTTTTTGGTGCGAGATCATTAATTTACTTCGTTCTAAAATAAAGAAAGAATTTATAATCTCACAAAGGAAATATAAATATAATTTTGTGATGAAATTTTTGACAGCTCATCGAAGAAATTATTGTGATTGCGACGAATATGTTTATTAATGCAGATGTCAAATTATTTTATATCTGCATTTTTTGGAGCGAGACAAATTGTAATTTTTCTCATTTTTTTATTATTACACATGTTGCCTGATTTATTTCTCCATATATGTAGTAACATTACTTGTATCACGTTTTGTTCCTTTGTGGTTGTTAGATCACTGGCAATCAAGCATAATACAGAGTTTAAAAATATTTGCTTAACGGCAAAAAAAAAAAAAAAAAAAAAAAAAAAAACCAGAAAAACATTTAACCATTTACCCTGACAAGCGTAAATGCAAAAAGAAGTTTGAAAAGCTTATCGTTCTCTTTAAGAATAGTTGGAATTGAACATGAGGATTTCCATCCGAAGAATCCCTAGCAATGTAGAATGTAATTTTTATTGCAAATATCATAAACGTTGTTTTTTAAGTTTCTATCTTCACATCAAATCGATTTAAGGAAATGAAATCGACGTTTTTTATTACTTTCATTCTAATACTTAAATTTGTAGGCATGGGCATACTGTATTTCTAATTTCCTCGTTGTCAACTATTTGTTGGTTGTTCAGGAATAAGAACAAGACAGAAATCTAGAATTTATGCTTTAAATTGGGCAACACTCAACATTTTTAGTAAATTACATTAAATAATTAACAATTTTAGTTAATTACATAAAATTAGGTTAAAATAATAAAATCATTACTTTTAATTGAATGTAGTTTTTTAAGGGTACATTTTTTCTGCAAATTAATCTTAAAATTTAATTTTTATTCAATATTTTTTCTATTAAGAGTTAGCTATTGCTCCTACTGTTTTCTTACATTAACTCTATTTTATTTTGTCCACATTTTAATACAATAATTATTTGCGTTTTAGTATTTGATCGGATATTGATCACTTACGTACAAAAATAAGGAAATATGCAAATGAAACTTATTTTATTTACTCTCCATTTCCATTACAAAGTAATTATCATGATTTTGTTAGAATCAGAATAATACAGTGATCAGTTTAGTTTTCTTTAATTGCTTTTTATTACTTTTTTTTGAACTATACTTTCTTTTTAATGTGACGAGTCTATGATTTTATTTTTGTGTTTTATATTTATTTCATATATAAATCTATTTCGTTTGAATAAACTTTCAGTTTGAGGAATAGATTTCGATTATTTTACATACAAGAAGGAGTTTTAAGGATTTTATCTTTTCTCACCTCATGGAAAATAGATATTGTATAATAATTGATAAATTGATATTACGAAAATATTGATGAAGATAATGGTAATTGAATTCTTTTCATTCCTTCCAGAACCTTAATAGAAAATGAATATTGAAGATTTTTTTTTCCTTTTACATATGTTTTTTCTACAAAATTATTAACTCTTCCTATTACAGTAACCCAATTCTACAATTAAGTGACAAAAACCAATGTTCAATAAATTACACACCACCAAATGCTTTACATAAGGTATATTTTAATGTAAAAATTTTGTTTCATAAATGTACCGAAATCGCGCTTTTTCACTGACAGTAGATATCAATCTTAAAAAATAGGATTAATTTTTCGCGTGGATAATACTGTTTGCTAAATACCTTTTCTTATCAGACACAAAACAAATGAATGAATGTTTGGTAAACCATTTTTGTATTATTATTCTTATTTAACGTTATATTTAATTTTATAATATAAATATTTTTTACACTTAATTTTTTATAAGAAATATGTGCTTATGTTAATAGATAATTGTTTTAAAAGATTAAATCTTGAAAAGAAGTAATTTTTTTTCAAATTCTTTTTTTTTTTCTAAAGCAAAATATCAAGCCACATTTTCTATTGTCAAGTAATGATATCATCTTTGCAGAACATCGGAGAGTAATCATTTGTTGGCGAGTGAAGCTGGCTAAAGCTATTATTGGCATTCATGGATCCATTTGATTTCATGGACACCACACCAATTAACCAAAACCAAATACCAATACAAACAATGTGACAAACTTCATTTACTTGGTATCTTTTATTTTATCATATACTTTTAAAACATTTCAAACATTTTTAACATTTTTAAAATATTTCAAAAATAGGAAGCCTTTTTTAATTTTATAAAGAAAAAAATTAAGATGCATAAATATTTAAATTTCTTAATGTTTAAAAATTTAATTCTATTTTCTTAATTTATCTTTTAGAATGTATATATATATATATATATATATATATATATATATATATATATATATATATATATATATATATATATATATATATATATATATATATATTATTGATGGGAAAAATTGGCATCAATAAAATACAAGTGAAATTGTTATTAACATTTTATGTGGATAGAAATATGAATTTATAACGTGAATTAAGTACCATTATGGTCAGCCTCTCTCTAGGAGTGTTGACCACATTTGCTCAAAAATAGAGTTTTCCGTAAATGGCAAAGAATGATCGTCAAAATTTGTCCTAACAGTCCAAAACCACCAAATGTAAAATTGAAGATAAAAAATAATCAGCATGTGAATGCAATTAAATAGTGTGAAGTAATTATGAAATAGTATACAAATAATTATGAAATTATTGCTACACAGTAGTAAAAAAAAATCATTTCAAACAAAGTAAAAGTGAATAGGTAAATATTGAAAATATGTGACTAAATGAAAACCTCACTTCAATGTTATAACTTATTATTAATGTTATAAAAGTAGTTAATTTTATTGCTCTTGTTATTAAGTATTGTTATTAAGATAAAGTTTATTGGTGTATTATTATTTATATACACATATAGTATAGTATCTAATTGGAAAATTTAATAATAAATCTAATTGGGAAAGTACTGCTGAGTACAGGCCAAGATGGAATAAGCTCATTGAGAAGGCCAGGACCCACACAGGGTTTTAGTGCAATTGTTGATTGATTGATTGATAGTATAGTATCATTTAAATCTTTAATTTGCTTCCAGATCTATTTTAAATGATTACAGATTTATTACATTATGTGAAATTTATTAAAAAAATTATTCTTATATATTTTAGGAGAAATATACGAAACGCAATTAATTTATTTATAAATCCTTCAATTAAATTCATCTTATATATCACTATAATTAATGTGTTTAATTTCAATAAAAATATCTAAAAATTTAGATCATTAGAAATTGTCTTAAATTTGAAAAATTAAATACAAAATCATGTCTGAAAGCTTATGACATCTGGATAAAAAAGTATTTTTTTTAAAATTAATGCAAAAATTAATTAGCGAGAAGATTCATGAATTTTGAATCCTGTGGAATTTTATTTATATGCGTGTATAGCTTTTCTCTATTATAAATTCAATTTTTATAAATGAAAGCGATTTAAAATCTTCCATTAATTTATATTCATTCAAAGTAGGAAACCAAATTCTTAAAGTAAAACGTTAAAAAAAAATGACACGAATATATGTTAAAGAACTTTAAGAACAAATGAAGAAATGTAATTATTTTTTTGTATATGAAGATATAGAATATCTTATCAGTTTGTTATCATTAATAATCTATACCTATTTTAAATTTAATATAGTTTCGTAAACAATACTTAAATAACATAAAGTAGGAAAAAATAGACTAGGTAATTTGATTTTAAGAATCTAATATATAAATAATGTGAATTTTTCTAAAGTCTTATTGAATAGATTTTCAATAAAATACTGCATTAAATAATATAATATGCGTTTGAGAAAACATTCTACTAAATAATAATTCTTCAATAAACTTCATGAAACAAGTTTTAGTAAGCACTTAAAAGATTGAATTATATAATATAAAATTATTACTTATAGAAGAGTCAGCAAAGTATTGGAGGTCATAAAAATCTTCAGATGCACATAGTATTTGCACATAGTTAATTTTGATGTTTGAATATTCAGTATTATTTTCTTTGGAAATTTTATAATTTTTATATTTCTTGGCAACAATTATTTGATATTTTCAGTTTATTTGAATTTATTGTCTGATTATATGTTATTTCCAACTGTATATTTATTGGCTTTGTATGGATATGGAGTACAATGGTAAAATTTTGGGAATATGTACATAACTTTAAAAAATTTAACTCCCAAATTTGGGAGCAATTTCCTAAAATAATATTCCGAATACTTAAACTTATTGAATACTAATAATAGCTCAATTTATAACTTTAATAGAAATTTTGAAATTTTAGATACTTCATTGATATAAATAAACATTAATACTAATATATATGATAAAAATGAATAAATTTAAATTTTTCAATATTAATAAAATTAAAAATTTGTCAAATATATTTTTTTTAAAGACTGTTCTTTGGTATTGCAGAAAAAGAATACAGTTTCAACAATATGGTTGACCCTGGCAAAACAGCCCATATTGATTTTTAATTCTATTTATGTGTTTATTTTTCTCTCCATATTAAATTTGAATTTCATTTTAATTCAAATTTAAAGCTTTTTTTTATATATATATTTTTAGTAATTCTATTTCTAACTGCCTTTGCACTTAAAGGAATTGCTGCACTTTTCTTATATTTGAGTTTTGATTATTCTTGAACAATTTTTTTTGATTTTATGTCCCCTATATATATATATATAATGTTCTAAATTTTGAAAATAATGCTACTGTTTAAAATTATTATTAATAGTTCATAAAATTTAGTAAATAAGCTACAATAAGTTTTGATTTCATTTTAAAGTTATCTCTATGTACATTATATTATATGCAGTATTTCTTATACTAATACTATTTTGTATAACAAAATTAATGAGACAAATATTTCAATAGAAAGTAAATTTTATTTCGGAATTTGTTCGATAAAACTTCAAGTATCTTCTTTACCGAGGCATGATGTCTTATAAATATTGATGTAACATATGGGTTCATGACAATTTGAGGTGCGTGCTCTCTTTTGTTTATTAATAGGCAATTCTAGGCCTCATTCGTTGCTTGAACGCATATCTCTTGTCGCGGTACACTTTTCGATCGCTATCAGTATAATATTGTCCTTCATCGTGATCGTGACCGTACGCGTTTCCAGGTCGCCACACGTGACGGCGGTTACCCGTGTCTTCAGATTCTTCCACATCATCTTCGTCATCCTGTTCTGGGCCATCCTCATGGTCGAAGGTATCTTCCTCATCATCTTCTTCATCGTCCTCTCCTTCCTCACCTGAAATGTAGGTCTCTGACTGATCTGATGGGGACCTAGATCCGTCACGAAATCTCCTCCTGTTTCGGAATCGTGCTGGGCGCCTCCTTCTGCCGTCTGCACCTGGTGGATAAATGACCCTTCGCCAGTAAAACCTCACGAGACCCTTATGATGCTTGTGGCACTCTGGACCATGACAAGGCTGTCTTTGACCTTGTCCAGCGATTTGGTTCAATACTGGCCTAGGTGGAAAGTTACTTTGAGGACCTAGATTGAGATTGAGATTTGAGACCCCATCATCGTAATCCAAAGGGTCTTGGCGTCTCATTCCGTACTTATTAACTGGTGGTACATAAACAGATTCAGATTTAACTCTTTGAACCACATATGTCTTCGATGAAGGGACAACATATGTAGCTACTTTGGGTACTGCAGCGAATATTTTATTTACCGATGGAGAAGACTCAGACGGACTCATGTACATGGTCTTTGGAGATGACGATCCCCGAATAATATATGGAGGGTATGGAGGAGATGTTGGCCTGGCTCTGGCATAAGTTGGCCTGTAGTTATCGTAATCATAATCGTAATCTTGTGATTCATCCATGTCACTGTAATAGTCCTTGTCTCTGTTTCTTGAGTTGTCTCCATCGGATCTTCGTTTGGATTTACCTTCGTCTATTTTGCGCCTCTTCTTCTTTGGTTTTGGTTTCGAAACTCTTTTCACGCTGACAGGAGCTGATGTGGGAGGAGGTGCTGAAGCGGTGGTGGAGCTTACAGTCGCAGTGTAATGCAAATAAGGTGATTTTGGAATACCAATCCAGTGATTGGAAAGGTCACTAATAGTCATCAAACTGTTTCGATGATTAGGATGATTTCGAACCTCTTCTCCTTTTCCAATATGCATTAGAAGTGGGAACGATAGAACCACCTGTGAAAAATAAGAGAACTGAACATTTTTTTCGAAAAAATAAGTAAAGGCACATAAAAATACTGTACTTTTAGTTAAAAAATTTCTATATCAGTAATGCAAATTGCATAATATCTGCAATAAAACATGGAAATAATGCAATAATGAATGATAATTAGGACATAATGTATGGTAATAATGCAATATGCAATATTGTGTCACTATAATGTTCTTTATCAAAATTTAGATGCCAAATTACATTAAGTTTATTCAACAGTAACTGTTTAGTAACTATGCATTTAACAATAATTTTATAAATAAATTATTGAGCTTGAAATGAAGATTGTCTGCAACTAAATTATTTTTTTGGTAATTAGAAATTCTGAAAATAAAAATAAAATGTTTTATTAAAATTATGTATCGTAAAGCGTTCATATTAAGTAAGATATTAATGTTGCTTCCTTTTATGATATTGGTTCAATGATGAGCACTATTATTTAGACTAATTTAAAAGTAATGCAAAAATTTAAGTTTTAGATTTCTTTCACACACAATTCGCTACTTTGTATAATTTCTTTTTGCTTAGAAACAAAAATTTAAAATAAATGAGTATTTTTGCGATTTAGCTTTAATGGTGCATATTAGACAGGTTAGATTGAATGAAAAATTAATTTTCCTGGATTATACAACTCTTTAGTTTTCCATTGCAAATGTTAATACTATTTAAAAAGTTAAAGATTCACACTTTGGAGTAGTAATTTTTCAAAATACAATTGAACTATGAAAAAAATTTAAATGTTTGTTAGAGAACTTGAATTTAATTTATGAAATTAATATAAATTAATTATTAATTTGCTTACATTTGCACAGTATTTGTTTTTATATAAAATATATACTTTTTACATTTAATTTAACAATTTTGCATTTAACAAATATTTTAAAAAAATGCATTTATCAGAAATTGATATATGTTTGGTAGAGATTATTTTTGAAAGTTGTAATTATAATCTTTTGAACAAAAACAATTGAGGGAACTTTTCTAAAAATAATTTGGTAATAATTCTCTTTATTAATAAATATCTGTTGAACTTTAACATAGAAGAATTTTTTTAATAAAATAATTATGGAGCATAACTTAAATACATTTCCTAAAACAAATCTTCTTTGTAAAATAGAATTTTTTCACAAGCTATTTTTTCTCTTGACTAGTCTTCTACTTTGAATAATTTCTTTCTCTTATATTTACAATAATAATTATTAATTTTAATTCACTTTTTATTTATGAGCCCAGCAAATTGTTTTTGTTATGGAAAAATTATATTATTTTCAGAATACCTGTAAAGTTTATTCAGATAAATAGTTTTTGTCTTCTTAGAATTTATTTCCTTTTTTTAAAGATTTTCCTGAAGTTCATTTCTTTAAAAACAAAAACATTTGTGAGCTATAAATACATTTCTAATTTTGAAGAAGGAAATACTTCAAGTTTTCAAGGAGGTTTCCGTTCAATGATATTTATTTTTACGTTTCATTTCTCTTGCTTCAAGTATTCTGTTTCCTTGGAACAATTCTTTGACTAGTTTCTCTATGCATTTATCTAAATGTTTCAACGGCAAATATAATTCATAAAACACAGTTTTTACTCAGAAGAAGAGACTGTAGTTTTTTAAATAAATGTTGATTAATTCATAAATTATCCGTTTAAAAAATTAATTAATTCCATTTAATTTTAATTTCTGATGAAAATATTTTTACATCATGAAAAGAAAGAAATTGAATTAAATTATTTGCCGAAATTAATGATCACTATGATTTTAAATTAAGAAGTTTTTCATAATAACGTCATAAGAATTTTCTATTTACATTTAATTTAAATAAATATGAAAAAAATTAACAGTGGTTTAATTTCATATAAATTACGTATCATATCTAGAAATTTAATGAGATTTTTAATATTTTATTTTCAATAAAATTCTAAGCAAAATGTTTTGCTAAAATTTATAAGTTATATGAAGTTAAATATTTTTTAATATTTTAATATAAAGCAGTTGTTAACAAACAATTGATTAATAAAGATTAGCAGAACATCCATCAAAATTAAGGATTAATTTAAATTTGAAGATAACATTCGTTAAAATTATGTTTATTTTTACCCCTTCAAAAGCAAATATAACATAGTGTGTGAATTAATTTAATTTATCAGCATTTAAAAAAGTCATTGTATAATGGTTATCATATGTAATAGAATTTAAAACCTTTGTTGTGTTCATTTCAAATATAGTTTTTCTACTTTCTTCTCGGATGAATAATTATTATTAACAAAGAAAGTTTCAATAATATCTTTTGAGCCTAAGACTCTTAAAACCATTTGATTCACTCATCTACATTTTTTATAGAAAATTATAACAGCCTACTTTATTTATAAACTCTGAGAACGACATTTTGGATTTAAGATATTTATCTTTTGATTTGAAAGAGAAAATAAGCAGAATGTACCACGATTTTACCACCCAGAGTTATCATTTCAATGAAGATTATTACGACCAAGATCTATTTTACATACCCCATCAGTGAACATGACGGGTCTTAGTTGGTAGGAAATCTGCTGACTTCTAGTAAAAGCTTTTTAATTGGTCCTCTGAAACCCCTTACTCATAAATTGCAATATATAATAATAGGAAATAACAGAAAAAATAAATGCATTCACTACATATTTTTAACAATTGATGAACCTTAATTTATGAACTTTTTTTTACTTCGAAAGCATTGTTTGTCAATTATTACTCTAAATAACGTTTTGCATTAAACTTTTCATTATTTTCTGTTGTTTACACCAATTTCGTTGAGAAAAGTTCAATAAATGTCCGGAAAATGTTTTTATTTTCAAATGTTATTTGCGAAAGGAATTTCAGTTATTGAATGACACAACAGATTACAATATATATATATATATATATATATATATATATATATATATATATATATATATATATATATATATATATATATATATATATATATATATATATATATATATATATATATATATATATATAATCTACATTTACAATAACTATAACTACGCCATGAAACTCACTGTTCACAAAATGAAAATTAATACATCTAACAAATCGAATAAATGAAGACTGTGTCAAGCGAAAATTTCAAATGCATCTAAAAATTTTTGGAGAACAATTGATAGAGAACCAATGTTCTAAGATCATTTATCAAATCCTAGTGTTGCAAAATAAATATTCCTCTGTTAAATGAAAATTAATTTGGTCAAAACTATTAATCGTTTAAGATAAATATTTTCTCACACAAATTGTTGCTGATTGAACAATTAAAGTGTTGGGGTTACTTTTTAGCTGAAATACTTGGCTTACAAAGTCAAGAGATATGTTAACAAAATATGGTGGATCTGGTCACAGGAATTTAAGAGAACTGCAAACCAAAATATTTCCGTTACAGACAAAATTAAAATCAAACTTTTAAATAAGAATTAACTTTGTTCGATGAAGTTTTAAATCGCAACTGGATGGAAGAATTTTTTTTTGGATATTGTTTTTTCTTGTTGTTAAGTAGTAGTACCAAGAACTTTGTGTGGAGATACGCCACCATTTCAGTACCATAACATGATTTAAGTTCCACACAATAAATACATTTATTGGAAATATCTTAGCTATGTGGAAATGGAAAATTCTATTATCAAAATAAATTTTACAAATGTGAATGGTAATAAATTGTACAATTATTTACGATTCTGTATTCATTCTAAAAGCGAACAATTTTATTTGCAATCTTTAAGACTGAAAAATTTGAATGGAATGTTTACTGATGCAATTTAAGGTAATAATCTTGTTTCTTTAAGAAGAATATAATTTAGTAAAAGCTGACCAACTTGTCTAGTGGTCAGCGTGTCTGACTACGGATAGGAAGGTCCTGGGTTCGAATCCAGGTTCAGGCATGGATGTACTTTCTCTCTCTATCCTGTCTTTGACCTTTTCTGAAGTATGAATGAAGTATGAATGATGCCTACCCTATAAACGGGTCCCTATGGCATGTGTGAGGGTGCGATTGTGGCCCATCCCCTGTAGTGCACACGAGGCAACGCCTCGGCAGCTAAGAGGTCACTGTTTCTGGCCGGTTTTTTGGAGATCAGGCAACAATAGACTCTGCTGCAGTTGTAACTGTCTGCCATTGGAAAAAATAATTTAGTAAAAAATATTATTGAATTTTACGATCAAATCTCACGATTTGTTTCTGAAATTTTTGATGAGCAATGCAAAGAATCAGATAAAAAACGCTAAAAATTGTTATTTTTTATAAATAAGTAAAAATAAAATATCTTAGTAGTAAAAATAGAAGAAGGTGAAGCGGATTTAGAAGCGTTCTGGGAAAATGTTAAGTTTGGTGATATTTTGCTTAAGTCTGTGATTGCATTTGGCAACTTTATCATATTCACTGGTGAAATCAAATAGTATCTGTAAAAAAAACTGTTTTATTTTCTTTATTTTCGCCTAAGATTCTTACAATTTTTTGAAAATTTGTTAAATATCGCAATGAATTGTCATAAATAAGAAATTTTTATACAAGCTTTCCTGACATATTTTAAAGTACCTCTCAAGTTAAAATTTACAATTTAAATAACGTAATCCTTGTAATATGAAATAATGCTTCTCAATGTTGTCAACTATTATGTCCGATTAAAGATTTATTATTTTTTTTAATAATTATATCTTTCGCATTATTTACTTTTAAGCAACTTTAGCTATTTTCGTTTAGTGGTTAATTCTATCTCAATAACGCAATGAATATTAAATCACAATATATAAATTCATATTAAAATCTTTCTCGTATAATTCCCTTATAAATTTGATATAAAATCACAATTTTTCTACCCTTCTAAAAATGGAGAAAGTTTTGTGAATAGTTGACAGTCAACTATTTCTATACAAGTTTAAGCATGTTGAAATATAATTTTTTGTTTAGTCTTAATTACTCTGCCAGAAGAAAATCACTCTAACAAGGTGAAGATGCTGCTAATAATGAATACTTTTTAACAGCTGGTTGCTTTAGTAGGGTAATTTAAAATTGAATCTACTGTTAATGCTTCTCCAGTATATTAATTTATGTTCTTCATAATTTCAGCCAGCCTGACTAAATTATTAAAATTGATTAAGAAATGCAGTTAAATAGTTAACCTATGAAGACTTCTCTTTCTCTTTTAACTTATTAAAATATATGCAAATTTTGACCCCGAAAGAGCTTATTGACATAAATATAATTTAATGTTTCGTACATAATTATGCTGAAGAGAAATATTAAAGTAAGTGCCTCTTAAGAAATGCAACATCGTGCCACGCATTAAAGAACTTAATTATACTCTTAAGAAAATTGTACTAAGTGAATGGAAGGCACTGATGGCAGAAAGTTGTTCAAAGTAAAGAAACATTGGGGGGATAATTTATGAACATTTTCAATTATACATTCTATTTCAACAATTGACTTTTTCTTATGGTTTCACTTAGTTTCATCTAATATAATAATTGAATTCTAGGTAATTTTATTAAGAGAAATTTTTTTTTGGATTCAGGGCTAAAGAATGAGAAAGCAGCTATTTGCAATATGAAAGTTTTTACATCGTAATTATTAATCAAGGAATAATATAACTGGGTGGAAAATGTTTTTGAGAAATCTGTCGGTAATAAATTTTTTTCTGTGAAAGGATAATTAAATTATAAGGCTTGTATATGCGAAAAAGTTAATGAGAGACAATTTGTTACTTTTCTAACACAAGATTTTATTTTTTAAAAAAAAAGACAAATGTGAAACAACATTAACTGCCATTGTGTATAAAATGATATAATAAAGATAATTTAAAGGAAGTAGTGAAATATTTTATCTTTTACATTGTTACAACATGAGGTTAAAAATTTTAATAAACGGAATTTGATTTGATTGCAACATTGTAATCACTTTTGATAAATTCATAAACTGAACTGGAACATACAGTTTTAAGTGAATTCTATACCCTATCCCCTCTTGAAGAGAGAACCAAACCCATGAGTTTTTGAATAAAATAATAGAGTGTTTACAATTCAGCTGACCATTCAGTGTAATAAAAGAAAAATAAAGATATGGTATAATCTTCATTGTATGCATCTGTTAATAATAGTTATAGGACATGATATCAATTATATCATTACATTTCAGACAATAATTAAAAATGCAAATTAAATATTATATTACTTTATATTCATAAACACACAGACAAATAAAAAATATCAAAGAACTTATCAGCTTTCTCTTTATTAACTCATAATATTACTTTAATCTGAAAAGCAATGTTTAGTGGCTAATGAATTCAATTATGATAGCATTAATTATTAAATTTCTATTTGTATCAGGGTATTGGGCTGGAGATGCTCTTTCCTAGGGGAATCGATGCTATTCCATTTATGACACAATTCTTCCTAGAAGTTTTGAGAAGTTTGTAAGCAGTAGTTTATAAAATTTACTTTAAATCACAAGCCTTGGTCTAAATAAACATTTTTGAGAATAAAAAAATACCGTTACGTGACAAACACATCAGAGACAAATAAATAGAGCTTTCCAACAAACTACCATGGTGAGATGTTTCAAGCTCATCGTGATTCTTCCCAGTAATTGAATATTATGTATAGATTTACTCTAACTTCATAAGGTATATATAGAATTTATTCATCTTCCTTTCAGTAAAATTTCAAAATATACGTAATTAATATTTGTAAGTATTTGAATAGATCTTCTGTAAATACGTTGCTAATTGTACTACAATTATTACTAATTCAGTGGATTTGTACCAAATTCACCAGTAATATTGTTTTTATCACTATCTGGGATTGTCATTATCAAAGCACCATGAGGGACAAATAATTATATTTTGTCAAACCTTTAACACCGCTATGGGCAAATTAAGAGCCTAAGACAGTTGTAACGCATTTTAATGGCTGAATAAATTGCCATAGGTCTTTTATGGATAGTGGACCGTATTCCCATATCGTAAGGAAATAAATCGGAGAAATTTCTAAGAACCTACCCAGAGAGATGTGAATGCAAATGGTTGAACATAATATTCATATTCATTTGTTCAGTAGTATACTAGTATTGATACTGGGATCTTTCACTCAGAAGATTGATGTACTACGCATGGTGAAGCTCATTAGCAAATTTTAGTAAAAGATGTAATTTTTATGCAAGGGCAACTGTGGATACTTCAAAACAATTTGCAGTTAAAAAAATAATGTATGTCTTTTACAATATATTTGCAGATTTTAATATTTATTAAATTTTTTGAATCATTCTTTCATAAACCAGTAAAATTCTAGTTGATAAGTATACATAGCCTGTGGCTTCTACACCTCTTTGTAAGTCAATATTGGTAAAAAAAAATCTTGTTACTTACATGACTAGATATAAAATTTTCTGCATTAATCCAGTTTATTGCTTATAGTTATCGAATGGTATCAGTGGTATAAAAACTGATTGTTGAAGCATAACATGCTCATAATATAACATTTAATACTAAAAAAGAGTTACCTCATAAAACAATTTTGAATGTCAGGATTTCTAAAAGAATCAGAGAAGTTAAATTTTAAAATTATGTTAGTGCAACATCTCTATCGATGTAGTACTCACATTGCAAAAAATATTTTGTGGTGGTGCAAAAGGATGATAACACGCGTAGGAATCGATGGGTATAATTATCACTTATTTCAAGATGCTGACATTATATTCCTGAATCATGACATTATATTGCAAAATTATATATGTGATCATGGAACAGACTTACATTATTTCGATTCTTATTTAGATATAAAATTTTTTGATTCATTTAGTAAATAAAAAGATTATTTGGTCTTCACATGATATAATATTTGAAGTGATTATTTTATAAGCAAAAGTAAAACTTACAGTTTTAGCATTTAATTTGTGTTGCATTATTTCTTAGAATATACTTACTACTAAGTGTTTAAGTACACAGACATCATTTAGAGAGTAAATACAAGTGCATTAATTATAATGATATTTTTAAAGCTTGTTGACTACAGTTAATGTTTCAGTCATTTACTATTTTTTTTTAAACATTTTTCTCATCTAATCTATTCCATTCTTCTCAAGATGCAATTTACCCTGTAAGGGTAATTTAAATTAATGTGGCGTTTTTAGTAACTTCTGCATTTTTTTAAATTTCTGTAAGTCATTTTCTTTGTATACAGGTATGTACTGATAGTTTTTCTTCTTGATATAATACTTGATATAATAGTTTTATTTGATATAAGGAAGCGCGTTCCATTGGTTTTTAAAATTATAATTGTAAGAATGAAACTTTGACATTTATCCCAATGAAATTCTTTTTCTGAGCCCTTTTAATGTCTTCATATTTCCTAGGCATTTGTTCCAGATAAAAATATACACATATTTATGGTTGCATTAAACAAAAAATAAAATTTTCCAAAGAAGTTATAACTTTAGATATTCAAATTGCAACTGTATATTTAGAACCTCTACTTCATCACATAATGGATACGCATTCCATTTCAGTTATAGATTATCAGATTATATATCAGATACACATTACTTCATAAAATTTTTAATTCGTATTTAATTTCAAATATTGATTGATAATCAGATATAGATCACTTTATCAGATTATGGGTTCGTATTTCTTTTCAAATATAGATGATTGTATGGTTAAGAAAGCACTCATAACTATAAAGAGTTAGCACCCAGGGGATAATATCCAACTACATTGTGTGCAACAATTGGCCTGAAAGACAAACAAGTCAAATTAAATCAAATACTGATAATTAATGATAAAAGTTGTAGTTAATGATGAAATAAAATAGTTATTGGATTAAAAGTTAAAAAGAGAAATAGCTATTACTCATTTGCTGCATTCATTTATATTTCAAGAAAACGTTGCTGACACTTTTTTTAAAGGTAGCAAAATAATGCACCTATCAGGAAAATTTTATGATCACATCATAATAAATGAAAGATAAGTTTTTCCTTTCGTGGAAAACATTTGTCAATGAATTTCAATTATTTGATTAAAAAAATTTTTTCTAATCAATGTGGTTCTTAATAAATGAAAATTTCCTCATTTTTTAATGAATAATAATACGAAATAAAATTAAAACCTACCGAAATATCTTTATAATTATGAAAAAAGATGTATTTAAAACATTATAGTAGACTTCGCTATGAATGAAACTGTGGGAAGCTTTCATAAACATAAATGAAACTCCTATAAAGATATTATAACGCTTCTGAAGCAATATATTTATTTGCTATTTGACACAAAAGCTCCTTCCCTCTTTTTATGTAACTCTAATTAAATGTAGTTAGATGAATTCAAATTTAAGTTTTTTTTTTAAAACATGCAATGTGGAGAAAGTCGAGTAGTTGAATTGTATTTTCATTGAAACCAATAGATGAACAATTTTTTTAATTCCTATTCTTATTTATGCATCAGCATGGTTTCAAGAAAAAGCATGAAAAAAATGTCCCGAAGTTTTATTTCTGAAGAAAAAATTAAAAACGAGGATATATGCAGAATAAGAAACAATAAATAAATAAGAATAAAAAATGAAAATTAATTACAAATGAAAACGAAGAAATACAAAAAATATAATAAAAAAATCACTGCTTCCATAGATTTTTTCACCAAGTCTCCAATATACAAATTTTATCGTCAAAATCAATATGTCAGATACATCATTCTTAACATATATAAATAAAACTTTCTTAAAAGCAAACTTCATTAAGTTAAGTTTTATCTGACCTATTATAGGAAATTTTAAGCTAAGAGAACTGCAAAAAGTTCTCTTTTAATTTGAAAGGTAAAACGGTGTAAGCTTTAACGATTTAATTTTATTACAGATTGCTTTGCGTGGTTAAATATTTGGTTTTAAATTTCCAATGCTCTTGTGTTACCGATGCTTAGTATATTTGATATAATAAAACAATTCTTCGGAAATAAGAGTAAATTTTGTTCTTTCAATAAGAGTAAACTTGAATGTTTGCTTGAAATTTAATTGATTATAAAAATAGAATTATTTATGTATATTTTTTAATTTTATAAAATATATATATATATATATATATATATATATAGAATTTTATTCGTAAGATTCAGAATATATTTTGATATTCATCAATAATTTAATATTCTTCTATTTAAGTAATTTTACATACAATTACCAGAAAATAGCTACGTACAAAAGTACAGTAAACATTATGCAGACAATAGATGTACATTTTATTATCAACATTAATTATATTTTTATGTAAAATTTTTCGTTAACAATTGTTAAATTTCAGTAACACTTTTAAAAAGATAACATACATTATTTAAAAATAATAATAATAGTTAAAAATTACGCAAAAAGTTATCAGAATAAGCTTGAGTACAGTTACAAATTACTAAGATATTTGGAAATTACTAATCTTACTTTTTTAGCCTCCGCGAACCTGTATGAAAGGGAATTTTGTCTGCAATTATTTTTTTTACTACTTATTGATTTTAACTCTGGTGGCAATACAAAAAACAGAATAAAAAACATTGTTCATATGATATATTAGAACTTGCAAACAAATAGAATAAAAATGGATACTAAAAGAAAGAGAATTGTATCCGATGTAAAGAAAATCATCTTAACTCAAAAGAATGAAAGTAAAATTCTTCGAGGAATTGGAAAGATAGTTGGGCGAACTCATTTTTCTATCTAAAGACTAATCAATATAATTACAAGCCATCTAAATCTGTTATCTTAAAGCTTCGGAGTAATAGACCATCTAAGCTGACTTTCCGAGAAAAGATATGCATTCTAAAATTCTTACGTTTAATTACAAAGATTATTTATTGTATTTTAAATAGCACTTGATTTTAGAGAAAGGTGAAAAATATCGCTTCATGAAAATACTATACAAAAAATTCTAAAAATATCTGGCTATCACAGCCGTGTAGTTTACGGCCACGTATTTAAACTACCAATGAGCAAAAACACTTAATCTTTGCCAGTATGTTAATAAACTTTTAAACCTTCTGAGTTTTTTGAAAACGTAATATTCTCTGACGAAAGCAAGTTTAGTATCTTTGGCATCAAAGTGCGTAAATTGGTGTGGAAAAAACATGGTACGGATTTTCAGAAGCAAAATTTTGTGTCTACAGTTAATCACGGTGGAGGAGGCGTAATGATTTGGGGATGCATGGCAGCAAGTGGAGTTGATAGATTAAATTTTATAAACTCAATATTAGATCATATGGGATATATAAGTATATTAAAAGAAAATTTGAAATTGAGTGCACAAGAATTCAACCTTGGTGATGAGACTTTTGGTTTCAACAAGACAGTGAACCAAAAAGCACCGCCCACAAAATAAAGCTTTGGCCGTTGTACAATATAAAATATCAGCTCTGGATATTCCTCCATAATCTCCAGATGCAAACAACAATGAACATTTATGGAATATATTCCAACGCAACATTCGGAAATGAAACATAATATCGAAAGATTTATTAAAAAGAGTTATTATGATGGAATGGAATAATATTTCATCAGCAGAAACCAGTAATCTTATTCACTCTATGCTTAAACTATTGGAAGACGTTCTTAGACAACCATTAAAGTTTAATTGACAATCCAAGGAAGCTATTTTTTAAAGGCTATCGATAAGCAAACTTTTTCTAGCTGCTTTTAAAGTAATTTTTGTTGTTACTTATGACACTTGTGGACAAGCCAAGCTTGCTATGCCGTGGCTACGTGAATTTAAGTCTATAGGAAGCATCCTTCGTTTAATCAGAGTACCATAAAGGTGAAAGTAAGACTTTGCTCTTCAAATCCTCCGATAGATGGCATAACTAAAGGATCCACTACCTCAATTTTGACATTGATCTGAAGGGGGAGGAAATTTTATCCAGACCATTGCACCCTTGGTAACTGCTCAATGAGCGACCATAGGACTTTCGATTTTACAGATTTAACAGATCTATGTGTATGTACATTTTGTCAATCACAGGGACTGTGAACACTTCTTCCTATGATTATATATATATATTTATATATAATCATACACACACACACACACACATATATATATATATATATATATAATATATATATATATATTCAAATTTTCCCATAATATATATCGTCTGCAAATTTTCTACCAACCTTATTACGCCTTCTATAAGCATTCGATACATGAAAACAAAAAGACAAAAAGGCACATGAGTTGACCCAAAAATGACAACCTGTTCAAATGGTTCAAGAAATGATTCTTTAAGTCAATTTCATTTCAAAATATATTATTACTTTAAATAAATTTTGAATCAATGCTTTTGACAAAGAAATAGCTCCTTAAATATGGGATAATGACTTAAAAGTGAAGGAATCATAAAATAAACACTTCAAAGTTAGTCAAAAAATCAAGACAATTTTAATATTTTTTCGTGACAGTTTCAGTATTGTTCTTTAGGAATTCCTAGTGACCGATCAAGCCATCAATAAAGTTTATTACTTAAATGCTTGGCTGTATTTGTGTGACACGCAATTGATCGAAAAGTACTTTGAGTGTTTTTTGGAAGAACAATGAAATGAAATTTGTTCAATGAAAATGTGTTTTGTCACACTGCAGTTATGTTTCTTCAATTTTTGTCAGAATAATTGAGCGTGTGTTTAGATAATGACTTCACAGCAAATGTATCGTATTGAATAGAGGGGATTATGACTATTTCTTTTTCAAACGGGCGAAACTGTCTCTGTATCGGCATTATACATACTTTGAATCAATTAATTTAATAGAAACAATTTTTCAATGAATTTTGCAGGGTATTTTCAAAAAATAATTTTAAGGCATAATTTAATGATTTTAAAACGTTTTCAGAATTGTATTGAAATGCCAGGAATATGTTTTGGAGGAGAAGAATATATTTTCATAGATAAATTGATACTTTCTATTTGCTATATGCCATCATTCCGAGTATTTATTTTTATCATATATATATATATATATATATATATATATATATATATATATATATATATATATATATATATATATACACCTATGTATGCATGTAATGTTTACTCGCTCATTTAGAACATTATGTAACTTCTTAATAAACAGAATAAAAAATAAAAACACAGAAAGACAAAAGTCAAAAATGAATATTCATTTGCCTTCATACAAAGAGTTTGAATTGATATCGAGAATTTCTCATGCATTAATAAGATGTCTTGCAGTGAATAAACAAAGAAAAAGTATGTGTTTAATGTCTTTAAAATTAATCTTAACAATGATTCTTTTCGAATCTTTCGAAAACAATGGATTTTTCAAGTAATAGTTTGCAAATTAATAATCATTCCTTAAAAGTCTATCATGATGTAGCATATTCGATCCATAATTTTTAAAACTATTTGTAAAATAATTCCAAAATAAAAATTAGTTTCTGAATGAGTTTCAATAAATGTGCAAATAATAAAGAAAACATTTCTTTTATCAGCAATTTTATGTAACTTAGAAAATATTATCAAATGAAAAAATCCAAGCTAAAATCATTTTGATGAAATAAAATCCCTGCATCGAAAAAATTTTGTTGAAAGAAAATTTCTTACGCCTCTTTCAAATTTTATGGAAAATGATTTTTATTTTTATTTGTTACTATATTATGTTTTTTTTTTTTTGAATATTACTGAGATCATATTTAGAAACTTCAAACTCATCGAAGTTTAGTGAGATAGATCTTAAAAATCACTTCACAGAATTTTTTTTTAAAGAGAGAAGTATATTTACACATTTCTTTCAATGCGCATTTAAAAACGAAATATAACTTTTAGTTGTTAATTTTGTACACTGTATTTTATTGAAAAAAAATTCTTGTTCTGGCAAACATTCTGTCATAGTCGTTTTTTCATTAGATTAGCTTTCACTTCACATATCAAATAGAAACTCTGGAAAAATGATATTTCATAAAAATTATTTTATGGAAGTCATTTAACTATTTAAAAAAAAACACTTGGTAAAGATTCCGCGATAACCGAAAAGTACCAAAAACAAACGTATCCTTATTTCCATTAAAATTCGGGAAATATCCTTTTCTGTTTTTCATTTCTGATAACATAAGATATTTGACATTTGTTAGTGAAATTAAATTTAAATGTCCTTTAACATCTCATTGCTTGGTGGAAAATCAGAGAAACGATTAGTCTAATAATGATAAAAATTATAATTCAAATATATTTTGAAAAATATTACCTTAGTAATAAAAATGATGACTTATGAATGAATAAGTTAGATTTGTGTATAGCCTGGTGACTAACTTAATACTGAAAGTCGAATTGTTTTATTGTTCTCAATCAGTTGATATACATTTATTACATCATAAATATTTTTACAGGAATAGTACAATTATACATTGACAACAATATTTTTCAATATACATTTATGTCTACTCACTAAAATCCAGAAGAAATTTTATAATTTTAAGATCCTAAAATCTTAAAATCAGTTTGACTTTCTATTGAATTCATGTAGGTTATTAATTTAATAGAAATACAAACTGCTTTAATTATATATCAAGAAACTAATGTGAATTTATTAGGTATTATAGTACATCGATTTCTTATGCATGGCAAAAAATAATTATAGCGCAGATAAGAAATTTTAAATGTTCAAATCACCAAATGTTTTATAGTCTTTCAAAAATAATTTAATGTACTAATCATAATAAAAATGATTCGAATTCTTTTATTACTTCAAACATGTTATTTCAATTTATTTCTTCTTTTGCTCTTCATTTTACTTAAAGTTATAATAAATATTTCAGAATTTACGATATTCTTTTATGGATTTTATGTGTTAATACATAGTAAAATGTTTTTCACGCATGAAAATAATAATTCTTATTAGAGAAAAATTCGAATGTTTATTGATTATTTTAATAATGTTCTGTTATAATTATGGAATGTTTTAATTTTCGTTAAATATACTTTCAAAATAATAGTCTTACATCTTAATTGTAGACTAATTTTCTTTACATTATTTTTTATCCTTAATATGCATATTCATTAGAAAAACATTTTTTAATATTATATAAAAAATTTAGTTACTATTAGAAATTTTTTAAATGTAAAATATATTTAAGTTATCTTAATATCATGAAAATGATACTGCAAAAATAAACAGTATATTTCATCGGTAAAAATTTTCATTTGAATTAAAAAGATTTAATAAATTTCATAATTTTTTAAGATGGCTCAATATATAAGTTAAAATCTATAAATACTAAATTAAAATATTATTCACTTTGTATATATATATATATATATATATAAACCTTACTTCAATGTATAGATAAATAGTTTACCACCAGTATTTCTTTTATTAAATTGTACTTTAAGAAACACTTTTGTAAGTGTAGTTATAAAATAAAATTTGTATTCATAAATATATGGCATATTTGATTATTTGAATAAATGAATATAAATATTTGATATGACAGTTAAATTTGATTTGTTATTGCAAAATTTTCTCAAGTGGTTTAATAGTTACAGAGATTTTTTTTCACCGATCAAAATTCGATATTGAAATTAAGAGAAGTTAATAGTAAAAAATATGCAAGCATTTTTACAAATGTTTCATATCAAAATAAATAAAAGAAATAAATATTTTCCACATATAAGTTTCCGTTTTACAATGAAAAAGCAATATAGCAGTTATATAAAACTTATACGTTCAATTCTTTTATAAAGGTATATGAAGCTATATTAAATATATTAATTTCTGATATCTTTTCATAACAAACAGAAGTTTAATGAATTGAATTTACAAACAGAGTTCAATATTAAAAAATGTAGTACAAATAAAAAAAATTAATGCATTGCTTACAATTCTTAACTATTAATCAAAACTTACTTTAAATAATTTTTTTTTCAAAGAAAAATATTTATAAATATTTTTAATGCATTATGGACATTAAATTTTCCTTAAAATTGCAGCATCTAAAACGAATAGATCTTTTCTATGGTAATTAGAATATATAAAATGGATTCTATCCTCACGTTTGAATGCCAAATAACAAAAGAGAACCTTTTCAATACAAAGTAACACATTAATATCTTTAATATATCAATACTAGCTTATAAGAACGATATTTTAAAAATAAATATACTTACAAAAATTTTTTAAATTACACTTTATGTAAAAATCTAAAGTTGCTCTTTCAATTTTTATCAATAGTTTTAAAAATGTTTCAGCATAATGTAAACTTTAATTATGTAAGAATGGTTTTAAAAACTTTTTAACTTTTAAATACGGTGCTTATTATCGAATCGATTCAAGATATCTTTTTGATGTAAGTTTTAACGGTGTCCATTAACACATAATAACTGATAACGAAACTAATCCAATATGATAACTAATTAAATAACATGTATTTACAATTAGAGGTAAGAGAAGCTTGTTGAATTATTCTAAAAATGTTACAATTTCCAAGCTAAATTTACAGTTACAACTATTAATTGATCCTAATTCATAATATTATTTACATACCATACTTAATCCACATCTACAAAATTTAAATTTGGAAGTATGTTATCGATAAAACTACTTATATTTTTGCATTTATGGAAGAAAATTCTTTGAAAAATGATTCTAAAACATAAGTTTCTTAAGTGATCTTGAAGGGGACATCCACATACTCTGACTGATAATAAAAAAATAATATTTATTGATCATAATTAATCGATAAATGTAAAGCTTCTATTTTAATCAACATTATTTCTGTAAATTACTTTTATCTTCAGTCATTTGGTATGACATGTTTTTTTAACAATAATATATATTATTCTAAAAATGCTATAGTCTTCAAGATAGTTTCAAACAAATATCCACTGACTTGTTACAACTGATAATATTTATTGATCATAATTGATCCATAACTACATAAATTACATTATAAAGGATATTATACTAAATAGCGTTTTTACATTTATGGAATGACACACGCATTTAAAGAATTATTTTATATTTGTTATAGATTTCAAATTTACTTCAAACAAAACTGAGACAATTTCTTGTTATACAGAGAAATCTCGGTGTTAAATAAATAGAAACTTTAAGTACATACGCAAGTCAGAGTCCTTAACATCTTATCCATGTTCCAAAAGCTTTGTAGGATCGCTATTCTATTCAGATGTGTATGATCCACGATCTCTAGTAAGAATAGTGCCTTGAGATTTAACTGGGATATAAAAGCTCGCAGATGACCCTTTACATGTCACACGCTCTGGTGGACCTAAGAATGGTAGATGGACAGCAACAAAAGGTCTCGTGGCTGAAGGTGCTTCACAGGGATCACACCAGTGGGCGCCGATTCTTCGACTCGAACACGCAATCAGCCAAGGTCAATGTCTTCGGCCCAAGTTTACAGGACACGCTCTGTTTTTTGTTTCGTTTATAGAATCACATTTTGCACAATCACGGCATGGTTTCTCGAAAATCGGAAAGAAATTCACTGTCGTGGATCGAAAAACCAATCGGTGTGTTAGATGATGTTTTTTTAAAATAACTTCCTGCTTTACGCGTTGTTACGTTGCATGGTAATAAAATAAAATGATTGGAGAAAAAAATTCAATAATAGAATACAAATAAATTCTCTAAAACGTCATGTGTACTTAAGTATTAAAAGAAAAAAAATTAGAATTTTGATGCCATTGTTATTTTTTTTTGTCATATATTGTGATAAATGTGTATGCGTATATATATATATATATATATATATATATATATATATATATATATATATATATATATATATATATATATATATATATATATATATATATATATATATATATATATATATATATATATATATATATATATATTGTTTAATAACACCTATTTATATAATAATTGGGTTGTATTGTTTAAATAAACTACTTAATTTCTCCAAAATCAGCGTGTCTTATCAACCAAGGGAAAATGTAAAACTTTTCAAATATGTTAGATCCAGAGGAATCAGAGTAAATTAGAAACGTATCATTTTTAAATCCTTCGTATTTTGCCACAATATTACTAAAACATTCACGCAATTCCCTGATATCATTAAGGATAAAGTTTATTTTATCTGCTTAGATTTTTATCTGAAATTTTTTTAATTGTAAGCTAATCCAAAATGTAAATACTGTATATATATTGACTTTGGAATCAACTGATTAAAAAATACAGACAATAAAGAAAATATCATTCCTGAACATTAGATCTTATTTGATAACATCGCTTTTGAATTAATTGTCTAGATCAAACATTAATGAAAATAATATCACTGAATATTCAACCTTATTGGAAATTTATCTAATCATTATCAACATCATTTTATCATTAGTTGATTAGAATATTATCAGATTAGAATGAATTACAGCATACCTCAAAAACGTAACTAATTACAAGAATGAGGAATGCGTAGGTATGCTCCTTATTTCTTGCAAGAAGGGAAAATGACATAGGATGTTTATCATTACGAATGCATAAAAAGCAATATTCAAGAAGTCATAGTCCATATACTTCGAATTCACGAAGATTGATCAACAACTACAAGCAAAAGATTCTTTCCAAACAGTAAAATTTGAAATAAAGTTAATTTCGAATTATTTACGTACTTGATTTGAAGAATGTGAAACACAACTAGTTGGCGCTTACAGGACATGTACCAATATGACTGAAATTTAACGGGATGTTCTGCATAAAATGATGAGCAATATTGTTGCTGTAAATTTCAGAAGTAATCATATATTTATGAAATGCTATAGAATAGTGATATATGTATTGAAATAATGCATATATATATCATATTAATAACCTTATATGTATGTAAATATATATATATAATCCATATTAATAACGTTTTAACGTCATTTATTGATTGTTTCTAGTGAAACTGCATTAGATGTCTTAAAATCAAATAACAATTTTATTTTTATAAGCATATACTCTCATCACGCAAAATATCGTTCATCACTACTTTGTTGGAAAGTGAATCGTTAACACTGTGACCTCTGGTACTATGTTTAAAGATTTGAATACCACCAAAGGCTTGGCTTTTTGCAGCTGTTCGAATTCCACTTGAAGTTACACACTTTTAGTTTCAATTAACTCTGGTGTATAAAAATTAGCCAATGAGAGATAAAAAACCCAGTACTCAACTATATTTTTTGGAACTCTGAAAATAAATCTTTAATCATGCTGAGTTAATTTTGGTGTTTGACTTGTTTGTAACTTTTTTAAAAGCAAATTTCTTGTTTAAAATCTTTCGTTAGTAACCCTTGCTTAATAAAATTTAAATTATTTGAGAATTTAGTAATATTTCAAATTGATTATCTATATTAGCTTTATAATAGAAAAGACTTTTATAATAGAAAATAATTAATATTTTTCAAATGTTATGAGTTATTTCACTTTTTTTTCTATAAACTATTTAAAAAACTTTCAGAAAATAGAAATATTGAAAATAATAGTTCATTAAATGTCCTAAAACGCAAAAAAATGATAAAATTTCATTCATCAATTTATAAAAGATTCATATAAGATATTAATTCATAAATTTATAAATGATTTATGTAAGATATTAATTTATGAAATTATAAAATATATGGAAATATTTTTGTGTGCCATCACATTTTGTGAAACTTGTCTTTATATTTTTATAAAAAGATCTGTTTCTTTTAAAGAAACCTTTATTTAATCAGGGGCACACGATGAACAGAAATTGAAAAATTATTATACATCATATCCATATTCATTTAAAAATTCAACCTAATTTCTGAAATAATGTTTTATGTACTAGAACACTTTTTCGATACACTGTAAATTAGGACAGTACATATCAATTTACTGAAAAATCTTGACAGTTCAAAACATCATAGTACCTTATAAATAGAAAACAATCATAAACACTCGTTCATTTTTTTTAAAAAAAAATTAATATTGTTATTTTGATAAATTTAAATAATAATTTTTAATAAGCACAGCTATCAAGTAGCATCACATAAAATTACTGTAACAAAACACGTGGAGAATATATTATTCACATACAGAAATTAATTTAACATTTATATTGAAAATGTTTTGTTTTTTAAAATGCTATTTAATAGGACTTTGTATGAAATCGTCACTACAATTATCATATTCGTTTGTTTCCAATGTGTGTACTGTAGATACAAAAGTACTAGCAATGACGACGCGATTACCAAAGACCCTAGAATGGATTTATTATGCTGATGTGCTTTCTATTTTAGTGTCTATCTCCATATCACTAAAAAAGGATACTATTTAACATTCAAGAAATGGTACTATGGAATAATAATCAACCAATTATGACCAAGTATTAAAAAATTACGAGATGGATATGTACTACTTCATGAAACGCTAACGAAAGTACGAGACACTTCAGCACTGAAATTGCAAATCTCAATTATCTCAATGTGAGTTTAACTCTTTCAGTTATATAAAAATATCAGTACTTATGTTTTCCACACTTTGCTGAACTCCCAAATTTTATATTTTTGGATAGAATCTACACAGAATATGGATGAAAAACTAAAAACTATTAATTATGTACTTTACTTTATCTTAAACAATTTAACATTGTTTAAGTTTTTGGAAAAATGTAAAAGATTGAAAAATGTGGTGGTAAAAGTGATATTCGTTGACTATATCGTTTACTTCAGAGAAATGAAAAGTACCAAAGTGCCCTTGATTTTATTCCGAAGAAAATACGCATAAAAAAGTATGAGAATTCTTCAAGCAATAGAAAAAGGTATGTCATTAGATGGTAGATTTAACATAGTGAAGCAGTAGAATGATTCCCTTTGTGGTTTTTGATTATATTTCATAAGTCACATATACATTAAAGACATAATATCTTAAAATGAAATTTAAAAGAATATTTTAATTTAGTTTTAATATTGCCGAAAGTGATATGGGGAAAAGTGTATATAGGTTAATGAGGAGAAACTCAAATTTGGAAAAATAACGAAGATTGTTTGATTAGTTTTATTTAGAAAGCTATTTTCTATAACAAAATAGGACGTAGTGGATAGGTCACATATAGAAAGACTATAATGGGGAAGTAATGAAATGATAGTTCGTAAATTCCTCTTAATTATGAATTTATGAATTATTGAGAAGTCAGCACTATTCTTTCAAATACACATTGAAGTGTATTTCCGATTAGTGGTGCATTGGAAAAAGCGACAACACGCTCGCTTCAGTGCTCAAATCATTTTTTAAAATTGACAAAAAAGTAAATGCTAATATTTTATAAAACTGTTACATTATAGAAATATAAAAAAATAAAATAAAAATAGTAATGCATCATGTTTCTCTATACCTGCTATAACACAAAGACGACCGTTTTGAAAGGAAGGGGAATCACATAATTTCCATTTTTTAAATTTAGCAGAGAGTACCAGAATGATTTGATATGCAACCTAAGTAACTTCATTGTGAATTTAATTCACCATTTATTATTGTTAAAATTATTGACAAACGTGGCAATGAAATTTTAGAGTAGAACACAACTTATGTTTTTTTAATGATTCTGCCATTAATTTCCTTAATCATCAAAAAATATTAAACTGCATTCTTATTAATCTCTAGGTTTCTTTATTTTTCAAATTGTACCTTACCAAGTTATGTAAATGAAGTGAAATGCGCAGCTCTTCAGCGCATCTAGGAAAAAGTGAGGAAAAGGAAGAGTAGCAGTGTTCAGAAACAACGAAAATGTTTACTATATATATAGTTTCAATAAATTCCTGAAAAACGAATATAAAGTGTTTTAAAGATTTATCTAAAGATTTGATACACATCTTCATACAATTCACAGAGTTCTTGATTCAAGCATTTTTTCCGACCTTAAATTCTACAAAATAAAAATATTATTTTGTGTAGTTTAAGGTTGGATGGAAAAATTACAAATCAATTACGAACTAGTAGTTTGTAATTGATAAATGAATTCAATGCCTGCTAGTCATTATATTTTATATTAAAATGATTATATGTATATATATATATATATATATATATATATATATATATATATATATATATATAAGTCAAAAATTATCATCAGAATATAAAATTTAATATTTCTTAAGTCCATGTTCTGTTTGTTTGATTTTGATAAGAAATATTATGACAGATATCCGATAGAAGTATTAGTTAGTTTCTGTTTTTAACTCTTCATATTTTCAGTTGACTTTTTGAAATTATCTTTAAGATAATTTTATACCTTACTTTTCCAATGTTTGTCTTTTAATTTCAGATTGTTTGTTCTAAGTTCTCTGCTCATGACTTTGATTTCTCATCTTCAAAATTTCATATTTGTCCAATTTAAAACGATATTTTCCTTCATTTGTCTGGTGAATATTTCTTAAAATTAATTTCCTTTTCATTTTGATTTATTCACTCAGCATCAATTTTCATTCATTTTATCCAGCAAATGAATAATTTTCGAATCTTCATTTTTATTCAATAACTTTATGAAAGATGATTGACTTGAATTTTAAGACACTTTACTATCATAACTCAAAATTCATTAAATTTCACTTGCACTTGAATTTCCATTTTTTTAGGAAAATTTGAAATGCTATAGTGTTATCTATTTTTTGAGTTTGATTCAACTATCCTGATCGCAAGTAATTGAAATTTCATTTTATCTCATTCTAAAATTAGATGTATTTGCCCCCTGCTTAGTATTACTAAAATCGAAAATAAAGCTGTAATGTATGTAATCATCTTTTAAAAAATATACCATTAATCGAAAAATATTAAAAATCAATATTATTTTTTTTTTCATGTGATACATTGGATACAAATTTGTTGAATTAGTTTGACAATATTGTCAGTGCAGAGGAACCGTATAATCCGGGATACCAAATTCTAATGTTGGCGAATTTTTTGGCTGATTTTCTTATGCATCGGGCAACCTCGTTTTTATTACGTGATATATATGAGACCTATAAGAATTACGCAGAAAATTCTATTTTGGTAACCCTAGTATTTACATCATCGAAACGTCACGATACGTCATTTTGGAAACATTTCTTCATCGCCAAAAAAATTCAGAATTTGGAATCCTGAATTATATGGCACCTGTGCAATAATCAGTTCATAGTCTTAGAATCGTTAAATATAAAAATTTAATTTTACCATTTTTTTAATACCAGTAATTAGAATTACATTATTATTTAAAAAGTTATTTAATATTTTTTTCAATAAGAAATATTTAAACTTGTATTAATAAATCCTAATGCAAACAATCAAATTATTTAATAAATCGAACTTAACTAGACAAATTTGGTTTATTTTCGTTATTTTTATAAATTTTTCTAATTATTTTATTTTAAATTAATTCAAACTTTATTTTCTGTTAAACAATGATTCCAAAAATATTCATGAAAACTTCATTGTTGCTTACAGAAGTTATTTATAACTATTTCAATCAATATTTGGTATTGTATGGTTAAATTATAATGCAGCCTATATTATTTAACAAATTGTAAATCCTTTTTATTTTTCCCTTTTATAGTCTCCCAATTATTTTACGACTTATAATTGAGCCGCTCAAAAGCCAATGCTTAACCGCATTGGCAAAATACAAAAATTGAGAAATATGTTTTTTTATACATTAATATTCAAAATTCTTGGTTTATTAATTTAAATAGAAAAGTGTATAAAGTCTTTTTTCAAGAAGTAAACTCTGCAAAAAAAAAAAAAAAAAAAAAAAAAAAGATATGTACAGGATGTCTAAATAAAAACGTAAGTATTTATTGAAATAATGACATTATCTTAAACATTTTAGAACTTATATCTTTTGGTAGCTAAAAAACATAAGAAATTTATGAAATTTATCATCTATTATGTTACCTTCAATTTGTTGTCCCCATTGGTCCTTCAGATTTTTCGTTGAACAGCAATTATATAGACATCCGTTACTTATTTGATATATTTCTATAAAATAATTTTTGCAAACACCAACATCTTGTCTTGTTAAGTCTAATAAAATATTCAAAAAACTGAGATCTTGGTCCTTTGATGTTATTCCTGGGTCGTTGTATTTTGATATCATGAATTCTAATTAACCAAATTAAAAAATATTTTGCTTATGATGATCCTTGTAAAAATTTTTCATAGCCTGTTTTCTTTGATAAAAGGTTATCTTACGATTTCAAAGTCGTAAACAGTTTCAATGTTTATCATAAAATTTTTTGCAGGAATTATTCTTTTATTTCTATTTTGATATTGTTTACCTTGTATCGTTTTTGTTTCTCAACATTTCTAGACCATTTTCCAGGATTCCTGTTGCATTTTCAACCAACTTTTCCGTTATTTTGATTATTTTCCATATTTTTGATACCTGACAAGGTATCAGAATCAAAACGGTTAACTCTCCTTGAATTAATATGAAGTATCGTAACACTTTCACTGTGTTTTATTTCCATTGATACTTTTAGTTTTTATACCATTATAATAAATCTTTTTTATTATTTTAAAAAATCAGAGTTTTTACAGTTATTAAAGAAAATTTATTTAATGTTTTCTGATAACACAATAATTTGCGCAAGCACTTCAACGTAATATTTTTGTATTTTGACACACATGCATAAAACTCAAACAATTCTAATTCGAAGTCATGGTTACAGTTACTTTGAAATTCCTGTTTTTCAATGTTACCAACAAATATCGAATGAAGAAGAATAGTTTAATTTTTATTTCAAAATTTATGTAAAAAATATTGATAAAAGGTGGACTTATTCACAATGAATTTTGAAATTATTGGATAAAGTATTTAGATGCTATTAAAAAAAGAGCTGTCTAACCTAGAGTAACCAACGAGTAAAACCTTTAATAACTAAGAAGATTATTATTTATTTCATCGAAATTTCCAAAAATCAGAAAATATCAAAAAATGGGCTTAACCGCATTGGCTTCTGAGCGGCTCAGTTATCACGAGTTTTCTATATTTAACTGCCTAAATAAATATAATGTATTCCTTTTTAAATAATAAAGTGCTTTTATGTGTATTTTTATATACATTAACTACATGAATAGACTATGAAATTCTTATACGCTTATTCATTTTTCAACTAAAAGCAAAATTGAGCTATATAATTCATGGAATCTTTTAAAGTTCGTTTATAAGTATTATAAATCCCAATGATTAATGGAAGATTATTATTTTCCTTTTTCAATCTATTGCCCTCATCTTTCAGGTATTTGCAACGCTAAGATTAAATCCTGTTGCGAGTATTATTTAAATCCAATTATGAGCTTTCGAATTATCTTTTGAGGTTTCTCTTTTCTCTTCAGTTTCAAATTTATTTCCTTTTGTTTGGTGAAGTGAGGTTTCGAAGAAAATATATTATTCGCGGAGAAGAATCGGTGAAAGGAAGCACGCTATTCATTGATTTTGAGCAGAAAAAAATATTTATTGTTTTCTGCTAATTAAGTATTGAATAAGTTTTAAGTATTTATAGAAACTAGTTTAAAATAAGAGTTTTCAGTTTGCAAATTTAAAATATTTATCTTGATTTCAGCCATATATGTTTTTATTAGCTTTCCCTCCTCAAAGATATCAATCAGTAGAGGGAAATTGGATCATACAGAACGTGCACAGGCCTCATATACAAAGTGTTTTTTGGTCTGTTATCGAACCTGCTATCTCACGGTCTCCAGAACACTTCTTAACCCATCAAGACAATGCTGAGCTAAATATTTTGTTTTACTTTATCAAAGAAGATGTCTGTATTTTTGTAAAAAATACCATAGTTGAATCACATTGCCACTTAGTTACGTAGAACAACGTTAACTTACTGAATGAACTGAAGTGAAGAAATACCTTCCAGTGCTCTATGTTTGATAAAAAAAAATTAAATTATTTCACACAATAGTGAGTTGAAGGCACTAAGATAATTATTTTGTAACAATTGTGCATCTTGAGAATTTGGTAACGAATAGTTAAATCAAGCTAAATCTATTTGACTAGAGAATAACCATGGATTTACTCACCATCACTAAATGGACTGTCATTATCATTATGGGATGTCTTTATCTATTGTGGGCCATGCAGTTCATTAGCAAGAGTTTTTATGAGAGATACAAGGTATTTTATTGAACTGTTGACGAATTAAAATTAGAAAACAACAACACTTCGATAGAAAATTTACATATATTTTTAATGTTTTATACAGTTCTTTACATTGCTTCATTTGGTAACAATTTCATGCAAACTTCAGTTTAGAACTTATGTACTTAAATAATAACTTTATTAATGTTTTTATTTATTATATTGCAGCTATTTAAAGCAAAGTAAAAGCCATAAGTCGTAATAAAAATTGATTTAAGCTAAATTTCTTGAAATTCGGTTTATGTTGATTAACATTTAATGTAAATTAGGGCAGAGAATCAAACAGCATATGATGTTTTATTCAATTTATTAATTTATTTCAGATTTGAATTACTTATTTCTTTTTTTATTAAATTTTAAATTTGACACAATATTTTGATATTTCTTTAACTAAAATGTATATCATTATTGACAACATTTATTTTGAGTAATATAAATTATTTGAATTTATGTATAAATTACTTTTGCATGTTACTAAAAAACATAAATATATCTATATTAAATACTTTTATAATATTCGAATATAAATTTTCCATAAATATTATTTATATGTATATTATTTATGCAAATATGCGATAAATATTATATACAAATTGTTAACTTTCTTTTTAAATACAGTGAATTTCATTGTATGTATGAATATAAATATATGAATTAAAATATGATGAATACATTATATATTTATTAATTTATAATCTTACTAATTTAAATTTATTTTATTTTATTTCTTAATTTAAATCTTGATTGAAATCATCTAAAATAATTACAAAATACTAAGGTAAAAAAGAATCTCAAATATAAGTTTTTCCTGAAGTTCTTGTAAGAGAAATCAATATAAAATTAGATTATCAAAGGAAATACTTATAATTTAAATATTTCATTCATTCATTATATTTAAAATGGATTACTTAGACATGGTAAAATGGTTTGGTATAATAATTATTGTGGTTTTGTACACCATCTTCTTTTTTGAGTTGTTTGATCAGTACTTTTACGCTCCAATGAAGAAGCACATTCTAGAAGTACCAAAAGAAAATTGTTTGGAAAACGAAGAATTATGAAAATGGAGATCTGTTTTGGAAAATATTTAAATTTAATTAGGTTAGGATATTATGAATAGACATTCGTTGTGAATTGACAAGAATAAATTAACTGTTTCATATTTTATCCAATTATGTAAATTGGTACTCTTCTGTTATAAGGATTAGGTGAAAATACCACACTTTCCTATGTGCTTTTCAGAAAATTAAAGGTATAATAATAATTACAAAGATATTTATAGCTTTGATGATCTTTCAAAAATTTTCACATAAATTATTTTTGTGAAATAGTAAGATAAAAAGGAGAAAAATAAATCTCTTGTTATTTTTTTAACAAGCAACTTGGTATTAATCTAATCCCTATAACAGATAAGTACTTATAAATTTATTTTATTTTTGCAGTGTGTCATCTAGCTGTTTTTTAAATATTTTATTCAGAATAAATTATGTTCACATATATTTTTAATGTATGGTTTTTTAATATACACGATAACTTGCTTTTATGTGTGAGTTAATATAATTACATATACGTTTAATTTACAAATTGATCCTTAAAATCATTTATAATTTCCAACAAATGAGCTGTTTGATATAAAAGTAATCAAACCTCATAAATGAAAATTTTTTTATTCTAATCTAATTAAAAATTTCAATTAAAAGAAAACTAATCATATAATAAACATAAATATATATTTCATATATTTATGTTTAGTAACATAAATATATGAAATACATATTTATGTTTATAATATATATGATTAGGAATAACATCAAAGGACCAAGATCTCAGTTTTTTGAATATTTTATTAGACTTAACAAGCCAAGATGTTGGTGTTTGCAAAAAATATTTTATAGAAACATATCAAATAAATAACGCGGATGTCTATATAATTGCTGTTCAACGGAAAATCTTAAGAACCAATGGGGACAACAAATTCCAGGTAACATAATAGATGATAAATTTCATTAATTTTTATGTTTTTTAGATGCCAAAAGGTATAAGTTCTAAAATGTTTAAGATGATGTCATTATTTCAATAAATACTTACGTTTTTATTTACACATCCTGAACATATCTTGTTTTTTTTTTTTTTTTTTTTTTTTTTGCAGAGTTTACTTTTTGAAAAAAGACTTTATACACTTTTCTAATTAAATTAATAAACCAAGAATTTTAAATACTACTTTATCAAAAAACATTAATTTTCTCAATTATTAATATAAATATATATTTAAAAATTTCTAAAGTTGTTTAATGAACACAGATTAATAAGTTACAATTTAAAAAATTGTTGAAATCTGAAAATTATTTTCATCATTATAAGTCAAAAAATATTATATGTAATTAAAAAGATCTATACAATAGAATTAAAGACATTATATTTCTATTTAATTTGTGTGTAAATCACGAAACAAATTTATAAGAAAATTATATATGAAATAGGTAGCAAAAATTAGGACAAAGAATAACATTTTATATTTAAAATTGAAGAAATAATAATCCATGGCGCAAATAACAAAAATTAATACGAAATAAATATTTTAAATTGATGTATTAAAACATCGAAAGGAAATAAATAAAACGTCGGGTATACGTATTTAATCATTTTATGTTATATAATTTATTTACCATGCAAATTTGAAATATTCAAATATATAATTTAAAAACTACTGTAATTAAAAAAATATATTACTAATTTTAATCTAATAATATCTAGTTTGAATGAAGATGTTTATTGAAATGTATAAATATATTAAAAAAGGGAAATGAATCACTCTTGTTTAGATACCAATCTTTTTTCCTTTAACTGTTAAATATATGTAACATACTACTTATGTTTGTTAAAGAATATTATTTTTATAAATTTCTAAACGAAGTTTAGCTATTTTTAATCCTTCCATTGTTTAATTGATTGATGATTATTCATTTAAAAATATATTGCTGAGAGGAAATAGATTTCTTTTACATAAATAAAAATAAATCATTAAAGTTTCACATAAACTTTTAAATTCAATTAAAAAAATAAGGGCATATATAAAAATATAAGTAAATGTAATAAATAAAAAAAATAATTTCAGATTATATGATATGCTTTATGTTTTTATAAGAGTTTTGATGCTAATTCATTTTTTAAATGAGCAACAATAATCATTAATCTCCAGAATATTTTTATTAAATATTTTATATACCTACACATGTTTTAGCAGTAAAAAAATCTCCCACGTAAAATTATCAAAAATATATATATAATTCTATCTCAGACAATTTATTATTAAATATTAATTTATATTAAGCTTGAAACTTGATTTTTAAAGCTCAAAACACTTAAATATATTACATGCGAGTATTTAAACATAAAAATTGTATTCTCATTTTCAATTGAATAAGTAATCAGGAAATTAAATGATAATCAGGAAATTAAATTTGTAGCAAGCAACGGCTTTGGTGTAGAATCGGGTACCTCTTGGTTTGGCGAAAAATTTTGGTTAATTTATTGTAAGCCTGGTAATTCTAAGTTAGTTTAGCTATTCTGTAGCAGCCATTTTATTAATCATACCTTGGCACCTATCTTGGCGCCAAAAGTGGCCAAAGTAATAAACTTGTACAACAGATTGTAAACTTTAACCAAAGCAGCTTTGATTTCTTTTTTTTTTACACAATTGAATAAGTTTGATATAAATATTTAAAAATATTTCTACCTTTTCTACAAATGAATTGGTAAGTTCCCCAAATGAACAATAATTGATAATAAAGTTTGACCATTTTATTTAAACAAATAAGTATGTTTGTTCGATACACAACACTTAAAATCAACTATTAACAATTAAGAAAGCAAAATAATATAATAAAGAAATAGTTTATTGTTAAAGAAGAGAAAGAGTTTTTATGAAGCATTATTTACCCATAGCTTCATTTTCCGACGAAAATAATATCCCATCCCATTAGATGTCACGAAAATCTGCTCAAAACAAATATCTTTTTGAAGGTAATGGTTATTTATGTATATTAATTTTATTTTAAAAGCCATCTAAAGCATAGTTAAATTATTAAAAAAATATTTAATACGTGAAAACCAAAATATTATGATATTTAGAGGAATAAGAATGTGTAATGGTATAGAAAAATATTATTGATATAACTTGCTAAGTAGATTAAATTTAATATTTCTTTGGCTTTGCTTAAATTTCCTTATTAAAAAGATATTTTTAAATTAATCTTTAAAATTAAAAGCTAAATAATTAAAACTTTTTTACGTTAATGTGTATCAAAAGTGTTATTAATAATTAGAAGAAAAATATATGAAATACTTACTACTATATATTTGGACATCCTAAATTTATAAGATAGCATTTGCCTGATACCAACTTTATTCTCTTTCAGAATGTTTTGTTAAACAGCTGTTTTGTTTAGATAAAATATTCATTATACTCAGAAAAGAAAACATTATTAATTCTTCTTGAACAATCTGTCCGAAAAAATCAAAACAAATTTTTTATAATCATTTAATGCTATATAATTGTTTTTATAAAACTTTTACTATAAAACTTAAAAGTATTACTTTAAGTTTTATAGTAAAAGTTTTATACATTTTATATTATTTCTATACATTTTATATGAAGTACAAATAAAATGTATAGAATTTATAATTAATTCAACTTATAAATAATCTAATATAGACAATAATTAAATTATGTATTGAATTTTTATATTTAGCTGAGATAAGTCTTATATATTGAGAAGTATTATACTGTTTTGTTTATTATTTACCAAAATGAATTTCTAGAAATTGTAAGATAAAAATTTCCGTAATAGAACATTTAAACAAATTATAAAAGTTTTTGTTATCGATATATTAAATAATGCGGAAAATGTTAAAATAAAATGATTTTGTGGAAAATTTTATTTGCGGATACCCCTTGATTTCTTAACCAAGATGGGCACCAAAATTTGATTAACAAAAGAGCAACCCTAAAACTAATTTGTTATTCACTGAAGATACCAAATTTACAGAAATTAGAGTTAATCTCCAATACTTTCGCCAGATTTTTTGCCAAACTAAGAGGTACCCAATTCTTCCCGGAATCCTGATTTTGGTTTGAATATCTGGAAGCATTTATTTATTTATTAAAATACTGCATTATTACTTAGGTTTTGTCGTTTATGTAAGTTTCTACAGTTCGTTGCAAATTACTAAAACAGTAACTTAAAATTTTTGGATTCAACTCTTTGCTATGTTCTTTGTTCCATTACTTTAATAAATTTTATTTATTTTGCTATAAAAAGAAAAGAAAATTTATCATATTAATAATTTTTTAAAAATAAAAATTGATGATTTTACAAATTCATGCAGTCATAAATTTTAAATGCGCAGGAAGCAATTTTTCCCTCTTAATCTAAATTTCTGCTTAACGTTTTTTCTTTATGTTAACATAATAATAAAATTTAAGATTGTTAAATGCTATCTAAGAATAATTTATCACATTAAAGTTTTTTTTTTCTAAAAAAAAAAAAAAAAAGTTTTTTAACTTTGTTATATTTTTTTCTAATTCAGTCTGCGTTTTTTGAAATGTTAACTTGCATTGCTAATTATCATTATGACAATAATTCTTTCTTATCAATTTATTTTTTTGAATGGAGTGAAAAATTTTGTTTGTATGATTTATTTTTTTCTTAAAAATTTTTAAGCTAAAGCTGAAAATCATGTAGTACTTATTCTTGTCAGATGATATTTTGAGATATAATCAAATTTCTATCAAAATGTTTTTTTTTAATTTAATTTTTTTTCTCTGCATGAAAACGCTGAAAATAAAAAAAAATTCCTACAATTCAACTATTGCACAAAAATTGATAATTCATCGGTGAAAATTTGGCCCAATTTCTAATTTCATTGCCAACACTACATAACTGTTTCAAACTCAAATTCAAAAGAAATTTCAAAATTTTGAAATTGTGATTATTTGTATTTCCTATTATTTAGCTACAAAAAATTAGGGTTTTAATTAAAGTACTTATAAAATAATTTTACTCGAATAAATATTAAAAAAATGAATATCAAATTTCTTAATTTCGTGAATGTCTCACATTTTCTTTATTGTTTACATGTTTTGTTGATATAGATACATGAAAACAATCAAATTAATTAAAAATTTGCTGAGTAAGCGAAAATATCACAAAAAAGATAATATTTGGCTATCTTTCCGTAACAGCTATTTTGATGCAAAACTGGAATAATAAATCTCTCTCTCTCTGGCTCTCTCTCTGTCTCTCTCTGTCTCTGTCTCTCTCTCTCTCTATATATATATATATATACAGCAGAGACTAAGATTTCCTCATTATTAGAATAAAAAAGTTTTTTAAAGAGAGAGTGGTGTAAAAGTTCCTTGAACCCTGAAATTAAAATCTTGAAGATTGAAGGTAAATCTTGAAATTAATGTTATTAGCATGAATTTTGTGCTTTTGCAGATAAGACATTATTTCTAAAGGAAAGGATTAAAAAGTAAATGACATTTTTTTTCGCATGCATATCAAATGCATTTTTCTGACATTTTCCTCTTTTGTGGGTTATCACTCCTTTAAATGCTTCTCCTTAAAAACAACTATTTAATAAAATAAAATGCCTTTTTCAACTCTTCTGAAACCTTTTCTCATATAAGAAAGTATTGATATTTTGTAAATTTAATCTTACAAAATATCTATAGCAATTATTTATCAAAAGTGCTCTTTTTTTTTTCTTAACAAATTACATTTCAAAGATTTTTACAAATAACTTACATTCATGTTCATTACATTAAAGACTTCAACTTTAAATAAAATAAGACGTATTCAACACAGTACTCATTACTTATTTAGAAAACATGTATTTAAGAAATTTATCATTTCATTTAGCGATAGGCAAAAAACTTTGATTCTGTTTATCTGAATACCAGATTTTGAAATGATCTCTGCAAGCAATGACCAAGCACAACATGTGTTTTTTTTTATTGTTTAGGTTAGACTGTGAAAAAAAATGCTACTGGTAGATACTCTAATAAATTTCGTGCATTTAACATTATTTAAACATTTTGGTGACTCATATAAATGCATTACAGTTGAGTTCTTGAGCTACCACCTAAAACCATCACTTTATTTGATGATCAGAAAACTAAGGTATCTTATGTTTCAGATGCTCCGTTATAAAAATGATATTTTATTTTCAGTTTTAAAATAACATGCTTTTGCTTTTTCTTCTTGCATCTTTTAAGTTTTGCTTTGACTACTTATGTTTGTTTTTGTTGTGAGACATCAGTCTTCTATGACATGTTTTGTGCTTTTGAGTACATGTTCAGGTAATGCACAGGAAAATACTTTGAATTCAGTATTCACAATTTATTTCCTTTTGCTTCGTCATTTTGAATTTAAATTTATGTTTACTTTAATGCTCGGAAAATTTGCAAATTGTACTTTTTCAGCTTTGTGAAGTAATGATATAATAAGTAATACTCATATCTCACAAATTATAGGAATTTTGATAAGGAAAGAGAAATATATAAATTGACGTCCATAAATATACTAAGAACTATCATTATTTCTTCAGTTATTTCTTAATAATTCCACTTCATCAGAATTTTTCCATTTTCAGTGGAATTCCTCTGCATCAAAATAGCAATAGATAATTCGAGCACTTGTAAAAAGTGATCATACAGAAAAATCCATTATGGCAGAATACTATACAAATTCGGTTTATTGCCACATGTAGTAGATAGTAGAGAACTAGTGAAATTCTTTCCTAAGATTTTATTTTCAGAAATTGGTATGAAGATTACACTATACATATTCAATTGAAGGTTTATTTCAGGAGCTTTGAATAAAAGATTCTATAGGTTCATTTGTGATTTATAACAATTAAAATTTTTTTATAATATAAAAATGTACATGAAACCATCGAAAATATGATTTCGTATGTAACGAAATCCTGAAATGTGAGTAAAATGATTGTGTATAAGCTTTTACTTATTTTAACGAAATTATAAGTTGAGTTATAATTCAAATCAACAGAGAGAGAGAAATACTAAAAAATAATGATAAACTAATAATACATTTCAAATTATAAAGCAACAAAAGGGCCGATAAATACATATTCTTTACAATTAGTTTATTCATTAAAAGCCTGTGGTAATTCTCTAATATAACTTCCTATGTAGAGTTTTGTGTCTCAATTTTTTCATCACCAAATATAAAAACGTATACAATTCTTTAAAGGTACTATTATGATAGATATTTTCTTACCTACCAAATGAAACGCAGAGATTTTCATCAATAGATGTGTAAGAATTCAGCAATTTGCTTCTTTTCCTCTATAAGATTTCCCATTGATTTCAAAGTAAAGCGAGGAATTGTGTAATATATTTTACAATGTATTTGCATATAAAATTGAATATAAGACCATCATTGGAAAGAAAATTGCAGAAGCGTAGAATTGCCATATAAATAAAGATTGAGCTATTTGCAATCCAAATATGTTGTAATTCCAAAAAAAGGAAATTTTCGTTCACGGAAAAATGACAGTTGTAAATAGAACTTCTTAGGTATTTCCCTCACATTTTTCATCGAACAGTAAAAATAAAGACAAATAACATTCACTGAAAAAATATTTAGAATAAAAATGTATTTGAAATTCCGGTAAGTACAAAATACACAAAGTATTAATAAGTACAAATTCATATTTTCAGACAGTATATAAAATTAAATTAATTTCTTGAGATTGTGTATCATATTATTAGTATTTTTTACTAATCACTAGAAATTTTATTAACTATTAATGCATACTTATTTTAATGCTAAACCATGAGCCATTACAGAAATATTGTACTAAATGTATTTAAATTTTGATTTTCGAATATTAAAATGTTTGTTCTACTAGATCATGAAAAATCATACATTACTACTATTTCTTATAAAAATTGGTAGATGCATTTCCCTTTATGTCATGCTGATAAATTAAGAGAAATAACTGATAATTCGTGATAATAAAACAAGTATTTATTGTTATTATTACATAATTTTTTCATCTGATTCATTGGAAACTGTATTTTACTGAACTAAGTATTTCAACATTAATCCATGAACCAAAAGGCTGAATTTGGCAGCCAACTCTGCTAATTTCAGCAATGTTGACAGATTTACAAATAAACAACCACAGAATTATTTTATTTGTCTTCAAGGCCAGATAAGTTTCCTTCGTTTGGATAAATTTAATTTTAAATTTTATCCAGAAAAAATTAGTTAAAAAATTTTGAAATATGCTAGAGAGAAATATCCCGTATGATCTATATAAACTATATGAAAATTTTAAAACCGTATACAGCTAAATTGAGGATTTTACTCTAAATATGGTTAATTTATAATTTTTAAGGTTATATATATATATATATATATATATATATATATATATATATATATATATATATATATACATAATTAAAAGACTAGTCATTTATTGATTTACTTATGCAATAAATAATACAGTAATTTAAATTTTCAGAAATATAATATGCTTCATTACTTGCATTTATGAATTTATTCATTAAATAAATGAATAAAATTAATATAAAACCAGTTTTATTAATTTGTTTAGATAGTTACTAGAATAGTACTTGCTAAACATTTAGTTGAAAAAATTAATCGAGAAAATTTATAGACATTTACTGATTTCAATATTTTTATTCAAAACAGAAATGTCAAATGAAGATGAGCTCGATAACGAATATTCATATCATGTTTCGGATGCTTCTAAAATTCCATTTAATAAAAAACAAATGAAGGAATCCAGTACAGCAATGTCGAGTTCCATTACTTACAAAATACTTTTCTTTTTATTTGCAATAGTAACCGGATCAATGGTACTTCTTGTTCTAACAGTGGTAATAATTAAAAAGTTGATTGATGATGAAGATGAATATGATTTCAGAAACACACAATATACAAAGTTGGAATCAGAAAAGAATCAAATACAACATGATCACATCATTGATTGTGATTTAGTTAAATTCCAATGCAGTAAATGTAAAGGCATTAAATTATGGGAATCCTCAAATTCTGATTTCTATAAGGCCACCAATGCTTCTAGTGGAAAATTCATAAACTCAGGGCTTTTTACGGAAACAAGAGATATTTACTATCAGAATAAATCCATCCTAGAACTAAATAGACACCTGCCTTATTCTATTTCCAAGGTGAAAGCCCCTTACATTAATAATGCTTCTCACAGTTCAGCTTTGGGAAAAAAAGAAGAATTTCTTTGGACTCATCCTTTCAACGATACCTTATACAAAAGTCATGTTAAAAATTCTGGAGTTAATTTTACATCAATTACTTTTGAAGATGCAAATAAACATTCATCAAGCTTTCAATTTGTTCACCATCCTATTTCAGCACCTAGCGCTGACAGATATCCGCTTTATAATGGACGCATAGAGAATACCAAAAAACATGAGCACAAAAGATCCAGTGATGAACAGTTGAACACGAATATTATTACTGAATTTTCGTTGTCTTCACAAAAGATGATTGGCATGAGCAAGGGAACGCCGTGGAAGAAGTGTGATGAAATGGAAGAAAAAATAAGAATGATCAAATCCCTTCGTAACCCTTATGACTTCGACACTCCTTGTTCTAATATTCCATGTCAAGGTGAAAATGTATACAACAGAATTCCTTCCCCGAGTGATTGGATTGGTAAATCTCAAGTTGCACCAGCTGCTGATTCTTATTCTGTTCCTTTGATAAAAAACAGCAGTAAATCAAGTTTTAATCTTTCTCATTTCGGTTCTAGTTTCTTATTTTAAAGTAAAATAAAATGCTTTTAATTGTTTCTGAAGAGTTATAAACTCAAAGTTTATGAGATGTAAAATTGATTTCGAATTATCTAAAATATTTTATATCCATTATTATGAGGTAGAGTCTAGTGTATTGAAGTTCAACGGGTCTCCCTTAGGACAACATATTTCATTTTCAGATTAAAAAAGTCATGAAGAAGTATAACAATACAAATTCTACAAGTAAAAATGCTGAATAAATATCTGCGGTTGTCTCCCATCATATATACAGGTACGCGCTCATTATTATATTAAGTAAGTTGAGATTTCACACATTTTCCCTAACTTTTAAAATGTTTAAATTAAAGTATAAATTAAAAATCACTGTATTAAATGTTATAAAAAAACGTTAAAGTATAAATAGTTTCCTTAAAACATTTCTTAACACCAAATGCATTCAGTGAAGTTAATATTTGAAAATGTGAGCCAATATTTATGTTTTTTTAATTTAGTGTTTAAATTAAAGAGACTCAAAAAGATCTTATTAGACTATTTGTGCTATCGTTAAATGGTATATTTCGGTTATTTAATGAAAAGAAATATAATTTATAGGAATTTTTTTAATATAATTCATTATATTATTTAGCATTTTTATTCAGGTTATTAATTTACGATAATTTTTTACAGATTTACATTATATCTTGCGGCACAAAATAAAAGATAAATATTTTTGTAGGTTTTAAACTTTGCATAGGTAATAAAATGTGATATTTATCAATTAATCCAAAAATGAAATTTTCACTACACAATAAAGTAAACATATGCAACACACTGAAATAAATTATTTAAACTAGGGGATTCTCCACAGCTGTCTACGTTAGATAAAATTTAATTAAAAGATATTTATTGATATTTTTAAACATTTTTACATTACAGAGGTGAAGCAACTGATACATGAATAACCTAACATTATCTTATAAATTTGAATATTTGAGGTAACTTATAATGAAATTTAAGCGAAAAACTATTAATATTATAAATTTATTTTTTAAACATATTTTTTTCGCATTTTTGAATTAAATGTTTCTAAGTATAATTTTCGAAATGAGTTTAAACTAAAAAATGCTGAAGTATATAAAAAACTATAAATGATAGTATGCAAAATTTTATTAACTTTAATGTCCTTACGTCTTGCAATAAATTTTTCAGTAAAGAACATTTTGAGTCCTTTCAAAATTCCATGTTCATACCACAATTAAAGCATTTATCATAGATTTCATAAAGTTCTGTTATAATCTTTTGTGTCATAATTCCTTTTTTTCATAATAGTAAATTTTACAATTACTATCTTATAACGAATTCTTTTCTATAGTCAAGTTTCCCAATCAATCTTAAAACTTTCAGTTAAGGCCGTAAATGTAAATAATTTTCTGAAAAAATTTCATCAAATCCTATCAATTATTACTTATGATATCAAGTCAACGATTGAGGTTTCCTATGTGATGAAAGTATTTTTAAAAGAAGCCCAAACAAAGTTAATTTTCTCTGTATTTTCTATTTCTTTCAGAGATACATTTTTTCATATATCTTTCACTTGTGCTTACGAACTTCTAACTTATGAAAATTATTCCAAGTTAGTGACTAAGATCGGTTATCATCCCTTAGACACAATGATAATTTTAACACTAATTTACAAACTACAATTTTGAAAAGCTTTTCTTGCAAAATTTCTTTTCTGATAAAAAACAATTTCCATTCTTTGATTTTTGTGATTTGATATTTTTTAATATTTTATTCGATTTTTTATGTAACGCACTGGAGAAATTGATTTATTCTTCAAAATAATGACATTTACAGGCATTAAAGCAACATGGGAATACATATTTGGTGAAAAAAGACTGCAGTGAAAAATTAAAACTGCTATGAGACGTAACAACATAGGAAAAGAAAAAAAAAATAAACTCTCCGTGTGGAAGAAGATAAAATGGTAGAAAAAAATCTAACATTTTGAAATCTGTTATTCTTAGTTGGTTATGTTTTATTTGAACAGCTCTATTTATGAAACTTCGTTTATCGAGAGTGTGATTGGAGCAGATCCATAGAGCATTTATCACAGTGGAAGAAATGAACATGTTTATAAGTTTAAGTAAAAAGAGTATTCTGTTGTTGTTAGAAACCTCCAAAACCAACTGTTTTAATAAATCTGGGGAATCAGTGCCTTTGGTGACTTCAGAAAAAAACTTTGTGTTGTAAAGAACATTTAATAGGCCAGATAATGGATTAATGGTACAAATAAGGTACTGAGGCTTAACATTATGCTTAACTGCATTAAGAGAAACGGTTCGAGAAAAGGGAGTGCCCTTTTTTAAACTTTGATCATTCTGCCAGTTAATCAGGTATTCAGAAGTGTGAAAAGAATATAAGGAATATTCTAAAATAAGTTAACATAAAAATGTTAAATAAGACACAAGTCGCAAAAAGTATTGAATTTCAAAGAACAGCTTCTCGACAATTTTAAAAACTTAGATTTTTTTTTTTTGAAAATGCACGTATTACCAACAAAAGTGCTCCGTCTCCAAATTATTGCAGAAAAGCATGGTCTCCTAAGCTGGAAAATGTTCTTACTTGACTCAGAAAAATGAAACTGAACATTCTCGTTGATGTTAATGCCATTAAAGTTGCATGATGTTTATTTAGTTTTCTATTTTATGATTGATAAGTTTAACTAGACTCTATTATTAGAATGAATTACAGATAAATAACTGCAAAATTAAGTATTAACTAATCAGAATAAAGAATAAAATAATTTTGATTTTGAAACTGAAATTAAAGATGAATCTTTTTTATAAATCTTAGTGTGATTTATATCAGTAAACTTAGCTCAGAGCCATGGTAGGCTGTGGTTAGGGGATCGGCCTTCGGTACGGAAGGGTTGGTTTCGATTCTCACTGCCACCAAGAGCTCTCTGAGTACATTCGAGATACGTGAATGTTAAACCTGTGGAATCAAAAGTCTTATGGTTGATCGCTGAGTAGTTACTATAGGTGCAATGGTCTGAAGAAAATTTCCTCCCTCTTTAGATCAACGTCAAAACTGAGAAAAGCGATATTCTGGTGATGCCATCTATCGGAAGAGCTGAGAATTAAATCGTAGTTTCACCTACGTGGTGCTCTGGTTACAGGAAAGACGCACCCTACTGACTTAAATTCACATAGCTTTCCTCAGAACGAGCTCGGCTTACCTGAGTGTCATAAGTAACAACAACAGACTCAGTGCTATTTATAGACCCCAGACTCAAACCTTAGTCAATCCGAATTTGTTTTAAGCAATCCGTGTAGATTTTCACCCAGCTAATCTAACTACTGGCATTTGAGTTCATGCATTTGAGTATAATCAATAGCTTTAAATTAAATATCTTTGCATATTTTTGGAAGAAGTGATCATGTCTTGGAATCTCATCATATAAAACTGAACTTCTAAGTGCAATACATTTGTGAGTATATGCATTGAATAATACTGCGGAGAAAACTATATCTAAGTCTTTTTCACCTGTGTCTTTTATTAAATAAACCACTGGAAGTAATGAAAGGAAGAAAACTTATCTGACTACACACTTGAGTAAAGGTATGTTAATCATCCATAAATTCCGTCAAAAAGATGCTAATAACACCCTGAAATTTCATTTAAGGTCTATTTAAATTTGGTTTCAGATGTAATTTATTGATATGAGTTATTAGATACGAATAATATAAGAACGAAAAAAATTTTTCAGATATCAGATTTGAAAAAAACTATGTGCTTAGTTTCTTTGTAAAACAAGCAAATGAATGGCTAACGAAATAAGTAAAATTATTAAAAAAGTAATGGTAAAATGCTTGTTCACATAGAGAAATGCGGCTTTGAAATAGAAAAAAAAATCAAGTGATTACTTTCCTAATTTTGAAGGGTGAGAGAAAATGGACATTGAATTTAAGTATTGCCCTTCACTGTACTCAAGACACTTGTGGGAGAGAAACTGGATAGTTTGGGATAAGATGAACGATTTATAGATTTACTGTGATTTCAGTTTTGTTATATGTGCTCTTGTTACATTTGTTCTTTGTTCTAGTTTTAATGTTTTGTTTTTCATTCAGTTATCGTTTACTGAAAATAAAAACGCTTTACTGATTTTTCCCGGTTAAAATGGAAGAAAAATTATTTGAAATATTAATATTATTTTGTATGTTTCTATATAATGGATACTAAATAATATTTTCTAACTGTACTCTACTTACAAAGAAAAAGAAGTCTGATAAAAACAGGTTTAAGATCTTAAAGTTTTTTTCTATTTTACAAAGTTTCGATATAAGGAAATATTTTACCTGTTCCAGCATGTTCATAAAAACGACATCTATTGTATTTGATTTTCATCGGCCTGTGATGAATCGCCAAATCTGGTAATAATGCAACCATGAATACTTCCTTTGTCTTTTACTTGCTAAGTTTACCGAATAATTTAATATGGAAACACCCTTTATTCAACTCAATTGTTACAAAAAAATATGTTAGTATCATTTAACCTATATAAAAGCAAGGAATATGCAGTTTTGATTTTCCAGAAAAAAGGATTCACTTGAAATGAAATATTTGTAAAAGTACATGAAATGTAGCTATATGTAGCATAAAGCATACGAAGTTACTACGCAAAATATGTAATAATAAATTAAAGTAACAAAATTAAGCATTTATCCTATATTTTTAAAGATTTATTAATCTTATATAAAAATATTTTATTGTAATTCTATTATTATTATTATATGTGTAATAATCAAAATATTTAATTTTCCTTGGATTTGTTGATCACATAGTTATAATTTTCAAACATCGATGTATTACATTTTTTTAATAAATATTCTTGATGAAGGATGGTAACCCGTAAGCAGATAATCTTTTTTAAATGACAAAAATAGGAAAAAAGCTTGATTAAGAGAAAAACTGTTGCCTTGCAATTTTTTAAAATAAAATAAGGCCAACCAATAATTATAAAAATATAAAGAAACTAAGAATCATTTTTAATAAATTGATATTTGATAAATACCTTTTCTGCACATAATTTAGATAATTTATTCAAATAGAAAAAGGCTCTATTTAAATTGAGAGTGATTAACATATGAGTTACAATGATTGATTAGTAATGGAAAGTGAAATTAGCCAAATTTAATAATAATGTTATAGGTTTATATAAGTATTAAACAAAAATATTGTTTTTCATTTAAATAAAAGTAAAATTCTGATTTCATGGTAGCAAATGGAATATTTTTTCAAAAATTTCCATTAAAAAAAATGGAAATTTTCAAATTCTACTAAGAGAAATAATTAATTCCATACATAAATCTTTATATTAAATTAATCAATTTTTGAATGTATATTTCTAACATTGCATTCTTCTTTTATTAAATATTATTTCTAATTTTTGAAATTGTAAATAATCTTACGAAACATTTATGTTTGGGCAAATAGCATATCCTAAACCCTGTTGAATAGATCAATAAACAATAACACTCATAGAAAGAGTTTACATATACTAAATGCAATAGTTACTCTTTTTATTTTAAAAAAAGAAATTTTCTTTACGAAACAGCTCTATTCTTATAAATAAAGTATTGTTAAAAATTATTTAGCAATATACAAAAAACTCGTAAAAAATAATTTCCATACTTAAAATGCTCTCCAGATTTTTATATTATCAATTAAATATTCAGCAAAATAGCAAATTTATTTTTTCTTCAAAACTACATTTCTCCTAAAGCATTATTCCGTACTTTTCAAATTAGGAAAGCAATTCACCATTGTTTTTTTTTTTTTCAAAAATATCAATCTTGTTAGCCATTTATCTGACTCTTTTTCAAAGTGTCAGAATATTATGTCATTTTCTTCTTATTTTATAATTGAAACTTCATTTTTATTTGAATTCAATATGTTCTCAATTATTTAATCATCTAATACTATTTATGTACAAATTGCACCTGAGAACACATTCAAAATATTCATAATATAAGATTTCAGTGAACAGAAGGTTTCATTATTGAAGTTCATGAATGAGTCACTTCTAAATGAGTTATTCATCTTCATCTGAATGAATGAGATATTAATCTTCACTCAAGTTTTCTGGTAACTATTCTTTCTCCCTACAGTTATGATGGTTTCTGTAGAAAAGCCTATATGTCAAAATGATTTAGATATCATTCATTAACAGCATCATTACAAGCATGAAATTACAAGTGCATGGCGTTTGGAAAGTCAATTTGAAATAGCGTAAGCCTTAATCAATTTTATAAGTTGATTCCAAGGCATAGTCATTCTAAACAAAAATACTCACGATCTTAAATCAACTTAGCCTAATTGGGGGGCGGGGTGAAAATATCTTTGGGGTGTAGAATTTTTCTCAACATCAAACTTTCTATTTGATCTGGCAAACGATTATGTTCGTATGAGAACGTAAATAAACTTTCTATTCCGTTTGTGCCCCCCTCTGATGTAGGGAGCAGGGCGACTACAAGTATATTCCGGCATTAGTCGGCTCTGCTCAAGATAATTACACTTGAAATTTGTGATTATACTCAGATGAATGAATAGTTAGAAGTTAGATTAGGGATGAAAATTTCACAGGAACTATTTAAAAAAATCCTGGATTTTAACATCAGTGTAGTTAGGTTCACTTATATTTCAAAAGACTTACGATTCTCTAATAAAAATATTAACCCAAGTTTCATAACCCGAAACTTAAAAAATTAAAAAAATGAAAGCATAGTTAGATATTAAAAATAAACACTAACAAAAGATATATGAAAATGACATCCCAATAGATTTTTTAAAATTTTAGCTCATATAGAAGAATTATAAAGAAAGAAGAATTATTAATTTTATGGGACTATGTCAGGGACCAGGAACTATTTTATGAAATCATGAAAAATAAAATGTTCGTAAAGTAGAAGTTCATAAAAAATGAGTGTGTAATGTATTTATTAAAAAATGTTTTCATAAATTCCTCATTTCATGTATACATTATTTTAAATTTTCGTTTTGAATTACATTTTAATTTAATTCTTCTATTTCAAAAAATTGTAAATAGTGTCAAATAATACTGAAAATATAATAGTCTTTTTATTAACTGTATTACTAAATAATAAGACTCACATAAAAAATGTTTTAGAATAGGGTATATAAATAATTACCTACATCAAGAACATTTTTTTTAAATGCATCAATGTTTATAAATTTAAATATACATCAACATTAAATACCAAATAAATGTAAGTATTTTTAATAATGTATTTTTAATTTTTGACATACATTTACTCACGTTTACTTTTTTGAAATTACGAATAAATTACAATACATGGAAGGATCACAACTTTTATCTTAAGTAATAGAAATAGGTTTAAATTGTTTTAATTGAATTAAAGAAATTATTATCTTTTTAAATCTCATTCTGTCTCTATTGTTGTTTTATAAAATAAAAGTATTTTGCGTTTTAATACGCACAAGCTAGTAAGTGCTAAATATATATTTTTTACTAAATTGTAAAATTTAGTGTTTGATTCAATAATTACTCTCCTGTCAATAAAGTCATGTATTACAAAAGTTGAGACAAATTATTTAATAATTCATTGAGCATTTGATTTATGATACAATTTTTATTAATTAATTACGATAATTGCAAACATTTTCCCGTAATTTTATTATCAAAAGTGATGTCTGCCAAGTAAATTGCGTCTTTAGATTCCCATATTGGAAAGTGAGGGGAAATATTCAAGTAAACTTAATCAATTATTTCGAATGATTTACTATCATTTCCGGAAAATGTTACATAGCATTAACTACAACGTAACAACGCTATCGTTTCCGCCGATTTCGAAACATCCTTTCGGTTCCTTTTATAAATTTCCGTTATGGATTTATAAATTACGATTGTAAAGATTAGGGGGCAAAAACTATCGTCACGGAATTTGTTACATTTTGTGATTTTTGAAAGTTTTTTTTTTTTATCTTTTAATGTCCTTTTATAAAGATTTTACAGTTGATTAATTGATATTTAATTTTCTGAAAATTCTTTATCTAAAGTGGTTATATCACTAATAAGTTTGATTGGAAACTGTGTGGTTTCTTATTTATTTATGCAAAATATGTTTGTTAAAACAAATATATGAATGAAGATACTTTAATTCATGAATTGTAAATAAAAATATACTATTTCTTCATATACTGTATTATCTTCAATGTTTAACAAAAAATAAATAAAAATAAAATTAATAATTTGAAAAAAAAAAACTATTGCCCTGAAATATATGATTTCATACAAATAATGCTATATAGATACTGTCAAAAAATGGAACATGGACATTTTCAGGAAATAACCCATTTAATGCTATAAACAACGCATTCTTGTAATAACTTATCTATGTATCTATTTATGGTAGCGAGATATATTAAAATTTATTTTTAGAATCAAATTTAAAAAAAAAATTGAAGCTTCATTTCTAAGCTTTGTCTTATGTATTAAATATAATAACTTTCCATTTTATTAAATTTTTCATTATTCAAAAAGGTATTTGTATTTCTTCTCTTTTACCCTTACGTTTCTTTCCTTTAACTTAATTAAACTTTCTCTACAATCACACTTTGACATTTGGTATAGAATATAAGGAAAAGTTCATTGTTCTAAAATGTGTTAGGATTATAAATAAATAACAGCATCATTTGATATTTTCTTGTTTTTTCATATTTCTTGTAGTACATTTTCTTTTCGAAGAACAATGAAAGCGCATACGCTAAATATTTCATTACTTAGAATTTATGGTAATAAATAATAGAGAGAAAAATTTCTGTAGAATGTCAATAAAAATATTTTGCAATGATCATTAATAAGACTGGCATATATTAATTTTATTCTGTAAGAAATTTATGATATGAAACATTTCTTCAATGAGCAGAGAAGTTATATATCACAAATATACCCCAAAAAATTAAAAATATTCATAACTACTATTTTTGTACTACTTTTATTCTGATGATACATAATTATTTCCATCGAAAACTTATTAATATGTCTCACAACACGGATAGCCGAGAAACTAGTCTTTTGAAGTGCTTTTTCCTTGAGCTTTTTAAAGATCTTCTTAGAGAGCAAATTGAAGACAGAAAGTATTATTATCCTTTTGGAAATTCCGTTGTGTGTTATGAAATGCGTGTGACAAGGAAAACATATAGAAAATTTCCTAATTACTTGGCGACAATTGCGTGTGAGGTAACTATAAAAGAACATGGATTATTTTTCACTTAAAAGAAGCTAATAATGAATACAGAATATTCCATTTCGATGAGCATGGTTGCACTATATTTCTATATTAAATTCTAATATAAGAATATTTGAACTTATTAGAGTATTTTTGACTGGGAAAAAATAAAATTAATGTTTGTAATAGCAATTTGTTTTGAATCATTTAGTTAGAATTATTTGCCATTTTAAAGAATCTATAAAACATTACATCTCTTCAAAGTTCGATTTGCCCTTTTTCTTTCTGTAAGTGTCTACGGCAAAAACTATTGCTTTTACTACAAGTTGATATTTTATTTTCCCTTAGTTATGTGGTTGTAATGAGAGTGACAAATATCCGTACCACACTGGATTAATTAAGCGATAAAATATTAAATTTATGATAATGTAACTTTATGTTGTGTTCACATATTCGAATTAACACTCACATTGAATAGTTTTGGTTTGTTTGTTTGTCGCTCAACGGTCATTTTTTGCAAACGAGGGCTAATTAGACCGGGACCTACGGTTTTAAAGTGGAATCCAAACCAATACAAACATCCATGCCCAAGGTGGGATTCGAACCCACGAACTGCTAAACCGAAGGCAAGAGCGCTAACCATTCGGCTGCCAGCTCGGCTTCTCACATTGAATAGAGAAACACGCTTAAACTGCAATTCAAAAGTACACTGTGGAAATGTTTGAGTACGTCATAAAACAAATGAGTAGAAACAATTAACCTTCAATTGTTATTTTTAGAAGAAAGTTTTAAATGAAAGCACTATCATATAGTTCAAACTCAATGTAGTCTATTCCTCCTTGAAAAGAGAAGGAAACACAGTTGATTTTGCCTGTCTTCCTCAGTTCCAGGAAAATCTAGAAATAGAAGACGAGAATTTCTGAAAATTCTAGTATCGCCAATTTTTGTCAGTTGCCAAAGATATTGTAATTTCGCTCTGTTTGCATATGTTTAAGGATTGCCCTTAGTTAAATACAGTTTCTCTCGTTTTAAAATATTTGCCAGAGGGCATACCTTACAGGAAATATACTCCGGGGAATATATACAGTATATATATGTTTTTTACATCTTTATCTAGTTCTTGGCAAGTACAGTTTTCATTGAACAATAGTTTAATATATCTTACAAAATAATAGATTCCTAATTTCATAATCGAATATATAAATTAAAAAGAATTAAATATAATCTTCCATGATAAATTTGCATCACACACACATGGTAACAGCTTGAATCTTTTTCATAGAGATCTAAATGATTTGATTCGTCTAGTTAAATTTTTCTTTCTAGTCCTTATAATAATAATAATAAAAAACAGACAAACAAACAAACAAACAAACACACACACACACACACACACACACACACACACACACACACACACACACACACACACACACACACACACACACACACACACACACACACACACACACACACACACACACACACACACACACACACACACACACACACACACATACAAACACACACACACATATTATATTTAGCATTCTTCAGATGCCTGAGTATATAGCCAACAAATAAAGTAATACGAGGAATTTGTTTATATATTTTTAGTTTTTTCTGATGAAGCAAAAAAAAAAATAAACTAGTTTACATTTCCTTATATGGTAGAACATAAGGAAAATAAAGAAGAACAAAAATATAGCGTTTTATTAATGCATCTTTCAAGATAAGTACTCAGATTTCTAATGTCCTACTTGAATGTTCGACTTTCAGTACAATGTTTTACTAAGTATTGTATTAGCTTTGGGTTTCAGACGTACAAGATAAAATTTAAAATCATTCCCTCTAAATAGAAATGAAAAATTTTCAGTACACGTAAATTGATAGTCAATAAGAGCATGTACATACTGATCTAAATAAACTATATAAAAAAGAAATATTGTAAAAAATAAAATTTAATGTGATAATTTTTATGTACTTATTATATTGTATGTTTTTTCACAAGAGCAAAATAAATAAATAAATAAATAAAATAAAAGGGGATAAACATCTTTTTACTAAACTTTATTACATTTCTAGTAAATTTTTAAAATTTTTATTAATTAGTAATTAATATTTTTTTATTAATGATGTAAAACATGATAAATATTTATAATTTTTCAACATTGTATTTATAATGATTTAATTCCAAACAATATATACGCTTTTAAATTATATATTTCTAATTTACATTCGTCACAAGAAATGAATATTCAATTTAAACTTAAAGAAATCATTTCATACAAATTCTCTATATTATAAGCATCTTTTTTATTTCATTCCTCATGTTTTTAATCACAATTTTATCGTTTATTAATACATTAAAAAATATTGCTGATAAACAGCAATTTCATTTTTTTTTAGCAATGTAAAAATGAGAAAAGGAATATTTATCGTTTTTCTGTCTCATTTTTTTTTGGAAGATTCTCCATTATTTAAACCTTCTTACAAAACAAACTAAATAATTTAAACCCTTTTACAAAATGAATTAAATGCATAACTTTACATAATAGCTATTAGCATTAAACCCATTTTAATAAATAAATAGTATTTCATTTATTCTGATCAAAATCTTATAATATACTTTTGAAGCATCTCCTTTTTCTTAATTTGTTTCATTCCTAGAAATATTTCTTTGGCGTTTTGTACGTTGTCCCACATCATTTTAGGTACAAAATTTAATAAATTATTTCATCAGCAATTAAACAACATAAACATATTTTTATAACGCTTATAAGATCAAGAAGAATTGCAGAATTATAAATATACTTCTCAGAAAGACAATAAATCTGAGCTATTGACAAGATGTATATGCTTTTAAATGTTGACATTTGTAAAAATCTATATCTTGATAGGCAATACCAAAAATATTAATATTTTCTTATTGACTTTTAACACAAAGTACATTTGTTATTGCAAGTAAGTTCATCTCAGAAAAATGACTATTAAATGTTTCAATCAAATTTTATGAGATAGTTTTTAGATCAGTAAAATAAAGTTAAATAGATAAAAGGAAGAAAAGTTGAAAATAAAAATATCCCTAAATTTAACTTTCAAATATAAACAATTAAGAAATATTAAAAAAAAAAAAAAACAAAAAAAAAAATTGTGCATTTTTTTAAACCACAGGATAATTTTCAAATCTTTAAAATTTTAAACAGAACAATAAATTTGATTTTATTAAATACTAAATGAAATCAATTTTTCAAAAAAAGTAATTATTTAATCATTGTTTTGTGTATTTCCTTTAAAGTCTTAGAACTTTCTTTACTTAAGAAATAATTAATTTTAGATTTTGAGTGAGGAAGCTAATTCCTACAAATTGCTGTTTTATCAAGCTCAGATATTTGAAAGAAAATAAAATTTCCCTTTATTAATTAACCAGAGATATAATCATCTGTCTAGATGCATTCTTTATCATAAGTTCTTTGTGTATCCAATTAATCACAATTTTATGCGCATTACTTACTCAAACATTATTTCCTAATTAATCTTTATTACTAATTACACGCAAGTAACTATATACAATATTTCATGTGTATGTGTGTTCACATATTTTTATAAGAATGGATTGAATACAATATAAGCTAAACACAGTTAAGATAAAATCCTTAATTTAAAGATGATTTTAAAATTTTAAATTATTTCAAAGGAAAATTGTATGGAAAAATTATATATATATATATATATATATATATATATATATATATATATATATATATATATATATATATATATATAATTAGTTTTTGATCTTTCAATTCATTTAATAAAAATCTTGATATAAAACCAAGAAATATCTCAAGACACTGAGCGAATGAAATTTTTAAGTTTAAATTTTAGATACTTTAAATTATACTTTTCTTGCTAATATTTCTATCTGAGTTTTTTCCTACTATTTAACTCATGCTAATCTAATTGTATTTCAAGCAACAGAAATTTTAAATTAACAAATTCATTTTTTGTAAGACAAAAATAACATAAAATTTATAACTATCGTACAAGAAAGGAGGAACTTATAAAAATATTACATATTTACAAATTTATATTATCTCATCAGGGAAGTTAAGCTCATGATAGCCATAAAAAATTGTGGGAATGGTAGAAAAAAAAAGATTTTGCTGTATTTTTTTTTTCCAAATAATGCAACATTTTCATCATTGCCATTTACATTACTTTCATCAAGACTATTTTGTCTCAATTCTCATATATTTCATATTATTAATGCTGAAAATTAATTTAAGTTGTTGTGGTTTATTCCTTATGGTTGACAATAACATTAAACCCGGACCATAAGCTTGAAAGCTTTCAAACAATGGAGCACAGCCTCAAGATTCAAGAATAGCTATCCTTTGTTTAAAATAATAGGGACCAAAATGTGGGCAGGTGCAACTTGAGCGGCATCGCATTTTGGACACGGAGAATAAACTTTGTTTCCTGTCACATGAAGTTTTGCTCAAGTGCTTCTACTTCAAAATCTCGGGAGTGTTGTCTGATTGCTCAGGTTGCCAATCTTAATCAGAATAACACCAGAGTGATAAATTAATTTATAAAGTATATCTATATGGAAATATTCAAGTAAAATAAACAGAACCAATTATGTATTTACTCGTAATTAATCGTTAATCACAATTATATCATTTATTTTTCAATTTAACAATCATTTGAATGAAAAATGAACTCATAACAAACTGTGGTAATAATGTACCACATTATCATAAGCATGATTCTATACAGAAAGTGGATTTTATGATACCTATATCCATACGAGATATCACGCTTCAAGTTACCTGGATAGAGGTAAAAATAATCATTTGTGTTAGAAATTAGAGCTTACGAGTGAAAACTTCTAGTACTTTTATCTTCTTTTCCATTTAGTTACACTTTTTGAAGTTTAGATTTGACACTGAAAAAGTAAAGTCTTATTGGATTTTATAAGGACTTGGTTAAATTTTCTTATATCGTAATTTAGTTATATTTTGCAAGGACGGCTACTTACAGATTAGAACCAACATTTCAAATCCACTGAAAACATCTATGCCAGTAGCAGTATTTAAAACCACAAATTGTTGAATCGAAAACTAGAGCATTGACTATTCAGTTGCTATCTCAGCTTTATACCTTTAGAATCACATCGTGAAATCTACAAAAGTAAAAAAGGAAACAGTATTACTGTCTCACGATGGTCTAATCCAACTGTTTGAGATATATATTTTTTTAACCAGAATTTGTTCTAATGTTTGAAGAGTATGCTCTACAATGAGAACATTAAGTTTTATATCTTAGAGATTACATTATACAGATTCCAATTTTATAAGATTTTAGGGTACTTTTGAGAAATATAATTTTTAAATTGCTTATTATACCTTCAGAATATTTTTTTAAAATTTGTGCTCAAAACTGCAAGCAGTTTTTGATCCTTTTTAATACCAACAAAAAAAATCAGTAAGTGCATTGCAAAAGTGAGATCCACATGAAGGACACAAGATCTAAAAAATTTTTATCAATTCTTGGCTCTAAACATTTAATATTCTCAACCGATTTGGCGTCTTAATACCGGATTTATTAAATTGTATTCAGGAATCATTTAGCAAAAATGATATTAGTTAAGTTGGAATTGGCTAAGCTATTAAACATAAGAAGTTTATTATTAAACTGTAAAATTAGTCCTATGTTGATGTATAATATTTCTCATCGCTTAGTGGGCAGGATAACGACTCAGAACTGTTATGAAGTATTTTAATACCTGGAAAATCATCTTCTATAAAGGCATTTTTAAATAGCAAACCGTATTCATGTGTCGCAAAGGAGAAAATCCTGAAAACTCCTAATTCTTTAAGCTGGAAAACATGCATTTAGATGGTAGAAGCTAAGAATTAGTCTTAAATTATATAATAGTGAGTGGTCTTCCATTCTGAAAAGTATTATAGTTTTACGAATTTTCCACGACTCCATTCTGTGTTATGGATGGTATTTCTCTGATTGAATGAAAATTTTAACTTGAACAAATATCATTTATGAAAAGAAGCTGTAAGCAACAAATAATTCATTAAAAATCACACCATTGTAATTGCATCAGGTCTATTCGAGGGACTATGAAAAAGCGATTTATTTTTTGTATGCCCTTTGTCCCAATTATTTCGTTAAGGTAGCAACTTTCACTTTTCGTAGAATTTATGAATGAAGTTATTGATATTACTTCAAATTTGGTTACATTCCATTACAAAAACATTTTTTAAACACAAGACTTGTCTTTAAAATTATTATTGATTAAAATTTTTTTAAAATACCATAGTTGTCTGCTTATGTTCTTTTCTATTGTTTTGTATCTTATTATGTAATACCTTTATGAGTACCATAGTATAATTAATTTCAACAAATGAATTTAAAATGAATTTTTTACAAATAATCTTTTTTGGAATAATTTTAATTTATTTAATTTCTACTAAATTACTGAAACACGTGAGGAGTTAATCTCATTAAATTAATGAAATTTGTTAAGTGCATTTGAATAACTAGAAATTAAAAATATTAAGAACTAGGAAATATAAATTAACAAATAGTATTTTTAAATAAATGAAATGCTTTATTCTAAATTCATAGACTTGCCTGAAGTTTTTTTTATGCTGATTTCTCTAATATTAAATTATTTCAATCGATGAATTTACATTTTATCATGCATTTTTACTATGGCATATTTTTATGCTTAAGATTATTATGTTTATATAAAGGAAATGTTAGTTTTTTTATACTTTCCTAATGCATTTTTGATTTTATCAACAGTATCAAGTGGAATTTCCAGAATATAAATAATGCTTGGAAAGGATCATTTAAGCAACTAGCAATGAAATTAGTCCCAAAAAGGCTTTTTTCATTCAAATAACTAATCACATACCTCTATTAAATAAAGATTTATGTTTAAAAGTTTTACTCAGTTGGACACTAACTAAATAGAACAGTGAACGGAAACATTAAACTAGGTCAAAATTAAATTAACTTAATATTTATAAATTATCATTTCCTTTTTCTGATTCTTTGTTTTTCAATTTCTTTTTGCTATGGTAGTCTTATTTTCATACCATCTCGTATAAATAGCAACGTATATCTTTTTCTTAAAAAACAAAACTGTAGTACTAATAATGTCTGACAATATTATTACGATATTGAGTGATAATGCTGAGATTAATTAAAAAACAAGAAAGAAAGATCTTTCTAGGACATTATGGAGTTGCACAGAAGAAATTAGGTAAACAATTTTTCATTCATAAGTTTCTGTAAGCAAACCTACCCTCCTTCAAAAGTCACATTTTCATTTGTGTAAAAGTAATACAGCAAGTTAACTCTTTATCAATGTTTCCTGAATCCTGTAAGTATTCACTTTAGAGGAATTGCACTTTTATGAAAACACAAAATTAATTACATAAACTAATTGAATTTGTTTTCGGTAAAATTTTGTATGCATGTTTATTCCTCGAAGCAGAGTACTTTTCAAATACTAGATGTGTGTGAAATAAAATTAGTTTGAATAAGATTCAAATTAAGTTAAAATATTTAGAAACTAAAAAAAAAGATCAAGAAGAAGCTATTTTTCCGAATGTGTTTTCACATTTTCAGATATAAATAAAATATTTCTGCCAAATGCATTTTTCAGATAAATTTCAAAGCAAAGAATAAATTAAAATGTTAGAAGAATTTTGTTCACTTATTGTATATTTTCCTACATTTCTTTGAAACATAATTTCGTATGAGAATATTTTTTATTTCTATATATAAATATATCGTTTTTTGGAGAATATTTGTAAATCAGACTATAATTGTGATAATTTTTATTTCAATAAATCAAATATTTCTGAGTATTCTCAAATATGAACTGAGCACCATGTCTCTATTCCTAAAATAAGCAGAATTCTAGAAGAATCTCCCGTTAACCTACACACATTAGGTTTATTGTAAAACCATAATACACAAATTAAATTAGTTGTCTACCTAAGTAAAATGCAGGATCTATTCAATTGAATATTCAAATCTAATTGGTAAGGCTTACAAAATGTATACTAATCCTATTTTCTGGTAGAAATTTGAAATGATGGAAAAATAATTATTATAATGTTTTATCTATGATACAAAAAACTCTTTCTACAGACATACAACTTATTTTAGGTAAAACAAGCTTTTATTCAATCGTTTTAAATTTTTTTATTTTATATAATAAATTCAATTAAATATTTAAATTCAGAGATTTGACCCTTTAAACACATTTACAGCACACAAATAAGGTAATGAAATTCTATTTTCAGCACTATTTTTTATAATTTAAATGTAATTTTATATGCCTTGCCAATTAATTGTTTTATGTATATAAATATTATATTTATGTGTGATTTATAAATATATATTATTTCTTAAAATCCTTCAGATGATAATTTTGGATTTTATATTGTGAATAATGATGATGGTTTTAGGTTAAATAAAGCTGCATTTTTTATTTGTATTTTAAATCATTTAAACTTTTAGAAGTCATGCAAGAATATCTTAAATTATTTTTTGACTTCTATACCATAAAAAAGTCCTTGCATTCTTTGAATAGAAAAAAAAAATAGATTTAAGTGACATTTAAAACGAACACTTCTTTTCAAATTAACTTCATTTGTAAATTCTCCTTAGAAAATAAAATTACCTTAGATATTTTCTTAATTAACTGATCTACATCTTCTAAATTACGAGGTCTTAATTTAATGAATATAAGAAAGGTATTCACATTACTCCTTAAATTAATCGTATTAAAGAAGGATGAAATTTTTTGTTTGTTTTGTTGCATGCCGCTTTTCAAATTAAATGAGTCACATTACTTTTCTGAGGTTTCTTTAATTTTTTCATATGAAAATAATTTTTTTCAGCTTTTTGCCTGTTTTTATTTTACCCTCATGTTTAATAAACAGCTACAGTAAAGACTCACTTGTAGTTTGAATAATAATCAAATGAAAAAAAGAAAAAACTATAATTTAAATTGAATTTTTTATATTTCAACCGTTTCTAGATGACATCATTTAATTTTTTCTAAATGTATTCGTTGCTTTAATTTTTAAGCACATTTAAATATATTTTTAGATAATATAAATATAATATTAATCTATTTAATATATTTAAATATAATTTAAATATATTCTTAGAGGCAAGATATATTATATAAATCAAACTCATGATCAAAACTAGAGAATTATAATTTTTCTTATCTATAACTTTCTATTATCATTAAGTTTCAAAAGTGATACTCTATGCAAAACATTCGTTAAATCAGTCTGTTAGCATTTAAAACAATGATAAAAATAATTATTAACATAAAATAAGACAATTATATCAATTTATGTACGGGAAAGTCAGATGCTACTAGAATTTATTTTTGTATCATGTAAAATTTCTAATTTATGTGAATAAATCTTTGAATTTAATTTTATTAATGAAATACTACGGTCATAAGTTAATTATTTAGTCATTAACACAAAATATTATTGGATATTTGTTATGTATTAATTTGGCACCGTATAGTATATAGCAAAATAGCTTAAACATTTTGTTATGACTTATTATCCAAAAGGTAAAGAGTTTTCCGGAACGACTTGTCATCAAAAGTAGGCCGAAGTTGCGTGGAAGGAAATCTAGAAACCGATACATTTACAAAGGAGGACGTAGAAGTTCGAAGCGTGATATTCATTATCAATTGTTAATAGTTTCTAGGTTCAAAAGAGACATTTAGCATTATCTTATAATAAATAAAGCCACGATAAATCCATTAAATCCCAAACATTAAAGTGGATTTCGATGTGTTTTGAATTCCCATGCCTGAGATTGGCTCTGAGGCTACGAATTGTAGAATAGAAAGTCCGATTGGCGAACATTCATCTGTCATCTTAATCATTCGTAATGTGTTAGGAATATTTACAAAGAGTAATCTGTGTTGATAGAAAAAACAAAAAATTCAAGTTGCAAGAAAATTATGCAAATGAATATTATTTATGGCGCGCGCCCACGCATGCACACACACACACACACACACTCAGGAGAGATAGGAACATCCTTGTCTGAACCAGGATTCGAAACCGGAAGCAACTCCCTCATCAGTCGACAATTGAACAATTTTTTGTCTTGTGCCAACTAGGCTGACAATAAGGGGTGCGCTGCTCCACTTTTTCATACTGAACAATATTTGGTGTGAAGTATAACAGCTACAGTACACTCATGCCATAGGGACCCGTTTATAGGGCAGGCAGCCATTCACACCTCATTCATACACATAAAGAACAAAGACAGGATAGATAGAGAGTTATCCATACCCGAACTGGGATTCGAACCCAGGACTTCTCTATCCGCAGTCAGGCACTCTGACCACTAGACAGGGTGGTTGGTGTGATTGAACTATTAATTATTATATTTTGAATTAATTACATATTAAACTATTAATGTTCTATAAATTTAAATGTATTATTATTTTAAGAATTAATAATGATATATCTCCTACTTTTGTTAAAGGTGTTATAATTTTTGGGAATTCCTCAATACAAGGGAATATATATATATATATATATATATATATATATATATATATATATATATATATATATATATATATATATATATATATATATATATATATATATATATATATATATATATATATATATATATACATACATACATACATATATATATATATATATACATACATACATATATATATATATATATATTACATACATATATATATATATATATATATATATATATATATATATATATATATATATATATATATATATATATATATATATATATATATATATATATATATATATATATATATATATATATATATATATATATAAGGAATATTCTTAGAACAATGTATTTTATTCTAAGAATATTTTATGCTTTTTAAACATAAACTTTCAAGTGGATTATTTCTGTCTTCATTACTGAAGGCAGAGAGTGAGTGTATATTGTAATCTTCAATGTGTATTACTTCCCCTTCTGTCATGTTCTTTCATGGTAATCCAATATTCAGATATTTAAAAGTTCATGGATAGGAAGAACAACTAACTTTAACAAACTTATTTTCCGAGTACGGTGCAGATTGAAAACGCATTGGAACTTTGATAAAATCTCTTACTTCCATACATTTTGAAATAGTAAATAAAAGGAATTTTGAGGCCTTCCACACTTCTTTAATTTTTTTTCCGTTGTTATATTGGCGAATATTTCGTGGAGCAAAACAATATTTAAAAAAAAGCAATTTTTAATAGCAATTTTAATAACAATAATTAAAGTGTAATTTTTCTTCAAAATTTTAGAACACGTTTTCAAAAAAAAAAAAAAAAAAAAAAACCTCAAAATCTAGCAGACGGGACAACCAACAAATTAAATGTGAATGTCACAATGATCTTAGTAATAAAATATGTTCTGATATTACCACATTTTGCTAAGAAATTTACATTAAAACACAGCAACCAGCTTTCAAAAATCAGTTTTACATCAGTTTGAATGAAAAAAAAGAAAGAAAAGAGCTAGAGAGAGTAAGCAAATGTCAGTTAGATATTTTATATTCAAACTTACTTTCAACAAGAAGCACTTCTTTTTTCTATTTATTTGATTTTAATACAAATAAGCAAATTAACTAATATATATATATATTTAAGGAAAGGATTTTCTAAGGTACTAAATCAGTTGTAAAATAGGAAATTCATAGTTTTAAATAATAATAGTTTGCTGAGATATAGCTAAAACAATTGGAATTTTGAAATCAGAGAAAACTAAAATATTTAAATTTAAATGTAATAAAAATAGGACGCAATTTTATTTAGAAAACTTTGTTCATCAAATTCAGATATATAAATTCTAAATATTCTCTACGAAACAAATTTAGCAAGCGTGGCTTGGGTGAACGCGTACTTTTATGAAGTTCAATGCCACACACGAATGAGAAATCTTACAAACTTTATAAGCAGAACACATACAATTTGGAACTTTTCCAAGAAAAACTTTTTATATTCTTTACAAACATAAACGGAACTAAGTCTCATGAAAGTGAAGATGAAAATTCAAGTAGAATTATTTTGGATGCTTTTAAGTATATTTCCTTTTCTTTATGTGAAATGCATAAACATTCAGTTTCTATTTCCCCCTGATTTAGACATATAATTACATTAAATGTTATACAAAACAGGTGAAATTAAATAGATTGAAATAAAATGCAAAAATTCACTAAAATGAGGTCATTAATTGTCATGGAAAATATATAAACTCTTAATTATTCTATTTATTGATACAGAATTATATGTCTCATAGATTAAAATATGTTAAAATGATATTTCGGTTTTCTAACTGAAAGCAATTGAAAGAATTATGCTAAATTGCATTCGTATTATTTAAACATAAATGCAAAAGGAAAGTATTAGGGCAAAGATATACTCAATATGCAATTTTATTTCTAATTTTTTCATTTAAATTTATTCAAGATATGTTTGAATTTTAAAACATGTTTAGCCTTATCTTAAAAGGTATACAGAAACTAACAAAATATCCGTTTTACTAGAATCTTCTCTTCAGAATTAAAGCTCACGGTAGAGAATGTGTGCCCTTTTTTCTAAGATTTCTTACTTTTGTCTCAAAGGTAAATAAAAATAGATCTAAAAATGCATATAAAAAAGCTTAAAATGCAATTTTAAAATTGATTGATTTTTGGTAAAAATAGTTTATTAAAAAGCATTTGAATTGTTGAAACTTTTTCAGAGTTGTGACGCAAATTATTCGAAAACCATTTAAAAGAATAAGCCATTTCTCTCTCTCTCTCTCCCTATCCTTAACATTGAAAAACCAACAACTGAATACAAAATTGGTTGGGGAGTTCTAGTTAAGAATCATAATTCAGCTCTGGGATCTATATCCATAATTTAGAACACTAGGCAAGAAATAAAAATTTCTTGTAGGCCTGTTTTAGTTAGATTTTTATTCAAAGTACTGATAATGATAAAAACCCTACATTAAATTCCTTTCAATAAATATGTTTAGGCTTGACGGATTGAAATAAAGTTAAATGCATCTGTGAGAAATTCAACTAATACTGATAGGAAATGTCTAATTTTGCAGTGGCATAGTTATCTCACTTTGAAATGAAAGATCTCGGATTCAATTCACTTACAACTGATAATGATTACACAAATTTAACACCTAAGAGAGGAATATATTTTTATGGAAAAGTATATACCAGTCAAACAGCTAAACTTTGCCTTTTGAGTTAGTTCATCGCAAGTTAGCCATCTAGTTTTACGTTTTTCATATAAGCGAACTGAATTTTAATATCATATGAGAGAAATTCAAAAAAAATGTTTAACCAATCACACAGATATATGCGCAAAATAAGGGTACAATCTATCACATGCTGTGTTGTATAGAAGTTAAATTAGAATCCAATGTTTTTCACGTTGAATAACGTAAATATAAGAACAAACCAAAGTGAACTTATTGAATGGATATTTTTTATTTCTGCTTTCTGAAGGTTTTTCATGTCATGTGTTTTTTGGATTTCCTTCCTTTAAAATTTAAATACAGATAACTATCGATTAATTGTTCTTCAAGAAACACAACGTGTGTAGAAGTTTGTAAAAAATTATGAATTATAAAAATACTATTTAAGTATGAAAATAGGCTAAAAATTCTGAGTTTAACTTTATGCAACTTAAAAGGCAGCAAATTTGGAGATATATACCTCCAATCTGATACAGTAAAATGCAGAAATTAATGGCTTGTCGGTTTTTTTAAAGGCTTTTAAATTAATCCCATGTACAAGATTTGACTTTTGAGTGACGGATAAACATACAAACGTTGCGGATTTTTAAATATTCATTTCAACATATGAATATTCAAATGTTGATGTAATTCAGTTAATTGTTAAAATCCCGAATAATTTTTAAGAAAAGCATGTATTAAATATTCAACAAATATTTGAAAATTTCAGTTCCAACTTACTTCTCAATATTTTCAACATGTGTGTTTGATTGAAAATATATTTCCATCTGCTAATTTATTCCAGTTAAAAAGTTGCTAAACACAGCCACCTTCTCGTAATTTGTATCTACGTTTCAGTGATGATACCGACACTTAGGCTTGCATTTTCTTCTCTATGTCGTAATAGTAGAGGAACACGAGACAATAACTGAGTCACTCTTTTTTTACATGTGCCGTCATACTAGTGTGGACCTATAGTAGATCCAACAGAATTTATATATTCACATGAGCTCATTCAACTCGAGGGTCTGTACTTGAGACAAATATCAAATTCTATACTTCCTGACAACAACAGTGACTTCTTTATAAATCAGAAGACTGGGATATAAATATGTTGGTAAATTTAATAACTGATTAAAAATAAAAGCTTATTTTACTCCTAATTGTGCTAAAAATAGGAAAGTCATAATAAAGACAGTTGAAAAGTTCTTACACATTATAGTAGCAGTTTTATAACAAAAAAGGCTCAAATTTTAACTTCGATGGGTTCTTTCAATTACTTCATTGCATTTTTAGGTAGTATTAAAATATTAGATAATAATAGGATTTAGCTTTTTATTAGATTATAATTTACTTCAAACGTAAATTTATATTTATTTATACTTTTTTTGTAAATGGTAAGCTGAGTTTGCACCGTGATTATTATTGTTAAACGTAACGAGGAAAATTTTTTTTATCACCAAATAAAAATCACAATTATTTATCTGTATGTGTTAAGAGTATTCTTTTTTATGTTTAAATTATAATTAATTGAAAATTATCTCAGTATTCAAATTAATTAAAATGAGCTTTCACTTTTATGCTAATGTTTAACAAAAAATATTATTTTATTATTATTTCCGAGAGATATTTTTAAGAGTTTAGTCCATTAATGGAGGAAGGAAAAACATTTTTTTCACATTATTTTCGAAATGAATTTAAATACAATCAATAGTTCTTTCCCAATTTAGTATACTTAATTATAATTTTTTTTTGGTAAATGAGTCTCTTTCAGCAAAAGACAGACGTGGAGAACTTAATTTTCACCAATATAGGAATACAATTTCCAAAAGCACTGATATGGTAAGATTGCAAAATAATCTAATTATAGATTGGGTTTTCTGATAAAAGTATTGCCTTCTCTATTTGTATTTTTTGTTTCTCTAAAAACATTGCCTGGAAGTGTTTTTGTACATTTTGAATGTAAATTAATAAGTAAATTATTGATTTATTATAATACATTTATATAAGCAAATATGTTTTAAAAATTATCCACCTGTGACAATAAAATATGTGTATTATATATATGTGATTTTTATTGTAAATATATATTTCTTAAATTGCATTAGGTCAATGTAAATAATTAAAACACACAAACACATACACGCACATATATATACATTGTATATATTGATAATATTTAAATATAATAAATTATTCAAATATATTATTTTGTTACATTTGAATGTAAGAATTTCAAAATTCTTACATTCAAATGTAATGAAATTATAAGTAAAGAATTCCCTTCAAATTATTGTCATAAAATTATACCTGAAATTTAGACTTTTTTTTTTAAAAAAAAAAAAAAACAAAAATAATTTTCCGTTTTGTTATTAACTTCAAATACAAAATATATCCTGGAATTTATTAGTTTTTGAAGCAAAGATTTAAATTTTTTCATCATCAAAAAGAGCAACTTACATTTCCATTACACGTTCATACGGACAATTATTATCATATTTCCATAAGATAATATTAAAGAAAGTATAAAGAAAATGATCTCACAATCTTTTTGTGGATCTTAAATTTGGTCTAAGGCTTAGCCAGCTAAGAACTCGATTATTTCTTCCTGAAACAATTTTTAATTCATATAGGCGAATTATATTGCGGTAAGTTTCCAATATAAACAAATGAAAATAAGGCGTTGATAATAATAGTAATTAAAAAAAACTGCAGCTAATAACTCGGGTCTATCTTTTAAAAAACTCACTGCAAATGACAAATTCTATAATTCTAGATTATCATAGAATAAATAGTATAACCATTTTCATATCCTCAATCTTTTTTTCCAATGTTTGGGGTATATCGTGATGCATTGTTCCCTTATACCCCAGGAACCGGCCAGAAACAGCTACCTCTTTGCCGCCTTTGGTGCACCACAGGTCCACCATTGCACCCTGACACATGCCATAGGGACCCGTTTATAGGGTAGGCACCATTCATACCTCATTCACAAACAAGGAAAGGACAAACACAGGATAGAGAGAAAGTACATCCATGCCTGAACCGGGATTCAAACCCAGGACCCCCTATCCGTAGTCAGGCACGCTGACCACTAGACAATTTGGCTGGCATATCTTCAATCTAAATCATATGATTTTTTTTAAATCAGGAATCTGAAATTTAAACTATGTAAAAATATAATGTGGGTGTTTTTTTACAAATTTGGAGGGATTTCAAGTGTCGAATAGCTCTAATCCGAACATGACTAATGCCACTTTTTAAGTTGATTTGTGATTCATCAACAAAAGCACTTGACTCCTATCAGTTTGGATTCGTGATCATCGTGAATCTTAGTACTGCTAAAATCATGATATGATATGAGCAGTATTCGTGATTGGGGAAAACCATTTTATAGTAATTATTTGCTTATTTTCCAAAGTAGTCGAAAATAGTCAGATTGAAATGTATAATTGTGTGGAAAACAATAATTGCACTGCTTTTTTAAATATTTATTCATAGAATGATGATAACAGATATATGGTCTCTTATAAATATTTCCCGAATTTTCTCCTCATCCACTTATATTTATATAAATTTTATTTTTAAAGGTTAGACAATTCTTTGAAAAGTTAATCATGCACTAATATTGAAAGATTTGATTAGATTGCTTTGATGTGCTTCTAAGTTTTAATTTCCACTCATCGAAATCGCTAAAATACAAGCAGAAGCATTATCATTCGAAACCACGGTCAAGAGGACGACGTCAACATGTTAGCTAAATCCCTTCTCCCATAGCCAAGTTTGGCGCAGCTTGTCCTTATCTGGACCTTGCGCCATAAAAACCAACCAACCAACCAACCCATAGCCAAGTTATAATTTCGAAGTTATTTTTCTCACTACACAGAACATTTTTATGTGAAAGATCAACTCACAATCCGATGGTTTTGTGCTGCATCAAACCTATTTCTCTCATTTACAAAAATACAATCTTTCTTCACTAAACTACCACGACACGATATTTTTCAACATAATTGAAGATCAAGAGCTAGATGTTATTCTAGACATAAAATATGCATATTTGTTAATTTAATTTTTACATTTCTCTCTACCCAAAAGGGAACACCCAGAACTGCAAATCGTATTAAATTTTTATCATTCTCAAGATGTAATAGGTTAGCATTGCATCAGAGATGCACTGCAGATGACATCGAGTATCTCAAACAATATCATGAGTTCTTCAAAGAAAAAATAATAGGCTATAGATTGTTGATTAACTAAGAGAAATCAATTATCGCGTTGGACGAAGCCAAGCAAATGTAACGCGGATATGTAAATGGTTTATACAAGGGTTAACGGTGAACTGATGGGGCCGATTACGCCTTCCCAGCTGCACTTCTGCTATAATTATAGGATATTGCGCTATTGGCGGTGATGGATTGCTTAGCCATATTACGAACGAGTGAACAACAAATTCAGGCTCTTACACAACATTCAGTGACGACACGTTCCATTTGATATTGTTTGCAGTTGAGTGGAAGGACCGTAATGCTTCCATTCCTACATTTACCTTTAACTGAAACCACAGGGATTGTGTCAAATTGGTGCAAAGAACCATGAACATGGACAACGAAATTAAAGGAAATTGTTATTACTAACGAATCATGCTTCTTCCCGTAAAACCATCCTACTCGAATTCCAATATTGAGAAATTTGCTATGTGATATTGTTGAAATATTGCTTTGTACATAACATCACAGGTCTTGCACCCAATATCATGACTTTCATTGGGTTTACATTTAATTTCCACATCTCTTTAACTTTAATTTTTTCTTTAACCTCCAGAACTCTAAACAATATTCATATAAGCAGAAGAGTCCTACTCATCGCTGAGTACAGGAAAGTATACTGGTTCACACCAACAGTTAACAGTTAGTGCCATACATTTTAGATGTTGGAGTCTATTGTTCTTCCATAAATTCCACGCTTGCTCCCAACATTATGGAAATTGATAACAGGCAACCACAAATTGCATGCAACGCATAAGAATTTTTTCTCTTTCAAATTGAGCGAGAGATTCATCTTTGCTTTCCATGTTCCCGCGATTTATCACTAATCGAAAACATGTGGGCCAAGCTTATACAACAACCGGACAAATATATAATTCCCATTTTTACACCAGATCAACTTTCCTAGTATGTGGAAGCCACATGAACTGCAATACCTCAAGAGTGTATAAAATTTTTTTTTGATTCTATGCCGAAGCATGCAGTAATCTTTGTGCCGACATTATTGGCTACAGTTGCTATTGATTTTGTCCCATCATCTACATTTTACAAGAGACTGCAATTTAAATCATTTGATTTTTGTACAAGATGTGTTATCTGCCAAATAATATTTCCTGTGATGTCTCTGACCTTTATGGTGTTGTATTTTGTGTGGTTAGTAATTTATAATCAGGAAAATAAAACTGTTAATTCTTTAAGTTTTAGTACACTTATTATTTTTAAAATCATTAATTTGTCTCAGTATCAAATATAATATTATTCGTTGCATTCGTATTAAACTGTTATTGAACACTTGAGAAGAACCCGAAAAAATAATCAATTGAGGAAATAAACTAATTGTACTACTTTATATTTAATCCAATTTTTTCTTTAAAAATTGTATTTATTTATTCTTTGTAATTCAAAGCAAGGTTATCTATTGTAATATTAAATTTTATAGAAGAATTAATTACTCAATAATATGAAGCAATTGATTAGAAATGTTATCTTTCTCACAATTTATTTAAAAAGTATCTCAGAAGAACAAATAAAAATGTAATATAAAACAAAACGGTAACAAGAATACTGTTATATTTTAGTAAACAACATATTCTGATTTGATTTGATTCAAAAACTGTATTTTTTTTTTCTTTTTTTTTTTTTGCTTTGCTGAATTAAATTGAATTTTTTTCTATCAAAACTTCCGTATCTTTGAGTTTATAAAATTGATAATATTTCTGAAAAGATTCAATATCCAAACGCATATTTCATGTAAACTCAGTAAGTTTTAAATTGCTTATAATGCTTTTAAAATAAATTTTACTTTTTAAAACATGAGCAGTTGTTTCTCGTAAACGATTTAGCGAATATATTTTGAAATATGAGACACATTTATATTTGTCGATAATGTTGTTATTCCTTGCTTATTTTTTCTGTCTCGGCGAGTTTCATTGATTATAAAAATAATAACAAACACTTCATATAAACTTATTTATTTATTCTAAATAATAATAACGAATAAAGCGTCTTGTTTAAGGAAGTACAGAATTTTAAGACTCGGTGTTAGTTAAGACTATCTTTATAATTATTTTTATAGTTAAAATTACTGTAAATACACGCTAAAAATTGTCTATGTTTTTAAAATAAAAGACAGATTTTAATAGTTATTTGGATTTTAATAGAATAGTATATTAACAAAAATAAATTATAAATATTTTAATGTAAGCACATAGCTTAGTAGTTAATCATTGAGTAAAATGAATGTGAGAATTAAATATCTAAATTCTGTTGATTTTGTTTCAAATGATACTTAAAATGTCATAATATTTAAAATAATTTAATTAGAAATGAAATTATTCTTAGAAAGAAAAGTATTATTTATTCACTAAAAATTTTACACTAAAGAAATTTATGTTATGTTATGGTGTAAATTATCATGAATTATAAAAATTAGCTTAAATAAAAATAATTAAATAATTCATTTGTGTTTATTAAAAAGTAATTTTTTTTGTTGAGTGTTGGTATAGATTACCAGCAGGTAAAACATGTCATAGAAAAATGTGTATTTAAGAATAACTGTAAATTAGAAAAAAAATTTCATGTAAAGGAAAGGAGTATTTTTAATTTTCATATAGTTCTTTTGAAACAAGTTTGACATTATTATTAATTTTATTCTTAATAGACTTGGGTTTCTTAGAACAAAACTTATAGTTTTAATTGGATTTCAAACATTTGCCCTTAAAATGAGAAACGAACCCATAAACTACTGGAAATCACGTTACTTTAGTTTAAAGTAAGAGCAATAGAAGAAGTTATTAAATGAAAGTAAAAGCTCTCTTCCCCATTTTTGTAGTATTTAATAAGCAAATATTACGGATTTTGAAATGGAAAACGTCGTAATTTGGTTTATAATCTTTTGAAAACTTGTTTAAAAAATAGCACGACATAAAACGTAATTTTTCTGCAATCATTTTGAATTGAATCCAAATTCCTTAAATATATGTACAGAAATTAAAAATATGTAAAATATAATAAATTGTTGAAATATATACTGATATCCAAAATTAAGATTACAAGCATAAAATGAGATAGGAATAAAATAAACAGAAACATATGTTTAAAGTTTATTATATTAATTACATTAGGTTGGTAGCAAAATTATTAGCTCAAGCGATTAATGTAGGCTGATATACAAATGAAGTGATCATTAATCCAAATAGGGTACATCATATGGCGCTTTTTCAGCAATCAAACTCTTTTCAATAATATTTGTTATCGTTTACCTTAATAACAGTTAGGATTACTATGTTCAGCAACACAAAGCATTATATTTAATTATCATATGTTTAATAAATCGAGGCGATACTTTTCATTCTTCCAAAATCATCAATTTTAACACAAGGCAACAAAAAGTTAAGATACATATTTGAGCTAAATTCAAAATAAAATTATAGAGATCAAATAAAATATTATTTACATAATAAATTATTTGTTTGTCATAATATAATAATTATTATGACAAACAATGTCTTAAATCCACTATTGGATCAGATTTACTGTACGGTTAACCTTGGCGCCGAATTTGGCGACTTTTTGAAAATTTCGCCAAGGGTGACCGTACGGTAAAATTACACCCCCATATCTAATATTTTTAAAGATATAAAATGATGTTCATTGCTTTTGAGATTGAGAATCAATATCATGTGCAGCAAAAAGTGTGACAAACAAAATAACAAAAAGTATTTTTCTAAAGGATTGATTGTAAGAACCGAAATTTCTTTTTTTTAGATAAACAACTTTTTTTTTTGCTTTATAATTTGTTGATATGGACACTATTTCAGGTTGAATTATGATTTGAAAATAAAGTGCTTTGAAATTTTTTTTATTATATTTAAAATGTTTTTCATGTCATCAGCATGTTTTCAGACCTTGGTTGTCAAAATTCAATGTGAGTGATAATTTCTTTGAGATATCATTATAAAGTCAGAATTCATGAATTCTTAAATTAGTATTTTAAACAATGAAAAAAAACTATAAACACGAAAATCAATGAAAAACTTTAAATTTCACTTCATTTTAATTTTGAAGATATAATTTGGCGACTTTTTTCCGTTAAAAATAATATTTATTCAAACTTATTTTTTCACTCACGATATATGTGCAAGCATATTTATGATATGTTTGTAGCACAACCAAATGGGAACTACAGAAATGAAACAAAATGAAGGAATTGTAAAAATGTGAACGAATTTCACACTGTCTTTCTATTCTTTTTTTTAAGTAAAGGATAGATATTTGTCATGAAACTTTAATAATTAGAATCATTAGAATCTTTATATCATTTAAAAAGTTTACTTCATATTTTTCACTAAAAATGAAGCATTATTAGCCTGGTTGTTATTTGGGTCAAATATTTGAATTTGGACTTTAATATGAATAAATATTTTGACTGAAATCAAGATTTGTGTAGCAATATATGAAAAAAGAACAATTACTTAAATCTCTTTCTTATCACTTGTAACTTCTCTCTGATTTATTGTATTTGGCACTTTTTCTTGGAACTAAATATTCAGAATGTTCTTGCAATTTATGTTAGAGTAAAATAGAAGCATTGAAGATATGTAAAACAAAATTATAAAAATATCATACTTATTTTCAACTAACATAAAAGTCGTAACTTAGAGCAATAATGAACATCTAAAAACATTATATTAAGAAAATGAGTTGATTAACAAAAGAAAAATATTTAAAACGAAAATGAGTCTTTTACTGTCAACTGAGTCTAAAACTGACAATATAATTTGTCATTAAACCATAAAAATAATGTGGTTGGAAAATATTTACATAAAAAATCTCGGTTTATTTTTTGTTTTATGAAATACACACTAAAGGATAATTAATTAATTCATGAAATTAATTAACTTTCATATTTCTCTGAATATTAACATCCGCAAATAAAAAGGTAAATCTTATAGAATGATGATGAATTTACTGTGCAATAAAACTAAATGCAATAAGAACAAAAGAAACATGTAAGCTTTTAACGTAAAATTTAATTGAATCAAGATCTTCTGTTTTTTCTTACTATTCTTTGTATATCATATTAAGTTTAATTACAAAAAATATTGCATAATTTTAAATTTTTCCTTACATGATCTTCTAACACTTATGTTTCATAACTAAAATATGAAATTATATTTTTTGAATAAAGTTCAATTTTAATTCATAAGAAGACTGTAATTTATTATGTTTAAAAATTTTAATCTCATTACTTTTTACTTCCATAACTTTGTATTTACTACTTTTTTATTTTTCTTTCTTTCTTTTAATCCTTATATATCTTTTTACTCCATATAAGTGAAATTTAAATGACAAATGGTAAAAATATACTTTAGAATAAAACTGAAATTTAATAACTCTGCTAAGATTAAGTTTCAGAATTACTCAAGTAATAAAAAATAATTTGAACTATTTATTGTCAATGCATTTCAGAAATAGAAAGGCGTTGTCATTTATTTTTAATCAAACAATTCCAATGAAAAATTTAATGTGTACATTTTATCAAATAAAATTAAAAATTAAAATTTTTCATTTGAAGAAAATTAAACATGAAAAAACACTTGGTATGTATTAAAATACTTAAATTGCTACTGATTATGGATTATCTTATACATAATATTGCTTATTTGCTATAATAGCTTAGAAAAGTCAATTATTAAATTTTAATCTGCCAAAATATTTTTTGACATTGAAAAAGAAAATTGGTAAATTATTAATTCAATGGAAAATGATTTACAAGCATTGAAATGTCAAGAAGTTTTTTACTTATCGTTTTAATTATAAATTTAAATTTTATAAAAGAAGAATTGTGTGTGTGCCAAATTTGAAATAATTTTCATCAGAAATATCAATATTAAGGGAGGATTTTAAAATCACTGTTTATACTAGGAATACATTTCTTATTTCTCTATTCAATGTGCATTTAAAAATATACTCTGTATCTCTTTAACAAATTCTTTTCTCCTTTCTCAATAATTAATTGTGGTCACAGCCGAAGTGTAAATAATTTGTCACTAGGTACTAGTTAAAGTTTCTGCTATTTATCTGCGTTTACTTTTTTAATGTAGGTTTTTTTCTGTCCTGGTCAACAAGCAAACAATTTTTCTCCTTTAGAAAGATCAGGTAGAATTTTCCCTGTATACAAAGACTTCTTTTCAAGAAAATCTTTCAAAAACATGTGAAGTTGTTTCCTCTTACAAGAAAAGTATTCAGGATAATAAGCATTCTAGAAATGTTTGAGAAAAGCATGTAGAATGATATGCATTCAAGAAATATTTAAGAAAACTCTGAAAATCATAAGCATCCAAGAAATACTTAAGTAAAACACACAATAAGTAATATTCTACTCATAAATACTAAGGCAAGTTTTTAAAATTTAGGAGAAAATATTCAAAAAAAGAATAACTTTTCTGTTTTCTTTAAAATTTTTAATTAGCTTAAATTAAATATAAAAATATTTGGAAACAAAATACACAAAGTTTATATTTAAAATATAATTAATACTATATAATATGTTTGTGCTTAAGATTTAAACTTGGCCAAAATGGCATAGTTTTAATGTAAATCATTTACATAATTGAGATTCAGCTGATACAGCTCGGCTACGTACTGGACATTTTAAAGGCATGAAAATGTCACCAAATGGTATTAAGTCCTATACCCACTGCAAGCACTGTCCTCAATCTCAACTGACGCTAGAACATGTTTTTAACTGTCAAGCTATAATCTGCTCCCTCTTCCTTCTTGCAGCACCACCAATCGAGATCCTCCATGGCCTCCGGGCCCCAGAAACTGGCAGACCTCGTCACCAGGATTTTTGGAGGAATATAAAATTCATATGCACTTTGCACCTTTATGGACACGACAACAACAACATTAAACTGATTTTATGACCTACCCAATCAACTATTCAACAATTGTAGTTCATTTACGTAAGAAAGATTATGCTCATCATATCCTTTAAGGAAAATTACACCCCTGTTTGAATGAGTCTCTTGAGCAGAGTTTCAATTATCAGAAATAATAAAAAATGCTGCTTTAAAAAAGAAATTGCATTGTTTTTGGTAATAATACAATAAATATGAGGAAGTCAAAACTCAAAAAAATTGCAGACATTTCAATAATCAAATTTTTATTAAATTGGAAAAATGATTTTTCAGTCATAAAAGTTATAATAGTAAGACATTAGTGACACTGATTAAACTAATTATCCATTTTCAAAAAGTCAATGATTGAAATGAAATGGCCTTTTGATTCATTTTGTTTCATAGTAAGATTAAACAATATAATAATTAATTCTTCTTACATGTGTATAACTATTTATGAAATGATTTGAATTAAGTTACTTTCACATTGGATAAAGTATATGCTTGCCCTAAACTAATTCTAAGTGATTAGAATTCTTTTATTCCAGTCTCTTAGAAAATTTCAGTTCAGTTAAACATCAAAATTCAATCTGGAAATTTTGATGTTTTCGAAAAAGTGAAGAATTTTAGAGAATGTTCATCATATCAGAAACAGATTGTACATGTAATGATCATTGAATTGTTTAACAATTCCAATGAAAATCATCTGTTGATTGAAATCATTAATAAAAATTTTAATTCATATTAATTCTACATATTTTATTGTTTGTTTGTTTGACTACTGAAAAATTATTGATCTAGAATTTAGTTAACTAATTTAGGATTTTAACTCTCATCTCGGGGATAGTTGTTTTAGTAATTCTAAATTTATCTTAAGCTAAAGAGTGTAGTTCAAGTTATTTCGGTAAGTTTTCCAGCGCTTATTTCTGTTTCCGAAGCAATTAAATGCAGTCAACCCTCTCGCAGTTTTGAATAACTGTCAAAAACGAGCTCAGCACCTGAACTTTGATCCTTCTACGCACTACACGCCAAAGGAGCGAAAAATTTATACAACACAAATTTTATAGTTTCTAATGAATATATACTCAGTTTAATACGCTATGCAACTAATAGGAATAATTTTCATTATCGGTTGCATGGCGTATTAATTTTAGTATTTCTTGGCTACGAGAAAACAACATTTTGACACTTCTTCAAATAGTAACATTGTTTTAATTAGCTTTTGAGTGCTAAGTTAAATTTTATAAATGGCAATATTCCATCCCTTTTATCATTTTGGGCCATGATTAAGTGAATATTTCGACATCTTATGAGACAATATCATCTCTAAGAATGTCCATAAAATAGTTGATAGCTGTATTATCTGTAACAACAAAGGTATTCGATTGTACCAAGGAACAACAAATTAAAAATATCTTGCACCAACTGAGCTATCATAGGGCCAAGCTATATCAAATAAAATCCTGCTTTTTAGTTTCTAACGAATAATTGAAGACCTAAATAATTTGATGGTAACAGATGTCAGTCGTTTGAACTTCTATGGAATGAATTACAGACTTCAATAAATAAATCATTCAATTTTATGGATATTTTTGATTTCTTTAAAATGTTTTCTCAAGAAAAGTTTACTATTAGGCACAGAGAAATGAATTAGTCCTAAAGGTTATTAGTTTTCATATAAATAATGATGAAATATCAACTCTGTTGAAATATTACTTTGTTGCATTATGAATTTATGAAATATACGATATTAATTGGACGTTAATATGAATAGTGTACAAGATCCATTCATCTATGAATGAATGTAAATGTTAATTACTGGCGCATTTATTTTCAAGATATTGTCACAATGAGAATATTTGTAGTTTAGAAAAAAATTAATATTATCAAATTGTTAATTATTCCCAGTTTTTTAAATCAATTTTTAACTGAAAACATTTTGAAAATTGCTTGAAAAATGTTATTGAAAAACTTAATTTTCAAACTCAGAGAGATATAAATTTATCCATTATATATATATATATATATGAAATAGGCACCTAAGATTCCCTAAGCAGTCCTTCCCTAAGCAAGATCTTATAAGTCCCATATCAGTGTTTTGCACCAGCATGCTTCCTTAAATTTAGTCCTGAGTCCTAAACTCGTTAGATAGAAACAGTCTGGTAAACTCTGCGAAAGTTTAAAGCAAGGACCAAGCAAAAGAAACTCAATACTTGTCCTGGCACTTCAAGATGCATCATTTAACTTGGAGGACATTGCGACCACGACCTGTTTACAGAGTCTTAGCTATTTTTAGCTAAATCGACGGATCTCAGCTTAGGCCGGGATTCAAACTAACTACTTTCTGCCAATGAAAACGACTTCCTAACAAAGTATGCCACCGTGGACCTAAAAACGTGTTCCCTATGCACTGACAATGCAATTTGCGTTGTCACTGCGGGAAGTAACGTGAAATGTAATGCGTCTTTCTCTATAATCTTATTCAAAAGGAGTTTCTCAATTACAATATCCTTCATTTTCTAATTCTAAGAGATTAGAAAAATATTTGTTATTATTTTTGTCATTATATTTGGATGTCATTTCATATTAATTAATTTCCCATCCATATTTTTCAGAAATGGTTTATTTTTGATTTCGGTTATTAAAATAATATAGACAATAATGTGTACATATTTGTTTTATAATTTAGAAGATATTTATTGATTTAAAAGCAATAATACCGCTTTGCTATTTAAAAATGACACTTTCCTTATAAATCTCTGTATTGGAATTAGCTTATCGTCTATATATGAAATTACGTGTCATGTTTTAAAAATAGGTTATGCCTTACATATAATTTTATTTAGATATATATCACAGTTTGTATCTCAAAAAGGGAGAGCAGATTTACATTATTATTAAAAATCTGCACAGAGCTAGCTAAATAATATTTGTCTTTAAAAACATTTTTTTCTCCAGTGCGCAGAAAAGGATATATTTAATTTTTTTTTTGTATATTTGGAGAAAAAAAAGCGAAGAGCAGAAGTTCTAATATTTATCTACTTGAATAATAAGGACATTTGAAAGTGAGAGGTAAGTATAACGAAAGTTAAAAATAATTTCAAGCAAAAGGGGGATATACAGTGGAAAAAGTTATTTTTATATGATGGGTCCAGTTTTGAATTTCGATAAACTAATCTTAACAACTTTCGATAAAGCTGTAGTTTCGATCATTTTATTTGAAGTCAGTGTCATGCAGTAAGACTATAATATTTACTTAAAAACGAAAATATTTCTCAAATTAATAAAGTTTAAAAAGTATCCATTCAATGTCTACTAGTGACATAATTTAAATAAAAAAAAATTATAGAATAATTAACTATGTTTATGTGATTTCTTAATGTTTGGAGGGGATTAAAATTTTTGATTGTCCTAATTGTATGATATTTTTTCCAGATAAACAATACAATGATTAGTTCAGTATTATTTTCAAAAATAAAACATTTTTTTCTTCACTGAGAGTTTGTTGACATGTTTTTATTAATGACAGTTATTTTATTATTTTTTCATGAGTTTAACTAAACTAAGAGGCTACGTTATCATGAGATAAAAAATAAACCTAAGTTTTTTCTTCATTCTGAGAACATTAGGAGAATAGTTTCGCATGAGACAGTGTCTACAATAATAATAATGATAATAATATATAGTAACAACAATTATTGATTTTTTATGTGAATATATGGTTTTCTAAAACTGTCAATATATTTATGTTTCTATGAGATTGATGATATATAAATTTATATTTTGATGCTACTGGGTCAGGTTTGATATTCTTTACTTGTTCATCGTCATAGGGTTTTCTTCTCTGGGTAATTAAGGTAACCCAAATATGATTTATTAAATCAGAAGAAAAGAAATCACAAAGTCATTACTAATAGAATTTTTTATACAACAGTCATTATTTTTTCTACAAAATGAAGATTACCGAGTTTCTCAATTATAATTAGCGCGAGTTAACTTGATTGATGAGATGCTAAACTATTGATTGTAATTGTATGTTAAAATATATTTTTAATATTGAAACCATACAGTAGATAACCTATTGAACAAAGACTGTTGTAACTTAATTAAGTGTCCAGTACGTGAAGGAGGTGAGTTATATTCCCGTATAGCAAGGAAGAAAACCTCCAAACCTCTTACAGATACGTACATGGATGAAGAAGAGAATGGCGTAACATGCGTTTCTCCCTGTACAAGAATAGCTGGGATCAAATTAGGGACCTTTATTTCTGTTGAGCGCTGTCCAACCTCTAACCCATATTTTGTTTAACTTGTACAATGTGATAATTTAAGAAGAAAGCAAATTACGAAATGGTAAGCTCAGAAATGCAGGTAATTTAACTTACATTACATAATTCACCATACTATAACTACATTCCAATTTGTATGTGTGTCTGAAGCTAAATTGTAATGAATGAAATATTATTTTGTAAGCCATTATGGTATTATAATATATAACTTATAAATATAATTTATTGAGGGATTGCTTACTTTTATATATTCGTTTCAAGACAAAATGTATTAGGTTACTCACATCTTATACTGATTATTAAAGACACAGTTTTCTAGGATATTTAAGCAAAAATATGTGCTTTCCATTATATTCTTACAAAATTTCGTCGATGATTTATTATTTTGGGATAAGGTTTTATATTAAATTTTTATAATCAAAATAACTTTTAAGTTTCCAAGTTTTTAAACGCAAAAAGAAATATATATATTAACAATGTAATTATTCTTTAATGGAGAGTTTTTTTAAACTCTTGGAAAAGAACTAATATAAAAAATCTTATCCCGTAACTTCAAATGCTGTTTACATTTTGAATCTCTAAATAATAATCCATACAGGCATTGCTGTGTTTAGATTGATTGAAAGGAATTTGTTTTATATTTCAAATGACACTGATTTTTCTCTAAATTTATTGCATTTTAAATTTTAATAGATAAATAGATTTATTTAGACAACCAATGGAAAAACTAAACTGATAAATAAAATTATGAATCAATTGCATTTATATGTTTTTGCATTTATGATATATGTATTTATGATATTGCATTTATATGCATTTTTTGTTTAAAAAAACATATCTTTTGCTCTAACCTTATTGGCTGGCTGGCGTGTTTTGTTGGTTAACGAAGACAAACGTGTATGTGTCTTGCAGATGAATATCAATTAGATCGGAAACTACAATTTAAAAGGAAATCCAAAACCATTAACACATTTTTTCTAAGGTGGGAGCCAAATACCGCGAAGTTCAAATTCAAAATTACTATATCTATAAATGGCTGTAAATATCAATACAATAATTTGGAGACAAACTTTAAGCTGATATTGTTTTTCATGGTGAACAGTTTTGAATTCGATCCCCGCCACTATTTATTACGTGGTAGTTTTCTAGGTTTCCTCCCTTGTACCACATGCATAATGCTTACAATCTACAAGAAAAACTTTTGAAAAGCAACTTATACGGTTAATATTGGATGTCTTACAAGAGCCTTATATTGCCAACTACGTGGTGTTAAAATTCTAAAATGAAAATTTTAATGAGAGAAATAGAATTTTTTACTGGAGACTGCCCTCAAATGACATGTCCATATAATAAGAATATTAGAAGACTTTAGCGGCAAGAACTCAATAATTATTGAGGAAACCATATTGAAAAATTATTTTTAAAATGTAAATATGATTCTTTAGATATATTCGACCAATTGAGTCAAAATATAATGAATTCTTGGAGTTTGTAGAATATTCATGATAAATACCTGTAAAGTACTTTGCAATATAAAACATCTTGGAGTTTGCAGAGTATTTAAACTAAAGCTTGTTTTCATTAATGTATGATAACTGATTTTTGGCTTTCAGGTCTGATATCTTTTTGAACTACCAACCTTTAAATCTAAGTATGTCATTTTAGTATGTAAAATGATCATAAATAATGACATATTAAGTTGATAGTGACAGTCTTATATCTGGACTACTGAACACCCGAATTCTGTTATGCAATGCGAACAGAATACATAGAAAATGAATGTATTTCTTGGCTTCGCCAAACAAAAGTTCTGTAGGCCATTCATGTTTACAGAAAAAAAGCATCACAACAGACATCTATCTTGATATGTTAAAACTATTTTACCACTACAGAATGAACTGCAAGACGAGGAAAATCTTGATTCTATTATATTTATACAAAGCGGAGATTCCACAGCATTTGGATTGGACTGTACTGTGCGCGATTAACTCAACGACATCTACCCTGACGGACGGATGGATAGAAAGAAGACCCGCACATTTTTGACCAGCTCTGTTTTCCAATTTGACTCCATTATCAATTTTTTAACCATAATGTGGTTGTTTCTTTCGTTACAATTGATATCCTGAGTATTCCACTTTATTACGATTCACATTGGTTTCAAATATCCATGGCATCAGATGACGTCTCATTTACGTCACATCGTATTGAGACAGCGCTGTAAATCCACCTTATTGACGAATTTGCTGCCTGCTTTCAAATGACATTCTTTGAGTCAATGCCTGAGAATATTGTCGAAGAACATTTTATTAGTATAATGATTTGTTATATAAGGAGCAAAGCATTGGTGTGGAAAACCATTTTCCATTGATTTAGGTCATTAACACATGGACAACAGAACAGCAGAAAAAGCAAAATAAAAAAGACGTGATAAAGCATCCACTTTATAATTAGATTAAACTGGCAAAGGCGATTTAAATTGGCACGGGTGCCGTATAATCCATGATTCCAAATTCTGAATTTTTTTTGGCGATGAAGAAATGTTGCCAAGATGACGTATCATGGCGTGCGCGATGACGTAAATGCTAGGGTTACCAAAATAGAATTTTCTGCATAATTCTTATAGGTCTTCATATATATGACGTATATAGCGAGGTTGATAGATACATTAGAAAATCCGCCAAAAAATCGCCTATCTTAGAATTTGGAGTCATGGAGTATAAGGCACCTGTGCCTTTAATTTTTTAAAAAATTATTAATTGATTTTAAATTAATAATTGCAGTGTTTGTAACCTATCTCTCTTGAATCTTAAGACTTTTGCCTTGCAGTATTAAAAATTTTAGAACTTACTTCATAACGTAAGTTTTTTTTTTTTTTTTTTTTTTTTTTGGTCGGGAGCTTTTTTTAAGGAATAGGCTTACAAGGATAATATTGAAGGTGTAATAGTCCAAAAATAATGCATAAAAGTCAAGCAAGCAAAAAGATTACTGTTTTTGATGTTGGAAGCACTTACTTATTCGAGCTATACTCAATGATTTGAAAACTTGCTTTCAAATTGATGGGCATCAAGTTGAAAAATACTGATATGCTGAACAAAATTACTGAAATATAAAATTCATAACTGAATTATTTCTGAAAAAAGGACTGGGACTTTTTACTATGAACTTGTATGTTTAAATTTATAAACAATGCATGTCTTATAAATTATCATGAAATCTTATTGCAATTAGCTATTATAGATTAAAGCACAATACAATCAACAAATAATTTGAAAAATACTATACGTTATGCTTAATTGAGGATTGGTTAAATAATGCTTCTAGTTAATTAAAGTTATCATTAATAAATAAAACATCTAAAAATTAAAATATCTAAATTATTTTATATCTTATCTTATTTAAAGTACCAAAATCATATGAAATGTAACGAAATGTGTTTATACAACTATTTTTTATCCTGATTTATATTTTTAGTAAAGTTGAGGCACATTTTATGTATAAAACTATTTAGATTTTATTTTAAATTTAAAATTGTATTTCACACAGTTAGTTTCTATATTTATATATTTATTTATCTTTTAAAGAGAGATCCTATTGGAAAACGTTTCATCTGTTACCTTCTATAAACAAAATATTTAATTAACAACCAACAACAAGATCAGAAAATAGCCCTTGCGTCACTGATTTAATATATTACTTGAATAACTATATATACATATATATATATATTGTTCAAGAAACGAGCAAATTTAAGGCTTAGAGAGAGTATATTGCACTGTATTTTATAAACTTTAATGGTCTCATTCCAACAAATAAATTATCAAATTATATTAAAGAGAACATTTTGATTTTTGATATATACAATCATATGACTATGACATCATCTATAATGATAATCTTTATTACCGAAAACATTTTTCATAATATCTATTTTTAGTTGTCAGTGAACTAAGAAGAAAACTTAACCAAGCATAGATCTTATTTATATATAATTTTAGTTATTATATTAAAATCAGCTGAATAATAATTTTGGAATACGTCAACTCTTTTTAAAAATTTAAAACAAACAAATGTTGAAATGATTGTAAGAATCTTCGATTAAAAATGCCTTTCAAATTTAAGTGATTTCTCCTTCTTTATCTTCTGCAATTATTTGTAATTGGAAATACTGCTAGTGTAAAAAATATTAATTTAAATCAAAAATATTTTTATTTAATATAATTCATTATGAATAAGTGAAAAAAAATTGCAGCTTGGTATTTGCAACCATTGATAAAGGTATATTGGCAATTAATATAAGAAATATCACTATATCAAAATAAAAATTGGTAAATATTTTCTTTAGATAAACATAATGGTAGTTACAACAATGATTAAAAGTTGGTACTTTTATGCAAACATGAATCACCTGCAGAGTCATTATTCCACTATACCCATGAGAAATCACTGTTGATTTCTTACATATTGGGTTTTTAAGGAAGATTTATAAAAGGTTGAATTAAATACAGTAAAGTATTTAATAAATTTATTCAGTCAATCTTAAAACTCTGATGTAATCATATTTTATATAATCAATGTTTTCATAACATTATTATTGTATATATTAGAAATCCTATGCAATGATAATTTGAAAATGTTGAATACATTGAATAATTATGTGATTTACATTGTTGAAGAATACCTACACTCAAATAAGGATAGTAATTTATGATGAAATATAATATTTTACATATATTTCATCATTACATTATTATTAGACTTTGATTATAAAATGTACAACTCTTTGTCAAACATACATATATGTATATCATATATGTGAAATTAAATAATAAATGTACACAAGATCTTTTTTTTTCCGTATCAATGAAAATGATAGACAAAGGATGTAAGTTTTAGATTATTTCTGACCAAATATGATTCTCAGATACAGAAACGGGAATCAAACCCCTGTTGATATAAAAATTGAAACTCTTATCATTAAGATAAAAATTTGATCAGTGAATAAAGATTAGGTAAATAATTTTCCATAATAGTTGTTTAATACGTAATAATATTTAAATTATACTTAAAAGTAAATTATATTTATTACAAAAGTATCCATAATATTGTCTTAAAACCCAGTAATATATTTGTATTTTTAGTAAATATGGTAATACTTTTAATCACGAGTTAAGCGAAAGTTATTATCTTGAACTGAACTAGAAATTAGAAAAGTTCTCAAGCATAGTAAAGATAATTGGTAAAAATAATGTTTGCATTATTAATCAAAGGAAAATTAAATAATGATTATCGATTAATATAATTTTTTTTGAAATAACATTAATCATTTAGAAGAAAGGTAATGGAGTAAATAAGAAAAAAGTTACACATTGCAAGTTTCGCTACTAATGAATGTCTTAATTGCAAAATATGATGACTTACACACTTCATTGCTGATTAGAAATAATAAAATGAAAAAATAATCAAATTTCATTTAAAAGATAATTAAATATATTAATCAGTACGGTTGCGTTTTAAAGCATGTTTTTTTTCTGAAGTTGAATGATTAACTCTGTATTATATTGTTGTTGTTTTCACAATTGTTTCAGAAAGTTGTTGTTTCCTAACATATATTTATATAATATTGTACATACTTTATTATATACATGTGTATATATATATATATATATCTATATCTATCTATCTATCTATCTATCTATCTATCTATCTATATATATATATATATATATATATATATATATATATATATATATATGTCATTTTCTGATGTTTATAAGGGCGTTTTGAATATTTACAACTATCCAGTCGTCAAAAAGTATAAAACACATTATATATTTATTTAACTCATTTTTAAACTATTGCAGCATCTTAAAATATAACGGATCTATTAAATGATAAAAATCTTGAAAAATAGTGTAATGCAGTTTAGAAATGTTTAACAGAAAGGTTTACAAAATTTTCATAATTATTTGCAACAAATATTTATTTATTTAATTAGTTTTCATTAAAAATTGTTATAGGTACATTTATCAAGTTTAGTTATAGTCAAGTGTAATAGATTATCATAATAAAAAAGGAGCATAAAATTTGAGCTACACAGAGTCACATAGGGATAAGAATTTTATATTCAGTTGTAAATGTGTGGCATTTTAATGTACATCATCTTGAAAGAAAAAGAAAATGATTATAAATTGTGATTCATTTTTCATTTAAAATGAGTCTTTGATATTGAAGTGCATTTAATTAAATTAACGTTAGCACGCATGTTATATATATATATAATTTGATTTTCTATATTAATGTACACATTTCCTACAGTTTATTAATTATTTGTAAAGTATATGTACATGACACATTTTTTGATTAAAATATTTTTTATTTATGAAGATAAAATTATTATTTTAATTATATGATAGAAATCTAGCGATTAAATTGTTATAAAAATAAAGAAAAATGTAAATTGTTTTTAAAACCGTTCACATTTAAAAGTTACATAAGGGAAATTCATGGTCTAAAAATAAACTTTTAAAACTATATTTACTTATTCCATTTTTATAAAGTAATATTTTAGTAAAATATTCTAAAAATACTTTGTTATATATATTATATATAAATACTTATAGAGTAAAAATAAATATTTACTGTTGAAAAAACTTTTTTATTCTATGAGAAAAATATAAAATCTAGTTATAAGTCAGCATGCGTTAAAGCTTTGTAAAATAAAAATAATACAGTCTTGTTTCTTTCAAAATTTTAAAAATTAATTGGTTAAAACAATTTTCTGAAATGTGATAAATTAGCATCGCAAAATATTTAACATTAACATTATTCTATTGATTAGTATCTATAGTAAATACTTCATTCTAGAACACTATTTGAAATATAAATAGCGTTATTATTTTTTACATTAAATGATAATATTTGCGGAATTAATCTGTATTATGATCTAATGGAAAAATAATACTTAAAATACGAACAAAAAAATCCTCTGTTTCCACCGAGATTTCAGAATAAAATAAATATCTGTATTTATTATTCTGTAAAATTATATGTATAATGTTAAAATTGAGGATATTATATTTCAGAATCGTACGTTTCCACATATGTTTGCATATTTAAATTCAATATAGTGTGCATACATCATTACATTTGCTTAATCAAAAGAATACATATTTCAAGATAGTAAAAATGAAAAACAACCTACCCATAAATTAAAATAATACGTTACTATAAAATATTTATTTAGTACCTTGTGTTTCAGGAACGGTTCTCTACATTCATATATCTGTAGTAAAGGAATTACCTGAAAATAGATATTCTGTTACTATTCCCCTTTTTAGTTGAAAATTGTATTTTAGTTCTTCGCACGTATGTGTGAGTATCAACCTACTGCCTTTCATTTTCACAATGCAAATATCTTATGCAAAAAAATTTTAAAAATATGATAGCATACATTTTTATATGATTAAAATTTCACATTACTTAATTCATTAAGTTATAAGAGTTTAAATTTTTTGTAAGGAAATGTTTGATATCCATTTATTATTTCAGAAATTAATCTGAACATGTTATTTCACTTGAATAAATTGAGTTTTTATATTTTTATTTATATAAATCAAATCATAATAATCACTCATAATTCAAATAGCTTTAAATCCATTTTTTTTAATTTTTGGGGTTTGAAAATTATGGTGGACTAAATAATCTTTTTTTGTAAAAGATAGTCTCTTTCAATTTCTATTCTTAAAAATATTTTGTTTACTTTTCTAATTAATAAACAAGCCAGAAATTTTAAAAATTAATGTACTAAAAAGGGGTTATCACAAGTTTTAATTTTTTTGATTTAACAGCTTTGGTTGCAAAGTGTCTCGTGCAGATAAAATATAGTAGTTAATATTATGTTTGTTTAAAATTTCTATTTCTATCTTTAAAAATATTACGTATATTTTCCTAATTAATGAACAAGCCAAAAATTTTAAAAACTGAAAAGGGATTATCACAAGTTTTAAATCTTTAGATTTAACAGCTTTGACTGCAAAGTGATTCGTGCAGCTAAAATATTGTTGTTTTAATATAGTTGTTTGTTTAAAATATTATAAAATTATTTCACTTTCATATATTACCAACAATTATTAATAGTTACAGAAACGAAATTTTAATAGATATGGTTTCGAAAATTTGTGAAAAAAATGATGTAATATGTATATTTCTGTCCATTATATTTAAAATAATATCATCAAGATGACTCATTTGAAAAGTTTTCTCGGTATGATGTTCAATCAAAATTTATTTGCGTATAGTTTTTGCAATTATTCGTTAACGGTTGTGGCGAATTTTAAAAACTTTATTATTGACCTAAAATTTGAATTCTAATTGACATGGTCAATATGCAGGTTTAGGTTTATGTGACAAACACGCTGATATTTTGTTCGGATTGTCACTTTACTGAACACAAATGACAATTATGCTTGGATTTAGAGTTGACAGAACGTCTGAGTAAAATGAGATCTACCTTAAATTACGAACATATGCATATGTCAATGCTCCATTGAATAACGTGGTGTGTTGTAAAATTTCCTCTTACAAATTAAGTGTAATTGATTAGACTGGGCTAAATTTTTTAAAAGTCAAGTAATATATTTTTTAAATAAGATGAGTATATAAATGAAGAATTACAGAAAAAAATACATAGAGCTCTAATATTTTTAAAACATCCTGTTGACAAATCATTGTAAATTATAAAATAAAATGCTATATTTTTATTAATTTTTTGCACAAGTTTTATTAGGTCAATAAAAAATTTAGATATAAAATATATTGTAATTTAAAATTTTAAGTAGAGAGCAAATTTAAGGAAAAATTCATAATTGAATCTAATGTAAAGTAAAAACATTTAATAATTCATATTTAGTATGAATAAAAATATTTTAGTAAAATTATTTAATCAAATTTCATAAGTATTTTATTTGGGAAAAATGTTTTATGAATCCATGTTTTTTACTCGATTTCAGTAATTCATATGCAAAAATTCTGAAGTAGGTTTGCATAATAGAGTGATGAGATATCAAATGTAATCATTTGAAAAGGAAATGTTTAACAAATATAAATATTTTATTTATTCTACATTATAGGCTTTAGCTTGTCCCTCACTGATTACTTTTTATACAAGATAGCACATTTGAATTTAATATAGTTTTTAACATAGATTCCAAGCTATTATTAGTACGCAAGTAAATGGACCAATGTATCAATTATTAAACTAAAGGCCACAACATCTACATCTAGCTACCTATTCAGTGCTTCAGACATAAAAATCATTTATTAGGATTAAAATAGACGTATACATGTTGTGTTGGAATAGTTAATTTGATGTAAAATAAATTCTTTCAAATCATTAGTAAATCCTATAGATTATTTAAAATAAATATGGTTTAAAATGTTTAATTTAATACGAAATTAATTGAAATAAAATGTAATTTTACTAAAGTGTGCAATAGATTAATAAGTAATTTTAATAAGCTACTTCAACTTACAAATTCAGTTAATTTGTACATTTTCAGAAATAAATCCCCAAAAAAACTATTATCACAATCAATATATGATAATATATTTTAGATTATTTTTTTATCTGATAACGGATATAAGTGCCTATCGCTTACGTGTTAAACAATGGATGGTTTAGAGAGTTTTATTACGTTACATTACTGTGCGTTTGATGATAAATAACTTAAAAGTCAATGGTTTACATTTATTTTGTTAATACATTGTGTTAGAATTATTTTATAACATAAATTTCTGACCATTCTGGTCAATTTCTGGTCAAAATCAAGATCATATATCATTCTTATCATATTTAACCTGATCAATATATTCCTCTTTTACATTGCTCTTTCATCCATTTATAAATAGCTCTTTGGTAACATAAGACCCTCATTAGCAATTTAATTCATAGACCTTATGCTATAAATAATTTAATACATGGCTTATCATGGTATAGTGGTAGGTCAATTTTCTTCAGCAAAATGTATCGGCTTTAATGACAACTATTGCTGAACAAATGGAACTGGATATTGCATTTCTGCTTCCTGATGCATGCATGTCGATGTATATATATATATGGAAATCTTCCTTGCTTCTTCCTTTGAGGCTTGTGATTATGATCTTATGTCAATAAAATTTCCGACTGGAAGGCAATTTAAACACTGGATATTAAAATATTTTACAATCACTTGAAGCGGTTTGTTTAGCGGACAGTTGCCTGTGTTTGTAGTGCTATTCCTACGTATACCACGTAGGAATAGCACTACTAGCACACGTAGGAATAGCACTACTAGCACACGTAGGAATAGCACTACTAGCACACGTAGGAATAGCACTACTAGCACACGTAGGAATAGCACTACTAGCACACGTAGGAATAGCACTACTAGCACACGTAGGAATAGCACTACTAGCACACGTAGGAATAGCACTACTAGCACACGTAGGAATAGCACTACTAGCACACGTAGGAATAGCACTACTAGCACACGTAGGAATAGCACTATAAAGTAATTTAGTTCAACATGCGGAAACAATTTATAGAAAATATTTTCGAAGTATATTTAAAATGTTCATCGATGGTTATAAGGATATTTAGAGAGATTTAAATATTTGTAAAGGACATAATTTCAATGATCAAAATTGATTACTTTCGATTCAATATGATTTGAATTATAATTATTCATTCGTGATTTATATATAATATAGTTAATAGTGAATATTTCATTTCTTAAAAAGGAGCCGAATATAATATTTTACACAATGAAAATTGCTCACTTCTATTGATAACTTTGTTTCCTAGTTTGCTTGTGTTTTTCATACGCGAAAACAATTAACAAAGTATTTATGTCAATGTGTTTTCAGTTTATGAAATTTTTTTATCAATCAATAATGTAAAACATGTCTGTATTTTACAAAATATTTATATAATATTAAAAAGCAGTAATTGATTTTTTTGCTTATCAAGCTTTGTACATTTTCCCTTGTGGAGGATAAAGCTACGATAAAAAGTTATTGAGCTACAATATTAAATTTCTGCCAATTTCAAGCTTCTAAAGCTTGAATTTTCTACATATACATATAAATGTTTGAATTCCTTATTTTCTGCTGAAAACTGCATTTTATTTTTTTAAAAGTTATTTAAATACCTTATTTTTTTCAAAAGTGATTCTATTAAAAAGTGTATTAAAACATTAAATCATATTATTTTTTTATTTTTTAAAGTGAAATGGCTATTAAATTAGGGCGTGCAGTACAATAGTTAGCAAATTCAACTCTTACCTTATATGTACATATTTCTACCATTTCAGAATTATATTTTAAATCATACTATCCCTTGTGTGGAAAAGTTCAATATAAATAAAAATATTTATTTTTAAAATAATAAAAAATTCTAGAATGATTCCTCAGTAATGAGAATAAAAAATAATATGAATAGGAAATCAAAACTCATTCCCAATAAAACTAAAATTATAGTTTTTTTCATAAATGAATATTCAATAGAAAATCTCATCTTATAGACAGAACTGATTAAGAAGAAATTACTTCATGAAACTTAATAGGCAGCTACCTGCTTTTTTGTTAAGTTTAAAAAAATATTATTTTACTACTTCTTTTTTGATAGTACAAAGATAATGTATTGAAAAAGAAAGAGAATTATAATTAGGTTTTGTGGAGAAAAAATCCGAAACTCCATTATGTACCAGGAAATTTCTGTCGGAGAAATTAGTTTATATTTAGGTAAAATAATTTTTAATTAAATAGTAAAATTAATTAGCTAAGAAAGCAATGAAATAGACATAATATGTAAATAAATAATATCTTATAGATATAATATAGGTTATAGGTTTACTGAAGCAAAATATTTAATATGATATGCAAGAAATTAAATTTTTCTCATATAATAGCATAATGAATATATGAATAAAATTCAATTATAGATTTTTGATGTTTTATATTAGTAAATATAATTAAAGAAAACATTAAATAATTTATAAAATATATTTCCAATAGTCATTTATATTTAAAATTTTGATAGTGCCAATAGAAATGAAAAATGCATTCATAAAAATTCTTTTTAGATTCTTTTCAGAAATTTTCTTTTTATTTATGATTCTGACTGTGTACATTTTTTTGAAAACTGCACTTTATAAATGAAATCTTAAAACAATACTGCCAGAGCTTTCAAATATCGTAAATTATACGTAATAATTTAAATTCGTCTCTGTGTAGTCAAGTCACTTATATCAGTTTTAAACTTTTGTGATTCAAAATTTAATAAAATGAAAGCAATAAAATTTAATTCTTGAAGTTTCAAAATAATTATATCATATAAATTACGTTAATGAAATTCAATATATTTTTGAATTTCATTTATTGTATTATCCTAAAATTAAACCTCAGTTATGGAGCTAAATAATATTTAAGATAATTGATATTAAATATGTTTTTCTAATAGGACACACCATATCAATCAATACATTTATTTAGATAAGACATTACCACATGTTTCTATCATAAGTTAATTACACATGAAAATCTCAAATGTGAGTTTATTGACTGTTAAAAATTACAAGGTAAATTTGCATTTTATCGGCAGATTTTGACATTTATTGATATTATTTTTATGTTGTTATCATATCAGAAGAGGATATTAATGGTACAACTAAAGAAATCATAAATAAAACGGAGAGTTGTTTAAAATAAGGTTTTTAATAAAAAAAGAAATGCTAATGTATTATTTTTATTTAAACAAATGGCTAAGGAACTGCAGTGATGTTATATGTACAATGAGTATCTTTTTAAGGGCAATATTACGATTTTAGTATCATTTACCACCAGAAATAAATAAAAATGTAAATTGCATGTCTATGAATAATCAAATGGGTATTCTTTAGCTGCTAAAATCGGAAAGTAACTTGGAAATATGTCAATGAAATCATAAAAAAATTAATTTAGAAATATTCTACAATGATAAGTGGTGAATTGAGAAAGACTATTTAGAATTAGTACATGTAATCCTTCTCATATTGTTTTGGTATGAAACTTGTCTCGATGTTAGTGTTAAGAAGGCACATGTGCTGTATAATCCATGTTGCCAAATTCTGTAATTGGCGATTTTTGGCGGATTTTTTTATGTATCTGTCAAACTTTTATTACGTCATACATATTATGCAGAAAATTTTATTTTTTTAATTCGAGTATTTATGTCATCTCGCACCTCGCTATACGTCATCTTGGCAACATTTCTTCACCACCAAAAAATTCAGAAATTGGAATCATGGATTATACGGCACCTGTGCCGTTGAAAAGCCAGTCTGTTGCTAATTTAAAATAAAAATTATGTTTAATTTTAAAATTCTGATCATAAAACATATTTAGATATAGATATGAACTATCTATGAAGTTGATTATGTCAAAATGCAATTAATTTAAATGATGTATTCTTTTGAATGTTGCATCAGAAGTAAGAAGGTTTTGGTTCACTTCTTGTTATTATAAGGTAAACAAGAAAGTACTTGTTTTTTCAGCTTTGTCATTGACTGAATTGAGAATAAGTATGAAAATTAGTGTAAGACGTGGTTGAGGCACCAGTTAGTCATGAGAATAAGTAACATTCGTTATAAAATCAGATCTACCGCGCACATTCATCAATCAATTTCATACGCTAGTGAAAAGAAATGGATGTGTTAAAGGAGCTCTTTTTGTGTTGTTTGCCTTACGACTTCAAAGTGGGTTTAATAGCTGCAGCATCAAGTTGCCAAGTTTGTCAAACGTTTGGAAATTGAGCTGTGAATGAGTCTATGGCAAGGGATGGTTTCACAAATTGAAGTTGAAAGATTTACTTCCCTGTAATGAAGGTGTTGTCTGATGACTAGTCACCATGAGATTTTATCAAAGGGCCAAATAGTCACTGTGGACCTGCACTTGCAGCGATGAGAACGTGTTGAACTGTCAATGCAACAGAAGGAGACATCATCGGTTAATCACGAGGGTGTATTGTTCTAAAAACAAGCTTTTAACTGAAAAAATATCAGTGGAATAAAGATAATTACACACATATTTTCTGTAATTCAATTTAAATAATATTTGTGAAACCCTAATATGAATTGTAATAAATCTTCTTTGTTTTGAATTTTCCGTCTCTAATTTGTAAAAAATAAAAAAAAGAAATTATAAATTTATAAAATTTAGGATATTACAAAAAATATATTAATAAATACATTCACTGATCAATCAAAATATCTTGTATTTTACCATTTTGCTAAAATCGCATAACCATTATACTGAGCACAAAATAATTATGGCAGTCCTCTTTCCTAAAATTACCAGTCTTGAAATCTTAAAAATTACCAGTGCAGAAACAAATTTCTATTTTCTTATTCAAAATAAGAGACACTTAAATTATAATCACTATCATTGCACAGTAATTTTTTTTTCTATTTTTCGTCAATAATTTTACTAAATAAAATTAAAATGCAATTATAATTTGCTAGTGAGTTCATACAAAGTTTATGCTCTTGTTTTCTATTTCTTAATGAAGAAATTTTTCGTTCGTTCCCACTAACCTGACCAACATTTCTCAGGCCTTAAATGAACCCAACAGTAAGTGTTCTCTGCTACAGCGCAACATTTTTAAACTGCCTGAAGATTTACGATGTGCTCGAGAAGGAATAGAGAACAAGAAAAGGCACTCAAATACCTTTAATTCACTATCGTATTCGAAAGCTTTTCTTAAATATTATATAGATGGATAGATATGTATAATAAATAATGTACATGTATATACACAATGAATAATCGTGAAGCATAATTTAATATATAATACACACTAATTTACCTTTCATTGGATTTTTAATTTTTCAAATTATTTGTATGCATTATAAATTAAAATATATTCTTATGAGTTTTATTATTTAATAATATAATGATATATATTGATTGATAATATAATTATAATATAATGATATATTAATAATTTGATTTTCTCATGACTAAAATTTTTTTAAAGTATAAATATTCACTACTGATTACATAACATTATACAATTCACTAGTTAAAATAAATAAAACAAAAGAAGTTTGAATAATGCAAATGTGCTTGCTCATTTGAGATTTATTGAAACATAATTCAAATTAAAAATAGGTTATAATTTAACTTAATTAATACATCCATTTACTGAAATTTTCACAGAGATTCATTAATATTACTGAAAATATCTTTGATGGTTATTTATTTTCTTTATTTTAAAAATATTTTTTTACCATTCAAAGGGTGCATATCAGCACAGTTAAATACTTTATATTGAAATCAGTTTTTATTGCTGAATGGAGAGAAAGAGAGATTTCGTTTTCAGGTAAAATCTATTTTTTAAGGCTCTATCTTCGATCTTTTTGACATTCATTCATTTATAATTAGAAAAGGATAAATGTCATTGCAATTAAGTTCTTAGTTCTCATTCTTTTATTTACTACAATGCATTTTCAAGGTTGACATTTATTTACATTTTAATATAGAAAAAATCTTAAGATAATTTATGCGATAAGAAACATTTTTTATTGCTTTATGTATAATTTTGTGTTTCTCTGTCTTTTCTACTGTGAGGATGTATGATGAAGGTGGTCTACCCTATAAATGGATTTGTGGTGGTATGGTGAGAGCAACCCTACTCGACTCCTTGACTTGGTTCAAAGGTGCCCGCTGGTTAACGGCAAATGAGTCACTGTTGGGTCCACTGGTTTCGTCACCCAAGTGCCCGCAATTAGAAAAAAATGTATAACTCTAATTAATATGAATATTCTATTAATTTAAAAATCATACGAAGTCTTTAAATGATTTTCTACTTTTCTTATAAAGAACTAATCTTTTATACGAAGCTTTAAGACTTTACCTTTCGTATATTTGTTTCAATATTATTTGCTTAGATATTTTACATGAAATTTGTTCATTCATCATATAAAGTTCATTCTAACGAATGACTTTGTGAAAAAATGCGTGTAAAATCATGATTTAAAATGTGATTTCTGAAATTATATAAATTATAATAGTTTTAATACTGTTCCATTGTTTCTTTGAACCGCATCATCTGAATAACTAAATACCTTTAATTTTTAATAAATTAAATGAATCACACTGGTACGAGTATTGTTTAATGATCCGGAGGTTGTATAATAGCTCAGTTGCTTCACTCTGCTTCCCGTTAAGATCAGCAAAGTAAAACATCATGTGTCGTGGGCAGTAATCAGTAATTGGGAGGGTGACCACATTCCCCGTGGGTTGGAGACGTGTGCATTATATATATATATATATATATATATATATATATATATATAATATGTGACATCCAAAGCCTATCTACTGGTCTGGCGTGGCTGAGGAGAGGAAAGTGCTGGCTCAGGTTTAAATTCATCCTCTAACCGTGGCTCAAAATTACGAGGCACTTGTTGAGGGGGGAGTATTCCAAACCTGTTAATCTTAATATATTGTCTGAGGCTTGCCGGCACTGTCATGAATGTATGTATATGCAGCTATTTAATAAGCAGCTGGAATGTATCACCTATATTATTAGCTAATATATTTAACGAATCAATTACCAACTATCCTTAATTTAAAACCAATATCAAGCGAATATGTTGATATCACGACGGCTATGTGTCTAATCTTTCTACAGTATGCTAATTATAAAACATTTGTGTTTTATTCATCAATGAAATATGTTCCTTTTAAATGAAAAAAATTTCAAGAATATAAGGTTTAGCTTTGTTTTAAATTTTTATTAACTGTAAATTTCAACTGTAAAACACTTCGAAAATATTTTGTAAGCTGTTAAGGACTTTTTTATAGTCAAAATATATTATTTATTTCCCTTAAAAGTTCTTCTTTTGTCAGCAATCACTTTTTTTTCAAAATAGTACCTGAGCTATCAGAAAGCAAGATGACTACTCATATTGCGGAATATAAATTCAATGCTTGAAAACTGAAAGTAAAATAGAGGTTGTACAAGGGCAGAAATATTCTTGCGTGATTGTAACAAATGTGCACCCCATAATTCTATTGTAGAAAAAGATTTGAAAAAAAAAAGAATATTCATCTAACTATTTAACTTTATTTAATAAACCAGGTTTTGTGTTTGTGACATTGCTGTAGAGGATATTTCAATATATATTGCTGGACAATTGCTAAAGACGGATAACATTATCATTCATAGGAACCACAAAATGAAAGGAAGCAAAATGTGGAAAATTAAAATCAGTGCGGGATATAGTAAAAAGAACTATGCGTAATTTTTCCCGCGTATTTTCATGACATGATAGCGTTCATAAAATCTTTAAAATGTTTTGATGCGTGTGGACAGTTGTTGTTTCAAGTCAAAGTTTTACAGGAAAGATTCAATAGACGAACTTGAAATTTTTGATATGTCTTCCCGACATCACTTAGATGATATTATGCATGGCGAATTATTGGAAAGATAGAGGAAGAGTGAAAAATAACAGATGTTGCTATTGAGTTCGATATCACTCACAGCTTTGTTTCACGGCTGTGGAAGTCATTTAAAACTACTGGAATGTGTAGTAGGTGGCAAGGGGAGGTCGTGTTATAAGTACGATGCCTGCAGAAGATAGATATATCGTCCTATCACCAAAAAGGAACAGGCGCACCACAGCTCAGCAGGTAGCAAATCAGTTTCTTGCTGCCTAAGGAAAGCAGATCTTCCGAAAAACTGTTGCCAGACGTTTGAGGGAAAGAAGACTATACGCCCGCAGACCTGTGGTGTGTGTCCCATTGACCAGAGAGTACATTACTGCCCGTTTGCAATGGTGTAGTGAGCATCGCAATTGGACTGAACAAGACTGGTCGTGAGTACTATTCTCAGATGAGAATAGGTTCAGTTTGTCATCGGATTGTAGACTTCAACTGATCTGGCTCTAGAGTGGTACTGCTTATCGTCCAGAAAATATCAAAGAAAGGGACTGATATCCGACATGTAGTGTCATGGTGTGGGCCGGCATCATGGTCAATGGCCATACACCCTTACATGTGGTTGCCAATGGAACTGTGACGGGCCAACGATACATTAAGGAAGTTCTACTTCCTCATGCTCGTCTTTTCCGGTGCTGTCGATGATAAATTTGTTTTTTATGGATCAACGTAACCTGTCATCCAACACTCGCTGTTCAGGATTGTCTAGACAGCGAGGGTATTCAATGCCTCGTATGGCCATCACGTTATTTAGATCTAAGCCCCATTGAAACTGTGTGGGATGCTTTGGGGAGGCATGTTGCTGGTCGAAACTATCTTCCTACAAACAAGAACACCATCATCCATGCACTCACAGAGGAATGGGATAAATTGCTTCAAGAGCTGCTGGATAATGTTGTTCAATATATGATACGACGTGTGGAATGTTGCATCACACTCCATGGTGGATATATCTCGTACTGATACCTTTCTTCAAGGTGCCTGCTGACTTTTAGATGCATTGTTACATTTTTCCGTGAGCAGCATCAAATGAACACTTTTTTCTTTCAGATGTTTCACAGTTTTTGTACTTTCCAGAACAATAAATATTCTTTATTCTAATATCTAAACAGTGTGGCAACTATATTTTATCCTACTAGGTCTCATGTCTCGCTTAATGTTATGCTACATTGCAATTTGTGATCCGTCTTTATCAATTGTCCAGTAGTGTATCGCAAATGGCTTGATAATTACGGTTCTGATGTTCAGAGTAGTTATATATTCTGTTTATAAGGATTCCTGCTAATTGTAATTGTTGACACAAAGAAATCATACTGAGAGAGCTCTGTTGTCATTTGCTAAAACTTTTTATTTGTTTTATCAGAAGTTAGACTGCTTCCCACCTCTTATTTTTGCTGTCAATAATTTGCTGAGTTTGCTATGTAACAATGAGCGTCATAACTTCAAACACCGTTTTCTGGAAGTATCTAAACATTGGGATGTTTCAATCATTTTTGGTGAATTTAGGTGAAACGACTGGTGCCTTAAGAGTTTCAAACTGATTAGATGATTATATATACTGATGTTTAAACTTTCAATGACTGTTTTCAACACTTTACTTAAAATTACAGTTAAATGCATATGTTTCTCTATTCATGCTTTGAGTGGAATATGTAAAACAATATTTAATAAAGCATTAAATATACTTAAATTCTAAGAAGGCTTAAATTATTAACTTATATCATTTTCACAATTCATAGTTTTGTAATATTTAAAATTCTTATACGAGCTTGTACTTAAATATATCAGCTTAACTTAGCAAAATTATTTTCTAACAACTTAATCAAATTATCAATTTTAATGTGAACTTGAAGCATTCATAAAAAAAGAAAAAAACTATTGGGTGTATAATGGATTAAAATATTACTATAAATAAAACAAAATGCTAAATTGCTTCTTAAATTTAAGTGAGAAGAATAAATATATTATGTAGCTGCCATTTTTAAATCATAGATATGAATATGTTAAGAGACAGTCACGGCTATTATTAACGCTTTCTTCTACAATTTTTTAATGCTGAATTTAAATATGCCGAGATGAAGTTATTCAGACATGTTTTGTATAACATTCCTGCATTCTTAAAATAGGTTGATTTAAAAGTACTCTTTTAAAACGTCATACGGACTAAAAGAAACTTCTAGTAATTTAGCGACTGTAATAGCTGTTTCATACTTGAACAAAGAGATGCGACATGCTGTGCAAGTAAAAATGATGCTTTACAAATGCAAATTTAAAAAAAAAATCGTGTGTAAAATACGTATTTGTCACAGGAGTTTTTTGATGTAGTGCTGTAAAATGTCACTTAAAATAAAAGCATTTATTTTTAACTTCGAATCACGTAGTTTACTTCGCAGTAACCTTCATTTAACTATTAAAACAAAGAATTTTAAATATTCATTTTATTCTTTTAGCATTCGTGTTAATATTTTAAGGGAATCATGAAGCTTATATTTTTCCAAATCTGGTCCTTAAACGTGTCACATATTTTAAAAACATTAATTAGAGCAACAGATAAATAGGATAACACGGTGTTTTTTGGTGTTATATTCAAAAGTTTTCCTTTCAAATGATTATAATATGAATTTTTAAATGAAATAATAGAGAATAATTACAATAAATGCAAAAAATAATATTTTTAAAAAGTTTAAAAATAATAAAATTTAAAAATGACCCCACAATATTTATAATGTATATTTCTTGCGGTAAAAAATAAGTTTATTTAATATTTAACTGAAAAAATGATCACAAAAAGTTTAGTTATAAAAAGCACTTCTATAATTCAGTTTTGTGTTTCTGAAAGTCAGTAAATTACAGCTTAAAGATTTGCTCCTAAGTAAAAGGAGCAACCCTTATGTAAACAAGCATAGTTGAAGAAGATAAAAAAAATCTTGCTATGATTCAGCAATCATTTTTAAAGCTTTAATTGAAATATTGAAAAAAAAAACCGGAAAGTGAATTTAAACTTAACAGTTACACTTTTGATAGTTAGTGTATATTAAAGTTAATTATTGTAAATTTCCATGAATTCCCAATAAATTTCCGTTCCTTCAAATCCATACAATTAAATGAATTACTCATTCTAATTAGTAGATAATATAGATCTTGTATAAAATGTACAAAATTTCATAAAATATAAGTATAATATATAAAGATTACAAAATAAAAATTATATAAATAAATAAATAAATTTGGTTCTCAAAATGAACAAACTATCTATCAATCCTACATTTCAAAGTTTAAAATAGAGATAATTTATTATTTTAAAGGTTTGTTTCATTTTTTGTTCTGAAACTTTGTTTTACTTTTATGAAGTTAAAATTAACTTCTTAAAATACAACAAGCAATGGATATCATTCACTTTATCATTATAGAATTTGAGTCAATTAAATTTTGACACAGATGAAATATCACTTATATCACTACTAAACATGTAAGTTATTTAATTTTAAAAATTATCTTACAAAAAATCTAACAGAATGCGTTTTTAAGAAAATTGATAAATTATTTAATTTCATTATATATTATTATTTTTTATTGTTAACTGTATGTGTTTGAAAATATTGAACCATTGAAGTACAAAACTGAAAAAATTAACTTTTTGGCTGATTAATTTAATGTTAAAATGAAAATCTTAAGAAATTCATTTGACTATTTATCTTTCTTGGAATTGAAAATCAATTAAGTCGGTTTCTTTGTAGCTAAAAATTGATTGATTACTACTAATAATGTTTGCATTGTATTCGTTTTATTTATGGTTCATTAAATACAAATTATGGTTATCATTAATTACTTTCGCAAAAGTTTCCCAATGAAAATAATTCATGTTAATCTAATAAGGTCTTAATTTGATTCAACAACTAATATAATTTATTGAAAAGTGAGAAAGAAAGGCAGTAGTAAAGATATAACCTCAGTTAATTGTAAAGAGATAAATAACTATTGCAGAAAACGATGGAAAACTATTAATATTTATAATCTTTTATAAAACTGAAAATTATATTCTTAAGAAATGAGCCTAAAAAATATTATTTACTTACATATAAGTAAACATATAAAGCTTTAAGTTTTCATTTTTATAGAATAAATAAGACGTATTTATTTAAAAACTTTGTGATAATTGTAACACATTAACATAAATTTGAATTAAAATTTCTCGTCTTTGAATGAAAAATTAAGTAATCAGTTATATAACTATTTATTTGAATCAAAACTATTTTCATGATTTGTAATTAAAAAAATAATCAGCTGTAATTATAAGTAGTTATTTAATGCATAATATTGTAAGTTAAAATACAAAAGTATATCTGTATTAAACTTATTAATTTACAGAATTATTACACATTACAATCCCTTAATTAAAATATACTACATCAAAGGGATTTTTATTCTACCCTGAAGAATAGGATAATAAATGAAATGAGAAACATTTCTTTTGTGAAAGATATATTATTAATAATTTTTCTTAATAAAAAACTGTTCAAGTATAGTATCCTATTATAAATGTATTCAATGTAAAAGATGATTTTATACTATGTATAAAAATCAATTACTTGTTAGCTGTATTTGAAAAAAAAAGTTATAAATAGCTTTATGTTTAACAGAAGAATTTCATATATCTTATTTATTTCTTTTAATTTTTAAAATGATTATGTGTATTAATGAGCTCTATAAATTAGATATTTATATTCGATGGTGTCACAATGATATTAAATACAAAAAATTATGACATTCAATTATAAGTAAATATTGAAAAATTGAGTATATTTCCTTCTTTAAATTTCATGGATACATAATTTTGAGTGATTATAATCTATTCAATAGTTTTTCGATAAATTTTTTTTTAAAAATATTTCATAAATATTGTAAAGAAAACACTATATGAAAATTAACATTTTGAAGTATATTATACGTCATCCTGCATATTTATTGAGTTCTCATTCTGCTAAACGCCAATAATTAAGTGTGAATACATATTTAAAAATTCTCTGTCAATAACCGCCATTGAAGCAATAAGGCATGTGGTATACAGGGTGTCCCAAAACGACAGCAATACCTCTGCACAGCTGGATTCCTCGTTGGAAGTACATGAGAACTGCCCAAAGAAGCGTGCCTGTACAATCCCTAGTTTACAAGAAAAATTCAAAGAACAAAGTGTGACGTTATTCCGGTGCAAAAAAAAACACTTTATTGGACATATCAACAATGAGATTTTCATATCTTTTCAGACGATAATGTTTAAAACGTTCATCACGCATATCACGTCATTAATGCATTCGCCATGGAATGACGTTAAGTTGCCGATGAACTGGTATATTTAAAAGCTGCATCTTGCAGCTACCGGTAGTCTTTGTATGGTGGCCATGTATTCCGTTCGTGACTACTGCGACATGTACTTGATCTACGGTCGATATGATGTAAATGCCTTACGAACTGCTAGGGAGTACGCCCGTCGATATCCTCTAAATATACTGTTGTTGATATGTTCAATAAAGTTATTTTTTTGCTCCAGCTGTGACGTCATACTTTGTTTTTCGCATTTTTTTCGTAAACTATGTATCGTACAGGAATGCTTCTTATGGCACTTTTTATATACTCTCAACGAGGAATCTAACTGGGCAGAGTTTATGCGGTCGTTTTGGGACACCTTTTATAACAAACCTGTTCGTAATAATTATCATTCATTCGACTTCTAAGAAAATAAAAGTGCAAACTGTATTATTCGGAAACCTAAAAAATTATATAAAATACAAACAAAATGCTATCTGTTGATTTCTAATCATTTATGAACGGTTGATATTTTCTGAAATAGAGAGAGAGAATCATAGTTTAACCAATAAAAACATAAATATCGCTACTGAAAACAATTAAAGGATATTATAAGTCCTTAAAATGGCGTTGTAAGCAGTTTTTCCCTAAAATGGAAAAAGAGAGTGATGCAAATCTTGAATTTTAAGTCGAAGACTTAAAACTCAAAATTTGAATTTAGATTTCAATCTTTACTTTAGATTTTGAGATTTGACTTATAACTTACTGTAATTCAAAGAGAAAAAGAATGGGTGACTTACTCGTGTTATTTTGGTGAGTGTGATCTTTCAACGAAGCCATTTAAGAAAGTTAGATGATAGAAGAATTGTTGGAAAGAGCCAAAGGCAATATGAAGTGGGAGATACTGTTTGAGTTTCATAAGGTATGATTCCCAGGTCCTGGAACCGCTTTTTAGAGACTGGAAATGATGTCTGAAGAACAGGAACGTAGACATTCAACAACGTCCAATAAAGAAAGACCACTGTTAAATGCTAATACTTAACACTAATTTACAAATACCTCGCTTCTAGAACTACACAGAGATCTTGCGGTAGCTGTATCAGATCTATGATACCATGAACTCTAGCTAAGTCGAGCACCAGTAGAAGACTTGCGCAAACATCCACTAGAGTAAACCCCAAACATTCCAGGACTTTTGATATTAACTATTCAAAAACTTCTTTACACTTTAAGGCTGTATGTTCGGAGGTCAATAATATGTGTCACGCTAACATCAAGGCATTGTAGCACCTACAGCAATTAGGCAATGGATCATTTGAACAGGAAGAGAAATGAATAAACCAGTTTTCTTTCGAATGAAGAGTGCCGTTTTTGTTTTACCCTGGTAATAGCCGTATTTTCACTTGGAGGGAAAATGACACCAGAACCTACTCTGCGTTCGCGCATAAAAGTGTCAAATTTGGCCTTATGGGAGTGATCGTCTATACTTGCATTTCCATTGATAGATGAATTGATCTATAAATCATTCAAAATTGAGCTCTGACTGGTCGCCGATAAATGAACCTATAAAGATGCTCAGACTTATTGTAGTCTCTTACACTGTAATAATTGGAGATAACTTCAAGTTAACGGACGAAAATTACACAATACATTGTATTAACTTGTTTAATGATTTCATTCTCGAAGAAGAACTCGCACTAATGGAATGGACAGCTTGTTCTCTGGATACAAACGCAATATAAAATGTTAGGGACATTCTAGATAGACAAGTTGCTGGATGCCTACCACCTTCGCAAACTTTCCAAGAATTGGAAACAGTTTTTATGGAGGATTGGGGGACCGAACTAATAATCTTCTCATTGACTCTTTGCCTCAAAAGTGTTCAGCAATACTTTTAGTCCGGAAAATCATACCCAACTAAGAACGATTTTTTGAAAGAAAATATTTCTTATTTGCTATTTTAAATACGCGCAAATTTTGTTTTCTTTCTTCTGCACCAAATATTGAATATGCCAAATGCCATTGATATATAAATAAAAAATAATTTTTGGTTTTAATTTTAGATTCTAATATATTACATCAATACAATTCTCTAAAATTTAAAAATGTGTTATATTTACCAATATTAATTTTTCTCATCTACAAACAATTAAAATTTCCTTTATAATTTCAGTTAAAATTTATTGTCGCTTAATCATTTGCATGTTATTTCTAATGTTAAATTTAGTTCCACTAGTTCATAAAAGAATCTTCAGCAATATTTAAATATTATTCACAATATTCTGCTATGCATGTAAATAAAGACCTCTATTTAATACATCATTCCTAATCATGTAGAAAAAAGTAATATATTCCACAAATAATTGTAACATTTTATTGCTGTAGATAATTAATTTTCATTGATATTAATCCTCCAAGCAAAGATGATAAAAAAAGTTCTTAAATTAATATATATTTTTAATTCTAGAAATAAAAAAAAGATTCAAAATATCCTTAAATAGAGATCGAAGTTTTCCAAAACACAAACCAAAAATTCAAACTAATTTCAAAACATGTGTAATGAATTGACTTAGAAAACAAAGTTAAACCTAAATTGATTTTTACAAGATAATTTTTTATATTTATAACTATCTAATGTGTCATAAGTATTTAAGAAGGAATTCAACTTTTAACTTGAAGCGTTGGTTTTTTGTAATTTTTCATAACATTTTCAACTCAATGGTAGAAAAATAGTTTACTAAAACCAAATTAATTAATGCATTTTAGGAATATAGTAAAATGAAACAACGTAAATCATTTGTTGTATTTCCCAATACTAATGATAAAATATAATAGAAAAAAATATATAAATAAAAAGTAAATCTATAAGAAAATCAGTATTTTAACTAGGAAGACGGTGATACCACGCAATTAACAATATTAATTTTGTCACATTTTTCAGATTAAACATTTTTATTTTTTCTTAATAACTCTCCTTCAAATATACTAGCTTTAAAACATTATTATTATATTTATTAATTTTCACGAGCCACTTGATCTTAAACTGTATATCATAAGGATACTAAAATAAATAAATAGATTATTTTAGAATAAGAATAAATAATAAAAAGTGAAAAAATTACGAGACTCATGTACAAAATAAATATTTCCTTGTAGGTAAGAAAATCTGAATTAAATACAAATCTCAATTAAATACAATCGCAATTAATTACAAAATAAATATTTCCTTGTAGGTAAGAAAATCTCAATTAAAATAAACAAGCAATGACTAAATTTTTTAATTGATACTTTTTTTATTTTTATGTTTTATCTATTTTATGAAAATAACACACAAGCTGTGAATTTTTCAATGTTACACATTGAAAAATTCACAGCTTGTGTGTAAGCAAGAAATCTATAAAAACTTTATCAATTTTTTTCATATTATTATTATAGAAAATCACGAAAATTCAAGACTGTTATTTGCCCTTGAGAAAATATATACGGATAAAGAAGGAATCAACTTATTTTGAAATGAAGCAAACTTGAAAAAAATATCTGAATATTCTACTCAGACTTTGAATACTACATAGAGTAAAGTAGAAAAAATATTCTCATTGTATCTCTTTCAGAAACGTGAATACATTATTCATACATGTATTCATATATTATACTGAATATTAATCTTATTTTATTAAGTTTTCTGATCTTTTCAGAAATACATCCTGTATTTTAAAAACGGTAATATTATTTTCAGTTATCTTATTTCTGGATATCTGTAAAATCTGCATTAAATGTAAACTAAAATGAGTGTGAATTAAAACATTCAAATATATATTATATAACATATAAATTATTTACCTCTCTTATATAGATTTGTAAATTTTTTATTTTTAATATACTATTATGTCCCGAGGCCATATTTATGTTAATCTAGATATGTATTGTAATTCTTTTCAATAAGCGTGCTTTAGATATGCTGGTGAGGTGAAATTTACAGATACTATTATGTCCCGAGGCCATATTTATGTTAATCTAGATATGTATTGTAATTCTTTTCAATAAGCGTGCTTTAGATATGTTGGTGAGGTGAAATTTACAGATACTATTATGTCCCGAGGCTATAGCCATATTTATGTTAATCTAGATATGTATTGTAATTCTTTTCAATAAGCGTGCTTTAGATATGTTGGTGAGGTGAAATTTACAGATACTATTATGTCCCGAGGCTATAGCCATATTTATGTTAATCTAGATATGTATTGTAATTCTTTTCAATAAGCGTGCTTTAGATATGTTGTGAAGGTGAAATTTACAGATATTAACACATTCGCCGCAACTGACGCATTATCGCATTAACATGGCGCTACATCCCATGCCGGTGACGCTCTGGACGACGATCAAGTATGATAAGTAAACTGCTTTATTTTTAGTTCTGATTTAGAGGTTAAACGATGAGGTTTCTGAGGCACGTTAATGAAGCATTATTTTTATATTTTCAGTGCTTGGTTTTTAAATTTTGTGTTTAAACTTTTTTATGCGCATTTTTAAAAATGGCGAACAGTACAAGTATTGCAAGACCTTCACAGCCTAAGAAAAGGAAAGTAAATAAAAAAAAACTGCATCTGACACTCTAGAGCGTCCGAAATTGTTTTACACTAAACACGAAAATAAAAGGTTTTTCCTTTTTTCTGGTTTTACTATTAAAATAAACAGAATGTTTTTAAACATTAAAACATTCTTTTTAAAATTAGGCTTCTCAGGATGGGTACATAAATTTTGGTGGCAGTGAATGTGTTAATAATGTCAAGACTATTTTGGTGTTCAAAATTATGAGAATTTTCAGATTTGGTGAAATATCTATATAACTACTCTTCGCTGAATCTAATGGAATTTTGTTATTAAATACATTTATGCATTACAATATAAATAACCATACAACTATAAAAGAGCCCGCATGATCATACATAATAATTATTGGAATCGGAAAACATACAACAGAGGATGCAAAATAGTACAAGAAAATGGATTAATCATAAGTATGGTCTCTTCTTACATGTATACAGGCTTCGCACAGCGTCCTTTTATATTTAAAATAAGGCAGTTTATGATTTATTGTAGTAATTGGTCCCACTCATTCACAACGCTTTTTTAAGGTCCTCAATGGTTCTCAGATTAGGATTGTAAGTTTCAGTTGTCTTTCCCAAAATCTCCCAAATAGGCTCGATAGGATTGAAGTCTGGAAATCTGCTTTTCCAATACATTTGATGAATATCCTCATTTTCAAGAAATCAGTAGACCATAAAAGCTCTAAGTCGCTTCGCATTATCACCCATTAAAGTGAATTCAGTGCTAATTGTGCCATTGAAAAAGCAAACATAGGGCTGCAAAACTTCTTTCCTATAGCTGACAACAACCCCACTACCTCTCTCAAGGACCTGTAGAGGTATATGGCTATTAAACATAGCGCCTTGTTATACCAGTAAACGTCCACCACCATTGTGAAGGTGGATATTAGAGGGCAGATAGCGGGTCTCTGATTGTTTCCATATGAACGTAGGAACTGAATCTGAATTTAGACTGAACCGTGACTCTCATTAGTGAAGAGAACAAATGCATATTGAGCAATACTCCAATTTCTATTCTCTTTGCACCATGATTCACGGACAAAAACATCCTGTGAGCAAAAGAGAGATGAACGTAAATCGCAGGTCTTCGAGAAAACAACCTTCTCTCATGAAATCTTTTGGAAACAGTCACCCCTAAAATTTATATTGTGATCACCGTATATAAGTCATGACAGAGTTAAGGAGTTCCTGTCAGGCCTCCCAATAATAGACAAATGCCGATAATCTACAGCTTTCAGGACACTTTGATGACTTTGTCCAGGCTTTCTCTTAATAGTTTCTATTCTCTGGAATTGTTTTTATAAGTTTCACACGACGCTGGGCATTAAATTGATCTCTCTACAAATCTGTACTTTAGACCTTCCCTGTTTTCAGCATTCATAGATTTCTCCACCTTATTCCATCATTTCAACTTGAGTGATTACTCGTTGCTGCTGTTATAATATGAATAAAATCAAATGATGCAAAAAAGCACAAAGCATTTAGTTCATCGGAGGGTAATGAATTCAAATACCGGCTTATAACCGAAGATCCATCGTGTTTGCTAAAGGTGGCTGAGGCACATAAGTATGTCATGGTGGCAATGTCCTTCAATTTAAAAGATACCTCTGCATGCAGCCCAAGCATTGGGGCTCTTCTACTTAGTCACTGCTAAAAAATCATTAAAACTCCTATCAGATGCTTCTGTCTAACTCGTAGAATCCTACTCAAGGTTAAGTGCAGGGTAGTATGCTGGTGCAGCAACAATATGTCCATCACCATATGTAATGGGGCAAAGAGGTAAGTGCAACAGATTACGTCTATCCACCGTTTCATGCTACATCCAGTGATTAACAATCCGCATCTCAGTTGCTTTATTTGGTCAAATATGATCATCCATTTTTTCGAAGAATATAATATACAATTTCTATAAGTTACTATTCTTGCTCGATCATACTCAGAAGCTTACTCATAAGACCCTCGAATTTTATTGCAAACATAGTGAAACAGGTTAGGAAAGAAATAATAAAATAAAAACACCCGAAAGGAACAATTGCCGTAGTTCAAATCAGCAATATCCTCTTCCTCTACAAAGCGATTATGGATTGCTCTAGATCACCCGAAGTAAGAAAATACGCTGAAAAATTACTAATTTGCGTTTTTCATCACGGCAAATGTATTATGTAAATTTTGCATGATTTGCATGCTTCTTCAGAGTGTTGTATATAGGGTGGACAAAAGTACGGTTAAATAATTTTAATGTTGCTAATTATAAACTATATGTTAATATATTAATTAATAATATATGCCATCATACAAAAAATTTAGTATTTAAATATTAAAACATATATTTGAACCAAATGGTGAATTATATTCTGGATAAATTTATTTTTATTTATTTGTTATCCTTAAACTGAACTAATGCCGAAATTCAGTTACGTATTATTGTTTCAATACTTCTAAGCAAAAATGTTTTTAGAAAAAAATTTTGTATTGATTTTTAGCATTTTCATATCAATTGTAAATTTTATCACAATAAAAATGTTTTCTTTAAATTGTATGAACTACTTAAAAGTTTTTATAAGTAAGAACACCATTGGAGATGTATGATCAAACGTTATTCTGTTTCTCTAAATTGTCCTCAACATTTCCCAAGTTTTCTGCATTTGTGAACTTCTTGTATCTTATAATATTAATGAATTTCACATATCAGTGTCATACTATTATTACGTATTCTAAATAAGATTACAATATAACCAAAATTATATTATATGATCGATAGCAAGTAACTACAGCAACTTTCTTTCATTTATAACGAAAAATATGTTAAATAACAGTTTCTGGTGCAAATATTCAAAAATACGGAAAACCGACATTAAAATAATATACGACAGAAAATAACTATGTTTGCCTCATTTAGAAAGGCGTATTTTATGTCATCAGAATGTAAAAGGCTCTATATATGACACAAGTGCAAATATTGTTTCACTAATGGTGGTTGGATATATATATATAGGTTGCGCCATAAATTAGTGCAAACTCTAAAAATTAATTAAAAAACCACAAATGATATTAAAAAAAGTGTGGTTTACACCAATGGCATCAAAAAGAGGGCGGATTTTTTATCGACAAGAAAATTAGTTCAAAACATGGCCAATTAGTGGCACTGCGGTGCATATAGCAGTTTCATTTATGCCAATCAGGTTGACAATAAAACACCTGAATGGACATGGAATCTTCATTTGATGCCGCCCCCTCAGTAAAAACATTTTTTGCAAAGGTTGGTGAAGAAGCAAAGGTTGGTTTTTTGCAAATGTTGGTGAAGGTTGGTGAAGACCAAGTGATAAGTCGAGGCTGATCAAATGGGGTCAACATTGTAAGATCAACCACGATCACCAGATTTGACTCCTGTAGATTTTTGGCTGTGAGGTTATTTAAAATCCCTAGTGTACCGGTTAACTTATTCCACACTGGCGGAAATTAAAGAAGCCATTCATCAGATCGTGTATGGGATTCCTCCAGACATGCTGTACTGAGAAGTTATAAGTGTTGAGACTCACTTTACTTGTCTCATTTACCAATAGGGAATGTGGATACTTTATTAGATTTGGAGCAAAAGCTACAAAATTTAAATTTTAAGTGAAATTTTGTAAGTATTTTGTATAATTTAATTTATGTGTTTTGTAGGCATTATTGCAGATGATTATAAAAAGCCAAAAGATAAGTTAAAATATAAACATCATTCTAATTTTAACTGTGTTTGTAATTTATAAAAAAATGTAGAAAGTTTATAAATTTCAGTTTCGCAAGAAAAAAAGTTCTCTTAAAAAATCTAACTTACTGATTTTTTAAATAACATATTGAATAAAATATATTAGCTTATAGAATTTTTTAAATTAAAAAGGCTTTTAGAGCCAGTAATCCATTATCACCTTCATGCTTTTTTATATATTGAATGCCATACACATTAATGCAAAGGAGAAATTATACATATCTTTCAGATAAAGGCAATAAAAATTTCTAATTTAGAAATATTAATGAACTTCTATTAAATGTCTATTTATTTACATATTGATAATAAATACAATATAAACATTATAGAACCAGATATTGCTAATGTAAAGGTAGTGCACGTAATGAACTTTTTTCCTCTTATCTGTCCATATTTTGCATGCATCTTTAAATTTTGATAGTATTTTCATCTCTAAACTTATTTTAATTTTTTTAAACTCAACTTACAGCAACATTAAAAACCCATTTAAAATGACTACATTGTACTATCTTATGCACAGGTCTGGATTGTTTTTTGACTTTTTTTACAATGGTTCTACAATTTTGATTTTATTATATATAAAATTTAATTTATATTTTTAATAATTGAATAATTTGTTACTGCTGCATAAGATTAATATTTTAGCTACATTTACTAATTAAGTTGAAAACAAATTGAATTAACTTTAAAATATGTGCTATCAAGCAATTGAACTTTAAAATACATATATGCAATTTATTTAATATTATGCCTGCTCCTTTCTTTTTATTTTCATTATTGATGTTTTTTAAGATCATTTACAATCTAGTTGTTTTGAATTTGACTAGCATGTGTAGTAGTCTTTAAGCAGAAGAAATTTCAGTCTTTTTGTTCCTTATCCTGTATATTTATTTGTAACACAAACAATTGATTATTCTAGAAATTTGCTATGATAAATAATGTGTTAAATATGAAATTTTTCTGTGTTAGTTTAAAACTTGTCAATCTTTGTTAGTTAGTTAATCTTTATTCTTTTAAATTTTTTTATGGAAACTACAGTAATATGTAATTAGATTTGTGTATTCATAAATTTTATGTTACTAATATTTTATTATCCCTTTTTTAGCAAATTTTTTTAAATCGTTTTGGAGGTTCCAGTGTTGGTGACATTGTGCGTCGCTTAATGAGTCATTTAATTTCAAACTCATTAGCAACAGAGTATAGTTACCTGGGCATGAAAAAGAAAAAATCTTTTTCAAATTTATTGCTTCATGATGTTATATTTGGTGAGTTTTCTAGTTAGTTTATTAAAAAATTAACATAATTCAACATTCAAAATAAAATTCATAATCTGATACTATTAGAAGCCATACTTAAAAATAATTCAGTTAAAAATGAAAGAAGTTCAATGAATTCTTTAACTATTGTATTGAAAATATAGTAAAATAATCTGTTTAATACCAATGTTAGGCTATTTGCCATTTTGTTGCTGAAATTTATTATGCATATCTGTGGGTGTGTGTGTGTGCATGCTATTTGTTTTAACTATCATGAGTAATATACTACTATAAGTAATATACGAAAATATATTTTGTTTTATTGCTTTCAAGTGTTGAATTTTTTTGGCAATATTTCTTTTAAACTAATTTACATCTTTAAAATAAAATTTAACTTGTTAAAATATTTATAAATCTTTAATTATTTTATAAAAATATTAATCTTTCTTTTTTAATTATAGATGCAGTCCAAAGTCAAGTGCCACAAGTAACAAAAGCGGAACTGGCCAAGAGTATATCAAATTGGCTGCGCCATGCAAAAGAAAGGGCAGAGAAACAAAAAAAAATAATTTGTACTTAAAAAATCATGTATAAATTGTAAAATAATAAAAGGGAAAACTGTATATTAATGTTTCATCTAATTCCACTTACCCACATATTCATTTAATTTATACTTGTAGCTGGGCATTTTTAAATCTGAATATTTTTAATATTTAAAAGTTACCAAAATATGTTTCTATGTGAAACACCGATGTTCTTAGAAAACAGAAAAATCAAGTACTCTTATATTCACATGCATAATTCCTATTCTCAAAAAACAAGTGATCTCAAAATCATTTGATTAAATAATCTTAGTTACCCAGAAACATTGATTATAAACCTTCTGTATGACTTTTGTGCTTCAAAGAACTTTATATAATATTATATATATATATATATATATATATATATATATATAAAATATTATATATATATATATATATATATATATATAAAATATTATATATATATATATATATATATATATATATATATATATATATATGAACTAATGTACTAAGGGATGGCAGAAAGTTTTGAATAGAACTACTTTTGAATTATTGAAATGTGACTTGCTTCTTTTTTGCATATTTTCTACTTTTCAATAGTCTCAAAACTCTCTTAGAAAGGCAATGTATTATGGATATTCAAAAAGTTTTATAAAACTTTGAATATTTTCCTACATATTGGATGTTATCAATAACATTATGATGAATTTGAAAAAGTATTCTTTGTCAGCAAAGAAAAATGATATATTTCGATATTTGTATATATTCGCTTTATATTATAACATAATGTTGAGTAAAAAAATAAAAATTTTAGAATGTCAGAAATATAAATTAAATTAAATTACTCTTGCTGTTAAAGAGCGATGATTAAATAATATGCAATAATTTTTCAATATGACATATGAAGTTAATTTTGTTAATATAACAGTACTTTGGAATGTGTTAAGAAGTATTTAAAAATCGTTTCAAGGGGAAAATAGGCTTCCATTTGGATTGACATTTTGCAATTCCTGCATCATAATTCAAAAACCGACATTTCTTTGCAAAGAAGTTACATTTATTTGTATCAGTGCAACGTGATATGTTTACTTTTTTTGTGTTTACTGCGTAATTTCAGCAATATTTTTCAATACATCCACTAATTTAATGTTCTAAATGTTATCTGTGGTTCAGTTATAAAAGATATCATATCAGTAGATGATTAGATATTTAATACTAAACTAAACTTGACAGTACGACAGTCCTCATGGGCTTAAGATCTACAGTACTCATATCTGTTTTCCTGATCGAGAATCTTGTGGTGCGAAGAATATGTTTCGGAAGTTATGTTCCCATTGTCCTCAACAACATATATTCCCAATGTTTAGCACCCAAGCAGGCTTGATACTCAGTTTTATTGAGCTACTTTTAAAGAATGAAAGACTGAATCAATCTTCCTTTGCTTGAAGATAGATATTTAACAGAAATCCTAAATATTCCACAGTTTCAATTCCGAAAAATATTCAAAATTTATGAACGATATGTTTTTTTAATGACGCTTTCTAAGTCTGCACTATTAGAAAGATTTATTTTTACTATGCTGTGCTGAATAAGGATTAGCGTCCTGAATTTCTACTCAACAGTTCGAGCATTTGAATTTCATTACGTGCGCAGATGTCTACGGTCTGTATGATATGTGATCTATAATGCTTCAGAATCTATCTGAAACCGTAAACGTCGGTTGAATTAGTTGAAATTGCAAAAGTTGAACAGGGTTGACTTTTCAATATCAAAATTAATTCAAAAGAAATCCTCTTAAATTGACTAATAAAATAGAAAAACTATAAAAGGCATTGTAAAAATGCAAATAAATTATGGTGCATGAAATTATCAACCAGAATTTTTAACTTTGATGAATTATTAAATTAGTTTTTATAAAAGTACTTTAATACCTAGAAATATTTTGAATGGCAATTCCCTGACTATAACATTGTTATACATTTATTTAAATCAGTGGCAACTTTCATCAGAAAAACTTTAATACAATAAACTTTAATACACAGAAAAATGTGTTTATTAAAAATATCAAATTAAAAAATAGGCTAATATATATGTTTGAAAGAATAATGGAAAATAGTTTGAATATATATTTGTCAAGCTCAGGAAAAAATCAAAGATGGTATTTCTGAATAAAGAAATGATTACTTCTTTGTTATTCTGAACACAAAAAGGACATTTTTGTGAGTTTGACAAGCAATATTTTATTAAAAATTTCCTATGTAAGAATGATAAATTACCACCCCTGTCTGCATATTTTACTTTTTAGTAGTTAAAATTCATAAACATTTTCCTAGCGTCTGAAATTTATTCAAAAGACTTTATTTTTACCTTTCAGAAAAAATTTTAAAAAATAAAATCCTCATGACTCCAATTTCAAAAATTCTGAATAAAAAAATAGATGTAAATAACCAACTTGAGCATTTTACTCCCTTCAATTTTTCTCAAAAATATTTTTTATTCAAAATGTTTTTATGTGCAGCAATGAATCGGAGATAATTTAATGTTTTTATTTTGATATTCATTGCATGTTATATTTAATGTTGCGGTGCCATTTGGTTTAGCATATCTACATTCAGCTCAAGACAATTTATGAATTTAATCATTTTTCTATAGCAATTGTTTGAGTTTATTAAGTATGGGAAAATAAGATTTTACTTTCAAGAGAAAAGTAATATTAATTTTACTCTTACAAAAGAAAATTAAACATGCTTTGAGATTTAATTGCAACTATGAATTATAGAACAAAATATAAAATAAGTACGGATAATTTAAAATATTTTTGTAATGTACTTTTGAACTTAATTTGTAAATTTCATGTCAGACATTATGTGTTCATTTAAAAATCATTGCGGAAACTAATGATTTGGTTTTTTTTTAAACAAAAATGGGGCTTTAAACAACAAGGTTAAATTCAAAATAGTTGTAAAGACACGTTTTGATCAATTAAAACGTCTTTTAACAAATTTCATTTTTTCGTTATATAGGCAGTTCTGATACAATTCATAATGTAAATTTTTTTCTGTATATGTTTGAGAGAGAATATTTTATGTGCTTTAATAAGTTTTTCAATTTCTGTATATTTTAAATTTTATTACTTGAAATAATATTTTGTTTCTCATTAGGTATAGATTTTGAGCTAATAGAAATGTTTAATTTTTAAGGTATGATTAGTTATTTTTTAATTTGTTAATTGTTCTTAAGAACAATAATATGAGCAGTGTGCTTAGAAATTTAAGAATCCCTTCTTTATTTTGAATGAAATTTAAGAAAAGGAGCTTTTGTTTTCTTCGGTATCAGAAGGTTAAAGTTAACAGTTTCTTCATATGGGAAGAATGAATTAGCAATATTCTATTTCAAAGAATAGTATTTCAGTTTATTGTTGATGCTTATTATAAAAATTTAAATAAGCTGTTTTTTTGTAAACTAGGTTTTATTCTAGAATACGAAATTATTTTTTACAATTAATCATATGGAGGAAATAATTAGTTATTTCATAATTAGAATGCAATTTCATGAATTTTTCGAATACATATTAAATTTCTATTGCAAGTTTTCAGTCTTGTTCAATGTGCAAAAACCTTTAAATTATAATATGATTATTGTGATGCCCTTTCATTTACTTATTTTAGTTCAAATATGAACATTGATTACTTAAATTATATAAAAATTTTGTAAGAGTTTGACCATTCATTCGCGTTTTTGTTTTCTGAAAGAACATTACACAGAAACTGGAATGTATTCACCTACGTGCAACAAAGGAGGAAACCAGTAAAACTCGTAAGGTCAAACCTTGACATATTTCAGCAGAAAACAAAAGTTGTAAATATTTCTAAATGTTTGTTTGTCTGATTTGAGATCTGTTTATTCAAAAAGAGATGCCTTATCCTTAACTCATGTGCTTTAACCTCAAAAAATATTCTTAGTTTTAGAAATATTGATTTTGCTGTATGGAACTTTACTATTCTACGCAAGTTTTGATTCAATTTCTTCTGGACTTTGTAAATTAGCTATTTCGTGTTATATGTTTTACAAGTATATTTCAGCCATTAAGTATACCAACTCATATTAAATTCTAGAACTTAAAAAATGCCCTTTTATTAGGAAAAAAAATTGGCATATTAAATGCTTTCGAGGAAACCTCTGTTTTAAAATAAAGATTGTTTTATTATTAGTTTCTAATGCAGTAATTATTCATGATAAAATTTCTTTTGTCAAATGGGAAAAATTGTCATACGAAGATTTTACTTTGTATGACAAAATTAGAAGTCCTGATGTTTAACATAAGCTTTTAGAAGAAACTTAAAGAATTTAAAATGTTTCTTCGGAATGAAAGGTTATAGGATCAAATACTACCCAAGTTTTAACATTCGCCAGGTAACTTGAAACACTAATTTAAAGGTGGAAATATTCATCAAAATAAGTTATTTAAAAAATTGGAAATTGTTTTTAAAAATTCAAAAATAATAAATCTAGTTATGGTTACCAACTAATATTAATATGGAGCCCTTACTTTGTTGGTATCATTTAAATCATGTGAAAACAAATTTAAGACAAAGCTTCAGACTCAGTTAAATGGGACTATATTCGGTTTCAGCAATTTGCATTTATCAGTCATTTCATCCCATAATATATAAATAATTTTCCCATTTCAAACACCTATATCAATGAAATTTTGCTCTTGTAATTGGTTAAAGATATCAGATTATTAATGGATAAATACTTTAATCTAAAAATTCTAAATCTACGCTATTTTCTTATTTGTACTAAAAATTTAATATATTCTTGAATATTTTTGACTAAAGAGAATTTAATTTTAATGAAATGTGATAAATATTTCAATAAAATTGATATTGCAACTCATCTATTTTAATGAAATTAAAGGCTGACCTGTGAGACATAAACCTAATTATTGAAATATTTGGCGAAGAGATTCTGAAGACAGATAAGTATAACCAAATTTTCTACATCAATGTTCAACCACAATTTCTGTCTCAGTTCTTGTTCAAAAATATTAAAGTTCAATCAATTTCAAACATATGCTAAGTGATTTTTAATTTATTCTGTTTGTGTATTTCTGCATTAAAAAACAGCATGGAAATTCAGATTTTTAGTTATTTTCTTGTGAAGAAATGTGTAACAAATCACAGAGAGAATAAATATATATAGGATTTTTCAGCTCTGGTTTATACTTTTTCAGAAAAGTATTCTTGGTGGCATTTATTTTTAGTTTTAGTGGCAAGAAAAAAGATATCTCGTATTTGTTCGAGATTATATCGCAAAGAATTTCAGGAGAGTAGTTGCATAATATCAAAAAATGACACCAATTGAATCAACCATTACCCAATCGAGGGCTCACGTGTCATGTATTTTAGCTCATAACTATCTTATGTCAATAAAGAAGAGAACCAATAGAATTAATTTGCCGGTATTTTTGTCTTAATTTAATGAAAGGGTCAATTATCAAGAGAGTTTATAAAAACATGTATGGAATTCTATACCTTATCAACCTTATTTACTCTCTACCTTATCAACTTTATCAGAAAGTAATTGCAAAATATTCTCATGTTTTTGCATTTCATCATTAAATCTAAGTTACTGAAACAAAACTTTATTTGCAAATCAGTCTGAAGTTTTAATTTGTTGGAAAATATGGAAGTATTTAGTTTCAATCTTTAGTACTCAGATGTATATCCAATTTAGAATGTAATAATATCAATTACAGCTATATTTATCAATATGGTAATAAAAGTCTAAAATATTTTAGATATCATAATTTTGAACTAATGAAATTTCTTCTCTTATACACTTCAAGTTTATTGAAAATTGTTATGAAATATATGCACAAATTCTTTTAACATAGTTATCTCGTGATTAATATCAATTACAATGTATTTGATGTCAGAAGAAAATTTTTGATAATTAGGAAAATTGTTTAAATTGTTTACTGAGTTACAGCAAAAACTTCTCACATTTTTTATTTATACATATTTTTTAAGAATATACTTCTAAAAAAGTGATTGACTTAAACTCAATAATAAATATACTTTACAAAGAAAATTTAAAGAAAATAAATTTAAAAAAATTATAAAAAGAATATTTAATTACGAATGCAACATTTAAAAAAAAATTTTTTTTTTTTCTACAGATTTTTATTCTGTTATTCGCATTGAATTTTCTCAATTTAAGTCTTATAGCTAGGAATGCGTCTTTAATATCTAAGTTAATTAATAAGTTTTTACATTTATTTAATATAGATGTACTCGTGAATTAAAATGTAAGGTTAGAAAACCAAAATGAGCTTTTCGATATACAGTCTCAGATTTTATTAAGAGAGAAATAAACCTTGGCTCATGTAAATAATTACTTAATTAAGATAATAGTTATAATTTAATCTATATATATATATATAACATATTTTAAATTTCAAATTTTATTCAAAAATCTATTTTTAATTCCAGAATATCATTTCGACAAATGTCGCTCATTTCTGTGTCCATGTCATTCATTAGAAATTAAAATTATTTATAACAATATTTGGCTGCTAAGATCATCCATTAAACTGTATAAAACATTGTAAATTTTTCCTCCCAGGTAATGAATGAAATTAAAATTGCAAAAAAAAAGGATAAAAATTAATCTAAAAATTGAATAAAATTATTTTAAATAATAGAAAATACTTTCTCGAAAACTAAATAAAATTTCTGTGAACAATTATATTTTGCAAAAGTATTAATTTTTATTATTTCAAATAATTTACATACAAAATTCAAATAATTTACATACATAATTTACATACATGCTTCGTTTCAAAGTCCTAATATTATGAGAAAACAAGGACAAATTATGTTTTAAGTTTAAAAAGAAATTCGCAATGCTTACCCTAATTTAAATATAATATTTATAGGACGTACAAAAATTATTTGAATTAAATTCATTATATATATATATATATATATATATATATATATATATATATATATATATATATATATATATATATATATATATATATATATATATATATATATATATATATTTCTTCTGCAGAATTTTTTTCATCATTTTTCTAAAATATCCTCAGCTAGTATTTTTTTCGAACATGCACAGAATAAATAAATGTTTAAAGACTTTTACTGACATTTTACAAGTGTTAATTTTTTGAAAATTTTTTATTGAAATTCATTAAATTACAAAATTTAATACAGAAAATTGTTTAGTTGAAATAGCTAAAAATATATCCAGATAAATGATATTTTAATAATAGCAATGTTGGTTAAAAATATATTACTCTTTCTCGTAATATTTTTTAAATATTTTCAATATTAATTAAATAATAAAAGAAGACAAACTTTCCTGCCAATTGCTTGACATCTTTAATTTTTAATCTCAAAAGTTTTTCAGCTATTAAAGTAAACAGTAATCATACAATTTGAAGATAATTATTAAATTGGAAAATAACAAGTAATTTAACAGTATTGAAGGAAATATTCGTTTTTAAATAAAAGTCCACAGGTGTTTTTAATAAAAACAATTTCATTTTGAGTATTTTGTATAAATTCATAAACTAAATCTTTCTTAATGCTGCCATGAAAAAATTCTGAAGTATTTTATACACGTATTATTTGGTTTCTTATGAGGCATGTTGCAACACAAATTCGTCAAATAATGCAAAAATCATCTGATTGTTTGCTCGAAATTTAAACTCAAAAAGAATTTGTTAATCATATTATTGCTGAACGTTTCCAATTGCATGTTTCTGCTCACAAAAATCCTTATAAACAGCCAATCATCATGTTATCGTCGATTCGCATTTCAAAATTGCAAAATCGAAGTATAATCAGGTTGCATTTTAGTTTGTACATAACTCTTAAGGACCCACCATAAAGAGATATTGTATTAAACTAAATTTTTAACGGACATAAGTCAATTCAGCACGAAGGTATCTATTAGGTGGTAGGTACAGAATCCGCTTCCTCAAAGTTATATGAACGACCCATTTTCTTTCCAGTAGACATCAAATTTTGTTTTTTAATTGACATCATATTTTTAATTTAAAAAATACACTTTACACTTGTGAAAAATCAATTAAAATTTGTCACATTTTTTTAGGTATCCTATAGAAGCAGTCTGCAACATTTTATTCATGGAATGCTTAAGAATTAAAATTTCAAAACTAACTGATTATTTTAAAATTTACAGATTTTCGTGCAACCAATTTAACGAATTCTGGATGAAAGTTTATGCCTAGAGGCTTACATCTTTTACAAAGGAAAGAAATACACAGTTATGTGAACTTAATTGTTAAAATATAAAATAAATTTTTGATATTTAACGAAATAGCTTAATTACATTTATATTATTGCATTACGTAACATATCACATATAGCAATCTATTTTTACAGCTGAAAAACCGCTAAGATTAAGCCAGATAAAACTCGATTATTTTTCACGTTTCGGCAATATATTTCGATTCGGCTGCAACTATTTTTGCCAATTTTAAATCCGCTTAACAAAGTTAATTAACTACTCTGCCAAATGATGAAATTGATATCTCAGTTGGCCCAATTCTCTTCATATAAGAGGAAGAAAATTGAAACCTTAAATATTTTAACATTCACAGATTTTCGTAAAACACGTTTAATCTACATCAATGTATAATTATATGCATTCCTTTAGTAAAAAAGCCCCTTGAGAAAAAAGTTTTTTTATTGTGTATACTAGTTAAATTTTGAAAATATTTTTCTACACAATCCAGCAACTAAGATACATTAAAAGTTTCACAAGAAAGTAAATATTTTGATGTTTCATATAATAATAATCAAAGCTTAAACTAGCAAAAAATCAATCTATACATAATTGACAATTTAGTACTCGAGTTTTAATATTAAGCTTTTTCCGTGTTAAGCACTTGGATATTAACGTTCCTTTTTAATCTAACTAAATCCTATCAAATATCAGTTGAGATTCAATTTACATGATTCGTCAATAAATCCTGGCTTTTGTTCTATGAAAGCTTCTTTGATTAATATCTTAAGTTTATCAAATTCCATCTCTTACGTTTCCTAATCATTCTAAGCGTTCTAACCATTATAAATTAATTATTATAAGCATCCATGGCCGAATTCAAAAGTTGAACAAAGGCATTGTTGAATTTGAGGCCAGAACATTGCCATTCAGTTACCGGCTTAGGTAATAAACAATGGAAGGATACAAATAAAAATTAGAAACTTTTCCCACTAGAAATGAAGAAAAAATAATAAAGTAAGAAACGATTTCACTTCTGGGTAAAATCTCTTAGAATGGAAAAGCATTCTGATTGTATAGTTGAATGAGATCTCAAGAGGATAGCAATAAGCATCGATGTGTTTAACAAGGAATATTCTATTAAACGACATATTTTTAAAACTTTCCATTGCGAGAAGATTCTCCTTAATATGCATTTGAAATTTGGCACATAAGACCTTAACTGTGAAGTTCAATTAAATTGGTCGTAAGTTATTTTTCTAGAAATAGTGCATAAAATGTATATGTTATAAAATATTCACTCTTATAATTAGAAATATCTATCTAAGGCTAATACATTTCTAATAATTTTGAAATTAATTAAAATAGCTTAGTTGAAGGGTCCCTCATTTCAAAATTGAATTCTGCTATTAGATATTCTGGAGCTGATTGGTATTTTGCAAAATGTAGCATGTATGCAATGTTTAATTTACAGTTTTCCATTCGTAATTTCCATAATTTAATCAACGATCATAAACCTCTCATACTGGGTATGAAACAGTCTGATGAAAATTTATGTAAGTACACATAATAATAAACCTGTGCACTATTGAATGCATGTAATTTATTTACTTACATTTCAATGATTTATAGGCGATATTATTTTCAATTTTATGATACAATACTATTTCATCGCTTCATAAATAAAGACATATAAATGATATGATAATAATATTTGAATAATACAATTTCGTTTGAAGTTTAATTAAGCTGTTTGATCCAAAAATAGAAATTTCTCATTTTAAAAATTCAAAGGTAATTTTAAAATTAATTAAAGTTGACTTTGGAACTGCATATAATATAGAGAAATGCTGTCGAACTTAATCCTCAGAAACAGTACTGAAATACAAAGTCTGTCTTTGAAATTTAATTCAACATTCGAGTTAGGGAATAATAATCCCCACTAGAAAATAAACATTTCAGTATTACAATTATTGCTTAAGCTCTTTAAACATACAGACAAATATAGAATTCTATAAACCTAAAATTTTTAGTCCGCGTGCTTTACGAATTATCGTCTGGGATATGTGAACATGTTGCTCTCTAACAAACGTGAAACGTTATGTGCTTCGTTTTGAAAATGTGTTTAGGTCATTAGTATTTAATGTAAGCAATAATTAATGCTGTTTTTAACTAAAAGTAAAGATTATGTAAAGAGGCAATTTTTTGCATCACTGTCCGCTTTAAGAACGGAGATATGTGTCCTTCTTTGGTTAAAACTTACATCATCCATGCGCTTATAAATGTCATTTATGCTTAAATACTGGACATAAAGGAAAAAAAGTACATCAGCAAATTTGCCTTATTTACTATATATTCTCATAATACGAATGTTTTTTTTAAAAATAATGTGTTTACAATTTTTTTCCAATTTTTGAAATAATATTGCTTTTAACTACAAAACCGAAGATGTTTACGTTTTCTGAAAATCTACTAATTGAAATAGAATTATAAGGGAGATGAAAACAGTTTGTGGGCTTCAATATTTTATAACATTGTAATGAAAAATGTTTCAAATGTTACATACTTCATAAGAAAATGCTTTTATTTGATCTACAGGTGAGATATCGTTTCAAAATGTAAAATTATTTTACTCATTTCAAAGTGTAATAAATATGTGTGTGTGTGCGAATATATAAATATATATGTATATATATTAAGATTATTTTTATTTTTAAATTCAAACAAAATTTTAACAACTTAATACACTGTCTGTATGTTGAAAATTTAACGGATCATAAAAAAATGTAACGTTCATCGGAATTTTTATGAATAAGAAATATCTCTTGCAGAAAGGTACGGTTTTAGTGTAAAAATTATTTGTATTTGATGATATGAAGCAAATTCCAGTTGCTGGTAGTTAGGAAAAAATAAAAATAATTGGCAAAAAACACTGGCTTTCTACATTTTTTACGCAGTGTACGCAGCAGTGCAAATGATAATTAAGGTAAACGGGTTTCAAAGACTATCCCATCACCTAGCGCCTTGTCTCTTTTACCACTATCAGATGAAGAGATCACACCAGAGTTGGCAACCTCATCTTTACATTCGCTTTATACTAATGGAAGGACATTGGAAGTCACATATTAGCGTGAACAAATCCTCAAAACATGAGCCTGCAGTAACGCACTGAGGTAGGAATACTTCAAATGTATAAATGCATTTGCTTGTAGATACAATTTATTAATCAAATGACTCTTAAATTAGTTATATGATTTGAATTATTCTCGAATATAATATAAGTGCGGATGTATGAAACAACCTAAAGTTAACATTTAAATTAATTTATTTATTATTTATATTCCATAGTCATTAATATTTACATTTTTATTAGTTTTAAAATATTTTACGGCAACCATTTTCTTTGTGGATAAAAATAGGCAAAATATTTTTTCTTCCCTAAATATTATAAGCGATTTATAACATTGTTCATTTCATTTGTAGTTGTTGTTGCAGCAGTATACATGCCTAGCCCTGAGTTTGGCTTAACCAGTTAGAAAGAAGCAGCGGGGGGAGTCTTCGAGACTAGCAGAAGTCGTAATTAATACTTATATATATATATATATATATATATATATATATATATATATATATATATATATATATATATATATATATATATGTCCATAAGATGGATAGATAAATCTGCCAATTTAAAATTAATATTTATAATTTTCACATAATTTTCTATGTGAATTTTAAACTATATTTAATGGACTTTCATTTTGTTCCTGGCATTATATTTTGCAAGCAATTAATTTTACTACTTGATAAAAATATTCCTTTTTCATTTTTATTTTGAAGTTTCATTTCTGTTACTTTTTTTTGTTAATTAAATATTTGAACAGATACAGCAAAATACATTACGTTATTATAAAATGTGTGAAATAATATATACATGATTTCTATTATATTTATTTCTTATATTGCTGTTTAAAATATTGAATTAAATAAATATAAATGTTGAATTTTACTTAACATGTGGCGTGGAATATTAAGTGAACATGAAGATGTAACATAACGATATATTTATAAGAAATTCATTCTTTTTTAGTTTCCTTAAAGGATATAAAATTCACTATTTCAAAAAAGTAAATAGTATTTAAAAAGTGATTAAATTTTTCAAACTTAAACTATAATTTTACTTTGATGCAAAAATTTAAAAAAAAATTTATTTATCAAGAAATATAATAATATATTTCGATTTATCAAGAAATATAAATTTTGGTATCGCAAAATAAAAAGCGGAACATTGTTTCCATAACTGCTTTTTTATCTTATTTTAACGCTTTCCAGAAACGTTTTAAGTGTAAATTAGGAATGACTATATTATTTTTATCTAAAGAATGAATCTATCATAATTAATAAATTGCAATATTTTGCTTATAAGAGTTTTTTTTCATTTTTAACTATTTAATTAAATTACAAAACATCATTAATATCATTCAAAAAAAGTAATGTACAAAAAAATGTACAGGATATAACTATTTTCTTCACATATTTCTTTTATTCTGAAATTACAAATATAATAATTAACTTAATATTCTTGATTATTCTAAAATAAGAGAAATACTATTAGAAGAAATGTGAAAAAAAATCCCATTAACGATAAACTGCATTCAAATTTATTTTAAGTTATACAATTTTATAATAAACGAAGACAAAAAATTTCAAATTCAAAAAATTACTTTCCTTTAACATTACGGTTCCTTTAAGTGTAATTATGTTTAGATAGTTAGCATAAATTGTGAATTGCTATCTCTCTTTCAGTATTGTAATCTTAATCACATTGATTTATCAGTCTTTTATTTATTCGATTGAAAAATTTAATAAAAGTATTTAGCCAATCTGTGTATAGAAAATTATTCAATTTTATTGAACTGTAAATTACATTAATCAAGTTTTTAATTAATTTTATTTGTATTTCATATGTAATAAATTCATTAGAGCTGGAACTTGACGTTTGAAATCATAGGTATTAATTTCTTTAACTTACAGTCGTTTAACAAGAAAATATGTAGATTCATGAGCCTTTTCTTTACTTTACTTTTAATAAAACAGTTTTACAAATAAAATATTTTGTGTAAAATAGACCTACTGTAAAAAGCAGACATGTTTTTATTTGTTGATCTTAAAATATTATATAAGTATTTCAAATCAGGTAAATATATTTCATTTTTAGTATTTAATAAATGATATGATGTTATGTTTGCAAAAAAAAAAAAAATGTTAAATTATAACTCGCTTACTTTTAAACTTAAATATCTAGAATGAAAGTTTTATTGTAATTCAATGAAAGCTGAAACTCATAAGCATTTTCAAACATTTGGATACAAATGACATTCACACTGAATGTAAATTGGTTACAACTTTACCACTTCATACTATTGTGTACTAGGCATTTAAATATAAGCAAAACTTGCTTACTAAGTAAAGTTTCATTAAAAAATTAATGTTCCCTTATATTTTAATTAAACTCAACGATTTCATATAGGATTATTAAATAAATTCTTCCAAGGATTAGAATTTAAGAACCACCCTATCCTCATTACGCATAATTAAACAATCAGATATAATGTTGTTTTAAACCTAGCAATTCCTTTTGGATTAAATTTTAAAATCAACAAAGTTTTTGCTTTGTCTGTTTGGTACACCTTCGTTTATCATATTTTGGATAATTTGTTTGTCCTATTGAAGCAAGCTTATTGATCATCATTCTTAGCACAAAATAAATATCTCGAACAATTATAGTGAAAATATTGATGATTGAATTTATATTTCTTTGTACGAATATTGGATTTTGGTCTAATAATGCATAAAACTAGCCATTTTTATAATATTAATCACTCGAAATAAAAATTTATTTCAGTTCGGAGTACATGTTTTTTGTTTTTACTCTGTGAGTTATAACAAAATAATTCAATACTTAAATAAATGTGAAGCACAATAATTTAAATTTTAATATTATATTTAGTTTTCAAAAACTCAGACTACCTTTACTCATAAGTAAATATCTATAAAAATTACGTTTAATCGTAGTTTTATAAAAGTATTTAGTTGTATATAAAGATAAAACTAACCTGTAATGTATCACAAAGACGAGTTTAGAGAGCGAAGTTGCACACTACGCCATCTGATGTCAGTAAAACAAATTATGTTTAACATGAAAATGCTTGCTGTGCATTTCTACGCCGTGAAAGAAATGTATTTTTTCTTGCGTGTAATTTTTTCTTGCGAAAAAAAAAAATAAAAAAAAAAAAAAAAAAAAACAGAAATTGATGTGAGAAGGTTATTTCACTGATGTCTGTCTGGATCCATAAACCAATGCTTTCAAGTTTATGATGATTCGAATGACAAGAAATTATCTCAGATTTATTTTAAAAAAATGTAGTGTAAAACAAAACACAAACATAAAAGAATCGTGTGTATAAGATAATAATATTTTTAATGTTAACTAATTTAAGTAATATGTTTCCGCCTGATTTAGCTGAGCTTCATAGGATTAAAAAATAAACGAAATGGCATTATGTAAAGTAGGTTTTCTTATGACCTAACCAAAATAATTATATATGAAACATGTTGTAAAATTCATTATGTTTATTTGATTAGATTTTTATGATGTCACAATATGTGCTTTTATGATATCGCAATATGATATTTTGAGATTTAGATGTTAATTGCAAAGAAGTCATTCTAAAATATAAAAATGACATTTTCTTTCAATTTGTTAAAATAAGTTTTTGTAGCAGAATAATACTAGCAGCTCTTAGGTAATTTTTATAACTTTTCTATTAATTTCATTTATCTCTGATATTTATTAGAAATGCAAATAAAATAGGTTGTTGTTGTCTTGTGCCAACTAGGCTGACAATATGGGTTGCGCTGCTCCACTTTTCCAACTAAGCCATATTTTGTGTGGAGTCCAATTTCCTCAGTGCACGCATCCTATAGGGACCCGTTTATATGATAGACAAACATTCACAACCCATACATAAAAAGAAAGGACAAAGACAGGATAGACAGAGAGAAAGTACATCCATGCCCGATCAGAGATTTGAACCCAGGACCTCCCTCTTCACAACCAGGCACTCTGATTACTAAACAACGTAGGTGGCAATAAAGTAGGTAAAATCATTGAATGAAATTATTTCATTACATTACTCTCTCGATGCAAACTATAATGGAAAATGATTACTATTACAAATACATATTATGAAATCTAAGCTGCAAATTGTAATGTGTACAAGAACACATATGTATAATTCTTTATATATATATATATATTAATTATTTTAAGGATTAAAAATACTTTATAAAATCGAATTTTATTATTTTATTAGAACTATTGCTAAGAAATTCATTGAAAACTGAACTAAGCGGGTTAATGTGAAATTTTTGTTGTAGTAAAATTACAATAAGCAATTATTAACGCTATGAAATATATTATATAATGTTAACAATCGTAGGTACATTGTTGTTTCGGTTCATTTTCTTCGGCAAACTTTTATTATTTATGTAATTTCTAAAATGATTAAGCATTGGTATAATTAAACTTAATCATTTTTTAATATAAAGTATGATGATAAACGGACACTCAAGAAACAAATATATTCAACGATATGTAACAAAATTTTGTTAATATATGGAGTGGAATAAAAAAAAGTTATTCAGATTTAAAAAAATAATTACATATATATATTATTCAAAAGAATGATTTTTCTTTATCATTATTATTATATGAAACTGAAGTCTGTATTTTACTGTATATCCTTTTGAAATTTAGCTTCATTTCATTAAATATAAGGTTCTAAGCACTCAAAAACTGTAAAAAATTCGTAGAAAGTAATTCATATTATAATAATTATGAACACGTAAATCTCATATTTCAGTTTCATTAAGAGTTTCAATGAAATCGATAGATTAAAAATTTTTTGAAAAGTTTAAGCATGAATAAATTAGAATTAAAAAATAATCATTGTGTCTTAAAATGTTACTGTTTAAAGTAAATCTTAAGTAACATTTTACAATTTATAAATTTCAGTTTTAAGTAAAAGTAAAAAAAAAAAAAAATAGTGATTATTGGATGTCAAATAAATGATACTATTATTTTTACCTAAAATATAACGTATAAGAGAGAAAAACCGTGTTTGATAGGTTTTTCATTTCAAAAATACATCAGAAGTGAAATATTGGTTATGCAATTTTCATTCGTATTCAACTGATTACGTCATTATTCACAATTTTCTTTTTTACTTTAAAGTTGTCGTAGACTGAGGTGGAAAAAATGTTTTGCAGCAAAAACTTTTATCTTTCTTGAAATATTTTTTAAACTCATGATTTATATATTTTTTATGGTTAGACACTGGGGTAATACCACTTTATAATAAAATACTATTCATAAGAAAGAGAAAGAGAGAGAGAATAAGAATTCTAATGTACAAAATACGTAATTCTAATGTTCATATTCTGCATGTACAAAATAACTAATGTAATGCAATAAATGTTTGTGTGCTATGAGTAAAAAATAACACCAATAAATTATTTTATCTTTGTTATTTTTATTATTTATAAATAAAAATAACTAAATAGATATTCATTGAAAGATGAGAACTAAATACCGGTTGAAAGAGAAAAATCTATTCCAATTTCCTTTTATTAACAATGTTTTAAACATTTCTCAAAATTCTTGAAGTCCATAGCTATTTGGTATCATTGAAATTCAAGCAAATATTTGTTTTCAAATCTATTTAACAATTTAAATATTATGACCCAATTTTAAATAGCTTCCTAAATTATTCTGAAATTGTTTTGAATCGACATTTTTTTTAATATATCCGTTATAATATATGACATTGTATTTAAATTTGCACTCAATGCATTTTTGTAAAATTAATAAATCTATTAAGTTATAGTTATTCTAAATATAAGTAAATATTTTTTACTGCTAAATAAAAATTTCACAAATTAAAAATAACAATGAAGTATTTCGAAAAAGAAATTTATCCTCAAATTATTTGAATTAACATATATTATTTCAAGTTAAATATACATATTTCTAATAGCAGGACATATAGTTTACATTTAAGTCAATTTTTTAAAAATTTAATTTCAAATGCAATCGTATAATTGCATTTCGTAAAGTAAATTACAAGAAATTTAAAAAGGAAACAAATTTAAAATAAGTAAATGGTTCGTAACGGTTCGTCTTTGCTGTTGAAAAATATGTGAGTTGATTTTTTGACATTTATTTGTAAATGATTACATATTCATAGCAACACACATAAAATTAATTTAGAGCAAGTTCTATAACTAAAAATATCGATCTAAGCATTTTTTTCCACTGACTAACCCAATTTTCGTTTCTGTTTAATTTGGGAAAACCTATTATTATTATGCAAATTACATTATTTATTGAATTCATGTTTATTTCAAATGTATAATTTAAATGAATTTTTGCGCAATACATTTCGAATTGAGGCTAATATATTATATACATGCATAGCAAAAATAATAATTACTTTCATATGTATAGTTAATCGGTTCTTAAATCATTAAAAATGGTTTTTACAACTATTCATCATGCTACTATGAATTTAAATTGTTATCATTCCGTTCATTTTAAGTTATTTTTCATTTTTGACAAATAAACTATCGCCTACTGCAATATGAAGTCATTATTTAAGAAAAATAAACATTGGATTTATTGAATTAGAACCTGTAATTTTATCGACTTTTCATAGACTTATGTGGAAAATTATTTTCATAACAACTAAAACGACATTCTAATGGAAAAGTATTGATGTTGCTTAGTTTTCATATCTCGTGTTTATTTTCTGCGTTACTCCTGTTGTTTTGTAGAGTATTTTAATTATTTATTGAAAACGAATCAGTTATGTAATCTGTGTAATGATTTATTAAATTTTAAGCAAATACTTTTAAGTGAGTAGTTGCTATAGAACAATATTGTAATCGGTAAAATGTAAAATTGTTATCAAAAACAAAATATGAAGTGGAAAAGTAAATTTTTTACTTTGATCCAGCTCAAATATTTTTTTTCTCTGTCAACAAGCAGTCTCATCAAATTAATTGATAAGACTACTTGTTGACAGATTTTTTGACAATTGTTTGCTATTTTCAATTGTGCTACTGTAACGAGAATAGCGTTGTGGGCTCAGCGTTTGTCTATTTTACAAAGAGCCTGCTCTTAACGGCCGAATATTATCCAATGCTAAGAATTTGGTGATATACAGAGTGTGATTCTAAGTTATTTTCACAGTTTAAGAGGTGGGATAATAGCCATCCAGACAAGCAATATGTACATAGGACTATAGGGTCGCCTTCTATTATGAGAGGCAAAAAATGGAATTCCCTCCTGAACTTACAAAACTATTGGACAAGAGAATGAATAATATCAAAATTTTTACAACCATATTTATTGTTTAGTGAAAATCTCACAGAAAATGCCGATAATGTCGACCACGTGTGTCGTTGCACATTTGACATGAGTGAAGGAACGACTGATCCACTCTCTTGAAGATTCCTGGTGTCGTGTTAATTTTATCCACTGCAACAACGATTCTAGCCCAGAAAACTTCAGCTAAGTTCACAGGTGTCTCGTACCCCAAATATTTCCTGTGCCCACATAAGAAAAAGTCCAGTGGGTTGAGGTCAGGTGAGCGAGGAGTAAAAGCCACAAATCAAATACATCCTGAGGGATACGTTGCATTCAAAAAATTACGAACTGTGCTATGGCTATATCGTGCATAAGCCACATGACCCTTTGGATGGAGAGTAGAATAATCTGCAATAAACTGGGAAAACATTTTCCAAAAAGATACGTTATGTTGCGAAGGTCAAATGGTCTGGAATGATATAAGGGTCTACCAAGTAATAACCATGGATACCTATCTCGATGTTCACGGAAATTTTTTGCTAGTGCCTACGACGGGTTATACATTGGGGGTGAAGATTGTTATCAAATCAAAGGGGGGTGTTGATTGCCACCTTAAATTTGCTTGATTTGATTTTTTGATCAGATTTTGATAATCAAAAAATTGATGCTGTGCTTTTTTGCTGAATGTTGCCTCATCATTAAATATTACTAATGCAGAAAATCATGGATCGTTATTCTTCATTCTCAGTATCCACTGCACAAAGTGTGTGCGGCAGGGTAATCACCTATCAGAAAATATTGCACTTTTTGCCCGTAGTAGGGGGTGCATGATTCTTCGTGTGAAATTTGGCTTTCTGCTGGTTGAGAAATACACATTTTATAAGCCACTGCTCTTGTGGAAGGAGCTACTTCAAATGTAGTCTTCAAAATAGGTCTTTTATTTCTGACGTTCGTGAATTTCGTGAATGTCCTGGACTGCTGTTTGAGATGACAAACGAACCAGCTTCTAACAGTCATCTATCAACACTGGAAAAAGTAAGATGACTTGAAATACGACAAGATGGAGATCAATGTTCGTACAATATACACGTTTCGTGTTCATTTCCTTTTGCTTAACCGTATATGAAGTGCATATTGGCCAATTTTGTATACGTCGTCATAGCATTCATGAAAATTTTGAGATGATGTTATACAAATAATACTTGAAACCATGATGTTACGCAATTTTAAAATGGCACCGTCTACGATTATGATTGGCTTTCTCTAGTAACCAATAAGAGCAAAATGTTGTTTCTTCTCTGTGGAAATTTGCACATGAGCAGCACATGCACACGGTAAATTCGTTATAGATTCTTAATTCGATCTACTTTTATATTTTTTGCCTGTCAAAGTGGAATGCAACTCTATATTCCTATCTAATTATTTATTGCATGGAAGGGTATCGTCTTAATTTGTAAAAACAATTGAGAATCACACCTATACTAAACTATCTATGACAGGTTTAGCTACTTTTAAAATTATGTTGTTTATTAATCGTTTTACTGTCATGTTTTACATATGAAGGTTAATTTAACAAGAGATTTGTTTTAATTCCAGACTACAGCAAGGATCCTTGACGGGGTGGAAATTTAATTGAAACTCTTGATCAAAAAGCTCCTTTTTCAGTTATTAGTTCTCAATGAAGTTGACATGAATTTGAACTTTATTACCAGTTTTGAAAGAGTGAGTCCGTGGTGGCTGAATTCGTTTCGACGTTTATTCTCGTCATCGTAAGGTAGTGAGTTTGGACCCCAACTCAATTGTCACTAATTGTAGATGAAGCATGTTAAATAAGACTTGGTTACAATATCCTCAACGTGAAATGATATCTCTAGGAGTTGCAAGCTTCTGGCTTTCTCCGTAGTCATTGCTTCTAAATTATAAAGACCCCCAACTTTTAGAAACATGATGATACATCTACCAGATGCCTCATTTTATAAGGTGTGTAATCACTTTTGCTCCTGGTAGTACTGAAAAAGATGAAAAATTTTTGGTGAAAAAATTTAATCTATTTTTATCATATTTTTAGATAACAGTTATGAAATCTTTGCTTAGCCATTACTCTAAGAAATGGCATACAATGATATTTTTAGTAGTAGTCATTGCTTATAAATTATAAAGACCTCCAACTTTTGGAAACATGATGATACGTCTACCAGATGCCTCATTTTATAAGGTGTGTAATCACTTTTGCTCCTGGTAGTACTGAAAAAGATGAAAATTTTTTGGCGAAAAAATTTAATCTATTTTTATCATGTTTTTGGATAACAGTTATGAAATCTTTGCTTAGCCATTACTCTAAGAAATGGCATACGATGATATTTTTATGAAATTCCAACTGCCAGCACACAGAACAGGAAAATGAACTAGTGTCTTATGCACTAGCAATCATACTTTCATGAGAAACAAAATTAATAAGAAAATTTTCAATTATTACTTTTTGGGATATCCATGAGATCTACAAAAATTAATGAACTAAAAATATGGGTTCATAACTAAAGTTTAGTTTCTTATTATAATTATTCATTGTCACATTATAGTTTTTAATGAATTTGGAGTATGATTTACTAAAGGATTTTTTAGATTCAATATACCTTTAGTTGAGCATTGATACATTGTTGATTTTTATTAATCAAAGAAAAATTATTTTTCGGTGAAATTTTGTGTTGAAGTTACTTTTTTATGCTGCCAAAATTTCGAACAGATCACTTCGACATAATAAGTTGTCTTATTTCCACACATGGACTTACGTTGGTTGCTTCGTTTTTCAAATATAAAAATTTCATTCAAGTTTTACTATAAATTTCATCGTCCAGTTTTTTTATTTAAACTTCACCACTTCACCAAACAAACACTTAATATTAATTTTAATGAAGTCTCAGCTTATAAAAGTGTGCAACTTATTGTAGCATAAAAATATATGTAAAAATAACATGTGCAGTTATAAAGCTAAGAATACTTTTAAAGTTATATTATACAACAAAAATAATTTTGATTTAAAGTCAATGTAATTTTTATTGATAGTATCAAAATTAAAACACGGGCATTTTATATGGCTGGCCTCGTTAAATGCAATACCCTGAAAGAAGCATGCAAATAACATGAAATTGACAACATGTATTGGCGGATGGGAAATAAGCAAATGATTAGTATTTCAGTGAAAACGCACATCACGCGCGCATGTGGCACCACTTCAAAGCACTATTTAAGGTTTAGAGATTGTGATAAGTATAAGTTTGGCAATTGTGTTTTTCTTATGGTTTTTTCACAAAAGCTATCAATCCATCCTCGTAGAATACAGCGATCATCTTTTGATCAAGTATCCGAGTTCGACAAAGGAAGGATAGGGGCCTACTGAAATTGTGGATTATCTTTCATGGAAATTGGTTGTCGTGTGAGACGAAACAAAACAACTGTAATGCGAATATGTAATCGATATATGCAGGAGGGTATAACAAACTGACGTGTTCGATAGTATCCAACTTAATGCACCACGACACGTGATAAAAGGTAATTTGTGAGTATAGCTGAGACGGATCGCTCAGCTCCATCACGAACCATAGCAAAGCACATTCAATCTGTAACGAATCATTCAGTGTTTTCGCGTTCTATTCGATGCCATTTACAGCACAGTCGTCTATTCATAAGACGTCCATTACTTCATCTACTCTTGAAGAAAAACCTCAGACGTCTCTGTTGTCTTTATTGATGAGTCACGCTTCTGTCCGCAATACCACGATAGTCGCTTTCGAGTCTGGATACACTGTAGGGAGAGAAAGCTGAACAACTGAGTTATGCACCGTTACACTGGTCCTACACCTGGTATAGATTGGTATCGGATACCAGTTTTCATTCTTCTAGGACACATTGCTGCTACTTTTAACAGCCAGCGCTACATTTCTGAGGTGTTGGAGACAGTTGTCTATCCTTACCTTCAGGGCTTACTTACATCCATATTCCCCCAGGATAATGCGCGACCACATGTGACATGCATTGTTCTAGGGTTCTTCCTCAATCGATAAATGGAATTGCTTTCCTGCCGTATCATTTTCTTAATCTTTCACAATTGGAAAACATATTGTCCATGGTTGCTCTACGATTGATCCAGATTTGATACCCAGATGCTCCACCAGATAAACTTTGGTAACGTGTGGAAGCTGCTTTGTCTTCCGTACTCCACGAACACATCCAAAGTCTCCTTGAGGGATGATTGCCAACTATGGCAGCTACTCCGGCTACTGATTTTCGGCAGGAGCCACACATTATAGAAGTTTATAAATTTAATCATTTAATACTTGGTCAACATGTTATCTACAAAATATATCTTGTAGTAATATCTTTTGTCATTCTTGGTGTAGCAATTTGGGTGACCAGCAGTGGAAAGTGTAAAATATAAATAAAAATATGAATTCTTCAATGTGAAATTGTCTTTAAAACAAAAGACTTTCTCTCATGATTGTTTTCAATATTTATTTTTTAAAAGTATATTTAAGAAAGGATATTTGTAAAGATAATATTATAATCTTTTTTGAAGTTTCTATTCAAATTTTCATATTTTTGAACTAAAGAATTTGTAAAATAAATTTAAAAATATATATACATTTTTACGCTAAATAAGACAAAGTAATTGTTTAAATATATGGGCGCAATTCTTAAAACAAACTCGTAGAAACAGAGTTCTTTTTTTTTATAATTTTCTGGAGAATAATATGTAAAATTTAGAATGCTTTGTTATGCTAAATTGTTACACATTTTACAAAGATTCTAGAACATTTTCAACAATTTTGTAAATATACACCTATTTATTAACAATTTCAATTAATAACTTCCATTCCGGTAACTTAAATGATTAAGAAGTATATATATATGTGTGTGTTAGTCATATTAATATATATGTACAACTATCTTAATTACATAAATAAATACAATATTGAAAAATATTAATATTTTTACAATATTGTATATGAAAGTGGTAATTTAATTATATTAAAATTTAATTTTAGTTTTAAATTAAATTTTTATTTTATCTTCTTTTTATTTACTTTTTCATAAAATTCATAAAACTAATATTTAAAAAATAAATTAAGAAAATTTGCATAGTTAAAATTAAAATAAAAATATTCTCTTCAGTCATGTAATTAAAATCAAAAAGGAAGTAAAATTACAGAAATGCATCGAATAACATATATCATAAGCAGTAAATTTCATGCAAAGTGAAATATGATTGAATATATAAAAAACTCTCCCAAAAGATGCAAAATATTTCAAATAAATAAAAAATTACCATAATTTTAATTGTTTTTATATAAAATCTCAATTTTAGTAGACTTCGAATAGAAAAGAGTTTTCTTAACAGTATCTACTATTTCTAATAGAAATGATATCTTCAAGAAATAAATTTGTATTGATTATCAATATAAATATATATATATATATATATATATATATATATATATATATATATATATATATATATATATATATATATATATATATATATATATATATATATTCACCACAGAATGTAACTATTTCAGTCGGCCTATTTCACTAAAATATCTTCAAATGTACATTCATTGATCATGACGTCTTCGTTACTTACGTTTTGTGTCCGTAACTCTTATCGTTTTCATTGGATCTGGATAAGAAAAGAAAATTACATTTGAAAAGCGGTGCATTCTTACTTATGGATGTTTATAACATCTGCTGAGGTTTTCGATATTTTCGGTTATCTACCAACAATTGGCTTTTTCAAACACCGGCGATTTTATCTGATGATACTCACGCAAAACGATATGCGCTTTCATTTTTTTGAATCAGAGAGCAAAACTATTTATATTTTTGTTCTTCAGTTATGACCAAAGAAATCGAAAATTCTATTTTATTGTTTTTATATTAGAGGAAATTCAGCTGTACTATTACTTATTGTTTGAAATGAATTGGATTCAAGCCTCAGTTAACTAGTTCAGTTCTATCAAGATGGAAAATAGGTATAAAAATGTAACCACTATGCTTTAAATTTTCGAATCTCGTTTTCAATAGAAGGTCATTTCTCGAAACTTTATACATTTTTATCAATTTATATGTTTGCAGCATATTATAGATATATATTAAGATCAAATCATAGCTAAATACTTCAGGAAATGAATCCTAAAAATAACTTTAATCCGGGAATTAAGATTAGAAAAAACAATGAGTTTGTATTCTACTTATTATACTGATATAATAAGTAAATTATAATGTTTTTCTTATAGAAAAAATGTTCTCTAGTGTTCTTTCTATATAGAAGTTTGATAAAGATTTAAAAAAAACACGCAATTTCTAAGAATCTGTGACATTTTTGACATGAGAATTTCAATCCCATCGTTTTTTTTTCCTTAATCTGATAAATAAGGGGAACTGGAGGAGCCTTGCAACGGATAGGACCAGATTTGGGATGACTTTGGCCTTTAATAGACTTCAGTGCTTTAGAAGAAGGAAAATTTTCTTTTACCAATGAAATTGAAAAAAAAAACTTTTAATTATTGCTTTTGGTAAATTTAATTTTATTGTATTGGGTTCAAATCCAGGACAATGATAAATATATTTTTAAACTTTTTATATGACCAGTTAAAAATTATACATTAAAGGCAATTAAATATCTATCAATGGCATCAGGGAAGATTTAAAACAATAATAGTCTGCATTCACATGCCCCATACAGAAAGTTCCTATTAATCATTTATCAAATGTACTACTAGAGAGCCGGAGTTCAGTACTCTTTATTGTTTATTCAGCAGTGATTGAGATGGAAAAGTCTTTTACTTGCAATAATATGATCTTGTAACAATGACAGCTGAACGAATATATTTATTAAACTTAGTGATGTTTAATTCTCTCTGTATAAAAAATGAAGGATTTCTGAATAAACTTAATAATTATCTTTAATTTTAAAATTTTAATGTTCTCTTTCACTATTCAACAGAAGATGATATCAATTTTGGAACATTCCACATAAAAAATGTATGAATACTGGGATACTTTGAGCCTAGTATATAGAAGTATAAAATTAATTACTTCAATTCTAGAAGTGTCCAAAAAGAGGTCTCCACCTATTCTTTTAGAATTACATCTGTAGTTAATAGTAGGTATAGTATGTTGTTAATATCAGACATATATCCGTAGTTAATAACGCAACTCTACGATTACTTTAAAATTTGCACTTTTTAAAATTTTGTTTTTTTAAAATAATCACATTTTTTTCTATACTATACATAGTCCAATATATTATTTTTCTAAGAATAGGAGGTACCATAATTATAAGATGGCTTAAATATTTCATTCAATGGGACAGTTAAAATTTTGTGAGAGCTAAAATACCCTTTAAGCATGGATAATATATATAAGGTATAAGTAAACGAATGCATTTTATATCATTGCAGATACAAAAAAGCATTATTTTCTAAAAGTAAATTATCTCTTTTAAACTGTAGCCATATGCCTTAGAGTATTCTTTACATATATTGAAATATTTATTTTTTTTATCCAATATCAATTCGTTTCCATCTGATATCGATATAATTCTGAGATTTGTAATTCAATGCTTCTCAAAGCTTTTTTTATTCTCTTTTAAGTGTAGGGAGATTTCTATCAGAATCTAATACATTATATGCAATTTATAAATTCAAAACAATTTACAAAGGAATCTTTTAGTATAAATCTAAAGGAATAAATTTGCCATAAATTTTTTCCTAAATGCAATCATATATAATATTACTCCAGTGGGATTTGGATACAATGTGGTAGATATTGGTATGCATATATATTGCATAAAATTTTTTAGCAGTAAATGCAGTTCACTTTTTCCATAAATTTTATGGATCTAAAAACAATTTAAAATAATTCCCTGAAGGCACCGTTATTTTGCTTGAAGCATTCATAAAATCCTCATTGGCTATAGCATTATCGTCTTATTTGAGTAGAGTAAACTACTCAAATAATTTTTTTGTGAAATAGGCATACTTTAAGTTGATAGGCATTGCAGAAAATGTTTACAAAAATGAGCTATACGTGATATTCTTTTTACGATTAACTATAAGAAAATGAGATTTTTTCATATGCAAGGTCGAAAAATCTTAAAGTGTTCAAAACTAAAATGTTGCGGAAATTATGTTATTTTTATGAAAAATTTTAATGCGTATTCAAATATATATGAATTATAATAGTCCTTCATAACTTAAATAATTAACCTTATACAAACAAAAATAATGTTTTTAAAAACAATCATAGCATCAAAAGAATTCCAAGGTGTGAAATATTTGATGTTTCTAATCTTACCATTTTTATTCCTTAAGAAGTGAACTGTTTCAAGCAAAGTCTAAGATTGGTATTTTACGTGAAAAAGAACTCTTTTTAGTGGAAAGCGTGTATTCAAATGTACTTCAATATATATTTAATTAAATATTTTGATTATTTTTTACATTAATCAATGATATAAAGTTCTGTAAAAAAAAAAAAAAAAAAAAAAAAAAAAAAAAAAAATTATTTTCAACTTTTTTTTTTTTTTTTTTTTTTTTTTTTTTTTTTGTAAATAAACCTTACTTTTGTGTGTGAAAATTGTTTCATCATCAAATAGCTACAATTCACTTTTGGAGATTGGATATCAAATATCATTGTAATATTATTCTTTTGAAATTTGTATCTAGAAATATAATAGTACAAAACGTATTACTCATCACACAATTTCCATAATAATAAATAACACATTTCAGGATTTTACATTAACTTATTTTAACACTTTTGAGTAAGTAAATATTAATTAACAGTTGGTTAATATACCTGATATCAGCACTCAAAATCGAAATACCCTTCAATTCAAACTCATTCTATATAAATCAGCAAACATCGTGTTATATAAGAAAACTGTGATAAACTTTACAATGTGTTTCATAAGTTGGTGATAGGATTTTGATTTTCGGAGGGAAAATTCCCATATATTTGCTCTCAAGTTTTCCCGAGCAGTAGAAGATATATGTTATGCTTTCCTTTCACTGTGGGTGCCTTAAAAGTCTCTCAAATGAATACAATCAATTATCCATAAAAATAATTTTGACAGGTAAAACTCTGGGTATGTTGAAATATCTTCTAGTAGAATGCAGCTGTTCACTTTTCTATACTCTGAACTTTTGATTGTTTCACATCTATTCATAACATGAAGCCTACTAATCATACTGTAGCAGCCTTCTCGGACCTTTCCAAAGCTTTTGATAGGGTGTGGAGACAAAAGGCAAAACAGATTTATAGAGTCATTTGGACCACCCCACAAGTACATCAGTGGTATAGGGGATGGTATCCGGGTGGTGCTCTGTCAATTCAATGTTGTAGAAGTGACAAAACAGTCATTAATAGATTGATCACCGTTTACCTCAGATCGCTGTCTTTTTCTAATGGTGTAAAAATCTTCCCGATCTGCGCCACGTGCAATATTAACCAGGCATCTCCCGACAAAATTTTGGATTGTTTGGGGCTATCTCGGGAAGATATGTATCAAAGACCGTTACTCGTTTTAGATTTTTTAAGAATTAGTGGTGGCATCATGGATCTGGGCTAGCTTTGCGGATCAATTGGAGGTTTGAAACAACAACAACCTCTACTACCTAAGTGCTACAGAATACCTGAAATTATATTGATATATGAAATACAAAGAGGTTCTATAAAATCCCCTAAATATGAGAGGAGCGCATAGACATTACTCATCGAGACAGAGGAAATTGATGTTTCTATATAACACTGCATTGAGACTGGTGTTTAAATGTTCCCAGTTTTTCTATGTTGTGATACATGAATATAGCCAGTTACTTTTGAAAACTTATGGAAAGCAGAAGCGGAAGATGTTCAAATATCTTGCAAATATTTTTGGTTATTAGTATCTCAGCTATAAAATGTCAAGAAGAGATGATTCACTATAGCTTAGTGAGCACCGATCCACTATAGATCTGTGATAACACCACATTCTTTGAGGCCAGTTTTCGTTCTCAATTACGGTTAAGAAATATAAGATGTATATTATGTGTGCTTATGATTTTCACATTCTCGTTTGTCATTACTGTTTTTGAGTTTTGGATTCCCACATTTGCGACTCCTTAATATGGATGAAACACTTATGAAACGCTTTTCTGAAAGATAAGCAACAGCAGACAATAGATGTTATAAATTTAGTATTTAGTCCGTCCGTTATACGATGTTTAAATAATATAACACATATAATATTCTAGTAATTCAGCTCATATGACTAAAACTTAATTCAAAATTTATATTGACTATAAAATATTAACTAGCTTATTGAAAAGTGACACATAATTGTAGCATATTGACATTGGAATTGAGTATAGTGATCTTCTTTTATAAAATCTTTTACAGCGAATTTCATAACTTAAGGCCATATGTAAATGATCATACATGCTTCTCTCTATCATTTGCATTGTTTTCCGTGTAAATGGCATCTATAAAAGCACGCAAGACTTTGTCAAAAAAAATCTTATAAGTTTGATTTGGCTGCCTTATCTGGAATGGAACTTATACACTGTTAAGCTGTAAGTCAGAGACCATAATCTAGGTTGATCAGTCATTTCTGTAATATCGCAAATTAAAATTAAATTAAGCGTCAAGTGAAGAAATCATTATTTAGTTCACAACTTAGAAGGAAAAGGAAATTTTAAACTCACTATCTGGCATTTTATCTATTGTGAAAATTTTTCTAATTTTAAAATATTTTTTCGCTATTATTAAAGAATAGTTAAAATTTGTGTATGACTGCGTAGCTTAAATAAGTATTTTTTCATTAAACTTCATTGATAATACTTTTAAATTTTGTTTAAAAAAAGATTTCTTAATGAGAATATTTTCAGTAACTATCTCGTTATTTGTCTCTTTATAAATTTACAAGAACCTTCATGTTGAGTATTTTTGCTCAAATGTTTTATATTTGAATATGTCGTAGATTGGATAGGTCTTATAATCATGCAAAATATAATATGGTGCTGTTAATATTAGTTGAATATTTATTTAAACACTTTATGAATTAAAAAATATATTTGTCACGATTTATTTAAACATACTGTTAAAATTTAATTAACTATGAGAAAATAAAAATACATAAGAAGCATATAAAGAAATATCTAAGTGTTGGATATATTCAGAAATTTTAGCATAGTGCAGAAAATACCATACAAATATCAAGAATTTATCATATGATTTTGTAAGAGTTATAGGACTTAAAATATAACTTCAAGACATAAATTTTGTATCAGAAGCATAAAAAACATAATTCCAGAGTATATATATTCTGGTATTTTACACTAATATCTTTGTACTTGATCGATATTAATGTACTGAATTAGTAACTGTAATTAAAATTCATAAAAGTTAATAAATTAATTTTCAGAATAAATGATAATGTTGATTAGAATATTAGACACTTCTTATACATTACTCTCTTTATAATATAACTTGCAACTGAAGCATCATCACTGGTATTATGTCCTATTTTCATCTGATATATCAGAGATGTTTTTGAGGGAATTCAAGTTTGTTTATCACAAAATTGTTACAAATTGCTTATTGATGCTGTGCTATTTTCGAAAGAAGCAAAAAAGAGGTATTGGCAATCATTTAAAGAATATGATGTGTTACTTTATTTGAATAATTTCAGTGTTAGTTTAAAATTATATTTACTTGCTACTGCACTCAGGCATCACAAAAATAAATATTCACACTGATATCGTACAACTGTTGGATAAAAATGTTTTATGTGAATTATCTAATACTTACCAGTGAAAACTAAAGAAAAACTCGAAATGTGATAAAATGTAAAGGAAAGTATTGAAGCTATTGCAATGGTTCTCAATAATGTCATCACGAATGGTGTTAGCTAGTTGGAAAAATAGAAAAAAAAGACAAATTGTATTTGTATCTTGAATATGTCTTTGTAAGTTAGGAATCCGAATAGATTAATAGTGAGCACTGAAGGTAAATTAACAATTTTTGCCAGAAATCTTCTGAAATTCTTCTTTTTGATCAAAGCTTCAGACTATAGGAAAGATGCATACTTTTTTAAGACATTTGTGTTATAAGAATTGTCCGGAAACTATTGAAAGAAACATTTCCTTGGAATAGCCCTTGGTCACCAAAGGTTAAAAGGAAGAGTTATCTATTTTAGAAAATCTGAGAATACAGAGAATAATTCTTGGTTATATTACAATAGAAGATAACACAAATCTTATTAGACAGACATATTCTGCGATACAAACTAAACATATGAGGCAGTTGTTTACCTGAAAAATAAAAAATAAGTAAACTAATTTAGTTACGTAAAACTAAAAATGAAACGTCAGAAAAGTTTTAACCATGTAATAGTGTGCAGCCTGATTTGAATGGTATAATTTCAAAACAAATATAATATCTGGAACTCTATTTATATTTCTTCTAACATCAAAAGTTAAAAATAGTACATCTTAAAAGGTCTGCTGTTGAATTTCACTGAACTATAATTTTAAAATTACACTTTTCTAAATGAAAGGCAAAACAACCTGTTGAAAACTATATGCTCAAATCGACATTATGAAGTCATCTTTTTGAAAGATTCGGATTATGGCACCACTGAGCAGGTAAGGAAGTCTCACAGGTATTTTGTTTTGTGAAATATGCGCTGTCTGATACAAAGTATAGATATTTTTCAAGAGCCAGAACAGAGCAAGAATCAGTTTTTCTTGAGATTTTCTCGTTAATTTCGTTTCCTGAGATTTTATTCGTTAAATCATAAAAACGGCTTACCTTATTTAAAAGAAGAAATTACTTTCTAAAGGTACACAAGCACCGTTTTGGATTTGTTGCCTTTATACATTATATACATATGTGTGTGTATACATACATACACACACACACACATATATATATATATATATGTGTGTGTGTGCATGTATATATAACTTGTTGTAAACATGATTGCAATATATCTGCATTATTCTCCCTATAGGAGGCTCAATGTTATTTTATTATTAAAAGACGCTTTCTCTATTCCTGGAGATGTTTTAAGTTTGAAGCAACCTGAAGGCTTTCTTTTGCTGCATAGTAATGCAACAAATATTAAAAGAGGAAATCTATCTTTAATAAACCATAGCCATGAAACTGTATTTTTTTAAAAAAAGAAAAATCTAGTTAATCTAAGAAATCACATTTAAATTAAAATATGTAAGTAAATATGTAAAATACTTATACCAGATTTTTTTGTCAGAATTTTAATAAAATCAGAAGTTTACTAAAATTTTGACTTAAAAATCTTGCAAAGTTAAGCAACAAATAAAATTGTTGCATGAAGAAGAAATCATTTTAAAACTGAGTGCATTCTATGTATTTTGAGATACAGCACTTTTTGTTATACTACGAATTCATAAATATTTGTGTAAATAAGAATATTTTAACCAATATTTATGAATTTATAGTTTAATGAAAAGTGCTGTACTTCAAAATCTGCAGAATACATTCAATTTTAAAATGATTTCTGCACCCAACTTTTTTACTTATTACATTACTTTGCAATAATTTTTTAGTGTATACTTTACTAAAGTAATATTGCTTTAGTGTAACGATTTTTTTGCAGAAGGAAGGATACTATTGTGGAAATATCAATATTGTTTGCTTGGGGGGCTATCATATTATTATTACTATAATAACTCTATAATACAAAGATTCATAGTTAGAGTTTATACGTTTAAAAAGCTCAACTTTGCCAAAATGTTTCAAGTGGAAAATGTACACATAAGAAATTTTTCTTAAGAATTTGATTATTAAAATCTAAATAATTGCTGAACACAATGAGTTAATGGAAAGAAATGCAATAATGAATTAAGATGTTCATTTTACTCTAAATTTTTAAAACTATTTTAAAAATCATGAATCTTATTTTGAGTCGAAATGTATGAGAAATAGTATTATTGATTTGCTTATTGACATTTTTAATATTATGACATCAAATAATTTTTTTACTTTAAAAAATCTTGCAAAACGTTTATATTTAGATTTATTTTTTTTAAATTGAATTAATTTCAGGAGAAAACAATCTCTTATTTTCTTTAAACCTATCATATAATAGATAAAAACATTATGAAATAATTTAATTTAGCCATTGGTATATGAGAGTAACATTGAACCGACATAAGTTAAAGTATAGTGGAATAATAATTAAAATTTTATTTTTATGGAATAATTAATTCCAGTTTTTATATATATACCTTTCCGTAAAAAATGGCTTTTTACTGAAATTTTATTAGACGACTGCAAAATGGAAAATGACTTTCAAAAATATATCAAAACTTATAATGCTTCTCGTGGTTTTCCCCAGGTTTCGTTGAATTTCTTTGCTCATAGAAATTTTATATAAGCTGCTTATTTCCTGAAAAAAGGATTACATTTGTTATAAAATTTATTCAATGTCAGAATGAAAACATAAAACATCTTTTTAACATTTTCTCGGAGAGATATAAAATTATCAGCTTGCATATGTAAAAAATATGTTTAAAAATTACACGTAATCAATGTGATCATTATTTATATTCATTCATATTCATTCAAATAAATCTGAGAGAAAGGTTTTTTAAATGTAAAGTTTTGATCCTGTGAGCTTTGCATTAATATTAAGTTATTAAAAATTTTAAACGTTATGTATATTTTCTATTAAGCTATTTTTTAATTATTTCTAAATTATATATATATATATATATATATATAGATAGATTGATTGATCAGATATTTCTACTGAATAATATATTTGACGAAAAGTAACTAAATGTCATGAGCATACACAAAAGAAAATAAAGAATTTAATTTCCAAAAATATAAGTGCCAAATATTACTTCTAATATATATTTTTCACTGAGTTTAGATCAAATGATGTGAATATTGAATGACTAAATAAAAATGGGACAGTTAATTTCAGTTTCATTAAATCTGATTGTGTGTGTGTGATAATAATCATTGTTAATTACTAATAATTTACATAATAAAAATACTCCAAAAAGAAATAAATTAAATCTTTTTTGGTTTTATTTGTTTATTTTTTGAATAAAAATGTCATTCTTATTCTTAACAAATTTCTTTTTCCTACGAATGTGTTTATTGTTATTTTATATGTATCTAAATTGATATTTTATTTTATTTAAATGTTTCAAAAAACTTTAAAAATTTTATTATGTTCCTTGATAGACACAATTACCTAGAAAGTTTTGAATGGCTCACGTTATTTTTTGATATATATAGAAATAAGTGAAAAATACAAGTTTACAAATTCTTCGGAATAAAATTATTCATTCCGCTGTTTATCACATATTTACAAATACAAGACGAGGAGGAGACGAGAGATGCTCTGCTTGATTAAAGAACCCTTTCTATTCAGGAAGCCAAATTTCGTATTAAATGGAACACCACACAAGAACCCACTGGAGGTCATAGTTTTTTCAAGTGCATATTTTTTTTGATAATCATGGCAATCCAATGTATCCTGTGTTATGGGAGTTTTATCTTAAACAACAGAAAACAGAACAGTCACTGGTGATAATATCTTTCCAAAAGCTTTCCAAGTGGCAGGGCATCTGAGACAGAGCTGTGCAAATGACATCAATTTCACCATCAAATGCAGTAACTTGACCCACAACGAGGTAGAAAGAGAAAATTTTGAAGAAAACTTTGGCACCTGAGATAGACGGCTATCAGACAAGAAAAATCCACCACTAAAGATATGAAGCTATTCTAGTTTGGTGCAAAAAATATTTAATACTTTGGAAGCGAAGACTCAAAATGAATGGATTCATATTATTTTTAGAAGTAAAATTTTTAATATATGCAACATATGGTATTTTAAAATACATTCTATAACAAATTTTTCAAATAGGCTTATAATTGCTATCATTTTATATTGCAATGGATATATGATTACATCAAATAATTATAATAGATTAATGGTTTTATCAAAACATTTTAAAGTTACAAATTTTATCAGTCAATGTTTTGAAGAACTTTTTTTATGGAATATTGAAATTTTTATGTATTTTTAAACCTCCCAATCTTTGCTTTTTACTTAATTTTAGATGAAAACAATTTCATGAAGGATAAATTGTAGCATTAAAATTTATTTTTGATTTCAGTTATTGAAGTAGTTAAATACTTTTGTCACCACGGCACATTTATGTTTATAAATATGATATTATTTCTAAGTTTCAACCATTTGAATGGTTATTTTTTAAAATATCTCTTTTACAGAAGATGTGTTTAGTAATTTTAAATTCATATGTATCATCAACTAAGCTATTTATTGTTGTCCCATAGGAAAGGGAACATGACGGAATTATTAATTGGGGGGTGGATTTAAATTTTAGAAGAAATTATTCAACCATCAAGAGACTTTACGCCGTGTTTAATTTTTGACAGCGAGGATCATTAGAAAAGAGTCTGTGAAAGGAACATTATTCATCAACTCTCGTGAATTTCTATTCAACAAAACGAAGAATCCTGATTATTTGATAGAATCACTAAATTATAGCCACGTTACAAATGATTTAAACCTGCCTTAGATAATTGTATTTGTAAATGTGTGATAAACGGTGGAATGAATTATTTTATTCTTGAAGAATTTGTAACTTGTATTTTTCACTTATTGCAATATATATCAAAAAATAAAGTTAGATATTCAAAACTTTCTAGGTAATTATGTGTTTCAAGGAACATAATAAAATTTGTAAAGTTCTTTGAAACATATGAATTAAATAACATAATGAATAAAATAAAATAACAATTAAAATATGAAATAAATAACATAATAAAAACATACGTAAGAAAAAGAAATTTGTTAAGAATAAGAAAATGAGATTTTTATTCAAATTATAAACAAATAAATACAAAAAAGATTCCATTTTTTTCTTTTTGGAGTATTTTTCTTATGTAAATTATTAATAATTAACAATAAACTTTATCAATCAGATTTAACGAAACTGAAATTAGTTGTCACATTTTTTATTTAGTCATTCAGTATTCACATCATTTTATCTGAACTGTGAAAAATATGTATTGGAAGTAATATTTGGCACTTATATTTTTAGAAATTAAAATCTTTATTTTCTTTTGTGTATGCTCATCACATCTAGTTACTTTTCGTCAAATATGTTATTCAGTAAAAAGATCTGAATTTTCCTCTTTAATTCATGATATTTTATTTTATCATAAAGTTGATTGAATTGTAATTGGGAATTAACTTTTAATTAATTGTCCTCAGTTTTGAAAGCGATTTAGGAAAATCAAGCATTGAAAAATATTTATTCATAAAATGCCAGTCGTAAATTTCAGCACTCTTTAAAAATAGCACATTTTTCTTCTAAATTGATTTTTTAAACATTTTATTGGCATTCTAGTTATCTGAATATTAATTATGTGTTCGAAGTATTGGGAAAAGTGCATTATGGAATTTTAAAAGATTTTCTTTTGAATTTTTTTATAAGGTTTGCTTATAATGGAGAATTTCCTCCTCGCATGTTTTTCACAATATTTCTAAAAATGAAAAATTACTATTTTAAAATAAGGGCAAATTTATGTAAATGCAATGGCATTCATAAAGTGTATTAAGATAACTATTTTTTATTTTCAATGATATATGTATATTTTCTCCACCTGAAATACTTTAATTTTGAATGAATTTTGCCTTTTGTTAAGAAAGGATGTTCACTATATTCCAACTATTTTGACGCAGTTTCATTGATATGTAAAAATCATTTACGTATATTTCCGAACAGTCCTTCATAAAAACCAAGCTTTTATTTTGTTTTAAGCGAAATATTTTCATTATTTCTCGATTTGAATTCAAGTCACAATAAATAAAATTTAAATACTTGCATTCTTTTGCAGTCAAAATCTAAAACTCTTTTGCTACTAAAATTCGTTCAGTGTCATCTCAATAGAAGCAGTCCCATGAAGGATAGAATCTAAATAGCTCCATTCTTTCATAATCGAAGCTCGCTTAATGAAAATAATATATTTTTTAATTCAATAATAATGTTCGATTACATTAGAACAAAACCCTGTCCAAAACATGATCCACATTCCATCTTTGGGCGGACCGTGGTTGGGTTTTTAATATTATAATGGAAGAATAGCCGCCCAACTTGTCTAGTGGTCATCATGCCTAACTGCTGATAAGACGTTCCTGAGTTCGAATCCCTTTCGGGCGTGGTTTTTTTTTTCTCTCTCTATCTTGTCTTTGTCCTTTCCTGGTATTAATGGGTTGTGAATGTTTGCCTATCCTATAAACGGGTACCTATATCTTGTGTGTACTGAGGAAGCCGGACTCTACAGCCAAATATGGTCCACTTGGTAAAGCGGTGCAGCGCACCCCATAATGCTAGCCTAGCTGGCACACAACAACAATGGAAGAATAATGTTTTCCATTTTTTAAAATTTTGACAGAAAAAATGGGTTGTGATTGTGTGCCTATCCTATAAACGAGTACCTATATCTTGTGTGTACTGAGGAAGCCGGACTCTACACCCAAATATGGTCCACTTGGTAAAGCGGAGCAGCGCACCCCATGATGCTAGCCTAGCTGGCACACAACAACAACGGAAGAATAATGTTTTCCATTTTTTTAAATTTTGACAGAAAAAACTTTATTTTTACACGGTATTATAAATAACTAAAATATAGAATCGTATTTATGTGTCCCCTACCGACTGGTGTCCAGAGTTTTATTCACGGCACGCAGCTGTCTCCACTCAAGGCCATGGCGCCGAATAACTAAAATTACACTGCTTTTCAAAAGCCACCTGATTCGACAGAGGAGGACATTAAAATTAAAATTGGAACAGATTAATTTATTAGACTGCATCCTCCGCTACCCATTGGGCGAGCCTTCCCACCACGCGATTGGAGAGTGACACGGCCGTTACTCGCCATTCATCTATTGGTTGTCATTTGACACGACGAGTGTTGTGTAATTGCTACATAGTAATCGTAGTGTTTGTGTGTAATTTGAGCCTACTCCTTCATTAATTACTTTTGTCAAGTTGAATTTGTGGTTTAATTAAAGAGTAAGCAGAACTCTATTGTGAAAAATAACAAGCCTCATTATATCTGTGAAGAAGCAAAAAGTAAGTGATAAAAATCGTGCATTTAATGAAAAATGATAATTAGACAATCTGATCTGCAACAATAACATAAAATTCAGTGTATGATTTGTATGCAAGTTTTGTCGGTGAATAAGGAATTTAATGTGAAGCGGCGCTATACTACATTACATTAAGAAAAGCATAAAAAATATTTCGGTGAAGCAAGAAAAATTGTTGTACCTGAATTTAAAAAAAAAAATAATAATTAATACAAAAAACAAATATGATTTCAAAAGTAAGTACAGATATTGAACAAAGTTTGGTTGTGTATTATGAAGTTTATTTACTATTATTCAAAACAAAAAAACCATTCGCTGATGGGATGTTAATGAAAAATGCTCAGTTTCAATGGTTCAACGCTTCATGCAGCCAAAGTTGGCGGAAAAGTTTGAATCTGTAGCATTATCTGACCAAACAGTGACGCGACGAGTATATGGGCGAATATGTTTCGAAAAAATATATGATTGCAGTTTGGATATCGAATACTCAATATTTTTAGATGAAAGCACCGACCAGACAGATATCAGTCAATTATTAATATTTATTTGTTGCATTTCTAAAGATTTTACAATTATGGAGGGAATGTTAAATTTGGTACTATTACATCAAACAAGTATGATCTATAATTTGATACTATAGATATTTGCACCTTTAGTTGTTCCTACAATTAAAGGTGCAAATATCTATCTAGCTGCCAAGAAAACTGTCGTAGACAACAGAGGATTTCAAAATGTTCTTACATCGGAACTGATGGAGAAAAAGCTGTGAAAGCTGTGAGGAATAGTGACAGGATTCATGGTATTTCTTAAAGAAAATGGAATTAATTGCCCGTACTGCATCATACACCAGAAAACTTTGTGGAAAATCTTTTCGCCAAACTAAGCCATGGAAGTTTTGGTTAGTGTAATAAATTTCTTTAGTGTCGAAACCAAAGCTTTGACTCAGAAAATTTCGAGATTTTTTAAGTGAAATTGAAGCAACCAATGGATATTTGTTATTACACTCCAAAATAAAATGGCTTAGTGCTGGGTGGTGCCTTAAACGGTTTTTTGCTTTGTGAAAAGAAATACCTTTATTTCTAAAAGATGAAATACAATCAGACACTTTTGGACTGCAAAATTGTATGCAAGATGCTTTATTCCTGGCTGATCTTGCATTTTTTACTGATATGACACAGCACTTAAACGAATTCAATTTGAAGTTACAAGGTAAAGGACGCAAAATTGCCAACTTCTATGGATATGTGAACAGTTTTAAAAGTAAAGTAAAATTGTTCAGAGCGTCACTAATGCAGAATGATTTATCATTTTTTTGAGTTCCAAAGAAAATTACACAGAGATGGAAAAAAAGTTTTGTAGGAACATTCTTTAAGAATCATCTGAAGTATATTGACGATGTAGTTGTGGAGTTTGAGCAATGTGATTTGAAGATTTTAAAGAATTATAGAGTGATATATCATTTTCACTCATCCATTAACAATTGCAATTGAAAGTGTAAATACTGATTATCAACTGGAATTATGTAACCTACAATGAAATCTCACTTACAAGAGCAAGACACAGTCTGGAATAGATTTTTAAAGCTCTTTTTCGAGCGTTTCCCCATATAAAGCAATCTTGGCTTAAAAATGGGTTCGAATGTGGGCAGTACTATCTTTGTGAAGTGTGTATTCTACAATGAATTTTATAAAATCTAAATATAGATCTTCACTGTCAGATGACTCACTTTCACTCGCACTGCGTCTGGCAACAACTAATGTTGTTGATATTGAAAGGATTGTATGATGGTATTGTAAGGATTAAATGATGTTGATATTGAAAGGATTGTAAAAACAAATTAATGAAGCACTATTACAATTTAATGCAACAGTTATATAGTAACTATATTAAGCGCTATTTAAGGATTGATGAACGTACCTGCTGGGGCTACTTTTATAATGACTGATATTCCTCTTCTCTATTAACAGGTGTCTCAACTACAGTCTACTATAATTTGCATACTTATTCTCACTTCATTCAATGGCAACGTGAAATTAGCAAGAACATTCTTGTTTACCATATGTTATATTTGTTTTTAATTTAGTAATTATATTGCTTTAATTTGAAAATTTAATTAAGAAGAATTATGTCAAAACATATTCCTTTGTATTCGTGTGTGTATTCATTTCGGTCAATTAATAAATTTCTGTTTTAACAATAATCTCTTTTGGATATGATCCCGACCACTTAATGGGGTGCGTACCACACGGTAAGAATCACTGATGTAAGGATATCAATTTTTGGGTTATTGAAAAGTATTATATTTGCTCACTGTAAGATTGTTCGTTTTTCTAATACTTTCCTTAATATTTTTCTAATCAGAAGATCATTGAAAATTGTACAAAAAGAGTCATAATTTCAATATTAAATAAATTCGTATCTATAAGCACTTTTGAAGCTTTTTCAGCTGATGTACTATGAAATGTCACTTAGATACACAAAACTTAGTTTTTGTCTCATCAGGGATGATGTGACTGGGCTTAATGTGTTTTCCACTTTAATAATATGATATAGTTATAAGTGGGTAAATTATAACTGTATTTTACCATATTAGAGCATTATAGAATATTAGATTTCTCATCATTATTTTAAGATTATTCAGTTTGTAGTTGTCAAATGTACTGAAAAATTCATATAATACAGAGCCACACAAATACATTATTTAGCACAGTTTTCTGCAGTGTTGAATATACATCGTATTAGAGCAAAAGAATACTTCACGAATTTCTTCAATTTGTCTTCACAGGTTAGAATGAGAGCATACTATAGAAAAACCATCTTATAAGATGATTAACATACATAAAAACTGTAATTCATACGCCACCTCTTGATTTTTATATACTTCATCTATTATTCCTTTTTTCATTACCCTTTGATGATAAAAACGAATAATAAAGGAAATTAATGCGAATTATAATATTTAAATTTTAAGAACGAGATATCGACAACGTAATATAGGTGGACCTTCGATTATTGAATTGCTTCGAAGCTAGAGACATGATAGACTGTTCCATTCAATTCAACACTTCATAGATTTGGATACCCCACCCGAAGAAAATTTATTTGTACACTTATCTTAAATTACAATAATTTCTTCTGCGCAAAAATTGAATTCAGAGAGACAAAAGTACAAATTATACACGTTATACATAACTTAAAACATTTTGAGAATTCTAAACTATGCAAGACATGTATGATTTAAAAATATATCTTTGATAATTCTACGAAAAGAATTGATGCAAAATGTATTCGTGTGGATACTTCTTATTTGAATTGGGACTGCCTATTCTTTTTTCTCTGCAATATTTCATTGAAATATTTATTATATTTTTTCACAGATATATGTAGCAAACTTGAAGAAGTCGTCTCTATGTAATTAAATTTAATTTATGGAAAAGTATCTGACTGAAAAGTTTTCGTTTTAAAAAAACAAGCAGTTTATTTAAAATCGATAAATGGAATTTTCGCTTTTCAAATAATATATGTAATAAATCATTCCACGAAATAAATAGAATTATAGAGGAAATTCTTAGCTCTATATTTATTTTTTATTGACGTGTTAGTTACTGTCATTAGTGCAATTATTTTAGTTCATTTTATTTAGTTTTATTCCAATTTTCTTTTCAAAGTTTACGAATAGTTGCTTTCATTCACGTATTTATTCATTATATATTTGTTTATCAGAAAGATCTAATAAATGAATGACAGACAAATGTTAATAATTATAACTTCATATTTTATCGAAATTCTTTTTAATTATCTATTTCCATTTTGATTTTAAGATATCTTCAGTTATAATTATTATTAAAAATTCGAAAAATTAAAAAAAAGTAACCTTAAAAATGAAAGTTTCTAAAATGATTACCAAAAGAAGAATGAAACAAAGTACACATTGCAATCTTTGATGCATATAAAAAACTATATTTCAACCAAAATGATATTGTTGTTTTTATTCGCCAACAAAAAGACAGAAATATATCATACTTTATTCATGATTTGTCACCGTGACGTCAAGCTATTTGAATCTTCCTTTATTCAACAACAAAGTACATAAGCTAAACCAAGAAAACCGTTTCGTCGAAGTATATAATAGTTGTAAATCTTGTATATAGTGGTTACCCTGTTCATTTCAAATTTTTCTAGTAATGAAATAATATCTCAGAGAAGTAGAAAACAATATCAATTCAAGGCAATAGAAAACCAATCTAAGACAGAAGAATCTATAAAAATACATTATATATGCGGTATGAATATATTAATAGCAAATACAAATATTAATTTATAAGCGCTATCTATAAAAATAACATTCATCTCCACGAAAAACTAATGTTTCATTTCCACTTTATTAATCACTTTCACTTCATTGCATTTTTATCGTAAAAATGTCTTGCTTAAAGAATGTAAATTTGATTTGGTTTGTTTATATTTCTACGGTCATTTATTTGCATACCAGTGCTAATAAAATCAAAGCAAATTTAAAGGAAAAAACAATATGCATCTATAGTAAATATACATATCAAATATACATGGACATATCATCTTTGATTGAGAAATTTATGAATTGTTTGTTGTGTGTAAACTTGAAATTATTATATGTGTAATTTTAGTGTACGTGTAAAACAGTTATGAATGAGATAGCGCATCTTAAAATGAAAGATATGTATAGATTTTTTGGTTTTAAGAAAATATATTTAAATAAGTATTTAAAAATAAATCAATAAACCACATCTACACAATGGAGCATCATTTTGCTCTATCATTTTCTGTCTTGATAAAATTCTGTAGTTGCCGTGGTAAGGTGAAATCCAAATGCACGCATAATGATGCTTAAATATGAGTACGTGAAACAATGGAATTGGTGTTATTAGATAAGTCTAATTGATTGCTCATAAAACTTATATATAAATTATACTAGATTACTAGCTAGCTTATACTATACTAGCTTATACTTTCTTGTTCGTGTCATTTTTAATGACTAAAAAGAACATGACCTATCAGAAGTGTAGTCTATTGTTAGTCATCCGTTTCGCCGGAAGTGTTAAACTGTCTTGCAAGTTCACTACATACTTGACAACAGTCCTTTTCAATGGCACACTGGAGGACTTCGTCATCCAAGGCACGTGGTTGTCCTTTACTAGCTTCATCGCAGAAGGACACATCTCCCAATTTGAATCTGAATTTGAACACATCTCCCAATGCCTTGCCGTACGTTCATTCACAGCACTATCACCAAACGCTTGAAGTATTCAGTGACTTGATGCAGAAGCTTATAAGGCCACTTTGAAGTTTAAAGGTAAACAACACCGAATGAGATGCATTGGCATGTCCATTTCTCTTCGCTACAGTATGAATTACGATTGATAAATGTGTTCATTGGACCCGCTTTTATAATGACTGATATTCCTGTTCTCAACTGACTAGTGTCTCAACCACACCTTACACTAACTTCAACCACATGATACACTTTTTGTCGTTTAGCAGTGTTAAAACGGTAAGAACTTTCTTGTTAATCCTTATTCCTTTTGTCAGTTGACATTATTTGGGAGGTCATTTGAAAACATTACACAGTCTTTAATTATATTACATGTAAAGTATAAGAATAGAAAACTATATTTTTATATTTAAATGTAGAGCAATGAAATTAGTTTTCTATTTGCAAGAAAAGAAATAAATTTTATCCCTTATATTACATTTAGAATTCTATTTCTGTATGAGTGACGAATTTTCAACATGAATTGAACTAAGAACGGCTGCACAAAGAATGGTTTTAGCTCTAAACACTGATTTAAATACTCTAAACAGTTGTTTGCTTCACTATTCTCAACTTCAGAAACTTAAATGTCTTCAAGAATGAAAGTATTTATTTCCTTCTTCCCGTTGAATAATATCTATCCAGTTGGGAGAAGAAAAATATAGATGGTCATACAGTGCACTCCTTTTCTATTTTCAATCGTTCCTTACATGACATCTGGATAATTTTGCTCTAAACAGTACGTGGTGCAAACATTAAGCAAAATCGAAAGATGATAAAATACATATTCTTAAGCCGTTTGATATAAACATGAATATTTCTTTTAGTTACTGTGCCTGAATCGATTACTTAACTATGAGAAATATCGAGTCATTGACATCGTTTCTCATGTGATCATTAAAATAAAGCATTGTTGTCCTAGAATATAACTTACATAAAACTCGTGGTTTGGCGTAATATCAGTTATTTAAAATATTACTATAAATATTTTATGATATATATATATATATATATATATATATATATATATATATATATATATATATATATATATATATATATATATATATATATATATATATATATATATATAAAGGGTAGGTTTTAAATCCTGAAATTCTTTAATATACTGTAATTTACAGAAAAAACGCCGTAACACTAATTTCCTTCTTCCCGTTGAATAATATCTATCCAGTTGGAAGAAGAAAAATATATATGGTCATACACAGTGTACTCCTTTTCCATTTTCAATCGTTCCTTACATGGCATCTGGGTAATTTTGCTCTAAGCAGTACGTGGTCCAAATATTAAGCAACAGTATGATTTATGGCAACATGGAATTTCAATCGATATGACAAAATGTTGATCCAAAAAGATAGCACCGGATCAAAGGGTAGATTTGAGCTATTAAGATTATAATTTAGATAAGGTAATATCTTTTTTAAATTTGAATAGTCAATTATCAAATTATACATGCTTCAAAATAAATACAATTTTTTGCATTTAATTTTATTAGTAGAGATATAATTACTATTAAACTACTTAATAACTCTAATTCCCTCTCTTTGTCTAGATTCTTACACACATAGATTTTATTTGGTAGGCACATAAGAGGACTTGTGAGCTTAAATGTACTTCCAACATTTTTTGGTTTTTTTAATAATGCATACTTTTTTCTTAACTAATAAACGAATACAGGCAGGAACCAAAAGTTTTGTCTCATGTTTTAACTTATGTAGTATTTGTGTTGATGTGATATATATATTCTATGCAATTATACAAACTACATCACTCATTTTACTCACGTGCATTATTTTGCTAAAGTAGCTTTTCTTCTCATAATTACAGAATTTTATATTTAATATTTGTGATAATGCTTACAATTTATGATATTAGCGTATTTCATTTTCTCTCTCTTTATTAATTTTCAATTTATAAGTTAATATAACAATTTTTTTTAATTTTCCAGATGTAAATTAAAACATTGAAATCGTATATTACACTTTATTGCTAGATTTCAAAATTTCAATTAAAAACAGGTTATTTCAAATATTCTGAGTTTATTTCTCAGTTCTTTTAAGATACATATTATTATTATAAGTAAGAAATTTGATAAACATTTTGTTTAAAATGTTTCCATAGACATATATTTAAATTGATTTTTTAAAATCAACTACAATTTATTGAATGTAATTGAAAATCATATTTGAACTAGCTTTATATATAAAGTTAAAAATATATTTAAAATAATGTAAATTGGAAAAAACGTGTTCCTTATATTTTTATGGAATTTGATATTTCTTTTTCACCAGATAAAATAGATTTGCCGATTTTTCATACTAAAACTATTCAAAAATAAAACATTAGTTATAGTACTTTCGTTCAGATGCAACTGATGACGTTATTATTCAGATCTTTTCCTTTTATTGTAAAATAATTTATGATTGATGTTGGAAAAGTATTTTTTCACGGAAAACTTTCCAACTTTACCGAGACATTTTGTCAAACTTAATAGGGGACTTATATCCAATTTAAAATAAAGATAAAATGTAATACTGTTTTATAACAAAATGACTTGCATCAGAAAAGTTGACAATCTGAAAAGATTTGTATATAAAATAATTTATATTTTCCCTCTAAATAAAATTTTAAATTTAAATAAACATCCAAAATGTTTCCTTCACTGACATTATTATTATGAAAAATATCAGTATGTTTTCAACTATGATACATTTATGTTTAAAATATTTATGATTTTATACAAAAATTATAAATCAGCTGTTTTAATATGTTTAAAAACAGTATAAAACAACTTGTAAGTATTTTAGAAACCAAAATTATTTTAGTTCATTTAGAAATACATAAATATTTCCATAATTAAATATTTCTTTATTAAATTAAAAAATATTCTAATAATTGTAGAGTAATTCGAATAACTTATGAGAATGTGTTTCAGCAATTTTAATCATAATTTTTCAGAGATAGTTTATTTTGTTGTTTATGGGTTGGAATTTGATAAAGTTTTGAAAATATATCTTAATAGAAAATTTTATTTATTTTATGATTTAATTAAAAACATTAATTCTGTTTGTAAAGTATTTTAAAAATGAGTAATTACAAAGGATTTTAAGAGAAATAAAATTATTAATGTGCTCATAAATAGAGTGCTTGTAAAATATTTCACGTAACATGTTTGTTAATTCATGAAATAATATATACATAAATAAATTATCAGCAGCATGATTCATATAATATTTTTACAGTGGGAATGCTTAAAAATAATAAAAATTATCCATTTTAATTAAGAATAATTCTTTGTCTGCTTCAGTAGATTTTCTGTAAGATATCTACTTCATCTTTATTTATTATTGGCAATTTTCTTGGCTAGTTGGAATATCTTTTTATTATCACCCGCTAAGATCTTTATACAAAGATTTTCGTATTGGATACAAAGATCTTTATATAAAGATCATCTTAATAATATCACTGGATTTTTTCACACTGAATGGTCGTTGCTCACAGAAAGAAGCGGGCATTGGAAATTTGAGTGGCAACATGGCGAGTATCTGATATGTTTGTTAATATCTAGTATAAAATCAATAACTTCCTCATATTCTCCGAATGACGAAAGTTGCAATCTAGAAATTCGTTGATAAAGATTATAAACCTTTTTTGAAAATAACTAAAACGTTTATGTTATTAATTTTAAGTCATTTTCGATAATGTGAATTAGTAAACAATGTATGTCATTTCTTGAATACACATTCAATGTATTGTTTTTTTTTTATATTTACGTACCATTTATAATTCTTCCATATTTTACATTTCTAATTTAATTTCTCTTAAATGTAAAAGCTATCTAGTCTCTAAATAAATATTTTAACTATTATTTATTGATTTAATATTAGTAGATTCAATTTTTCATCCTTCTGAAGTCGTCGGAGAAAGTAATATATTTAAAATCTAAAGATTCGCCAATGTTGTGGTGAAAATATATTTCAAGAAAGTTTTATCTCAAATGTTAACTTTGTCCTTAAAATATAGCTCAAAACTATGTGACACACTATTTTTTATATATACATACATACATATACATATATATGTTTTATATGTTTATATATATATATATATATTTTATATATATATATATATATATATATATATATATATATATATATATATATATATATATATATATATATATATATATATATATATATATATATATACATACATACATATATATATATATATTTACATATATATATATATATATATAATATACATATATATGTATGTATGTATAATGATTTCAATAATGCCTATAAGTATCGTTTTATTTTGTTGTTTCCTCAAAATCACATAAAACATAAAGTTACGAATACGATTTACAACAAAGATGTTTAAGTACTGGAAATTAGAAAAAAAATTCTTTTTCTTGAGTAAAACATTTTTATCAGCTTTCACAGTTTATTCCCTAAAGCAGAATACTTTAATAATTTATTCTCAGAGAATCTAAGTGAGTGTTTTGAAATTCCTGAAAATTTATATTTTCATAAAAACAAAAATATCAATTAATAAATTTAAAACTTTTGAAATATGTGGAAATTATTTTGTTTCATATTAAAACTTTACGTTAATATTATGGATTTTTATGGATTTTTAATACTATGTGTTGTATTTTGTTAAATAATTTTATGCTAATCGATTCATCGATATATATATATATATATATATATATATATATATATATATATATATATATATATATATATATATATATATATATATATATATATATATATATATATATATATATATATATATATATATATATATATAAAAGAAAGAGTTTTTAGATCATGAGACAAGTGTTTGAGAGATAGAAGTAAAATAAGACATGAAAATATATATTAATAACAAAATTACATTTTCTAAATTATGGAAATAATGAATTTAATTGTTATTATAATATGAACACTTCCATTAATAATCCTTGCACTTTCATGCATAGAATTTGGTTTTTATTTTAATTTCAATAAAATTCGCGGAAAACAATCTAATATAAGCCAATAACTATTAAATTTCTCACATTGTATCTTATATGTATCTTAAAATATTTTATTGTATCTTATAAATTATTCTGAAGTTCTGGAATAAATTACCTAAAAGACCTTGGATGTTAGCTATTTTAATAACATTCCTGTGTGTTCCCGTATATTTGTATAAATAATAAATATTGCGCAAAAAAATATGTGCTTTTTTAAAAGCATAAAATTCAGCTCACTGGGTGGAATGGTGAGTCTTTCTTTAATAGTAATCTGGTTTTAACAATGTTATAATAATTGTATACCTAACTTTATGATTATCATGAAATATAGATTTTTATTATTGAAATTGCTTAGTTGAAGCGTACTAATTTCTCTACAGTAACTTCTCAAAATTAAGGCTAATTCAATAATGACCTACATTTTTAATTGAATTCCTTACTCCGACAAAGATTGGTACTTAATATGAGAATCGATTGTAAGAACAGAAGAGGAAATGAAACCTAGAACTTAATATCAACATTGATTGTACTAGTTGAAAAAAATGTTTCAAATGTAAAATTTACAACATTTGAATTTTTTTTTCATTGAAAATACCTCAGAATATTCTTATTTTAATTATACAGTTTTAAAATTAAAAAAATGAAAAAGTTTAAGAAGAAAAGAGTTTTTTAACAAAATAGTTGCCCATCAAGAATGTGAGATTTGAATTAGTCATTATAATTATGATTTTGATGACTTTCTATAGTTTGTTTACTCCGATTGTGACTTAAGTAGTTTTCTGCTTCTCTGATTGATGATTATACTATCTCTGCTGATGCTGAGATTATTATATCAAATATCTCTTATGATCTTGAATGAATTTTGAAGATATATGCGAATCAATAGCTGGGGGAAAATTAACAAAATTTAAAAGATGCTTAATTCAGTTCCTCAGATAATCCCTTAACTTGATGATTATGGTTGAATCAGATTATCCGGATTACCAAATGACAAAAAGTCATTCAAAGTGTATTTTCGTAAAATGCTTGAATATTTCAAGGCAAATAGTTCAACCATAACATCAGGGGTAACGCAATGTATTTCAAGAGACTTTCATTGTATCGGGACATGAATTGTTTTATGGTCATATTCACTATGGATTATCGAAAACAAATGCAAATCACTATGCCATGTATATTATATGCAAAATATACTATATGAAAATAATCATTTCAAAAGTAAATTTTTCGATAACTTCTAGTGCCGTCATATATGAAAGACCATTAATAAATGTTATGTGCTCACTTTCGTGAAAGAAATTTTTGAAACCGTTTTCAACAAAAAGAATATTAAGAAGCACCACGAATTATTTTGAGTTGACGGAACAGATGCAAGATAAACTCATTTCATAGGTTTACATCCGTTCTTAATTATTTACTTAAATTTATTTAAATTATTTCCTCATAATCTTAGATCCTTATAAAAGTTTCATACCATTCCATTCAGTTGTTCTTCATATAACTATGAAAAAATATGAGAGGAAAATAAAGTACTGTTTTTTTTAATCATACATGCGAACTTAGCTCACTCGTTTTCATAAACTAAGTCTTGAATTCGAATATAAACATTACATTAGTCTGAAAATTGCTATTGGAAGAAAATAACAATGTTTATTATTTACTTAGCTTTTCACAAGACTCTTTTCGAACTTGAAATAATGTTTCCAGTAATGGTAAACTAGAAACGTTTTTAATTGAGGTGTAGAACACTAGAGCATTCTTTTTAGCTTAGAAGCTTTCAATTATTGCATTGAGTTTGGGATTCTTTTTAATTGCTTCTTGACGATTTTCCAAACAGCAACATATTAGGAAAAGCGTACATTTATTACCGTTTCAAATATTGAAAAAATAATAATAAATATTTAAAACAATATTTCTCAGAAGACAAACAATTCGTATAAAAGAAAAGTATTGTATATATATTTCTTCTTAATTCTTAGTGGTTATTAAGTGATGAAATAAAGTGTTATTAAAAATACGACGCCTCCATTCTTAAGACACACATATTTATTGCGACATTGTGATTTAAGTGACTTTGCATGAGTTCAAATCAGCATTAGTTTCTACCAGTAAGTTAGAGCAACCAAGTGGAAGTTTTTGTAGTTTAGACGCAGAAATCAAACAAACGACTCTTTAATACTTGACGTGCTGCACACAGAATTATCATTTCACTTAGAGGATACTGTGACCAAGATCAATTTAACATGCTCTATCCGTCTTTAGCACAAATAAATATGACGGATATTTGATTAGCTGGGATTGAAACTCACTAGCTACCAATAAGAAAACGACTTCTTAACTAGGTTACCGAGAATTGAAATACAGCTGCAAAAACTTCGACATGAAACATACTATTTTAAATTAAACAGACACCAATATATTGATATAGCTATTTTCCATTCCCATTGTAGCCTTTTCAATTCAAATTTGCTGGAGAAACTAAATAATTATATTTCATTTATTGAGAAGTATAAACTATTGTAACTGTTTTCAATTTAACACCAAATAGATTGCCAGACAAATCAAAGTACAGAATTTATAACTGAATTTCTTTGAATTACGTAATCAAGACAAAATAGAAAAATGTATTTCACTGTTGTTAGTAAAGTTATTACATTAAAATCAAGAAATATTTCTCAAAAATATTTATATAGTAGGGATAAACATTTCCTTTAATCTTTCTTAAGCTCAAGTTCGAGATTTACTTCAAAAGATTTTAAAGTAAATAAGGTTTCATGATGCAATTTATGCCAACAGTAGCAAAAGCAAGTTAATGCTTCTTTTATACATGAAAAATAGATGCTAGATAAAGTGAAGCAAATGGTTTTTACTGAACATCGATACATTAAGCTAAAATAGAAATTTATTCTTTGCTAAAATATTCTGAAAGTATAAAATCATTTTGCTTATATATCTTTCATTTTAGGAAGCATGATACTTTTATGAATATTTAAAATAAAGCACAAGATTACATAACATAAATCATGTTATTGGGAAGAGATTGTAATGTTTCAAATGTAAAAATTTAAGTTTTATTTTATTTCTTTTGTATTTGATGGTCTGTAGAAAGAAGTGAAGTTAAAAAAATTCATTTACTCAGAAAGTAAAACTAAACATCATTTTAAATTATTTTACTCTTTTATATTAGTGAGTTAAATGGATAGCAAATGAGAAACAGACAAAAACATAGAAATTAAAAAGAAAACTAAATTTAAAATAAATATCACAAATATCAAGTTGATGGTGGATTTAAGTGTTTTTTTAAGTTTATTGAGATGTTATATATTAAATGTTTGTGAATATAATTACTAAACAAAATAGTGAAATCTCATTACTTCATTTGATTGTTAGTATAATAGTCTATAAACCTAAAGGAAACAAAGCTAAATAATAATGCAGTCATTTTTATTTTGTTTTGAAGCATGTTTCCTTTATGGAACTATGTTCATTTATGGTTATCAAAACTGAAATAAAGAGAACCTCATTTACATTTGAAAAATATACATTTTTTATCACAGTTATATTTTCCCATTAAAAACAAAATTGAGATCTAATATTCAGCTTATCTTGGGAAAAGTGAATAATTTCCCATTCTTTACTGCCATAAATTTCTGCTCTTTATTGACTTTCTTATCAGCCATTTTCTGCAAAATTCGTTTGCAAGAACTTAAATATTATTTTTTCTTGATAATTCAAAAAAGAGAAAGTATATAATAGCCTATTTAACTGATTTTTTCATTCTTAAACTTCATTACAAGTCTACTTAAAGATTATATGGACCTCCTTTATTTTTTTCTTAGCTTAAAAATTGGGTTTATGAATAATTAAAGTAAAGCAATGATAATACGTGATAAAATTTTTACAGAAATAGTTTGGTGAAAATGTAGAAGGGCATATTTTTTTTATTAATGTTCTTTATGTATAATTGTAAAAAAAGGTTAAAATCAATGAAAAACTTAAAACTTTTTCTTAGATTTGTAAAATAAAGAAGCACTTTATGTCAAATTGCTCAAAAACGCTTAATCATTCTTAATTTTTTTTTAATTAAAACTTTAAATAATGGTATTTCTCTTTAATAAAATCATGCTTACATATAAATATCTTTTGACCAATGACGAGATAGCTCCGATTGATAAAATTTATAAAAATATTTTCATTCACATAAACAGGATTTTATCATTTTCACATATATGATGCAATTTACTTATTTTAATATCAAAAGAAAATCTTCCGAAATACATGAATTGCATCAGCTTAGTAAATCTATATACTAAATAACATGTATTAGTTAATTAAAAATATACTGAATGGCAAATTTGTGAAAAAAGATTTTTAGCTAATAACGAGAGGTAAAATATCAGATTTAATGTGTAAAAATATTGTTAAATATTTGTAATTTACATGCTTATATTCCAAGAAATTTCAAGCTGTGAGCTTAAGATTCTTCTTAATATTTGCTTTCAATATTTAATATATAAAATTATCATTTTTATATGAAATTAAGGCTCATAGATTTAAGCAGAAAAAACATTTATTCATATTTTCTCAGATGAAAAGTTGATTTATATGTATTCATCATTTACCGAATTAATTTCTGATTTCTTTATCATCCAAAGTAATGTTTTGGATTCGGAATTAAATTGATAATAGTTGCATTTTGTTATTAACATAATAATCTATAATAACATTTATAGTTTATTATATTAATAACATAATAAACTATAATAATCTCATTAATATTACTTTACATTCGTGGAAAGTAAGTGTCCAAAAGTATCTGGAATTTATATGGATTGAGGGTTTTTTTCAAATTTATATATAGCTGTAAATAGTGTATTTGAATGCCTTAAGCTTATGTCATTCTTGCATATAATCTTTTAGAAAGATATATAGACAAAATTTTCTCGAAATTTGGGTCTGTTACTTCGATTGAATTTTGAAGCTTGAAGAAGTGAGAAAAACATTATGGAAGAGCTTATAGTTATAGCTACATTGAAGGAATTTCAAAACTTTTAAATTGCAACAGTTAATTTGCATTTTAACCAACTTATTAAACAACATTAAATGACGCAATTTCCTCATCATAAAGCATTTGCAAAAATTATCAATGTATAAGACTAATAACATACCAAGAAATAAAAAGGCAATCGAATAATAAGTGGAATTATAAGTTTTTTACCTGTTTGCCTTAACAGATAATAACGCATTGTATGTGTTGAATTACGGATAATAACGTCAAATGTATCACAGTAGGATAAATATGAATAATATAGCGTTTTATAGCATCTTCCGACTATCATATTTGTCGTGGTGCAGACATTTACATTTTAGATTACAGATAAATATAAAGATGAAAAGAAAACTGGATGAATGTTTACTTTATTGAACAAGAAACTGAAAATTAAGAAAGATGATTCTTGTATCCATACAATGTCACTCATAAAATTTCGCACATGCAGTTCAGGAATACAGCAATTTTGCAACAAAATTTACTTTGAACATTCCTGATAGCACAGGATTTACCAACTATAGTAGTGTAACTTTAAGGAATAAATCTCTCTAAACATGGACACAGAATTATTTGAAACATATACCCAGTATCACTTGAAACATACACACATAAAATAACTGGATCTCACATAATTGGCTGTAGAAAATATTTATCATTCATCAACGCTTCCGGTACTACATTATACTCTGAAATATGGTATTTGCAGTGTAAATATTTTGCTGAATGATAATATTCCTTTCTTCTCGAAACGAAAATATATCAACGCATGAGATTTATAGAAAAAAATGGCAAAATGAAAAACCATAAATTTTAATACAGATAACAATAATGTTAAGGAGAGTCAATGTGAAATACTATGGATTAACGGTCTGTCTAATTTGGTAGCTTATTTACAGATGGTTTCTGATGAAGTGGATGAATTTTTACATTAGTTCACAAGTAATGGTAGTTTTAACATCATAATTCATTCATAAATAAGGTTATTTTATTATTCAAATAAAAGTAGCAGGAAAGGTCATTTTCCAATGGTAGAAAAGTGCTCGCACCTCGCCGCTATTCGGAATATCATATCATTTGTTGAATCTCATCCGCTACTGAGCAATGATAGATTGTTGTTGTGCTTTTGCTTTTAGGCTTTTTCAACACTTGAATATGGTTCACTATGTATGAAATAGCAATATTGCGGGAAATAATCATATGCCTCGCAACTGCACTATATTGTTAGATTGTACCCTTCATGGTATTATGAAAGTATTGACGTAAGGTAATGACTTAATTACATTTTACCAATCAAGATGATATGATTAAATAATACTAAATCTACTCAAATAAATTATTGATAAATCCATGACTTTATGTCTTATTTATTCATAATAAATTGAAAAAAAGTATGTCTAATATTAACAAATTATAGAACAGTAGATGTAAGATAATTTTCGGTAAACATTTATAAGGAAAATATGATCATAAATTAAATGTGTGCAAAGTGATTTGTTAGAATAATCTTGGTATACTCAGATATATAATTTTCATTAATAAAAGAAGATAAGAAAAGTTACAGTTAAGAACTCATAAAATAGTTGATGCATAAACTAAGTTATCTTTTCACAGTTTTACGACTAACACATTTTTATTACATTTAAAGGGCTAAATTATTCAAATTTCAAAGCGCAGGCATTTCATAAGATCTTTTAAAGTGTATTTAATTTTAATAAATGAAACTACACTGTAAAGTGCTTTTTATAGCAATTAACGTTTTACATAAAAAAATGTGAGATTGCGAAATAATCTGCTATTCGTACTACTACATTTCCAAATTTATTTTGTTTTAATATATAATTCTAAATATCAGTATAAAAACGCAAACCATAAACAATAATTAAGTACTTAAAATTTCAAAAACAGAGATTTTAAGAAAACATATAATAAACCAATGTACTACACTACTGGCCATTGAAATTGCTACACCAAGAAGGTGATATGCTATAGACGTGAAATTTATACGAAAGGAAGAAGGTGCTGTGATATGCAAATGATTAGCTTTTCAGCGCATTCAGACAAAGCAGACACCAGTAGCGACACCTACATTGTGTTTAAATGAGGAAATTGTTCAGCCTGTTCCTCATACACAAATTGCATTTGAACGTTGTTGCTTGAAAAGTTGTGAAAAGTTGTTGTGATGCCTCGTGTAAGAAGGAGAAATGCGTACCAGCACGTTTCTGACTTTGATAAAAGTCGAATTGTAGCGTACCGGGATTGCGGTTTATATTATCGCAGTATTTCTGCTCGCGTCGGTCGAGATCCAATGACAGTTATCAGAATATGGAATCGATCGGTTCAGGACGGTAATACGGAACGCCATGCGGGATCTCAACGGCCACCTATCACTAGCTGTCGGAACCAAGACTGGTAAATAATGTATTGAGGAGCACTTTCCTACCATCAGATCAAGGTGACCTCTTGAGTGAAAAACTATTCAAGCAATCTCAAAAGTATATAGCTTATAATTTTTGATGCAATATATAATTTTAATTAGTGTTTAGAAATTCTATTTGCATAAATTCTCCTCATAATTTACATTTATTGTGTCTATGCAAAACAAAATTTCTAATTTTACTGAAACTATCTGTTAACGACATATTAAACATTTTATGTATGTAAGTAGCATAAAAATTTCTTATTTGATCTTCAATATAGTCTAATGATTAAAAACACAGTAACTCGTGAAATTCAAAATAATTATATTTAAAAAAGTTATTGAATTTTAATATATTTAATGAGATGCAATTGAAGACATGTAAAAATATTAAGAGAGTGACTTGCCTATCAAAAAAAAAAATTTAAAGCCTCTTTCTTTAATGATAAAAATCTAAAGTGATTTCTTCTCATTAAATTTCCACACATTTTTTAAAGAATTTCTTTAGATTAATACACAAATTTAATGTAATCTTCACGCTTCAAAAGGGAAATAATACATTTGTGTTTAAATAATGTTGAAAAGCACACTTTCTGATTTTTCCTGTTGGAAACCGTTTCATATGTCGCTAAGCATTATTATCAAACTTATAAAAAATATATATTTAGTGAAAAACTTCAAAATAATTATAAATATGTAAATTCTTAACTTAATTGTGAAAAAAATTCAAGGAAACACTATTTATATATATATATATATATATATATATATATATATATATATATATATATATATATATATATATATATATATATATATATATATATATATATATATATATATATATATATATATATATATATATATATATATATATATATATATATATATATATATATATATATATATATATATATATATATATATATATATATATATATATATATATATATATATATATATATTAATAGCTGTTTTACAAAATTTCCCTACAATTATTATAATTTTGCACAAGAGAGAATTTTTTTTAAATGATAAGTTGCAACACTGTAGTGCACTCAGAGAAAAATAACACGATTTTCTTAAACACACTAAGATTTCAATAATCCTTCTCTTAAATAATTAAGGGCAAAGAGGTAGTTAGTACCGCTGAAGGAGAAATTCTTTCCGTATATACGAAAGCTCTTGAACGTAATAAATGAATTAAACAATAAGTTATCATTATCATTTGAACGATGCAGCCGTTTTTGAATATTAGATTTTCATAACTTTATTGGAAAAGAACTATGTGTTGTGAATAACTTATTCCATTTGTCATGTAGGTATAGAGAATGATGATGAATTTTATTAGCCTATTAACTAACAATCTTAATTGCTGTAGGACAAGGAAGAATTTGAAGGCTCTTGAAAGTGTATATTAAAACTCTTAGATTAATGAGCTTTCTACTGAGAGTAAGAAATGCTCTTATGGATATATATATATATATATATATATATATATATATATATATATATATATATATATATATATATATATATATATATGTATGTATCTATATGTATATATATATGTATATATATATATATATATATATATCCATAAGCATCCATAAGCATTCAGTATTCCAAATATATATATATATATATATTTGGAATATTTATTAAGTATATAGAAGTATATAATAAGCTATATGGGATGATAAGCAAAAAATTGTGAGGGTAAACTAGGATAAAAACATAATGGAGAAATTCATTAGTATTTGTCATTCATGCATTTGTTACAGTAAGGTAGAATTTACAGAAGTATATGTTAAGTTAGGTTAAATATTGCAGTGTTTTTAAGGCTGTCTCTTTCTGCCAACATCATAACCACTAAATACAATTAACCATCACGTAATTTGGAATTACGATTAAATGACAAAATCAGTATTCGAATTATTGTCTTCCGCTTCATATCGTGTCACACCAGTGGAATTCGTAAGTATAACCTAGCACAATGAATGTTGGTCCTCTTTTAGCACAATGGTTTCTCACCAAGCTGAGCTATCAAATCCACTATTTCCTGGGCGTATGACAATGTAGAATTTCCCATACATATGAGAAACAAGAGATGGAATCAAGACCAGTGAAAAAAATTCGTTGTATAAAAAATGAAACAAATATTTTTCTAACAACCAAAAATGTTATAAATATTCGCTAGCTTTTATGAATAAACTTGCGTTCTTTTACTATTTTATACCGTTGTTTTGTAGATCTGAATACGCTTATCTTGCAAGTGCATTGTGTAATATTGCAAAAAAATAAAAAAAATAAAAAAATGAAATAAAAAAAAATTTCCATTAGCTAAATACAGATTTATAAATTACTTATGCTGATTTGGCACATAACTTGCAATTTTAGAGGAAATTTTCTTTAATTCAAATAAACATAAAATTGATTAGTTTTAAGCATTTTCAGTTCAATATCACCTGTTTTATATTAAATTTACTTTGCGTTAAATAACAATATAATAATTTCCATTTTGAACGTTGACTCAAAGCGAATTTTTATGGGTTCTTGAGGTACAAGAGACCAAACAGCTTCCATACGTTGCCAAAGTTGATCTGGTGTGGAAACTGGGGAAGTTATCTGGGTCTATTATTTTGCAGCCATGGGCAACATGTTTTCCATCGTGAAAGATCCGGAGAGCGAGCTGGTCAAGAAATCAATTCAATCTGGCTATTGATAAAGAACCTTCTACCAATAAGTGCCATGCGTGATACTGCATAGTCATGTTCAAATATGACTGTGGGTAAGCCCTGAATATGGGGAAGGACAATTGGCTCTAATACCTTGGATATGTGTCACTGGCTGCTTAAAGTACTGTTGTGAGTACCAGAGAAGTAAAAGAGTAATATCCAATACCGCCTTTTACCATAATACCTGGTGCAGAACAAGTGTGGTGGTCCATAACGCAGCTGCTCATCATCCCATCTCCACTGTGTAAAGACACGAATGCGACCATAGTCGTGTTGCAGACAAAAGTGTGACTAGTCAGTAAAGACAATTTCATTTCGTTCGGCCGTCCAAATCCTTCTTTCAACGCATGATTGGCGGAGAATACAATTGTGGCTTTGCATCAAGGATAGACGAAGTGATGGATGTCTTGTGGACAGACTACTCTGCTGTAAACAGTGTCGAATTGTCAGCGCAGACACTAGATGATGTGTTACGGACTGAATGTGCTTTGCTATAGTTCGTTGTGTGGCTGAGTGTTCCGTTACTACCATGCACATAATTTTCCTCTCATCACGTGAAGTGGTACACTGAAATGGATGTGATCGAACTCCTTGGTCCTTCCTGCATCCATCGATCGTATATCCACCTTACAGTTACGTATACCGATTTTCCTGGTAGATAATCCGCAATCTCTGTAGGCTTCCTTCCCCTGCCGAACTCGGATACTTGCTCAAAAAATGATCGCTGTTTTCCACAAGGCACATAATTGATTAATTTTTTGTACAAATTACAAGAAAAATACAATTGCCAAACTTGAAATCGTTGAAATCTCCAAGCCTTAGATAGCGCTTTGAAGTGGCGCCACAAGCACGTGTGATGTGCGTCTACGCTGAAATTCTATTCATTTGCACACCTCACTGCCGCTAATGTATGTTTCAAATTTCATATATAAATAAATAAATAAATAAATATATATATATATATATATATATATATATATATATATATATATATATATATATATATATATATATATATATATATATATATATATATATATATATATATATATATATATATATTGAGGAATATGATGTGAAGAATATGCACATTTTATAATCTCATTAAAGTTTCTGTGTATAAATATATATGAATGTTGTATTTGACCCTGTCTTACGTCATTCAGAAACATACAAATGAATTTCATTCATGAAAAATTGTTGAGTAAATTGAATTTTTGAACATGCGTATTACTAGCTGTACCATCTAGTGAACTTTCAAGTACCTTGGCATCATGTGAAACGATGCAAATAGTTTTTGAAAAAATATTGTAATTTGTAAAATTAAGATATGTACATGATACTTTTAAAATATATTGAATATTTTCTTGGATATTTTCAAAATTTTGCTTGGAATTATGAAATTAAGTCTTACGCATCTAACTATTAAAAATAAATTGAATGAGGTATGAAATGTTTGAAATTTAATGTTAAGAATTTATTTAATATATAAAATTATAAATTCCTTTATCTCTCTCTCTCTCTCTCCATACCAATACGTGTACGACCGATGACATAATCGGGAAACTAAAAACTCGTTAGCTGTAATTGAGAATAATTTTTAAAAAATGTGAAAGGACAAATAACATAAATTTTAAAAAAATGTGATATTCAAAAAGGAAAGGAGATTCCCATAACGTATTTAATTTTTCTTTACATTTAAGGTTACACATAAACAACATTTTCGAAAGGAAGGAAAAAATTATACGCCTCTTTCCATAAAGGCATTAATATTATAGATTATCATATATTAAAACGGTGTAACCATAGCTCTGAATAAAGCAATTTTATATTGAATATATCATTTCTACCAACGATTTGAATTATTGACAAACTCTGTTTATAAGAATTTAGAAATAAAACACAGCCTATGCTTTAACCTTGGTGGAATCTAATATACTAATATGGTCATACAGGTTTCATCCATTTCGTACAATCGTTCACAGCTCAACCCCAAAAATAATAGTTTAATGGATATCAAGTAACATAAAATTTAAACTATTATCTCCAACCAGTTTAAATTATAATGTGAGAGTGAAAATAACTTTGTTATCTGTTGTCAGTGATTAGATGTTATTTGTGTTCTCAGTGATTAGGTGCGTGGTTCTTTCATATAATATTTTTGTACTTTTTTACTACTTCTTTAATTGTTTATTACCAACACATTTGTTTCAATAAGATTTCAATTAAAGTTATATACCTAAGAATATTAGGATTTATACTTTACTTTTAGTGCATAATATGTATTTACTTACCTAAATAGAAGAACATTTATAAAAATGATTAATTAAGTTCCAGAAATATTATCACCAATGAAAAAATTATCGCACCACTACGATATTAATATGGACGGCTGTAAATATTTAAATTTGACATTGAGTAAATTATGAATTTAAAATAAAGACACGCGTATGATTTTTTTGCATTTTAAAATATATTTTTTTTAATAAATGGTATTTTTATCATAACAAATTGAGTATTTTCTTTAAATTACACGTTTTTGACCTTAAGAAACAGAACATTCCTAAGATTAATTTTAAATTATCAATTCTTATGTTTTAATCAGATTTGATAAGCTTATTGATAATTAATTTTGTGTCGTAATGATTTGAATTGCATTTGAGTTACATCTTCAAAGCTTATTTAAATGAATAGTTGAATCAAAATAAAAAACAAATTGAATGTGTGGAAATCATTTTCACACAATAACATATTTTAAATAAATTACATTTCGAGATAACTGAGGAAAATTCAAATGCATAAATCTCTTAAAGCAACACTAATAATTAGTTTCTCAAACATGAACTTTTAATATAAATTTTTAATCAAATTGTATCTCGTTTTGAATTTTCAGGATGTATTCAAATATATTTCAGCATGAAATAGTGTCTAATAGCGTCAGAAAATGTGTTGCTCATTTTCCTTAAAATGTTCTGCATCACAATGTAATTTAGTATTCTATTCTATTAGAAAATTAAACTTTTAAAGAGTTGCTTTCAAATTTATCATGAACTTCTTACACCATTCTACATAGAATGTACTCATTGACATATTATAACAATAAATCTTAACTTATTCAATTATGTTATACATTTACCTCGCTTGGTATAAATTCAATTCAACGAACAGCATATATTTTTTAAAAAAAAATTATAGAAAACATTAATTGAGAACATCAAAAAATATTAAAGTTAAAATAAAATACTATTTAGTTAATTAATTAAAATATTACTAAGAGTCATCACAAGTGCTTAAAAGGAAAATTAAATCTACGTCAGTTCTTAAGTTTTCTAATAACAACTTCTTTTTATTGTCACTGAATCTGATTTTATTAGATAATATATAATAAAATTATGATTGAATCATATTCACATACACACAATTTCCGATAACTTCATTTATTTCAAAACGTCGTTTGCTTATCTCTTGCTAAAATTGTTCTTATAAATTATACGTATATACCAACGTGGTAAATAGCATAACTACACATACAAATAATTCATATAATTATGTTGTACTCCATACTATTGTCGATGTAAATTCTTTATTGTAGATTACTTATACTGCAATTATTCAATTCAATATGAAGTTTTTGAAATTTATTTAGATACTTTTAAATTATTTAGAGTGACTCATTGTTCCAAATTTATGCTTGGTACGTATTGAGGTGAGCTATTGACTGAAATCGACTAGTTTTTTTTTATTATTATTTTTCATATCTATCTGTGCAATTTTAAATTATAACCTTCTAATAGTAAATCAAAAAAATTTTCATTCATACTTAATAATAGAGTTTAATAAAAAAAATTAATTTCCAAAAATTTTCCAGTCTTGTATCAAAGATATTCTAAAGCTACCCCCTATTGGACTTCAAAAAACTTTTCTAAATATGATAGATTTCAGAGTTCAGCTTTTCTATTGTTATCAAAATATTAATATTCAATTGGTAAAAATTAAAAAAGAAAAACTTAACATTTCAGAATGCAAATATAATTAGCTAATTGTGTTAAAATTTCATCTGCGTATAATAAGTTTGTCCCTTAATTATCAAAATATTAATTTTTAAGAGTTGTTGTTAGTTTTTTATAAATCCTTTTAAAAACATATTTTTCAAATTTCAATTCTTCTCGTAGGGAGATTCTTGTACATTGATAATTAAGTAAGTTGCTTATTTCTGTGTCCTTTTTCTTAATTATTTGAATAATTTCTAATTTATAATGTACAATTAATTGAGAGGCGGTATCATTTTTCTAAAAAGAAATCTGGTCAATATGGATTTCATGTGCAAATATAACAGTAGAATGAGAAACAGATGAAAGAAAAAGACTTTTCAAGTTAGAATGCGTTAAAAGGTGAGGAATTAAACAACTGATAAACAATAATACTTAGGCAAAGATAATGGATAAAAGCTCCAATACGGGCATTATAGATGGAACCAATCAATGATATAAATACAAATTTGAGTTTCGTAACCATGATTTTGATGGTGTTACAATAATGGAAATCATGAAAAGTGACAGGTACTTTAGTTTTTATTAAGTTAATCATGTAATTTATACTGGTCATAAATTTATTTCTTCTTAATTTAAAAAATATCTTGAAAAATTGGAGGTACATTTATCTGTAAAAATTGAATATACGTATTCAATTTGAATAATGTTAATTGTGTTGCTCTTAATTGAAGATTTAGTGCAATAAAGAATAAATTTAAGCAGAAATAGAAAAATACACATTAGCAACTTAGTCAGAGCACATTAACTGTATTTAATATAATTTTTAAATATTTAAAACAATAAAATAATAACTCAATTAACTGTTTTTGCTGCTTGCTTATTCTTTTAAAAGTTTAATTCAGAAATAACTTTCAGTATGATTAGATAATTAAACAAGCAATAGTTGTTATAACATATTTAGTTCCTATTATTTTCCAGAAAATAATTTTCAAGAAAATTGAGAAAATTAAAGACTGTATTAAATTCTGGCTTAGGGGAGTAATATGTAAGAACAAATGATAATTAATGAAAATATAAAATTGTTTTCTTCTATAATCAATGCAAGGCATTTTAAATAAATTAAATAAATTATTATACATTGTTATTAAAGATATCTTAATTCTATTATCAAATCATGATTTTTTAAATATGCAATTAAGTTGTGATTAATGTAGATATATTAATGTAGATTATGATTAATCTAGGTACTTATATTATCAATACACAGCTTTTCAAATATATAACTGATGAATTATGAATAATATAAATGAAGAAAATTGTTTCTTTATTTAGGCATAAAATTCTTTTTTTTTTCTTTCAATTAAAAAATATTTTACATTAATAAGAGATACTTTGCAATTCTCATTACTTAACGTTACAAACACGTAGTTGTTTAAAATGTCTCTTAAGATTATCAAATAAACATTTTGAAATGCCTTTTATTTCATGAAAAATATCGTAAGGGATGTAGCGGTTTATTTTTAGGGTAATGTCAAGAATATGAGACAACTTACAAACTTTTACCAAATAGAAGTTTGATAGGAAAGTAATAAATAAATATTATTAAAACTCTTCTTTCAAAAGTCGTTGAGTAAAGTATCAAAAGAGAAATACAATTAATTAATCGGTTTTCTACTCCAAAACTTCAGATATGGTTTAAGCTGAATATTTAAGAAATTTTGATACTTAAAACAATTACAAGAAACATTCCATTCTAGTAAAGATATTAGCGTATTGTACTTTCGACACACACATAGCATTTTATTCATTAATGTTAAAATTGTATTGAAAAATTTTCACTGGTAGTTCCTAAGATCCATCCATTTAAAATTTGTATATAAATATTATTTTGTAATGATTCCATCACAGATTAAAAAAGTAGCAGTTCAAAATTTTATTTTTTAAAATTTTAAGGAGTAGAAAAATGCATCCTGTTAAATTTTAAACTGATTTTAATACTCATTTTTGAGAATTTTTAACACGATGCAATATATTATGTAACACATTAATTGTATTCTAATGAATAACAAATTTCAGAAATTAAGTTTTTTAAAAATTATTAATTTTAAAATAATTGGAAATACATGAAAGGATACGGATGCCGTATAATCCGGAATGCTAAATTCTGAGTTTGGTGATATTTTGGCAGATTTCCTTATGTATCTAACAAATTGGCTCCTATTACTTCATAAATATGAAAACCTATAAAAATTATTCAAAAAATTCTATTGTGGCTACCTTAGTATTTACATCATCGCTCACTTCATAATACGTCCTTTTGACAACATTTCTTCATCGTCGAGAAAACTTTTTGAACTTTGTATGCTTATAGAAAATGTTACGTTTCGCAAAATGCAAATTGTATATATCATTTTAAGGAGAGTTTATTACTGGATTCAATACAAAACACAAAATTCAATTATTTGCAATACATAAAAGTTATATGTACTTTAATATAATTAAAAAACACAGTTATGAAGTGGTTTGTAATATCTAGCTTTTCTGGCCAATCACTGCTCTTGTTCTGAGAGCCAATCACAAATGTTAATAACTGCCAGTAGAAACTGACATCATGTTTACACTTGAAACAATTCATTATTTTGCATTGTTCTGTAGAAGAAGGACCTGTTTCTTATACCCTGAAATTACAAGTAGGAGTTTTTGTAAAAAATTTTTTAATATTAAGTCAAGTAACAATGACATCAAGTAGATTGGCCACATAGAAAGAGATGTAATATTACTGTGTTACGAGAAAGTAGTCTTTCCTATGCTGAAATTGAAAGACAGGTGGGTGGTTCAATGACTACATCTACCGAAAATTTTGTTTACGATATCAGGAGACAAATTCAATAAAAAACAAAGAAGGAAAAGTCCGAAAAAGGTGCACCACATCTATTTATGACAGAAGAATGAAAAGACCAAAGTAGAAAAATGTCATCACAGCCATCAGAAATGAACTGAATGATTCTGGTGTTTCTGTCAGTACAAGAACAATCAGGAGAAGATTAACAGATTTTGGACTGAGAGGTAAAATTCCACGAAAAAAGCCTTATCTTTATTTTCAGCAACAAAAAAAAAAGATTACAGTGGGCAAAGGAACACATTAGTTGGACAGATGATCACTGGTCACAAGTTATATGGAATGATGAAACTAATCTATCGCTAATCGTAGTGATGGGCAATAAAATGTAAGACGTAGAATAGGAGAAGAGCTACATCCTGACTGCATTCAAGCAACTGTGAAGAACCCAGTTAGTGTTATGATTTGGTCATGCATTTAAGCAGATGGTATTGGTCGCCTTCATGTCATCGATGGGACACTGAATGCCAGAAAATACATTGACATTATTCTAGAACCAAAAATTATACCTTCCATCAGAGATCTCTTTTCCCACAATGCTTCGTTTATTTTTCAGCAGGATTCTGCCCTTTGCCAAACGGCCAAAATATTGAAAAAGTGGTTTCGTATAAAGAGCATTAAATTGTTGTCATTGCCAGGAAACAATCCTGACCTCAATCCCATCGAAAATTTGTGGCACCGTTTGAAATCCCTTGTCCGAATGAGGCGCCCATCGAATAAAAGGGAACTAATTGAGGCTATTATTGTTTTCTGGCACCTTGTAATATCGAAAGAAGAGATTAAAACTTTTGTCAGCTCAATGAAACGTCTATGTGAAGCTTTAATCAAAAATAAAGGGTCCTCTACTAAGTACTGATAACTCACAGCAATCATCACTATCTAATGCTTATCGATAACTATTATCGTTTAACATTTTTGTTTTGCAAATAATTGAATTTTGTGTTTTGTATTGAATTCAGTAATAAATTCTCTTTAAAATGATGTATACAAGTTTGCATTTTGTGAAACGTAACGCTTTCCATAAGCATAAAAAGTTCAAAAACATAAAAATTTCGAAAAGTGTTCACAATTTTGGCCACCACTGTATACATTACTAAGGAAATTAGAAATGTTTATCTTACTTTCAAATATAACCGTGTTAACTATGTTTTTGGTTATAAAAATTTTAAAAAAATTGTCTTCAGTATTAGATACATGTAAAATTAAGTTGTTTCTTGCCTTATGTGATCATGATAATTCAAAACTTTAATAATTAGGTATGAATCGTTAGTAGAAGAGTAATTCATAATAATTAGTTTTCTTCACCAGCTATCCCATTTTAAAACATTAAATAAGATTATGATAGAATTTTACTATTTTATTGCTTAAATATTTTTAATCAGTCTTTCAATATGTGTAGTGAATGTTTACCTCAATTTAAATATACATTTTTTTACAAAATAGACGAATTATTTCTGTTGTTGCTTTTGTTATAATTTCTTACAAATTTTTCAAAACTTGATTAATAATGATTTTATTTTCCTCTTCATATAAAAAATATTAATTGTTAAGGTTAATATACTTTTAAATATTAATAATAATTATAATATAATAAATTATACCTAAAAATAAATTAATATCATTCAATGCATAATTATTGAATTAAAATTGTTTCATAATAACAATAATTTGCGAAATTTTTTATAATATATATTTGTTTTTGGAACTTATAAATAATTACCTAGTCTAAAACAGTTAAAATAAAATATGAAATAATTCGCAAAACTGAAACATGTTAATTTAATTTAATTAAAAAAACCTGAAACTACGATTTGTTTGAGTTTTCGGCACAATTTTTTGGTGAAAATTTATTTAAATTTTTGAAATTTTCGCAACTACTTATTTTATATTTCCCACACAATTATTTTCTATTTTAAGTAAGTAAATAGCAAATAGCAGTGCTTTATAATTTTTTTCAAATATGTTTTCAACAATTTCCTGTTGCATATTTTTAATGCTCTTCAAGATTTAGAAAATTACGTAAATTAACCTCTTTTTATACACAATTTTGTTTAATTTCTTAAATGTAAAAAATAGTATTTTGAACATTTTTACTTCAGTTCTACAATATTCTTTAGAAAATTTTTTTCATCTTATATTTTTGAAAATATGTGTTACAAATCTAATGCATCAGCAAAAAGAATGAAACGTGCTATTAATTTAATAAAAAAAATCTGTTTATATACGATGCGCATAGTGATCAATATATATATATATATATATATATATATATATATATATATATATATATATATATATATATATATATATATATATATATATATATATATATATATATATATAAATTTTAAATGTTTAATAAATATTTAGCAGAGAGAAATAATAGGTAATCATTTAAAATATTTTCAAAAAAGCTTCAGCATATTTGAAACAAAATAAATTTGAAATTTTTACTGCTTTTTATAAAATTTTCTTAAAAGCATCAGAACTAAAGATACGTAATATTGTGATATTTTTTTTTTTATCAAAGAGATAACTATTTCAAAAACCCTCAGGAGCTATTGGAGAATATTGCTTGTATATATTGAATTATTGGTAGTAAATTTACTTTATTATTCACTCTTGCTACGTATGTATGTTAAATTTATTCTAAACATCTATTTAATTCACAAATAAATAGTTGAGTGGAAATAAAGTAATACCAAAATTGGGTAATATGCTTAAAACAAGTTCTGCAATATGAGTAACAATTTATTATATCCATGTTTTCTAGTTAGTTATAAAATAATATATACTATTTTGTGTGAGGACAGTTACAGTTAAAAACAAATTTTTATAATGTTTCTTATTCTTCTGGCTAGTCTTATATAACTGACTATATTTTTATCTATACACTTTTGACTTTTAATCAAAGAAATAAATTTCTTATAAAATATAATATATTAACGTAAATGGTCTTATAATTTTCATATTAATTTTTGTAAATTTTACTCTAAGTTTTAAATTTTGAATGATTAATTGTTATTGCTTTTAAAATGTGCTAAGTGTCTGAATTAAACATAGTAAAGTTCATTAATTTTGTATCTAATGTATTTAATAAAAATATTCTTTTATTTAAAATTTAAATGTTTAAATTTAAATCTATATCTAATAAGTTTTTTGGATATATTTTATTTCTCTTTTTAAACTTAAATTATGTTAGGAAGATTTAAAAAAATTCTGATTTACTTTAAAATATTTATTAAGAGTAATATTTAACACCTAACGGATACTTTTAAGTTATATATTAATTTGAATGTATAAGTAAAATTATGTTTTGCAATAATTATATGTGTAATAAAATACAAATATATTATATAAAATATTCATATATGAATGTAAATATTTCCTTAAATCAAAGTTTTTAAGTATTATTCTCTGTTTAACTTACAATTACACTAGATAGAATGTAAAAAAGAATATGTCCTGTTTTTCTTTACAGTATTTTTATGAAGGCAGATATCACGACATTTAAATGATGATTAAAAGTTACAAATTAATTTAAATAAGCAATGTGTAATCTTTTCAGCACTTATAGTTAACGAAAAATTAATTTTTAAATTAAAAATGAATATTTAATTTTTCTTTTTCCCAAAAGGGTATTTTCTAAAGTATCATTTTTTGCTCTAAGTAAAATTTTGACTCTAAGGTCTCATAATAATTCTGAGATTGACATTTTATAATAAAATATTTTAAAAGTAAAAATCTCAACATTTAATTAATGCTTGAAAGTTATAAAGTAAATTATCAATAAATACAATAATGATTAAAGGTATTATATCTTAGCAAAAACATTTCATTAATTTAAAATATGAGTGCTTAATTGTGGCAATTTTTTTCTTACAATTCAATATCTCTTTAAAAATTTAAAAAAGATCAAATAATATCAATGAAATCTCGTTTCAAAACCATGTTTACCTGAAAACTTTTAAAGTCAATTATCTCAAATTTAATTTCTGTCTAAATTTTACAAATCGGATAGAGAAAAAGTTAGGCCAAGAAAAATATAAGAAACTTATAATACGTGATTAAATAAAATTTGTACCTTGATGAAATTCAAGTATTTTAAGATTTATATTATTCAGTTATTTATAATCTCAACAATAAAGTAAATATTAAATATCAACAAAAAATTATAACTGTGTAACGATCAGTCAAAATAATTTTCTAAGCAACTAAATAAAATGCATCATTATGTATCGTGATTAAATCCTTGAAAACAGATAACTATTACCATTTGCATAAAATTCAGTTATATATTTATTTCTATTATTCATAAAGAAATACCAAAAAGAAATTGAGATACTTTAGTGCTTATCTTTCTACAGCCATTGTATCCTGATGTATTTGAGCATCATTCTTGTAGTTGGAATATTTACTGTTCAAAAAGTGAGCGAAATGAAAAACGTTATCAGTATTGGCCAATGAGGCATGTGAAAATCTCCTTAACGTGAAAACCATTCAAAAGTGATGCTTTTTTCACTGGTAGATAAAATCAGCATTTTTTTTACTTAGAACAAGCTTCCAAATTGCTAGGAAGAGCGTTTTGAATAACAGCGTCACTCCCATTACATATTTCCTTGACAAGTACCCATCAAAACATTCCTTATCATTGCTGAAAAAAGTCATATCGTGCGTAAATTCTAGGCCATATGGCAATAACATGAAGAAAAAACCAGTTAAAAAAATTACTGGAACACAAACTCATCATGACTTTTACTAAACCGAACTATGATATCTGCAAAATAACTGAGAAATTGATTTTTCTAATAATCTTATTTATCAAATGATATTTTAATTTTGATAATGGTGAAGTGTTGTGATATTAGTTTTTATAGTGGCTTTGTGGATAAACTAATAATCATTTTAGAAATATTCTTTATATATTTTTAACTATTATTGTAGCATGAACCACTGAAAGAAGAAAGTTTAAACTATTAATGAGAGTGCATTAACTAGTTTAAATAGCTTGTCGTGGTTAGTAGAAATGTGTTTCATGACCATAAGTTGAGAGGATGATATTGAAAGTTCATTTCAAATGTATTGCTTATTAGGGCTTTTATCTTTGCTGGGAAAAGACTGATTGCACTTCGAGGTTGAAATAATCTATTTTTATGAATTCATAATCTTGACAGAGAACGATATTCAAGATCCATTTAATAAACCAGAATTATTTGCCCTATATATATAACCTTTGATTTTATAATTACTTAAATCATGTTTGTTATTAGTTTCATGAGTTTATATTATTTCTTCTTACAAGACATTAAATAAATAAGCAATTACTTTAAATCCACGATAAATTGCATGATTTATAAATATTATAAATTTTCGATGTCGTAGAGTTAATGTCATTCTTTGACGTTTTAAGAATGAAAGAAAAACAGGTTTGCACAAATATTCAAAAAATTATTTACCAATTTTATTTAAAATATTTTTTATGGTAACTGAAAACTAAGTAATTGCATCGAAGTAATTCCTTTGATTTCGTTTATTAACAATATCAAATCCCATTTTGAGGGTGCATTATGATAATTTTTCTCATATATTAATATTCAAAAATAATTTTATAACTATTGGATAAAAGAAGAAGATGTTTACTCTATTAAGCTTCTTTTAAATTTTTGCTTTTGGAAATTATTTTTCAAAGCACTTGAAGTGTGAAATGAAAGGAGGTTGTTGTCAGTTATTAACTCTACATACTTAAATGTAAGTATGTAGAGTCTAAAATTTAAAAAAAAATGTTTTCTCCAATGTACAATTTTTCATAAATTGGTTTCATATTTTGTTTCCTAAGAACATATAAGAAGATTTATTTTCTTAAATAAACTTTTAAATAGTAGTAGGCTTGAATTACCATTATTTCTAATTCAAACTTGATACTCTAATAAAGGATAAAAATGGTTTGGGAACAATTCTGAATATTCTTGTGTGAACAAGTAAAGAACGGAAATAAGTTTTTTTAAAATATATTCACACAAATTGTAATCAGAATTTCAAAAGGAAATACAGCCTGTGTTTTAAATTAGTTCCATAGCAACACCTACATCACATTATCATTCCATTTGTCCAAGATAATTTGAACACACACCACATATTGCCTTCCTGAAGAACTTATACAGAGAGAGATCTGATTTTGACTGTCGAAAAGGAAGAAAATAATGATATTCCAGATGAGAAAAGCAGAATCACATACTATTTTGTTTTATTCAGCAGTGAAGAGGGTTGAAACTAAAACCTTCCGCTTTATTCTGTACTATTTGTAGTTCTAAATTAACACATAGTTCATTAAATATTTTAAAAGTGAAAAATGTATTGAATAAATCTTAAATAAGACAACTGGAACTGAGAACAACTTAGAAATATAAATGAAATCATACTATTATAATGCAAAAAGAAATGCATAACCATAGAATAGATAAATATTTTAGCATGATTATATTTTGTTTGAAATATTTTAAAATGAAAGAGACTATCATGATAAATTGTTTGCCCCGCCGGGATAGATAATACATAAATATGAACAAGTTTCTGAAAGTTTCGATCATATTAAAGGAATTTTCGTTTACATAATTTTACCGTGTAGAGATAAATGTTAAAAAAAATAAAACCAGCTGTCCCAATTTTACTCTTGGGAAGATTTGAATATAAATTTATTCAAATATAGAAAAAAGAGACAATTCTTTTTTCAACGTACTAAAATATTCTTTTTCTGATTCTTGATGTGAATTGCAAGATTTTTGAAATAAAAAGGAAAAATCTCTTTGGATTTGGTGAGAATGTTATCAAGATCATGCATTTAGTTATAAGAATTTAAGGAAAAAATTTACGTATTGGTTATTTCGTAATATGATCGAAAAGGAAATATAGAAAACAATCTTCGCTAACTGGTCCTTCGAGATAATATAAATAAGAAAAATTGCAGTACAAGTAAAGAATTTAATATTTGTTACTTTGAATGAAATTCTTATCCCTAGACCTATTTCATTAATTCCTGTTTTATAAACTTGCTTAAATTTTCTTATCTAGTTGGTTTCTTCCAGTTCAGGTCAATATTTTGTTTGTAGAAATTTATTGACCACACTTAAATGTAGCTCCCAATTGTCTTTATGATTTTAAACTTAGGATCACATAAAACAATTGTTATCAAATAGAGCAAAAAATATTGTAAATATGAAATTATTGTTGACATATCAAATAGGGATTTTTCTATAAATTTTATAAATTATTTTGTTTTCAGTTTTTTTTTTAAATTTTTTGTACAAATTTTAAAATGAAATCATTTCCGTTCTTCGAAAATAAATTCAGTTTCTGTTATGGCATTTTCATTTTATATGTTGCATTATGACATAAAACTGTAAAATATTATATTCCTTTTTGTGATTTTTTTATTTGATCATAGTCTTAATTATACTTCCACTAATCTAATTTGTTCTGCTACTTTGACCATATATATGAAAGTGCAGGATGAAATTAGCTTTTGAGTGTGATAAATATTTTTGCATGTTGCAAAGTCTTTTTATACATTTCCAAAAATAGTTGTAAATTGAAATAATTTCTTAGTGTACTAGTTTGTTCCTTTGTTCAGGCATTGGTTGATTGTTTGATCCTTCAAAACAGAGGTCGGTTGGTGGAGAACTATCTTTTAAGAAAGAATCTATCTTTAAAGAACTATCTTTAAAGAAGTTATGAATAAATTACGATGATTTATCTAGGTATATATAATATGAAGTATACTTAGGCCAATATATATTCTTTTTCAAGGCGTAACAAGTCGAAGTGAAATTAATATTTTAAATTCGAAGGCGATGTTATTAAACATACCTTACCTACTTTTTTCTATTAAAGTTTTCAAATGATTTGTATTTAGGTAGTTTTAATATAGTATTTAGATAATTTTTTTTTGAAAATCTCTAAAATATTTTCTATGTTAATTTGCAATACATTAGGTAGGTATGCTTCAGTAATTAGACGTTAAATGTTTAAACGAATTCATACACCTTTCGACAATGCACACGCTATCCGTTTGGACATGAATGGTTAGTGTCATTCAAGTTTAACTGTTACGGAGCGTTGCATTTATACTTGAAATTACTTATGATTACCTTTGATTTCTTGTTTGAAATTTCTAGTATTTGAAAGCGAAAATAGTAATAGTTTAATTTTATACCTAATTAAGAAGGAATTTTTTTAAATGTTTTTGTCCTATTGATTTGATTTTTCTAAATGGTTTAAAGTTTTTCTAAATTTTTGCTTAAAATCAAAAAGTAAATTGTATTATTCCACCACACTATAATTTTTTAAGAGAATTTCACATCGTTTTGAGTTATCTTTCATGTTATATCACTCCTATTAATGGCATCAATTATTTACCTAGTTTCTTTCATAGTTTTTTTTTTTTTTTTTGTAGTTAAATATACTAAACGACAAAAGTCTTGCAAAATAAATAAGCTAACTCTTTATGACAATAGGTGAAGGAGATGAATGATGGTTGTAAAGATGTGTTTGGGCGAATAGATGTGCTACCGCGAAATAATTGATCACCAGTATGAACCAAGGGCATACGGACAGTGTCTTCCAAACTGCTATTCAGCGTTTTATCTCCAGAACTACTACTGAGTTTTCGAAGTAAACATCTGCTTCAGCTTCATGAACCTGCAGTTCACGAGTAGGAAGCCTTGAGTTTAGTAGCAAGTACCAATGCTTGATGTACATTGAATGGCGACAAGTAGCATTTTCTATTGAATCATGTTTTATGCTCCATAGGACAGATGGACGTTGGTGTATAAAAAGTAAAACCTCCGAAAACTAACACCTTGCAATCACTGCCGGAACTGCCTAGGCTGGAGGTTTGAGCATTATAGTTTGGGGAATGTTTTCTTGATATTTTTTTGTTCATTCTTTATTGGGATAAGCACGAGGGATCAATATGCATCTATCCTTGGGATCCATGTTCCCCATTACATGCGTATTGTTTTTTATCTGAATGATGGCATCAACTCTCAAGACAATGCGAGATGATATACAGCTGGTAGTATTCGTGGGTAATTAGAAGACCAGGATGACTTTACCTTCCTTCCTTTGCCATCAAACTTACCTAACTTAATTCCAATCGAAAATTAGTGAGATTATTGCGATGTTGCTTTAGTATAATTTCAGACTGAGGCATTCTAATATAAACTTAGCTCCCAGTGCGATCTTTTGAATGACTACCATCGGTATACAATTGCACTGCATCACAGGGGATGCATTTAATAATTTCTAGTGATAACTGTCTAAGGTGATCTTCGATGTCAATTTGCTTGTTTGCAGGGGAATTCATATCAAAGTGGAAGATAACGCTTGTAACTCCCTCTGAGGGATTAAAACAAGATTTTAAACACTGAGGTTCAATCTCTCAAGATATTAGGTTTTGAGATTCTGCCCGCTCAAAAAGAGTAAATTTTTTCAATTTTTGATTATTGTGCCAATTGTGTAAATACAAGGAAGTACGATGATTCAGGCTGTAGCTGTAGATTTTGTTAAAATATTTAACTAAGTTAGCTTTTTTTTCTAATGTGCAATGGCTGTAGGTTTGGATCGTATAAAACTATACCAGATGGGCAGCTGTTTCTGAGTCCTAAAATGGTTTGAGCTGGACTTAGTTGTACTAAAACTGCATAGTAACTTCTTCATATAACTTTGTATTCAAATGAATTATTACATATACATAATATTTTGATAACAAAAAGTTAAAACCTATTTTTTCAACTCATGCTCAATAAATTTTAGTTTAACTAAATTTTAAAACTTCAGCAAATTCCATGCATTTATGATACAATGAATTGACCAGAAATGAAATTCTGTAAAATAATGTCATCAATAATATTCACCAAAGAGACTCATAACGCTTATATAAAATAAATCGCCCAATATGATCCCCCATGAAATGTTCCTTCCATAAAACATTCTTTTACCAAGATATTAGTTCTTGACAAGTGATACTTTATTGCTACAAGTTTATCAGCGTCATCTCCCCATCTATATAAAGGGTTTATTTCGTGAGTGGATTTTTATATCAAATGAGTAAAGAAATAACTCAGTTAACTGATTCATATTTCATAAGGTAATTTTAATATGAATCAATCTATTTATAAAAGGGTTAATAAAAGGTTGACAAAATACATGCATTAAGCAAGTTTATTTTTATTTTTCTATACTTTTGTTTTATTAAAGTTTAACATCTATTACAAAGCCAATTTCATGTATGACTGTAAATGTTTATTTCTTTTTCTTGATTTCAAATTTTTTGAATTTATAATCGGTATCAAATCATATTTTCGTGTGTAAACGAAAAGACCTAAAAAGGATTATATTTAATTTTGCATTTTATCACACATATCCTTGTATTCATTTATCGTATAATACAAAGCAGAATGTTTCAATTGTAAGACCTCACTAATTCTGGTTTTTATTGTCTCTTTGCTTTTCAAAAGTAATATAATACAAAATTTAATCTTTCTCTACTTTCCTTACTTCAATACCGCGTTTATGAATGCAAAGGAAATCACATATTCATAAGTTAATAAAGAGCAAGAGATTGTATTGCGTCAGCTATATTTAGTAAGTGTTTTCTTTCACTTTTAGTACATATTATTTCTGTCGTTTTTTACAATTTCTAATTTAAAATTCAAACTTTCTTCCCATTAAGTACATCGATGAACTTTATTGATTTTTCTGATTTCAATATTGATTTTGGTTACTAGAAATCTGCCTGTTAACTGCTGATGCCTTTCAACATAGGCTGTCACAAAACATTCTATTTTCGTGGAATTCTAGCTATGCATTCCAACATGCAACTTTAAAAGTTATTTTCCGAAATAATGTTATAGAGTAACTACAGCAATGACTATGTCAAACACTTAATGTTGCTTGAATTAATGAATGAACTGTATTACTGTGTATCCTTAATTGTGCTCCAAGTCGCCAACACATTCTATCAGTGATTTACTTAGATAACTTTGTTTTATTGTTCTTAGTAAAATCTGATTTCTTTTTTGGACTTTTTCTAATTAATTGTTCATCCTTATTATTCCTTCCTTTTTTTGTAGAATTTTAAGTATTTCAAAAAGCAGTTGTCGTTTTCGGGATATATTCTCAGCAGCCGTATTAAATAACTTTATATAGAATTCCCATTTCAATATATATATATATATTCAGATGATGACTATTTGTAAAATGACATATTATAAATTTAAGTAATAATTTTTATTTTAATAAAGATGTTTAGATAAACTTTAAAACTATTAATTAGAGATATTTAATGGCATCTTTCCTATTCGGATAATTTACCGTATTGTTAAATACATCTTGTGTAGTTCATAGTATATTTGATTTCAGATAACGTTTATTTAAAATTTTTAAATGCATATTTCTAATTTATATTAACTAATTTACTATTAGCGATTAAAATATATCGTTACTTGTTAATATAAAATGTTTTCACATGATTGATGTTATTTCAAGGTTTTCTAAAAAGAGATAAAGAAATTTTCCAGTGAAATAATTTATCTTTTCTTTCAAGTGTAATTCCTGAATTTATCTAAAAGATTGCCAATTTATCTATTGAAACCAATTGCAAATCACTATTCTTATGGAGGCTATTTCCATTTTTCCTTTCAACCGAAAATGTTTGTTGAAATCCTTTTGAAAGAAAAAATAAATTATCGTATTCTTAAAAGAACTTGGAATCAATAGAAACATTCGTCTTGTAGAATTTATTTCTATCCATATTTTTTTCAAATAATAAGAAACCCTAACATTTCTTTAAGCATAATCAAATGATCTGAAAGCAATATATTTAGATGTAAAATGCTTGTAAATATGTGAGTTCCATTTCATTAATTTAATGCCTCAAACGATGTAATACTGATCCGAAAACCTCTAGATTTTATATAAAATCATCGGGTTTTTTTTTTTTTGTAATATAAAATGTGTTTGATATAATAAATATATTCTTTCGCAAAAAAATATATCAATATCGAGAATAGGCCTGAAAAAATTAGTAAAGTATTATTTTAAGTTAAATTCAAGAAAATTATTATGTACATGAATTTAAATTTACTCCTTAAATTTGTTGCACTTGAAATATATTTCAAAAATATTGTCCTCATTATCATATACTTATAATTTCTTTATTTAATTTATATTATTTTTACAAAATAGTTGTTAATGTTCCTGAAATAGTTTTTAACAAGAAATTTACCATACAAAATAATTCGTAATAAATTATGTAGGGACAATTATAAATAGTAGAGAATTTTTGCTTTTAAATATAAAAGCGTGATAAAACATTCTTATCAAAAAAATTTAATTAGTTTCAATCGATTCCGGTTTAATATAAGGACTTGTATTCCATACAAAAAGTTAGCTAAGACATTTTTCTGTCAAAAAAAATTAACACTTAAAGGGGACTATTGTCAAGTTGTATAATTAACTAAAACAAACATATTTTTGTATAACATTTAAAAGATATTTCATTCTCAAGCAAGAACATTGTATTAAGATAAATAAAGCTTCTGCAATATGTTTTTGGACTTCAGTTTTAAAAGATCGAAGCCCATAAATACAATTTACAATGTTAATCTAGGTCCTCATTATTCAGTACAATACGAATTTTGATAAAAAAAATTTTATTGTTCAACATCATGTACTACCACATAATTTAAAACTATGGTCCATTGAAGAATTCAACATTTAGCTCATTTAGTTAGCAGTTAGCTCATTCAAGTGAGTTAGCTCATTTCTGTTTTCACCATGATTTCCAACATTCCTTATCTTTCAGCATAACGGTATTATTTGGGATCATATTATGAAACTCATTACTTCTTAGTCACAAGAAAGCCAATTTTAAGCATTATACTATTGCATATTTATTGCTTAGATGAAAACCTTGAATAATTTCCTTTTATGTAGGAAACATATTTTGATCATAATTTTTCATTTCTTCAAAATAGTTTTTTTTTCTAAAATATTTTTTTAAATATGTAGCAAAGTAATTGTGATGTTTTGTAGAAAATATTATATTTAATATTCGTATGTTCGCATTTAACTAAGGAAATTTTTTCAATCTAGATCATAGGTTCCCAAAGTGATCCAGGTGGACCCCCAGAGGTCTATAGGAGTTCCACATAGATGTGAAAAGAAAATAGGGCTTCGCAAGTTGTAAGTGGGGTCTACGAAAAATTTTCCGGTGTCTTCATAATAAAGAACAGACATTTTGGCTTGGATTTACCTATCAACAAAGGCAAGCAGTATCATTCACTAGGTAGGTACTCAAAATTATTCGAGATTCAGTTCTAACACAGAATTGAACAGAACAATAGATAATAGTACAAGTGTACACCACATGTAAAGACTAGCAAAGTGCCGCCCGTACGCCGGCTCATTAAAAGTATAAGACTATTATTGTTATTGTATTTCTTATTGTTGATTTACATTTCGGAGTTCATTGTTGATTTTTGTCAATCGTTGGTTGTTTGTAATCATAAATGTTTACAATTTTGTGTAACCACAAGTATTATTTTAATAAATAGGACACAAGAAAATGTGCTACTTTTTTCCCTTCCTAACATCCTCAATTTAGAGTGATATATTTTAGGATTTTTTTTTGAGGGGGGGGGGAATACGGTAGAAATGCCGCAGCAGGAGGTCTACAGAAAATAGTAAAACTTTGAAAGTTGTTCAAGGGAAAAAAAGTTTGGGATCTCATGAACTAGATGAATATTAAATTTTTGTTATCATATACTACGATATGTAACATACAATATCATATGATTAATAAAATTAAAATTAAAAAAAAATGCTTTATAAAATTATGTATAGTCGTGACTATAGTATTAATGATGTTGGTAAGTAAAATGAATAACAAGAACAAATCTTCAGAAAAGTGACTTCTACCCTTTGCGTGATTTTAAGTACAGAAAAGCTTATTAGCAAATAAATTTCGAGTCATCCAAACATGCACTGTAATTTTCCACTTCAGTATTGTTTCCAATTAAAAAAGATTTCGTGCTTAAGGAGTCACCAATAAACAAACCAAACATAACTTTCTTTTAACTACTCTTTTCATTTAAATTTTTATTTCTCATTTTTTTTTTCTGAATTTCGTGTTAATTTAAAAACTTGTTTTTATTGCTTTAATTTAGAATTTTATTGCTATTTAAATTTCTAAATTCTCAATCAAAGTTTCAGAAAATGTAAAATTAAAACAGAAATAATTTTAAATTCAGTGAAAAATATTTCGCCTTTTTGAGGACGTTGTTCGATCTCAAAACGGAGGTCATCGATATTTTACTCCCTTCTTGAAAGAAGTGTGCTATTTTCCTAACAGGGATTTTAACAAGCAGTCACTTCATTTTTGAAGACCTCTTGAAACATCGGCTACCGTAGGTTTTTTTCTCAAGAATGACGTAAAATTTTGTGGTGAATCATTGTTTACGAGCTTTACCCATCGTACTGTGTTAAAGTGCAAAATCAGATTTGGAGTGGAATGACTTCCTGACGTTTTGACTACTAGGAAGGAACAGAGTTTGATTTTGTATGGAAGGTCCAACCCTCACTATTTTTTCCAATCAGAAAAACTTCGCTGCGATGGACAGACGCATCAGAAAAAAATGCACGTTACTTTTATTACAAACTCTGTTGCCAATCTCTTCAGGTTTCATAACAAACTAAATTGCAGTTATATTCGAGCATATACACATTTCAGCAAACCTTTGACATTGTTCACAAAAGCAGAATTATAAACCTACCGAGTTCAGTCTAAGTGTAAGTAAATTGGATTTAAAATGTTATATTTTAAGCTCTTCAAACGAAAAATACCAAAAAATGTAAGCAACAGACCTTGTTGGTCATCGGAAAAAAATGCTATATCCGAAATTATATCAGCTAATAGATTATCATTTAATAAACTGCATTTAATTTATTCTCTGCTAAATCAGAATCACATAAAAAAAACCTTGTAATATCACTTTTTATAAATCATTATCACCAGTGTGGTTGGAAATTATATAATTGAAGCTACATATTTAAAATTCAAACAATTATTTATTATGATACTGTATTACACAAAGGGAAAATTTTAGTATTTTACTCAGTTTTTGTTTCCTTTTCCAATTGTAAAGGGACTAAATCTTTTTTTCCTTTCAGATAACCTGCAGTATTAAGAACCATTATTTCAATACTGACTTCAAAATAACTCAAATCTTCACCAAATATCCAAAATTCAACAGCTACCTCCATCGTTTCCATATAAAAAACAGTGACGTGTTCATCTGCAACTCAAGGATCTACAACTCTTCTCACATTCTTTTTCTTGAATGTCAATTTGTTTCACAAGAAAGGAACGAGTTTCGTAAGAACTTGAATAACAGATGGCCTCAGATTTTGAAGGACCTAGTGAAGAATGAGACATTTTTAACATCCATTCTGTAATTTAACTATTTTTTGCTTTTATATCTTTTTTTATTCCTCTGCTTTCATTCATTTATTCTTTTTCTCTGCTTCCATTTATTTATTTTTTCATCTCATGATTTATCTTTGATTCGTTATATAGGACATTATTTGTACCTTCTGGCCCTGTGTGTTATTTTTTGGTGCACAGGGATATATTTTTGTTTTCCCCAATAAAAAAATGCATCAAGATGGACATTAAGTATTAACTTAACTTCCTTATAAATTCTTTTACCATTAAAAAAAAATGAAAACCTTTTTATTAAATTAAACTTTAAAATGTACCTTATTTTAGTATTGTTTGAAAATAATTAAAAATCATGTTATCTTGTTTGTATATTCATATGTCATTCGCAAAATTTGAAAGAAAGATTCCTTTAAAAATGTATTTCAAGTAGAGCAAAAAGTCGTACTTTCACCTTCATGGTGCTCTGATTAAACGAAGGATTCTCCCGATTGACTTAAATTCGCATAGCCAAGGCATGGCGAGCTTGGCTTGTCCAAGTGTCATTAGTAACAACACAACAACATTATTATCTTCCCCCAATTAGTTGTTTGATTTGAAACTTGGTAAAACATTAAAATAACTTTTATTTAATTCATTTATAAAGCTGATAATTTTACTAAAGTTTTTGAGATAGAAATTGCACTCATTATTGAAAATTTTTATTTATTGTATTTAAAGTTAATGATGAATACAGTAGTTTTAATACAGTAAAATAAAGCTATAAAAATTTATCAAAGCACATTCAAATTTTTTTTAACAATTTTAAACATTTAATTTCTTTAATAATAAAATGTTAAAAACTGTAGCAAAGTACTTCGATTTTATTTTAAAATTTAATAGATTTCAAATTCTTAATATATATATATTATGTATAACAATTCTCTTCTTATTTTGATCACACATTTATTTGCTATTTTCATATTAAATAGCTTATAAATGCTTTTAACATAGTTGCAATACATCATTCTGAAATTAAACAAAAGTCTTAAAAAAGTTATTTTTTAAGTTGAAGTAATTAATATTTTAATTATTTTTGAAAAAAATGTCCTGTTGAGCAATTTTAGTTCAATATGGAATTCCCATTATTATAATTTAATTTTACTTTTGACAAAAAATGGGTGAAATTTCAAATTCTCAAATTAAAAAAAAATTCCAATAATGATTAAATTTTAGTTTTATAGAAAAAAATGAATTATTTCAAACAATATTGTATTGCAAAATTTCATATCTTATTGAAAATTGATTGAATGGATTATATTTTTTTGAAATATACTTGATATGCATTTGGTGGTTTTCTGAAAGAATTTCTTGAATATTTCTTTCTTAAGAAACTTTCCTATAAGCTGCTTATTTCAAAGAAAAAGGATTACATTTGTTATAAATTTATCCAATTCTTTTAGAATACGAGTATAACGTAGCTCTTCAACATTTGTTATTAAAATTTGAGTTTCTGTTTAATTTATTAGTATGAAATATTTAGTTAAAATATTTTACAATAACTTAAAATCTAGATATTTATTTAATTTCCTAAAATTTAGTATAAATATTTAATTTCGTTATTTTACGGTTAAAAATTCAAGGAAGTGATGCAGTTTACTTCTTACTATAGCATAAGACTTTGAGTGAGATAATTTGAAATTCATCTAAAATACCTTATACCGAGATAAATAACTAATATACATTCAAATTAAGTTTTGATTATCAGATTAATTTTAAAAATCTATTATTTTTAAATTGATATTTTAATGAGAGTTACTTCATATACATTGAAAAAAGTTTTTAATGACTAAATGTATAGTTTTAGGTACTCTACACATAATGAGAATCTTCAAAAACTTTTTAAAAATTATTTGCGAAAAGTTAAATTTAAAATCAATCATTTTAAATAATGCATTATTTAACAGTAAACATACAATGTAATTGAGAAAAAAATCTGGAACTTTCTGCTATCAGTATAAGTTTCGTATTTCGCCTAATTTTCATTATTTTTTATAGTTATAAACTTAGTTCTATTGCCTAGTTTCATCAATAATTAAAAATTGAAGCCTATTAATTTCCATGATAACTTACTATTAAGGAAAAGTTTGATCCTAGCTTATAAGAAAAAATTGCAATTTAAAACTGTAAAGCTAACTATTATTTTAAGTGTATTTACTCCGATGATGATATTTAGCTTTATTTTATTCCAAATATACGATAAATATTAAATATCACATATAACTTTTGAATGCTAACCTTTCCAGATCATTTTATTCATCTGCAGTGTTAATGCAAAGGTGGTTTTTCTGCCAGATATCACAGTATTTCATATTTAAAATTTGTGATAACTAAATCATTGTTTTTACTAAATCATTATTTTATTTTTATTTATTAAATTATTATTTTAGATTTTCTAGATGTGAATTAAAAAATAAAAAATGATATAATATATTTTTGGTGGTTTTTAGTGGAACTGTATTTTTCCACTTTTTATTTAAAAATTAAATATTTTAAAATTATTCAAATTTCATTTCTTCATTGTTTAAAGGTATACCCTATTATATAGTGATTGGTTAGAAATTTAATTACCTTTCTGTTTACATTTTTTGTAGAAATCATTTTAAATTTATTCTTTGACACAATAATTGATTTAATAAAAATGCAAAATATCCCATATCCTTATTATCTAATATAATATTAAATAAATTTAAGAAAATATTAAAATAGGAAAAACGCATCTGCAAGAAAACGTATTCCACATTCTTTATTCGAATATTTGGTATTTCTTTGGACAAAAAAATTCTAGAAGGCAATATTTCATGTCATAAAAGAATCAAATATGAAACATTAGTTATGACTTTTTCATTCAAATGCTACTGATGTCTATGGATTCACATCTTCTATTTCATTCTAAGGTAGTTTGTGATTGATGTTGGATAGTAATTTTTTCCTCGAAGTTTTCACCCTTCCACGAGACATTTTTTCAAACATAATTGGCAATTTATACCCAATTTTAAATAGGTAAAAACACTATTTTATTAAAAATGGAAGTTTATTTCAAAAGTTATATCAAGTATCTTAAAAAATGAATAAGTCTTGCGCTGGACATATTTCAGAATTGCAATTTATCTTTTCTATTGGAAAAAGCTGCCAAAATTTTAATACATTTCCGAAATACTTCTGCATTTGATATGATTGATAAATGCTGAAGAAACATCAAGTTTGCTATTTGAAATATATGAGCCAGAATAACAGTAAAATAAATATATTTCATTAAATATATAAAAAGAAGTTATTTGTTTTGGTAATGATTTGAGAAATTTTAAAATATTAGAGATTTTTTAATTTTTCAATACCAATTGAATTATTTCTCCTGAATAATTTTAGGAGCAATTTTTTTACAATCATTTTAGGATAATATACATTCGCCTATCAAATGCTCTATAGAAATGCATTCGTCTAATGTAGATTCTTACATTATCAACGTAACTTTCCGATTTAGCTTTATTTAAAAATCAAACTTAGTCCCTAAATTTTATAAATTTGATTACCCTAAATATTTTTTTCGTTGGTCGAATTACTAAAAAACTTCAATAAGATACCACTGAATCTCCTATTGCAAGCAATAATAACGTTTAAAATCGACAGATTTCAAGTTGATTAAATTTGTTTGAGGTTCTTCTGCACACATTTTTATAGTAATTCAAAATTGTTCGATAGTTATATTTACAAATGGATTATAAACATTGAAAAAAATGTACTTTCTACGATAAGATAGAATCTCCGAACAATTTGATATGAATGTCAGAGTGGTAATAACAAGTTTTATTACCCATTTTACCTAATTAAGTAATACTGCATTCATAGCAGTAGAACTTTGAATAAATTTTGTAATGATTTTACTAACACAAAAACGAAATTTTACTATGAATTTAAATAGAAATGACTTAACGTACAGAAACAACCTTATTTTTAATGATCAGTAAATCTTGCATATTTGCGAAGCATGATGATGACCAACTTCATTGTTTGGAATGAGCCTGCTTATATGTTATGGAAGTCATTTGAATCACAAAGAACGACCTACAATTTATTTCTCAAAGAATGTGAAGCATCATTCCTTCGAATACATACGTGTTTCATGAAAATAACTGCTAATTTTTGATACTTCATGCATATTGGGATGGTTTGGATCCATTCGAAATGAGTACCTCCAAAATTAATCAGCTCATGAGCAGGTCTTGCAAACTCTTTGTGAGTTCTGTACCACATGGATAAATGGTAATGAGACGAGTCTCAGGAACTAAAATTTTAGATATTCTCATGTCATTAAAGGTACGGGATTTTTTAAGTTGTCCTAGTTTCTAAAATATGATCAGTGTTGCCAGTGAACAAACAACCCTGACTCATGTGTTTTGAACCAATTTTCTTCGACCTCAATTTATATTCTTACGATATTTCGATCACTAGCTGCTGCCATTACTGTTTTGCTAGGCAAACAGCCTCTGAGTCTTTATGACGTTAATGATGTGTGTACTTTCAATATCAAGACACCTGTTACTAACATTCATCCACTTATGATATGTACTTGTAACGATTTTTGCCAAACCACCAATGACATTTGCAATTTTGGCGATACCTATTCTGATGATGTTTGGATTATCAAACTATTCATATTCCATTTTAAATCAGGATCCACTCTATTGATCAGTAATTCAGGAAACGACTCTTAAGCTTGATGCACAACTTTAATTGTAAATACACATATTTAAGCTGAATATATCACCTTCTTCCGAAACAACAGAAAGTTTAATAGTCTACTAGATTTTATTTAACATGAAGATCAAAGATGCTGTGGTTTTACGACTTTGAAAAAATTGGTTTTAATTTTTAAAATGCAGCAAATACTAACATTTACATCTACAAAAATGAAGGAACACATACATAACAAATATTTATATATACATACATAAATGATAACGCGAATCGTTATGAAATATTTACAAATATTTAAACATTAATATATTTTAATATAATTTTTATTTATAATTAAATAATTTTATGATTTCGCACAGTAAATAACACCAGAAATTTCAACTTGTATAAATGACAAATTTGTTGAACTTGATATAAAATATTCTATGTCTGTAATTATTTTAGATAATTTAGGAGTATTTAAGCTGTTTTTCTGACTGCATATTTCTTTATAAGTTCCAAAATATATTTAAAGTTTTAATGTACATTATTAGTATTGTGCAAAATTTCTATAATATGCTGAATATGTTGATGAGTTATTCTTTTAATATCTATGAACTATTTGCAGCAAATATTTTGGAGAATAGTTTTAGATTAACTGTTTAGTCTGTTACCATAATATGGTTCAAAATTATAACGTATTGTTTTTTGATTTGTTTTATTTTACAGTTCACTAAAAACATCTCTACTACAATTTTAAGGTACAAATATTAAATTCAAATTCTCATAATGCATGAAGTCATTTTTCTATACTTAATTTATGTGTTTCCTAACAATCATATAATACCTAAAATTTTAAATGTGGGTGATATGATGTGTGATCAAATACCTCTCTATATGTATGTACAGTAATCAAAATTAATAAATGAAACATGGGATTTAAGTTAGCATAAAGCAAACGGCCTCAAAACACTTTTAATTTATTTCGTGCTTCTTTTGTCCTTTTTTTATTCCTTTATAAATGATCACAGACAAAGATTGGCGAACATGGATTTTATTTGAATAGAAAAAAGGGCCTTATAGCCTACGTACTTTGCGTATCGTTGTTTCCCACTACAAACGTATACTGATTTTCGGAAAGAATTACAATTTGAAAATTTAATCTTGTCTATCATATGTTATGATGTATATCTATAGATTTATGAAGCTCTTCTTAAAACTGCTTAGCACCTAAAATGGGGAGCACATTCATCAATCAAAATAATGCAAAACAATCAATGAGTGAAATACTTGAAAATTGTTCTTTGTAAAGTGCATTTTAAATATGGAAATCATGTATATATTTTTATCTGTATTACAATACATTTTTGATCTACGGCATGTTAGGAAATTATAATCATGTTCAATAAAGAAGAAAAATATTTTATCAGAAATCTAAGAATTATAAAGTTACACTATGATGATAAAAAAATTAAAGATTCGGTGTCATATAAATCTTTCCTCTTGTATCATCTGTGGTTAATTGTAATTAATAATTTTAAGGAAAGGGTATGAAATACATAGCATCGCTTTCTTCCTGAAATGAACGAAAATCAAAAATTGTATTCATCGCGAAATAAAGAACTCAAAAATGAGTTCTGATCAGCGTTTAGTGTAATTTAAACTAATTGCAAAGCATGTTATAAAAATCTTGAAATTAAATATAGTTCTTAAATTACTTTAATGGTTTGGTTTGTTTGTCACTCAACGGTCATTTTTTGAACACGAGGGCTGATTAGAACGGGATATACGGTTTAAAGTGGATTCCGAACCACTACAAACATCAAGGCCCAAGGTGGGATTCGAACTCACGAACAAGTTCGCTAACCATTCGGCTGCCAGCTCGGCTTTAATTACGTTAAATAGAGCTCAACAATTTCCTATTAGTTTTATTTCATTCTTTCCAACGGATCATTATCATTTCAACAAAATTCTGCTAACAATGAGAATAAGGGTTTTATTAATATCAATTTACTATCTGAAACGAAAAATTTATTAGCAAATAGGATTTTTCCTATTTGAGTTAATGTAACGAAAACTAGATCAAAGAAAAAGTTCCTTTAAAAATCATTACATTTTAAGTAAATTTATTTTTTCCAAAAAATGTATGCATAGTAGAAAAATATGTCTTTTATGTATTGTTAAATTTAATGCATTACTTCAAAAACTTTTAAAGGAAAGACAATTTCGTGTTGTTATTCATTTAGTACAGTCACCAACAATAGAAAAGTAGTACAATAAAAGGAAATAAATGGTTTTCCCAAATATATATAATACTATATATAACTAAAATAACTACGTATTCTTTGCTAACATATTTACTATAAAACCACATTTTATATATTTTTTTATTTATTTCTCTTCCATTCCTTAGATCACGATATTTTTACAAATATTTTAAAAACCAAGATTTAATGATATAATTTATTCTCTTTTATACATATTGTAATGTATTTCATATTTATAAAATTCCTTTTCATCATTTGATGAATTTAGCATAAGAAGTGAACGAAGCTAATGTATTTTGATTTACTTAAATAGTTGAACATGTTTTATTTTGAATTAATTTATCATATAACTGAATTAGATAAATAGAAAAATAAACGGATTATACAACTCAGAAATTAAAAGGAAGGACAAATTTAAAGCGAAGAAAATCAGAGTTATGTTTATGGTATGTTTAATTGATTTTTAATTAGAAATTAAACTAACATAAAAGTTATTTGAAATTGTAAAAAAGTAAAACAAAACAATTAAGAAATCTGATTGAAAATCAAGTTATTACTATTATGATTAATAATCATAAGTAATATTAAAATAATCTTATTTACTTCTTAAAGCATGTATTCTTTCTAGAGTTATGATCAAATTATGATAACTAAAACACAAAAAGGAAAAAAGTTATTCTTTCCTTATCACAATGACATTTTTCTATTAAATGTAAAATTGTGAGGATTGGAAGAAAAGATGAACCAAATTTGGTATTATATCATTGCAATAAATTAGCAATGAGAAAGTGCATAGTAGCCTATTTGGATGATTTGCTTTCTTAAACTTCATTACAAATTGACGTAAAGATTTAATGGTTTTCGATTATATTCACATTAATTTTTGCAAAAATTAACCTATGAATAAATCTAGTAACGTAATGATAATATGATGTGTAAAATTTTGCCAGAAATATTCTGATGATAATAACAAAATACATATTATATCAGCAGTAATTTTTCATACGTATATATAAGTGTTGAAAAGACTAATAAAATGAATGGATAATTTAAGCACTTTAATAGGATTTTAAAATTAAGATGTTAATAAAAATCATATTTTAAGTGTATTATAAAATACAAAATATTTCCCTTGCTTTTTAAAAGAAAAAATCTAAATTCTAATATTTCCATTAATACAATCATGTATAGATACAGTAATTTTAGTGGCAATAATTACAGGATTCCTATAAATAAAAATTGTTAAAAGCATTATGAATCAATAATTTGTTTTTCTGATGATTTAAATCTGTTATATGCAAATAATTTAATTAAATACCAAGGAAGAATCTATCGCAATGGATAAATTATGTTAGCTTAAAAATATCAATGTAATAGATAAGAACTTTTATTTTGTTAAAAGTTTTTTTTTAAAAAATATGTAAAAAATTATATTTAATAAACTTAAGTAAAGGATAATAATTTTGACAAAATGAAAAATAGTAAATTTTTTGCTTGATGGGAAAACGCAATAATGTATCACACAAACCATGTAAACTTATATTGCTTCCTAAGTTTTATTAGATTATTATCCAAATGAATTCAGTTACGTAACTTTCTTAAAATATTTTTTCAGAATTCCTTGGATAGATATTCCTTTTTTATAATAAATTGGAAAACAGATGAATATAACAATATTCATTATTTTCCTTCTAAATTTTTTACGCATTCTTTTTCCAATTTCCGAATAAATTTTCTCCATATGCAATTTCTTCAATTTGAAAATAGTATGACAGTTTTTCTATTTCATTAAGGGTACACCAGCTGAAATGATCTCAGAAATACTTCTTCATATTCCTTTATTTATATCCATTGCAGAATTTCTTTTGACCATTTCTGCCTATGAAGGATATTTTTTAATCCAAAACCACATTTAGCAAAAAAATGCATATCTAGGAAGTAGCAATGCCTAAAATCTCAGTATTCTACGAACGAATTAAGAACTATTTTCCCAGCACTGCTAATCTTTATTTAAAGAATTTATTATAAATTAAAGCAAGGTTAAATTCCTCCATTCTTTAAAGTTTCGGTTATCAGAAAATGATGACTTTCTGATGACCAAAATAGAACTAAATTACACTGTATACATTAATGACTGCTTAAATGGCAGAAAATCTATAAAGTGATCACAATGTCTTCCAACTGAGTAATGTGTCTTAGAGTGACAAGCTAATTATGGGAATTACGTATGTACGAACGTCACGATGTTAGGTGGCGCTGCTATGCCACTTGTAGTTCTCTTTCTATAAAAAGAAAATTGAGAAGTGAAAAAAGAATATACACTTGAATGAGATATATCAGGGCCACGATTAAAGTGGAAGTACGATGTTAAAACTTCCTTGGCCGCATATTTGCGGAATTTATTGTAAATATGTAAATAGTTTTAACTTTCATTAAAATTTGAATTAAATATCAGGCTTGAATTATTCAAATAACTTCGAAAGGAAATTTCAACTCTGTCTTGAAAAAACTTAACTGTCAGCACATGGACAATTATTGCTCTTTCACCGTCCAGAGTATTTCTCTAATTCAAAACCGATTTTCTCAGTCTTAATTCAAATTTTTATAGAAGACTAATCTTATAAAAATGTGAATACTTTATAATAATTCATTATCCATTTGAAGTATAACAATTAGGGATGATGAATATTTTTTTAAAAAAATCTATCAATTTCCCCCCCTTGTAACAATGTTTTAAAAGTATCAAAGATGGCCGTAAATTTGCAAACAAAAAAATTATGTAATTGGTGTATAGATTTGTTTGAGATGTATTCAGCAAAATTATAGTGGAATTTTTTTAGTAAATCTACCATAATTTATTGCATTTCAATGTTCACAACATAAAATTAAGATTCTCTTTTCTGAGTTTCTGTGTTTGACCAGATTTTGAGCATTACAAATTTTGAATGTTTAGGTAAAGATCCAATACGACTTTTTTCGTCTTTAATCTGAAGTTTATTTACACACTTGTCGAGCTAAATGGAATTTTAAACAGAATAATCTACACTAATGATTCAATTTAGACAAATATACTGAGGAAGTTATTTAAATCTATATAATCTTGAACTGAAAGGCAGATAGTGAAATATTTTAATAAACTAATAATGATTATAATAATATATTTCATGGATTCAAATGTGAATCCTACGTCTCACTCCATGGTTCAAATTAATATTCTAAAGCTAATCATTTCATTTTACTTCAGATAATAATATAATTTTAAAAAATAAGGATTCATTAGATTATATTTTTCATTAGGAACTTAAAATGTTGTTGTTGTTTCCAATCCTTCAAAGATCTAGCGGCAGCTAGATTAGATTCATGACATCGTGAACCCCAGCGAAATCAAGTATCAAAAGCAGACATGCGTAAACATCCGCCAAAGCAAGTCTCAGACAATCTAGGATGTGATCGGTGAAAGCCGGCTTCCGATGACTTAAAATGTATTGTATGCTATCAAGTGACTAGAATAATCTCCATTGCAAGATATGAAAAATAGTGAAATAATTTATTTTTTAATTGTATAATTTTTTTCAAATTTTTTTTCAATGTATAATTAAAAGTAATAAACAAGAAAAATGATCGCTCTAAAATTCAAAAAGCAGTTTTACAAAAAAAAAAAAAAATTAGAATATAATATGTCTAATATTGATGTTAATATTTTATAATAAAATTAGAAATTACATTTCTCATTCATAACATAATAATAATAATTTTCTTATCAAATTTCTTTCAATGAAAATTTCACAAAACAGATTAATGGCCCGATTTGAGATTAATGTTAATTTATTATCCTATGCTTAGTTACTTTTGTTATTTAAGTACGGTAGGAATTTTTAAGCATATTAAGCACTATAAATCTAGAATAAAAAAAAATAAACATTTTCATAATTTAGAGAAAAAGAGCGATTCTCAAACTCAGTGCACCGTTGCTGACACTTTTTAAAATTATTTACACATTTCTTGTTGATTATAAACATCAACTGATTCTTAATTTTGAATTACAGTTAAATATCATGATCAACACATAAATTGGCAATTCAAACAGCGACAAGTGAGACACATTTGACTTTGACAAACCTTCTCACAATTTTTATTAGTAAAAATTGAAGTATATTGTCTTCCGAACACTAGAGAAGCATTTTTTGCTGCGTTGCCACATAAAAAAAAGAATATTTTATCTATGTATCAAGAAACGCTAAAATTGATCCTGTTGATTTCATTTTGAAAAAATGTATTCGTAAAATTGCATAAATGATGATCTTTATACAAATTCTTTGAATTGTATTTTTGCTTTCACGTTTCTTTCATTTATTTCTATGCAATCTTGTAATGTATAATATTCTAGATATAATACGAATTTATTAAATGTGTATAAGTTATTTGTAAATTCTTCACATTCTTAAAAATGAGCTTGCAGAGTAAAAATTATATTGCTCAGAAATATATCAACAGGAGGAAAATATCAACTCCTTTGAAAATATGCAAACGTATAAATGTTTCGTCCCACAAATACTAGATTCTAAATAGATTTCATGCTCAGTTCTATTGCCAAACTAATTCTATTCGAAATTTGCATTTCTCGGCTCGTTTCTCAACACAATGCTCTTAGAACTCCCATACATATATGCAAATTTTAAATATATTAAAATTTATAGCATTCAATATGTAATAATTTTGCTAGAATTGACAATTTAAGTACATTTATTTATGTTTTTTATATATTATGTTTTTTGGAAAACATTTCTTATCTGTTATTTTACTAAAGTAAGAAAACGTTTCTTTTAATAATACTAAATAAATAAATTTTAAATGATATGTATGAAAAACAAAGTTTTTGTAAGGTATGAATATAAGGTAGTAGTTTTGTAAGGTAGCTTTTGTAAAGTAAACTATCTGGAATGTTTAAAAAGAAAATATTTTTTAATGGATTTAAAATTTAAATGTGTACTTCTCATACAAAGATAATGAAATAAAACAACAAATCAAGGATAAATACAGGCTATGGATGGCTCACGATTATAACTTAAATGTTCAAATCAGTAGTTGGTAGAACCGCCTCTGGTGGTGATACATGTTTTTATACTCTCAGTAAAATATGACATAGACTTCTAATAGCATTTTATGATACTTTCTGCTATATATTCACTATATATTGCTCTAAATCTGCAATATTTTGAGGTGACCGAATCTAAAAACCACCCATATCTCAAGCATATTCGATTAGTGAAAGATGTCATAACCTTGCTGGCAAGAAGGATTATTATTCGCGCGATGGCAGTCCAGAGATATGCAGCTGAATTAGGTCTGGCATTATCTTACTGGAAACTATTCTTCTAGATAACGTAGCATGAAGTTTAATACCATCGGCTGCAGGATAGTATCAACATATGAATGAGCTGTTAAAGATATATGGAACATGACTGGAGATGACCTATTGTCGCATGGCATTGCATGCCATTAAGTTACGTGAAATTGGAGCCCAAGTCTCTCCAGACACGAACTCTATGGACATCTGCCTCAAGAGAGACATCTCTGAACACTATGCAATGTCAGTCTGATGGCAATCATGATTATCCGATGTGACACGACTTCAGGTGACTATGAAGTTAATGGCAGACGTCGTAAGGGTCACTGTTAGAGATACCTCACCTCAGCCAAGCTCGAGAAATAGTGGATGGTACCATGGCATATGGAAGAAGCTGTAGTAGGTTGAATAGTAGTTAGATAGAAACAGTCGGTGGGAGTATTCGTGGATTTGCAGCAGAACCAGGCAGAAGACCCCCAATACTTGGCCTGACCAACCCCAGAGGTATCATTTCACTTGGAAGACATTGCAATAAATCCTAGCTAACACGGTGGATCTTCGTTTGAATGGGTATTTGAACTCACTACTTTCCAATAACGAGTACGATGCCCTAACCAATAACACCAACACTGCTTCTACCAATATTAGTGGAAAATATATTAAAAATAGCAAATTTAGTTATGGAAAATGAATTTGGAAGTACATTTCGAATACATCATGATTTGACAATTGCATAGTTGTTTGTCATATAGTACAACAACAAAAAAAACACGCATAAAAATCCGTTATATTGTGCAAGGAACTTCAAAATGTGAGTTTTTTTACAGTATATTCTTCATAATTATATGTAACGTTTTTTGAAATGCATCGTCCATAATCCTATGAATTATTTTTCGTCAATCCTTATATTTGTTCTAAAAACTTCCTTCGATGAAAGTATGACGAATTTGTTTCCTTTCCCTGTTTTGTTTCCGCATTTGTTTTCCGTTGTGAACTAAACAATGATAAACTTTCTTGGGTATGAAAATTAGTTAATTGGTTCGATTTTTAAAATCATCTTGATATTTTGGTTTCATAAAATTGAAACACTTATTTTTAAGAACAAAGCCAACATATATATTTCTCACCATTTAAATTTAAAATAAGAGAAACTTTAATGTTATATTTAAATACAAATGTATTCCGATTAACAATTTATGAACTAATTTAAATTTTTTAAGGCAGTACGAAAATATATGGTAGATATTTTAATGTTACATAAGCATAATAAATATTTGAAAAATAATTACGATATTTATGACATCTTTATTATCTGCTTTTTATGAGTAAATTATTATTAATTTATTTAAATTATGTTTTATTTTCTTTCAAGTTTGGTAAACTTTATTAAATGCATGAAATCAAACATATCTATATGACTCGATAACATTTATATACTCTAAATGGGCATGCCGTATGCACAGTGCCCGTTCATGTTATTCACTAGATTCACTAGATTCCGTTCACTAGATTCAGGTATACTATGATGATATCTATTGCAACCAAGTGATCAGCATTCTCTTTGCAGCCTCCCATCATTATACTAACATTAAAATACTACAAACATCGCTGGAAAAAGAGATTATTTTTCCCTGTTTGCTCGTTCGTTTTTGAATTAACGGCAGTTGTTATCTGTTTGTTCCCTACATAATCAAGAGAAACTGAGGAAATCCCTACTATTCTTGCAGATGGCATCCATGAAAAGGCGTTGAAAACCTAGAAGCCATTTAATATAAGCTTCTGTAACTCCATGATTACACGTTCGCATGTTATTGTTTGGATTTTGACCAATGAAAAAGCAATGTCACGAAATGATTATTTCCATTTTCAATTGGCAACGATCTTGCTTTTGTTAAAAATGATATTTAATGTTAAACATTTCTTATTTGCAAAGTAGGAATATAATTTAAAAACAAGTAATCTTTAAAAAATATCTTACGTAGGTCATCAAACAAAATATTTTTCTTAGTTACTTTTAGCAAATAAAAGCAATTAATATAAATGTACTTATGCATATGACAGAATTACAATGTTTCTTTCATGTAAAACATAAATTAGTTAATTAAACTTAATTAATATGTGAGAAAATTGCATTAACGTCTTGTGTCATCTACTAAGAGTTTAAAAAAATGTATTTAGCTTGAGTGGATGCTTAAAAAGTATTTCATTCATGATTGAAAATTTGTGTACAATATATATAAATATACATAGGAAGAATGTGAATTTATAGCAGGAATTGAAAAATCCAATTTTATGGGGTGAATTATAAATGAAAGATGCATTACATAATTTTCTTATGTGCAGCACAACGGATGACATTTGTGCTTTCTATTTCTTTATAACTCGGTTGTTTTTCCGACGAAAATACTAAAAATTAACTTTTCCCATATGAAAATACAAATAAATAGGTTGAAGAAAATATTTGGAAAAGAAAAAAAAAAGTGTTTTGTAAAGTCAAAGAAAATAAATAGTTTTTCATTTTAAAAATGTCTATTTTTGAATTTTCTGCTTATAGTTAACATACAGTTATTTTAACTCTAATTATGCAGGTTAATCTTATAAAAAATAAAACAGTTATTATTGATAAATTACATTTCCGTTAGCTAGATAGATATAAACTTAAGGAATTTTAAAGATACATCGGTATGATTACAAGATTTCAAAGAAATCTTTATTACGTTGATCGGAAACTGCTTATTTTGAAAAAATTTCAGCACAGCAAAAATATTCTTAATCTAAATAATTTTTTTTAATTTACATGTTTTTTCAATTATGCATACATTTAATTTACTGATAATTAAATAAGGATATAAATTTTCTGTTTTATAATAAAATTAGCTAATTACTAGTTATTTTTATAACTGTTAAATATGCATCTATAATATATTGTGATATTATATTATAATAAAACCCGTAATCTCATAAACTGATTATTTTTAATTTTTTAAATAGGCATATCACATGATGATATATTACATTAGTGTTACCCTAAGGTGAATCACTGATTATATATTTGCATATTTCAGTCAGAATATACTTTACATTAGTTATGTAAAAGCCTAATGTGGTAAAATAGGTATAGAAACGCCGATTCGCAACCCAAAACTTCAAGCTTACTTAAAAAAAATAAAAATCCATTAAAACATTTAGCAATTTTAATGGAATAATAATGGATTTAAGTTATTCTCATAGAAGTTTGAGAAAGTAGTATGTTATCAAAGATATTTTCCGATAATAACAATGGAATTTGATCTTACCTTATATACTACTCAGAAGCAATCAGATATGTTTCTTGTATAGAAAACAATTAAGAAAAACATTTTTAAAAATTGTAGTACTACATGATAAATTAACCAGATATGTAGACTATGGTTTTATGGAAAACATGTTGCTAATTTTCGTATAATTATTGAAGTTTGAAAAAGTAACTACACTAATTATTTTAAAAATTTAATATTTTCTTAGATTTGTTAGAAACACTTTCTTGTATTATAAAATATGATCTCACATTTAGATCAATTAAAAAGTACCATTGAAAATTTACTACAATTTAGAAAAATTAAATATTGAATCTGGGAATATCTCTTTTCATTCGTGTACGAAGGAGTTTCCAATCGGTGGTACATTGGAAAAAAAGAAAACACGACCGTTACAGTGGCTTAGTTATTTTTCAAGAAATAGAAAAGAGTGATTTTAAAAGCGTGTAACACTGTGGTCACGTAAAAAGAAATGTGATCCGAATATATTTTTCTTTCTTTATTCGCGTTGTTTTGTTTAAAATGCAATTGTAAAACTGGAAAAGAACTCTTCGTTTTCGTTGCGAAAATAATGCTGGAATTATATACATCATACTATATACAAAATTTTCTTGAGTTCAAGTCAGTTTCAGCAACGGTTTAAGTAAGTAAGAAGGCTGTAAAAAATTTCGTAACGGGATATACTTCATATTTTAAATTAGCTATAGACTAATATCTAAATACATGTTTTCTTCTATTCATGTTATCAATTCAAACTCAGACAAAATTTCGGTGAATACACCTTGTTAAGGACTCAATTCATATAAAAAAGGACAACTAAAGTAGTTTAATAGTCATAGAGTGATGCAATATAGAGTGCTACAGACCTTTAAATTTCCGTGGCTCTTATTGAGATCTCACAAAATACCTTAGACGTATATCAATGATTATATACGACTGTTAATTTTATGACGCATTTTTATGTGTATTTTATTACCACTTTATCATTTTTCATAATTCATTTAAAAATAATTATCCTACAATAAGTAAGCAACGTTAATTTTTCTTAATTTTATTCAAAGTATGAGAAAGTGGTTTGTAAAATACAGTAACTTATTACACCTTCACTGATATTTACAGGAATTTTCATTTAAAGGAATGTATTTGTAAAAATACTTTTGTGTGTGGGGAGAGTGTGCGTAATAGCATATATTAGCATACGTGATTATTGAAAGTATTTTCCCAATTAAAGCAAATTCATATAGATAATCTAATTCAGGCTTTTAATAATATATAATTCCTTATAAAAATTATTTCACTTATGAACACACACACATTAACATAGAAAATAATAAAATTTTTTAATTAATTTCTTTAAATAAATTATAAATTTAAAATAAAGAATTTTTCATTAATTTAAAAAATTTTATTTTCATTAACCCCTTGTAGTTTGGGAATAATAATCTTCATACGTTGAACCCAATGTAATCAATGCATATATTTTAATCGGGTTACGACAAGTGTACTGTTAATTAATTATGAATCTTAACGTTTTAAAATATAGCGTATTTTACTGTACAAAGCTTATTTATTGAAATGTCTGAATAAATATAAATCATAAGTTGAAGATGTAGAAATCATTTTAACAATAATTTTAAATGAATTGTTACATTTGGATGAGAAACCGGAATCTTTAAAAGGATAAATCCCTTAAAGCAACATGAATAATTAATTTGATCAAATGGGAACTTCTAATTTAAATTCTTAATCAAATTGTACCTGAGTTTGAATACCCATGTTATATTTAGAGCTATTTTAACATCAAACTCTCTAATAACATCAGGAAAATTGTAACTCACTTTCAAAACATTCTGTTGCAAAATTTAACATAAATTTTATCCCGGGTTTAGAAAATTGAATTTTAAAGATTTGTCTTTGAACATATGAAGAAAATTATATATCGTATTGAATGTTATATATTCATAGTTAAATGATATTATTAAATGTATCTCTTAGTTACTTTTTTCTTTCATATTACAAATTTGATTCTCTGGGTATAAATATATTACCTATCGAAAATATATGATATTATATCTAATAATTTGTTTTTATTGAGAATATTCTAAATATATGAATGAAGGTATTTAAATTATAAAATTGAAATGTTACTGTGTGTTTAAATACGCTATTATTTAACATTCAATAATAGTGTTGTTAACAAAACTGTATCTATGTCAACACTTCGGGCATAATTCAACTATTACATTAGAGGGTTGTAGAGTTAAATTTTTTTCTTTATTATTGTATTTTTACTAAAATATACAGAGGGTATTAACACATTTATAGCACGATTTTGATAACGAATTAAAAAAAAGTAAATGTTTTAAAATAAAACTTTTTAGCAACAGCTTATTATTAGAAATGAGAAATATGATCTGCTACTTTTAAATTTATTCTTCTTTTAAAGGGTCACATATAAACATGCTGTGTACTGAAGGATATGTTTTTGCCCTTTCCGAAGATAAGCGTTCTTATTCCAGAATTCAAAATCGTTGTGAAATGCATGGTATTAAAATTTAAGTGCAACATAAGCAATATTATTAATCGGACAGGAAAAACTGTCAATTGTTATTTCTACATAGAAAGAAGACTCCAAATGGATATCCGTAAATAGTACGTACTGATTCAAATGTTTCTAAAGTGAAATCGCTGGAAACAAGAGAAAATCCGCCAACACAGAAATCAATTGCAAAGTCTTTAGATACATCTTTAGCAACAATAAATAAAATAATAAATCAGTATTTACAACTTAAAAATGCTAAAATAGATAATGTTCACCAGCTTTAGCCGAGACATGTGGCTCAACGCAAAACATTTTGTAGAATCTTGTACGAAAACCATTTAGCAAAAGATAAATAGAAAAACACTGTGAGCCTTGATGAAGCATGTGTTTACTTAAATGACTGCAACAAAAACAGTCTTTTTACTATAGAAAATGAGGAGAAAAAAATTTACAAACCCGTTTCCGTCAATGTAAAGAAAGTTTCAGTAAGGGGTTTATGATTGCCGCAGGTTTCTCCTACAATGGGAAATTAAAAATAAAAAGAGTGGAAAGAAATGCTAAAATCAACTCATCGTACTATCAGGAGAAGGTTTTACGTCCAATATTTACAAAACAAATTCCACTTCTTTATCCCAATGACATTCAAAGAGAAAAACTTCAAGACAAAGCTATAAGTCATACTTCGAGAACTACCACTGCATTCCTTGAAAAAATGATGACTAATACAGATATTGCATGTATACATTTTCAACCTATCCCAGCGAAATCCCCTGACGTTTCACTTATGGACTATTGTGTCTTTGGTCTGTTAAAAAAGGCTCTTTCTAAACGTAAACCCACCAAGATAGATGGACTCTGGAGTTGTGGAAGAGGAATGGAAAGCAGTACCCCTGAAAATATTGCGAAAAGCTCTTCTATCATGGAAATCACGATGCAGACTTATAGTCCAGAAAAAAGGCTATTAGATCGAACAATTAAAAAAATAATCTTTAGATTTTAAACATTAATTAAATGGCCATGAAATCGTTCTAAAAATGTGTTAATACCATCTGTTGATAACATTAGAAAGAATTTTATTTTTATATGATCAAAGATATGTTTCTTTATGGATAAGTTCGATAATTTCTGAAATTCAGATATTTTACTATTCTTTAAATTTGTGTGTTTATGATTTTTACGTGGTTTCTATAATACCAATTTTATATGTGGCAGTTTAAAAAGTACTCAAGCCATTTAGTATAATTTAAATAATTTATATTATAATTAATTAATGAAATATTAAGTTACAAATTCTGTTTTGTGCTTTGATTTTAAGCAGATTACATTTAAGTTCTGAAATTGATAAATATCTCAACCTCATAATTTGTAGAAATTGAAATATTAATTTAAATAAAGTGGAGGTTCCTTAAATTTGAGGCAAGTAAATAACCTAAAAAATCTCATTTTGATGATAGCAAATAATTTGATAATTTTTTATAATTAATTTAAGAAGTTATTAAAATATTTCGTTCCTGTACCAAAAATGTTTTAAAGTACTTCAAAATTATACTTTCTAGCGTGCATTTTTACCAACTATTTCTACAGTTGAATACAATCTATAATTCAAGTTTCCATTTATATCAAAATATTCGGTTTCATTAGGTAGAAATATCGCATAATAAATTCCGATACCTAAATTAAAGTGTCAACTGATTTTGCTAATCAATATATACATTTGTTTATATGTATGTGTGAAAAATTACATAATATCAAAAAATTGTGTGTGAATTTCTTTAAAAAATATTATATTACAGAAGAAATTTACCTCATAAATTTACTGTAAATTTTCTTCCAAGTGATGAATATTCATTTATTAAATTATTATTTTAAGTATAAATACTACTAAAAATCATTTTAAGGAACAAATTAATTTGGAATAACAACAAAATAATACCACTTGAATAAGGTTTTAAGAAAAAAAATAAAATTTTAAAATTTTTATGATCATTTATTTAGTTGGAAATAATATTTCTTTCTATCTTTTGACTTTCTAGCTGATGGTTAAATGCCATTATTTACTACACTGATATTTTTTTTATTACCATTTGATCAAGAATATGAAAAAAAAATTTTACAGTTCAAAATAAATCTGATTTTACAGAATGTAAATATTTATGTTTCGCTGGATAAAACTCAGCTTCTATGCCAACATAAGCACATGTTTTAATGAGCACTCATGTACTTGTGTGCTCTGTAATATATCTATTAATGCGTTAATTCTGCCAATGTTTTACTAAAGTAAAAATTTAATCAGGATGTTTCCTGCGTACTCATTTTACTATGACAATTTCCTTTAGTCCAGATAAAATAAAAAATTTCAATCTATTGTATAGATATTTATAAAAATGATAGAAATATTGTAAGGAAAATCAATTTGAATAGTAACCAGGAAAATAACATCTTAACTATGTAGCATTCTTTCCAACTGAATATTACCTGGTACAAGATTCATCTCTGCCACATATTGGTTATGCAGTATTACAATCTTTTTTGGGTTGAGTTGTTGATATTACATAAACCAAGTCAAGTTGTAAAGGGACAAGGAGAAAAAGTTGAATGCTTCGTTGATAAGGTGCAGCATCGAGAATTACAATTTCTTCAGCGAAAGTGTTCAATATTATTCATCAATAATATAACGCCGGACTGCACACAACACATGAATCAATTAACATATTTTGCAAATTATTAGGATATTTCCATGGCAACATATAACAAATTTTCACAATTTCAGGTCTTCCTCAAAAAAAGGCTTAGGATCTGATTATAAGATATTTGCGAGATTGTCGTTGCTTTATTTTAATGAGAATAAGATTGAAATAAGTTATGTGTTTTAAGTTTTTAAAATTATAAGCCAATTGAAGTGTAATTTTCTTTGAGTGCTTAAAACATTACGTTACGCTTAATGTGTTATTCTATGCTTAACAGAGAAAGAGAGAGATAAGAGATTGTTATATCTATTTTTGAAAAAAATATTTTCTGATTCAATAGCAGTGTATTTTAATTTTTTCCTTTTCTCTTATCACTAAAATATGCAATTTTTCCTTTTTCAATAGCAATAATTTTGTTGAAGTATTCCGATAGAAACAAAAGGAATTTACTTCAGGATACAATAGTCTCTGAAGATAATTGTTACTTATGTCGTTGGATAAGAGGAAAAAGAAAAAAATCAAATTTTTTGTTTGCAAAAACTGATAAAAAATAAAATGTCTTATTAATTTAATAAAAATGATTTCCATTAAAAGATACGTTCATGAATTTTACACTCCCACACTTATACATCTCATATACACAAGCAAAAATATTCTGGCATAACATTTTCATAGATTAATGAATAGTTGTTGTTCATTAGATACACAAAAAATTAACAAATTGCTGTCGTTAAATTTATCCATACGTCCCAATAAGCATACCGAGTAAGTAACTAAATATAGGTGATCTTGAGGGGCGAAATTGCTTGCATTAGTTATCTCTCTTAAAAGGATGTAATAGAAAATAAAAAGTGACAACAATAGTGAAAGCTTACCCAATGGAAAACAGAAAAATACTTTAATAACAAAAGCAAAATTTGTCCAAAAATATGTAAAAAATGTCAAATGTGTGTGTTGTTGAATAACAAGAGCTAAATATGTCATGTAAAAAATCACGGTAAGGCGGATAATCTTTTACAAAATGTCAATTTTAAAAAAGACAGTATACATTTTTTTTAATTATTATAAATACATTTAATTGTAACTAGACTGTTCCAATTATTCAAAATCAATATTTAATACATTTCTATAGTCCTGATAATAAAGGTGCAGTGTATAATTCAATAAATCAAGGGAAATACTTGTAAAAAGGTCTTTAAAGTCAAAAGAATTAACACAATATATACAATTTTTTGATAAAAAAATACAAAATAGGTTTATTATTATTATTAATGATTCAAGTGGCTTCTGATTCAACAATATTGTCTAACATAATGTTAAGAAATTTAACAAAAATGATTCCAGGTTTATATTCCTTATATTTATTGCATTATTTTAATATATATATATATATATATATATATATATATATATATATATATATATATATATATATATATATATATATATATATATATATATATATATATATATATATATATATATATATATATATATATATATATATATATATATATATATATATATATATATATCATGTTTGAAAATATAGACGCTTCAATTGAGAACAATATAAATATTTAAAACATGAAATGGCATTTCAGATCACTTCCAAAATTGCTAAAAAAAATTTTCTCTGAATATTTTATTTGATCAAAACGCATTTAAGGTATTTCCAAAGAAGTCTTAGCTTGTATAAATCAGAAAAGCATTTTTCATTTTTACTGAATTCTATCAAATTTTCTTAAAAGCATCTGAACTTAAGAAATGTGATTTTGTGATATATTCTTATCAAATAGATCATTACTACAGAAATTGAAATACTGGAGAATATTGTTTTAGCCTTATCGAATTACAAGTAAATGAAATAAATGTACTTTAGGATTCAATCATGTTATGGACGTTAAATTTATTCTAAACATCTCTCATTTACTGATAAAAATTTGAGTTGAAGTAAAATGTGATCAAAATTTTACTATTAAAAAAGTAGTTTTGTAATATGATTTAAAAAGACTGCTTTCAGCTTTTATATTAAGTCAAAAAATAAGACCCAACATTTAGTAATAAAAATTATTGATATAAAACAAATTTTGATTAAATTTTGAAAGCAAATAATGTTTGCATCATTTGCTTGTTCAGGCAAATAAATATATTTTTTAATATTTTATTTTATTTATCTAATTTTTACTTTTAATCAAAGAAATAAATTTCCATAATTCTATGTCTTAACTAAAATGGTCTTATTTTTTTAGTATCACCACGTTTCCAGAATTTTCAATTATTCATTTTTTTAATGATTAAAAATATTTTAACTTGTACTTTTAAAATATAGTACATGGTGATTATAGGAATCATAGTGCAGTTTATAAATTTTATCACCAAAATATCCTGCGAAAGATGTTTGCTTAGTTTAAAGGTTGAATCTAATCATAAATCTTTCTCTATTATAATTTTTTTTTTTAAATTTTCTCTTTGTAATCTACAATTACGATAATAAAATCAAAAAAGAAGCTATGATTCATTTTATAATAATATTTAAGGTGAATATCTGAGTGGTTATGATGCTCGTGTAAGTCACGCATTAAACTAACTCCGTACCACGACCGCCCATGTGGGCCAACGCCTACAGTGCCCATAAATATTTTCATCATAAAGCACCCTGGAGTGTGAAGCATATGCTCCAGTTACGTGGTCAGCCTAATGGGAAACTTCCAGTGTTTAGTTCCCAAGTATGCTTGATACTCAAATCGACCCACTGAAAGGTTGAAAGTTCGAGACTAACTAACACAGACAAATGATCGAGCATCGGACTTGTGCATTGGAAACTCGTAACGCTGCCACTAAGTCACCGGGAGTCGTATTCTCACTCATTGTGGCAAGTTAGATTAGATGGAATATGGAATTTTCTTTGTAAAGGTATTAGTTTAACTAAGTGTTATTTATATGTAGATGTAAAACAAATATGTATATATATTATATATATATATACATATATATAATAGTATTTTATTTCTTAAAAGTTCTGTTTTGTGTTGCTTATATTGTACATAATTTCATTAATATTGCTTTTAAAGATTTCATTAATGTATTTTTAATTTATGTTAACTATTTAGCTGTAAGTGATTAAAATATGTTGGTTTCTGAAAATATTAATTTTCCCAAGTGTGTATGTGGTTGATGTTTTCAAAAACAGATGCACATATAGTTTTCAAACGTAATAAATAATTTATGACATTTATCAAGAGTAATTTATGCCTTTTCCTAAGAGATTACCAATATTTTATTGAAATCATTCTTTTGCAATTGAAAATCACAATCCTTCTTATAAAAACAATTCCCATTTTGCTTTTCAGTAGAAAATTATTTGTTGAAAACGCTTCTGAAAGAAAGAATAAATTGTCTCACTCTCAAAAAATACTTTAAATCAACAGAAGCATTTGTCTTGAAGAATCTATTTCTATAATTTTCTTGCATTTTGAAGGAAACGTCGTCATTTATTTTATCATACTCAATTGACTGATAAGCATTTTACTTAAATATAAACCTTTTGTGAAGAAGAAGTTCAGTTTTTCTAATCTAATTTAATTTAATCTCTGCAATTTTGTTTTTAAATTAATCCAATTTCATTTTGAACTAAAGTCTTCTAGATATGTAATCAATTATTCTGTTTAGTATTATAATAAATGCTTGATAATAAATAATTTTTTTGCATTGAAATATTTTAGTAAAAGAAATCTTCAAGAAAAATTATTTAATCAATTAATATACATACATACATACATACATACATATATATATATATATATATATATATATATATATATAAACGTATATATATAAACGTATATATATATATATATATACATATATATGTATGTATGTATGTATATATATATGTATGTATGTATGAATATATATATATATATATATATATATATATATATATATATATATATATATATATATATATATATATATATATATATATATATATATATATATATATATATATATTCAGTTAGTTAAAAGTTAAATATTTGTTTGTAGTTAGTTATGATACGGAACTTATCATGCAATAAATGAAAAAATAACATTTTTAAAGAATATTTTTTACAATTACTCTTCACAGTCTTGACTATATCTTTTCCATGATGGGAAGTGAAATGTTTAACAAGGCGAAATTTCAAAAAAATTTATTTGTATACTCTTTGCGTGATTTCAAAGACACAAAAGCTTATTAGGAAAGATCTTTGGATGCATCCAATTATGAGCTGTAATTTTCCGGTCCAAGAATGCGCTCCAATTAAAGGGATTTCATGCTTAAGCAGTCATCGCTGAACTAACCAAAAATAACTTTTTCATATATTTTTCGTTTGATTTTTTTTTAATTTCCTATTTATTTCTAAATTTTTCAGATCTCTAGTAAATTACACTTTTTGATGTAATAGTTAAAATTCTGAATTTCAAGTCGAAGTATAAAAAATGGAGAAATTTTTTATAATACAGTGAAGAGTAAATTATTTCATAGAGAAAATTTTATTCAAATTGGCGTAGACTTCAAAACTATAACATACGAAAAAAGCTTCTGTAAAGTTAATTGAAATGTGCGAAAAGGAAACTATTTTTATTGGAGGTTTTCCAAAGAGATGTTTTTTTACTACTATTTTCCTTCTACACATAAATAATGTATTAAAAATACTTAAACAAATAGCATTTTATTTTGTCTAAAAAGGAGAATTACTTATAATTACGCGATAGATTTTGATAGAAATCGAAAGATTGCTACCGAATTTTAAGTATATACTAGAGCAGTATTGAGTTATTCCCATTAGCTGAGATGCTTTAAGAGATTCTGGAGTTATCAGAAATTCGGTTAGCATAACATTGCATGAAAGATGGTTATGCGATACTATACGATAATATAATATCCTAACTAAAATTCAATCTATGAATTCATGACAGCCACCACGTAAGATCTCAGTGATTTTTTTCTCTAACAGTTGAGAAGACACACAAGTAACCTACAATGTAAGGTATTACACTGTCCCTTTACAAAGCCTTAATCCAAAAATATGATGCTTCTCATGGCATAAATGATAAAATGGCAATGTCAAATAATCAAATGATCATAAACAATCCTGTCAGCTAAAATCCATTGTACAGCTTTGGAACATCCAAAACTTCACATCAAGGAACATCGTTTCCTTGATAATAATAACTTCAAGGAGCATCGTTTTTCTTTGAATGATTACATTTCATTCTATAGAAAATGAAAAAGGCAGAAAATTAAAAAATCTCTAGAAAATTGTCTCATATTTTCATTCAAAAAATGATAAGTGACATGGTTCAGTTATGCTTAGAATGCAATGTAGGATCTTTCTCCTGATAGCACGGTCTTATCATTTAGTCACTGTTATATTAACAAAGATATTTATCATAATCAGTCTCTGACAAAAAATCAAACCTTGAGCTTAACACTGAAATTACAGTCGTGATTAATTTTTGAAGAGTAAAGGAGTAGGAAATCTGACTCCAGGTTGAATAACTCAAACTTGCCACAAAGGAAATTTAGACTGAAGTGAATATTTTGTAATATCTACTCACACATAAAATATTCATACACATTTTTGTTTATTTATTCTTAGTACTTTAGAACTTTCCTTTGTTACCACAAAGCATAATTAGTATTTAACTATGTACGCAACATTTGATGTTCTTGAGAAAGAAAAACAACACAAAGGTAAAATTTGAAACAAAAAGCAAGTGCAGATGAAGATGACATTGTTTTTAAGAAGTTCTTGCCTAATCAATTATGAGAGCTTTTGGCAAAGTAATTACTTTAGAGAGAATTTTTGGAAGAAATAATGCAATAAAAATTCTTGTAATAATTATTGAAAGGAACTATAACTATCGCCAATCTTAGTTAGAATTTAATAGATGCGATTCCTTAACACAAAATGTGTTTTCTGAGTAAGTGAATCAACTCTTTAAAAACTAATATGTGAAGGGAGGGAAACATTTTTATGGTCTATTTTCATCACATAATTCTTCTTATTGATTGTTGTTTAATTACCATTTTTAGGTAACTTTTCCGGAGCCCATACGTCATAAAATCATACCGAGCCACAGCGAAAATTTACATCCATATTAGAATTAAAAACTTTGAACGTGAGCTGAAGGACCAATCACTCAACTTTCAACTGCCAATTCAGTATCAAACAATAAAAGATTAGCAAAAAATTCATTTAAAACCAGAAATGATATTTCTGAAATTATTTAGAAAATTTTAAAGTGACATAAGATTTTTAAAATCTTATATAAATATAATAAGAACATAATGAAAAATTTAAAATCATAATAAAAAAAATTTATATGGAAATTTATAATATATGGAAAAATAGCAGAGGCTCTAAACAATTTTTACATCAAGAATATTTTATCAAATGTTTAATAATTTTAATACTTATAATTTATGATTTCTTGCAAATTTAAAATTTTAATTTGGTTAACTTTTTTTTTTTTTATTTCAGTTTAATATAGTTTTTTTTTAATACTTAGTACATGAATGAGGAGTCACGCGTTTGTTATTTGTCCTTGAGAGAAAATATATTTTTTAATCAAAAGCCATTTCGTATATCTAAAAGTTCTCTTTTTCATAAAATCAGAAAATACAAATTTTTAATAGAAATTCTGTTACATGAATACAAGATACAGTACTAAGCTACAGTACTAGCTACAGTACTGTAGCTTAGCTAGTTAAGAGAATATTGCAATTCATCGGTAAAATCATTATTGTCAAATATTAGTGACAAATTATCCTTTCTTAAAAATTACTTCATAACTCATTAAAGATCAATGTAATAAATAATTAAAATCAGAAAATATATTACAATTTATGAATTATTGAACGTTATTAGGATGATTAATTTATGAATGATATATTAAATTTAGATCACAATTCATCAAACTTTTACAAATTAAATACAATAGTAAATAAACATTAAAAAGAAAGTATTTTCATAGTTAATAAAATAAAATATTAAAAGTGGAAAATTATTGAAGTTTCAATGAAAAAAAATATCGTTGCTATCAAAGTTTTTTTTTATTCATGTAAAATATTTTATAACTAACATATAAATATTTTAGGCTTTCTAATCTAATTATTACTTTATATTTGATATGTAATATTACAAGATTATCAGGTTTATTTATTCCATCATAATTCAACTAAGTCTTGAAGTGTAGCGAATTCATAAGAAAGTTTAAATAAACCCGGGAATTCAATGCATAATATTAATTCAAATGCTATATATATATTTTAAGTGCAAATATGCCATTTTTTCAAGTCCAAAGGATTTTTATTAGATTAACATTTGAGGATATATATTTGGAATTAATGAGTTTATCTTTATTCATTTTAATGTACGATTATAATTCATTTTGTATCAAAGATTTTTTAAGGTTAAATTTTCTTTAACTAACACTCAGTTAGAAATTTAATTTAATTATTATTTCCTCAAAATTATTTTTACGCGATCTATCTTTTTTGAAAAAAAAATAGCAAATAACAAGTGCTCTTTAAGAAAACTGCTATATAATTAAATGACAATATATGTTAAATAACCAATAACAGAAGACATGTGGGGCGGGACAGTGAAGCTGAATGCATATAAAAGATGTGTCAAGGCTTTGCAAAACATTACAATCATTGTTGTAAGGGATATAATTTATCCTATATGTAAAACAGCATGTTCATTCTTTAGGCATTGTCTTTCGGGCCAAAGGTGGAAGCGTTTCTAAAAGGTTTTATCTGTGAATTGTTCAAGTGCAAATGCTCGCTTCGTATAACAATGTACCATGATATTGAAACATAAAAGTTGTGTAAAAAAGTACCACGATTGATAAAAAAAAGATTGTTTAACATGAGTGACGTGACAAATGAGGTGCACTGTGGGCACCGCATTTCCCATATCGAAGTTGACAAAAGTGAACGACGGATAGAAGATGCCTGATTCATGCGTCTAAGCTGAATGCTATTTATCGGTGACGAAAGCTGCAAATTACAAACAGGTACCACAACTGGACGTCCACTGAGTGGACACAAATAACGTTTTCCTATGAAGGACGTTTTATGCTCCATGGAAAAGATGTTGTAGTGACATTTTTGACTTCAAACGCTCTGCAACCATTGCCGGAACGTTCTAGGCTGGCGGAGTAAGCATTATAGTCTGGGAATGTTTCAATGACATTCTCTGCATTTACTCATAGTTGTTGAAATCTTGATTTAAAAATACAAGCATGCGTCCATACTTGTGAACCATTTCCATCCGCATTTTTTTCCTCAGCAGCATGTCATCTTCCAGTAGGACAATGTCAGAGGTCATATTGTTGGAAGTATATGTGCGTGATTCGAAGAACAATAGGAAAGTTTACCGTTCTCCCATGGCTAGCAAGCACACCTGACTTAAGTCAATAGAGAATCTGTGGAACCATCTCTATCGGGTTTTTGTGGCATGAACCCTCACCTGAGTAATCTAGCGCTGCTGCTCAAGCGGAATATGTGTACGACAATGTATACTTTCAACACCTCAATGTATACCTTCAGGAACCAATATGGTTCTTAACTGATTATCTGCGTGCAGGTCAATTATATGTATAAATTAAATGTTATTTATGCACACTCTTAAAAATAATTTTTAAGTAATATTTATGAAATGATAATATACACTACACTAATGATATTTCTAGAACCGGCAAATAATGGTGCAAAAATTAAATAAATGTAATTTACTCATAAAGCCCATATAAAACAAATGAGAAAGAGCAAAATTGATGATGTATTCTGCATACCAGGTATAAACACAAATCCCATCATAGCTCCATGTTGCACTTACACCACATATCACCACTACAACTAAAAAATTAAATACAGTTGTCAGAATGAAGATTAACAAGTCGTATGCGTCCTATACGATTAAATACAGTTCGCACAATGCAGAAGCATGCTGAAGATCACATCATCGAGTTACAATAGTGTCAGATAACTATAATGAGCATGTAATGATCTCCGAAGTTAAAGTACACATATAGAAAGAGGTTGATAAGCTGCAATTCTTTGGCTAAGTATATCTCCTACCTTTTCTATAGGATTCAAGTTTCGTAAAAATGCTGCCCATTACAGGTGATATTTCTCCTATTGAAGGCTATTTTTAAAGATTTTCGCGCCATGAAATATTGCATTTTCATCCGCAAACCTAAATTTAGTATCCACGACAGCCTTAAATAAATGAAAATATTGTACCAAAATGATGTCCCAATAAACATTTCATGTCTTGGTCTCGATTGAGCATGCATATCTGTTGTGTGGCCTAGTATATTGCCTCTCCAAACGAGTGGTCCTGTATGACGATAATATTGTTATTCAGTGATGCTGTTTTGGTGGTACTAAGTGTTTGGTATTCCTCATATAAATATTCGATGGGAATGGGACTGCTGCCAACTAAACCTAGACTTGCAGGAAAACTAAACACAAGCCTGTTATAACGGTGTCTATATTTTCTCGACTCCAAGTTTGACTACTGATGACAGTGAATTGCTGTGAATAGAACACATCTGACAGACCTCCAAGAAGATAAAGCATACTTTCCCAAATATTTGTACAAGGTTTGTCTAGAGTTTTCCAAATGTCTCTACAAAATTTGCCTTGACTTTCCCAAATGTTTGTATCGTAGTAATGGTGGTTGATGATAGCTGAGCGAAAGGTATACTGCTGCGTTACATCAGATTATTTTGATAATTGCTACCTAATACCGGTCATCATTCGGCTTTGTCACTTGAAGACTATCTATATTGTAATGTGTACTGATATTTCCATATATCGGTGTCATCGCCACAGTCAAAAGACGACGCTTTGAGATGTTCCCAGTAATTCAATTACTGCCATGTGTGCATACGCCCGTATTCCTGGTGACTGATATTTCAACTATGCAAAACATCATTCACATGCGCCCTCTATGTCCTAGTTATGCAGTGGTGGTACTGAGTGCTGTACGGAACCATTTTAAGTACGTTCCCTTCTTTGCCACAAGATTTTTACTCCTCTCTTACACTCTAGTCTCTGGGTGTATGCTCTTCATCATCAGGTGCCTGCCAGTAATTCTCATATAATACTTGACCAGTGTGTAATATTTCTATAATTGACATTTTTCCATTCTCGTCCGATTACTTTGTGCTTCTATGTTATTCTTAAAATATGGACATGTATGCGCATTAAAACACACACTATTAGAACGTTAAATTCTAATATTAATTTCGAATTAAAACCAAATTCATTAAAATTAAAGATAAAGTAAAAAAACAATTAAATGAGAATAAATTTATTAAAAGAACAATTTTTCGAAATTTAAAAAAGAATATTTATTTATTAATTATAAATATTTACCAATGTACTACAATTTTAAATCAAAATATTATCTATACTGAGTCCAATTCTTGTTTCGCTAGAGATATTGTGAAAGTAATTCAAATATTATTTAAAATTTAATAAAATAATAACATATTTATTTTTTTAAAAAAAAAGGTTATTCATATATTCCATACATAATAAATAAATATATAAGAAAATTTTTGCTCTCTAATGAATAGATAACTTTTTACAGGCTCATATAAGAACTTTAGTTGCTAAAATATATTTTAAAGTTGAATAATTTTCTAATCATTTATGTTTGACTAAAAAAGTATAATTATAAGAACTGTACATAACATAATTTGAATGTACCACAAAATAAGATGACTTTATTCCCATTTTGTCATAATCATAACATAATGCAAGTTGTGTTGTTTCATGCTGTTCTCTTTTCATTAAATATTTTTTATGAAAATGTGTTAATAATGTTCTTAACAATAAAATTGTTTTTTTTAAGTTTGTAAGTATTAAAATAAATTAGATCATTACTTAGCTCATTAGAACACAAGATATATTATTTCATATAATAGAATATTTTTGAGAAAAAATGAATCCGTCTCAAAACATTGCCTCCCATTATGTTTCCCATTTTTAATCATATTATTGTTCGAAGTTTAATTATGGTGACACGAAAAATATTGCTTTGTCAAAATAAATTTTAACCTGTACAAGCAACACACACATAATATGGGAAATAATATCATTTTCATCTTAGAATTTTTTTATTTGAACGCAGATCGTTGTGCTGATATTGAAATAAAAATAAAATTTCATTTCAAAAATGATAGCAAAAGAAGTGCATATAATACAAATTAACTCATCTTTAAGTCATGTGTGTGTAAAGCAAAATATAAATATATAACCACTTATAGTAATTTCTAAATTAATTAAAATTACTTTCAAGAGATTTCTATAATACATGAAGACTATGTAATAATTATCATTATGAAACAATTTACAAAATAAATTATTGTTTTGAAAATATAAATCCAATATTGCGCTTAATTAAGTAATTTATTTTTGGTTTTCACAACTATATTTCTATTGCTATAGAAAGTAATTATACACATATTAATATACTGAGTGAATAAAGTAGAACACTTATATTTTATAAATTGTACTTTATATATTTTTCAGCGCTATTAATGTAAATTTTCTTTCTTAAATTTTATTTTATTTTCAATTAATGAGTTTACTTATCATCAAGAAAATATTATAAAATAGTACTTCAAAATTTTCGATCTGTAAAAAAAGTAGGTCACCCTTAAAACTATTCTCATTTTGATATATGTAACAATTAAATGTAAGTTGAATACATTGTTTTTTAAAATTGTTTTTCCTTTAAAAATGATTTTTAGTTGGAAAAAAAATCCTCAAGTTTAGTACATTTAAACTGCCTAGAGGGGGGAGCATTTAAGTGAATTTCAAGAGGGCCAAATTGTGGTTATAATAAAGTTGCTCGCAAAGGTGTAAGAAAAATGTAAAAAACTTACACATGAGTCCAAACACCGTTTTTAACTTTCTGAAAAATCCAAAGAGTCAGAGGCAAACAAACTGGCAGACCCAAACAATTAACACCACGTGATCAAAAGAAAATCCTTAAAGAACCCTAAAAACAAGTATAAGTATTGGGGAAGCATGAAACCAAGCTGGAATTACACATCTAATTAGAAAAACACTTTACAATTACGTAAAAAGATAGGAAATGTTCATATTCAAGAAAATAAAGCACCATATCCCAAATAGAAGGAAAGGCACATTAAGCGCCATCTATGGTGGGCCAAAAATCATGTTTTGGAACTCCGAATATACTTGGTTATTTTTTCTGATGAAAAATATTCTATTTAGATAGCCCAGATTATTATCAATATTAATGTGTAGTATTGTCTAGATATACAAGAAGAAACCTATTCTACCAGACAGATCGGAGGAAGCAATTTGATGGTTTGCAGAGTTGTTGGGTACGGTGGAAAGACCAATGTAGTATGTATGAATTGAAGAATAGAAAAATGCAGATTATATCCAGAGCTTCTTCCCTATCGTACGGAAATAGGCGGTAATTTTTTTTATATTTCAGCAATACTTACAATCAATTCAAACGGCGAGTGGCGCGTTAAAAATCGATGTGAAACAAATAAAGTTAGGGTTTTGCTACAACCTGTTAAAAGTACAAGTCACAATATTGTTAAAAATATATGGTCAGTAACTGCTTAGGGTGTTAACGCCAGAAGCAAACAATAGGAATCTCTTATCGAACTTCGAGAAGATTTGAATTGTGTTTCGTACAATTTTTGTCAAACCGAAATTCAATGTTTCAGTGGCAAATAAAGTCTTTGAAGTAATTAAAGCAAATGGAAAAATAATTCCTCATTAACAAGACTTTTATTTTCATTATTTAGAACTGTCCTTTTACTTTTTAATTGCGATTGAAACTAATTTTTAATTGTAATAATAAGCATGTAGTTTTTATTTCATGTTACAGATACAATTATCTAATTGTAAATAAATTTTTAAAAATGATGTAACAAATTATTTTGAAAAAAAATTTTAATTTCTTCTCTCTATAATTTGAAAAAACTATAGCATCCTGCCACATTTTTCCCGCAATATATTACATCACAAAATATTGGCCAGATCAGTTTGTAAGAGTAAACTGTGAAACAAATGTAAGTGCATTTGATTTTCTCAATATCTTTAAAACATCTTATGATTTGCCAACGGCCGGAAATTAGTGTTTGGCCTATTCTACATTTAATTTCGTGGAAACCATATCACATCCATCTATGTATGCAAAGAATGTTGATTAGATGTTCGTTTGATTCAAGACGAAATTTCACCATGCCTAGTGTTGTTTGGTTTCCACTTCTAATGAAACGTAAAGAAATGTAGTTCAGTAAGGATAAATATCTAACTCCCTTAAGATTTTCCAAACCAGACTTTTAGACAGGCTACAATATTGACTAACCTCTTTTGTGCTGCATTTTGAATATACAAATGTTTGCCTTATTAATACATCCATTTGTACATGCTGTGCACCTTACATGGTATGTCAGATAGAGATCGGAAATCCCCATATCATTTCTCCCTTAAGCTTTTCACAACAGTTAGGCTTGTTTTATGAGAAGAATGCAAGTTTATGGTAAAACGTTGCCCGTACCAAGTTATTGATGATTCAATGTTTCATTGACACTCACACAACTGTAAAAAGCATCTCACAGTGTTTAGTTTCAAAATTTTGCACAGTGATCATGAGCAGAAGCATACTAAAATCCCAAGAAGATGTCCGTTCTATAGTTATACCAATGGATTAGATATGGAATTTCATGCATATTTGTGTACTGTAAAAAATTTCGAATACAAAGCGCAAGTTGAGTTGAAATAATGCAACTGTATTTTACAAATCTATGTAACATATACTTTGTTTCTAAAGAAATAAGACGAATTCAAAAATAGAGACGCTGACAGTTTAAAAAAAAGTTGTTTTTATTGGGAATTATAATAGATAACCTGTACCCCATTGCGGTATCTGTTATGTATAAAAGAAATAACATTCTATAGGAGTCAGAAAGTAAAATCTAATGCCACCTTAAGCCATGATTTCAAAATGACTCAGCAGTTTCTCACCGCGATGAATTAAACATCGATTGTTATTGGATACTAAATTCATCAGTAAATATAATGCAGTTCCCCTTTTTTATAATCATCATTCATCGTAACATTGGCTGCGCAAACACATGGTTTGAGTCAAGAGTAAACAACGTAATGGATGCCTGTTGACATTTTGTTCAGCAGCAAACAACTTCGAATGGTGTGAGAATAAAAATGCGTAATGGACTGAATCTACAGTGTTAAGTTTCACGATGTGACTGAGCTATCTATCACTGATATGCGCACAATATGTCTGACATCATGTGGAATTGAAGATGCGATCAGCCTTGTCTACTTGCGTTTCGCCATGCATCCATTGATTACAGAACCATGTCACAGTTGTCTGGTTTCATCCAAAAAATTCACCGATTTCAATCAAGAAAAATCTGGAATCACTTTAGGAGTTTCATTTTTCCTCGGGTGAACTCAGAAACTTGCTCGAAAGGCACTCGAGGTCTTTTACGAGAAATAGTTAAACAATTTTCGTACTATTAAAGCAATTGCCATATTTGAGGTCAACAATCACTTTTCCCTTTATATCACTTGCAAATGGCACTGCAGTATTCCGTGATATGTGTATGCGAGTGATTTGCATATCTTCTAGCCTCATACACATTAAATAAATTTTATATAGTCAGCATGCTTTCTTCAGGATATTGAGTCAAATGCGCCCAGCAATGTATAAACACATGACATGTTTTCTTAATATGTACTTTTAATGAAACACAGTTATGTATACTGTAACGATGCATATTTATGTATAATATGTATAAAAATATACATATTTATAATGAAGCTTATATTCTTAATTAATAAATATCTGAAAATATGAAGCATATTTTATATTAGTGAATATACATTCGAATTATTGTAAAATTTCTCCGTATGAATAACTAGATTTAAAAACTGGGATTTAATAAGAGGAAAAGTTATCAGCTTAATAACAGGTTAATATTGTTAGAAAGACAAAATTTGTCAACCTTTGCAAGAAGTAGTATTTTTTAAATAAATGTTAAAGAAAGTAATTTTTTAATAAAAGTCAAATAGAATATAAATATAATTTTTGCAACAATTTTCCTGTTACATTTATTTAACAAACTTATCCCTCTACTTCGAATGTCACACAATATTTACTCATATGCATTACATAATTACAATTACATATGTTCGTATGCATTATCTAACACATCAAATTTTAGTAATAACGAGAATATTTCATCATTGATAAAATCATTGATCGTGATAAATGTGCAAAGCAAATGAATCATGATTAACTAAACACAAAATGTACTCTGATGATTAGATGCACAATTTTGTATTGATTAGAATGATGTTTAATGATTAGTATACTAAAATTGTTATTTTTCAAAAAAAATGTTATATATCAATTAACTCCACACACACATTCAAATTTTATTTGCTTAAATAACTTGGGCAATTTTACTGCACCTACTACTTGAAACATAAATACTTAATATATATATATTACGTTGGTATACTCCACTCTACTCAATCCTTTAATCCAGCTATAATACGGTATGTTAGTTCCGCATTATAGGAAAACTCTTTCGTATGACCTCCTATAATGCATTATGTGCAGATATATCGCATTTACCTTTTCTCATTAAAGGGGGTTTAATTCAAATATTAAGGAAAAATTATGTCATGAACGCGCACGAGTGAAATGTGAGCGTCTACTTAAAATCAAATTTCAATTTCAGTATCTGAAATCTAGAGATAGTTATTAGCCAAAATTTGCTGGTATTTTTACTGCTGTTTCAAAACTTATAATTTATTAATACAATTACTCGACAATAATCTCGTAACTCCTTTCAAAGTACATATTGATCGACTTCGATTGGTTCCTAAGAGAAAGGAATCGTTCATTTTTTTGGAATTTTGAAGTGAATTCACATGATAATCAACAACTTAATAATCATAGAAAGAGGAACTCTATGTAATTCTTAAAAAGCAATAGGAATCTTGAAATTGGTATCAAGGTCAACACTAAGTTAATGCATTTTATGATAGAATATTTCTCAGTAATAATATAATCTGCATCCTTTGTTACAAGAATTTTAATTATTCGTATCTGAGCTTGAATAAGTGACAGTCATTTCTCATTCAATTCATTTTTGTTATTGTTAAATAAAAATTAAGATCTTAATTCGCACAGATTTTCATTAACATTTTCATGGGTTCTACATCAGTTATTCAAACGTGTAGGTTCTGAATTTATTTTATTTTTCTTATTTATTTAAAATTCTGAGTTTATTATTTTATCTCTCTCTCACATATTATTTAAGGATAATCATATTTGATCAGCAAATTGCACAAATTAAAGTTATTTCCTAAAATGCTTTACAATCGCAAAACTGAAGATATTGTATTGGTATTTATTAATGGCGTGCAATAAATGTGTATGCATAATGCATTGTATTTGAGATATGTAATCAAAATATGATTTACCTAACCAATATTATCATTTCAAACTAACAACGCAATTAATGCTATGTTTGCATTGTTTTTAAATAATACAATTAATAAAATCATTGTGCTATGGACATTCGTTTACAGCAGAGAGGTCTACCAACAAAACGTCCACTGCTTTGTCTACCCTTGCCGCAAACCATTTACGTCTCCGCCTCCAATAGTGTAATGAAAGAAGGATGGATGGATGTGACAGAATAAAATAAAAATGTCTTTAATAACGAGTTTCGCTTGTGTCTTCAGAATCATGATGGTCGCATTCTCGAGATACCCTGGAGAGAAGATGCTGAACAGAAGCATTATGAGCAGTCACACTGGTCTTGTACCGGGTGTTATAGTATGGGGTGGAATTGGATATCACTGTGCATTTTTCTAGTACACAATGCCGTTACTTTAAACGGCCAGCGCTACTTATCCGAGGTGTTGGAGCCAGTTGTCTTTCCTTACTTCAGTGCTTCAGTTTTCAAGTACATAAAATGAAAGAAGAACAGAATGTTTTAAATTTAGAGGAAAACATTAAAATTATTAAATAGCGAATAGCAGAAACTGTAATAGTTTACAAGTCCTTACAAGTCTAATTAATAGCATAATAAATTTCTTGTATTGGAATATTATTATATACTAAAATATTTCAAAACTAATTGCAAATTTATTGTAAGATAAATTTCCCACACCAAAATGTTATAACCACCCTCGCTTCGTAAGCTTGTTTTGTGTAAAGTGTATATTCAGGGTATTTTCTTCCCTGTTCATCCAATGATAATAGAATCATTTAATGATTACTTTATATATGTAACAAATTAAATTAACGTAATTTTTCGGTGCCTCATGTAATATTAATTATAAAAATAAAAATTTCTATTCGTTTTAGCATTTAAAAGGTCATTTTCTTTATTTAAAATTAGAAGGTTTTTTATTATATATATAATTTTAATATGTGTTGCGCGCATAAAAGGCCGTGATTTGGCACTGGGAATAATTTGACTTTGATTCAAATGGAATAGACATCAATCACCCAACAAACCATGATAGTCAATCGTTATTTTTTAATGTAACCATGGATTATTGCCATTAATATTTTTGAATAATTAATAATTAATCATACGAATATTTCTAAAAATTAAGAACAATTATTGAAAAGGATTCGATATTTTTTCCAATTTTTCATTGTGTTCTAAAACGCAAAATTTTGAAAAATGTGATTTTTTACTTTAATTTTAAATGTTAAATAACTGCCTAAAATTTAGAAATTTTGTTCTTGAAAAGAGTAATTACAATCTCTCTATGCAAAACGAGGGTAAAATTTACCCAATGAAATAGATTATTCTCTATAAAGATCATTTTAAGTTTAACAAGGCAAAATTTCTCATCGATCATTTTTAATTAAGGGTTCAACAACCCTTTGAGCAGTATGTTTAATTATTCAAAATTATTCAATATTGTCAATTTGTAGGATAAAAGTTATTTATCATCTATTATTCAAGAAAATACATTCAGCATTTTCTAAGAAAGCCTTCTAAAATAAGTAAATGAACATGTTATTAAAAATCGACTTAATTTCGCTCAGTAAAAAAATCCTCCCTTTAAAATTCCAAAAATAAAGAATATGCATAATGAAGTATTTTATACAGAAGTTTCCTTGGTCATAAAAGTTGCAACACATGTCTTCTGCATTTTTACTTTATAAAAGATTCAATTAAAATGTGACAGGTAAGAACATATTAATTAAAATCTATTGAAAGTAAAACCTACTTAATTGTCAATTATTATAAATTTTTATAAAGTATTTTATAATAAATTTATATATATATATATATATATATATATATATATATATATATATATATAAAGGTCACCAGTCATCTGAAAAGACAAATAAATTTAATTTAAGGACACAGGTTACTTTTTTATTAATTGATTTATGAAACTCACTTCAGGAGAGATTTTAAATATAATTTAGGGATACATTCTAAAAGAATTTCTTCCAGTTTAATTTAATGAAAATTTAAAATTCAAATCTATGAAAGTGAAGCCAATTACGAATTACATACTGTTTGCATATATATTCTTACTATATTCGTCCTCCAAATTTTTACCACGGATTGAATTAAGAATGGCTGAAAAAAATTATTTAAATATATAACGAGATTTTGGTTTTGTGGTGAAACTCGGTTATTTTAGAAAAACTCCGAGGAAAACCCAGATTTGTTTTTAATAATTGAATGACAGAGACAAAGATTTAAAGCAAATAGAATAAAACTTAATAATTTAATTTAGCAACTTAATAATAAGAGAAGTTTACATTTACAGTCAAATCATTCTAGATTAAGTTATTGATGAGATTCAAACATTAAATTTCGTTTGTGACATTTACACAATAATATATCATAATTCTGTTTGTCCAGATAGAATTAGAACGAGAGACCGGACTCACCCCTTTTACAAGTACTATAGTAGTTGTGTTGTCTCCTATCGTTAATGGCTTCACCACTGTCCGGTTTCGATGATTCTCTTCTTTCATCCACTTCTCATCCTTATTCCTCATCTTCGCTTTCCATTTCTATCCTCTCATGGTTCAACACCTCATTTGGCTTGCTTCTCTTCGAGTTTGCTCATTATTCATGTGCTTTTTTTCTTTGCTATCTCTCCTCGGAATTCGCTGTCTCTTTGCCTTTTTTTCTTTCGTAATTTCTTTTCTTTTATCTCATCTTGAATCCTCCTCTTTACATCATTGGTTCTTTATAATTCTATAGTATCTCCTATTCTTCTACGGGATAGGACAGAAATCTCTCCCCCTCAATCCCAACTGGCCAGATTTACGTATAAGAGATTATAAAACCCAAACGTTCCTGACATTTTCTCAATACCACCCATCCATTCCAAATGGAACAATTCCCATGCGAATAAACAGTAATAAATTTTATGGATGGTACAAAATCAATCCATTACGCTAATTTTTATTATATTCTTTCCTTTATTTCCTAACAGCATAGTTTGAAAGGAAAAGCTCTTCAACTTAAGGTGACAATAAAAATATAAACATCTGTTTTCTCAAGGATTTGTAATGTCGTTTTAAACTACGACAGTTGGTTATAGTTAAGTTAAAATATAAACCATGTTTTACATTGAAATTTCAATTACAGCGTTTGTAATTAGCTGAAACATAGATAATGCATTGTAAATCCCCCATAAATTTGCTTATGTTGCGAAATAATTAGTTTAAAAGCTATAACATCTTACTTCAAAAGACTTTTCTCTTCAGAAACGGAATAGTTCTTTCCCTACTTTTAAAATTATCTGAATCCAGTTGTGAGGCTTTTAAAGTATTAAAATATTCAAAGTTTGTCTTTTTTTATGTTCCCATAATGTAATTTCTTTAAATTTATTATTCAATTTTAATTTAAATTTGCAAAAACTATTTAAAATTCTTATTCAACGGTATTTGCATTTTCTTTTGATATTTGAAAAGAATCTTTGATCTTCCTCATTAAAGCATATGAGCTCATAGTTTTTTCAAAAAAGCCGTTGGAAAGAAAGTCATTCGAACGTGTTTGACACTGTTTTGTCAACAACTTGTAAGGCATAAGCTTTTTTGTTTCAACTTGTAAGCATAAGTTTAAAGCTGTAGACCACTTGTAAGGCGTTTTAACATCTCCAGAATGAATTGCCTTCCGGTTTGAGTTTTGCCACCCAATGTGCATGTATTGCAAGAGAGAACCTCCAGAAAACTCCCATGCACCCCTTCCGATAATGCGCATGCGGAAATGCTATAACCATCCACCGTTGTTGAATACTGGCTGATATCCAATTAGAATGTGTTTTAAAAGAAATCCAACTTTGATATTTTTCAAGCTTGTAGGTGCAGAAATTTTTCTACGTCTATTTTGATTTTTTTTATCGCATCCAAGCGAGAGATTTTATTTTTGGGAAGTCAAACACGAAATATCATTTTATCATTCATTTTGAATAAATATAAATAAATTGGAATTTTTTTTTCGGGGGGGGGGGGGATATTGATTCTTTCTTGGAAACTATGTACACGTTTTCCATTGCAATTTAAGCTCTGAAATGACAATTGAGTCTCATTTGTGTTACATAAAAAAAGTACACTTCAGTTTTATTTTCCTTCAACTCCAAAACTAAAGTTTTTTGATGACATTACACAATACTTATTGATTAATGTAATATTAATTCATTATAATAATTCTATTATTGTAATAATAATGTAGTGTATTAATAATACATCATATATTTGAAAAAACATAAATAGTAATATTATTTCGATTTAAACATATTATAATTTATTGATATCGACAATATAAATAAATCAACGGTATGTGAAACATATCTTTAAAGAATGAGCAGGTTTTTAAAGATAATTTTAAATTTTATGTAATTAAAGACTCGTGCGTAAATAAAATTCAAAATATTAGTTCAGAATCACTGATTGAACTTTAAACACAAAATTGTAAATTTTAAAATTCTTTCAATACATTTATATATTTTTTTATGTAAATTTGATTTTTTTCATATCAATAAGCCATTTTTATTGGATTTCTACGAAATTGCATTTTAGACAACAAGTGAAGTAACTTCTATTCATGTATTAAGAAAAATCAATTTTATTTTTGAATTTTAATCAAAAACAAAATGTGTCGCATGCGTTTGAAGTAAATTTATTTTTTATATAAATTTCGTTCGTTTGAAATAAATTTGTTTCAACATACTAATTATTAACAAATTTATTTTGCGTTTAAAATAAAATATATTTGACCTACTTAAATAGGGGTAATTAAATCTTTATTAATAAAAAGTAAGTACCCATAAAATGTGTTATCCTTTTACAGAATATATTTACTTAATTGAAGCATGCAATCAAATAGAATATTTTAAACATTGTATCTTTTGAAAAAAAAGAAAGAGCAAATTTTATAATAACAATAAATAAAGTGCTACTTTTGAAACAAACATAGTTTATTACTCTATTTGAAATTTTTCTAAAATATTTTTCAATAATAAAATACACTTCCATATTTGTTCATGCCTAAAAAAATGCCTAACCATATTCTTAATAATGAGAGCAAAATCCAAAAATTAAAAATATGAGAAACTGTCAAATTATTTGCTATCAATAAAATTCACCGTTTCTAGTTTTCGCATTCTAAAGGGAAAGTTATGTTTTTATGAGATAAAGCAATATTGTCTGGACAAACAAAGGGATATCAACGAACAAAACTATATTCAAGAGCACTAGTAAATGTTGTGTGTGTCCGGTAACAAATTACAACTTATGTTTTACGAAACTGTATTCTCTGATATTTTAGGATTTCAATAAAATATATTGATAAGTAAATATTATTTTTACATCTTTTTTTGAATTCAAGAAATGATCATCCGTATCGTGTAAAATTTGTATCGAGTAACTTTTATTAAAAATATATATTTAATGCTTAATGTAGTTCAATTAAGTATCATGCACAAAAATCTGAAACTTCATTGTAAAATGTAAGAAATGATTATAATTTAGAACAGAGTTTCTCAACCTTACATTAAATCCGGCCTAATCTTTAACTATAATTTTCATCACCCCCCCCCACATACATTTATTAAATCGTATTAATAATAATATTTTTGAGCTAAACCATTGCTTTTATTGTGAACACTATAAATGGCAAATAATATTAAAATTCAATGACATTTGACAACAGCAATCTTCAGCAATGATAAAACAAGAATTCGATGGTTTTTTCTTATTGGTATTGTCCCCACCATTTCAGATTTTCTAGCAATTTTGTAAGAAGTTTAGATTTCGTCAGGATGCCATCGACTGCATTCTTAGTTGTGAGCAAATGTTTCCTCATTAGAAGAAGAAAGTTTGATAACACCAGCTTTTTTAACTCATATGCTCCAGTCTCATTTTGAGTCCATCCTGTTACCGCTTTCAAATCTATCGTGAATGCTTATGCATTATGTAGGCTTTTCTGTGTTAATTGCATTTCAAAATATTAAGTATTAACAACAACAAATTTATGATGAATTGTGAATAATATTTTTAAGTAGACGTAGACTAGTAGAGTACACAGATAATCGTGATTATGCAAATAAAAGAATAATTAAATTTTGAACTTAATAGTAGTAAAATAAAGGAAGAAAAAATGAACTTCTGTATCATTTGCTCAAAAATATTGGCAGCAGACATCATGAAGCCTCATACATTAAAACGGCATTTGAAAATGATTCTTAGTGAGTACGTGAACAAACACTGAGAATTATTTGATTTAAAATTGAAATCATATGAAAAGCAAAAATTACTTTTTAAAAAAAACTTCACTTGTGAATCAAAAATGTTTAATTGCCTTATAAAAAGCTTCACATAAAATAGTCCGAGGTAGAAAGCCTCACACCACTGGCAAGAGCTATTTTTGCCTGAACCAACTGAGATTGCCGAAATTATGTTTGAAGATAATTTTGTAAAACAATTGCAGTCCATACATCGTTCAAATGATAATGTTGCCTGTCAAATTAGTGATATAGCTGAAGATGTACAGTATCATCTTTTCTCGAAGTTGCGTGTCAATTTATTTTCAATACAGATTGATGAGGCAACAGATAATAATAAAGATGCTCATTTCATTGCCTATGTTCAATTTTTTAATGATACATCTGTAGTAGAAGAACTACAGTTTTGCAAATCAATAGATTTAAAAAAAAAAAAACAGAAATCGCATTATTAGCTATTTTAAAAGATTTTATGAACAAGGCAAACATAGAATGGAAAAACTGCTTTAGAATATATACCGATGGCACTCATTCAATGTGTGGAAGATTCCAAAGTATATAAGCATTTGAAAACAAAAATCCCTACAGTGCGTTTGTATACATTGCATGATCCATAGAGAAATTTTGGTTTTCAAAAAAAAATTAATCCTGTTCTGAATATTGCGTTAACTACGGTTGTAACCGTAATAAATTATTTGAAAATTAGATTTCTGAAATCAAGAATCTTTTCAACACTTTGTATAGACATGAGCCCATTAAACTCAACGTTAATATTTTATTGCGAGGTAAAATGGCTATTATGTGAGAAGTTTTTGCAACGTGTTAATGAATTAAAAGAAGAAATCTCTATTTTCCTAGAAGAGAAAAACAGATCGGAAGCCGAAAATTTTCGCGACGGTATGTTTATGATAAAACTGGGCTGCTTGGCTGACATATTCAAGAAATTAAACAACTGGAATCTTCAAATCCAAAGTTCAAATAAGCATATATTAGATACGAGCAACAAAGTTAATGCTTTTTGTAGAAAATCTGAATTGTGAAGCAGATATTTCAAACAGGAAAACCTTACTGTTTTGCAAATGTAAGTTATTGTGCTAAAACTTTTAAGACTGAAGATCAGACGATCAACTTATAGTACTGTTTTTGTAAGCACTGAAAATCATTTAGCCATAGCGGCAAAGAATGCTCAATCAATATTTTCCTGGTGGCAACACACTGATAGCAAGTTATGAATGGATTAGGAATGCAATTCATATTACTTTCAGAAAGATTCTCAAATGTCGTGGAAAAATTTCATATACTTCACGACACACACAACAAACGGATATAACAAAATAAAATTTAGGAATAAATCACTTTTTAAATTTTGGACTAGAGTAGAAGATAAGTTTTCTGCACTAAAAAAGGGGATTTCGTATTCTGTTACCATTTTCAACAACTTACCTTAGTGAAACTGGGTTTTCTGTGGTGGCTTCATTGAAGACAAAATATAGACCTCAGATAAATATAAAAAAAAAGCTGAGAGTGGCTACTTCTAATGCTAAGTCTTCCTTCGAAAAGCTAAGCCGTAGGTCCCGGTCTAATTAGCCTTCGTGTGCAAAAAATGACCGTTGAGCGACAAACAAACAAATCTTCGAAAAGCTATGCTCTGCAAATTACGCCCAAGGAATTAGCTAATATTTATTAAATTTGTTTCTAATTTAGTAAATTTTAATTAAGTAAGTTTTTATGTCAAATAAAAATACATAAAAATTTATCAAATAAAAATACATAATCATTTAATAAGTTGCTTTAATTTAAAAAATTAGTTATTAAATATTCGATCGAAATGGGTTTTATTTTGTACGAGTGTGTTTTCCTTCCAGTTAGTTGATATATTCTTATAATATTTTCTCATTCCCACGCTCCCGCTTTGTCTATTTACACTCTCATAGAGAGGTATGTCCCACAGGTTGAGAATCGCTGATTTGAAATAACTAACGTTTCTGTAATATTCGCACTTATTACCTAGAGTATACAAATATGTTAAGTTACTTGAATAATATTTTACATAAAATAATTAATGATAATTCTTAATTTTTTTAAAAATATAATATTTTAATATTCTAGGGTAGACTCAGAAAAGGTAAAATGGTACTTCGCTCTACCAACTGCCAACACCAATCAAAAGACACCAAAAAGATGAAAAACATATTTTTCCAAATATATTGAAAATATCCGCTCTTTAAATAATTGTATCTAGCACGCAATTCGGAAGTGAAGAATATTTTCTAGTTTAAAAATAAAATATATATTTTTGACAAATTAAAGCTTATAAAGAATTTTTTTTATTATTGATGAAATTTACCAAATAATCTTAATCTCAAACAGAAGGAAATTTTTATGTATTTTTATTTGACATAAGTAATTGCGTGTAAAATTTATTCTAATAATGTTCTTGAAAGGAAATTACTTTCTTTACGTTTTAATTCTTAATTACCTATAATTAGGCATATTTACGAAAGATAGCCAAATATAGATAATAACAAAATAGGTTATATTTAAAACTCTAATTTTGAAGCAAAAGCTAATAAAATCTAGAAATCCTCAATGAGGTAATCCTACTATGGTTATTATTATAGCATGGTAAAATTATCTATTGTTTGTAATAAACATGTGTACCATTTATTATTATAAGTCTTCAAATTTCTCTGATTAATCAAACAAAATAAAAAGTTCCATACTGCAAGTAAGAAAACATGTCTTAAAGATATGAACTAGTTAAGCATATTTGTTCAACATATCAGAATATTTTCACAATAGCAGTTTCATGAATAATAAACCTTTTAATTTGTATTACTAAATATTACTTGGATCCCCAGACACAAAACAGAAAGCTTGGTAAATTATATCTCATAAAACGGTTCTTTCGCATGTAAAATGTACATTAAAAATGATACTTTAAAAATATGACAGTATATTCACATACAGCTACAATGTAAATTAAAGGTAATACATGTTTGTAAACCATATCCAACATGTCCAATTAAATTTTTTATTTATATTGGAAATGGTTTAGAATATACCATTTATATAAATCTAGTCCCTAATTATTTTTTTCACATTAATTTGACGCTGATTATCTCCCGTGATAAAGGTAAGTAAAACACTCTGAAATAAATTTGCATTTTAATTGTAAGAACAAGTGAAGAATAGCTCATTTTAATGGCTTCAGAAAACTAATTTACATTTTAATTCTCTTAAGAAAATAGCACAAATGAATATAATGCTGTTAAAAGGACAGACGCCCGAAACTTTAATTGGTTAACGCTATTATTATGAATTATTCCCTAGGGAGTCATCCAAATGCGTTCTATTTGTGCCACTGTCTCCAAATTTATGTGTTTACCACCATGAAATTCCGTTTATTCTGAAGATAAAAGTTAGAAATTCTTAAATCAAGACCATCATAAGCTTATTTCTAGCTTCTTAAAAAAACTAAAATATGCATAATTTTTATTTTTTAATTTTTTTAATTTTGCACAAAACTGAATAGTATAAGCTCATAAGTTTTATCAAATAATTAATGTTAATCTACCTTCATTATTAAATAACTAAATATATATTGAAGCGAAGTTCAGAAGTACAAAAACAAAACTAGTTTGAATAAAATAATTCTTTATATAAGCAACACTGCAAGACTGCATGCATTAAAATTAATGAAACCATATTTTATTTATTAAAAATGTGATACATGCATTATTCATCGAGGAGACATTAATTTTAAGCATTTGTTTTCATGTCTCCTGCAGTTAAATATACATTTTATGATTAAATCTATTTCAGTTTCTTTCTTCATACAAAACTATTTTTTATCATTGTTTCTACTATTGAAAACTATATTATTTGCTGATTTATTTTCCCAAAATTTTTAATCATCATTGATGACTTTTTCTTTGACAAATGAATGGACTTCTAAGTTCTGGATATTAAATCATCTGGCACAAGAATTGCCTTTTGTGGATTAGTAATGGGCATTAGTTGCAGAACTCAAGCTTCAAACATTTGTGAACTCAAGTCAAGGATTAGAAAACCTCAATAGCCATTTTGTTTACATAAAATACGACGCGAAATGGACTACCGTTTCCATTTCGCGTCGAATTTTATGTATGAGAAACACCATACACATGAAAGTTTACTAAAATTAATGATAAAACTTCTTAAGCTGATTTAACCATGGATATAATTTTAAATCTAAGCTTAATTTTTTTCTGAATTATGAACCAAAATGTATTGAAATTTGTATACATTTATTTGCTTAATTTTTTCAAATAAATACGCTACTGTAGTAACTCTGTTATTATTTACCATGTTGGTATAATTTATTATTTCCCCTCATGCTGAAGATATAGAATAGGCACCTGTTTTTAGAAATTATTTATATAATGCGGTACAATATTAATTTCTTAAAAACAAGAAATATATTGTTTCTTATATGTAAACAGATTCATCTTTTTTGAAAAGATTTATGTTTAACCAACTTTTTTATTTCTTTCAAAAATAATCCTCGTATTAATTTCACATTTAATGCTTTTAACTTAAATTTAAAATTTCTATTCTTACATATGTATTAAGGCAAAATTTAAACTGTAGAGGAAGAGAAACATGAGTGTTTAAAAACTTCATTCAGAAAATAATTGACTAAATTTTCTATTTCATAAATCTTTATAAAAATGATTCATATCATATTCATTTACATTTAATGTTATTCATTTTTATAGAAATATCTGCATTTGCATGTTATTATATTACTTTTTATACATTTTTGTAACCTTGTAATTTTAAGGAGACTATAGTATTATTTCTGACATATTTTTACTTCTTGTGATAATATTGTTATCCCGAAAGTGTCATAGTTTTCCGAAAATTGTCTTTTATGTAACTGTTGAATTAATAAAGTGAAGAAATAAAAATAAAAATTTTATATATGATTATATATTGATTATAATTATGTATAGCAACTGTTCCTATAAAAACTCATTTATAAAGGAAAGTTATTTGAATGGAACTGTTTAAATTATAAATTAATTTATAATTGAACACTCAAAAGATAAAATTTCAAATTTAATCGAATTTAAGTTTATTTGACCTATAATTTTTTAATAATTTTTCATTTCATTTCAATAATATTGTTTTCTTATTTATTGTTATTTACTTTAAATTTAGTATAGTTTATTAAATTTTAACAATTTTCTGTTTATTTAGAACTCAATAACAAATTTATAACTGACAAAATATTTGTTACCAAAAATATAAACAGTTTGGTTATTCGGTAGAAATAAATTCAGATAAAATTTCCCTTTTATAAAACATACAACTTATATAATGAGAATGTGTTAAATAACAATAAACATTTTATTAGTAAGCGAATGCATTTAAAATACATTTTTAAATATTTTTTTGACTTTAAATGGAAGAAACGGCAGACTTTAATTAGAAAAAATACACAGCATATTTTTGTTAAGAAACAGTAACTCGTTTTTAAGAAAGAAGTAAAGTACAATATAAAATTGAGAGTTATATGATTATTAATATTTGTTTTGAAGTTGTCTTTTTAATGTTTGCAAAATTTTAAAAAAGGAACATTTTGTATTGTTATTGATCAATTGAAAATTGATTTATAAAATCATTATAAAGTAAGGCAGTATATGATTATAAATATATATCCTGCGATTATGTTTTTTAATAATTGTAAAATATCAATATACAAATTTTAAATTGTTTGATGATGTTTCTGAGATAATTTATTCATTAGACGAGATATTATATATCGAGGTCCCTAACTAGATATACAATGAATAAATTTATAGTTCCATCAGACAAATAAATTACAGTTATATTTGAACTACATACCAGACATCTGATATTGTAATGAATTTAAGATATACACTAAAAGAGAAACTTAAAAGAGGAGTTTTCTTAAAAAACTAATTACATTCATATCCATATAAAAGGAAAAAGTCATAAGCATGCATGCTTATAGGTTTGCATGTAAAAAGCTGAAGCACAGATCTTCCAACCTCTCCAGACTCCTACCAACAAATGCTGAAATAGAAATTAGAATCATCCTCTTTGTGGAGAACACGATTCTTTTTCTAAGCAGGAAGTAACAGCCACATGAAACTAAGGGAAGAATTTTTGCTTGGAATTAATTTCTGTTGATGGTCATTGGAATGAAAACAAGTTTATCAGCTTTCATCACCATCAAACAAGTAATTAACAACAGTTCATTGAAATTCAGCTAGATATTCTTTTGCCATTCGAGCAATATATAAAGCATTTGTAGAATCATTTGATAAAAAATGAGATTGAAATATACAATAGACTTCCAATTATCTGAATCATCGATTATCAGAATCTCCTTCAGAATTAATTTTTTAAAAAAATTAATTAATAGAAATAACGTAAAACATGATCTCCTATAAAATAGATTAGTACAATATTTAAAATATTTTTCATTGTATCAGATAACACAATCGGACTTATACAAAAAGCTCTAAATACTATGAAGCAGAATGAATAAACAAAGTAGGACTTATCTAACTAGTTCTCTAAGTAACAGCCCAATAGAAATTATTATTACATTTGATAACAAAATATATCACTACTTCACAAAACCTTATCAGTTTTTCAGGTTTTTTTTATAATTGCGTGTTCATATAAAAAGAGATTTTTACAAATATATCAACATTTTAACTCAAATGACAAATACATCCAGGGATAAGATTTCACAAACTGTAACTAATCTTTCTTGAACTCTTTTTTTTTCACTATAAAATTCATTTAAAATAAAAATTTTAAGTCTTTTAATAATACTTCATAAAATATTTCAATGCTTATTAGTGCAAATATATTTTGCTTCAAACTTTTTGGGTATGCTCCTTATCCAAATAAATTCCTTAAAATTGTTTTGAAGCACTTTTAAACAAGATGTTTAATTTTATTTTAATTAAAATAAATTAATATATTAATTAAAATAAATTAATAAACAGTTATCTTTTACACATTAAATTTAATACTCTCATCTTCTCTTATAGAGGTAAATAATTTACACTTTTAAGAAATTTACATTTTAATTAAAAGAAGAAATTACTCATTTTAATAACTTTGAAAGTCTAATTTACATTCTAATTCTCTTAAGAAAAGCTGAAGTAGGAATAAAAAAGAGAATAATGAAGGACTTTAATTAGTTAAACTTTTATTATATTATATATAAATTATTTCTTGGGGAGTCATTCAAATAGACACATTTTCTGCTGTAATTCAGAAAGCTATGTGTTCAATCGAAAGAAAGCTCTGTTTATTCTGAAGATAAAAGTAAGGAACTTTTAAATCAAAGCTATAAATTCGGTGTACTCATCTTAAAGAAATTAAAATACATTTATAAATATAATTTGCGTTTTGATCAATAAGTTAACCTCTCTCTTCTTAAATTTCAAATTTCTTTGAAGGTTGATGAAATATTAATCAAATCTAATTTCATTATTAAATGATGAAAAGTAATTGAAAATCTTTTAAGAATAAAAAATTAACTGACAAAAAAGGGCTCTCCATTAGTTCTTACAATAAAATACTAATTATATAATAAAAGCACAGATGGTATTAATAATTGCATTTACATGCTAATAATAATAATAATCTCATAATTTCGTTTTTCCACTGAATAGATAATATAAATTATTTATTGAAACTTTTAATTAATTTTCTCACATATAAATTCAGAAACATTTTAAATACATGATTATTACATAAGAATCATCGGGTTTCTGAAGCATTTATCTCAGACTATAATTGGGTTACAACAATTCGAGTTATATATAAAGAAACCAAAAGTATCCAAGATTGATATCGATGTTATAGATGTTCAATATATACTCCTTGAGCGACATAGCAACAATTAAAGCTGTATATAGGTTCACTCCACACGTTGCTCAGCTTAGTCACATTGATAGTCGTGAATTCAATCGTGATTCGATTCTGCAAGTCACCCAAATGGGTACTCAATGGTGATATGTAGACATACCCCGAAAAAGAAGTTAAACGGTGAAAGGTTGGGTGACATGTAGGGGCATGAAAATAATTTTTTGTCATCCCAATCACATCGACCCATCAATCTTTGTGGGATTTGCCGATTAAGGTAGTCACCAACCTCTTTGTGCCAGTGTGATAGAGATCCATCCTGTTGCTAAATGAAACCATTCATATCGTGTTCCAGTTGCGGAAACAAACATAATTGAAACATGTCCAAGTAGGAAGTGCCTGTCACATCGTCTGCACCAAAAGTTAAAGGACCATACATCTTGTTAAGAGAAACTGCACAAAAGCATTAATTTTTGCGCACTCGTGTATCCTAATTTAATGAAAAATTTCCATGTCTGATATTCAAACATTTTGTCGGTTGACTTTACCACTGAGTTTCCTCACTAAAAACACACACACAAGTTTGTTTCCAATGTCGTCATCACAGGCTTCATGCATTTTCACACAAAATGTCTTTTTTTTTAACATAATCGTGGGACTTTAATGAACCCAGCAGCTGCATATGGTTTGACATAAATCATAGTGTTTTTCACAAAATTTTATACACTTTTGGCTATGAAGTGGAAAGTTTGCTGCTTGCACAGTTTATTGATTTCTTGGAAGTACACATGACATTCTTTCTAACTCTATTCACAGTTTCTTCAGTAACGCTCGATTGGCCGGAACTTTAACTATACATAAGCAACCGCTTTATTTGAGTTGTCGATACCAGCGCATATTGCTTTTTTAGGGTGATGGTTTGTAGTTTTATGTTCACCGGAATGCTCTCTGAACGGTTCTGAGCAATTCCCACTTTGAAAACTCTAGTACGCAAAATGCTTTCTGCGTTCATTCACCATTTTGAATATGACGTTCGCGCTGCAACCATGGCACTTCCACGCGCATTGCACATACACATCTTGAAACTGCAGTTAACGTTCTCTTCTTGCGTTGTCATGGAAACATATATTTTCCCCAGTTCGGGCGTAGTAAACTATCAAAATCCAATTATTCTTTTGTATATTATATAGCAATAAATTTATATCTTCAATAATTTATTATTATTCAATTATATATTGAATATAAGATGTACCAAATATCTTACAATCAATACATAGTTGTTTATATACAGATTTGATTCCTTTCATCATTGAAATATTTTAGTAATCAAATTTATCCTGGTAACTGAAAAGAGCTTCTTATGTTTTTGTTGTCATTATGAAGTCCTAAATTTTGAGGATAATTATAGAAAACGCTACAAAGTAAATAAAAGATAAATGGGATACATCGAGCATTACAAATAAAACAAAGGAATGACTGGAATAAGTAAATACTAGCCAAAAAAATTAGCATACGAGAACAGGAACCAAAGCATTTCTTATCGAAGTCCAAGAAAAATACTATTTATCGAAAATAATTAATCAGGTGAAGTAAGTAAAGTAATTCACGAGAAGCTATGATAGAAGAGAGGAATTTGAATCATGCAAGAGTCTGTTAAATAAGTTCTTATTGAATATTTTTAATAACGTTGAACATGTTGATACGTAAAGTATTAATCACGCATATTGCTTATTGATAATAAATGATAATTTAAGCTATTTGGTAGTGTGAGAAAGGCCAAATTAATAAAGATTGTTACTAAAATTTATGTTGATGCGTGTGTGCCACAGTGCTACAAATAATGAAACTGGGAAATATTTCTGAAATGGTGCCGATTGATGGCCGAGTGATTAGCGTTCCTGATTCCTGAGCTGTAAGTCCCAGAATCGAATCCAGGTTTGGCCATGAGGGTTTTTTCTCTCTATGTTACTCTGTCCTTTTCTCTGTGATGATATATGAATGTGTCACATGTCCTATAAATGGGTTTATGGTGGTATCGCGCTGGGTAACTGTCACTTAACTTTGTGACTTGGTTCACAAGTGCTTGCTGGGTAAAGACAAATGGTTGCAATTTCCGTCCTTGTTGTGATGAATTGTTAATCCCCCAAGTGTGCCCGCCGTTATTTGAAAAAAAAAAACTTATTAATGATCATAATATAGTTTGAAAGTTTTATTACCACATGAAAACAATGCCAGTATTTATAGCCGAACTGGAAGCAGAATGGTTAGCGCTCTTGCCTTCGATTCAACAGTTCATGGGTTCGAATCCCTACTTCGGCATGGATGTTTGTACTGGTTCGGAATCCACTTTAAACCGCAGGTTCCGGTCTAATTACCCCTAGTGGACAAAAATGATCGTTGAGGCCAAACAAACCAAACCAAGCCAGTATTTATATCGTATTAAGGATTGATTTATTTAATTTCAGTCAGCAGAAATGCTAAAACTCTGAACAACAGTAATTACAAACATTAGAAATCATCTAGTATATCATCATACAACAAAAAGTCAAAAAAGTAATTTTCAAGTTTTATTAAGCTTTTAATGTGTATTACGTTTCTGCACATAGACAATAACTTTTAAAATTATTTAAAGGTGAAAAAAAAAAAAAACTCCTTGGTTAACGAATTCAAAATCAGAGGCACATACTTAAACCAATTCATACAGTAGGCAAAATAAACATTTCTGTGTGTATGCAAACTTTGTATTTTAGAAACATCTGTATATTTGTATAAATCTAGTATCTGTAAGCTATTGCATTTTACATTAACTCAATTAACTATCGCAAAAGGCATGGCCTTGTGCTTAATATTGCAACACACAAGTAAATTAAACTATTACACAGTGTGTATATAGCTTTTTATAAAAGAAATAATATAGTTTTACGAAATAAACATTAAAATACATGATTGATTTAAGTGGTAGGATTAGTGTGTGTAGACGTTTACAGTGCCGACACTTCACAAGATGCCGTAACCAATATTTACAAAAAACAGCCAAATTTTCCACCAAAACTGGAAATTTTTAGCTGCCATTAAAATGTTAAAAATTCACCACATATGATAAGTTTTCATCTGATTATCGAAAATTAAAATGAAAAGGATTTGAATTTACGAGAGTTATTTTACTTTTTAAATGAAGGATAATTAACAGGTAATACGTATAAAAGGAAACTGGACTAATAATTTTATTTACAAAATTATTAGTTAAATTAAGACTAAAAATAAAGTTTGGCTGCATGTTATCAAAAAAGAGTCTGCATTATAATTTTTGCGTGGTGATATTACTATAAATAATTTGTATTTTTGCTGCTTATTTATTTGAAAAGTTCTATTGAAGAATAATTATTTCTCACAATATTATCAGGTATAAATCCATTTATATGTTTATAATTACATTATGTGTAATAACACAGTTATTAATGTTATTAATAATTATGTTATAAACTTGTTTCAGATAAAGATAATTAATTTCTATTTTTCAAATTTTATTAAATTATATTGGTCTAAAATATTTTATAAACTAAGATGATTTCTTAATTTGCATATTTCTATTTTTGCATCTAATTAGTTAGCAGATTGAAAAATACAAACATTTGTTCTCGCTTGTTGAATAATGTTTATCTTATTTTTATCTTATCTTTTTATCTGTAATTATTTTTTTTCTCTTGTTGAATAATTTTTATCCTTCTATCATAAGAAATATAACTTTTAAGCATCACGGTTATTACTTCTGAATTATTAAATTATTTTTGAAATTCAAAAATTCAGAAATAACAAACGCTTTCTATTTTTGAATTATTGCTTCATTTCTGAAAATTGTCAAAAAGTGCCTTAGCACAACAGTAATCAATTTTACCATTCACAGTATAACAAATAAAGGGGATAGCAATATTTTCGATATCAATTGTAAAATTATGAGACATTTGAAATGTCCTGTGTAGTAAAATATATGTTTATCCAGTAAGTTTTATTAAAAACAGTGAAATATTTCCTTAAAAAATTATGTTGCCATTGTATCGATTATGTGATGACACGATTTATTTTCAAATATTGCATCGATCTTGGAAGAATTTGCAATGACTTCAGCAGTAAGCATTCCTTTTATAAAGACTACACACTGTCAATATTTTGAACAGAAAACCAATTCTTGAATAATTCTTAATTTTAAAAGATTTCTGAAAAGTTTTGTTTTTATGCTATATTTTATTGCATTTGTCATCAGATTATTTTGCATTTTAAATAGGAAATCAATTCTTAGACACACTTTAATACTAAAAAACCTATTTTAAGAATTTCATTTTTGCATTTGACTCATTTTCACGTCATTTTATATAGAAATAAAGCTCTTTTAATAATAAGAAATATTATGATATATTTTAGAAAATAACATGTTTTCTGCTTCATTTGGAGAAAAAAAAAGCAATTATCACCATTATGAAAATATCTTATAATTAATATATATAATAGAACAACCATTGTTAAACCATTAAAACGCTTAGAATTTTGAAATACAATATTATTTAAAGTTATGAAGTTTCATTTTTAAAACTTAACTTTTATCTTAAATGTCAATAGTTTTTCTGTAACTTTTAACGAATTCAGTATAGGAAAAAGGATTTCTTAAGAATAAACAAGGGAAAAACATCCAATAAACCAGACTGAATAATGATGCAGATAATGTTTCCAGAAGATAATTTTTTAATGTAACAATGAATTCTGTCATCCATCATTTTAAATGATGCTTCATCTATGATCGGTGAAAAGCACTTAATTGCTTACAGGCGTCAAGTTACACGATGAAATTCATATATCATCTCTGCTTTTAAATGTTGTGGACCTAAATGTAAAAATGAGGTGAATACACTTGCTAACGTTTAAAATAAACTAAATGGTTCAATAGAAAAAACTGAATTAAAATAGACTTCTGATAGGGTAAAATTAATATTATATATATATATATATATATATATATATATATATATATATATATATATATATATATATATATATATATATATATATATATATATATATATATATATATATATATATATATATATATATATATGCTACCGTTTTAGAAATTGATTCATTGAAAATTTTTTCATAATATACTCTGTTCAAAAAGTTCATTTAAATTATATTTTTATATTTAAATTTCAGAGTTTCATATTTTGTATTTTAATGATAAAGAATGCGAAAAAGTAAGATTATTTATATATGTATTTTTTTAAAAAAAAAATAGGAATAGTTTTTAAGAACCTGGGGAGAAAATAAAACAGCAACTAAGGACTATCATAAAATGTTTTATAAAAGCTCAATAGAGTAGTAATTACAGTCAACTCTAAATCACAATTTAAATCAATTACTTCTGAATTACAGAACAACCGAGTTAGCTTCTTTGTCGCTAAAAATACCAGTTAAATTGATACTTCTCAGTCACTAATGCAAAAACTGAATTATTTCTCTAACAAATTCTTCTGTGAAGGCATTTTAAGTTTTCGTACAGATCCAAGAATCTATTTGGATCTTAGATAGCCTCGTGTTTTCGTATCCAAACAGTAGAGGGTTCTATATTTAACACAGCCATCGATTATAATGCTAAAGGCATTTACGGACATTAAAAGTTACATCGTATATAATGTTACTCTGCTAGAATGTCCCAGAAAAGTGGATTTAATTCTAATAATGACTTCAATAATAAATGAGTCAAAATTTAAAATAAAATTTACTATATATATATAGTGATTTCCCTTTCGGATATATAAAAAAAAAGAGTTATAAATATGAAAAAATCTAATCCAAAGTTCATTGTTAGTCATGAAGAATATTTTAATGTCTTTGAAAAGCATGCTTATATATGATATATATGTGCTTTAAAGAGAATTAAATTGTGAGGGAACTGAATTTATGAATGAAGATATACGCACTTTTTATCCTTTTTTTCTTGGATAAGTGCACATTCCTTATATGTGAGTTAATGACATTTTCTAATTACATATCAGATTTTACCAAAAATTATTAATTGGCATTGTTTTGTTAATGCAGAATGTGTTCAAGATTGAAATAGTATTCAAGATGTTAGAGAATATTTCTATAAATGCAGAATAGTTATTCTCTTTCACAGAGAAATGAAATATAATTTCTCTTATATATTTCAGAAAAAATATGATAAAAAATACGATGTTTAATAATGTACTTTTCTTTAAATTGTAATGAAGTGATTCATAACAGAAAATCATTTTACATATTGACTGGAAAAGCAAATGCTTGATTTTTTTTCAAATATTAGATTTAATGTTTCAGTACATATGTTTTTCTCTTATTATGCTGCATTATATATCAACAAATGATAAATATTATTCTGGATATTTAACAACGACCAAAAGTATTTTCTATAGACGTGAAAAATACGCGATATTCTCAAAGTTGAAATACTTATATAAATTGGTTATTTCACCCATTTGTGTGATTTTACTGGTTTCTTGAAAATGTAATATGATTTTGATTAATTTAAATAAATTTTTTTTTCAAATTTTATAAACAAATGAAGTTTTTCTTTCAGATTTTTTAAATTACACATTTATACTTGGGCAACCAAGAAAATTTTGACGTGGCAAAATATATCTGAATTTGAGAATAACTCTAATCCTAACAATTCCAAAGTATTATATTAATAGTATTCAGAGAGAAAAAAATAAAGAATGACAAGTTTTCGCTTAAATCTTGTCAAATAGATTGGTATTTTATTGTATGTATAACTGTTTTTAGTGTCAAAAATTTGCAGATCCAAATCGAGGCATTCATATTTTATAGTATCTTAATTATTATTTTAAAGTAGAAATTGTGCTTTCCATTACAAATGTAAGCCTATAATATATTATGAGGTGATATGGTTTCTTTACAAATTAAAATCTTCCGCATAATCTTTAGAGTTTGTGGTTATTCACTTGTTAATCTTTAGAAAGTTTTAAATTAATCTGAAATCCTGATAAAATGTTTTTTGGGTCACTTTATGTGTGTGTGTTTACTATCTAAAAAATTACATCACATAGATCTAAAAAAGACTCAGAATTTACATTATCTTTGATTCCCTACACAACTCGAAAACATATTTTAATATACTTAAGATATTACGATTATAATACTTTATTATAATACTTAAGATATTAATACATTAAGATTGATGCTTGAGAATGTCATAAGCATAAGAAATTATAAATATGTTATTTTATGAATTTCTTTTTCAGATCATGTGATTCATTATCACTTCGAATTCACAAACATTCAATAGTTTCGAATCCAATTCAAATTGGAGTGCCAAGTCGAAAAAAACTTATTGTTGCTAATATTAATGCAGATAGTTAAATAAACCAACACTTTCTTAATGTCTATATTAATATTGAAAATTCCGAAATACGAATATTATTATCTGTGTGTGTTGCTCAATATAAACAGATTCAATTAAAATAGCTTAATTAATCCATTTTATGAATCATTTATGGTTTATTCACACTTAATTACTTCAGATTATTTTTACTTTTGGTTCAACTATATATTATTTTGTTTTTTATAATTATTTTAACAGAGTATTCCTTAAAGAATTGATTTTAAAGGTTTCTTTTAAATTTTAAGATAAAAATAAACCAGTACATGTGCGAAAAAATCATTTTTGTTTTTGACGTAAAAGGAAGGTTTGGTCTGAATTGTATACTACGATAAAATGTTTTCCACATATCAAAGGCACCCAAAGGAATTTTATATCTCAACTATATTTCTCTAAAGTAAAAGGATATTACATAATTTAAGTAGTATATTTTAGTATTATCAGTGATAAAATTTTCAAAGAAGACAGTTTGTTTCACTTTACTTTACATGAAATCTTTTTATCGAATCATGCACATAACAAAATGTAATAATACACAAAGTGCTTTTATGTTATAAATTTACTGTAATTTGAAAAAATACAAATGCATTGAAAGATTTATTTCTATTATAAATAGGAATTTTTTGAAAGAGTGAAAAAATGCTTATTTAAACTGAAAAAAATTTAACTATAATTCCTGTTATAAAATAAGGTAATGTACAAAATATACATATTTGTGCATTAACAAATATATTAACGGTATTTTATTGTTAGTAAACATCGTTAACGATATATTAATGATTCTTATACTTAAAATTAAGAAAAAGTTTATAAATATTTTTTCTTAAAAAACCAATAACTGTACAAAATTTATGTATGAATAAACAAATCTGCTTCTATAAAATGGGCAACTTTTATCTGATATATAAATAAAAATGTTTTTATTTAGTTGAATAATAAAATCTATTGCATCATGTCAATACATTATATAAGTCAGAGTTCAATATTGATGTTAAAGCAATATTTTGCACTAATGTTTGATTCAAATTTGCACTAAGCATTCTTTCAATATTTTATTTTTTAGTGACTTTAATTTTTCACCTTTTCTTTTTTATTCACTAATACCAATTTTTAACAACATTAATAATGTTGATATTTTTAGTAATGTAAATCTTATGCTGGAAATTTTTAGAGAATTCTTGTAAGCAAAATATAATAAAAAAATATCATAGAAGTAAAGAGACGTTTGGAAATACCAAATAGAGTATTGCTTATTGACACAGTATACATATTTATTACTAGAGGTTTATATTGGAAAATTGGAAAAAATTTTATGTAAAATTTTGCATCCATAATATCAATTATATCTTTGTATGCCATTGATTTATAAAAATACTATGCTTTACTAAAAATATTGTTTATATTAGCCATTATTAAATGCATCTTCATTAATTACATTTATTATTTTAGTACGATATTTAGGGAATTTTCATGTTTTAAAACGTTTTAAAAAGGAATGATAAACCTAAATATCTTAAATAAATCAAAGGGTAATGCATTTATAGTTGCTACACATAGGAAATCTATGTATGACTATTAAATAAGCCGATTTATTCCCAGATAATTAGAAGAAGCACAATTTTTTACTGAAAACTGCTGTATAACTATATATACTTTATACAAGTATTTAAAATTAAAAACTTTTTATGTTTGTAAAATATTATGTGTAAAAGAATTTACACATTTTATAGAAATTGATATTGAATTGATACAGTAATTCACCATAGGCTCTTATGATTTTGAAGCTGTGAACAGTTTTACCTACCTTGGATCTGAAATAAACAACTTTGGTGATTTGGTACCCGAAATAAACAAAAGGGTAATTGCAGCATATCGTGAATTTTATGGTTTAAAAAAATATCTTACCTCCAAATATATCAAACACAGGAAAAACATTTTACTACATAAAAGTATTATTAGACCCATTTTAACTTATGCTTCAGAGACTTGGGCCATGACACAGAAACATGAATGCCGTTTGGCTATTTTTGAAAGGAAAATTTTGAGAAGCATCTATGGTGGAGTGGGGACAGATGGGGCATGGCGTAGAAGATATAACCATAAATTATACAAAAGTTTTAAGGACATTGATGCTGTCAAATATATTAAAATGCAAAGGATGAGATGGGCTGGCCATGTTATTCGTATGCCAACTGAACGCACCCCTAAAAAAATCTTTCTTGCAAGGCCAATAGGAAAGCGTTCAAGAGGTGGGCCCAAAATCAGATGGATTGACTGTCTTGATAGGGACTTTAATACTATTGCAACATCTAATTGGAAAAGTGCTGCTGAGTACAGGCCAAGATGGATTAATTTCATTGAAAAGGCCAGGACCCACACAGGGTTGTATAGTGCCATTGTTGATTGATTGAAAATATATTATTATTAATACGCATTTTGTGTTATTTTAATTTAAAAATATAGTAATAATTTCTTATGCAACAAATATTTTAAATTTTTTACAAGATATCATTAAAGTTGCAATCAAGATATTGACTCAAAAATTCACAAAAAAAGCAGGAAATTTAACGATATATCAGAAGCCATTTGGAAGAATCGCTGAAGCAATCATCATATGTCAGAAACCATTTTCACAATACAGGTTTTCTTTTTCTTCATCTCTTAATTTTCCAAATTTTTGAAAAAAGAGTTATTGATTGCTTATGAATTAGCTTAACTTTTACTAATTTCGCTCAAAAAAATTAAAGAAAACAATAGAAAAGTATTTTCGTCATTTAAAATTATTCCATTTGATAAAATTACAAATTTAATCACAAAAAAAAATTAAAAATTCACCAATCACCTTAATATTAGGATAACAATTTAATCAATATTAAGGATATACTTGTAAATAAATATTTTATAAAAGGTTTCATGTTTTAAAAAATAAGTTAGTGTTTTTGTAAATTTGGAACCTCATATCGTACCTTCAAATTATTATAAACAAAATATTATAAATTCAAATTATTATAAATAAAAATTTCTGTTGATCTTATTTTTATGAATGCTAAGATATTTTCGATATATTTTAAAACATTTTATATATATTAAACAAATTAAATAATTGTTTTTTAAAATAAAAATTCTGAAAATTTTAACAATGTCACTTTACATATGTGTATTGAATTGGATTTACTAGACTTTCCACAAACATTAGTTTCCTTAGTTATAGAAATTTTTAATTTGGGATCATTAAATTCGCAAAGGTCAGGATTTAATATATATAACTGACCTACGCTCAATCAATTTGTTTGAAGTAATTTCGTTAAATTGTGCTTCATAAATTTCCCTCTAAATTGAACTTATAGACTAATATCAACTATAATTGAAATGCTTAATGAATCATCGGGAACAGAAACTAATGAGATGAATTCTAAAGCTATAAATTAATAGTTATATTAAATTAGAACTATAATTGGAAAAATCAATCATTTGTATTGTTTGTATGCATTATTGTATTATATTATACATTAAATAAAATAATACCTATGTAAAATTTTACATTGGAAATTTTTTTAACTGCAGAAGCATTGTTTTTGCAGTATTATCATAATATTTAATTTACTGAACGTGTGTGTTAACTTTACAAAATGCATTTTCTAAGGAATGATGATTTTTCTATAAATTTGATTTAAAATGGGAAATTTACTTCACAAAAATAAGCAATTTGTTTAAAGGTTTTAAACCAATTTGTAGAATTTTCTTGTTTATTTTCCAAATAATAATAAAATTGTTTTTGATCAACAAAAATCTACACACACACAAATTAAAATTAATTCTAACAATCGAACTGTAAACTAGGAAGTAATTCAGAGATCGCTCAACTAAATCGGTTAGAAATTACAGCTTAAAAAAATCTCAAACCAAAAATATTCAAAATAGAAATCTTATTAGTGATTTCAATAAATTTTTGATGTAGAACGTGAAATAAAAACAGCCAACTTCTAGCTTAATTCATAAAAGTTTCAAATGTTAGAAAATGACATTTTTTATTCGGCACTAAATAACATTTAAAAATAACGTGTTTAATTAAAAGAATCACACATTTTATTTATTGTATCTCTTATACAAGAATACTAAAAAAATCAATTGAAATCTTATATACTTAATTAGTTGAATTGCGTAGTAATATCTATAAGTTTTACTGAGTGTGATAAATAACAAAGGATAACAAGGGATGTTGGTTGAAATTCCAAAATTTATTAATGCAAACTTTCTGCTTTTGCAAGTTCTCAACAGCTATTACAATTAATATATTTAAAAGTTTAGCTGAATCTGTTACTAAACAACATATAATTTCATTTTTTTCAGTTCATAAGGACATGTAATAAGCATGTTCTTAATGAAAGATCACATAGAACTCACAAAGTTTCTTCTTGGATTTTGTAGCATGTAATAAAAATTTTAACAAAAAACTTACTGTCGATATATTTAAAGTAAAATTTAACTGTATATAAATTATTAATTCAATCTATACTATATTATTAATAATTTTAAACTGATGATTTTTATACTATATTATTAATAATTTTAAACTGATGATTTTTATACTATATTATTAATAATTTTAAACTGATGATAAATTCAATTTAGTAATTTAGTTTTAAATCTTCATAAATTAAAAAATTCAAATTTAGAGCCGAATAGCATATTTTATTTCAATTAAATGCTAATTTTAATCTTTTAAAATTTGTTTTACAATTGTTTATGCATGCAGTTTTTTGAATGCAGATTCATATAGTAACAATGTATAAGTAGAGAACAAATGCTTTAGTTAAATGCCGAGTTATTTACATAACAATACACTCAATGTTGATTTAGCAATTACATAAGTAATAATTAATTTATATAGAGCTGTTTTATAAACATTAATTAACATAAATAATTTAAAATGTATATAAGATACCATAACACTGTATTTTTCGAAAAACATTGATTTTCCTTTTTTTAAAGAGAAACAAAGACTGGAATTCGAAAATCAAATTAACTCTTCAGTTTGCTTAAAAAAATAACCAAAATTAAAATTAAAATGCTCCACGTATTTAACATTTGATGCTTGACATGTGCCTACACCATCACCAAATCTGTTCCAATGCTGCTTATTATACCTTCTCTTCTGTCTCTTTTATTCCTGTGGCTGTTTCTTACCCCATATTTTAACACTGTGAAGACATAGAATCTCACTATCATGAGAAGATACTTTGTCAAAAAATACCGCATGTGATATAAAAATATCATCTAAGAACGAGTTCTCAAGAATAAATTCACTCTACACGCGTTTTCTTTGTTCTATGTCTGAAGAATTTACAGCATCTGAATATTGCGTGGTTCAAAAAGAAACGTGGACGCAAAACACGCCAAACAAACGTTGCAAGAATTAAAAGTTCCTTTCTGACTCAGCTATAGTGAATTTATTACAACATGCAATTTAACTCGATATGATTCTTATTTTCCTTTAATATGCAAGTCTCATTAACTTTTAATATTCTTTAATGCATGTGTGAACTCGAACTTCATATAGCATTGATCATAAAATAATTTCACAGAAACCTTCTTCATTTTCTAACATACAGTATAGTGTGGAAAACAATGTCAGTAACAACATGAAATTCCAGATTTTTCTTTCTTTCTATAAAACCTCGATGATTATTAGATTAAAATATAAAAAGCTTTGATTTATAGAAATCGAGTCACATTCTCATCTGAAATACACTGCACTATCGTATCTTCTCATTCGAAAATATTTAATGCAATTGAAGTATTTGGCATAGTAGTGTGCAACAATTTCGCTTAGATTTAAGTTTTGTGTCGGTTTTGGCAGTCACTAATTCCTATAGAAACATTTGAAGTTTAAAAAACATTTAATATATATACATTGAAATTGAATGGTGAAATCAGCAACTGCACCAACAAAAACCAACAGCAATATATAAAATTAAATACATGATATACGATATATAAAAATTTAACTCTATTAATATTGATTACTTATAAAAATTAATATAAATTACCAGATCAGTTTGAGTAAAAATTCTGAAAATAAGCAAAATTTTCATGAAAAAATTCATATCAAAGATCAGATTTTCTAACCTTTGATTTGGGGACACCATAACATTTTAACGACATTTCGATCATAAAATCTTATGTAAATTCAACACACGCGTGATTAATCTATAAGAATCTTCATTTGTACTGTAATATAAACTACTGTAATATAAATAAGAGGTTATCATAATAGGATGAAATGATGTTTTATCTTGGTTCTTTTATTTCGAAGAGAATGCTATTTCCCAGAATTATGCCATGGAAAAAAGAAAAACGAAAAGTTTATGGAAATTTTAAAAGTCGTTTGAAATTCTTAGCCTCATTTTTTTCTATAAAGAATATATGTTCGTAATAAAATAATCTTCATAACATGATTTCCAGAAATATATACATATATACATACAAACATATATATATATATTATATATATATATATATATATATATATATATATATATATATATATATATATATATATATATATATATATATATATATATATATATATATATATATATATATATATATATATATATATATATATATATATATATATATATATATATATATATATACATATATATATATATATATATATATATATATATATATATATATATATATATATATATATATATATATATATATATATATATATATATATATATATATATATATATATATATATATATATATATGGTATGATAGGAAGTCTTTCGCATTCGACATGAAAGACTTTATTCAGAATTGTTTCCCGCAATAAAAACAATTCGCAAAGCTTCTATGGAGCCCAAAAGAATCTTGTTCACCAACTGAATATGATTCCAAAAAAGTATGCAGCATATTTTGGAAAGAAATTGTGAACAAAATATAAGTGAAATATCTTTGGGAAAAATAGTATATATGTTTCAATTATTATTTAAATTATGTCTATTCCAAAAAAAAAAAATTCTTTTGTAATAAAAATAATAAGTGAGGAAAATAAAATAAAAGAATAATTGTCTATAAATATTTTTATCGAAGTGATTTCAGTAGAAATAACTTAAAATGTAAGTTTAAAATGAACCGTTGAGTTCGCATAAATACGAAGAAGAAGAAATTAATTAATAAAAAAACTTAGATGCATCCAATTAAATTCCGCAATTTTCTGCTCCAAAAAGAAACAGATCAAAGGAATTTCGTGATCAAGTAGCATTTCATAAGTCGAAAAGAGAATTTTCAAATGGTTTTTTTCTATTTGTTCTTTTTTAAATTTTCATTTGTGAATTTCATATATATATATATATATATATATATATGTAAACACAATCGATTTTTTATTTTTTAAAGAAGCAATATATCATTTTATTTTTTATGGTAGCTTTAATATTTGCTTCTTACATTTAAAGGGATGAAATATATTCATTAGAAGTAAATTTAATTACATTTTGATTTATAGGATGATTGCAAATCTATAATATTACAGTGATATTTTTTTCTCTCGATGAACATTCCTAATACTGTCACAAATTCCTGATAAACTATGAACTTATAAATGATTTTAATTACCGAATACTTGTTATTGTGTGTCGCTCTTATTTTCATAATTCTGTAGTTGCATTCATTTTATTTTTCAGTCCATTAATTGCCACAAAATATTTCCACATCAAAATTATAACAACACAGAGGATTATTCGAAATATCTGAAATTTTATGAAATGGTTTTCCAAAATGGTGGCATTTCATTATAATCCAATGGTCACAATGATTACCCACTTTGACTTAATCAATTTCCCACCAACGCATAAATATGACCTGAACACAACTACTAAAACATATTTATAATACTTGAGTATGAAATCTTGCTTGCAAGCTCTATTTTAATCCATTCAGTATAAAGTTTACATTTTTTAATAAAATAATCAATCTTAAGAAACTATAATATTTGGTTTTGAATTTCATCAATATCTCTAATTCTCCAAACATTTGAATGCATATTATTATAAAAGGAATATATGGTTTATAAATCTGAATCATCTAAACTGGTTTATAAACGAAAATAAAAGTTTTTATCACGACTTTTCATTCTCTTTGAATTTTTACTAAGTAAAATTTGCCTGGAAACAAAAGAGAATCATCGATCATTTTTAAATGATGGTTAACTATTCTTTCTCGAAGCTCACCACTTCCTGACGTTAAATTGCTGGTTATAGATCATCCATCAGCAGTATATAACAATACGTTAATATGACTCTTTATAAAACATTGTTGGGGTCACTTAACTTCCGATTATTCAAAAAATAACCTCTTTTAAAAAAAAACATTATATTCAAGAGTTAATAATTATGTGTGTATGATGATTGTACCTATTAATTTGCATAATTCATTTTTCATCATAAATGATTGCTTATTTAAAAATAAGTTTAAATGGAATGACAATTTTTGGCCTGTTATACTAAGAAATAATATAGCTAAATTAAAAAATAAGATAAAAAAATTTTTATAACAACTGGGGATGATTGTGTAATAATTTTGTATTCATGTATAAGTTTTCCTGTTATAATTACTTACTACATGAATAATTAATAACAATATTTTTAATAAAATATAATATATAACTGTGTGTTTAATATCTTGATTAATAATCATATCAATCATATTTTGATTAGTAATTATATCTCTCTCTCTTTTTATTTCGTATTCTTTTTTCACTGCAGTAACAACAACAAGGGTTGAGTGTTCTTTAAGAAAATTAATGATGAATATTTTTCTGATATTCCCGCATAACACAACACTTAGAAATAATTGTTAAGCATCGAGAAAAATAGCAGAGTATTTTTTTAATAGTAATATATACGTATTTTATTTGAAAAAAAAATTTATGAATGAGATTTTCTTGAAAAGTGATTTTATCAAATATTTTACATTGGAAATGAATGGGATGAATGATTTTATGATAAAATTGAAATAATTTTATTATGTCATAAAATATCAAAAAAAGTATGATTATTAAAGGATTTACAGTAGTAAGCATGAATCTGATATTTATTTCTCTTACAATTGTAGAAATATTAGATTGTTGAATGTACTGCATAATACAATAATAGAGAGTTGAATATATTGCATTGTGCAATAATAGATAGTAGAATAGACTACATAGTGCAATAATAGATTGTAGAATATACTGCATAATGCAATAATAGAGATAAGAATATACTGCATAGCGCAATAATATATAATAGAATATGCTACATAGTACAATAATAGACAGTAGAATATACTGCATAGTGCAAAATTGAGAATATAATATACTGCAATAATATATAGTAGAATATACTGCATATTGCAATAATAGAGAGTAGAATATACTATATATTGCAATAATAGAGAGTAGAATATACTACAACAAACAAGAAGTTTATTATTTGATCACTGCAGTGAATAACAGAACAACTGAATGCTTTCCTCGTCTTTAATGAATATTTTACATACAGTGATCGATTTTCATATATCACAAGTCAATTATCTATTATATTCTCACACATCTACCTTAATTGATGTGCATATAAAAATTGATGAACAACATCTATTTCCACATATTCAACCGTGGTTTGAACTAAGACGTCAATCTTACACTTGAAAAAATATTTTCAAGATTACGTAATCTTGCGTTATTTATGTCAATTCTTAAGTCTTTAGAATATTAGAATAATGCTGAAATAAAACTTAAAGAAATGAAAATGCTGCTTTTCATGGAATGTATTCTGCACAATTTTAAGTATAGAAAATAAAAAACGACAAACAACATGTTCCCCAGACCTAAATCCACTATGCATTTTTACATTCTTATATTAAAAATAAAATAATAATAAGTATATGAAATAATTTTGAGAGTTATCAAATGAACGGATATTATATATTTGAAATGTGAATGCATTAAAGAAATATAAGTGGATCTCAATCAAATGAAAGATTTCGAAAGGAAATTAAATTGAGAAATAATAACTCAATTTTCAACTTCTTTTAATTTAGAACTAATTGAATGTTTAAAAGCTAGGAATTTATATGATGATTTATGCGTGCTTGAGGACGAATAATGCAAATGTTGATTTCTTTCCTGATAATACTGTAGAAATTAAATAAAATACAAATTTTATAATTTTTTAAAACCATTATTAAAACATCATATAATGTCAGTTAAATATAACTTATCATGAATTATTACATAATCAAATTTTATATACCCTTAGGAAATAATCTTTGATTATATATATATATATATATATATATATATATATATATATATATATATATATATATATATATATATATATATATATATATATATATATATATATATATATATATATATATATATATATATATATATATATATATATATATATATATATATATATATGTATATAATTTACGAATATTTTCCAAAACATTTATTGCAAAATCTCAATTTACACCGATTAAATAAAAAGTTTTTTGAATAGTAGAAACGAATGTGGGAAAATTAATATGCAATTTGGCGAAATTTCAAACATGGTCTTAAGCATTAAAAGGAAACTGAATTTTCTCAAATAATTTTAAGAAAATAAGTTATTTTTATTGATTGATGTATATATTCAATATTTTATATAGTATACAAACAATTATATATTTTTCATTGATATAAATATTCAATATTTTAAACAGTATAGAAACAATTATTTTGCATTGATATAAATATTCAATATTTTAAATAGTATAGAAATAATTTTGTTTAATTGTACAATTTATCTTTTTCAATAAGTCAAAATAATGGTTGATACCTTTTTATCTGAAAATTCTATAAAAATATTACAGCGTTCACAAAAAATACAGTGAAAATTGAATTTTGTTTTAATAATCACTTCATTTTACAGACTTAACCAATATTATTACTTCATGTTTTAAAACAAAATCAATTATCATAATTGGTAGAAGTAGTTGAAAAAATGAATGTGAAACCTAGTTTAAAAAACACTTTATCTTTACAGCTTTGTATTAGAGAGGCAGGTGTCTTTTTATGATGAAGTTCCTGCAATTATAGCTAGACAAAAACTTGTGGGCGTATGGAAAAGGAAAGATACTGGTTCTTTCGATTCTCATCGGTATTATCTTTAGTCTCGGCATTATTTTTAGATTAAAATTTCATGTACTATATTCTTTTGTAATAACTAACAAAAAAATTTAATATAATTTAACAACGTACAATTTTATGCACGTAATTTGCTTTTTATTTCTTCGAAACTTAGCAAAATTTTCTAATCTATCATACTTACTTTTTGAAAACAACAATTTTCTATTTCATACTGGAGAGATAATGTCTAATTCAATCTTTCAAGTAAAGGAATATTTTTCTTTGAATTAACAACGATGTTCAAGCACTATTCTTAAATGGTATAAAATTTTAGTGTGTTTCCTTCAATACCATACAGATAGATCGTTTTCGACATTTATTTCTTCGCATTAAGGATATATGTGCATCGGGGGACCACGATCATTAGAACTAGTCTAAATTTTAATCCCTACTAATGTTGAACAACCGACAAGTATTCATTTTCTGCATGTACATCAATCGAATTAAGTACTTGAAAGTCTCTCAGCTTTTATCTCTTCAAATACATGAATGTGATTCATTAATTATTTAAAGTTAGCCTGGAAGTGATGACAAGTGGTGATTTAAAAAAAGATTTACTACATCATTTGGTTATTGATAAAACTACAACATGATATCAAGCCTCATTAATCTTAAACCTGATGTTTATTTAGGTGCATTAAAATACTTTTTTTCAGAATTTTTTTTAACTTAAAGAATATCTATAGATTAGATTTTAACTAATCAAGTGCTTGGATTGTTTTTCTTTGATTGTAAAATATTGTCAGTTTAAAAACAGTTATGTTGGATTCTCCTTGTTGAAATAATTTTAATACTGTGAAATAATACCTAAATATTTGAAAATAAGTGTTATACATGAAGTTTCATCTCATTTATATAAACATATCAACTCAAATTTTTCTGTTTTTCACCTGAGCTGTTATCAACATTTTGGTGTTTCCATTTTTGTAATTAAATTGAATCAGTTTGACAATTCCGTTTTATTATTTTCAGAGTATTACAACAAAGTGAAAATATTCACAAAAGCAATAATTTGTTCAAGAGTACTAATTTGGTAGGTGGACTACAAAAATAAAAAAAAAACTTATAAATTAAAAATGTTAAAAAAAAACATTTTGTAAAAATTATTTTCAAATGTAAATAAAAATAGTAAATGCTTTTATTATTTTCAGTATTATCATAAATAAAAAATGTTAATTCCATTAATGTTTGGACATTTCAATTATATATGGTTTTTTAAAATTTTTATAATTAATAAAAAACGTTAACCTTTATATTTTTTATCATTTTCCTCAAAATGTTGTTGATTGGAGACATTTCACTTATTTATGGCTACTTTTTATAAGTAATAAAAAAATGTTAATCTTTATACTTTTCATCATTTTTCTCAGCATCTTGATACATGGAGTTAATTGATTTGGAAAATGAAATATTAATTTATATACAAAGAAAATATATATGCGTGTGTGCTGTAAAATAATTCGATGAAATTATCATAAAACATCTGGAATTGTTTTGTACCTTCAAATTCAGTTTTAGCAATAAATTAACACTTGTTTACCCAAGAAATTTTTTAAAAAAATTATAAATAATAAAATTCTATACTAACAAAAAATTAGTTTAAAAACAGAATATAAAAATTATTTCAGTTATTTAAATACAATTTAGATTATTAAAATGAATGTTAAAATTTAGATAGCATTATCAAAATTATTTGATGTACAAAAAATATGAAATAAATTATTATAATATTAAAAAAATATATTTAAAAGTTTGAAGTAAAATTCTATGTTTAATGTAAGAACATGCTTAATTAATTGACATGAAAATTTCAATCAATATTTTTAGTTAAAATATTTTATTAAAGTTTTTGATTTCTAAAGTTTATTTTAATATAATGAAAGGTAATTATTCATTAAATTATTGTTACTTGGTAATTAGCTAAAGAAATTTTAATAATGTTTTTAAATCTATTTAGAATTAAAGTTTTGTTTGTTTTTACTGCTAAAACCAAATTCTAATTAAATTAATAATAAATTTATAATTCACTGAAAATTTTCTTTTTTTTAAATTAAAACTTTTTAATTTGAATTTAATTGTTTAAAGAAATAAATATCAAGTATTTATAATTCATTTGACCATAACTAGTTTTTACATGTATAATATTATTGAGTAAACACATATGTGTATATTTATGTATTTTTCCTTTCAGATAAAATGATTACAATTTGAAATGCCTTATGAAATTCCTCGAGAAAAAATATTTGAACTTGCGAAGAAAATGTTTAATATAAAATTGCATTTTGTGATGAAAAATAGACCATCTATTGTTCTATTCCATAACAGAATTTATTTCTCTAAGTATCCAAAATAGGCTGCTTTTAATGAAACATTGGTAGTATAAAACCTGTATATTTTTTATTTTGAATTGTATATTATTGAATTGTGTATTGTTATATTTGAAATTGAATTTTAAAATATTCATGAAAGTAATAAACTTTTATATCAACATTATTTTTTTCTAACAATGCCACAATGACTTAGACACACCAAAATTTACAATCCCTAACATTATTTGTATACCTGGATTTTTAATGGTAGAACATGAAACATGCTGTTCATGCATTTCCAAGCTTTTTATTGCATGTGAATAAGATGTTTTAAATTATTTTAATGCCAAAAAAACATTTAGTTGTAATTTACAGAGAAAGGATTTTCTTATATAAAAATGGAAGAAAATTCTCGTCGTTATTTTGATATTTGTTTAATGATTGCATGACCAAAAGAAAGTAATTAAAATTTATATTTTACAAATTATGCGGTATTGCTTATGTTTTTTATTAAAATGTAGTTTTCTATCTTGTATTTTTAAAAATCAATTCACTTGCAATGTATTTGAATATTAGTATATGTGATACAAAAGCATAGTTTCAAACTTTTTTTGTTGTAATTTGTAAAAAAAAATAATTCATTTATATAGTTTCACCTATTTTTCAGTTCTATTTGATTGATTCAAAATGCTTTGACATTAAAAATAAATTTATGTGTGTATGTATATATTTTTATTTAATGTTTAACCATCCATTTTGTAAATTATAATGGGGCTATGCCTATTTCATAACAAAGAAAAAAATCCAAATTTATTTTGTATTTGTTTCATTGCATATCAATAATTTATCACATTCTTATAAATTTTTTGAAAACTACTCGATAATCATTAATTTACGAACTTTAGTTACTAAGCTTTAATTAATTAATGAGAATACCTTTTTTTATTAAATTACACTTGCTTTAAATTACAATAAAAAGTTCTATTATAATTTAATATGAATGATTATTCTCTTTATTACAGATAGATTTGGAATTTGATATATCCAGAGGCTAACTCTCTCTCAGTAAATATTTTGCATTCTATGCTCCTAGAATATTATCATATATTCAAAAACTTGTTCTATAATATGGAATAAATATGTGAGAATTCAGGGTGATAGTATTTTTAGGCTGCGAATAATTTTAATACAGTGTATAATTACGTAAATATCTGAATTCTTGCAGCTTTATTTTTTTGAAGTATTGTTCATATGAAATTTTGTTATAAACCTTTCTATAGACATTAAAGAGAGAATACAAATATTACACTGGTCAAAAGTGGTTTTGGTGCCAAAGATTTTAAAGGTGATTTTATATAAATTCGATGCGCTGAATCCAAATATGCCATTAATTTTTGCCTATCAGCTTGAATTTTTAAGATATCAACATTTTAATGAATCATGCATCACACTATTTTAAAAGAAAAACCATGGTTTAAACAAACAAATTAAACAGGGAATTTTTATTATATTACATAGATATTGCTTATTAAATACAAAAGAAAACAGAAAAGTCATGATTTAAACAAATTACTCATTGAACATTTCGGAAACTTCTTTTGCGTGACATTCTTGAATGTATTTTGGAACAATTCCGTTTTAAAGTCCAGCAGTAATCTGCCATCATGTGAGTATCCCATCTTCCTTGATAGAGATCCTCCATACATTTTATATCTTGGTGAAATCTTTCACCTTGCTCCTCACTAATGTCTCCTAAATTATCAGGAAAACGGTCTAAGTGACTATGTAAATAGTGCACCTTAATGCTCATGTTACACCCAAGGGATCTGAAATTATTCAGCATTTCATTGACTAATTCAACATAGTTTTCAGCTTTGTGTTTACCCAGAAAATTTTGGACAACTGAAACAAATGAATTCCAGGCTTTTTGTTCAATCTCATTCATTGAATTTATAAAGTCAGGGTCTTTAATCAGCTGTGGGCCATGTGTATTTGTGGGACATCAAATATTCCTGCTTTAATTTTTTCCATACTCAGCTGAGGCATTTTTTCCCTATATATGCAAAGCATGATCCATTCTTATCAAGAGCCTTTACAAACTCCTTCATTAGACCCAGCTTGATATGCAGTGGTGGAAAGATGATTTCCTCTCGTGGAACTAAAGGATCGTTGATGATATTCTTTTCCCCAACATCTATGTTTTCTCTCCTAGGCTACTGTTTTCTAACCCAGTGTTGCGTTTTGTCTCTGCTATCCCAGAGGCACAAGGAACAAGGATATTTTGTGTGGCCACTTTGCTGTCCAAGGAGAAAGTTTACCATTTTTAAGTCTACACAAATCACCCATTGGTGTTCACGATACTTTATTTTTCCAAGACCAAAGCTATGGTGTCATATTGCTCTTTCATTTTCGTTGAGTTAGCAATTGGTATTGAGCCATATTTGTTCCCATTATGTAGAAGAACACATTTCAAACTTCGCTTTCAGCTGTCAATAAATAGGCGCCAATCATCTGGAAAATATTCAGGAAGACCCATTTTTACCAGGAGTTCTCTAACAGCTTGACAAAATACAAGATTTTGTTCTTCAGAGAAAAAAGGTAGCAGATCTTTCTCCCTTGTGCGAGAGAATGTAATTTTCGTTCCTGGTTCAAGTAAATTTTTTTCCTTCAACCTGGAAGCCAGTAATTCAGAAGCTTCTTTTGACAGATTAAGATCTCTATTGAGGTCATTTAACTCATCTTGGTTGAAACATTGAGGAATTGATGATATCGTTTCAAAATCGCTGTCACCTTCATTAGTATCAGAATTCTGATCAGAGAGACAATAAGCGTCCTCACAGAGTTCTGGTAACTGGTCAAAAGTTGGAATTGGCACATCTTCTGAGTGAGGGATAGGGCGTCTTGCAGAGACTAAATCTGGATAAGTTCCACTTATTACGGTTCTTTCGATTGACTCCAGTAATATTTACTAGGCAAAAATAACAGTCATCAAAGTGATTTTTTGGTTCTCTCCAAACCATTGGCACACCGAATTTCAGGCTTTTTCTTTTCCCGGTAGTCCACTGTCGTAAATGCTCTGTACAAGTTTTACAGACAATATGTGGTGCCCAGGTTTTATCCTGATCACCAAGTTTAACACCAAAATATCCAAGATAAGCCCTCTTTACAAAGTCACTAATAGATTTTCTGTTTTCCAGTAGCGTGTATTCTCCGCATATGTAGCAAAGAATATCAGGATGATGAACACAGCTTCTTCTACTTGAACTCATTTTATTTCTATTCAACAACCCAAATACTTAGATTTACTTTTTAACAACTCGTTACTAAAGAGAAATTTCATATGACTCTAACCTCTATCTATCTGCACCGCCGGAATTCACGAACTATTCTCAACTCTCAACTGCGGTTGAAGCTTTGAAGGTCACTTCAGATAGTGGACAGACTTCTCCATCTATCGGATTTCTATGGAACTAACTGGATAGCACTAATAAGTAGGATTCAATCCCATTTATTAAGAATTTGTCAACTAATCAGTTATTTATTTCATATTTTTTGTCTTCTTTTTATAATAAATGAATTAAAATAATAATTTTTAAAAATAATAATTAGTTATTTCCTAAATATTATTATTTTAAATTCAATTGGTTACAAAAGACTGCCAATAGGGCAAATATACAAGAATCTTTATATTTGCCCTATTGTCAGTCGACAGATTTATACTTTTCCTGTATACATTTTACAACACTTATACTTGAAAGTCTAAATAGAAAAAAAGAATTGATAGATAAGTGAATTTATCTAAAAATCTAGAGCTGATACAGAAAAACTGTTTTTATTTTTAGATTCAGCAATAAAAATATAGTTAAAATCTGCTCTAAAATCCTAAGCACTGAAAAAAAAAAATTTTTTTGTAGACCTGTGTTATAGACATTTTAGTTATTATGTTAAATTTTTTCGAATTTGGTGAAGAGGTCTTTAGAAGAAGGTAAAACTTACATGTGGTCAAAACTCAAAACTTAGCTGTAGTCATAGGCAAGACCTGAATATGAAATATTTTTATCTGTGGATAGTGGATTCATTGATGTCGGATATGCAAGATCAATACATTTTTACTATAATCGATCAAGATCTATATTTTGCAAAATACATGTATTAAAATGCAGATTATCTTTTTTATTCTTATTTTAATAGTATTCTTATTTTGTTTTATTAAACTGTCAATTAAAAAAAATTTAGCTCCAATATTAATTTGACGCCATAAACTTAATAATTTCTGTATACATATTTTTATTTAATTTTTTCTGTATTAAAAATTGAATAAATGTTTCTTGTCTAATCTTGCATTTTATTTTTAATTTCATTCATAGTTTCGTTAATATCTAAATATTTAAATAATCTGTAATAATGAGTCTTTATCCTCCTATAACTCCAAAAGTGCATATTATCTCTCAATATTCAAAAATAATTATTTACTTATAAAAAATATTTATGTATCTTTTAAACTGTGTATGATTTGTTGTACTAATAATGTTTGTAAAAGTTAATTTTGTACTTAATGGGCACATAGTAAACTAAACTGAAAAATAAGTAGTGTAACAATTTTTTCTTGAGAGTGTAAAACTAAATCGATATAAATAATATAATACACACTCATGACTGAACAATTTGCTTGGTAATGTATGTTAGTTAAATACCACTATAATTATCCACATCAATTAAAATGCCATATTCAATTGCACTGTTAAATTATTGAATAAAGAAATCATATCTTTATATTGTAATTGTCAAAAAAAAAAAAAAAAAAAAAAAAAAAAAAAAAAAAAAAAAAAAAAAAAAACAGTATTTCTTAAAATAAAAAAAAAAATCAAAACCTAATTTCTGCACTAAATTATCAACATAAAAAATCAGAAATATTTCTATAAAAGATTGAAATTCACTCTTTTTCTACCTAATTTACCCTTTTAAACGATTTGTTGTCACTCCTCTTAAAAGGAGTGTTTTACCCGCATCTTTCAAGAGAGTGAATTTCTATCTTAAAGATTGGTTGAGTTTTGTGACAGTGTAAGAATGAAATTTCACTCCTTCTGTGAGGGAAATCCACTTGATTTATTTAAGAGTGTAGTAAATCCATACAATGATTTTAAGGTTTGTAATACTATTCACATGTCTGAAGCTGAAATATATGCTATGTTTGGATTTCTTGGTAAACTCAGAGAACTATTTTGGTCCAAAAATAAGACTTTTGCTTTAATGACTCGATGTGAACATTCTTGTTAGATGGTGGTTGAAAGTTGTTAGTTGAGAAAGTAATTTGGCGACTTTTCTTCTATGCTATCTATGATTTGAGACTTATAAAAGACTGAACAAGAGAGAGCTAAATATCATTTGAGATTCTTTTAGCTAATCAAGATTGAGCATACTGGTAGATTGCATTTTCCACGGTTGCAATTGAAATCGTTTACGATGAGTTTATGACTTTTTTACTTGATTCACATTTGTGCATACATATTAAAATTTGAAATAGAATTAGGTTAATAAAACTGAAGATATCAAATAGTAATTCAATATTTTTATTTTTTCAGTATACTACTGCAAAACATTTTCCTTATTGTAATAATATGCTTCACTATTGCTTTTTTAAGGTATTTCAATCTAATTGAATTTGTGTATTAAATAAATTTTAACATCACTTAGCAGCCAGTCTGTTGTAAATCATTTGAACACACTAAACATTTTTACATCTCTAGAGGAATTTTAGTTGAAAGCAGACTAAATAAGAAAGAAATAGCTAGAAAGTTTTCAAGCTTTTACCATGGCAATAGTATGATCTAAGGTTCCATTCTAAATTGTGGGTGATCCATTCACTAGATAAGCTCAAATTAAGGACTTTATAACTACAGAATAGTAAAATTTATTATGCAATTAGCAAATGAATTACAAATTGCTTAATTTTTTCCCATTTTTATTTTCTTCAAAATATTTGGTCCATGACAAAAATATTAATCAATTATCTTGCAAAATTCATGTATTTATAACTAGTAGCGCCTACTGTGCGCATGTTTAAACAAACACTGCAAAACTCCTTACCAATATTTTAAACGAGAGAAATGTCCTGAGTAATCCTTGAAGCTATTAAAATAGAATCATCGATCAATTCACACCTAATATCTACCCCGATAGACATTTCTCTCATAAATTTGCACTGATGGTAATGGACAGTGAGGTTCATTTTTGACACATTCTAAGCTTTCGGAGCACATTTGAAACCAATCATAAATCTTCATTCTAGTAGGAATTGCTGTTGTGAAGGAAGTTCCATAATATTTTAAATGCTATTTAAAGTAGATAGACTATTCCAAAAAATTTATATATATTTTTTTATTCCCTCGAATTTCCTATTTCACTAAATTGTCAGAACAAATATTTTCCTTTGGTAAAATATATGGAGATTAATGTAAATAAAGAAAACTTATTTCAAACACTTCCAAATTATTTTAATTTAAAACAATACCTATAGATAATATACGGACCTAAACATTTTAAACATAAGCATCTATAATATCGGATATTGGATATTATAGATCCTAACTCAGATGGGTGCTTGCCTATCAAATATTATACATAATATCACTAATCATTTAATATCATCTAGAATATAAACAATTTATCTCCAGTATTAAACTCTGTTAAAAAGTTTTGGACAAACAATAAATTTCTAAAATACAGAAACCTAACTTATTTTAAATTTATATGATTATTTATAAATATTTGAAAATATTATTTTCAATATGAACATAATTACAATATTCAGGTTAACACTTTTTGTAGTAATTCTATTTTTTGCAAGTAGAATGATTTAACAGCAGTTTATTGTTATTAATTTGTACTTAAGATTAATTGAAACTAAATAATATTTGAATATCTTCTTTAGATTAAACATTATAATAGATATTTTCAAATATAAACCTTATGTTTTATCCTCTCTATTTGTTCGACTCCTATTTGCCAATATGAAACTGGAAGAAAAATTGAATTTTTCAAATAATGTTCATAATGTTCCTCCTTTTTTGAATTACGAAGGGCTTAAATTTTACTTAATACTTTTCAAAAGCTTTTTACATCATTATAATTTAGAAATAACTTAATGAATGTGCTTTATAATTTTTCTTTATAAAAGACATTTCATTTCACTGATTTGGTTTGGTCTTTTTATGCAATCAAAGTTCCAAAAATGAAACATACTGATTGAAAATTTCAATCAATATTTGAGAAGAGTTAAAATTTACATGTGGAAAAGAAATGTTTTCATCTTCAATACATATATACACATCTTTTCTTCTCACATTTATCTAAAATTATAATTCCATTATAGTTTTGTAAATTACTTTTAAATGTTTTATTTAATTAATAAAGTTTTTTAGAAATATAAAACACATTTACTCAATTTTTTTAAATAATCTAAGCATGTCTGCTAATTATTTAAAATCAATATTATACGATATATAATTGGAATTTTCAAATCAGTAATGTTGTATTTGTTAAAAAGGAATTATTTTGGTGCATTCCAAGAAAAATTAGTGAAGAATATATTTGATATTTGTTGCTATTTTTATATAATTAATAACGAAAAATCTAAGAAATAATCAAAGTTGCTTATTAAAATTAAAGTTTTCAAATTTTTTTTATTATTAATGATTTACCCATTTCTTTGCTCCTTTCTATTATTAAGAGGTAAAAAAACATAATTAACTAAACAGCCAATAAAATTCAATTTAAATATTTAAACTTTAGCACGATTGACTATATGAAAACACATTAATCTTTTCTATATACTGAAAATCTTGTATCTTTTATATTTAGAAAGAAAAATGAACTTTTGATAAATATTTTCCTAATATTAACATTGATTGATAAATATTGTGTAAAATGCTTAGTTATTGAAACGTTATTATTTATCAGCATAAAAAATTATGAAATTTAAATGAAATTAAATAAGAATTTAAATTAAATTTAATTGTAAAAATTAAAATTTTATTAAATTTTTATCCTAAATACAATTTTATTTAAAAATACTCATCTCCTTTCCATAATTTTCATTACTTTAATTAAAGAGAAAAGTTTTTACATATTTTGTAACTGTGTCTATTGTACTAGTTATACTGCTCTACAACAATTGGTTATTTGCCTATTAAAATTAAATAATTAATTTAACTTCTTAAATTTAACTTTTTAAATTTCTTTTAAAAATCAAATATTTAAGGATTTAATTAAATAAAATAACTCAAGAGCTGTCATGCATTTTTCAGGTAAAATATGAGTTTTTTATGAATATTTGAAAAGTGCACTCAAGATGCTGTTCTGTAATTAATCTATAGTTTCTCATCTCTTTATTATTAAATAATATTTTAAAGACCATTATTCTTAATTATTTGTATGAATGCATTTTGCTTGATAAAAATAAATTAAGAAAATGTGAGTTTATTTCTTTTATGTTTTTATTACATAATTTCTTTTATTTTTTATATTGGTGGAATCAGTGTTTTGCTAAAAAGAATTTAAAAATCAATTGTAAAATGAAATATTTAATGCTTTTTATTTAAATAAAATATTTTTGACGCAAATATTTTGATTTCTTATAAATATGTATCTAGTGCAAATATACATGGTGCCCTTGAAAAATTCCCTGCTCAACACCTTAAAAAATATAAGAAATGAATACAATAAGGTAAATAACTTTAATTTTAAATACAATCAACATAAGTTGCACTTCTAATGCTAGTTGTAAAGATAATGGAAACTTTTTTGAGCAGCCAAATTCACCATGAGAAATTGCTCAAAACATTCAAGTCATGCACTATTGTTATTCGTAACATTCAAAAAGCATTTACTTCATTATAAAAATATCAAGGTTATTTTTATTGTTATTTAATAATAACAATAAAAATATAGTTTTTGAATTGGTTGAAAAAGCGCTAAATCTGAAGAATACGGAAAGCATCAAGAGAAATGAACTTTCGTTGAGTTAGAAGTTTACTATTTATGTTGAATTTTTTGGAAGAGCCTTATCATGAAGGGAATGCTTCTGTGAATTCGTCATAGCTCTGCGCTAAGTTGCATTATGCACTCGTCAAATAGTATTTGAAATTATGAATAACTGTAAATAGCTTTCGTATGGATCCATTCAGCAAATATTAAAAGATCACTGAACATAAAAATCATCCCATCTGTTTATTGATATATGCTTCACTTTATAGTTTATGATCATGAATATAATATTTTGAGTTCAGCTGATAAATATCTCATTAAAAATCCTCATCTTTTATGAAGTAGTTTGATAAAAGATGAAAAAGGAAATAAAAGAATTACTTTTTTTAAAATAAAATTATATTGAAATAAATAAAAAAGGAGCCCTTGCAGAATTGATATTAATGCTATTTTCATTTATATAATCTTACAATATACATACATTCATATTTTATAATTTACAGCATTTCTAAAGCAGAATAAAGGCATGCTAATTTTTCTCTTTGATTTTTACATTTAGAAATAAATTTCAGTTTTGATTTCGCAATGTGCATATTTTATATTTATTTGTTGAATATTCACAATGAATATTTAAACAAAAATATCAATATTCCGTTTAACAAAAGCATATCATTTTTATAAGAATTTAAATTAGTAAATATTAAAAAAAAAAATTAACAGCCAAAAATACTTTATTACATTTTTATTTGAAGCTTTATTTATTCAAAAAGAGTAACACATTTTATCCTTAATCAGTGTGATAATTGTTATTAAATCGGAAAATATTTATAAACTCGAATAAATTTTATCATTTATAATCATACAATTAAATATTAAAATTAAAAAGTGTTTTTGATTTTGTTACTATTATTAATATCTCTTCTAGTTGTTTTATTACACTACTGGCCATTAAAATTGCTACACCAAGAAAGCGACATGCTACAGGCGTGAAATTTATACGAAAGGAAGAAGGTGCTGTGGTATGCAAATGATTAGCTTTTCAGAGCATTCAGACAAAACTGACGCCAGTAGCGACACCTACATTGTTTTTAAATGAGGAAATTGTTCAGTCGGTTCCTCATTCACAAATTGCATTTGAACGTTGTTGCCTGGTGAAAAGTTGTTGTGATGCCTCGTGTAAGAAAGCTAAATGCGTACCAGCACGTTTCTGACTTTGATAAAGGTCGAATTGTAGCGTAGCGGGATTGCGGTTTATCTTAACGCAGTATTGCTGCTCGCGTCGGTCGAGATCCAATGACTGTTAGCAGAATATGGAATCGATGGGTTCAGGACGGTAATACGGAACGCCATGCGGGATCTCAACGGCCACCTATCACTAGCAGCCGAGAAGACAGGCATATTATCCGCATGGCCGTAATAGATCGTGCAACCACGTCACGAGCCGTGAGTCATGAAACGGGGTCCTTTGGAAGACAACAAGTATCTGCACGAACAGTTCGACGACGTTTGCAGCAGCATGGACTCTCAGCTCAGAGATCATAGCTGCGGCGTCCCTTGACGCTGCGTCATAGACAAGAGCGCCTTCAATGGTGTGATCAACGACGAACCTGGGCGCGCAAATGGCGAGACGTCATCCTTTCAAATGAATCTAGGTTCTGTGTACAGCATCATGATGGCCGCATCCGTGTTTGACGGCATCGTGGTGAACGCACACTGGCAGAGTGAAGTCGTCATCGCCATACTGGCCCATAACCTGACGTGATGGTATGTGGTGCCATTGGATACACATCTCGGACACCTCTTGTTCGCATTGACGGTGCTTTGAACAGTGCATGTTACATTTCTGGTCTGTTACGACATGTGGTTCTCCCCTTTATTCGAGCCCTGCGAAACCCTAAGTTTCAGCAGGATAATGCCCGACCACATGTTGCCGGTATTGTACGGACCTTTCTTGATACGGAAAATGTTCGGCTGTTGCCCTGGCCAGCACGTTCTCCAGATCTTTCACCAATAGAAAACGTCTGGTCAATGGTTGCCGAGCGACTGGCTCGTCACCAAACGCCAGTCACTACGATTGATGAACTGTGGCATCGTGTTGAAGCTGCATGGGCATCTGTACCTCTACATGCAATTCAATCTCTGTTTAACTCAATGCCCAGACGTATAACTGTTGTTATTACTGCTAGAGGTGGTTGTTTTGGGTACTGATTTCTCAGGATCTATCCAGCCAAATTTTTTGAACATTTGATCACTTGTTATTTCTAGTATAATATTATGTCCAATAAATATCATTTTGTTATCTGCATTTCTTTCTGGAGTAGCAATTTTAATGGCCAGTAGTGTATTATTATAACAAAATATTACCTTTAGTATTTTAACTTGATTTATAGAATGATTAACATTTGATTTATAGAATGGTACAAAAATTATTTTTATCATTCTATAAGTCAGATGAAGAAAACCCTTTCTTATCAAAGTTGAACTGAAAAGTTATGAATGTTATGTACATACTATTTAAAATATTTATTATGTATATATATATATATATATATGTATATACATATATATATATGTATATATATATATATATATATATATATATATATATATATATATATATATATATATATATATATATATATATATATATATATATATATATATATATATATATATATATATATATATATATATATATATATATATATATATATATATATATATATATATATATATATATATATATATATATATATATATATATATATATATATATATATATATATATATATATATATATATATATATATATATATAAGTAAATAAATAATATATTTATAACATTTGTGTTCCTTCATAGAAGAAACATTTTCTAGTCATATGCTATTAAAATACTTTTATAAAATGCATTTTTTATTTAAGTGTATACTACAAGCTTTTAAATAATTTTTTTTCAAATACACCTAACTGTTTTATATTTTTCACAAACAAAATGTGTAATATTCTTTGAGTACATACTTTTTATAATATGCTGCTTACAATTATATTATTTAGTTATTATAGTACACAATTATAATATATACTTATTTTAGTTAGTAATTCATTTATTCTCAGCAAAAATAATATTATAGAAACGATTAGGAATTCATCTCTGATTAATAAAATGCATATTCTCTATTTACTCAAATTTTTATGTTTAGTAATATGATTTTTCTATGTTTATGGAATTCAATTTTCATGGAATGTACAATACAAAATTGCGTGTTGTTTAAGTAACAATTAAATACTTAAAAAATGATATGTATGTTACTTTTTTCGCTTAAAATATAATTATATTGCTCATACACATACTAAATAGTAATTAATGAAAGAATAAATTTATGAACGCATTTGTTATTATTGCATACCAGATTAAAGTCATTTCCTTAATTTCATAAAAGCAAAAAATTTATTGTTGAATGTAAAATCATTGTTTCAATTAAAACATAACATTTTTTATTTAAATAAATAAAACTTCATTCAATAGTTTTCATAAATATGAATAATAAAAGTTTTTCCGTTCATGTCTTTATTTTTTATAATATCTTATAAGTGTTTTTCTATTTTTATATTACCAAAATATAAATAATTCGGAAGAACATATATCTTAGTAATTATTTAAGAACTTTTCAAAATCTAAATTAAAATTGACACTTCCATGTGGGTAGAAATTTCTTACCTTCAATAATGTAACAAAAAATAAAATAAGAAGAAACAAAAAAAATAAATAAAAATAACCTTCATAAGAAATGTTTGTTTTTATTTAGATTTTTATGCAGAGACTTCTACTGCAGGCATTTTTTTTTTCTGGAAAGCATTTTGTTAAAAAAAATCATTACTTGTATGTAACTATGTGAAGAGGTTTTTGAAAAAAAATCTTCATGAAACTTATAAATTTTGATTCATAGAGACAAAAATCCATTTTAGTGTATTTAATTAAAAATATATTCAGAAAAGGGAAAATAAATAAATTTTTTCTACATTTTAAGAGTATATTTAAGGAAGAAATTATTTTGTCATAAATGAATCCATAACTTTTTTTCAATATTGAATGTGTATTTTTTAGATGGTAAACTTTTAATGTATTTTGGTGTATGAATATTTTTAATGATAATAATTTAAAGTAAAAAAAATTTTTTTACAGAATTTTTGATAACATTGAAGATTAAAAAAGAAAGAAAGTTTTATTCCAAATGTTGTAACAAAACTAACATAACAAAAATATTTTTATGATGAAACCATATCTTAAATATATATTATAATTATTATTGAAATTTACTTGAAATAAGTGAAACAGTATATTTTTATATCGCCTGGTTTTAATAAATTATTTGTACATGTGAGCAACTCAAAACTAAGTGAACTATATAATTGGTAAAACTATTTAACTATTAGTATGCGAAGGTAAAAGTTTTAATTTTAACTTCAGGAAAAATAAATGCTTCTGTACACAGAAAGTAAATCCTTAAATAGTTTGAATTATTCCCAATAAACAGAAAGTAATCAATAATGCTGAATAACCACAAAATATTATCTTTACCAAAATTTTTCAACAAAAAAGTAAATAAAAAATATTTGCAAATACACATGCATAGTTAGCCGTCATTAATAGTTTGAAATATATATTTATTGTTAATCCCTTAAAGCTATTGAAAGTCAAATAGTTCATGAACAGTGTTTAAATTTATAAAACTTTTCTATGGGTCAAAACTTTATTACCTCCAGGAAATGCTTGATTAATTTTTTAAATCATTTCCTTGTGAGGTTCATACTTTTAATTTGATTCCAGCCCATTATTATCATTTCCAATATATATATATACATATAAATATACAGATATAGATAGATAGATAGATAGATATAGTAAATAATACATTCATTCATCTTGTTTAATACTACTAATATTTCATAAATACATATTTGGTTGCATTTCTTATTTCTGTAAAATATACGAATGATAAAAAACATATAACATTTACAAATTTACTATTAATAAAATAATAATAAATTTAAATTAATATCATTCTTAGTTAAACCAATTAAAAATTTATGGACAGTTGTTGTCTTAAGTCTTGAAGAGTCGATGTTTATGTTTTTAAAGTTTCCTCTTATGAATTCCTACAAAAGTGACGTTTGTCACAAAGTGAATATGAAGTTTGTAGTTAATTTCCTTTATACAGGCAAATAAATAGGTTCTTATGGTTATAATTCTCTCCTTTAAGAACCAAGACTAGGCTACCGTAAGAGGTTACTTTGGTACCAAAATCTATTTTTATGCATTATATGTCCTATAGGTATGTTCAAAATAATAATAAAATCTAGTTAGGTGTATCCGTTTGTTGGCGATCTTTGCGAATTTTTTACTACAATAGGTAATTTAAACCTTGTAATAACATAAAAAACAAAATATATGATGCACAAACGATGTAAAACACAAGAAAAACCTGAACCTGTCAACAAAAAAATCCAAAAAGCAACAAAAACTCAAATTGGCTGCACCAAAAGGAAAACCCTCAATACTGTAATCAAAACAAAGGAAAAATAACGATTTAGTGAGAAATAAAATAGGAGGATATACAATACTTATACCGAATGATCTGAGTAGTTATAAAATGTAACATATATACCCAATAATTAGGCTTAATTCATCACTTTGTGATATGGTCAAGACGTAACAATAAAAAAAGTTAATTTGAAAATGGTAGTTATAATTAATAGTTGAAAAACTGATATTTACGAAGGAAAGTCACTCAAATGATAGAAATTTTCCATCGAAATTTTCACACTGTAAAAAATGTATTGAATTATATTTTACGAGTTAGTATCATTAGTTTGCTTATATCTTCTGTTTATGCTTATGTCATGCATAATAATGTGTGTCAGACATCTTATGGCTTTATTGTATGTTTTTCTTAAATATATACACCATAAACGAAAACTTTCCGTCTTATTAATTTTGACTTATATTGGCAATATTAATAAAAAAACATATACCCGCGTCTGTTAGTAAATGTTTAAAAGATATTGTATTAATTAACCTCCTCTTAATATTGTTTTCTAATATACCCACAAATTTCCAAAGAACTTTTTATTTCTTTTTAGTATTGCTTACTGAATTGTCTTGCTTGCATAAATTATGTATAAATATTCATAAAACTAAAAAAAAATTGAAATAAAAAGAGCCCATGATCATATTTGCATTTAATACATTATTCAACTAAAATGTTTGTTTTTTAATATCTCTAATAAAAGAAGATATCAAATAAATGAATGAGCTATAAATAATGAAAAACATTAATTAAAATTGCTAGTTTCCAAAATATAAATATTATACATGAACTATATCATTTTTTCACATTTGTATGTATGATATTTGAGCATTGACGGAAAATCTATGTCAATATAATTTTTCTTTTTGCCGGCAAATTTTGTCTCGGTTTGAGCTGAGAATCGTTGTTTAGAGTAAAATATAACTTATACCAGGATGGTGGTGTTTGGTTATTTCAGAATTTAAATCATGTTTTCATTCAAAATTATAATGAGAGTGTTTGTTATTAATTTAAATTGTTAATAATGCTAATTTATACAATTTTAAACTTGCTAAAACTTGTGCTTACGATTGTTTGCAATGTTAACCACTCAAGAAATTGTATACTTTAATAAAGGAGGCATGGGATACTGAACTCTTTTTGGACAAGTCATCTATACGTGACTTCTAGAAATAAAGAAACATTTGTGCGTACTATTTAACATTTTAGATAATTTTATAAAGCACCAAAAACAACATTATTTAAAAAGTACTACGCCTACTGCCAAAATATATTTACAATTTTACAAATACGCCATTAATTAGAAATGGATTAGGATGAATTGAAAAATACCCCAAATTGAATTTTCAAATGATCCATGAATCATTTGTATTATTTTTAGCTAATGCCCACTTCAGATCTTATTTTAAGGGGAAAAACTTCATTTTGAAGAAAAAACTTATGAATAATTTATATTTTAGACACTATGTCTTGTATAATTTAATGACCTCAAGCTGCGAAAGACATTTTAGATTATTTCCCACAATACCGCCGTTATGTGATCCTACAAAAATAGCATATTTCTTACAAAGAAGCGAAAATACAATAACGTAGATGATATTATTTGATTGACTCAAATTTTTATTTTTAATCCAAGATATTCCAATTGGTTTTTTTGTGAAAAAATTGACTAAAAAGGTATAAACAATGGTAAATAAGCTAAATGTTGAACAAAGCTAAATCTAGTTAATGCCAAGGATTGATTAATGATCATTTTGTCAGTTAAAAAGACCATTACGGTCACCAGAGGTAAAAGCAGTCAAATTTAGTTTTGTTTTATTGAAAAAAGGTACTATTACATTATACCTACGAATGCGAATGTTGCACAGTTTTCTCCAGATCGAAATGATTAAATAAATTTTGTCGGTAAATTAAAGTTATTAGTTTATAAAATATAAAAATTATAAAATGCGTCGTTTTTATTAGTTTCTTGACACGTAAACATTTGTAAAAAAAATTCAAATGGAATATTTACGACGGTAATTTACAGTTTTTTTTTTCTCTTTCCCGGTATATCGATTTTCATACAAGGATGTAATGGAACAATATCACATTTTAATATCTATCACTTACTATACGCTTCGGGAGAAACTTTTTATAACACTTTGTGTCGAAAAGGGGGGAAACGGGAAAAATCCCAAACACTTATTCCAGCAAAAGCTCAACAATCATCTCCAAAAGCTAAACAGTAGCTAAAATCGATACCGTTATCTTTCACTTTAAAGACTTGTGACGGTTAGTCCAAATATTATGTGTCCCAGAAAATATTAAATATCATTATTTCTTATAATCAATTGAAACATTGTTTTTATTTATGTTGGGATATGTTTTTAATTAACCTTGAAAAACTGAAGTTATGATTAATTACATAAATATTAAAATTAAAATATTAAATTCTAAATAGAATAATAAAAAAATAAATTAATTAAAATACTAAATAGTGCAACTTAATATATTTGTACAAATAATATTTTTATTTTATTTCAAATCATATGTATCAAAAAGTTATGAATAGTTCCAATATTGACTTTTAATATACTTAGGATAATTATTGTCAAACCACAAGTATTTGTTCACATTCTATTCAAATAGTTAAATTTTAAATATTATAGTAAATGAATTAAAATATTATAAACAGGGGAATTATATTTTCTTTAATGTGTACCACATTTTTAAATTAATTTTTTTAATATTTAACTTTAAAAAATATGAGATAAATAATATAGCTTTACATATGAACAAATATTCAGTATAATTATTTACTAAAACTTATTGTCATTTATGTTGCATTTAAATTTTGATTATATTTTACTTAAAAATAATACTTTAGATATAGTTTTCATAATAGTTAAAATTAATTACTTTTCTTTATAAGTTTTAACAATCTTTATTTCAATATATATGTTTAGCATAAATAAAATAAAATCTTCGTGATGAAAATCTTACAAATATATAATGAGACCTTTTTGCATTAAAAGAGTTCAACGAATTTTAACAATGTTTATATGTTTGACACTTTTTACAGATTTATTCATATTTTTAAAAAACGTTATTAAATGTCCCAATCTTATAAAGCTGTTCTTCCAGATAAAATTCATTTCATAAAATTGCTTGTTTGTAAATATTTTTCTATTAAAATAACAAATTTTAGGTATTTCATTTTCTTAATCGTTTTTTTTTTTTTTTTTTTTTTTTTGATAAAAATGCAAGCTTTTTTTTTTTTTAATGTTTTTAATAATGGATAAAAAAGATGTATTTAGAAATAATGTTTTTGGTAATAGTTTTTTTAATATTAAATGTTGTTCATGGTTACTTGTAATTAAAATAAAATTGTTATATTGTTCTGAGAAATGAAATTGCAATAGACAGAGGGTTAAATTCTTCTTCTTTAGGGTTCTCTTCTTTTAGAAATATTTAAAATTCATAAACATTTGGCTTAAAATTTAGAAAGAAAATTAAAAAAGGATTATTTTAATTTCAAAATAAATAATGAAATTGAATATTTCTTTTTTTTTAATTTTAAAAAATTTCAATAATTCTTCAAATTTTAAAAACCTTTGCTTAAAAAATATGAAAAGAAAAGCTTACTTCATAGTTATTTTTTCTGGATTTACTGTATAAAATATATCTTTATAGGGACAAATAAACACACAAAATTCAATCATTGTTGTTTTTCAGCTTAAATCGAAAATATTTAAAATTAATGTAAATAAAAATCATTATGCTTATGATACTTGTACATTTAGAAACCTATAGTAAATTAATTATATAATGTTAATACAATTCTGGATATAGAAATAAAAGAAGTAAAAAGTTTTGCATCTTTATGTAATATTTTCATTTATTCAAAACGTATTTAAACAAACATTCATTTTTATATTGTGTGTACTGTAAATATAAATAAAAAAAATTAATCTAAATTTTATCAAAAAGAAAAATATATATATATATATATATATATATATATATATATATATATATATATATATATATATATATATATATATATACAGTGCAGTGCTCAATTGTTTTTAAAATCTACATTACAAGTTGAAATATATTAGTAAATTGAAATTATAAAATGAAATTCTTCAGGAAACAAAGCTAGGTCTGTAAGGAGATATTTACTACTGTAATCTCTCTAGTCTATATACAAACTTATTATCAATATAATATATTCTGAATATATTTTCGAAAATATTTGCATAAGCCCCTGGCAACGAACATAATAACTAAATAGCTAAAGTTTTACTCTTTCACTATTAAGTTTTTAAAAATATATATTCGATTTCACTAATGCATTATAGGTGTATCTCATTTTAGGTACATAATATTTCATTATCTGCAACTCTGCTAGCGGCTGAAAAGAAATAATAAGTGAATTGTCATTTCAAATTGTCTGAAAAATATCCCTTCTAGAACCACAAAATTTATACAGAAAAGTTAACACCATAACAGGTAGAAATTACTGTTTATTTTAATTTGAACTATCGATTTTTCGCTCAAAATTCCTGAAATATGCAAATTTTATGAATAACTAGGAACTGAAATCTTGCCTTCTTATTAATCACATCTTCTGTCGAGTGCGCCAAGCGCGTAGCTTCTTCTCTGACAAATGAATGCATTTTATTCCTCACTGTATATTAAAAATGTCTCAAGACCAAAATTTCACTGTATTAGTTCAGACAGATCTAATAAATGTTTACATGATTTGTTAGCTAAATTAAATATACAACGTGAATATTTTGATTTCTTGCCTGTGTTTTCAATTGAATGGAAAATATTTCGTAAATTATCAAATATTAATTGTAATCTTTTAACTTTTTCTATATAATAGTTACTTTTTAGCTTCTTTTGTGCATTTCACCAGCATGCTATTAAAGAAATTTTTTAAGTACCTTCTTCTCAATCTTAATCTTTGAAATTTTACGTTTTGGCAAATGGAAGACAGCAGTCTAATGTTCTGAGGATAAAAAATTTTAATGTGTACTGGGAAAATCACCTTCTATGATGACGTTTCTATGAAATTAGACATTCAGAAAACTTTCAAGTACCTCTCCAATTACCTTGCTTTCAGAAAACGTAGCCAATATCTGTCTCCTGTTGTTCAGCGAGAGCGATTGGACCCGATATCATTCTTTTTGAAGATCTCTGTCCTATATTTAGGGAATAGGCAAATTCTTTAAATTTTGCATTACATTTAGTAGTCTGGTACAAAAAGGAATGGTTCTTTTGATATAGGTGTAACGTGTTTGATCTCAGATACAGTAGATAAACGTTTAAACTGTTATCTCTATTTACGTTGAAAATTCCGTCAATTTCCTATCGCTTTGCTGTAGGAGTCCTATAGAAAATGGTGCAAACTCAAATTTCGGTGCTTTTATTTGACCGATTAAAACTACTTATAAAGATGTTTGATTTTATTGGTGGTTTTTATAGGCAGAAATAAATAGCTAGAAACGTATCAGAATAATGTAATTTTACAATTTTTATGCATAGTGAACACCGGAGAAATCCAAAATCACTATAAGTTAAAAATATGTATAATTTTATTTTTGAACAAAACTTTTGAATTTAAGTTGTGGTTGTTGTTCTCGTGTGACAACTGCAAAGAGATAGAAAAAAAGGAAAGAAAGAAAAGGTAAAAAAAGACACGTCATATGGGACCAAAGTCAAGGAGCACTGCCTTGGCCACATCTTCAGCTTTTTTTGGTATAGAGGATGTCATGGCAGCAGTTGGAGTCGAGGAAACAAGGATGCAGTTGAAGAGATGCCTCGAATCCAATGGAACTCAAGTGCAGTGACTGCATTCTGCGTATGTTCTAGATCCCTTTGGCATGATTTTTCTACCCCTAATGTGCCCAGTCCGTATTCCGCTGATGGTAGAGGTGATACCACAATCAGTATTAAGCTCTGGTGGGCACCATTTCTTCCGTAGTCCCCCGCAGAACTGATACCTCCCACGACTACTTTGCATCAAAGCAAGTGTTAGTCGTAAGAGGAGGATTGATATTTCTGGCCTCCTTGGTGAGGGAGTCCGCCTGTTCATTTCCCTCTATGTTAACATGTGCAGGGACCCATTGGATGGTGCAGGTTGAATTTAAGTATATGTGCCTTTTAAAACTTAAAAATATTTAACTGTGATTCTTCCTTAAGAAATTATTTACTGAAAGGAAAAAACATACACAATGAGCCTCAAAAGTTGATTTAAAATGTTTCAATCGTTTGACCAGCAAAGATTTTCAAGTGAATTATTAGTTGAATAGTATATAATGTCAGGGAAACGTTTATTATATAATTTACTAAATAATACACACACTTATAATTATTAAATAATATTTAAGTACCAATTCTGAAAAGGTCTTGCACATTAGAAAGGTTTTTACGCTTAAATCTCTATAATTGCCACAGCCTACTTTTCCGACATTCACTATAACTAGTCATGATTTATAATAGTTCGAAAAATATTTCAAAAATCCAAAATCTGTCAAATTAACTGTAATAAGCTGGAAATGGTTGTTGAGTTGCAACATTAGCCCTTACCCATGTACACTTTAGAATAAGTAATTTGTTCTTATGATGATAAAGTTCTTATTTTAAATAAATAATATTTGCTCCATAAATTTCTTCTTTTACCTGCAATTTCAATTGTGGTCATTTTAGTAAGGTATACCGGAAAATATTTTTATTTAAATTTTAATTACGATAAATGTGATGATAATTGCCAACAATGTGTGATTTATTTAGTCTTTCAACTCATGGGATTAATGGTTGGAAATGCAAAACAGAAATAATTAACAAAAACTGAAAAAGAGTTGACTTCACTTAATAACAAATTTACGGCATTACCATACTGTTTTCCAAAATGTTCCATTTTTTCAATTAGGCAGTTATTTATTTCAATCTCTTTCTATATTCAAAATGTTAATAATTCAAATATACATACTTGTTAAGAAGATGATAAGAGTTTTTTTTTAATTAAATAAAAGAATATTGCCTAATATGAATTTATCTATAGAAAACCACCATAAAGTGGCAAATAAAGTAAATAATAAGAATAGAGAATAAGCTTGATTTAAAATATGTGTAATTGGTGATGAATTGATATTCTACAAAAAAGATAATACCGTACCGTTAAAAAGATGAAACCCTAAATGTTCTGACCAGGAAATAGCAGAATTATGCCAACCAACATCATCAGTAAGTCTATCTTCCTTTTGTAATTTCACTCAGCAATGAATCTGGCGCCTTATCTTCAATAAAAGCCTTGAAATATATATATATATATATATATATATATATATATATATATATATATTAACACTATTCTTTAAAAGACGGTGGGAAAATGTAATTTCAGTATGCATAAGCAGAATAAATTATATATACAATATAAAATACAATAAAATATCATTTCTTAACTAAATGCCATCACTAAGTACACATTTTACATAAGCAAATAACGCATGCAAAAAGTTTGAAAAATTGATTTAATTACATAATATAGTTCTTGATAGACAGTTTGGTCAGTGCTTCGCTCTAGTTATCAGAAGGCAATGCGTTCAAATCCTGACCCAACAGAAGATCCCTCATGTTCACTAACTGCGGCTGAGGCCCATAAAGTATATTGCATTCATAATATTCTGATGAAATGATACATATGGGCATGGCAGGCCGGAGCAAAAGTCTAATGGTTGATCCTTCTTCTCGAATTACTAAGACGCACTTGTGGCAGTGTTATTAGGTGTCCCAATATATAAAAGCGCTCTCCTTCCACCCACTGTAGTCTTGAAAATTCAATATCGTTGTACGTGGGCATTGCTATTGAACATACTCATACAAGCCTACTAGAATAGTTGTATGTGTGTGTGCTACTTTAAATGAGAATATTTTACTATGGTATAATTGTTGTTGTTGTCGTCTTGTGCAAGCTAGGCTGGCATTATGGGGTGCGCTGCTCCACTTTTCCAACTGAACCATACTTTGGTGAGGAGTCCGACTTCCTCAGTTCACACATGCCATAGCTACCCGTTTATAAGCTAGGTAACCATTCACAACCCATTCATTGAAAGAAAGAACAAAGATAGGATAGACAGAGAGAGAAAGTACATCCATGCCCGAACCGTGATTTGAACAAAGGACCTCCATATCCGCTAGACAAAGTTTACGGCTCTGTGATGCAATTATATTATAATTTATTCATTTAATTATATTTTTTAAACTGTAATAATAGCATAAATAGCTAAAAATTCTGGCTTACCATTATATTTTTTTAATTAACTTTACTTTTTTTAATTATTTTTCTTCTGTAACATCATTTTAATGAAACCAAAATTAAGAGACTTTTTTGTAAGATGTGTGCAATATATTCCAGAAAAGCACTAATTCATATTTACTGTTTTTATAAATCTTTATTTTTCTGAAGGTATTATTAAGCACTCTATTTTTCCTGAAACTGAAATATAATTTGTCAGCATTAACACTACTTCCGAAACAACAAAATATAGGTTTTATAAGAAAAAAGAATTTATTTCTTTTTTTCATATCTAAGGATCAAAGCTTTTTATTGGAAACCAAGCTTCTCCTATACAAAAAAAATTTTTACTGTCAAGTAAAACCATTAGAACTGTACTTTAAAGTATAACTTTTTTAAGGCGAAATAGCTGCAGAATGAATGAAAGGGTACTCTATAAATAAAAAGAAAATTATATGTCTAGGGACAGTGAAATATGATGCGCTTTTTTGTTATCACGACTAGATTATCGCCAAATGGTTTTCTAAAATAGCCAATGTATTTATGTTAAGTTACCCTTTTAAACTTAACTATTTCAGCATAAATGATTTCACTAAAATATATACAATGAGATAGAATAACGGTGAATAATCATCAAATGCACGATTTAATATTTTCCGTGTCAACTTTAAACACAACTTCAAAGATACTGATTATCATGTGCATAAACTGTGAAAATATTCCAGAACACAAAATAATTAAATACCCGACAATTTAGTAGTGTTTTTTATCCAGTTAAATTCATCTTTAAATATTTTGGGAGCTGGATTTCATAATACACGTGTTTTTAGACAATTTTAATAACGTCCGTAGTTTCATTATTCATAATAATGTTGGTAATTAAATGTTTTCTTTTTATATTTTACTTCGAAATCTTATAAATTTTATTAAAATTTTCTTATTTTTAGAAAATTTGCTATTTTTGGATTTTTTTTTATTTCCGATACTTTGGCAATAATCTTAATCTCTGATTTTTTTTTTCAAATATTGACGATTTGAAGATATTTATTATCGATAATAGAGTATTAAATTTGCGTAAATGCATTACTTTATTCAGTTATTCATTAATTTCTTTTCTTGGAAATATTCGGATGAATAAATGCTTGAAGCCCGATTTATGTTAATTTCACTTAAAATATAATTCGTTTTGTACCCAACTTGTCAACTTGTAAAGAAACGGTTTTAAAAAGAATATTTTATCCATAAAAAGTGTTACAACTGAATAATCCTTATTTGAAGACACATTTGATGTGTCGCAGATGTGCATGTTAAACATTTGAAATTAACAATATAAGAAAAACGAAATCTTCAGTAAATTGTATCAATACAAAAAGCTTTCTGTTCTTCACTTGAGCTACAATTATTTATTTTGGCAAAATCTTCCTTTATATATATTAATATTTTGCTATTATTAAGCATTCTTTTTTATTTATATTTTTTATAAAATTTATTCCATTTTAATTAATTCTTTTTAATTATCATAAAATTAAAATGGAATTAATAAAATTTATTCCATTTTAATTATCATAGAATTTCATTTTAATTCTATGATATTTTCTTCATCTCAGAATGCAAATTTGCTTTTGTTTTAGCTCAGTATGAGTTCTAAGATTTGATTTCAAGTTAAATATAAAAGTACTTAATATATGTAACTTATTCAGTATTGATGAAATGCCATGATTTCAATAAAAATAAATATTGCGCATATTTTTAACATTCTACTTTTTAAATCTTGGACTGTTCCACACAAACTATCGTTCACTTTAAGAAAAGTATTTTTCGCAAAAAGCAAACAGACATTAAACTGTCTACTATGTAGTAACTTTTTAAATTTTATCATAAATTCTAAAGAAAAAGAATGTGCAAAGATATATTTTCTAATGATGATGTTTCCAAAATGATTACAGATGATTCGTCCGGATGGTTGGCCTATAGCTGGAAAAAATAATGTTCCACCTAATATAATAACCAATGAAAAGTTTGTATTTTATTTTGTTTAATTGTGTGTCGTAGGTCTTTTATTGTTCCTTTTGCACGTTAAGGTGATGGTGGACTAATATTAGGTTGATAACTAAGTTCGTAGCGTCTTTTCAGTCAAATTGCCTCATTCACGCTGTGTATCTGGGCAATGTACAACTACTTGTTGGCTGTGGCATTCTCTCTCTCTCTTTTTGAGCATTGACCAGTGCACCAAGAGGTCCTTAAAAACTGACTCAACAGCTTCTTTGACACCACGTGATATTTGGCAATACGGCATCAACAAATGGGTCGAGAGGTGGGAATAGTTTGTAAACAGCAACAGCGAATATATAATTGATTAACTTACTGATATAATTATTGTTTTTTGCTTGAATAAGTCTTTGGTAAAACATCTCGAATTTATTCCCCAACCTAATAATTATTGGTGAACGGAAATAGTTTCTTTGTCCACTCTACTTCTAATCTTATCTGAAGCTTTAAAACCTTATATTTTAATGATAATGTTCGCCATATATATAAATTATAGTATCTACTTACTAGCTTAATTCAAAAATGTATTGCTTACAATGGCAAAGTTATCGCATGACAATGAGGCTGTTTGACATTGATAAGAACGTATTAGGATATGGTTCGATTTTGATTACGTCATCAATGTCTATCGCGTAACACCAAGACGGAAAATGAGCATTTGTATTAATGCTTAAGTGAATTGGAAAGCTTATTCCAACATGTATTGTATCTAATTTCCTACAATACTTTGCGAAATACATTTATTTTAAATATACTCAATGAATTATCATTCCCGCATTTTTTTTTTTTTTTTGATGATATAAAAATGCAAAAATCATTTTCTTAAAATGGTTGGTTTTTTGTGTTTAATAAGGGTACTAATTTAAGATAAAATTCAAAAAAAGCGAAAATTATAATCAAGATTAAGTTAATCTAAAATATAAATTATACTATAAATTATATTAAAATATCAACAAACCTGCCAGTTTTCGTAGATTTCTACAAGGAAACATGCACCTATTTTGCGCGGAAAAAATACTTTAAAAAATTCGTTGATTTCTTACCTTAAACAAGTCTGTTGTGTGTGTTGATATATATATATATATATATATATATATATATATATATATATATATATATATATATATATATATATATATATATATATATTATATATATATTATATATATATATATATATATACAAATATATATATATATATATATGTATGTATAAAAGATACGATCCATGTCCAACTGATGGGAGTTATATATATATATATATATATATATATATATATAACTCCCATCAGTTGGACATGGATCGTATCTTTTAGACGAAGGAAAGAACCACAGTCCTCTCTTAAGGCTAGTAGAATTCTGGAATTTTAAGGATCCTGGTATTTTATGTACGTAATAATGTTAATTATTTGTCAATAAAATTATTATATTATTTATGTATGTTAAATAACGTCTTATATATATATGTGTTATGCATCGTCACATTATATACACACACACATATAATTTATAAACAAATATCTACAAACGATGTAGATATAGCACTTTAATATTTTCAAAAATTCACGTTTCAAATGTACTTCATTGAAGGTAGCCACATTATCGATTATTTTAAATATTATAGAAATATGTTATTGAAAAATGGCAATGGAGGTATTTTTTCAATGAAAATAAAAAATACAGATGAAAGAGATTTTACTGTTGTTGTGAAAGATGGCTAATTAAAATAATTGCTATGGATAGTGTGAATAATTCCAATATATAATCTTACAGGTGAGATTGACCACATATTAATTTGATTAGCTATGCTGCATTAAGTCGTACTCAATTATTAGAGTTAAGAGAAATTATAAAATTCGATAATATTCCCTCCTTCAGATGTTTGCGTGGAAAGAAGAGCACAATGTTCCCTTTTTGTTCCTCATTTGAAATCATTCCTGAATTCTGAACCTTCGATTCAGTTTTTAAATTAGAAGATGAGTGTGGACAATATATCCATATATGTCTATATGATTCAGTTGCAGTAGTATTAAATTTATACTGCAAGCTGACAAAGATTACGATTTGTTAACTCTCACATAAAATACAATAAGTGAAAACGTTTTTAAATTGTGTGTGTGTGTGTGTGTGTGTGTGTGTGTGTGTGTGTGTGTGTGTGTGTGTGTGTGTGTGTGTGTGTGTGTGTGTGTGTGTGTGTGTGTGTGTGTGTGTGTGTTTCCTCTACTTATTTAATTAATTAAATTATTTAAAATGATCTGAATTTTGTAAAATATTTATACTTTGAATTATTTATAACAAACAAAAGTACATAATTTTCGCTGAGCGTCTCTCTCAATTATTTATATAAAATACGAGTTTATATAATATTATGCACTTTCTAAATTGTAATAATACATAAAATGATAAATATGAGAAAACTTTTGTCTTTTTTGGTTCATAAAATAATTTATATGTATTTTATAGTACAAAAATATCTATAGCCAAATTCTTTTTCCATACGTATTATGTTTTTTTGTAATTTATTTTTGAGTTTGTTAGGCTTAATGTTTTTTCTTTATCACCTGCGTTAACTATTTCCCAGGAAGATGGATTGAGCTCAGTTTTGCGTTCACCTAGATTATCAGATATAATGCTACTGATCTGATATATTAAGAGATAAAGGCCATTTTGTTGACTTAAATGTCAAGATTTCAGCCGCAATAGCCTATATCAGAGATGGCGAACCTTTTTTGATGTCCGTGCCACAAAGTCATAAAAATTATTTTTTAAATAGGTAACGTGCCACAGTAAAATTTCATTCGAAATGTTAGCCTGGTGAAGCTATATGTGAGTATAATTAAATAAAAAATATGAAAGCAATTCTTCTGTAAACAATATTTTATAAATCAATATTTTACAAAAAGCAATATAATAGAAACACAATTCATGTTAAAAACAATTAGTTTTAATGTGATTTCTGTTGCTGTACATGAGATGATAAAGATTTAATACCTGGCTCATATTTAGTTAATTTTAACAATAGGCATGTGTGTGTAGAGCTGGATTTATCTGACATTCCATTCCTATATTTATTATTTATAAAATTTAATTCTAAAAATAGAGATTCCCATGCACACGTTGATCAAAATATTGATAAAATTGCCTTTGTTAATATTTTTAAACGTGTCTGGAATGCAATTCCATGTAGTTCGATTTTCATCTTCTGCAATTTTACTTATTTTATTGATTACTTTCAATAATTTCTTAAATTAGCAAATTTTTTGGTTACCTTAAGATTAACTTTAAGGTTATTACAGGTTAAAACTACAGTCGTAACGCAATATGTTCTTGTAAACGAATGCAGATTATAAAATTAAAAATAATATGTAAAAGTATTTACCTAAAAATAATATTAGATGTATTTACAATAAGAGGTTATAATTTTTAACAAGTCACTAAAGTTTCAAACACGACAGTTTACTAAAAAATGACTAACGCAGTATGTCGTATGATTCGGGCGCTGCGATGGCAACAACATGCAATAACATTAAAAGTCAAAACTGGATACGCAAAAATTTTTATCTAATGCGCATCTTTATATACTTCGAGAGAATTCATGCCATATTCTATTAGTAAAATCTATAATTTGACGGCTCTAGTGAACATACTAAGATAGGTATTCAGTACTACAAATTTATATCATAAATTATAAATTAAATATAGATAAATAATTTTTAATTCATTTCTATCAAAAAAGATAACTTATAAAATAATAATTTTGTAAATGCGAGCCATCAAAATTTTCAAACCTGCCACTTGTGCCACGCGTGCCATTGGTTCGCCATCTCTGGCCTATAGGAATGCCGGTATAGTTGAACTGATTGGCGTGAAGTTGACTATTGTCTTTGATATTGTCTGTGCAGCAAAAGGTGCATATCTGAAAATCATTCGATAAGTGCAATAGAACTCTTTAAGCCCACTTAATTATTACTGTTATTAATTTATATTTATCTTCATTATTTTTTTAATTATTCCACTCCGAAACATGTCCATTATTTTAAAAACATTTTGTCTGTAAAAAGTATGCTTATTAAGAATCGACTTTTTTTCTCAAGTTGTAATTTTCGACTGTACACAGCGTTCTATTTTGAATTAAAAATAATTTTTTAAAATATAGACTCAATTATAATTTCAAACTATCGAAGCGCATTCAATAAATAATCCCTATGAGATCTTATTATGCTAACTTAATTTCTTATATATAATATTGCAACCTAAACCAGAAATTTAAGTCTATCTGAACAAAGTAAATATTGCAAATCGAAATGTAAAGCAACATCATTTACCAATATTTAAACAAAGGGAATCTTATCTTTTGCAAATCTAGCCAATCAGAAGGATAATTTTCATTAAAAACAGTTCAGAAGCATTCTTTCTCAAATAAAAGATTAGGATTCCGGTTTTGCTCAATTCCTAGTTATACTGATAAATGATTATATACTACATTATTTATAGAAGTCAAAATATAATAATGATAATCAATATTCTCCTGACTTTCTTATTATGAAATCAGACTATTTTTTCTGTTATAAAATATGTATTAGTTATAGCTCAAATAAAATTTGTTATTAACTAGTTTACATAATTTTTATGTTTCCATGGCTCCATGCACAATACAACTTTTGAAACTAATCTTATCTAATATATCAAATGAAATATTAACAGAATCTTGTTTTTATTTCTTTTATCTGAATAGGACTATATCTTTGAGACTCAGAAAAATATAATTAGGATATATAAGTTCTTTCGAAGCTTAAAGATGTTTATCAATAAATATATTTTGTTACCGTCAGTAAAATAAATACAATACTCTTATTGAATATGCTTCACATTCGTACGCATACAAATATTTTTATATAGAAAGATTCTTATAAATAAATGTAAAAACACAAACATAAATAATAGAGTTTAAAGACAACTTGTCCCATAGTCTTAGACTTCAAATAAAATGTTAGAAATTTGTTTACTATTTCTTAAATTATTTTACTTATCTAAATTATTTTATAAATTAACAGTATTTTCAAATGTTTTTTTTTCTGGAATTTATTTGCATCAGTATTTAAGCGAAACATTCTTAATAATTTAACATTTATATGTACATTCATAAATGTATTTTATATAAAAATATATGAAGTTCTTATAAATATCATTCAGAATTGAGATTTGTCTTATTAAGAAAAGTGGTATTTTAACGAGAAAAAGTATATATTTGTGCACAAAATTATGATTTTAGATTTATTTCTTTTTATTCAAATTATGGATTTCATTAAATGAAATTAGCTATGCGAAACATTTATCTAAGGAAAGCAAAATTTAACACAGTATTTTTTGCATAATTCATGAATTTCCCTGCATTCGATGAAAAATTGAAGAGGATGTGTCAAATATTTAACTGTATACGATCACATTTTTTAATGATTACATCAAAAAGTTGTTGATAAAATTATCCAGATATTCAATATTTTTATTCAAACAAAATTTTTTTTTCTTGCGTTATAATATAATTACAGAAAAACTATACTAAGGAAATCTGAAATGGTATAATCTCTGAATATTACATTAGAAACTAATGTCAATTCCTTTGAAATAGTTTAAGAAAAACTATTTTTTACTTTTACCTATAACTTTCTTTAAGCATTTTATTTGAATTTTCCATTTTAACTTTATAGATTTTCTCCTTTACATTTTATCGTATTTTATCTGAAACAAAGAAATCTTAAAATAAAAAATAAATTTCATACAATGAACGAAATGCCTGGTAACAAGAATTATAATACATTTAAGACGATTTTTAATAATCGATTTTTAATACATTTAAGACTTACGTCATTATGATAAACAGACAGATATGGCAAATAATATCTACAAAATTTTCAGGAATTTGCTGTTTTCTTAATAATATGATAGTATTGAATAATGACAAGTTTCGTTAAAAAAAAGTAAATATTAAACACATACACAATTTCCATTATTTAAATTCCATGAAAGTTTTTTACACAAAACAATTAACTTTTATTAAGTTAAAATTATTTACATGAATATAATCATAAATTGCTTTATAAAAGTATTGATTTTTTTAAAACCATTATTAATTTCCTTATCAAATAGAAGAAAAATCCTTGTTTGTTTTGTTTTTTTATAGATATTTTAATATTTTATAATGAATAATTTAATTTTAGAATATATATTTAACTTTTAAGTGTATGATATTTTCAATTATTTATAAAAAGCCATAAATTAGTTAAAAGAATGTAATGCTGTATCATTAAATATATTTTCCAGGATAAGTTTATGAATAAACTTATCCTGAGAAAGAAATAGTTAAGAAAATATATTCTTTTAATTTTCTCAGTAACCATTCTCTATATAAGAATCGGAAAGAAATTATGAATTGAAATAATTAATAGTTTTTCTCAATAGCAGGTTGGATACATTTTTACGATTTAAAACTATTATTTTAGGAAATATTAATTCATTAATTTTCACAGAATCACTGACTGAGCGAGTCAATTAATGACAAATTGTTAAGAACAAAAGAATAAGATTATTTTCACTTGAATAATATTTTAATAAATAAAAGGTACAAAATAGAAAGGTGCAAAAATAGAATTTCTAAAATAAAGTTTCAGTTTGAACATTTCCTTTTGGTTTAAAATGCAAAACCCAACTAAAAATTCTCTTCTAATTTTACTTCCCACACGGTGTTTTAGAACTTCGATTGCTTCGCAATCTGATCAAAGCCAAACGTCACTAAAAAATGTTTTCCGCTACACTTCCACGTAGGAAGTTTTAAAAAAAGATAAATTTAAGATTTATTGCATAGAACGCAAAATTTTTATTCTTAGTTTATTTCCTTCAGTGTCCTGAATTTATGAATCCTCAGCATAAAAATTCATTTCCGTAATTTCGATTTTAGAGTTTCTCTGGAATTTTGAAATTATAAATGATTCAAAAATTAAAATTTTCTTCAAGTTCATATGATATAAAAGCCTACTAATTTATTCTTGTTCAAATTTAATATCAAAAGTATTTTGTTCTTTGAGAACATCCATATAAATTTGTAATTATGTAGATTTTAAGAATTTATAAATGGTATGGTAATTTTCTGCAATTCATAAAACTAAATAGAATAATTTATCAGTTGAAATTCCTTCATATTTTAGAATACATATTTCTTTTGATTAAGGAATAAATGAAGAGGCTTTTGTTCATTGCAAAATTTCAGTATCAATATTACTGCATGGGATAAGTATTAACATATTTTCTATACTTAATAATATTAAAAAATAAATATTAAATGTATATTTTGTTGACAATATAGTGAATAAAATTTGAAAAAATGTTTTTAATTCTTCGTTTCATTTGGGTCATTATTGATCATTATCTGTTTTCAGGGGCATTTGGATCAATGAAATTTAATCTATAAAATGCTTTATTTATTAAAATCATAATGCATACGAGAATATATTTATTGACTATCTGACATAGACAATCTAAGATCCGAAGTTATTTTAAGGTTTTTTAACATCCACCAACTTTCATAGCTTTGTGTGTGTGTGTGTGGTTGAATTTTCATAAAAAATGAGCTGCATTTTTGAGTTGTAAGCAAAGCAATCCAAAAATTTCCCTTACATCCACGCCGGCAGATGCAAAGTTAGAAAACATAAAATTAACATACATCTTTCATAGTTGGAAATAAAACTTGGATCGAACTTGATATCTTCCAACACAAAAAGCATGTTGAAAGATATCAAAAATATCCTGAAATTCTATCAATGCGAGATCACTACAGTTATATGTTCACAGTATATTATAAAATGAATTAAGATTTTTAATTCTGAAATAAATATTTGTAAGCGCAAGTGGAAAACAGCATTGTAAGTTCAGCTTAGTTAATATACAAATAATACAATAGTGCAGTGCATCAGTATAAACTGAGATATTTTTATTCACTAAAATAACTTATCTGAGCAACATGTGTATTGGAAGAAGCTATATAAATGATACAACAATGTAGAATATAAGAATATTTATCTGAATATATAAATTAAGAAGATGTAAACATGCATATTTACACATAGTATAATTTATTGCGTTACAAAAAAGTAAAATATTTATGTTAAGAATTTACTGCAAAGAAAAATTGTGAATTCATTTTTATTTTCTGCTTATAAGCAGAGATATTCTTGGGGACTTATTTCTTATTTTACTTAAAGATTTTTAAAGAAGAAACACTTTTAGGGAATGAAGCACATTTATCACTTTAGAAAAGCTTTTATGAAAACTAACTTCAGCGTTAACTTCAAAAAGAAAAATTTAACTCATGAAAATATGTTCTGAAAAATATACATTTAGTGTATGTTTCCAAGTAAAATATTTGCTTATTTTTATGTACAACAGTTCTTAAAAATAAAGTTAATTCAATTTTCTATAGCATGATCTTAATAAAATCCTTTGTTTTTCAGGCATTAATAAAATGTTTATGCATTTGCATTCTACAAAGAAGCGTGTATGTAATAATTGGATTTAACTCTCAGATTAAAATTCAACTATGTAAATAAAATCTTTATTTTATGTGTCGACCCAATTTTTACACTGGGTTGAAGTAAGTTAGTGGAAAGAAAGAAGTGAATCGTATATTAGGATATCAATATCTGGTTAATTTATAACGTATCTGGTTAATTTATAACGTAGATTAAGTTTCAACTCTCTTAAAATTTTAATTTCAAAATTAGTAGTGGGTTGTAAAGAAGATTAAATGACTTTGTATTTCAATGTCTAATAACATCATAACTAAAAGATTCTATTATATCATGCTACATTTTATATGCTTTTCAAAACCAAACTCTATTCTATTTTTTGTATGCAAGACGATATTTTAGGGTTCAAAGCAGCATTTCAAAATAAACAAATTACTGCATATATCATAAAAAAATGAGGAATATCGTTATTTTTCAAAATCAAGTTTCCTACTAAAAATTAAATGCTTTTTTTTTTTTGGCTGGATGCTATAATATATGAAATATGGCAAATTTTTCAGTTAATATAAGTTAAATCACAATATTTCCTCATTTAGAGAATAATATCTTTTTAATCATTTAATCAAAAAGATATTTAAAAGTTTTCCTGTTGAATGGATTTTAACTTGGCAGATATAAATTCTAATATGGAGAGCTATGAGTGTATATAGGCAATTCTGTTAAATATAATACTACTGATAGAAACGGTTATTCACTTAGTATCTTTTTACACCTAACATTATAACAAAAAATATTCAAAACAAATATTGAAAAGCTCTTTAGTTTGATATGCATGCCTCATACCTTGAAGTGTGATTATTCTACAGGGGTGGATTCTAAAGTGACACATGATTTAATGTATATTCTAAACCTTTCCGAAAATACACAACCTCGTTGGAACACATGAACGGAAGAGAACAAGGTAAGACATCAAATTATTCGGAAAATATTTAGTTAGCTTCTATTCAAAACCCTTTTATATGTCGACTCTTTATTTGTCAAAAATTATATTGTGGCAAAAATATTTTATAAATTAATATTTCTGAAAAAAACATTCATTCCAAATAGGATTTCAAAATATTTCAAAAGAACAGTTCCAAAATCTTTATATATATATATATATATATATATATATATATATATATATATATATATATATATATATATATATATATATATATATATATATATATATATATATATATATATATATATATATATATATATATATATATATATATATATATATATATATATATATATATATATATATATATATATATATATATATATATATATATATATATATATATAGATCTTTATATAGATAGCTTATTTTAGAAAAAAAATTTCATGCCTTGAGAAAAATTATTGTGAAAAAATTTTAGTATTCATTTAGACTATTTATTCAATATCAAATACATCAATAACTTTTGTGATTTCTAGACTATAATAAATATCTTAAAACGTAAAATCTAAGCGTAACTTTCTATATTTTAATTAAAAAACGAAATAACCATTGTTTCTATAAAATCTATTGCAATTAGAATTTTAAGCTATGTTTCATATTTTCATTAGAACTGCAGATTTAAATATACATTTTATTCGGTTTCTATCATGCAGTGGGGTATTAAATTATATGACGACGTTCAAATTTAATAAATCAAATCTCCTAAATGTCAAACTATCACCTCAGTGAAAAGTAATTAAGCCATGCAAAATTTTAGATGAATAAATCAGGATAAATATTTCTAGATAAAATTGACTTTGAAATATATATTTAATAATATATTTTTGATTACATTATTTACTTACGAATGAGTATGAATTTGCTATGCACATAAAAAATTTTCTGCATGTAAAAAGGAAAATCTCTAACATTTATTCAAGAAACTAAAGTTAAATTCATTGACCTCAAAAATGTGACTCAAAATATAATATACTTGTTTCAAAATAAAAACGAATACAAGATGGATATCATATATTGTTTAAATAAGATGGCTCAAATAAATATTGATAACTAAGATTTAATTACAACCTAAGTGTACTTATATTACTTATCTTTTATTGAAAGCATGCTAAATTATTCATTTAACAGAATAATAAAATAATAAAAACAATCAATTTAAAAAATAAAAGAAGTCAAAAACGAAATTGGGAACCTGTCTTTTAATGTATTTTTAGATGGAAAAATTATCATTTCTACACTAAAGAGACAAATGTGTAACATGATCTTGAGCTTGTTATTTTGACAGAACAATGAATCTCCGAGAATCTGTGTAAAATAAGCAGTTTTCTTTTCAACAGCTTACAATATTTATGTGAGAAAAGTATAAAAAATAATATAACAGAAAATGCTTTCTTTTAAATAGAAAAAAAATTATCACTCAATTTATATTTAAAATATTCATGTAAGAAACACAAATATTAAAATTAAAAAGGATATCATATTCTTCAGTTATGAAAAAAATTAATTTATAGTAATCTTAACTGAATTCAACATAGCAGTATCTAAAAAGTATAAAACAAAATTAAAATCTTTCTTTTCACCATTTTTATTCAATAATTCATTAAATATTTATTATTTTATTGGGCTCTATATGACTAACCATTTACCACAACAAGGCCAGAAACTGCTACTCATTTATCGTTACCCGATGAGCACCTGTGAACCCAGTCACGGAGCACTACCCCTACACCATAAAACCACAAACCCATTTTTACGGTCAGCTACATTACTACATCATCTCAAAAGAATGGACAGAAAAACACGGGCCGAGAAATAAACTTACCTGACCGAACAAGGATTCAAACTTGGAACCAATGGCCTAGATGTCAGAAACGCTAACCACTCAGCCATCAATCGGTGCAATAAAAAAAACAAGTAGAAATTTAAAATCAAATTATTGGCAACTGTATATTTAAGTCACTTTAAAGTTCAATGTGGTGAAAGTATTCAAACAAAATTAAATTGTGCAATGTTTCTAGACACATGCAATCAATTCGATGTTCTACCATTTAATTTCTTGAATAATCATTTCATCATTAAAGCATGTGAATTAATGAATAAAAATGATTTGAAATTGGAGAGACGCTTAAAGTGATATTTAACGTTTCCCCCCTTATGATGAATTTTGTAACAAATCATACATCCATATATTTCAACTGTCTTTGTTCATGCATGATGTAAAGTTTAGACAAAATAATTAACATTTAAGTATAAGGAAAAGAAAGTAATAAATTAAGTATTGAACAAATGAGTTTACATACGATGGTAAAGAGTTTACTTATCAAAATTTAATCTAATTAAGTTTATGATTTCTTATGTAAATTTTTATCCCTTTGCAGTCATCCATCAAACAATTGTTGCCCCCCCCCAATTAAAACTATATCTGAGTCAAGTTTAATTAAGAGTTTTATTAAAGACTAAGGGACATTTGAAAATTAGTGACATATATGTTCGTTGTCCATATTGATGATAATGTAATTATTTTGTTATGATAATCAATACTTTTTTGCTGTTGTTGTCATATGATAAGTGCAAAATGTAGAAAATAAATGAAAAAGAAAAAAAGAAAAGGTAAAAAAAAGACAAGTCATAAGGAACCAAAGACATGGAGCTATCTTCAGCTTTTTTTGTATAAAGGCTAATACTTTTCAGTGCTCTTTGAATATGGTATTGCCTTTACTAGATGTTGCTACTACTATTTAATTTTTTTTCACGTTCGGTACCATTTAATCATTTATTATATAATGTAATTTAATCAATTCATTTGAAAACCAGTTTCATGTTCAAAATGTGATAGATAATTTTCTAGTTTGGCAGATATCGATAAATGCTACAGATACATGAATGTTATTCATCATTATGTTGTATAGTTATTTAATCGTGCTAAATTCCATCTGAAAACATCAAGTTCTAAATACTATGAAAAAAAGATATTAAAGAAATTGGAATTGTTTGTCAAAATAGTAATACACAAACTGATATATTTTGTAACTCAATTGTGACTGCAATGTCAAGTTTATACAAAATTAAAACTTAACTTTTTATGTTTTCTAAATCTCTGTATTTGTGTCCTTACTAAATAATTTTAAAATTATAACATATCTTACAAAAAAAAAGCCTTTTCTTGATTTTATCAAATCAACAAAAATTTGAAATGTTTCATTTTATGATGTAAACTTTTTTTGAACTATAAACATTTTTTAACTATTCATGAAAATGTTTTATTTTAGATAATCCATGAAAATTGAAGATAACATTTTACACTTTTTAGGAAATTATACTTTTTATTATCGATTACTGTTTCCTATCATAATTAGAACTATTGATTTGAATATTTAGTCAATAATTTATAATTTATGATTAATAAATCCATAAATGTGTAAATTTAAAATAGAAATACTTATAATAATTATTTTTAAGTTAAATTTTCTTCGTTTAATTGTACTCATTTTCATTCTGAGCTTTTATGGAATCAATGCTCACATTCACAACTAAGCAAATTAAGGAATTACTTTTAAAATTGCTTTAGGTATATTTAATGTTTAAAATTAAACAATATAAAATATTTTTTATTTACAATATCTAAATTAATAGCTTATAATTAAAATACATGTGTGTGTGTGTATGTGTGTGTGTGTTGTGTATGTGTGTGTGTGTGTGTGTGTGTGTGTGTGTGTGTGTGTGTGTGTGTGTGTGTGTGTGTGTGTGTGTGTGTGTGTGTGTGTGTGCAGAATATATTTCAATATAATTTTTCCCTCTCTATAACGTACATTTAAATTTCTAATTCAACAAGGTATAATTTGCTATTAAGGCAATTTTATTTTTATATAATGAATTATGATTCCATCTATAAATACTTTATTCAAAATTGAATTAAATATTGAAAATAATTTTCATATAAGCTTAATATGAATACAATTTGGTATGAATTTTATATGATTTATTTGTATTAATTATTTTACATTTAAAAGAAAAACATTGAATAATACCAACTTAATAACTATTCATAAGAGATCTACATATTTTTTTAATGTTAAAGAAAGTAAAAGTATTTTTTCACATTATCAACTTGTTTAAAAAGCACCATACAAAATGTTAAGCCATGTATAAAGAGTAACTTGTAAAACTTACTTGTAATTAAAATTCGCTTTCTGAATTTAAATGGAAATTAAAGCTAATAAATTATCTCGACATAGGAAATAAAATACATATGCAATTTGGAGAAGTGAAAATAAAAATGGCAACCCACTTTTCTGAATAACAATTTTGATAAATCCTTTAAAACATAAAATGTGAAATAAAAACAATTTACATAAATATCCAACAAAAATATACCAAGTGAATTTAATATTACATATGTCTGTAATTTTATATTACATTATTTTTCGGAATGTCATTTTAGGTATGCACATGATAAATTATGGACATTACAGTTAATAAATAATGAAACCAAAATAAAATATTAAAATGCTTATGTTGCCATGTCTAAAGAAATATAGTAGCCAAATTATTAGCGTTTTAACTACAATAAATTCATTAAATTATGATAATTGGTTTTTATCTTTTAAATGGTAAGAAATTACTTAATAAAATACAATTAGGAATTCCATAGAACAATATTTAATTTTCGGACATTTTCAAATCTATTTTATTTTATTCTTCCTTTCATTTAGTTAAACTTTCTGTAGTAAAATTTAAAAAAAAACACTTTGAAGAGAAAAATAATTAAAATAATGAATAAATTAATTTCTTCATACTATTTATTTCAAACAAGACACAGCAAAACATAGCGTAAAAACATATCTAAATGGAAACAGTAAATTAAATAAATGAAAATATGTTTGCATGCAAAATAGTTGATATATTTTTTATTTAATAATTTATAAAATAATATATATGCAAACAAATCTCTGTTATTTATTTTAAGAATGACATGTTTCTGGGAAAGTTCCTGAAAGTAGTTTTCTCTCTCTCTCTCTCCCTCTCATCCATTTAATATTGTTGCATTTAGTAAACTATGCATTCCAGTTTTATTAATTAAAGGCAAATTCTAATTTGAATTATCTTTTCCTTGCTTTTATATTGACATTTTTACAGTAATTTAATCATGTTTTTGGATGTCCAGATCATCTACTATAGTATTGTAGAACAGTTCTCTATAGGAATATGTACATTTGCAGTTTTTCCTTCGTCTTTGATTTTTAGTTTTTCTCTATTATATAACTTATTGGAAAAAACTGCAGCTTACAGAAGGGAAATGGTGAGAATTGATACCATAAAACCTAGAATAACAGTCAGAATAGCTTATCCACATAAGTACCATCAGGCGTGAAACCACCAAATATTTGGTATTCTCTGCGCAATGAAAGGTGCATGCCTGAAAGTTTATTGACAAAAGAAAACATTTTGAACATTTTTAACTTTTAATAGTTACAATTATCTATATTTTACATCTGGTGTTTAAACTCAAAATGTGTCTGACATTTATTGAAAGCTATGTAAAAGCTTGTCCAAAACAGTATTTTTATAGAAATATTTTGAATTTTCTTTCCTTTTTTTATAATTTATGCTCTTGATTTAAAATAAAATAAATTGGTTCAAAACGGTTTTTTTATGTAAAAGTGTAGCAAAAATTCATTTTTATTGCGTAAAATAGGCTAAAATTTTGATTAATAATTGTTAAAATATTTACAATAAAATAATTGCACAGAAAACTTCATTAACGAAAGGTAATTATGCAGATTAATCATCAAATCATTTATATATTCTGTTATTTATAGTATTGCTGAATTTTTTAATTGATAAATTTGAGATATATTTACATTAACATGCGGTTTCTTATAAATTATTGCGATATAGTAACAAAATCCAAAGGGAGAGGATAATAGGATAAGTTCAGCCTCGTACAAACTATCTTCTAACTGAGATTTCAGTTTCTTCGCAGGCCACTAGTTGATAAAGAATATTTTGAGAACTATATTTCAAGAGTAACATTCTCTCTTATTTTTAGATCCCTTCACAAAGAATAGAATTCAATTGTCGTCCGCTATTCGATGAAACTTTTCCTCCTTCTTATGACGTCATGGGCGAAAAGGGATGCGCAAAGTACTTTCGGTTTTCCTGGTAATAGGAAAATACTCCAGAGCTCTCATTCCTAAAATCTGGGAGCGTATGTGAACACGTTTCTTACATGAGGCTCTTGCGATTTTCTAAGCTGGCTCTTGAAAGAGTGATGTTAAACATGCGAGGCGATGGCATATTTACTGCTTCTTGTGCATAAAATAGGGATGAAAAATTATCTTTAGAGTTTCAATGCTAAAAGGATTCTGAAGTTTTGCTCGAGGAGCATTTTTCTATATTATTTTGAATAATTAAAATCTTTCAGAAAGAACAAAACTATGTTTATAGTGGATAACCAGTAAATTCAGATGGTTAGTTTTTATTTCATTTCATTGTTGTTAATTAGAAAAAGTATTCCAAATAGCAATAAATTTAATTCCAAATAGCAATAAATACTAATAATTTCCCAAAAACAATTGTGCGATTGCTTGTAAAAGGTAATAATTTTTAACTGTTTTATATTGCAACATATACAATTCTAATCATGCAACACAACAAAATGTAAATTAATTGAGAATTTATATCAGTGGTAAAAAACTGTAAACTCGGTATGTTAAAAATACTTTTGTTGAAATGATGATAAATATGTTATGTATATAAATAATTGTAAGCAAGTGATGATAATGACGTTATATTAAAAGAATATTTGTAAAAATTTAAAAAAAATTATAGTGACAACGTTTACTTTAAATGTCATTAAAAAATTTATTTAAAATAATTACCTCAGAAAGTCTTCTTCGAAATAACTTATCAATAATTTTGTTTATATTTGTGTAATTAAATCAGATAAATGCTATATAATGTGCACATTAACTGGACTTATTTTATCAAAAAATATTTAAATTCAAAACATTGTTCTTAAGCAACATTACCTTAAAATAGTTACTTAAACAAACTAAATATTTTTCAAACATAATCTTTTCATATGAAATTATTAAATAAAATGTAACAAGACACTCTAATGTAGAATCCCCCATTTAAATATGTAACTAAAGATACTGAAATGCTACTCAATTACTCAATATGCATTATTAAGTAGCAGTCAATCCCTTTTGCACAATGAATTCCGAAAATATGACTGAAGTTATTGAAGAACTCTCTGTTTATGAAACAGACTATTGTTCATTTGAGCTGAACTTTAGTCTACATGAATATCCCAACAAGGAAGCTTTGACTGAACCTTTAGCGTGGGAAGAGTACATCAAAATTGTTTTCTATGTATTGGTCCTAATAGCAGGACTGGTCGGGAACATCAGTGTTATTTTGACTGTGGCTCTCAACCGCTCCATGAGGACTACCATTAACCTATATTTGGTGAATTTGGCTGCAGCGGATCTGCTCATCTGCGTCTGGTGCATGTGGGTACCAGTTGCCAACAGTATTACCAAACCACTGTACTCGTTGGGAGCTTTCATTTGTAAGATGAATCCATTTGCTCAGAGTAAGTAGTTTTTAATTTCTATATAATTGTGGTAATTAATTAAATTCCCATAATTTTCCACTGAATATGAAGCTTACTGATGTATTTCAGAATATACTTCTCAACAATTGCGTAGTTTATTATTTTCCATCAAAAACTGTTCCTCTAATAATTGATACTGCTTTGCAATTATAAACTTCAAACAGTTCCTGAAACAATAAATATTGTGATTTTCTTTGTAACAATTAATTTAAAATATTTCTTTAAAAAGATAAAAATTATGATAGTTGTTTATACAAGGGTAGACATAAAAAATTCCTTTTTGAACAAGAAATGATGCAATACCTGCTTACAGGGATGTATATCAAATTAATTTTGTAATAAAAGAAATTATGATTCTTACAAAATATTTTCTAAAAGCAATAATTTTGTGATACTTTTTTATTATAATATATTTCAAACATATCTATCTTTAACTACATACATTGCTACATCTATCTATTTTTACAAAATTATGCTTCAAAATATCTCCCGAAAAGAATAAATATTTTAATAAACTTTTAATTTGATTTTTTTTATGTAATGTGCTTAATGAACCATTTGAATTGAGCTTTTTTTAACGCAATTTTTAGCATACATTTCATACAGTAATTTAATTATCTTGATGCATCTTTTCAGCATTTTAATTCATCTGGTACATCCTTAGATCTAAATCAATTGATATCATTTTTTTACTTTCGGTACAGTTCCAAATACATACTTTTGACAGTACAAATCACAATACTTCTTGAAATGCCTTTGAATATCTTCCTAAAACATTTCTTTTCATCATCCTTCAAAGTGACATGGTTATAAAAAATTGTGCATTTTGATTTAATATTTTAAATATTTTAATTGGAAGATTAATTTAATAATTTATTTAAAAACATTCTAACTTTAAATAATATAGATATTCCTTGTACTCTTCTCAATTATTATTATAAATGAATATTATCAGTATTAAATTTAGTTATTTTGCTTAGTTAAAGTTAAATTCTTTATAGATATATTTTTGTATGAAGTATAATATTACTGAGTTACAAGTTATAAAATGTCGCAAAGTCAATACCACTGTTAAATTTCTGTGATAAGTAAATAAAATATCTAATACTATTTAAATTTAATTTTATTATTTAAATATATACTTAAGAGATAGAATATCAAAACAAGAATATTTAATTTATTTCAATTTTTATGTGAACAAAAATCATGTTTTGTATAATTTAAAGTAAGTGAATCAGAAAAGGGATAATTACTTTAATATAAGAAAATTAATATTCTTAACTTGAATGTTCGAAAAATTCACTTTATAAATATAGATAGTTTCGTGTTATGTATTTCTTTTTTCTTAAGTTTCCATTTTTGATTCTAGAATTACATTAATTCCGTAATACAAAATTTTTAAATATTTTACTTATTTTCAGTAATATTAACATCAAAGATAAGTTACAAATATTTATTTGAAATGTTGGTGAGAAGTCTGTTTGCTGACAACCAAAAATATGTCCTGATGCCAAACATTGCTAGTGTTATAAACAAGTCTGCTTTCCACTCAACCAAATGAATATAACTTAAACTTGTTGTTTGCTTAATTTAATTTCTTATGTTAATAACAAACACAAGTTATTTTAATCTTACTATCAATTTATGTTATTCTTACATTTGTTAAGCTTATGTTATTTTTAACTTTGTTATTATATCTCAGCTGGATAATTTATATGCCATAAAACATGGTAAAATATGATGTTATAAAACCAACCTAATAACATTTAACATGATGAGATATAATTAACAAAATAAGGCTAGTGAATTTTATCATTCTTTGTTATGAGCAGTTAATAAATGAAAAATTTAAATAGTAATAATTTACTTCTTTTCTTCTACCAAATTATAAACCTATCAAATCATTCTACCTATCAAAAATTATTAAGTTTTATAATTATCATAAGTTGATTTATTTATATATTTATATTTAATTTAAGTAATAACATTTCATATATCTTTTCTAAATCATTACCAAAATATTACGTTATCATCAAAAAAAAAAAAAAACAATTTCCCTATTAATATGCAATGAAAATGAAAACACACTATGTATTTAAAATAAGATTAAGCTTGTACGAATCACTCTATGAGAAATACATTTTTTCTCATTAACTTTCATTGACACTATTAATGACAAATATATTTATATAATTATACTACTATACACATACTATATTTTAAAAGAATTTGAATTTAAAAATTAAAATATTCCTCGAATCAATAACTCACTTATTAAGTTTTAATAATAACTTATTTTGCAAGTTTATTATTGTGAAGAATTATTGCGTCCCAAAACATATAAAACACTTGCATTAATCATTGCCATTATGATTATTAATAATGAGAACTCTTAGTGTGATGCTGGCAACAACATAAAATCAATACAGCACGAAATGTTCTATCGTCTCTCATTAGTGAAATAAAATATTCAGCTTTATATCTCTTGAGAATAAATGGCAACATTAATAATGAGATGAAATAAAAATATATATGTCACTTCTTATCATTCGTTATGAATCATATGTATTTGCACATACAGTTAAGAGTTATAAAGACCCAAAAAATGTCATCCTTAATGATTAAAATTGTACCTTCAATCGTCTTTTATGTCTCATTTACTAAATGTAATAGTTAAAGAAATTGTATCTCTGGTATCCAACAATGAAATCTAAATTGTCTATTTTATCGAGAATATTGATATTTACTCATCTTGCTTCAACAACTTAATTGCTTTTATTTTCTTTCTTATTATGAAACAGAACTATATCAATTATTAATTGAGTTTCAATTGATATAAATTTATATATTAAGAATAGAAATACATATTATTACAAGTTACAACTGAATTGGTATAACTCCTGCCCCTGATTACAATTTCTCTCGTTAAAATATTTTTCGCCTAACAAATTTAAGATGTTAGGCTATTTATTTTCACCCTATCACAAAAATAAATAGTTTAGCAGCTAAAATTAGCATGAAAATTTCTTTGATGGGCATTGCATATTGCCTCTTTCTAATGGTTGAATGATTATGGTCAATACAATAACATTCTTTAAATATGTTTCGACATGTAAAAATAATTTTAAAAAATTGGATTTTGTTCATTTAGTACCAATAAATTTATATTTAGTCAAATATCAAAGCATGTTTACAAATACTGTAATAATTTTGTGTAATCAAAAAAAAATTCTTTTGCTGATAAAACTTGGATTTACTACTCACAAATGTTTTTAATTTTCATTTGTTTTCATAACAAAATGCGATTTATTATAAAGTGTAAAATGATTTTATTAAGGATTATTTGTCCAAACTTTGAATTCCTCTTCAAAATTCAAGAAAATATGATAAAAATTAAATGATAAAAAAAATCTGATAAAATTTCCTTACTATGGATGAGCATTATTAGTTTTATTATGCGAAAATTTTTAGCTAGTTTCAATCATTTATATTAACTGTATCAAAGATTTAATCATTTTATGAGAAAAAGTTTCAATATGCATTTGAATGGTGACTAATATCACAAATAAAAACCTTTTAATAACAAATGAATAGACATTATCACTTAATTTAAACATTATTTTTAAATTTAAACATTATTATTTAAGTAAAACTTGATTTCACTACAGTTGTTACATAATTAGTACATTTTATGGAATTCAGCAAAATACATTTGACACACAATTTTTTTTCCTAAATTTTATACAATTAATATTATTAGCAGTTCAATCATTTCATCACAATACGTCGTAATAATCAGTTAAAATTTAAAAATTAGAAAATATTCAATAAATTTCGAAAAATCATTTCATTTTCAAAAATTAGGAAAAAATGAAAATAAATTTAGAAAACGTTTTTAAGAATACCTTTTAATACATTTAAATAGCTTTTTTAAAATTTTATTTGAAACAACCAATTTATAGAAGTTTAAACTGTAATATCTAACTCTAAAAACAAACTATCTTTAACTAAGAAAATTGACATGCTAAGTTTTCTGTGCTCTTGGCGAAATTTTGCGAACTGGAAACATAAAATTTCCTTTAAATTAAAAATATATAACTATAAATTGAAATGCTCAAAATAAAAGATAGTTTTGGGCAAGTACATTGTTAAAATTAATATTTATTGATATTTAGAATTCATATTACACATATATAAATTATAAATCATATTTTTTCATATTTCTTATTAAAAAGAATATATTTAATAAATATTTTTCAAAAATGGATAGTCTTTTATAACATTACGTTTATGAAAAAATGAAAAGGACATGCTTAAGTACCATGCTTAAGTTTATAATATTATGTATATATATATAAATACTAGAAGACCAGTACCTTTTTAATATTTACATGTAATTTAATTTTAATACATAAGATGAAATATGCTTTCCTTGCACTTTTCCTAACGAAAAAAATGCATTCATACAAACATAACTCATACATATTGATTTTTATTCATACATAATAGTTACATGTATTCATACATACATACATGATTGTTATATAATTTTAGGTTCGTATGTACGTATACATACATAAATATACTGGCATTTACTTATGATACAGACATATTAGAGTTTGTTTTATATCAGAACATGTGAAATAAATTACAGTATTTATACTAAAATATTTGTAGAATATTCATGCTACACAATAATATATGAATTGACATTCAATATAAATGCGTATAGAAAGAGGTTGAATAAAGTAAAAGTTTATTGAATTTATTATATGAAGACAAACACTATTAATCAATAAAATTGAAATAAATATATGAAAAAATAAAAATCATTTTTTTCATAATTGTAATGCTTGGTTGCTACTAGAATTAACCTTTTTGGCACAATTGGGGTGGAAATGATGGCAATTTGTTGTTTTGCTTCTTGTGGGTGTGACATTCTTGCCCCAGAAAAGGTTGAGTCATTGCAATTCAGAAGCAGAGACCAAGCAGAAAACGCCTAGAATTGAACTGTCACCCCAAAAGTGCCATTACACATGGAAGACATTGAGACCATGGCATATTTGACACGTCACACGCAGACTCTTTGATCGGGTCCGATTTCCAGTTTTGCTCCTTCCAATAACTAGAACGAACGACTTAACTAACGAAGCCCCAAGAACCTCAAAATCAATAGACAGAAATTCACAATAATTCATAATAGCAGAACTGTTTAACTAATTAAGAATTTTTTTTATATAAGTGACACCAGAAACTCCAAAATTATAAATGAAATTTTGTAACATTAAAGCAAAATGCTGAATTATTTCAAAATTAAGTGATATTGGGAAATAATTGTAAGAAAAACGTAAAATATAAACAAACAAAAATTACAGGTTAATAAAAATATAATAATTGCTTATAAAAGAATAGGAATTAATTACATAACCCCAAATATAAATTTCCTAATATATGCAAAAGTAAATAATCAATATAATTAAGTAAGGGAAAATTTTTTATATATTATTTATAAAAATTATTTTGTTTATATATTATTTGTTTATAAAAGTAATTGTTGTCTCGATGTATTATGAAATATTTATACTGTCGGTAAGCGTTAACTTAAAATATTCTCTGAATTTAAGCGAAGAAGGGATACAGTTAAAAATTCTTTCTAAGGCGCTATATATCATACATTCTTTCCACATAAACAAATATTTGACAGTAAAAAAATTCTCAGATTAAATTCTTACGAGAATCTCTTGCGCCGTCTTAATTTTCAAGAAATATTTTCTTCTCTATTTATCTTATTTTTCTCAAAGGAATACTACTTAAATACTACTAGTATTGTTACTTTCTAAATAATATGTGATGTAATATATTAAAATAAATATAAAGGCTCACAGAACTACATTTTTTTAAGGAATTCATAAGAAAGAAAATAAAAAAATTAATCAAATTTAAGCAATTTAATATGTCTTGAATGCTTCTCTGGCATTATCAAGTTTCTAAGGAAACTAATCGAAATAAATTAAATATTTTCAATCGTAAAAAGCAATAATATGTAATGGGCAACATGAATGACTTTTTTCCTTGTAATTTGAAAATAAAAACTATCAAAGTAGTAAACTAGTAAATAAAACTATCAAAGCTATAAATAAGATGTTAAATATCCTAATGTATTAACGTCAAAAATATTGTTAAAATATATTCTCTTAAATTCTTTAAACTAATGTTTAAACATTTTGCTATTATTATCGTAGAATTTTTAAGAATAGTTATTTCCCAGTAAACGTTTATGTCAAAAGTTTTCAAATATATTTTTTATAACAGTTAAAAAAGCTGAATTCAGTAGCCCACAATTCAGCGTACTTTCAAAGAGTTTTATCAATCACAGAGATTGAATTTCAACGATTTCTCTAGCTTCATTATTCACCTGCAAAATTTTATTCAATTGTAATCTACGATACAGATTTAATTCTAACAAAACAAATAATTTTTATCAAAATTGGGCAGTAAACTATGTTTTGCTGAAGATTTTACTTTTCAATTTCATATTAATCACTCTATTAGGAAGTCAAGTAACTTCGATGAAAGGAACGTTGCAGCAATTGCCTGTCGCACGTTTTCACATAAATGTTCTCATATATTGCCTTTAATTTCTTTTTTTGTTTCAATGCAACTGAATGATAGGAATGACTTTTTAAAACATGATATTTTCATCGTTAACGAAATTCAAAAATTAGGAAGCAAAATTGAAATTAATATTTTATTTAAAATTCTTTAATAAGTTACTATTTTCACACAAGTTCTTGTTCCCAAACAGAAATTGTAAATGACACCTTATAAAAGAACAAAAGAAATTTCTGTTAAATTTTCTGTAATAGTTAATTTTGAAGAAAAGAAAATTCATGTACTGGAAACGTATGGTACTAGTGCCAGGACAAGCACAGTAATAGAAAATGCAGTATAAACCACTCTATGCATTTTTCAATTAATACTAGATAGAAAAAGAATATTAAATAGAATGGAGCTGGAATAAAGTTCATATTAAAATTAAAATTTTTTATTTAACTATATTGAAGAATTACATTAACGGAATTTTATTGTTTCTTTTTTCTTTATTTTATACGTATTTAAAAGATTCATAATATATGCACAATTTTGATTTATTATTATATTGAAGGAATTGTATTTAATATTATTAATTTTTTTATTTTAATATCGATAATTTTAAATTGTGAATAATAAATACACATTGAAATTAAAAATCGATTTTCTTGAACTCTATTCCTTAAAACTATATACATTACCATGGTTATCGAATAGTTTCAAATATCCCTTATTGAGTAATATCTTGAATATATTAATAGTCTGGCTTTACGTGCGACATTTAAAAAGTTCAAACTTCTGATATGGATTCTATAAAAAGTAGGGTTCAGCTTTTTATCATCCAATTTATATATAGTTTTCATTTGCTCAATATTCTAGCTTTATATTTGTCTCTAAAATCTAAACTTGAAAGGATAATTAGCTTGGCATGCAAAGAAAAGGCCAGAAGTCAAAAAATTAATCACTGTCTCAGTTTAAAGTTTATTCCCTTTAATTTTCGAAAGAAAAAAGGGGAGAATCTTTAAGCAATCTTAAGAAATTTCGTTGTGGTTGAAATTGGATAAACAAACTTTTAAATTTTAAGAAAGTAAGCTCTAAAACTTTTGATTATGCCATCAAGGTTAACAAAGCATTGAATAGCTGACAAAGATATTTATGCAAAAATATTTTGTTTAAAGTAATTCCTTTTTATTATTTTAAATATTTTCAAATGAATTAAACTATTTTTGACATATTATCGAGTTCAATAAAGTGATATTAAATCACTTAGCTTTTTAAATTTGACTCTTAAAATTTTATTTTGATATCGACTTCGAAAATATTTTAAATGTTATATTTATTTACAGTAATTAAATATTCATCTATAAAATTATAAGCGTTTTAGTTTAAGATATGGTTTGTTCTATTAAATTAAATTAAATTGCATTTACATTTTTAATTGAATAAAATAAACTAACTGTTATACATATGAATAGAAATTGTTTTTTAATTTCAGGTTATTTTTTTTCTCATACTGTTTTTCTAATGCAAATGCGTTTTTTAAGCAGAAAAGTACTTTTCTAGATGATTAAACTTCTTCGAAGAAATGCACCGCGTAGAGTAATTTTGTTTCTAAAAACTGTATTTTTTCCAAAGATTAAAATGTTTAATTTGCATATTTTAGGTGTTTTGTATAGACGGACGCAACCAAATTTCTTTTCAAACAAATTAAAATTCATTAAAATTGTATTATTTCCTTAAGCTTGCCCATCATTTTTGTATACGCTACCTGTTATTATTCTTTTCCAAAGAATTTATACTTATCTATTTTTTATTTGAATAGAATATTTAAAAGGTCTGTTTCTGCACATTTTCTCTTATTTTTTTTTAATACTTTTTGCTTTAAAGTAACAAATTAGTTAGCTTGCATGGAACAAAACAGTCGTTTTAATTATTTTAATATTAATGCTTATGACATTGTGAAGCATATTGTTTTTATTTATTAATTTGTTATCAAAGAATTAAATAAAAGACCTGACGAAAGGTTTAAGTTACATTGAAAACAAACATCTATAAAAGATCTCATATATTTCAATTAATTTTCAATTTTTAAAATTTATAATTGTCATTTTTTTGTGACTTTATTTTTTGTAAAAGTTAAAAAATAGTAACTACATGATGTAAGACATTGAAAAACTAATTCATGAAAATAAGAAATATGATCCTTAAAAAATTAGAGCTTATGTCAAATTACAGAATTTATATTTTACACTTTATTTACATTTGTAAATTGCTTACAATTTTTTTTAACGTTACGCACTGTATATGAATGGATAAATTAATCGATACGACACATACTATTTAATAACTTAATGCATTATTTTATGCAGTTTAAAATTTGTTTTATTCACAAATTCACAGTAAAAGTAAAATATTTATTTTTAGAAAAATTACTTTTTATATTATATATATTTGCGTATGTATATACATAAAGACGTTAGAAAATTAAGCGCGTGAATAAAATTGAAAAACTTAAGCGTTATACTAAGAACACGCTTTTATTTTCAGTTTATGTTAGCAGGATTTGTAGACAAAATTTCCAATGTTTTATTTTCTGTATGTTTTGATTGTAGGAAAATATTAAAACCATAAATAAACTGCCTCTTTCCCAAAACTCAGTTAATATATATAATGTAGTATTCTGAAAATTGAAAATTAAAATTTTTTATTGCTAGCTACAATTGTGCAACTATTATAAAGGGTTGCAGAAAATTACTGCACAAAACTGTACTCTTTTATATTTTCTTACACTTGTTTAGAAATGCTTTCAAATTCTTAACTCAGTTTGATATTTATTGTCTTACATGAAAATGAAAAGATCTCAAATCGATAAAATTTTATTAAAATGAAACTTAAAATTTATTAATTTCGTACTGCTTTAAATGTAAGCTAATCATATAATTGAGAATTTAATCTTTGAAAAGATAAAAAATTCGGATCCTTAATTAAAAGAACGACATTTAATGCTAGATTCTGTTAAGATATAGAAATTAAGGAAAATCTCGATCTACATCTGCATTTCTCGAACATATTTATTGTTTATAAAGTATTAGTAATTCCGGCTATATTTATACATTTCCCAGCTTTAGAATATTACTATTGGGTGTTTTGGACAATACCTAGAAATAACTGAATTCATTGTTTTATATAAGTTGTTTTTAATTAAAAACAATGAAAAGTGAGCTAGCTGTCTTTTCAGTATTTAACCATGGTAGAAACAGTAGAAAGGCCGTGGTAGCTTATGGTTTGGGCATCGGTCTTCCAAGGGTGGGGTTCGATTCCCAATGCCGCTAAATACCCACCGAGTACATGCGATATACGTGCTTGTCAAATCTGTAGAATTGAAAGTCCTGTGGTCTGTCATTGAGTAGTTTCTATGGGTACAATGGTCTGAAGAAAATTTTCTCCCTCTTCAGATCAATTTTAAAATTGTGGGAGTGGATCCTCTAGTGGTGCCATCTATCAGGGAATTTAAAAAAGTGCAAAGACGTACTTTCCCCTTTCAAGTGCTCTGATAAAAACGAAAGACGCTCTTTATTGACTTAAACTCGCATAGCCAATACATAGCAAGCTTGGCCTGTCCTAGTGTCATAAGCAACAACAACAACAGAATCACTAGATTGTAAAACGTATTGCAAATTTTTTGTGCTTTCATGCAAAATTTATGACTCGAGTATAACACAATATAAAATATAGAACTCGCATAGAATCAATATCGCTAATTCAATTTACGTATTGGGATTCGGTCGATTACGCGTACTGAGAAATTTTTCCTAAGTTCTTTATTAAGAATGATGGAGATTCATAACAAGTATTTTTCACTACGCAATCATAATTTACTGAAATTAATATGTTTCTTATAATTTCATGTAAAATAAATGAAAAGAATTGAACATGGAACATATGAAATATAGAACAATGCATGAACTCTATAAATCTGAAATGGTGGAATACATCTAGAGTATTTAAAAGAGTGAAATGAAAATTTTCAGTAACTTCTAAAGATGCTTGTTTTTAATGCTGCTGATTTATTTTCACTCCATTTTACAAAGATTGACATGCCTTTGAAAATGTATTGAGTTCAAATACCTCGGAACAATTAATAATGATAAAAACAAGCTGAAATTACCAAAAGAATTAAATCAGCTAATAAATGTTTTTTTGGGCTGAAAAAGCAACTAAGATCTAAACTTATCAAAAGAAAAACAAAACTGTGTATTTACAATACACTCATACTACCTGTGCTGCTATATAAAGCGAAACGTAGCCATTAAATTTTGATTTACAGCGAACCATAGAAACCTTTGAAAGAAAGGTATTAAGAACTATCTATAGGCCTGTACAAGAACAGGGTTGTTAGCGAACCAGATATAATTTTGAATTTTAAAGGCTGTACAACCAGCCCCAGATCACCCAGGTTAACAGAAGCAACAGGTTAAGATGATTTGGCCATGTATGGAGAAGACAGGAAAACAGCCCCACTAGAATATCAACATTTAAGAAACCCGAAGGATCCCATGCCCGAGCAAGACCACCAACGAGATGGCTCGTTGACACTAAAAATGACCTCAAGATACTGAAAGTTGGGAACTGGCAAAGTGTCGCTCTGGACAGACTGGGCTGGAAAAAGCGTGCTGAAGAGAAAGCTAAGATATGTAATAGCTTCTTACGCTATTAAAGAAGAAGAAGAAGAAGAAGATTTATATTCAATATATTCAAGATTATGGTCTTAATTTACTGAAACAAATGTTTCTTTTAACTTCATGAAACATTTCTGAAAAGAACGGTACGAAATACACAACATACTGCATAAATATGGTCAACTTATTTAATTGTTAAGAATTTAACCTCTCACGCCTGAAATAATTTAGTGATGCATTAGTTAGTTCCACAATTCTCCGAGATATTTTGTTAAGGGGATGTAATTTTACATGACGATATTTCTATTACATACCTTGAATTTTTAAAAATAATATATTTCTGTAATAATTCCTTAACTTGCTAAAAATAATATATTTCTAAATATTTTGTGTCAGATTATTAAAATAAAGGATTGGTCTGCAGGAAGTATAGATTAATTTCAATAACTATAAGGTATTTATAATTACGAATTCTTTATTTTTCAGTAAAATAAACTCTTCTACATAAATTAAGGAAAAAGCAAGTTCAGGTAAAGAAGTGACAGAAGTAAAACAAATATGACTTATTTGTAAAGTCTATTTATTGAACAGAAGGTAAAGGACAAAAAAGATGATATATGTTTGATATCATTAATACAAATTGCGATTTTTACTACCTGGAAAAAATTTCAAAAATGAACCTATTTACAAAATCCAATATAACATGGTTGGCACGATGGTACATACTATGTCCCCCAGACGATGCAATACATGCCCTACGATGCCTAGATATGCTGAGTATCAAATTATCGATCTGATCTTGAGGAATATTACTCCACTCATCAGGTAATGCTCTCCGAAGTTATGGTAGATATATGGGAGGGGGTTGCTGGTCGACCAAGCATGTCCCACACATGCTCTATTGGGCTCAAATCAAGAGTATGCTGGCTAGTCCATACGGGCGATATCCTCCGATTGAAAGAATTCCTCTACAATATTTGCACGATGAGGACGAGCGTTGTCATCTATAAACAGGACTTCTGCACCCATGGCGTCCAGAAACAAACGTACATGTTATTCCAGAATGACATCCCTATAAATGTGGCCTGTCATGGTTACATTCTGAACATGCATGACAGTTCTGAAACCCACCATAATTCTTCCCCAAACAAGCAGTCCTGTACCACCGTAACGGTGTCATTCAGTGATGTTTTCTTGGTGGTAACGGGTACCTGTACTTCTCCATATTAAAGTCCGGCCAGAATCAGACTCTAAGCTAAACCTGGACTCGTCGGAAAACATCACACAAGACCACTGTTCCAGTGTCTACAATGCATGCTCTCTACTCCAGGCTAATCGTAGGCGACAGTAAACTGCACTAAGTGTAACACATCTGACTGGCCTACGAGCATATAGACCAATGTGCCCTCAGCGTCTGCACACGGTCTGCCTTGAAACTGTCGTACCGGTAGCTGAAGAGAGCTGACGAGATAGGTCTGATGCTGTGCTCCGTCTGCATCTTTTGGCATTAACTGCCAAACACCGGTCCTCGTTCGATATTGTAACGCGAGGGTGACGCTGTATTGCAACGTCTACTCATATAACGATCATCTTGGAACCATTGCCAAAGCCTGGAAATGATGGTCCGAGCGATTGTAAGTTCCTCGGATATTTTCAACTGGGTAACGTCCACATTCCAGATGTTCGATAATTCTACCACGATAAAATATCATTCAAATGCTTCCTTTGTGTCATAACTATGCGGTTATTGCACCGAAAGGCTTTTAAAGCGCTTATGAACAACTTTATTTCTTTAAAATCATTTCTTATATACCCCTCTCTTACACTCTTGTCATTGTGACGTACTATCGGCACCAACTGGTGGTTTCTTGTAATTTGCATATTATTCTTCAAGATGTGGGTGATAATTCTATATGTGAAATTTTTATTTTAGAGTTCAATATCTGTGTGATTCTGAATTATCCTTAATTTATGAACAGGGTTATAAAATCACGGGGAAAAAGTCATTTTATAAAGTTGCCCTTAAATATAACTATATCAAGTTAAATAGCTTTCAATTGAAAATCTAATTTTTATAATGACTATTCTTAATCTTGCTCACTTTAGTTTACTCTAACTTGACAAACGTACTGTGAAAAAAATAAGGAAAGTAAATAACAGTGTAAAAAATTGCAATGATCTTCGAGGATGTCGAATTATTCTTCTTATAGGAAGCAGCATATCTTGTTTATAAAAATAATATTAATCACAACTTAAGTAAATAATAAACATGAGATTGATTGACATTCAGATTCATATTCTATGCATTTTAATCTTTGGAATGAAATATATTCTCTTGATAATAAAGATATTGGTTAGAATAGTAATAAAGAAAAGTTTTCTTAAAAATATTTCGAAATGTCAATAGTTGAAATGACCTTAAGCCAAATTTATGTCCTTTTACATTCTGTAATATAAAATCAATATTATAAGCATCTGCTAAGATAAGAAAATTTAAAATCAGAACGAGAAGAGAATATTGTTTGTTGAGTAGATAAACAAAGATTTTATATATTTCAATAAACTTATGGCACTAGATTTCAAATAAAATGTTGAAAATTTTAACTATTCTTAATTTCTTTCCTATGAAACTAAATTCATAACTTTTCGCATAATAGATCTCATTTTTTGCTCATAATAATACAATTAATAAGGTTGTATTTGAAATTGATCCATTTAGCTATAATTTTCTTCTTATGCTGTCATAACATGCAAAATTTTATTCAATAAATTAAAGTTACATATAAAATATCAAACATAAACTCTGTAGATATTAAGTAGTCATTTTGAAAGTGCATGTACCGGAAACCAATTAGTATGCATGTATTCAGTTGAAATTTGAACTCAGATCTGTCGAATTGCAAAATTAAAATTAACTTTGAATCACAGGAAATAATATTTTATCATAAATGTATTAGTTTGAAAATTATTGTTAAAAACATTTATGCATAAGGTAGTGTAGTATATATATATATATTTCAAAAAATTTGGTAAATATATATATATTTAATATTGACTTGGCTTAGAAACTATTATAACAGAAAATTTAAAATTTTAGCACCTTACTTTTCTGCAGAACCAGTTTTAAACCCACTGTGTGTAAAAACTGCCCACATACCATGAAAAATTAATTAATCATCTGAATAAAAATTCTGACAGCTTCTTTTGAAAAACTAGAAAGTCAAAAAATGTTAGCTAAATAATTGTCGTAAAACATCCTAAAAATATAAAAAATTAAAATTTGAAATTGTATGATTGGTATTATGTGAATAGAAAATACTTTATTTACTTTTTGATACTTAAATATATTTCCCTTAAAAATCCTCTTATAAAAAGGCATTCTAGTATAATCATTTTCACAAAGAAAGTTATTTATTTTTTAATTTCCACTGTTCTAAGAGAAATAAATATCAGTATGGAATATATTTTGAAAGTATTTTAATCATTTCCGTTGGTATATTTTATTAAATTTTTTTCACTATAAGTGTTTTTAGTAATAAATACTTCCAATTCAACTATGTACAAAAGTCGATTTTTATGGCAACATAAAAATGCTACTATTTTAAATTATTACATTTTATTTTAATATATTCCATTCAAATTATAATATTTTCTAAAACATTTTTTAATACTGAAGTTGAGCGCAACATTTTTAATGCAAGGAATAACTGATTAATAGTTTGTTAATCACTTTAATAAAAGTACGTTAAATAAATTCATTATTCCACAATGAGATATTTAGTAAATAACTAAAATGCTTTTATGATTCAACCATCTGTGACATTATGTTATTTGGACAGCAAAATAAATTATTCATCTGTATTTATTTTTCAAATACTTATAAAAGCAAAACATAACTATGTAAAAATTGTGGTTCGAAAATAATTTCGTAAGAAATAGAAAAAAACAAAATATAGTCAATGACATAAATATAAATTTCGTTGCCGGTACATAAGTATGAAGAGAATAATATTTTATAGATGTATATGAGAGATAAAGGGAATTTTAATTACAGTACGCTTATTTGCGCTACCACAGAGTATCATTTTTTTTTCAAAAAGATGCAGAAGATAAGAACATATTTATTTTTAAAAATTGAAGATTTCAGTTTAAAAAATGAAATTAAATAATTCAAATTTTAGAGATTAAACTATGGAGATTGTGATTGACGCATCTCCACAGTTTAATCTCTAAAATTTGAATACTTTACGATGATTTTATTTGGAAAAAAATATATTCCCAGTGAGAAAAATAACTTATTAAAACAATGTTTCATGCTATAGCTGTGTTTGAGATAATATTTCGGAAGCATATTGTCTCAAAATTTGCATAATAACTTTATGGCGCAGGATCAAAATTGTTGGTTTCATATTAATTGCGAGATATCATTATATATTTAAGTATGTTACGAGAATATTAGTAAGTTTCTAACTTGTATCAGTTTTCTGATTTTTAATTTTATTATTAATTATTGAAAGTATTTCCCAATTTCTAGAACTATGATTACTCTAATATTTGTAAATTAGTTGTGTGTATTTTATTACACGATTTATTACAATTTATAATTTTATTCTATAGCATTGAATATAATAATATATTTACATTATACAATACTTACGAAAGTGTGTATTCCATTGTATTAAAAATATAATTAACATATTCAATGGGTGTATTTATATTTATTTCTAAATTCATTTTTATAAATATTAAGCATCTTTTGTAATACATTTAAAGGCATTTTATTGCTAAATTTATGCAAGTCATCTGATTCTAAGATCAAACTCTTTCTTTTACCTGAAGATAACATTTAATCATTGCGTTTTCAGAGATTAAAAGCTAAAAAAACGTAAAATTGGAATCAAAATATTAAACTAAACCTTTCTGAGAAAATGCCACCGAAAAATGTCCTCGAATGTTGAGTTTAGTAACCACATGACTTCAACACTTTGTAAAGTTTGTGCTTTATATTTTTCAGTATTAATACATGCAATTTTTAAATTCACGATAAATTTACGATTTCTTTAACTATGTCATTAGAAAAAATTGCGTTTTTATTTAAAATCATTTAAATTTAAAATACTCATGTTGTTAAATATAAAATATAAAAAAATTGTGTGATAAATATTTAAGTTAGCTATTAGATTAATTTTTACTAAATAAAAGTTTGGAGTTAATAAAAACGGTGGTTAGTTCACACGATGTAAAGACGTTTTATGTTAAGCCAGAATATTTGCCACAACATATTTTTTCGGCTAAAGTAGTCAACTTAATGGTAAGATCAAACTTTGTTTTTAGAAAACTTAAAAAATACTTAACTGTTTCATATTTTCTCGTATATCATTCGTAGCTATCAAAAACGGAATTATCCATTGCTAAGTACTCAATATTGGTAAAAAAGTTTAATGATAAAATTGATAAAAATATATATATACGATGAAAATAATGTAAAGAAAACTAAAGACAAAGTAACAAGTATTTGAAAGGTCAGAGAAATTTTAAAAGAACAGTTAAGAAGTGAAATAAACAAATGATGCTTAGATATTATCTAAAAGTTCATTAATATAAAAATATGTCACCAAATATTTCAGTTTAGTGATCAAACATTTTACACATTTTTATTTTATTTAAGTACATATTTTACATGCTTCAGTTTTAGTACACCAGTTTTAAATTAGTCATCAAAACGATTGCAATCAAAAGTAAGTAAATTTCTCAAACTCCCCTTTTTCCCTTAAATTTTCAGAAAACTAATTAAAATTTGTTTTGTCAGTTAGCGAATTTCTTTAACCAAAAAGATGAATGACATGATGGTATATGAAAACCAAGTAAGCTTCGTTCCACTAATTAAGCACATTTCACTAGCAAATAGTAAATTCATATGCATAATTAAAATTCCATTGTAATCAACTGTGCAGAACAATGCTCTAGTAAAGAAAAAAATCATTTGAACTTGGCGATTTTAGTAAAATAATTGGCATTGAATCCTTTTTAGTTTAACAAAAGAGTACCGCTTAATTTAATGAATTGCAATGACAGATAAAGTCGAAATAGATCAAGATAAAATTATATATAAATTTTTTTGATAAAGTTAATCAAAATAATCTATGTATAATGTTTCCTTTATTAGTTCAATTGTCTTGTTTGAAACTAAGAATATTAAGAAAAATTAATATAAAACAAAGAAAATAACATATTTATCGAAAAAAACAGGAAAACATACTATCTGATTTTTTTAATATCTAAAGAAAATGAAATTATAAATTTTAAAGAAATAAAGTGACATGGAAATGTGCATCTTATTAGATACATTGAGGTTTAAAATAAAGAATGTATTTTCTATATAATGATTCAGATATAGGAAACAAATACATGCATTATTTGTGGATTTCTTTCATCATAAATCAACAAATATTTTAAGGGAGATAAATATATATTTTTAATATAATACTAATAAAAAATCTGATGTATTTACTTGATTTAGTGATTCTTTCATCACTAATCATGAAATTCATTTATAGTAATGGATGATACGAATCTAAAAAAAATTTTCTAAATGGTATAAAAAACAGTATCACATTACATACAAAGAGATTCAAGAATCAAAATTGTTATCCTGACTACAATGAGATTTATAGGAAATTTCCTTAATAAAATGTTCACAAAATGTTTTACATGTTTACCAAATTTGTATACTACATTTACAGCAAAAACGAAACAATTACAACCATATACCAAACTTGATGAAAAAAGTGAAACAATTTCGCTGATTTAGCTAATAATATGAAAATGAGTCCCTTTCCACAGGTGGAAATTGTTCCTCGTCAATATAAAACTAAACAAATAGCAGAAATTCTTTATTCACGAAGATAACATCAAGAATTAAATAGTTTTTAGCTAAAATATATTCCCAGTCATATATAGAAATTCTGAATAAAAAAAAACTCTTATAGAAATAGTAAGAAAAAGAAATAAAATAAGTGAAATATTTTTTGTATCCAGTCCATTAGCTTTATTTCGGATGAAAATATCATTTGATAAATTAAAAAAAAATAAGCAAAAATTTAAAATATTTATAGGAACTACTTTAATCACACACATACCCCAACCATATTTAGAAATTTTGAATAAAAAAAATTCCTTTTATAGAAAGGACGCGAAAACAAAATAAAATGAGTAAAATATTTTTTGAATGTAATCAATCACTTTTATTACTGATAAAAATATCATTTAAGAAAATAAAAACAATAAACAAAATATAAAACTTTATACATTAACTACTTTAATATATATATAAATATATATGAAAAAATGAATGATATTTAATTTTGTGCATGTTGATTAATTGGTATAACTCAGTATTTTCATAAACAACAAAAATAAATGAACAATTTTGATAACTACCTTTACTTATTTACAATAAAAGTAATTTTCAGTTTTTTGTCTAAATATTTACTTGCTTTTACACATAAAATTTATCCAGGTTTTTCATTTTAAAGCATTATAAATATGTAAGACTAAATAAAGGTCTTATCCCATTTATGTGAAGAAATATTTTCGAAATTTCTCACTATATTAAATTCAACACTAAGTTAAATTTAACATAACTTAAGATAATGTCATTTTTATACAAAATAGTTTACGTAAATATAACTTTCCTAGATAATTCATCATTGAAAATTAAAAAAGTAAACGTAAATTTTAATCCAATATAATATTTTGATCTAAAAAACAATGATGCAAAATTCTGATAAAAATTGTTAGGTTACGTTTTATTCATTAAATGAAATAAAATGAATATTAATGAATTATAATATGTTGGATGCCTATTATAAAGAATTTTTTCAATGAAAATTAAATATATCCCAGTTAATCAACAAATAAAATACAAAATCTAAGAAAATATAATGAAAAATTTCTTTTAAAAAATAAAAGTATTTATATTTTCTAGTAAAAATTACTTGTAAGAAAAATTCTTACAAAAATTGGAAACAATGAAAGATAAATGCCTTAGATGTGATATAAAATCTTACATATAACATTTCAAGGGAGAAAAGATACTTTAAAATAATTTACAATAATAAAGTGTGAAGCTGTAGCATGGATATTTAATTTAACTTATCCTAAAAAACATCTTTTTTCACGTTAGCAATTTTGAAAGTCAAAAAATAAATCCAAGGTTTTTTTTTTTAAGTTTGATCCTCATTTGCGGTCAATGTTGATAAACATATTAAAAAAAAAAAAAAAAAAAAAAAAAAAAAACAGTAACACTTAAAATTTTCATCTCTGAACAAAAATTGAATTTACTTAAAGTCGATATTAAAGCGTTTATGAATTTATACTATACTGCTACGAGGAAACTTCTAACGTGCATGTGTATAAAATAAGAAATAAGTGCAATAACATTAAATATGGTATTTAAGTGAATAACACTTTTAATAAGAAGTCACTTTTCCATAGTTAACCATCCCACTATATCCCCGAATATGAATTGAGTCAATGATCTGGACACGTTATCTGAAAAATATTTACAGGCAACAACTTATTTCAGAAATGACGTATAAGAAATATCAATAACACATGAGAGATTAATACACATTTGTCAACAATTAATTATTTTATCACATTTTATTGATCTTTATATGAATATCAATTTGTGACCCGTATTTTTAGTTCAAAGCACGTAATACGATCATTTTGATTGGTTCCCTCATTTCGATGTAAATTATTTTACATAGTTTCTGCTGCAACGTTTTTGATGTTTTCATAAATTGCTGAAAAAAATAAGTTGTGCATAACAGCTGTTAAAAACAATATGCATTTTACATTAATTTTAGTAAACATACAGATTTGTTAACGTTACTTATAATGAAACTTATAGTCAATTCTTTCTCGGATTTTCGGTATGTCGACTTTAAAAATATGAGAGAAATATTATTCCTCTAAATTTTTAATTTCACCATAAGATTAATTCATTATTCTTAATTTATTTCAATGCACTTTTTGATAATGCAGTACTCACTCTTTAAGAATATTTAAGTGAAAACGCTCTTTGTTAAATTGAATTTTATTGGGAAAATTATGTTGGTGATTTTATGATCTTCATTTGTTTTATAAAACGCAAATCTCATTTTAATGCGATTAAATTCACATCAAATTAAGAAATATTTTTTAAATAATTATGAAAATAAGTAAGTTTAAATTTCAAATTTGAGAAAGAAAAAAATGTTTGTCCTTTATAAAAATATAAGAGGGTTTACTAAGCAATATTGCACTGGAAAAATAGGTAACTTTTCTGAATTTGTGCATCATGGCATATACAGTATCCACATATACAGATCACCGTGTCTGTGTGGTTAAACCAATATTTCATCACACTAGAAAATTGCAGTTATGAAGTCAGCAATTTGGACCAATAAAGAAATACATGGCTTCGAAGATGATGAGCATCAATTGAATAAAATATTAAAGTAGTTTGGTTGCGTTAGTCTTCCCGGGATCATTTCTGGCATCCAGTATATCACTGTTGCAAGAACAATATTTTAAAACTGATTTTTCAGGCTTCTATAAACAAAGACACCTAACGTGAAAATTGAATTCATGAGTTATTGAACTGAAGATGAAAGACAGTTACTGTTACTTCCGAAGTGATTATATCTTCTATTGTTTAATGGATGCATAACGGGATTACAATCTAGAATCTAAAAATAAGCTTGCAGGGTCGGGGTATCTATTATGCAATAGCGTATTTATATAATAAAGTGATTAAAGAATAAATTTTGGTAAGAAGATTCAATCTTTGTAAATTTATATGTCGTAAAATTTATGATGTTGCTGCTGAATTTTCTGTTTTTTATAATGCTCTCTTGTGAAACTTTGAATTAAAAGCAAAAATTCTGATATTCATGGCAATGCTACAATCTCGTATACATCAATAATAAACTGAAATGAGGTAGATAATAAGAATACAAATACATGTACTAGTAGAAAAATAAAGCACATAATACCATCATTAATATCAAATTTAGAATTCAAAAGTTGCATTAATTACACTCATTTGAAAAATCAATTACCTTTGAATTCTCATTATGTACTTCAGGAATATGTTATTTTCTGTCTTGTGCCAGCTAGGCTGACAATATGACGGGCGTTGCTCCACTTTTTCATACTGAACCATATTTGGTGTGGAGTCCGACTTCTTCAGTACACACACATGCCATAGAGATCTTTTTTATAGATAGGCAACCATTCACACCTTATTCATGCACAGAAAGGACAAAGACAAGATAGATATAGAGAGAAAGTACATCCGTGCCCGAATCAGGTTTCAAACCCAGGACCTCCTCAAAAATACATATAAATTAGAAAGTTGTATTCAAAGTGTGAATCGTGAATACCCACAAAGTAATAAAATATGCAAAAAAAGTGGATTTATGGGGTTGAAAGCCGGAAAAAAACATGAAATTCCTTAATTTAATTACGTTTGGGAAATTATGGTGAAAAAATTTGATAATGCTATAATTTAAATAAGGTCTAAGTATCTAGAGTAAATTGTATAAAAAATCATTTTAAAAGTATATTTTTAAATTTTTTTTGACATAAAACTTTCTTCGTATTATAAAATTCCTCATTTATAGAAGAACTATTTTGCCATTTCACTTCCTTGAAAGGAAGTAGAAATATATTGCATCTAAATTATAGAAATAACAAAATATTAAGTAGTAATATTTCAAGTTTTTTCAATCCTAATAGAAAAAAATGATATGAATTGAATTACTTTTTTAAAAGCTTATATCTCTTATTGTGGGTAAATATTTCAGTTAAAAAATACATAAAATCTTTTCTCTCTTTACATTAAAACACATAGTAAAATAGATGAGTATATGTAAATGTTTCTCTTAGGTTGTTACTTTTTATAACTTTCTCAGCAGTTTAGAAACCAACCTGAGAAAGGAAGATTACTTTCTTTCAATGAAATATAAAATTAGTACTAATTGAAATATCATATTGATTTTAATCGATATAATCCAAAATATTATTTTAATAAACTTATTAAACTCTTCTAGAACTGACCATGTTATTGCACATTATATTATGATACATGTCTGCATGTTATTGAATCATATAATGTTTTCTAGAAGTTAAGTATTTGTATTTTATGATAAATTCTTGAAATTTTATTCTATAATAAAGTACACTGATGAACTTTAAGACAAAATTTAATTATTTTTAAAATAAACTAAATGCATTTGTTTTACAATGCCAATAATATATTCCAAATTACAATAAAGAATCTTAATCTCGTATATTTGATTTATTATTTAATGAATTTTAGTTGTTTGCTGGAATTTCGCAAGTCAAATCAACTTTATGAAGTTTATTGAAACTAAAATATTAATTTCATATTTTACAGCGTATTATGATACATTTTTATATTCATTTTTCTTTACAAATAAGCAAGTGAAGTAAATTATACATTGCTTTAAAATTTAATTAAAGTGCTATTTGAAAAATTTAATAAAAGATAAATAATTTATGTTAGCATTAAATATGATATGTTCATTTACTTTTCATTTTTTCATTACACTGCACTTAATCGAGAACAATGTCGAACTACATGCCCTTCACTGCGGCTTGAACCCTGCCTTGGCTCTTTCCAATGTTCACTCATTTACAAACTTTCTACTGCAGTCATCAAGAGGAATTGTTTACCTGAATTACTAAAACAACTAGCCTTGGAAACCATTAATAATATACCATCAAGTGACATAAGAATTCATACTGATGGCAGCAAAATAGATCACCGAACTGGCAGCGGAGTTTTCATCGAGACTCTTTATGGCAAATTCTCTTATAGTCAACGTAATCCCGACTTATGTTTTATTTTTCATAGCTAAGTAATAGCCATTAACTTTGGATTGGAATCCATCCTGAGCGAAACTAATTATAGTGATGTCTAGATATTAACTGATAGCCGCAGTTCAATTTAATATCTGCAAAAATGGACCTGTTTGAGAGACCAAACAAGCCTTTCTTTTCTACACAAGCTTAAAATTCTTTCCCTTCGGCATAATATCCATTTTCAATGGATCCCGTCTCACGTGGATATTGGAGGCAATTAAATAGCAGATACTTTAGCAAAGGAGGATTCAGGTCATCCTGCTCCTTCTTCTGTGCTTACCTACCTTGAACTCTTTTCCCTGAGAAAAACCCAGTTTAAAACCGATTGGCAGGTACCTTTGACTCATATCACTTCTACAAGGGTAGACATACATACTATCATTATCTGGACTTTCTCTGGCTTTTTCCTGTGATAAGAAATCCAGCACTTGCCTTGCACGTCTCGCCTCTGGCCACCTGAAATGCCTCACTTTTGTAGCTGTTAACAAGATCTTCCCTCTTTGTCCTAAATGCCACGGACACCAAGCTCCTCCTGAGCATATCCTGGATTGAATGAATATACTATGGGACGATATCTACACTTCTCTCTGCCTTGTCATCGATTTCCTCTCCATCAATGGATTTCTTGATTTGGCCTGACTCCGTCAGACCCCTGGGAGATAAGCAACAAACAACATGATATGTTCATATAATAATTCACATTTCTTTAATTACATTTTCAAATTTATTGAAAATTAGGGATAACAAAAAGGTTATACATTTCTCTAATATAACTGAATTCTACATCTACTATTTTTGGTAAGTCCAATCAATCACTTAAGTAATCTAGAAAAAATGAAACTTTTATCAAAAAATTATACTGCGATGTCAGTAAGTTTAAGAAAAGTGTACAAGTTTGAAATTAAACGTAAAGCAAATACACTTACTAAAAAACCATAAAATCAAACTTCTGGAAAATAAACCAATTAAATATATAAATACTAGATTTAAGTAAAAAGTCAAATACAACAGAACCAATGCGCTTGTAAAGAACAAAACAAAGTTTAAAAAAAATTAAGTAGAAATATAAGTAATGAGAATAGTAAATAATTATTTCTAGAATTTGTAAATACTTTGAACCGCTTAGAATCAAGAAATTAAAAACATTTAAGAATAAGAAAGAAGAAAGTAAAATTGTTTAATATTAGGAGTAGATAGTTTTTTTCTGGTAAATTTCTTTTAATTGTCTCTTGAAATCTTAGCTTTGAATTCAGCTGTTATTCCTTTTTTGTTTTTACAACTTATTATTTCTTTCTTGATAATATGCCAAAATCACTGAAAATAAGGACACTTTTTCGTAATTACAAATTAAAGAATATCCAGGATGTATAAGAATTTGAATCTATTTTTAACATGCAAAATTGTTTGCGGGGGGGTGAGTATTTCCAATAAAAAATTATTTAACTTGAAATATTTCCAGTAATTAGATTTGATAAATTATGAATACTTTCATATAAATGTGTGATTCTAAATTCAAAGAAAATAAATGGATCAATAAACACTCTAATACGGAGTCTCAATAAAAATATTTCCAATCTCGAAAGAAATATATGCCCACACATTTATAGAAATGAACCAACGATGAATTTAACGAGACAAAAAATAGCATTATGATCGATGTTCCAAAATTATGTCCTTCCATTTTTTATAACTTCTGGCGAATCAATAAGTCTCCAATTGGAAGTGTGTAATTGAATGTAAATGTGATATACAGTGAGAATCCTTGATACGTCAGTTCTCAAAGAACCTCGTAACTTTGACAACTTAAGCGGAGTGAAGACTTTATTGAGCAAACGATAAAATATATCAAAGTAATTAATTTAATTTAATTGTAAATTTACCACTGTACACTTTTTAAATTATAAACAATTCATACGTCATCCTTCAAAGAACCTCAATAACTATGATAACTAAAGAGTTGTGACTACTTTATTGAGCAAAGGATAAAAAAATACCAAAGTAGCTAAATTAATTTCATGAATTGTATATTTACCACAATACATTTTTTAAATTATGAATAATTCATACGTCCTCTCTCAAAGAACCTCATAACTTTATGATATATCATAACTAAAGTGAAGTGACGACTTTATTGAGCAAACGATAAAAAAATACCAAAGTAACTAAATTAATTTCATGAATTTTAATTTTATTTTACTTTACATTTTTTTAAAATTATAAACAATTCATAATAAAAAGAAGTTCAGGGTCTGAAAACAATTAAGAAATACTTTCTAAATTTTCACGATGTTACTTGTGTTTATAATGATAGTATATGTAACTTTGCGACTGCATAAATAAATAACTAATAAAGAAAATATTCTATAAATTATTAAAAAGATAAATTCGATATTTGCCCATTATTAACGAGTTTCACTTTTAAGATATTCCTTTATTTTTTCATTCCACATGATTTCACTATTCTCCTGGAAATTCAGTTTTTTCAGAGTTCTGTCAAGCTTTTTTCGCTCTGGAATTTTATTTCTATTTAGGTCTATTTTTTGCTTTTGACTTTCTCCTCATTGGGTTTTACCGATGATTTGCTAACGATATATCATAGCTAAAATAAAGGTGAAATTATATTGCTTTCCTTAACAATAAAATAGGATTATCGAAAAATTTGAAATAATCAAGCAAATAATGAATTATTCTAATGATAACTGACGAAGGTTTTACTGTATCTATAAAAATCACATTTCAGACATTTGAAATCGAACTGCACAAGTTTTCCTGGAATATCAATATAAATTTAATTTTCTCTGTGATTAGTCATACAGATATGTTTCTAATTAGAAGGAGACAACATAGGAATCAAACTCTTATGAGCTTTCGATAAAATTTGTAAAAAATTAATTTTTTTATGAAAATCGAAAGCAGTTTCTTATTATGGAAATATATTTCTCTAACGATAACTATATTTAATTAATTTCCTTACACAAAAAATACACCAGCCACAGAAATTTAACAAAACACAGCAGCTTGAGAAAATTCATTATTTTTCAGAATGCAAGAAATTGAGTTAAAAAAGTTAATTTATCATACAAGAAAATAAATAAAGAAAGTGTGCATGATTCGTTGTTAATAAATGTTATTATCATAAAATAAAAGTTATCTGTGTAAATTATTTTTTTCATAATTTCAATATAAAGTTATAAAAAATAAAAGATAAAAACATGTGAGACTGAAAATCATTGAACTTCATTTTATGTATTTCGAAATTTCGAGGCGTATAAAAAATAAAGCGGACATTTCATTTGAGTATGATTACACGATTTTTTTATGCCATCATTTGCAACATTTAATTTTAATAGTTATTGCCAAATATTTTTACATTAATAATTAGTATTATACTTTTTTATTAAGTTGTCAGTTGAAAACATTAAATGAAACACATTAAGATACATCTTATGTTTAACAAAATTAAATGTGTAATAATAACAAAATTAAATAAGTTAATATCGATAAAAAGGTATAGGCAAGAATATTCTTGAAACTATTAAAATATTCTGTGACCTATTAAACAGTTGATGAAATGGGGATAAGAGGATACGAAAAAAAGCATATCAGTGCTGTATCATTATTGAAGTCCTAAACAGTAATTTATGAGATGAAATTATATACTATTTAATGTCTTAATATGAGCCTTCTAAAACACCAGATTCTAATGGTAAGACCACATGTTCCAAAGCAAAAGTCGCGGGCTGGATCTCCACCATTGTTGATTATCGGACCACTTCTGTTTTCACCTTGCATGCCTGTTGGTGTAGATGCTTAAACGTTTTTGAAGTTTCCTCTCGTTTAACACCTGAATGAGTATCATTATTAATGAGAGTGCAAACTGCAAGAAAACAAAACACAATGTATCTCTAAATTTCTCATAACCATCTTTAGCAGTTAGGTAGTTCATTTCATAGTGATGAAAGACATGAGAACCTAAACTTGTAAAAAAATATTTGTATTATTAAAAATTATTTATAATCAAAATATGAATAAAATTCAGGTGATCGTGCTCTGCAGTAGAACTTAGAGATAAGAATTTAACTAAATACGAGGTCAACCTTAAAGTTTTGTCGGTTTATATGACAACAATTTTTGACACATAAGTACGTATTTATTTGACACATGTTCAATTCTCTAATTTTATTGCTTACTTTATATCTACTGACGTGTCAAATGAAGTACAACTAAAATTATTCGCGTCAGTCTTAAGGCTCTTCCAGACCTAGGTGAGAACTTCCGTTGTCTTGTAGCCCCATCTGGTGTTAGCTCTCAAAGCTTGTAGAGGGGAGTATCCAAAATATTTTTATTGGTTGAAATTGCTTGTCAATCCTTCGAAATTAGCGAGTCCGTCAGATTTGGTGCGTTATATCGTTGAAAATTAAAATACTAACGCCATAAAAACAGCCAAAAAGAAAGTTTTAAATTTGTGGATGCTTACATCAAATTACCCTCAAGGTTCTTAGAATAGGGGTGAGGGAAAATGGGTCAGTAACAAATGCTCAACGAACTGACACCGGAATTACCCGTTGCCGTCTTAGGGACCATTAGTTACCAATGATTCTAAAGAAAAGATTATTTTATTTACATTTTAGAGTTTGGCTTTTATTATTCCCACTAAAAAAATATGAAGACAAATTTCAGGTGTTGCGTAGATGCAGATGCTTTTTAAGTAATTCACATTTCGTGATGAAAAAACATAAACTATATATATATACAATATTAGCATAAATAGTTCTACAATGTTAGTATTAACGTTATATAATAGACTTTTGGCATGCAAGGCTAAAGACTCTAAAATTTCTAATATTTTATATAGAATATTATCGCTTTAAGGATTTGAAGGTCATTTTTTTGCCATTTTCTTTACAAAAATACTTTTTGTATGTTTCATGATTTCCAAACACATGATTTGGGATATTTATTATATCTGTTTTAAATTTACTATTTTTTGATCAAAGGGTAGCAGTTAGATACGGCTAAGAGTTATATTTTCTAAAATTTAATTCGGTTAAATTTTTTTCATTGCCCAGCTGTTCAACTTTTTATGATTTAGAAATTAATACTTTTTATAATATTTAAAAAGATATTTTTATTATTAATTATTTAAAAGCCGGAAGTTGGGGTGATTTCATTGTAAGGAGTCCTCAAAATAAAGATGCAAATAATTCTTGTGGAACAGGTAAAAAAAACTCAACACCACATATTTCCTTCAATATACCACATATTTTCTTCAACAGATTTCTTGAATAATAAAGTTAATGCTACAATACCGCATTTGTGGTTTCAGTTAAATTTCTGATTTTCCCTCCGTTCGCAAATTATTCATTATATAAAAACATGCAATAAAGTCGATTTCTCTAATCCTTATAAAAATTTTAAATGTACTAATGACATATATAATTTATTTTCTAATGATTTTAAACTCCCATTAATTTTTTTCAAGTCCAAGGAAAATGTATAAAAATTTTATTAATTTCATAAAGTAACTTATTTAAGAAAAAATAAGTTTAAACATATTACTTTAAAAATAAAATTGTCAATTTGTTAGCATTCTCTTTTAAAAGCAATCAAAGATTTCAATTAATTATTCCGGTACAGACTATAATTTTAATAAAAATAATATTCACACTAAATAAATTAGATTATTAATATTTGAGAAAAATATTCTCCCAATAAAGTGTATAATCTAGCAAGATGAAGAACTTAATCTTAAAAAAAAATAAAGTACACAATAGAAAAATATTCACTCTTTTGGATTCGATGAAATTCTAGAAATGCAATATGGAAAAAATGCTTATTTCGTTATTTATCATTTCTAATTTAATTTTTTTAAATTATTTTTAGTGTATTAGGAACTATGGATTTTATACATTTTAATTTCATCGCAAAATCCCGTAATTCCGCACCATCTGATTTTTGACGAATGGAATTATTTTTTTCAAGCAATTAGAAATGAATAAATACATCCAAATACATTTAAATATTAAAAATTATTACTGTGCAAAATAAAAATACATTACAGTGTATGTGTGTGGTATACAGTAGCTATATAAAGATCTTTCATAAATTTGTTTAGTTTTATCATATGATATACCCATTAGATTTCGATGTATTTCTTTAATTTTTAAACTTTTAACTATATATTTAAAAATTCTTTAATATGCATCAAAAATTTTTTGAAAATTTTAGACTCAGTTTTGAATTTGGTTAAAATAAAGCTTTTATATACGTCAGGAGATATTTCAAAAAAGCAAATTCAGAAAGAAAGAATAAGCATGTGTGAGCTTATTCACCAGATATATGTTGCGGACAACCACTTTCCAAACAAATCAGGAAAATGACAATATTCTGAAGTGATCTGTGGAAAGTTCGGGATATATGTTCCATCTCAAATTAGAAGCATCTGTACCCATGACAAGTGCAAGGGGGGAAAGGACTTGCTTTGCAGTGAAATCATAAGCAAATATAATTTCCATCTCTACCTCAGAGGAATAAATTTAATTTAACCCATTAAGGTAATATAAACACAAATGTCATGCACTTCGATTAATAATTTATTTCTTTTGTAAAATTTATGTCACATATTGGCCCTTCATTATTTTTAAATTTGATTTCTTTAGATCAGCAAATTATTTTTGATTAACATGCACATTGAAAAAAGTAAGTGCATATTTATAAGAATTATGATACCTAAAATAGTTACATAAAAACGACAATCCAGCTGGTAATTTATTTATTTTCTCGTTTGTATATCATGTATTTTCTTTTTGTAGATAAAATACATTTTGTAGATACATTTAAAATGGTAAAAATGTTGAAATAAATTCACAAGAAATTTGAATTTTTGGGAAACAGCATTCAACATTATTTGAGAAATGAATCAAGATCTTGTTCAACAGAATCTTGCTCTTGAATAGTTTAGAATGGCTTTATTAGAAACATCTAACAACAACATTGGAGACGATATTGTACTACGTAGCGCATCTTAATGGCAACAAATTGATTTGTGATTCAATTGTTGTTGTAGCCATAACAGAAAGAAAGTCGTTCAATCACACTATTTCTAGACGCGTTACTCAAGTGACAATGAGGATATCTAATTGATACTCAGTTTCCTTCCTGATATTCTTTAATATCTATTAATAATTTTTCCCGTTTCTATTACTTGCTCCAAAGCTATTACTTGATACAGCATCTCTACTAAAAAGAAAGGTAGTAATTACAAATTCCCCATTTTTAATTTTTTGGAATGTGCAATAAAAATGAATGAAACAAAAAAATTAAAATAAAAAAAACTAAAAATTATCAAAATCAAAAATTAACTTCGTAGAACATAATAAAAGTTTCCATATCTAAGTTTCCACGGGAAAAAGTTATCGGGCTTGTTTATCATATTCAATAAAATAATTTCAAATTCAAGCATTTCCTCTCGAACATCGAAACTATAACGTCAGTTACTTATTTTATATCACCTTAAGTGTTACATGGTATTTACTCATTCTTTTGATATTTTAGTATTTTTACTCCTTGTTTGTCATAAGTAATGTCATTTCCGTTACGCAGGACAATATTCTTCTCAAATAAATTTTATGAGCATAAAATGACTTCCCTAGAAGCATTTTAAGCCTTTCATCTGTATTGTATCGAATGATAATAATATATTGTAGTGTGCTGCAATATATTGTTATCATTCATTTTAATATTGAAGTGCTTTTATGTTTTTCCGCTGTATTTTTACTACGAATCCAATTTTTTTTCAACGATATGTATAATTTTTCAAATTTAAAATATGTTTAATTTCATATCAGACGCAACACTTTAGTATGATAGTAGTTATTAATTACACCTTATAGTGCATAGCATTTTTTATTTTCGTTCATGAAATAAATTGAAAGTAAAATTAAATGCCCAAATGTTTGTAGAGGTAAAAACTCATTAATTTTAGAAAATTATTAAAAATCAAATTAAAATATTTGTCTCATTATTATTCTGATAAACTTGCTATCTTTCTTATTATTAGATATCTTATTTTATAAGATGTGTGTGTGTGTGTGTGTGTGTGTGTGTGTGTGTGTGTGTGTGTGTGTGTGTGTGTGTGTGTGTGTGTGTGTGTGTGTGTGTGTGTGTGTGTGTGTGTGTGTGTGTATTGTAAAATGCATTTTTTTATATTAAGTTCCTTAAATTTTTAATACATAGGTAGTCTTATTTCAAAATCGTAGTACATAATATAGTTGAACAAGTTAACACAAAACAGTTTATAATATTTAATTTTTAAAATTTATTTATATGAAAATAAATAAAGTTGATTTTAAAGTACATATCATAGCTACTTTTACATCGCTAATAAACAGGAATCTAACATGCATTATATATTTACAGATGTCTTTTCTATATTGTGCGTGAGAAAAACTAATTCTTCTTACTCCATTTGGAAGTGTTTCCCAACCCCATCGTGAAACAGCGAGAATCATAGAAGAAGAAGTTTTCCCCAGAAATTCCCCCTTCTTTAGGTTACCGTAGTGAAGTCGAAAATCAGCAAAGTTTGGCGTTAAAAATTTTCCGGCTTCATAGGTGGCGTTGTGAACAGAGATGGATTTTCAGAAATAAGAATGAGTCCATTTTTCTAATCAAAATTCCTATCGAAATATTAATGGAATAAAAAATAATTTTAGCTTAAAATAAAGAAAAATGTTCATTTTGTAATTGTACGCAGAAAAAAATGCAATATCTCTAAACCAAGTTTTCTACAACCTCAATGAAATTAGAATTTGTTTAAAATTTACTCGGATGGAGATATTTTGACATTTTAAAAATTTTTGCAAAACATTTAAACGCTAAAAATTGGCATCGTGGTGACAGTAGCTCCATTTTTTGTAATTTGCAAAAGACCGAAAGTTTCTATTATGAAAATAGCACTTGTGACTCGTTAAAATATTATCCATAGGATTCAATTTTCCCCAACGGAGGTCTAGTATGAAGCGTAGCAGGGCCTTAAGTATGAAGGGCCTTAAGTATATAATTATGGCTAAATGATTAAATGTATTTACACTATTGTATTTTATACGAATTTTGACAAGGGAGAAATACTATAAAAGTATGTAGAAACTCATTGAAAGTAATTGATAAAGACACAAATTCTGATAGGACATGCAGAAGATAGTTTAAAATATTCAAACAGGTGATTTCGACCTTTCTGATATGTTGCGTTTTGTGCAACCATCTTTGATCGAGGAAAATGTTGTTGAAACTTTGTTGGAGCAAAATACTTCTCTGCCAACATTGGTGACAGCAGAAAGGCTTATGGAAGTACAGCAAACCAATTTGGTTCATATTCGGAAGATTGGATTAGTGTGGAATTATTTAAGATGGGTACGCTGCAACATAAATTAAATCAGAAGAATTTCGATGATCTAGTTGTTATATATATATATATATATATATATATATATATATATATATATATATATATATATATATATATATATATATATATATATATATATATATATATATATATATATATATATATATATATATATATATATATATATAATATATATATATATATTTATATATATATAATATATATATATATATACATATATATATATTTATATTTATATATATATATAATATATATATATATATATATATATTATATATATATATATATATAATATATATATATATATATTCACTTTTTGACAAATAATATTTTTGTTTCCTTAACTTATTTTTTTTAAATAAATATTTTTTACAAAAGAATATTCTTAATTATCATAACAGCCTAATTAATAATATTCAATATTCAATGAGTAAATGTGTTTGTAATATATTTATTATAATTATTTTTATCTACACACACACACACACATATTTAATTTTTCAAACGAGAAATCAAAATTATATATTCCTTTTTAAATAAATTTTCAAATTATTTGAACTGACTAGAAAGTATTTCAAAAATGTATTTACTAATGTAATATGTATTTCCTTAGTTCACAGAGAGAGATGAAAATTATTCAAGATTTAATAACGCTGAGTACAGATTTTTCTCAAAAAATCAATCAAATGGGAAATAATGTCTCTGGCTCTTCTTTGAAGAGGAAAACGTGTGTTGTAATGTTTTGTGTTAAAAGTTCTTTTTTATTCTTATAAAAGTCAGAATACATTTTATTTCTTTATCATTTTTTCTTAAAGATTGTCATCCGAAGATTATACATAAAAAAATTTGGGGAGCTACAATTAAGTATTAAATTACCTAATTATTTCACTTTTTCTATGTAAATTTAAACAAAAGAGATGGTTAAATATAATCATACCTCACTAACATAGTAATAAAAATTAATTAAATTAGTTTTAAAGAACATTTTAGAACATTTATGAGAATTCAAACTTTTGCTTTACATCTCATTATTTCTAAGAGTTAAGAAAAATATTGTCTAACTAACAATATATATATATATTATATATATATATATATATATATATATATATATATATATATATATATATATATATACCAAGTTTTACGAATCACAGTTCCAAAGCAAATTTCATACTTAGATTTTAAGAAAAAAAGTTCCATTTTAAAGATAATGTTATTAAATTTTTTAACGACATTCAATATTTATTGATCTTTGTTCAAACCAATGATGCAGGAGACATGATTTCCGTTATTTTGTCAGTATTAGCCTCATAATAGTAACATTTTAGAGAAATAAAGAAACTACAAAGATATCGTAGGATGAAAAAAGTATCATGGTTGTGCCGTGAGGGACATATATTTTCAGAAAGGGATAGTCTATTTATTCTGAATGGAATTCATTGTGCCATTTCATATTGATACTAGGGGGTGCGGAGACCGGGTTGATAAATGGGTCGTTTTTATCATAAAAATAGTGAGTTCTACTTACGACCTATAGGAAGGTACATTGTAGTCACTAAGGGCGGCAGAGTATGCAAAATAAATAATAATCTGAATGTCCTCCGAGGGTGTCCGGCTACTTCTGTAGTTCTATGGGTATTCATTTGAGCTTCTAAATTACATAGATATAACTACCTTTGGAATACAACGTATCACCCACTTTATATTAAGAATGCCATGAATTTCACCTTTACAGTGTGAAATAAATACTGGAAATAAATACTGATACCTGTGGGGAATAGTGTTTCGTTGAAGATTGCTCTTCACTACGTTTGTGAATTCAGAATGAATTATGCTAGTTAATAGAGGCCCCATTGTAAATGAAAAATGATTCTCACATAAAATTAAGAGTGCCTTTTACAGCAGCTTGTATCATTATACAAATATGTCTAGGCTTCAAAAGCAACAAAATTCCATTAAGAAATATGTCATGCGGTTTTGAGTATATGTTTAAACTCAAAAAGTTAGCACGGTTATATCACAGATAATAGAGCTAGAAACATTTTGCATGTATTAATTTTTGAATGAATTATTTTAATGAAATTTAAATTCAAATGATTGAGGTTTTTTAATTATAAATTTCATTTGTTTATTTTTGATGTTCTTTTACACTTTATTTCTATTTTTTCACTCATTTTTAATGCTCGTTTACAATGTTTTGTATTCACACTATATCACTATTTAACACATGTGTATAAATATCGCATAAATCTGTACGTTTTTCTTAATTTTCCGAACTGACTGTGAGTGTTAAGCGTAATTTACTTTAATATTAAGATTTTATTGCATACTCACAGTATAATTATTCTCAAATTGAATGAATTATAAATATTCTTCGTAAAATAATGTGAATATTGTAAAAATGAACATCAATAAAATATGTTGTTCTCTTCGTTGTTGTTTCCAAAGATCTAGCAGAAGCCAGGTCAGATCCATGACACCGTGAACCCTAGCAAAATCGAGTATCAAAAGCAGACATGTATAAACATCCGCCAAAACAAATCCCATACAATCTAGGATGCGATCGGGGGAAACCGGCTTCATATTGCATTTTCTGCACAAAGAAAAGACCATGCACCCAGATTCAAATTTCATGCATCTCTGGTGCCCACTTAAAAGTCTTGAGACGACCGTTTGACCACATCTGTCACCTTCGAAATCTATTTCCACCCCAAGGGGTCTTCCTGATGAACTAGGGATGGGCTGGAGGAGTAAGCCAGACTTGTCTGTTTTCTTTCTTCTTGAATGAGAAAATTTCTTTATAAGAAAGTTTGGAGTCATTGTTGGGCAACTCGGTGCAACCTCTTTTGGCCAAGATATCTATAACTTTGTTCTTTGGGTGTTAACATGGGAGGGAATTCATTGAATCAATAAAATATAAATCGGATATAATGTTAAGATAACTTTGACACAACAGTGTACTATTTAAGGTAGATTATTATATCTAAAGCATAAAATTTACATTTATAATTGTCCCTCTAAGTTGCTGTTGTTGTTTATTTCTCAAGAAATAGTTGTAAGCTGGACTATGTCCAGGAGGTCGGGAATTCTCAAATCATCATAAGCATTAGTGCTCAAAATGCTGTATGGAATTATGAATGAAATCTGATTGGATCAAAACATAGGTAGCAAAATTCTAATTGAGTAGCTAACGAGAACTTAATGTTAAAAATCAAAGCTCGCTGTAATTTATTGTTAAGGGACTTAATTTTTAATAAATGATTTTTGTTTAAAATATAGATGCAATAATTTTCTTTGAATTTCAGGAATTAAATTCTTTTATGATTTTTCGTTCTAATTAATACTTTTCACGAGCATTAATTCTTCCAAATAAATGATTCAATTAATTTCTAGTTCATGTAATTTTTTTTCTGGTTACAAAAGTTATTCACATATTTTTTCTCACTTCCATTCACTTAATAACCAGAATAGATTTTCCAGCTTAATGATTCTTCAATCCAAGATTATCATAAATTCGCAGTTTTTTCTGTGTTTTATGATTTACAAAAGTTCAGAACTTACAACCCTACATATTTGAACATTTGAGACCAGTTTACTAAATCTGCGTCAAACATAATATCCATGACTTTTACGTTCTAGTTGTCGAATCCAAAACTCTGCTCATTTGACTTGGAAGAGTGCCAAAATATATCAAAACAAGAAAAGAAAAACTTTCATGAGTCAGTACATGCTATAGTTAGAAGGATAATGACGTAAAACTTTTACGCAGTTTTCAAGCAAAATAAACTTGAAATGGTTACATGAAATATTTTTCACACGATAAAATTTTATTGTAAAATTTTACTATGCATAATGAAAAAGTTGAAATAATAAAATACAGCAGCATTTAACGTTGAATTGCGATTTCACCTATAGAGGAAAAGAAACGGAAAAAAATCATTTTCACATCGCCTGCACAATTATTGATTTTTCTCCAATAATAGAAAAGTTTTAAAGAGAAACAAAAATAAACATGAGGGCTTATTAAAGTGGATAGTTTAAAATTAAAGAAAACCAAAATATTTTTTCTCTGGCATTACATTATTAAAACAGTTTTAACAAAGTATTCTTATTTCATTTTATAAATTAATTAAAAATAATTTTAATTTTAAATATATTGAATTGATAATATCGAATTATTATAATATAAAACTTTAAAATATTCAAAAAACAATTAAATTATAAAGATATAAATTTTCTATACAAGATAATTTTCAAGAAACTTGCTTTTGAACAGTCGAAGTGATCAAACAATCGGAAAGTAATTCAATAAACTAAGTACTCATAATATAAAAACATCGGAAATCTAAGTTTTTTTTAAAGGGAATAGAATTAAAACAAAATTTACGTAAATATTTGCGATAGTATACATCCCATATTTGAATTCACAATTGTGAATATTACTTTTTGAATATCGAAATTGCTTAATACATTTTAATGAATAATTTCATTAAAATATGATGAATATTTTTCTGCAGAATTTTTTAAGTTGTTAGAGTGTCCTTATATATTATATTATTTAGATTTGATATCAAAAACCATATAGAAAAAAAGAATAATGGAATAGAAAAACAAAAGAAAAAATTTATTTAATATGTAAACACAGCAGTATTATTTTTATAATATAAATTACAATTATTTTATGCTTCATCATAAATTGAAAATTAAAAAAAATTCTAAACTTGCTTTCCTTTTAATATTTTTATATTTCAAAATTACACAGTTTATACCATTCGTTTTTTATTTTATAATCATTTCAATATTTTAAAATTTTATTCGTATTTTTAACTAATGTGAAATAGCAAATTATCTTTGGTACAAGAATCAGTACACATGTATTAGTATAACTTCAATTAATTTAGTCACTTCATTCAATATAAGAGAAATGCATTTGTTTGGTTAATAGTAGGAAAACGTGTTCAAAGCTGTAATAAATTTACTAGCTTCCTCAACATTCAACAGCTATTTTTTTCACACCAGAAATAATTAATAAAAAATTACAATATAAATGCATTCACACCATTAGAATAATAACTTTACAATCTGGGAATCAAAGATATTAACTTTTGATTCAATAATGCTAGATAGATAAGCATTTATCTACTTACTTTGCCACATAATGGCATGAAAATAATAAATATATAAAATAAATCATTTGGGATTAACTTTGAAAAACATTTTAGTAACTTTATTTTTCTTTGATTATTTTAAAATATTTAATTCCATATTTTTTGTAACTTTTTAGATGAATATTTTTCACATTGTATTTTGATATCTTAAATATGATTTCATATTCATTTTAAATACTTAAATGCCTACAAAATCAAATATTCGATGTAAATATAAATACAAAAAGCATTTGTATTAATATGCAAGAAACAAAACTCATATTTCGTTTTTGCACAACCTACATTTATTGAATATTTGTTACATTCAGTTGAAATATGCTTCTTAGACATAATGCATTTGCATTTTATCTATTGAATAATCAATCTATTGTTAAAATTCTTATTAGTCAATTATATGCAACATTAATTTATGTTTATAAGTTTAATTTCCTTTAACTTGTTTTTTAAAAAAATGATAGAGGATAACAATAGAATATCACTAAATACTTTAACAATATTTAATATTTGAAATAATACGTAGGCATAATAACTGAATAGTTTTATTTAATTTACAATGGAATAAATATTTTTATTTTAAAGTAATTTAAAAAAAACAAAAAAAAATCTAGATTATTTCATATCAAATGTATGCAAGATTCAAAGAAGATTTTGTTATTTTAAATTACTTATTTACATTTTCTTCTATGAATTTACGTAGTCTTTGTTTCTAAAATTGCATTAAGCCAATAGCCACGCATTATATATAAAAACCCATTGGCACTTCTTGCACATGTGCTTTGGTGTGTTTTCTGCTCCAGAAATAAAATAGATGAAAAGTAATGAAACACTGCCCAAAGAAGATTTTTATTAAAGATCGATACCCTTCATACTCGTCATTGAGATTTATGAGGTTGTCACTACTTCCCTCAGGGCAAACGACCATAATATATTTATCGTGTTAATCATGTTATTAGTGATGTTAAAGTGGGTTTATCTTGGTAGAATTATCACAAAGACTTCTTTAAAACTATTTTTTGGATGTTTAGATAGTAGTTATTTTTTAATTATGCAATCACAAATTTCCTACTGTGGTTTTAACATGTGAAAGGGTCAATATACTATAACTATACTCTTAAAAATCTTACGAAATTTATTTGTAAAATTGTTTCAAATATTAAAGAGTGAGTTGCCAGTAACTAACTAGCATATTTGCATGCTGCAGAGTGGAATGTCTTGGTCTCGATCCTAGTCACTATTGAACAACATGAAACGCGTTTCTGTGAAGGTGACTACTTGGACATTTTTAGGATTTTCTCCATTGTGATAAAAGAAAACAGTCCTTTATCTATGACATATTCTCCTGAAAAGAGTGATGTATCTAATGTTTTAAAATAATTAAACTGTAAACTATCTTTTTTCAAATATACTTGAGTGTGAAATTGAAGAATATTCCTGTTTGAGAAGCAAGATTTTTTCATTCTTTGAAAAATTATGAGAAAAATATACATAGGAAATACTATATCTTTAAAAACAAAGTAATTTTGAAATAATGTATTGCATGTGTAGGGCTTACGCTTTGTAAAGTGACCATATTAATCATTTAATAATTTAATAGAAATAATTAAGTTACTAATTTAAGAATTAAATAATAACTTTATTTAAGAATTAAACACATAGAATTCTATTTTTATTTTTTCATTATATTTTTGTAAAACGTAAAGTTTTACTTGATTTGTATGTTAAAATTTGATAAAAAATAGAAATAGAACAATTAATCCTCAAGGCAAATGAAGAAAAGATTACTTCAATTGTTAAAAAGCAAAATATTAAAAAAAAAGTAATATAAAATCGTAATCAAATATCTGCATGCATATAGTTATGCTAAGAGGAAAAAAATAAACATTGTATGAATATTTAAAATCAGAAATAAATTATCTAAGATTAATTTAACCAGAAAAATATTTTATAAGAATAATTTTAATAATGTGCTTAATTTTATATAACTTAATCCCTTTTAACTTATAAAAAGATATGGTTTAGCTATTTAAATTGAGTACAATTTTTTATATTTTATTTACAAGATTTTTAAATTTAGTTTCAAGAAATTAAACTAAAATATAAATACAAAACTATTCATTAAAAACTCCTTAAATACCTATAGTAATTTACAAGATATATAATGAAAATTTAAATTACATGTTTATTTGAATTTATTGAGATTATCAAGTAATAAATTACCAATGATTCCATAGTTAAATTTAGATAAATAGAAAAGTTAAAAAAAAAACTGCTAAGTTTAAGCTATAATATTTTTAATAATTAAATATTATAATTATTAAAAATATTATAGTTATTATTATATTATGAAGATATATTTATAAAAACGCAACAAATATGAATTTAAGATGAGGTACGTTGTTATAATTTCTTTAACAGACTTTTATCATAAATCATTCTGTGCAAAGATTATCTTTCTTAATTTGCTGTGAATTATTGCTATTAAGTTTTGAAGAACACCCATAAGGAATACATATTGTGTAGTCTTCTATTTTTGTGTGATTAATGATTTTAAATAAATTTCACAGAAGTTGTATAGTTTACTTATTCTTTCTTTTCCCAATTAGTATTTATATTTAAAGTAAATATACTTAAGGAGATGAATTTGATTCAGACAGCATTTTTCCTTAAGAGAGAAGAATTCATTTTTTAATTATATATTCCTAATCGAAATTTCTTTCATTTTTAACAAAAAATCCTCAAATTCAGCTTGTTAAAGGGAATTGGGCTTTAATATTTCTTAGTTTAGCACGTTGAAAAATAGTTTAACAAAAATATCAGTTAATTCAAATTATTTGCTCAAATTAGTCCAGATGAATCCAGGAAAAACTGAATAAACTAAAACATAGAAATTTCAACAAATGAGTACATATATTTTCAAGGTAAATATCTTGTATTCAACTTAAATTAAATGGAGAGACTTCATAAACCTTAAATGTTAATTGAACTATGAAATTGTAAATATAAAACACATAAGTATTTTAGAAACACGCTTGTTTTTCCCTTATAAAAATTAGTTTCAATATATTAGTTTGTGCATAACTTAATTAAAATGTGTATAGTTCTGATTGATATATTGATAAAATATATGTATTACATATATATATATATATATATATATATATATATATATATATATATATATATATATATTGTGTATATATATATTGTCCGAATTCTCTATATCAATTTACACTTATTTCAGTTTTAAAATTTTTCTCAAACAATAATCCCTTTTTGAAAAACAGACATAAGTGTTCAAATTTATATGATTATTTACCTAACTGCAAAATGTTATTTGCAATGTATCAAATATCCAGATTTATTAAATATGATATGAAAATATGGAATGTAATGATTAAAAAAAAACAATCAATTTTTGAAATATCGAAATAAAAAGTTTTAAAATATTATATTGAAGTAATAATTGAAAGCAAAATTGTTTGATAACCAAATATAAAAAGCAAATTAATAACTAAACTCAAAAAATATCTTCTTGTTTTTCAATAATAATTTCATTTTTTAAAAAAATTCATTAAGAAACTTTGAATTGTCTTAAATTTAACTAAATTTAAAGCAAGCAATTGAAAAATATATTAATTTTTATTCTTCTTGTTTCCCTATAAATTATGTGAATGTTTCGACAAAAAATATGTGATAATGAATTTAAACAGTTTTAACTTTATAAATTAGCTGTATTTAGGGGATTTTAATTATACACGTAAATATTTCTCCTCTACTAATTACCACTGAATATTTATTGTAGTATTTCTTAACCTCATATCAGCTTTAAGATCAATTATATATTCAACAACTATTTAATACGGCTTCGTAAATTCTTTCATAAAATAATAAAATAGTTAATTGATTCAAAACAATTTAATTTTCACAAATATTTGCATTGACTTATTATCAGATTCTTTTCAAAAATTCTTGAATTACATTTTTAAACATAAGTAAATTGAACAATTTGTAGTCAAAGTTTTACAATTAAGTTTTACAAATTTTTCAGTCGTAAGCATTCATTGATCCTGTAAGTATGATTGGAAGCGACCTATTCTGAAAAGCCTTGTGATGATGGGTTTTGTGCGTGTTAATTAGTTGCTGTCAAATGCTGTCAACATTTAAACACAGAAATATAATTCGAATGAAAACTTCATTACTAGAAGGTAGTTCAGAGTTTCCAAGAAAATGGGGACGCTCAGAACGTTTCAGTCAACAGTAACAGGCAGCTGGAATCTTTTTGAAGGTCAGAGGTGAAAAAATATTTTTTCTACTACAAACAAATTTCCATCATTATGGTTATTATGAGTTTCTTAAAACTCAGGATAACTAAATTAAAAAATAATGCGTAACAGAAATTTCAAATATAATCATAAATTATTAAGAGGAATGTGGAGTCGTGTAGAAATATTGTAGTACAAATTGTTAAGTAAATAAGTACAATATTTAAACGCTATTACTCTGTTACCCCTCTTATTTTCACAAATTATGTTTCTTATCCCGTTGATGAACTGCAAATTTAGTTATTAAATTTTAAATAAAGTTTGTATACAGTTGAGTTAACTTAATTACAATGTTTGTTAGAAGTATAAATTTGTTAAAAATAGTTAATAATTTATTATTGAATCATCTGGTGAATTCAAAATTGATTGTACAGTTGAGAAAGCTTCCGTAATATTTTATTGTGTGTTTACATATTAATAAAAGCAAATGAGAAATATGAAATTGTAACAAAGCTCTTAAAGATTTATTAGTATTATTTTAATTATTACTCCATGAAAAATAGAGATAAAGGAGGTTTCTCGTCCCCCATCGCTTTGCTAACACCATTATGTCGATATTTTTTTATAAGAATGATGATTTAATAAGTTAATTTCACTGGGTTTTTGTTTATTAAGAATATATAAATTAAAAACTTGCTTAGTGAAATATATTTGAGAAAATTTGAGGAAAAAGTAGAGATTCTCTTTTTAATAAAAATATATGTGTATAAGAAGCCGTGAAATATCAAAATATAATTTAATTCAGGAAAGCAATAGTTCGACTGAAAATTATTTTCATCATTTGAATATCAGTCGCTTTCCTTAGATTTTTTTTCATTTTTATTGTACTAAAAGTGTTTTGAAGATTATTTTTATGCCTCGAATTTTTCTACAAATATTGATGATTTGGCTCTATTTAATTTTGGTTAGAACAACAGAAATATGTTAATTTACTTTATTAAAATAGTATTGTTGAAGAGCGGTTGAAAGCCTAAGAGATAAAAATTAAGCAGAGAATTATCAATATTGAAAAATATGATTTCGTTGAGTAATTCACAAATTTAGAGAGGCAGAAGTTTACATTAAATTTAAGCTTCAAAAAAAAACAAGGAATAATTATGCTATTTCAAGCAACAAATGGCCGATATTTTCTCAATGGTAATATCAAAACAGTACAAATGGTAGAATATATAATAGAATTTCTCCCTTTGAAGCTAAAAATTATTATTTTTAAGATTACTACTTGCAGAAGAATCTACTATTATGATTGTTAAAAATGCGATTAACCGATTGATCTGTACAGATTATGTTCAGTTAAAAAGCAACTCGATGAAAATGTTAGTAGTGATATCTGCTCTCTTTTATGAAAATTCAAGATTTAACACTCAACTGTTACTCAGAGTAAAAATAGAATATTGATAATTATAATTCCCTATTTTTTCATTAGCGACAAAATTATAAATAATCCGAATTTTATGGGAAGACTAATCTTACATACATATTTATTGAATGAATGTTTAACCTCTTCTCTAATTAAGATTTATATATATTGCAGTTTATTATTATTATGATATTTGGTAGAATAATGAATTTAGTTTTTATCGTTCTTACTTTTTATTCTTCTTTGAGTTTAAAATTAAAGCAAATTAACTACACCCAAACTGAAAAGAATGTTTTAAATGTTTTAACAATTTTTCAATCTTGATTTGAATTCATGAGAAATTTTTTTCAGTAAATTTACTTAAAATATGCATGATATTGAAAAGAATCTAGATTTATCAGGATGTTGACAATGCGATAACAAATGAAAAAAAAGCAATGAATCTATGATGTATATTTTTATAACCTTAAGGTAGAGAGAAAAAATTTGACAAAGAAAAAATATTCTTTTAAAGATTCATCCACATTTTCTAATTTCATGTTTTCATCTCTTGAGATGGTATGCATTAATGTTGAAAGAGCTGGACTAAATCATAAATTTTTCAGATTAATATAAATTTTAGAAATTTTTATATCACATGAAGGGATTTACTAACAATCCAATCCTCAGTACTTAGCGGTAAAGTTGAAACATATAGATGATTGCTAAAATATTTAAGATTTTTACATCCACGATACACATACGTACACTCATTTCACTGAAACTAATCACACAAATTGTTTTACCCATAAAGGAAATGGGTGACTTCATATGAATGTTGTGGTAATTTTAGTAAAATACATCACGAAATCTCGTTTTATTAATGAAAAATAAAATAAAGTACCTTTAACCATGACAAATTTTAAATGCTAAATCATATGATGTACATGAAAATCTTCAAATTTTATCGGTAATCTTTTAAAGCGAATATATGAAAACATTCCCAAAACGAGAAAAAGAGAGAAAAGACAAATGATTGTCATTATTAACTGTGTGCGATTTAGCATTCAAACAATTTATTGGTTCAGTTCCAAAGTGTGAAAATATATTACAGTTAAAAATATATTTTATTAAATAACTTTCCGGAGAGTTTGCTTCATGAAAATAACACTAAGTTATACCTTAAGTTTTAAACTCCTATTTCCAGAAAATTGTAACACTCGAATATTTATCTTTCGGCGGCCTCGTTTATTATGAAAACTAAATAAGAGAGGCACAACTGTAGGAAAGAGCAAAATTATTTGAAAGAGATTATCTTTTGAGGAATTTTTTTTTTATTTGGGAAAACAAAAATATCTCCCTGTGCACCAAGTAATACCTCACAGGGCCCGAAAGTACAACAAATGCACTACATAACAAATCCAAATAAATCATGAGATGAAAAAATAATAATAAAAGAAGGCAGAGAGAATAAAAAGAGATATAAAAATAAAAAAGTAGTTAGATAACAGCATGGATAAATTTTTTAAAAAATTCAAAATTCTCTTTCTTTACTAGGTCTATAAAGATCGGGGGCCACTTGTTATTTAAGTCTTTGCAAAGCTGGTTCCTTTCTTCTGAAACAGATGGACATTCAAGAAGAATGTGAGACGGGTTGTCACTCCCAGAGTTGCACATGCACAGCTCACTGTTTTTAATGTTGAAACGGTGAAGATAGCTATTGAATTTCCCATGTCCAGTGAGGATTGAGGAATATTAAAAGTAAAAATCTGGAAAATATCAATCAGAAAGACTCTACTATCCTTAAAATAAAAAAGTAGAGTTGAAGATTGAATATTTTGGAAACTGAATGAAAAATAATAGATTTATTTCTACATATACAATCACAACTGACTATACGCATAAAATTCAAATTTAATGTAGCAAATCATATCTTGTGAGCAGTTAAGTTTCAAGATAATATATAAACGAAATTTAATTCAAAATTCAAATGAATTATAAATTAAAGTTCTCTCTTTACCTATGCATATACCATAATTTCTTTAAATATGTATGCTTAATATATTAATTTTCATATTTTCTTGTTTACGTTTAATTACATTCAGAAATAAAACGTCATTTTATTGTTTAAAATCGAAAAAATATTGTCGAAATATCCTCATAAATTTTTTGTGTACTATTTTTAAAACGTAACCTAAATAATGACATAAAACAAATGACATCAGTTTGCTACTCAAAATTTATTTCATCTATCTTCAAAATACTCTCATATATGGCTTCATTACATTTTTGCTAGTGTTTTTCCAATCATCAAAACATGACTGAAAACAATTTTCGTGAATATCTGTCTTCCCAGCTAGTTTGATTACTTGTATTGAATAAATAGATTCAAAATAATAACCAAGAGAAAGGATTTTTCAATCATTTCCCTAAAAAAAATTTTTACAGGTGGTGATATACTAGAATATACACAATACTTATTTTCACCAAATATTCAAAAGGCTCTCTAAGCGTCAGCGAAAATTGTCAGCATTATACTAATACTTTTTTTTTCGTGATTTTGGCCTGCTTTTCTCGGACTTGCTTCATCTTCCAAGCATTATTTACTAGTTATTGAATATTTCTGTGTCAAAAAATAGATCAATATTTTTTTCACTAGTAATAATATGTTTCTAAATGGAATTGCCTTGTGACAAACAATTCTGACTCCACTTAGCGTATTATTTTCGGAGAGAATTCTTAGAATCCAATTAAACTTACGTTGTATAGCACAAAATTATAATTGTTCTATTAAAAGTTATAGGCTGTAACCAAATGATATAGAAATATCTTGTTCAATATAGTCTGTTATTTTCAAACGGCGTTCCCCGAATTTTCACTTTTTGACTTGATCGTGATTGATTGAAGTGGATGAAATATAACATTGTTGGATCATCTTTAAAGAATTCGCTATTATATCTGAATGTTTGCATCAAGCAATTATTCATGATTTTGATAAACGGACATTCTTGAGAGCATCTTGCAGTATTTTTAAAGATTTTGTAGCAAAGATATCACTATGAAAAAGAATTTTAATTCATGTTCATTAAAAACTCAAATTCGCCATTTTTGAAAATTGTCAAAATGAAATTCTTTTTTTTTCCATTAAAAACTTATTTATTATCAAATAACAAAATTAAATAACATTCTGTTCGTTTCTAAATATTCATATAATTTGTGATTAGAAATTCTATAAGCATAATTGATAAAAACTTTTAATGTTTACTAAATATTTGTTTTAAATTAAACCTTTTGGATATTTTAGTTACATAATTTCTTCAAGGTATTATAATGATGAAAACGCATAATTACTTTAAAATATGTTCAAAGAGTTTATTGATATTTATTGTTATCTTAATTCTAATAAAACTTCAAGTACGTATCAATTATTAATTATTTTTTTAAATAGGGCAATATGATTTCGTAAACTTAACAAAGTTTTTAAGAGACTATAAATATAATTTTCTATACGTATAAAAATTATTAATAAATTGCTTGCATTTAATCTTAAGCATTCCATAAGTTCTAAAGTTTAATTTGAATTATTGCTTTTCTAAACAAAAGAGTTGAGAAAATAACTTCTGATATAAAAGATTTTTAATTTTCTTTTATCTTCCTTTTCCATCCGAAATTAAAAAATGGTTGTAATCCCTTATTAAAAACTCCTATCAGTGAATTTGATCACCTTAATATGGATTATAAATATTATACAGCATGTGCTTTAATAATGAGAAAAATATGCTCCTTTTGCTCAGAAATTTAAAATTGTCTGTGACAGTACAGAGTTAGCTTGAAACTACACTACTGGCCTTGAAAATTGCTACATCAAGAAGGCGACATGCTACAGACGTGAAATTTATACGAAAGGAAGAAGGTGCTGTGATATGCAAATGATAAGATTTTCAGAGCATTCAGACAAAGCAGACGCCAGTAGCGACATCTACATTGTGTTTAAATGAGGAAATTGTTCAGCCGGTTCCTCATACACAAATTGCATTTGAACGTTGTTGCCTGGTGAAAAGTTGTTGTGATGCCTCGTATAAGAAGAAGAAATGCGTACCAGCACGTTTCTGACTTTGATAAAGGTCGAATTGGAGCGTACCGGGATTGCGGTTTATCTTATCGCAGTATTGCTGCTCGCGTCGTTCGAGATCCAATGACTGTTAGCAGAATATGGAATCGATGGGTTCAGGACGTTAATACGGAACGCCATGCGGGATCTCAACGGCAACCTATCACTAGCAGCCGAGAAAACAGGCATATTATCCGCATGGCCGTAATGGATCGTGCAACCACGTCACGAGCCGTGAGTCAAGAAACGGGGTTGTTTGGAAGACAACAAGTGTCTGCACGAACAGTTCGACGACGTTTGCAGCAGCATGGACTCTCAGCTCGGAGACCATGGCTGCGGCTTCCCTTGACGCTGCGTCATAGACAAGAGCGCCTTCAATGGTGTGATCAACGATATACCTGGGCGCACGAATGGCGAGACGTCATCTTTTCAGATGAATCCAGGTTCTGTGTACAGCATCATGATGGTCGCATCCGTGTTTGGCGGCATCGTGGTGAACGCACACTGGCAGCGTGCATTCGTCATCGTCATACTGGCCCATCATCTGACGTGACGGTATGGGGTGCCATTGGATACACGTCTCGGTCACCTCTTGTTCGCATTGACGGTTCTTTGAACAGTGCACGTTACATTTCTGGTGTGTTACGACCCGTGGCTCTACCCTTTATTCGAGCCCTTCGAAACCCTACATCTCAGCAGGATAACAGAAAATAAAATACGATAACAAATTTTAACTATTTCAAATAAATAACGAGAAATAATTCAAATTTATTACTTTTTTTTCCTTGGGTGCTTTTTTATTACTTTTTTCTCTTAATATTTTATTAATGTTTACTTAAGTGTATAGAGTTTTCGATTGTTTATAATCTCGGTAATAAATAATTTTATATATTACCGATAATGAAACGTCATTTGAGTCAACTCAGTTAAAGACTTGAATCATATAAAGTTAGCAGAAATTGCATATGAACTTGATTATTTTATAAAAAGTTGTTTCAATATCTTCTTTAATAAGAAAAGAATACTTACTATGCATATATACAGATTTCAGACTTCCGATGAATGTAGAATTGTAGCCTGCTGATGAGAATGGTGGTTTATCCTATCATAGTATTGCAGCCCGCATCGGTCGATATTCCATGATTGACTGCAGAATATAGAATTGATGAACTCTGAAAACTTATAGCAAAAAAAAAGTACATGTTTTATAAAGAGTTTGAGATTTTTCAAATTTACGAAATTTTAACAAGGATGTAAAAGTTTGTAATGAAAGTAACTTTTAATGTAAATGAAAGTAATCCCTTCGAAGAAATTAAAGAATTTTTTTAAAGGAAAATTTCTTACAATTAATACAAAGATTAAATTACCATTTTTAGCGATAGTTATATCCATATAAATTTTTATTTTAATATCCCGGATTTTTGGCGTATGTTCCAACAAGATTTTATTCTTGAAAATCAATAAAAAACTTCCTATAACTGGTACTTTAAATCGATAAGAAAATTTTACTATTAAATATTTGTTGAAATGTAAATATTCATTTTTTCAATTAAAGTAATTTGACTTTTAATTGAATTTGATTTAATGAAATACTTCAATTACTGTAATTACGTTATACGTAATATAATATCACACCATTTGCATATATATGAAAAACTTGCATAAAATAGAAGAGTGAGAATATATATAGTTTATTATCAATAGCAATTTTTTTAATTAAAATATCTTTTCTAGAATTTTAACTATAACTCTAAATAAATTGCTGTTGACCGACCTGTCTGGTAGTCAGAGTACCTGACTGAGGATAGCGAGGTCCTGGGTTTGAATCCCGGTTCGGGCATGGATGTACTTTCTCTCTCTATCTATCCTATCTTTGTCCTTTTTGTGTATGAATGAGGTTTGAATGGTTGCCTACCCTATAAACGGGACCCTATATGGCACTTGTGTACTGAAGCAGGCGGACTCCACACCAAATATGCTTCAGTATGAAAGGGTGGAGCAGCGCACCCCATATTGTCAGCCTAGCTGGCACAAGACAAAAATAAATCTCTGTGAAATAGGATTTAGTATGTTGCATTGTAGATAATTTCGTTATGTATTGTTAAGAGTTTAGTTATTTTTATAGCTAGTTTATTTTTCTGTTTTTGCGAATAATATTTGTAGCAATTTCATTTTTATTTGCATATGCTAGTGTGTATTACTTTCATTTGTTGCTGAAAAGTTTTCTTTTAATCCCAACCATCATTTGAAATGGCATAAAAAGTGATCATATAACAGCTAATTATAAAGAAAGTTCTATGTGTTCTATGTTCTAAAGGTAAATGTGTCAAAATTATAATTATATATGACCATCAAAATATAAAACAAATCACTGCAAAACGTTGAAACTAAAGAATGGTAAGAAAATTGGGAAAATTATTTAGTTAATACATAAATTATTAAGTGGACTAAAAGGAGAAATTTTTTCTTTTAACAAATCACAAGTAAAAGTGCAAAAGTTTAAAAATGTTTAAAAAATAATTATATTCACATTTTGTTAAAAATGAAAATTTCATAATGAGCAATTGTTTAAATGACATTATCTGCATAACTAATTAATTGAATAATTTTTATGATATCCGATCTAGGAAATGAGAAATTTATCTTGGCTTATAATTTATGAATGAATTCAAAATTTACAAAGGACATTTTTTTCCAGTTTTTGAAAAACTTAAAAATTTTATCAAGTGATAGCTGTTTTTTTTTTTTTTTTTTTTTTTTTTTTTAAAAAAAAAAAATAAGTAGCACAAGAATTAGGAATAATTTTTAAAAGAAAAATTATGCTTTAATTCATTTTTATTGAAATTTTAATCTAATTTTTACTTCAAATTTTATACTTTATTTATTCGTTCGTTCCTTTCTTCAAAGAGTAGCCATTATTCAACATGTATAAATACTTGTCATTTTACATATTGCATATATAACAATAAAACTGCATTATAAAACTCTGAATTTGCATTATACATGGAATATATTTATCATTATAAGTGATTATCATTAAAATATTTAAGAAAACACATTACACTGCATTAGACAATGAGAAGACCAAAAAATGATTTTTTTAAATACAATTTTATTACTTTTCAATTGTTTTTTTTTAATTCACACATTTTCAATTCTGATAATTACCTACCTCTCATTTTCATTTTGCAGTTTATTTCTATTTCTTACAGTATTTGTATTCAAAGTACAATTGTTTAATTAGATAAGAGTTTACATTTTCTTTTTTCTTATAAAATCTTTGTGATCTACCTGAAACTTTCAAAAGTTCTTAATTTTATTATGTGCTTCTTTGAGAAAAAGTGCTTACTTAATCTTATTTATTTATTTCTGAGTTTTATTTTTTCGGAAAAATTTGTTTTTTAACCTAATTATACTTTATGGGTTAGCTATTTATTATGCATTTCAAAACGTTTCTTGCTTTTACGTTTGAAAAACCATTATAAGAGAATCTTTTAATCTATCTTAAATCTGTCAAAACAAATTTAAATCAGTCAGATAAAAATGATTTGGTTTTGGACTCTTTATATTTAACATTTTTTTTCAAATACCCATTTAGCCGAAAGAAATTTATGTTAGCTTTTGGGAAATTCTTTATTTTTAATATTAAGGAATTATTTTAAAATAATTAGATCGATTTAATATATTAATTATTCCTGTCAACACTGTGCTTTTTTCAATCCTGAATATTTTATTCCTGAATGTTTAAAAATAAATATTGTAAAAAAACAAAAATATATATACAATAAAAAAGACGTTTGTATGACCAATTTTAGAAATATTATGTATCAAAACTCTTATATAAATATAATCCACTTTATATTCTTCATTTATAAAAAGTATTAAGCTTTAAATTCGCTTCTATAATTTAAAATGCTCTAGCTTTCAATTTGTGTTTACTATGTTCTAAAGTAGTACTTAACCGTAGTGTACAAAGGACTTTATCTAAAAAATAAAACTCTGAACCATCCCTTAGATTTTGAACGGGAGATACACTGAAGATCTGAAAAACAAGTGTAACCAGAAAAGCTTTTAACATTAAAAATTGAAATCAATACTACTCAATGCAAAATTTAAAATTCAAATTATTTTTTTAAAGAAGAAGAATATCGTCAGTAGCTATTTTTGAATACTGTTATTTAATACTTGATTTTTTTTTCTTGCGTTAATATTTTGAAATTTTAACTAGAATGCTATCAATCTAGTTAATTTTCAGCACCGTACTATAAAAAATATTAAATCATCATGTGTTAAAATTAGTACATTTAATTATATTCTTGTCCGTTTATAAATCGGGTAATATTTTATATATCAAATAATCTTTTTGTTTTCCCCTGATGTGCCAGTATGATCATAATTTTCTAAGATATCTCAGCGACAATTCCAGCTATTCTTGAGCAATGAAATATTTGATTGTGTTTTCGACATGAACAGCTACCAAAAAAAGAGCTAGGAAAATCTTCAGGTCTATCTTTGAAAATAATCTAGCAGGTGGCTGAGTGGTTAGCGCCCTTGACTCCTGAGTAGTGGGTCCCGGATTCGAATCCCGGCTCGGGCATGGATGTTACTTCTTTCTGTGCTTCTCTTTCCCTTTTTCCTGAGGTGATATATGAATGTGGCCCTCTCTACAAACGGGTATGTGGTAGTACAACGTGGATTATGCTACTCGCCTTCATGACTTGTTTCACAGGTGCCCACTGGGTAACGACAAATGAATAGCAGTTTCCGGCCTTAATGTGGCGAAGAGTTAGTCACCCAATAGTCTGTTCTTATTTTAAAAAATCTTTGCGAATATAAGGTTTATTATCTAAGTGAAAATGGCTTCCCAGGTGGTAAAGCTGGAATGTATGTTCAAGATCATGACGTCATATTTTCAAGGTAGCTTTCGACTGCTACGTTGTTATCTCTGCATTATTCTCTGCATAAAGACATATTAAATAAAGTTTCTTCCCTATTTAGTAAAATTAAAATTTAGTGTTTTCACACAAAATTAAAGCAATCAAATTGAGAGAGAGAGAGAATGGCATGTTTTAGGATTTAATGTTCCGTGTAAATTTTCCTATCTATTTATTCTTTCTCATGAATTTCTTCAGAAAAATAATTTTCCCGAAAAGAAATCTTTCCAAACTAATTAAATTTCTTAACATCTATATCTTCATTTTTAAATCACTTATTTCAAGAACATTTAATTTTGATTCGCATGATTTAGGTTTTGTGTATGTTAAAGCATCTAAAATTAGTGTAACTAAATTAAAAAGCTTCAAAGTTACAGTTTAGTTACAATTTTATTTGAAAGATTTGTGTTTTGCGTTTATGAAATGTATCTGGAATTACTAGAAATAAATTAAATTGCTTCAAAATTTCAGCATTAAACGTTAATATATTTACTTTTATAATGATATAATAATGTTTCGCATAAATATTTTTATTTCTAATATTTAAAAAGTATTAATGCTTTAATTTTTTTATTATTGTATATTAATGTATATTTGGTAACATTTAAGGATTGTTTTGAATAAAACTATAGATAAGATCAAAAATTAAATTTATTCTCATAAAAGTTATTAAGCGAAAAATAGTAAGAAATTATCAGCTTATATTCATCAAACACTTTTAATAATATACTTATAATTAAAATATTGTAATTATTAATATATATAATAAATAATGGAATAATTTCATTATTCAACATTTGTAGATAACGTTACCATTTACAACAGATTTTAGATGCCTGTGCAAAACATCTCAATGTTTTCCTACTCTTCAATTAACGTATTTTTACATCATATTTTGTTTGGATTTCTTATTTTAGAGTATTTATTCTTAAATCTCTCCAAATATGATTTATTGATTTTGAATCAAATAATTTACAAATATTTTTTGGAAAAAAAACGTTAGAACAGTTATGGAGATTTTAAATATATTATGAGAGGTTTACTTAAGGTTATGTTATGTCGATAAAAAATGTCACGCCGATTACTAAAGTTTGGGCTTCTATTTTTAAATTGTTTATAAAATATATTATATTTATTAGAGGAACATAATGAAAGAAATTATTTACTATAACCCTAATATACACTACTAGCCATTAAAATTGCTACACCAGGAAGAAATGCAGATAACAAAAAGATATATATTGGACAAATATATTATACTAGAAATAACAAGTGATTAAATTTTCAAAAACTTTGGCTGGTAGATCCTGAGAAATCAATACCAAGAACAACCACCTCTGGCAGTAATAACAGCAGTTATACGCCTGGTCGTTGAGTCAAACAGAGATTGGATTGCATGTACAGGTACAGATACCCATGCAGCTTCAACACGATGCCACAGTTCATCAACCGTAGTGACTGGCGTTTGGTGACAAGGTAGTCGCTCGGCAACCATTGACCAGACGTTTTCTATTGGTAAAAGATCTGGGGAACATGCTGACCAGGGCAACAGCCATACATGTTCCGTATCAAGGAAGGTCCTTACAATACCGGCAACATGCGGTCGGGCATTATCCTGCTGAAACGTAGGGTTTCGCAGGGCTCGAATAAAGGGTAGAGCCACGGGTCGTAACACACCAGAAATGTAACGTGCACTGTTCAATACACCGTCAATGCAAACAAGAGGTGACCGAGACGTGTATCCAATGGCACTCCATGCCATCACGCCAGGTGATGGGCCAGTATGACGATGACGAATGCACGCTGCCAGTGTGCGTTCACCACGATGCCGCCAAACACGGATGCGATCATCATGATGCTGTACACAGAACCTTGATTCATCTGAAATGATGACGTCTCGCCATTCGTGCGCCCAGGTTCGTCGTTGATCACACCATTGAAGGCGCTCTTGTCTATGACGCAGCGTCAAGGGAAGCCGCAGTCATGGTCTCTAAGCTGAGAGTCCTTGCTGCTGCAAACGTCGCGAACTGTTCGTGCAGACACTTGTTGTCTTCCTAACGACACCGTTTCTTGACTCACGGCTCGTGACGTGGTTACACGATCCATTACGGCCATACGAATAATATGCCTGTCTTCTCGGCTGCTAGTGATAGGTGGCCGTTGAGATCCCGCATGGCGTTCCGTATTACCGTCCTGAACCCATCGATTCCATATTCTGCTAACAGTCATTGGATCTCGATCGACGCGAGCAGCAATACTGCGATAAGGTAAACCGCAATCCCGGTACGCTACAATTCGACCTTTATCAAAGCCAGAAACGTGCTGGTACGCATTTCTCCTTCTTACACGAGGCATCACAACAGCTTTTCACCAGGCAACAGCGTTCAAATGCAATTTGTGTATGAGGAACCGGCTGAAAAATTTCCTCACTTAAACACAATGTAGGTGTCGCTACTGGCGCCTGCTTTGTCTGAATGCACTGAAAAGTTAATCATTTGCATATCACAGCACCTTCTTCCTTTCTTATAAATTTCACGTCTGCAGCATGTCGCCTTCTTGGTGTAGCAATTTTAATGGCTAGTAGTGTATTTTAAATTATTTAGTCCTTATTCAGACATATGAATAATCACCATAACAATGCCATATTTTACCAACTAAATTTTCTACATTAATTTCTTTTCCTTATCTCATTTTTTTATTCTCTTTCTTATAATACATGCATAGAGTCAGGTTTAATAAAAATATTTTCTCAAGAAACTCATATGTAATTTCTAATAAAATAGATCTTAAAACAGCGAAACAACAGTTTAAGTGCTGCATAATAAAATTGTTAGACAGAAAACGTATTTTCGTGGATGAAATTTTTGTTTTTATTCTTAATAAACATTCTTTTTAATTAATAGTATTTTAAGCATTCTGTGCGTCTAGTATTTATAGTAATGACTTGTTCTATATTATTGACGTAGAATAAGAAATTTCAGGTGATAATAATAATTAATAATAATCATTATAATTATCAAGTATTTATGAGAAATAATGATTTTCTTAACGGTATATTAATCTTATTTAAGCAATTTACACGAGCAGATAAAACTTCAGTCAAGTCATTAATTTATCATAAATTCTAGCGTGTTTTTGAGGATTTGTAAAACTTCAAATTTTATTGCACCCTAGAGAGCCATTTCGAAAATGTTCACTATATTTGCATAGATATCCTTTTCCAGATTTTATATGCAACACATCCAAAAACAGATCACAGATTTTCTTTGGATATTTGCCAATATAGCAATTTCTAATAGAAAAGCAAATTCTTATGACGCAGTAGTACACTTTGCTGACAATATACGACGTTATTTCCATTTCTTGCTCCTAATATGGTAAATATTTAGACTTTTACTGATGTTTTGTTCATATATTAAGATCGCATTCTAAACTTTTACTGTACAACTGAACTATAATGAAGTAATATTATAAAAAGAAAGGAAAAATATAACATAAAAACTATTAGTTAAAAAAATACATAGCAAATGGATTATAAAAATCTAAATTAACAAATGCACATGAAATTCTTTTGTCATAAACAATTATTGATTTTCAATGCTGCATTTACGATGTTGAAAATTTCAAAAATTTATAAGCAAATGGTGGCTATTTGTAATTGATTATCTAATGAAAAAATTATTATAGCTTGCTTAAATTAACACAATTTAAAGTTTTAAAACAACTATCAGAGGGTTTTAAGCAGACACAATTATGTAATTGAAATTTTGGTTTCAAAGTTGTTAAATAATTATTTTTTTTGACATGTAATTTTTTTAATTTTAATATTTTCTTCTCAAAATCATTCTTTTATATTATATATATATATATATATACACATATATATATATATATATATATATATACACATATATATATATATATATAAATATATGTATATATATATACACACACACATATATATATACATATATATATATATATATATATATATATATATATATATATATAATTTGATTTTTAATACATTAACACATTTGCTAGGATCAAAGTTCGTGAAAACATGTTTGAAGTACAAATGTGTAATTAATATAGAAATTCACGAATGTAAATATCATTTTCTCTTACTATATATTGTTTTCTTAATTTGTAATAATGGACACGTAATCAAATATATTTTGATCAAAAATCCAAAGATGAAAATGGAGGGATTACTTTATACTGAGTTGAAATGTCTGTCAGTGCTTCTTAAGCTCTCAGATTATATTTTGTTTTCTTTTTACAAGTATATTCTATATTATAAAAGAGCTTTGAAATCCATATTTACAAATAATTTCTGTAATTTATAAATTTTACATAACTTATGTTTCGACGAAAAATATGTATTTATTAATATTATTTAATAATTCGATGGCTTAATATTATTAAAATGTGAACACACTGCTACATGTAATCCTAATATATTATATTGATTGCATGCATGTTATAAATTAATACATCGAAAACTACACCTTTTTGTAACATCTTGGCAGAATGCATCGTAAATATACAATTTCTTATGTACATGTTATGATAAAAGTGATTAAATGGTAATTATCTATAATAACTGGTGATTGTATTCATAATTGTCACTAAACTTTGTAAATGAGATAAGTTGCTAAATATTTATCACTTTTACTGGTAAATTTATGAAATCCCCATCTCGTAATAAGAAATTTGATTAATTCAGATTATATTTTGTACAGAAATATTTTAACTTTAAAAAGTAAGTATTTTGAAATGATATTAAATACTTAATTCTTAAGAATCCAAAGAATATCTTTATTACTTAAAATAAAACTAATAATAATATTTCAATTTAAAAATTTAAATAACAGTATCACTTTTATCCGTTTCAGTAAAAAATTTGTACATTTTAGTACAAAATTTGGACATTTTGTTCATTTCAGTAAACATTTTTACTCAGATGTGTGTTAGATATAACAGTATAAATTATATAATATAAGTCATAAAAGCTATTGCAAAATACAAAATGATCAAAATTATTGAAAATAAGGTATATCCTTGCTTATTTTTTTCAGTATATATTTTATTTTTATACCTAAACAAAAACAGCACTTTAAATTGCACTATAGTATCACTTATTTATAATTTTTTGTCTTATTAACTAAGAGACCTGGAAAAAGAAAATAGTTTAGATTTAAAATCTTATGAAAACAGTTTCAGGTAAAAAAAAAAATTAAACCTACATTCTGAAACTTATTCACTTATAGTTATTTGTAAGTTTACTTATTCAGATAGATTAGACAATTATGATTATTAGACTATTACGTTGCTTTCTATGTTTTACATTAGCATTTATCAGATTGCATTCTCCCTTGAAGGCACAACATTAATAAAAATCCCTTTCAGATAGATAAATTTTTAACACATATCGAAGTGATATTGCTTAATCTGGAAAACCTTCAAAAAATTTCATTTCTTTTGAAAATTGTGATTATATTTCTGGTACAGCACGATGAAAATTTTTCCTGCTTTGTTCTTAAAGAAATAAATATTTTTGTTTTGAATTTCTGATACTATCACTAATAAATATTACTTCGTGTATTAATCACTTCTTGCTGTGTTTAGATCTATTCGTAGTTTCCTTGTATACAAAAAAAGTCATTATTACTTACATTTTTAGATTGATTTTATATCAATAGTATTTAAGTTTTCTTTTCAAAGTCATTATGATATTCTCCATTCTTCAAAAATAAATTTTAAAATTATATGAAAATATTTATTTTTTTCAAATTAAGATAACATCTCCGTACAAAATAATCTGAATTAATCACATTTTCTATAACGAGTTAGGGATTTTATAAATTTTTAAGTAAAATTTATAAATCTTCAATAATTTGTCACATTTACCAAATTCAGAGGTGTTTGGCTATCATACATAAAAATTAATTAATCACTTTTATGTAATACGTATAACTAAATATTGCTATGAATGACTCTGATCTGAAATTTATCGTGAGATGGATACACACTTTGGGTGTGAAGTTTTCTAATAGTTTGATATGTATATAAAAAGTAAATTTCAGACTTATTATTTTGAGATAAATGTGAATAAATACTTTTTATGGAAAATACAAGAAAGTAACACTAATTAATTTAGCAAATTCAATAATTATGTTTTCGCTGTAGTGTTATAAGAAATATATTTCCTTCGTAAACTTAATTTTAAGTTACAAATATTAAATAAACTTGAACTTTGTGTAAAAAAATATTGAATTAAAAATTATCATATCAAAACAGTAATCTTCATTTGCAAATTTTACTGTATTCAATTGTGAGAGGAAATTTATAATCAAATATGTAACAGGTCTTTATTAGCATTATTAAATAATTTAGCAATTGTCAGTTTACATAAATATTCACATGTTTAATCCTTGAATATTTATATAAATTTACCAGTGAAATAATTTAAAATATTCTACAATGATTGAATGAAATATTAGAAACTAATGAAAGGAATATTTAAAATATTTAACTTACATCGATTTGCATTGTTTCAATGCTTTAAATTTATAAAAAGCATACGTTTTTACATTTGTAGTTTATTCATATGCTGAATTGATATAATTGATAAAATGAACAAAAGGAAACATTGTCATATCGTTTTGAAAAATGCTTACTACACATTTTTTCCAGAAATTAATTTTTTCCATAATTTTCAAAATATGCAGAGCAACAAAGAAATTTTATGAGCAATTGATACTTAAGTACCCATTATTCAAATTTATTAGAATGTCAAAGATACTGAAAATTATGATTATATTTAATGTTAGAAAAAAGAGACAAGCTAGCTCATATTAATAATATGAGGAATAATGATTTTAAAGGAAAATTTCATTTATATTTAATACTTCTTTATTACTGAGATTTTATGTAAGTTTTCTGTTGGCACACTGTAAATGAAGAATGAAAAAATAAATTAATTTATCTGTTAATATATTATTTTCAAATAAGTACACGCGTAAGCTTATATGCTTAAGTAAATGTGATGTTTTCTTTCTGCAGCAGTTAATTATTAATTTTTTTTATTCATGCAATATCAATTATTCTTAATTTTAAGTGCAATTAACAAAACCCTTTCCACATAAGCCAAAAATTATTACTAAGTTTTCCTTAAAAACTGATATGCTTGCAGAATCTAATAACATGTAAATAATAATTGTAAAAAATATTCCCATAAGTTTTTTTTTCTAAATACAATATTTAAAAAATGGGCTTTTAATTACATATATATCATTACTTTTCCATAAAAGAGTCTTTAAAATTTTTATATAATTTTTTTTAATACGTAATCTAAAATCTTCCATACTTGTTTTTCTTACTATTAGTCTCATTTAAAATTTAGAATTATGAATGAAATTATTATACGTTTGATTAGGATGCACCTAATAAATATTTTGGGTAACTTGTTTACCTTTACTATATTAATATTTTCGAGTCCTTTTGCAATTAAAGGAATACAAATAGAGCAAATCAGAATCCACCCTTTTTAAGAATAAACCTTCAAAAGTATAAACATAAAATTCCTTGCATCTGAATATAAAACATTACAATCTAATGCTTGAAACATGTTGGAATCGGCTTAAAATAGTTTTATAGATTCAGAACTAGCTTTTAAAAATGAAGCAACCATTTACTTTATGAATATATATTCCAATATAATATTAAATAAATCAGAGTTATATCATGTTTGCAAAAAATATGAAATTCTCCTCAAAAAAGTGCAAATAAAATGAAAATAAACAATGACATTTTTATCATAAAAATCAATTAATTGAATTAAAGAACATTGAGGAATAACTGAGTAGTTCCATGTGTTAGAAAAGTACTAAATAAGTAAAAAATGAAATTAAAATTGAGTTGATGGAATTAAGAAAGCAATTTCTCATCTAGTTACGAAATCATCCCAGGAAGGAATTAACTTTAAGAAACAGAAGAAAGAAGAAAATAAAGAAAAAAACGAATTATAAAAGTCAAGAATATGAACACAAACAACTTTATTTAAAAAAATGTAATAGAATGAATGTTATTATAATTTATTTCATATTATTTGGAATATGAACTAAAAATAAGATAATGTACATCTTTTTGAAGAAATAATTCTATATGATTTTTTACAGAAATGCATATTATTATGTAATTATAAAATTACATCAGAAGCATGACTGATATTATGAATGTGTCATCATCCAGTTACAACTACAAAAAGAATAAATTAAGCAAAATTTAACATCAAGAATTACAGTAAATGTAATTCATTGTCATTATTCTTCTTCTTTGTTAGCTATTTATAGTCTTATTTTGTTATTAAATTTACAGCAGTTCTTTAATTAACAAAGAATAAGAATCATAGGATTTAATTGTGTAAGTATGTGTGCGTGTGGGTGTTAAATTTCAATTTGGGAATTATTTATTTAGTTAAACTGCAAATAAGGAATTTGCACATTTTTTAATGATATTTACTTAGTTTTGTCCAAAGAAGAGTTTTATTTTATGAAATTAGCTCTCTTGTATACATCAGCTACAAACAAGTCGAATAGTGTATGCAACATTTAAAAACTGACTTTTATTATAAAAATATTAATTATGTTGTTATTTCTTATGACACTTGGACAAACAAAGCTAGCTATGTCATTGCCTTTGCGAATTTAAGTCAGTAGGAGGCGTCTTTCATTTAACCAGAAAACTAAAGTGAAAGTACGACTTTGTTCTAAACTCCTCAGATAGATGCCACCACCTTCAATTTTCTAGCAGATGATCTAGCAGAGAAAGAAATATTCTCTAGATCATTACACCCAGAGAAATGGCTCAACGAAAGACCACAGGAATTTCGATCCCACATATTTAAAAAAACAAGTATGTCGCATGTACTCGGTGGGCATTTGGAGGCATTGGGAATCAAACCTCGTCCTTTTAGAAGGAAGACCAATGCACTAACCACTAGGTAGCCAATAGGCTAACCATTAAGCTACTATTGGGTAGCAAAAATATTTGTCATTTAGTAAAAATTGCACAAATTTATATTTTAATTAAAGTTATTAGAAATACCCTCAAACGATTGTTTTTTATTATATTACTATGTCAATTAGAGGTTGACAAAGCATGGGAAAAATCTCTTCCGCATAATTTTCATTATTATAATAATATTCGAAATACAGTTGATATTGATTAGAAAATTTTCTTCACATATAAAATTTTACCAGTACAAAAAAAAAATTTAATTCGGGTTATTTTTCTTTATTTACAGGCATTGTTAAATCCATTATGTTCCAATACTGTTGATTTATTCAAAAAACTAAATAATTCAATTATTAGAAATCTCTCTCTTCTTTTGAAAGTTAAGGAAAAATGTACAGGAATGTTAAATTTTATAAAATTAATTTCTTTGCAAGATATTTGGTAAACTATTTTTCATTTTTGTAACAAATCATTACATCCATGTCAAATAATAAATGTAAGAAAATTTATGTTGGAGGGTATAATAAATAGCAAGTTGTACACATTGCTAAATTTCTGTGCATTAAATATTTGGAACAATTTAAAATTAATTTTTTTTTCCTTCAGCAAAGAAAATTTTTACCACATGTCTTTAGCGAAGAAAATAAAAGTAGTTTAAGGTAATGTTTTACTGCCCATTTAATTATACTTGTATTTAGAATTTTCCTAAGCTGATTATAACATATTTTATTTTTACATATGTTAAGAAATTCAAAGGTTTTCAATACAAATATTTTTCCATTTTTACTAAATGAAAAAGAAACTTTATTCCATTTTAAAGTCAAAATTTAAAAAGTTAAGAAAGAAATTTAAAAAACTAACTATCATTAATTAAAGTAAAATTAAATAATAATATTTTATATAAATCAAAGCTAGATCAAAATTTTCCCATAATTTAAACATCAGGGTTGGAAAACAAAAACAATGATTATCAGTAAAGATTATGAAGTAAAATGATTATCAGTAAATTAGACAATAGTCGGACGCTACCTTCTTTGCTTTAATTTTAATTAAATAATTTTGTAACTCTTCAAAACAAAACTCAGAATTCTGTTTGTTTTTTTTTTTTTTTTAATTATTTATTACAAATAAGCATCTCGAGTGAAAAAATGTTAATTTCTTATGGACTTGAAATTTCTATTAATTAAAAAGAAAATATAAATAAAAAAATATAGGGAACTTCAATAAAATTATTTTTGATTTGTCTAACAGAATTAAAAATCAAACACCTATTTAGAAAGGTCTAATAATATAACACGATTTTTTGATAGTCATTTAAAATACAATGTGAATATTAGTTATTTCTTTAAAACAGTGTTTTCGCAAAAAGAGTCAGAATCAACACCATTTACAAAAAAAGTGATCTAATTAAAAATATTTTACAAAAAAGATACTAAAGGTTTAATCTTAAACTTTAAAATAAAAACTGTAGGTAAATTTTAAAAAAAACATGAGAGAAAAAATTAATACTATTATACAAAATCTTAAAGTAATTAACTCATTAATGCTTAAAGAAACCAGAAAATCTGTATAAAGCTTAAACATTTCTACCACTACATAACTGCACTTTTCCATTAAATATATAAACATAGTTGATCTTGGAGATAAATGGAGATTTTGAAAGTATAAAAAAGGTTCACATTAAATTTTAATAGCAAATAATAGAAATTTCTAAATTGGCTAAATTATTTGTCAATTTTATGAAATGCTATAAAAATAAGAACTACATCCAAAAAATACAAAATAAAAACAAAATAAAAAATATTTTTTATACAAAAGAAAATAGTTTTAACTTTTTTATATCAGAAGTTAATCATAAATCTTCCGAATAAAATGCAGAGAAATATTTATTCCTGAAAAGACAATTATTTATATACTATTGTTAAAAAAACTGAAATAAGAAAAACAACTTTTTTAATCGTTTATTTAGAAACATACAGGTACAGAATGAAGCTTTATTTTCATTAAAGAAAATATCATTAGGAAAAGAATATATAAATACGAGAAAGATAATCATCAGACTACAATCTCAGCAACTTACTTTTTAAAGTGAAAATATATTTCTTAAAATATTCATTATGTGTGTGTGTGTGTGCATGTGTGTGTGTGTGTGTGCATGTGTGTGTGTGCATGTGTGTGTGTGTGCATGTGTGTGTGTGCATGTGTGTGTGTGTGCATGTGTGTGTGTGCATGTGTGTGTGTGTGCATGTGTGTGTGTGTGCGTGTGTGTGTGTGTGCATGTGTGTGTGTGCGTGTGCGTGCATGTGTGCGTGCATGTGTGCGTGCATGTGTGTGTGCATGTGTGTGTGCATGTGTGTGCATGTGTGTGTGCATGTGTGTGTGCATGTGTGTGCGTGTGCGTGTGTGTGTGCATGTGTGTGTGCATGTGTGTGTGCATGTGCGTGTGCATGTGTGTGTGCATGTGCGTGTGCATGTGTGTGTGCATGTGTGTGCGCATGTGTGTGTGCATGTGTGTGTGCATGTGTGTATGTGTGTATGTGTGCATGTGTGTATGTGTGCATGTGTGTATGTGTGCATGTGTGTATGTGTGCATGTGTGTATGTGTGCATGTGTGTATTATGTTTGTTATTATAAATTTTTAAGAATACAAGCTATCAATTTAATATTACGAAACATGCTTTCATAATGATCATCGTAGTAAGGAGCACACATAGAAAACAAAGGAGTTCCACTATACTTTCCGGCAACAAGCAAATCTTGCCGTTAAATTGATTTGCTCCCTCAGCAAAGCCTCAGGACAGAGGATCAAATCCCTGATTGTATCAGTATGAACCTTATTGAATGAAAAAGCAGATCTTTCCTTTCGTTCCATCCCTTGATCCTGCTGTAATCCTTCTTATTTAGAGATATTCTGCATTCAGCTGTAGTTCTCTTCCGTTTCATCAAAGACAGGCAGTCGACTTCTCACACTCCGGACTTTTCTTATTTCCATCGAATAAATTTCTTAAAACCACCACAAAGTTTTTTTTAATTAATTTAAAAGAAAATGTATTTAGTATTATACCTTATAATTTTCACTTAACTTAATTTTTATTATTAATTTCCTTTGGGAGAGATAAGAAACAATAAGGTAAGAGCAGTGAGAGTTAAGAAAAACATTTTTAACAAGAAAAAACTATTTTTTGTACATTATCCATTATCATGTATATATATATATATATATATATATATATATATATATATATATATATATATATATATATATATATATATATATATATATATATATATATATATATATATATATATATATATATATATATATATATATATATATATATATATATATATATATATATATATATATATATATATATATATATATATATATATATATATATATATATATATATATATATAATATATATATATATATACCTGCCAGCCAACCTAGGAGAAAAAATATCAGTTGAGTCTATTTAAGGGAAAAAATCAGGAGACACTACTAGCGACATTTTTTCTTGAAATAGAATGTTTAAAACTGTAATACCGCAAAAAGACAATTTTACTGTTTAGATTGCACATTCTGAGGATGATTTATGATAAAACTATATTTTATATTATTTTTTAATAAAATATTCATCAACCTTATAAAGAAATTATGAAAGACTAAAGAATGTACTACATGTTAAAAAATAAGCACCAAAGTTTATG